>OX465276.1:88357300-89728860 GCA_949987645.1 Tachina grossa | reverse complement strand
TTATGACAAACAATAAACATAGCTGAGAAAGTCTTATTACTTTATGACGTTTTTGTTTGAGCCACAACAACAATTTTTTTAAACTATGTTAAAATGTTAAGACATTATGACACTTAGGACACTTAAGACACCCTTGTGAATACCCCAATTGTATACATAAAATCATGGCATTTATACCATAACTATACCGATTAAATTACACTATGCAACAAGCAAAAAAACCTTGGATCACCACTACATTTTTTGATGCGCTATGGTCACTTAACTACAAAAATCATCATTGTTTCAGATTCTATGGATAAGTTTTTTTTTAGAATTTTTTTTCTAAAATATGAGATTTTTGAAAATGTTAGTGTATTCATCATGCCTAATTTTGAAACAACGTACTCGATTTTATTATGCGATATGTATACAAATTTTAAATTATGCCTGCTTTAAAATGATTAAATATTATTTTTTTTATAACTATTATTATTATTAATTAATAATAATTAGCAAAAAATATAAGGAGTACTTCCTCACGAACCACTCTTAAATTACTTCGAAAGTATCTAATGCATATTTTTAGATGTTAAAGAAGTTATTTTTAACCACATATCAAATAGAATTTTAAATCACTACTTTGTTTTCAGCAAATTCATTACTTTTTTGACTCAAACCGAATACAAGTGGTTTTTTTATTATATTTAAGCTTTTCAAATCAAAAAATTTGCATTATTAAAAGTAAAAATGGAATAAAATAAAAAAAAATTAAATAATTTAAAATTTTTTTCTTTTCAAACCATATACAAGTGTATAAAAAGCAATTTTTAACTACTTGAAGTGAATTATTTTCACTCCCGAATTTCGGATTTTTATAGCATCAAAAACATGATTTTTATTGAGTTTAAAAAATGTCAAAAGCAAACCACTTCCTTCCAATGACACGTCAATGTAAAATTCATTGGTTTTTGACCTAAATTTGAAGTTGTTCGATTCAGTAGATATTTGTATTAAATAAAGTAAACAAAGTAAACAAGTTATGTTTTGAATAAACAAAGCTACCAGGTGTGATCTAAAAATTATTTCGACTTTTGGTTTGTCTTCTATGATTTTCAGGCTTCGATTCTCTTATAAGAAACCAATATTTTCATTCCATAGTCCCTGATAACGTTGCTCCATAGTCTTAAGTTCTGGTGGAATCGTTCACCGTGCTCGTCGCTTACGTCACCAACATTTTCCAGAAAAAATCCAAATGGAAATGTAGGAAATGTATTTTAAGTGACATGTTGATACCTGAAATTAGCATTGAATAAAAAATTGATTTAATTATATCTACTTCATATTTCATTTAATTATATTTACCAATTTTTGAATGGTTTTTAAGCAAATTAGAAACGATTTCTTCATAGTTTGTACTGCTGTGGTTTCCTAGATAGTTAGAAACAATTAGTCGAAATGAATTCCAAGCAAGTTTCTCATCGGGTGACAACAAATTTTCAAATGTGCTTAGTAGCAGTTTTCGGATTTGAGGACCATCAAATCGCAAATTTTTCCAGTTGATATTGTTACGAAAGTAGCCGTCGGCAGGTTTAAGGCAACATTACACAAAAATATTCCAACAGGGTTAATGTAAGTGCTACGTTTAAATATATGAACTTAATTAGGCACTCTGTAAACAGCATATAAGATGATAATGATCGTCTAGACATTGCTTGAAACTTCTAGTGGTATTTGTGTGGAATATAAAAAGAGGTGACGCAGCCAATGAGTTAGTTAGTTGCAGTTGTGAGTTAGTTGCAGTTGTGAGTCAGTTGCGAACAAGTCAATCAGTTGCGAGTGAACAAGTCAGTTGATAATTAAGTTTTGAATTAATAATAGTCTGCGATGTGATGAGTTGATAGTTAAGAACAGTCTGTGCTTTACACGTGTGTTGGAGTAAAGGAGAAACTATAGGACAGTCTATAGTGACAGCAAAGTCTGTCGTGGAATTGAGATTATTGTGGAGTCTATCGTGTCGACTGGAGTAAAGGGAACAGCGCAGCGAATAGACGTGTGTAAGTAAAGCCAGTGAGTCTTAATTGGTGTATCAACTGTGAGTGTCGGCAGAGTGAGTGCCGTGTGTGACAAGCAGCAGACAAAGAGGTATTGGTGTATCAACTGTGAGTGACGCAGAGTGAGTCTCGTAAGTGACGAGCAGCAGACAAAGAGGCGTCACGTGAATACTTGCGCAGCCAGCTAAGAAACGTGCGTAAACTACAGCGAGGAAGGCGTAGTGGTAACCAGTTGTGAATATTTGCGTGTAATTCAGTAGTTTAATTTGTATTAGTTTATATAAGCTCTTGATTAATTTAGTTTAAGTGTATTTGTAAATAAAAGTTGTATCATTCTTAACCCGAATTACTACACTCGGCTCCTTTATTCATTTGCAAATCTTCGGGTCCACGGAAAAGCGTTTTTATAGAGAGAAAAACGTAACAATATATTAGGGAATATTGTTTTTAAATAAGCAAATGCTCTACTATCTTTGTCTAGCGCCTTAACAAAATTTTCAACTAAACCCAGCTTTATATGAAGTGGTAGTAAAATTAAATTTTCATTTTTGATCAGGGCAGGATATTTTACATTATGTACACCTATTGTTCTTTCGGCTCCTGTCGGCCAATCCTTTTTTATATAGTGTATTTTGCGATTTCGGCTATCCCAGAGGCAGAGAAAACAGCAGTACTTTGTGTAGCCACCCTGGAGACCCGTTAAAATAGCAACAACTTTCAAATCGCCATATACTTTGCAATTATGAATTTCATAGTTAATATTTTTTAATAAACTGGCCATAGTTTCATATGTTTCTTTCATATTCACGGCATGTGCAATGGGTATGGATGGCTTCTTGTTTCCAATATGTAGTAAAACGGCCTTAATACTTTATTTTCTACTATCAACGAATAGTCGCCACTCACTGGAGTCATATTTTTTGTCGAGCTTCTCAAAAAAGCCACCTATGTATGTCATAACAAAAGCACATATTATTTTTGGTTGTATAAAAATTAGCATATGGCATATGTCGGTTCCGGTACGCAGTTAAGTTAACATTGTTTTCCAGCAAATTTTGCTCCTTTAAGCGAGATGCCAGGAACTCAGATTTCTCTTTTGTTAGTTCGAGGTCTCTGGTAAGATCACTTAGCTCTGGTTGACTGAAAATCCTAGGTTTTAAAACGCCTGATATACTACTACACACACTCGGTGAAGAAGGGTGAGATGATGAAGAAACTACGTGACTATATACATCGCAGGGACTTTCAAGAAGTGGGCTTATATCTGGACATAAGACGGCAAGAGTAAATCCTGCGCCGGAAATGGTGGGGTAGGACCATTGCATATGTTTTCCGAAACCACTTTTGGTAGTTAAACAAAAATAACAATCAGATGCGTGATCCAATGTTTCTCTCAACAGCATAGGTTGTAGAATTTTCCTGTGTGTTCTGGAAATTGTTAATAATTTTGTAATGTGAAAAAGTATACATGAATATATGTTTTTAAAACTTTATTTAAAAATACTTACTGAGAATTCGAAGACCATTTTCTGAAAATCATTCTGCACTTATCACAAATCGAACTAGGAGTCCAATATTGGTCAATATTTTTCACTTTTATTTTAAAGTAATCTTCGTATGAATTTTGCAGTAAAATTGAGAAATAGTACCGTTTTTTATTGGCGGTATACTTTCCGCAAACATAACAAAATAAATTTGGCTCATTCTTACACAAAGTTTTTCTAAGTTTTCCACTAATTTTTTTAAAATACTAGTTGACTGGTCTAAAATTACTTGTTGAATTGAATAATATCGCCAGTACAAAGTGATGCCTAATTACGCTAGCCAGACGTACTTTTTTTAGTCAATGTACTGTTGTCTGCATAACCCCTGAAAAAGTACACTAAAGTACCTTTTTATTGCCTTTTGTATAGGGTGTTTTTTTAAGAGGTATAAAACTTTGAAATGAAATAAAACACAAAAAAATCGTTTTAATGTCCATCAATTTGGCTTAATTGGAAGGATAATTTTATGCCATTATTGTTTAAATATGATTTCGGGCATGTGGCCGCCGCGGTGTCCAATGGTGTCAAATCACACGATCTTGGTGGCCAATTGACAGGTCCATTCCGCGAAATTATGCGCTCATCGAATGTTTCCTTCAATAAATCGATTGTGACGTGCGCTGTGTGGCATGTAGCGCCGTCTTGTTGGAACCACAACTCATCCACATTCATGCCATCCAATTCGGGAACAAAATAGTCGGTTAGTCGGCTCCAATTGCTGTGCACGGTGGCGAATCGATTCATTCGGGTCCTCTTCAACACTTTGCTCTACAGCGGCAATTGTTTCTTCGGTGCGCACTGTTCGACGTCTCTGCGGATGCGTGTTATCACATAGAGTAAACGTAGTGCGAAAACGATCCATGGTTAACCGAATTAATTGCTCTGATGGACGATGATGTCGACCATAAAATGGACGGAGCTTGCGGTAAACTTCGCGAACTGAACCATTATTTTCGAAATAAATTTGCACGATTTGCAAGCGTTGTTCTTTTGTCAACCTGTTCATGATGAAATGGCAAACCAAACTAAATATTAATCACTTGACAGCTGACAAAATGGCCGCCAGTTAAAAAAGTGATGCCAACTTAAAGTTCTATACCCCAATAAAAAACACCCTTTACTTTTATTGTACTTTTTTTCTGTTTAGCATCTTTAGAAACTTGTTTGTGCAGAAATAATCACATAGTTTGAAGCGCTTTGTAACAATTATTTCAAATGTGGTCATATTTGTGGCGACAACTCGAAGTATTTTTGCATGTTTTTATGTGAGAATCAAAATATCGCCAGTTGTAACGACTTTCCCTTTTAATTTCCGAGTTTTAAACTTTTTAAAAACTGAAAATGGGAAAAATAGAATTGTTTGCCACATACAAAAGAATGATAAATATTTTTAAATTTTTGAATCATTAAATATCAATTCATATTTAAATGTCGATTTTAATTAATTTTTGTATGGAAAAATTATTTTTAAACATGAATTGATATTTAAATAACCTGGTGAAATAGGCTGTCAGTATTAAAAATATTAATATAAACTTGTTTAAATTAACTTTGTTTTATAAGCACAATTAGAAAAATTACTAATTTTATGGCCTGCTTTTGTAAAATAAACGAAAATATTTAAAATTTTGTAAAACGCTACGTTTTTTTCGTTTCATGTCAAAATATTACAACTGAGAAATATATCGTTAACTTAATACGAAAGGGCCCTAACTCATGTTTTTCATAGTTTACAGGAGGAGGAAAAAAATAAATAAAAAAAGATGCAATATTAATGCAGAATTTTTTTAAACGCAATATTATGTGCTTATGTAAAGTGTTTTTAATAAAAATTGCGTTTAAAAAAATTTTGTATCAATATTGCATCTTTTTTTATTTAGTTTTTTCCTTCTCCTGTAAACTATGAAAAACATGAGTTAGGGCCTTTTCGTATTAAGTTAACGATATTATTCTTCATAACAAAAATTAATATAAAAATAAATTAATATAAATTTTATTATGGAATATCCACCAAGTTAGTTAAGGGCCCATAATACCTTATTGGATCTTCCTGAAACTTTGAAACGTTCAATGTTTCAGTGTTGGAGTAAAATATTATTGTGTATGGATATGTTTGTTATCACACGAATGGATTGCAATCGTCAAGGTCTCATATCATGTCTAATCAACCTGCTTACTTCACAACATTTTTCCCTACATAAAGAAATAAAAACATGTCCGCTATTATCTTCTATATTAAAAGGGTAAAAATATTGCCAAGAAAAATAATATGACACCCTAACGATTACAAATTAATATAATATTGTGATAGGTAATGTGCTAAAAAAGAAACTGATAATAAATTTTATCTCACTACTTTTTATGGCCGAAATTTTGAATAGGAACTTCTTCTTTAATAATACCTAGCAAATTTAAGGTTTCTCGCACATTGAATACTGCAGGCTACACAAACACATGACTACTAATGCTGCTAGCTTCAAACGGCGCCCTATAGTTAGCTAAATAAAAATAAAGTTTTCTTGATGTTTTTACATCCACATATCGATGGTCTCAAGTAGGAAGGCCCTAACTCGTATTTTTTGCAAATTTGAGTTTTTCAGTGATTCCAATACATTTCACACAAATACTCATCGTCACAAAAATTTATTATAATAGTGTAAAAAATAACGATTTTTTTTAAGTTACACATTGAATATTACAGTTTGTATTATGTTTTTACCTTCTCCTGTAAAGTTACGATTATAATTGTAACTCAAATAATTATTTGAGTTAGGGCCTTTGTATTTGAGACCATCGATATATTTGGGGTATTCACAAGAGTGTCCTAACTGTCATAAAGTCATAAAGTCCTAACATTTTAAACCAGTTTAAAACTATTTTTATTTTCTTTCATATAAAAGGAGTACTATATTAATACAATTCTTCACTCTATGTATTTGTTACTGTCATAACTAATTATTTTGCTTTTTAATTTTCTTTTCCGACAAAATGTCCATTTACGTTTAAATACGTGGCATTTTTCTTTAGCAAATTTCTACTCAAATCATTATATATTGCAAAATATATAAAAATTCGCAAGGGATTAAAATAATGGAAACAATCTCCCAAAGCTGATTATATAGACCGCAAAAAAAGTAATAACTCGAGTATAGACTTACAGTATACTAATCGCGAAAACTTGCAAAAATGCGAATATCTTCAACAAATTTTCAAAGTCTCAAAAACTGTAAACGAGCAAACTCAGTAGATTTAAAAAATTATCTCACGTGCAAAAAAATTGCGAAAATTCGCCAATAACTTTTTAATTGAAAAAACCTAAAATTTATTTAAAAAAATGCTTAAATTGTAAGGAATGCAAAAAAACTTTAAAAAATCCTCAATTACGAAAATTCGCAAAAACGTGGTGACATCAAAAATATATTAAAGTCTGATAATTATTAAAAAAAGTTTAAAACTGTTAAAAAAAAAACAAAGAATTGGGAACAATCACTTTTATTGCAAAAATTTGCAACAAATTGCAAAATTTCAAACAAGCTCCAAAATTACTTACAAATACCTAAAGATCTAGGAATTCCAAAAATCGCAGAAAATTGACAAAATTATGAAAATTCGCACAAATAGATAGATGTACTAAAAATTGGTAAAATGGTAAAAAGGCAAGCCCTAAAATAACACATAAATATGTAAAGATATAAGAAATTCTAAAACATCGGAAAAATTTGCGAAAATGAAAATTTGCAAAAATCAAAATGATAGCAAAGTGTGATATAAAATAAAAGTCGCCAAATGTGTAAAAAAGGCAAAAACTGCAATAACAAAAATACTTCAATCAGGCAATGATGTGGCTTGATTCAATCCTAGTTTGTTAAAATTACACACAAGAGTAATAAGTTTTATCAAAAATTACCTGATCGCAAAACTTAAGAAAATTTGCAAATAAATTCCAAAGCCTTAAAATTTTAAAAGGCCAAATGCTCGAAAAAATTTTGTTTTACATATTGCAAAAATTCGCAAATAATTTTCGAAAACAGATAGAAGCCGTTAAATAATTTTCTCAATATTCGTACGAAATATTATTTAATTTTTGTAATATTTTTTTCTCATTTGTTTTATATTATATTGTTACGTTTTTCTCTCTATAAAAACGCTTTTCCGTAGATCCGAAGATTTGCAAATGAATACAAGAGCCAAGTGTAGTAATTAGGGTTAAGAATGATACAAGTTTTATTTACAAATACACTTATACTAAATTACTCAAGAGCTTAAATACACTAATACAACTTAAACTAATAAATTACACACAGATATTCACAACTGGTTACCACTACGCCTTCCTCGCTGTAGCTTACGCACGTTTCTTAGCTGGCTGCGCAAGTAATCACGTGACACCTCTTTGTCTACTGCTCGTCACTTACGAGACTCACTCTGCCGTCACTCACAGTTGATACACCAATACCTCTTTGTCTGCTGCTCGTCACACACGGCACTCACTCTGCCGACACTTACAGTTGATACACCAATAAAGACTCACTGGCTTTACTTACACCCTTATACACGTCTATTCGCTGCGCTGTTCCCTTTACTCCAGTCGACACGATAGACTCCACAATAATCTCAATTCCACGACAGACTATTATTAATTCACAACTTAATTATCAACTGACTAACGAGTTCTTAACTTCACTACTTTCTGATTAGCACTAACTATAACTGTTCGCGACTGACTTACAACTGCAACTAACTCACCATTGGATGCGTCACCTCTATTTATATTTCACAGAAATTCCACTAGAAGTTTCAAGCAATGTCTAGACGATCATTATCATCTTATATGCTACCTAATTAAGTTCATGTGGTAACTATGTACATACATGTGTATATGCGTACGTGTGTACATCATTAACTAAGCAACACACGGTGGTTGTTTATCTTTTGCTTTTCGTTTGAATTGGCATGTATGTATGTGTACAAATATGTGAATCTTCTTAATAAGCAGACGCTTTTTGTTGTTACTTTTGCTTGTTTACGTTTAATCAAGCTAGGCATGCTTATTTAGTTGTTGGCTACTATTCTAGACTATTCTTTACTTTGACCCTGTAGGAATATTTTCGCGTAGCATTTACATTAACCCTGTTGGAATATTTCTGTGTAATGCTACTTAACATTGTTGACGGCTATTTTCGTAACACTGCCGCCCACTTAAGCCTATTCGTCCCGAATAGGCACATCATCACCTTTTCTTTCTTCGTTTTCTAAACGCCTTGTGGTTACGCTCGAGACGACTACCTCTTCCATATTTGTCGGCTTTAGTTCTGGCTCTGTCTCGTTTCTCAACTGGAACTTGTATTGCCATACGCTGGAGGTGACTACTTCGATATTCGTGGCCCCTGGTAGTACTTTCTCTGCTTAGTATTTCCGCTACAGCTTGCCTTGCCGTTCGTTGGAGATGAAACCATCTTTGACATTTGCAGCCCTTGGTACTTAATCTGTTTCGTATTTCCAATACAGCTTGTCTTGTTTTACGCTGGAGAGGACAACTTCTCCCACATTTGTGGCCTTTGGCTCTGACTCTACTTTGTCCCTTGACTAGAGCTTGCCTTACCATACACTGGAGATGATCACTCCTTCCACACTTATGGCCTTTGGCTCTGACTCTACCTTGTCCCTTGACTAGAGCTTGCCTTACCATTCCACATTTATGGCCCTTGGCTCTAACTCTGCTTTGTTCCTCGACTAGAGTTTGCCTTACCACACGCTTGAGGTTCTTTATAGAAGTTTGTCTTCCTCTTCCTGACTGCTTTTATGCTGCGCGCTTTGTATACTGTAGCAGTTTCTTTACACTGAGCAAGCGAGACCATTTCACCCATAGCTTGTTCCGCTGTTTCACAGACCACCACATCTTCTACGTCTCTAGCTTCATTTTCTTTGCTGGAAACTTCTGGCTCACGTCCAACTTGTTGACACTGTCCACTGCTAATTTCATCTTCTGCCTTCAGTCTTTGGTCAACGTTTTCCTCTGTGCCAGAAACGTCTTTGTTGACACTGTTCCCCAAGTCAGAAATCTCTTCGTGTATCTCTTTGTCTGAATTACTGACTTGTATTTCTTCACCATCTGCTTGTCTGTTTACGGGTTCAGCAATTTCTTGAACTTTCTCATTTCTGGCTCTAGGGGGTTCTTGAACGTTAGTCACAATTTTCGCCTTCCATTTGTCAAGTATGTCGTTTGTGGCCCAAACTTCAGCTAAAACTCTCTCGTTGTTGGCCTTAGAAGTTTCTTGAAAATCAGCCTTCATAGCTCTAGAAGACTCCTGAAGTCTCCCATCCATTGCTCTAGAAGACTCCTGAAATCTCCCATCCATTTGGCCTAGAAGTTTGTCGTTGTTTGCCTTCATTTCCTCATTGTTTGCTCTAGAAGTTTCTTGAAGCATTGTTTCCATTTTACTCATCATAGCAGCAAACATTGCACCAATGTCTGTACTGGTTGCTGCTGCACGAGTACATACCTCAATTTCTTCTTTTCCATCAAACCCATAAGTTTCAATGTCGATATTGCGCCGCTCTAACTCTTGCAGTAATTTCTCCTGTAGTATTACCTTGTCACCAGTTGTCGTCAATTTCCTCTTACTCAACTCTTGCTTGAGTTGATCCACGTTAAGCTCTTGAAATTTCATCTCTCCTCAAAAACCAATTACTACGTTTAACCTTTTCAAACGTATGTGGTTTTGTTCACGTTTAACCTTTTCAAACGTGTGAGGTTCTCCTTTTCTTATTACTCTTGCTTTTCGCTTAACCCTTTTTAAACGTATCGCTTGTATTTGCAAATCCCACTTCTGACACCAAATGTTACGTTTTTCTCTCTATAAAAACGCTTTTCCGTAGATCCGAAGATTTGCAAATGAATACAAGAGCCAAGTGTAGTAATTAGGGTTAAGAATGATACAAGTTTTATTTACAAATACACTTATACTAAATTACTCAAGAGCTTAAATACACTAATACAACTTAAACTAATAAATTACACACAGATATTCACAACTGGTTACCACTACGCCTTCCTCGCTGTAGCTTACGCACGTTTCTTAGCTGGCTGCGCAAGTAATCACGTGACACCTCTTTGTCTACTGCTCGTCACTTACGAGACTCACTCTGCCGTCACTCACAGTTGATACACCAATACCTCTTTGTCTGCTGCTCGTCACACACGGCACTCACTCTGCCGACACTTACAGTTGATACACCAATAAAGACTCACTGGCTTTACTTACACCCTTATACACGTCTATTCGCTGCGCTGTTCCCTTTACTCCAGTCGACACGATAGACTCCACAATAATCTCAATTCCACGACAGACTATTATTAATTCACAACTTAATTATCAACTGACTAACGAGTTCTTAACTTCACTACTTTCTGATTAGCACTAACTATAACTGTTCGCGACTGACTTACAACTGCAACTAACTCACCATTGGATGCGTCACCTCTATTTATATTTCACAGAAATTCCACTAGAAGTTTCAAGCAATGTCTAGACGATCATTATCATCTTATATGCTACCTAATTAAGTTCATGTGGTAACTATGTACATACATGTGTATATGCGTACGTGTGTACATCATTAACTAAGCAACACACGGTGGTTGTTTATCTTTTGCTTTTCGTTTGAATTGGCATGTATGTATGTGTACAAATATGTGAATCTTCTTAATAAGCAGACGCTTTTTGTTGTTACTTTTGCTTGTTTACGTTTAATCAAGCTAGGCATGCTTATTTAGTTGTTGGCTACTATTCTAGACTATTCTTTACTTTGACCCTGTAGGAATATTTTCGCGTAGCATTTACATTAACCCTGTTGGAATATTTCTGTGTAATGCTACTTAACATTGTTGACGGCTATTTTCGTAACAATATTGTTTATGTTTCAACTAACACACTAAAATATGAGGGGTTGCTCACAGCAGTCGTATTTTAAACTAGTTTAAAAGTTTAGGACATTATGACGTTATGACTTTAACACTACCGTTTGAATACCCCAATTATATATACATATATACTTATATGACCTTCAAATAACACATTTTTATTACTTTACCATCTAGAGGCCTGCGTAAACAGTCTTGAAATGTAAAAACGTCATGATTTTTAAATGTATTCACGTCGCATGTATTATACTAAACTACCCTGCAGAAAGTTCGAATAGTGAAATTGTGGTGATTTACTAGTGACGTTGTCAGTAGCACTACTGACCAGGTGTACCCCATCCAATGGTATCATCTATTGACATTTAACATTAGCTTGTCATTGAAAATCCACCACTAGACTATAGCACTACTGACTTAGTACCTCTTTCGGGACCACATGGAGACATTGGCACCAAAGATTCACTAGTAAATTTTAGGGGCTATAGTCTACAACATTGATATATCCCTCTCGTTGTCAATAATAAACTTATAGTGATTTTCTAGTGACATTGTCAATAGTGCTACTGACTAGGTGTACCCCAGCCAATGCAAATGCCTATTGACAAATAACATAGGGTTGTCATTCAAAATCTATCAGTAGACTTTAGCACTATTGAGAAGGTAGTTTTTTACGACTATATAGAGATATTTGAACCGAAGATTCACTCGTAGATTTTAGTGACCCTCGTCTACATATATTTATTTAATATTATTGCACAACATAATAAAAAAAGAAAAACAAACTATTGACGCGTTCATTGACAATATCACCAGAAATGCACTAGAACTGTCGTCTCTAACGTATCTCTACTCGCGCATAAAAGGAAAGTTGTCGACATTTTAACTAGTGCAATTGTCGCTGGAGAAAGAATATTGACATAGAGACATATGGTTCTAAGTTGACTAGAGGGTAATAATAAATGCTGTCGTACTATAAGCGAACCACGATGGATGTATTGGTGTAGGTGTATACCAGTGTTAACAAGCGATGACGTCTGTAACAAACACTCAAAAGAAGTACTGTTGATTAGTGTATGCTTGTTATTTTTCATATTGTACGTTTGAGTGTGTGTGTAATATGTAGATGGTAAGCTATTTTTGCTTAATTCACAACAATCTTTATCGTGTATTTGTGTATCAAATACACTTGGTTTTTTAATTGTGAGCACCCTCTGTTACTACGTTTATACGCAGGGCTTATTTGCAAATAAAACTGTAAATTGTTGCCATATTATTGTTTTTATTGCGACTTACTAATTCAGAAAACTATTCACGTTTAACGCGCTATTTGCAAATAAAATGCTTGAGGTTGCCACGCTTAAGGTGGAAGTACATACCATGCGTTACGCGAGTTAATTCCTTGGTGAAGGAATGAATCAAAAAAATATATAAAGGTTTTTACACAGAAACGTGTGTTTCTTTATTGTTTATATTCTTAAGACTAGTTACAATATTTTCTTAACATCTATTTATATTAATGAGTATGTTTACCGTTTCTTTGTCTCTTATTTTGGGATATGTTTTCTGCAAGAATTACGTTTATGGTTTCTTTGTTTCTTATCTCGGAATATGTTTACAAGAATTATGTTTATGGTTTCTTTGTTCTAACTTATGTAAGTGATAATGTTGATGTTGACCTTGGTCCCTATTATAAAAATGTATGTGTCTACTTATCTATTTATGCCAGTGTTACCAGGTAGACTATACCCTGTGCATTAACTCGCGGCAACGCTTTTCTGGCTTTTTAAACGTTTAACGCTATGCAAATGGAAAGTTACACAACACGCTTTTGAGGTTTTTTTAGTTGTAAAATTTAAAGCCTATGCCGGCTATTTTTTCGTCTTCCATTTACGTTTTATATATCTTTAAATATTTAATACATTTTTAATCCATTGTTTAATAAAAAAAATTTATTTCTAATCATATTTGTGTATGTTAGCTTATGAATCTGGCAACACTAGCTGTAATTTTGTATACAACGCGTGAAAGTTGAAGAATTTTCAACTTTTTGCGAGGTACGCGCGTCGCAAACTTCACTGTGTAACTTACCTGATGAAAACACACCATTTCAACTTTTTTGACAGACGCGTGTATCGCATTAGCGCATTGAACGCGAGTTATGTACTTCCACCTTTACAAATGTTTGATAACAAAAAACAATAAATGGATTAATATTGCACAAAAAACATTAACAGAAGCAAATAATGACAATTAAAACAAATAGTTATTTGATATTTTGCACATTTACACTATTTTTTTTGTCAAAAAAAGTAAATTTTCTATAGAAGTGCTACCAAGTTTGTGTACTTTTGCTATTTCATATAAACAGCGAGTTAATTTATTTGCGAATATTTTTATTTGCAAATAGTGCGTGTATAAACGTAGTATGTGTTGTGTATTAATGTATTTCGTATTTTTAATGAAAAAAGAAGAACAAGCTACATACAAATTCTCTCAGAGAGCCTCTCTTTGAACAACAACATTTAAAAACATATGAAATAAAAGTGCAATAGTGTATTTCATTTTTATATGAAAATTTCATACAGCAAATGTTACACTCTTGTATTTAATATGATAATACAATCAATACAGAGATACAAGAGGTTTTGTGAATTAAGCATATGTGATTAACCGCATACAACTAATGTTAATGCATGTGTGTGCCTTTGCATGTGCGCAGAAAGATAAAAGCCCTGAAGGAAATGTCGATGGTGAAAATGTACTGAGTCGCTTTTGACTTTGTCACCAGTACTACTCTACAATTATTCCCCATATAATACATACTTTGTGCTATAGACATTTAGCATGTGCTTGTAACTTAAAATCTACTAGTAACACTAAAACAATTGACTAGGTAGTGAATTCATAGTTCTTATGGGAACATGGAGACATACCAACCAGACATATACTGGTACATTTCTATACCTTACGTACATACAAATTTATGTATATTGACAAGTTGTTGCAAAATCTACCAGATACACACCACATCTGTTTTCTCTCTTTCTTTTATACTGACGAGTAGAAGAGAAATTGTAGACAATGTAACTACTACTAGAGTTTTAGTGTTGACAAAGAGACACTTGGCCCCAGTCTGACTGCAGAGAGATCATACACACATACATGCATGACGTTTGTACTAGTGTCCCGCACAAGAGTATTTATAAGACTTTTCAAGACATGAGAGATTTTTTCCAATGCTTTACTACAGCGAAATATTCTAAAAGAATCACTAAACAACAATGTTGGCAAGACAAACCACCGAAAAAAATTACTTGCCAACAGTGTTGCTTAGCGATTCTTTTAGAATATTTCGCTGTAGTAAAGCATTTGAAAAAATCTCTCATGTCTTGAAAGGTCTTATAAATAGTCTTGTGCAGGACACTAGTTTGTACAGGCGCTTATGCGTAGAAAGAAGCTAGTATCACAAACACAGAATACACAGAAGTGAAGAAAGTGACAGATAAAAAAAGCTCAAAATCATTTTTTTTTTAATTCGTGGAAAAAAGAGAAAAGTATAGTGTATTTGATACTGTAGTGTATTGCTACTTACCAATTAACACAGTTAATAAAAATTTATTGCACTAGAAAGACGTATCAAAACAAAAACGACAAAATTTGAGGAAAAACGAGACAAACAGAAAAATACTCGTATCTTCAGTCTCGTGACACTTCTGTGTGTTTTGTGTCATAAATTCTTCCGTCACGAAGTGTTTTCTTCTTTACTCTTATACCTACAATACTCAAATAAATTTCTTGCAAACAGTGTTGTTAACGTTTGTTTTATAAGATTTCGTTGTAGCAAAGCATTTGAAAAATCCCTCATGTTTTAAAAGTTCTTAAAAGATATCTTGTGCAGGAGACTATTACCATCATGACCACACGTTGATCGCATTAACTGTTGTTCCAATTTTCGCCAATAAATAAAAGATTTTTGACCAAAAACCAGGTATATATTTTTCTGCTTTATCGAGAATAAATAAAATTCTTGTGTAAACGATGTTACTAACTTGGTAATGACAAAAGAAAAAGTTTTTCCACTAAAACTAGGTACTTTTGCTTTATAGCGAATAACATAATCATTTACCCATCGATTTTCATAAATGAGGCCTCATTTTATTTGTATTATATGTAGCTTTACGAATAGTGTTGTTAATTATTCGTCTTTTATGTTTGTTCGAATGAAATTTCATAATTTTTTTCTTGTTCGAACAGACGAATAACTATGAACTTTTGTTCGAATATTCGAACGAACAAAGAATAAAAAAATATATTCGAATAATCTTAAAAAAGTTTGCAAAAAACGACTCGTATGTGTATTAGATTAATTTTTTTTATTAACAAACGAAAAATATTTCATTACACAAATTTCAATAACAAATTTAGGAATATTAATAACAAAACTTTAAAATTTTAAGAACCTTTGCCGCAGTTGACGCTGTGGCATAGATAAGAACTCTATGTTCCACTTAAATCGCAAAAAATAAAAGATTAAATTAAAAAAATTATGATAAATTCCAATCGACTAGACCGGTTTTCTTCAAGTATAAATTAGAAGATATACGATCATGTCACCATTCAAACGAAAACAAAACAAAATTAAAATCGGTCAAGACGCTGGGGAGCTACGGCGTCAAAGACATGCAGATCAACAGAATATATCTAAAAAATGTGATATATTCTAAACGCCTGGGGGATTCTGGTTCTATGATAATGTGAAGTGAAAAAAAACGTTTCATTTTCGTTTTCATAGCAACTTTTCACACCGTCTTTTCACAGTTTCTCAGATTGCGATTCTGGTTCAAGTAATGAAAAAATGTTTCATTCCAGTGTAGCTATGAAAAGTTTGTATTCATGTTATTTAACTTTAATTGTCAAAAGCAGAGATCTAAGTTTCGCAGTTATGATGCCGCGCTAAGCCGCATGTAATTTTTTGTTATTGCTTGAGCCGCTGCCGCTGCTTATATTTATGATTGAAGTATATAATCTGGCTTATGTTTTGAGTCTGATTTATTTATTAAAAAACAAATATATAAATAATAAGAAATAGTAATTGTTTTTGCAACTATACACATATGTACAATGTACATACATACATACGTAATTTAAATACATGAGGAAAAGTTAAGTTCAAACAACACAGTTGCTTTGCTTTTTTTCATGCATACTCATGAACATGCATACATATGTATGTTATGTACTTTATTCTAGTGTGCATGTTTCTGGCAGGTAGAGGAAAGTGTAAAATACCAGCATAAACCAAGATTTCAAAAAAAAAGGATAAACAAGCTAAACAAAATGCGTTTTTTTACCTATTTTTTTAAGAATGTGCATACGAAGATTTAAACATACCTATGTACATACATATGAATGTACCAACACCCACAAATTAGCATACGTACATATGTACACATTTATGTAAATACACATATTTTTCATGTAGAAATTGACATATTGTTCTACAAAGTTCCTCATAGTGCTTCACAAATAAAAACTGTTTTTAAAGACTTTGGAATTGTTACATTGATTTCTTTTAATTTGAAATTTATTTGCTGGTGGTTCAGCGTTGTCTATATATTTCATTGTTGCTGTAACAAATCATCAGTAGACTTCAACCACACATTTTGAATAGTCACAAACCTCTTATCTTATGCACAGACTTTCAAGAACTATTTGAGAATTCACAAATAATAATGTTTTTGAAAATCACAAAAGAAAAATAAGCGTAGTAGGCTTTGAGACTAATACAAAAAACCCAGCAAATAATTTATATTCGATTTGAATCTATTTTATTTTTCTACACCGAATAATAAATTTCTTAAATGTTACATTGATTTCTCTTTTCAGTACTAGAAAGCTACATATTTTCTTTCGCAATTGGAGTTTGAAACTTTTTTCAAGAAAACATATGTATTAATTTTTGTGTGGTATGGCATTTTGATATATTAATTACTATAAAATTTCATAATAAAAACTATTATAAATAACATTTCAAGTTAACTTTCACTCGGCGCCAAATTATTTTTTTGCCGCCGATAATAACTTAACTTATGCCTCCCTCGGCTTCTGATCAATTGCCAAATTATGCAAATATGAACATGAATAAAAATAGAAAATGTCTGGATAAAATATTTTAATGGACCTATCAGACGAAATTACGGATGAGGATAAGTGAACTAAATATTTTAAAAGTGTAGAAGTAGTATTTGTACGCGTTTTTCATGGGTTTCCATGCTTTTTCACTAATGAATTGTGTGTGTAAAAAAACTTTTCATATGAAAAGGTTTTGAAACTTGTTTACACTTTTTCATAAAACGAGAATCAGTAATGATGTGTAAAGGTAGAATTAGTAAAATCATATCGTGATGTTGCGTGTCAGCTGACAAAAACCGTACAATATACAATTCATGTTACTAGTTATAAAATATGTGGTGGTAGCACTGCTGACGTAGGAATCTGCAGAAAACAGATTTTTCTGTAGCGAATGTCAAAAACGCCGTATTTAATGCCAGACAAAAAAAAATGTGCTGTGTAAACTGTTACATTTTTGATAACTTGTGCACAAAGTTGAACGATACGGCAAGCTGTAAAGTAGAATGATACGATTTTACTAATTCTACCTTAACTGTGAAAACGCTTTGTTTCATTCCGATTGTTTTTTTCATATGAAATCATTTCAATTTGGTTTTTATTTTTTCACTGAACTAGAATCAGAAACACTATGATAAGATGAAAAAAGTGTTCATTTCACATTATCACAGAACCAGAATCGACCCCCTGGACAGATTTTCTTTAAACATAGCTAAGAACACTCTCGAACAAGTCATTTTTTATTTTATTTTTAAAGAGAAGTAACAATCAGGCAATGATTGCCTACTACTATTATAAGGAAAGGGATAGTAACAGAAAAGATAGGTGGTGAAGGAATAGAGAGAGGAATGCTCCTTTTTTATAGCTCTGCTTTTTGCACGTTTTTTTTAATAATGTAGTGCTGCAGCGCCTCTGGCGTTAGTGAGTGGTATTAATTTGTTTGAAGCTGTGTTAAGTAGCAGTTTAGTACTTATTTTACTTCGCCGATGATTCTGCTACAGAACGAAGGGTGGTGCTCTGGTGTTACATTAGGATTAGTATCTCTTGAAGTCGGTATAGTTCAGTGACCAGTGACTATGCCTTCATCACTTGAACTTTTCTACAACAAGTGATAGAAAGGGGCAGTAATGCACATCAGAAAAATCCGTGGTGTTGTTATTTAATGACTGTCAGATAGCGGGCTCGATCCTAAAACCTTCGTCAACGTGCTAACTTCTTCAGCCAATGCCACCCTCAAACAGGAAAACTAAATCAAAATCGGTCCAACCGTTTGGTCTGTACGTCGACTCGTACATACAAATAGATACACAGACACAAACTACATACAAACTTATAACACCCCTTTTTTTGTCGGGAGTTAAAAACTGAAACGAAATTAGTTAAAAAGTATAGGTATTTACACACATTTACAAACATTTTTAATATGTTATTAATTTTTTGGAAAAAATCATTTAAAAACCGCAGATAACCCAAAAAATCTTTTTATACAAGTAGTTAAGGAAATTGTTCGAATATTCGAATATTCGACAAAAATGATTCGAATAATTTTTTATTCTAAATTGAAAATTTTTGTTCGTTCGAACAAATATGATAAAAAGTTGTTCGAATATTCGAATAATTTTTGTTCGAATGACAACACTATTTACGAATAAATAATAAAACTGGTAAATATATAATGTTTTTTATTTTTCGAGAAATTTTTAAAATAAAAAATGTTATAACTTTTTCGAAAAAAAAATTTTTTTCAGACTTTTTTTCTCAATAACTCCAGAAATAATAGTTATACAAAAAATAATATTAAAACATTTTAAAGCAGGCATAATTTAAAATTTGTGTACATATCGCATAATAAAATCGAGTACGTTGTTTCAAAATTTATGGCACGATAAATACACTAACCTTTTCAAAAATCTCATATTTTAGAAAAAAAATTCTAAAAAAACTTATTCATAGAATCTGAAATAATGATGATTTTTGTAGTTAGATGACCATAGCACATCAAAAAAATGTAGTGGTGATCCATGGTCAGAAAATTTTTTTCCATTTGTTGCATAGTGTTATAAATGCTAGTTTTTAATGGCGCATAGTCATGGTCAAAACAAAGTATACTTTATGAATTTAAAACCAGTATTTTGTATGGCAATACTGGTTTTAAACTCTTACTTTGTACTTTGTTTATGACTATGACTATGAGCCAATGTCTTTTATGTGTCCCTTCATTTCAACTAATTGTGCAAGGAATTTTATATTTCTTTTAAAAATAGTGTCTTGGTCTGCATTTATCATTGCTGTCTGTTTCCAATCAGACACAATGTGGACAAATGAAACGCTCCGTAACATTGAGCTGTCACAGTGCTTCTACCTAGACTTATATCCTTCCCGACTGTTTTCTTGATAGCATCTTTCCGATAAAAGCCGCAACGCGATAAAGACCCTTTAACACGAAATGCTTTCTTGTTTTAACGATAATTACCTACAAATCTGCAAAGCAGTTTTCAACATGAACGCACAATAAAACAACACTCGCTGTCTCCGGCGCACAGTGTTCCGTTTAAGAATTTAGGACGACAAAAATCATAAATTTGTAAATAATTAACATACGAGTCCTAATTTTTTGTATTTTCATATTAAATTTGTTCTTATTAAATTTATTTATATATTTGGGGTATTCACAAAATATGTACTAACATATAACAGTAACAGTAAGTAACAGTAAGGCCCAATAATCGACTTCTCTATTAAGTGTCATTTAGCTAATAGCCACTTAATTTCAAGTTGCACTTATGTGCAGTTTCATTTTTTCAGTCGTAAGATTAAATGATCACTTAAATACTATGAAAGTGTGGTAGCACTGTGAAATGTTGATAGTTCTAAAAGAAAACAGATGTTTAATGTAAATAAGAAAGTTAGGTTATCAACATTTAGAATATTAAAATTGCATAAAAACACATTTTATGAAACCAAAAGAGCATCAGAACGCATTTTTCTATTTATTTATTCCATGATATGATACTATGCATTGTATATGTTATATATTTATGAAAATTAAACGAAATTCTTTTTAATGCGACCACATGATGTTTATGTATATGTTTTCAATAAACACACACAAGCACAATAACATATTGTATGCTCGTAAGACTTAAGTGTGGTTTAAATAGACAAGGTTGGGCATTTAAATGGCTCTCAAGTTTATACTGAAAAAATGAATTCGGTACTTAAGAGGCACTTAAAAATAAATGACACATAATTGAGAAGTCAATTATTGGGCCTAAGGTTGAAAGATTACAGAAACTTTTACGGATGTGGTGAAACGGATGGGTATCAAAAGATTTCGTCTGACAAAGTTAGTTTCTTTGGTAATAATTGTAAAAAAAAACTCACTTTGGTTAACACTTAATAAAAACTTGTCATTTATTAGAAAATAATGTGTTTTTGTGTGTTAGTTAAAAAGAAGTCAAAAGTTAAAATTGAATTTAAAAAAATTAATATCGCATCTACAACGCCTTCTATTTACTTTTGAAATTGCCCAAAATAGCCATAGTATTTTTTTATTTTAACATGTCATTTAGAGTACCGTTACAAGATACAAACTGAAAGATATAGAAGAATCATATAGTTTTAAGGTAGTCTGGGTCTTCGCTTGCAAATAGTGACGTCAATTTAAATTTTTAATTAACTTTATTTTTTTATTTTTTTCGTTCTATTTTCTGAAATCGAACACTGTGCGGCGGCTCAAGTGGATTAATGCAATCCCTCAGAAACTTTTCTCGTCATCTTTCTAGGCGCTCTTTTTCTAATAAGAAAACTGTTCCAACTGGAGTTGCCAATTTAATTTATTTATAGCACCTTATTCCTTATTTTAATAATAAAATATAATTAATTTTATTGTTATTTTAATGAAAACATTCAGGGCAATTATGAATAAAATTCCGCGGGAAATTTCTTCCTTTTCCAATTAGAATTTTTTGTTTTTCCTGTTACTTGCTATTAGTTGGAATTGTTCCCAGGGAAAATTTCTCGCGGAATTTCATTCATAATTGCCCCCAATAATTTTTTTTATATTTCCTGTAAAAAAGTAAAATAAAAATTTGCAAACAATAAGCAAATGTGAGCAACAGCTGATTCGATCATTGGTTTTAATAAATGTGTTCGTTTACTTTTGCAGTAAAAGGCAGTAAATGAGTAGTTACGACGAAAATTTTAAAATTTACTCTCAAAAAGAGCGGTAGCCAAAAAAAGTACGCGAACGGAAAAATAGCAAAAATTACTAAGATTAAAGAAACAGCTGACTCTAACTCCACATAGTGTTGAAAACTGTATAACCTTTTGACTATGCAACTCTTTCAACTCGATACAATCAGGGCTATCATGAATAAAATTCCACGTGAAATTTTTTCACTTTCCAATTAGAATTTGTTGTTTTCCCTATTACTTGCTATTAGTTGGAAATAATTCTGCAGAAAAATTTCACATGGAATTTTATTCACGATAGCCCTGAATATTTTTATAACACGGATAATCTAAGAAAAAATTCTGTAATTTGTTTCATGTAATATTTGTAATTAATTTCTTTTTGATTTCCTTGTTTTGTTGTTGACTAAATTACTAATAATAATAACAAAAATTAAAAATTTTTCAGAAAAGATGTTATATATTTCAGAAAAGATGTTATATCTTCTAAACGGCTGGACCGATTTTCTTCAAACATAGCTAAGTACCCAGATACTTTACAGTTTTACAACTCTGAGTAATTAAAATAAATTGCAAAACAAAAGGTTTAATAAAATATGTTACAAAGTATGTATGTATATTAACAGCTATTATTATTATGATTTATAAATTCATTATTTTGTTAATGACTCACGATTTTCATTTAACCTTTTTTCAAATTTTTACACTTTTCATTTGCTTACTTTCCATTTGTTTACATTTTCAATCATATGTTTTTGTCTTACTAAACTTTACTACGACAAATTTCTGCAGTAAAAATTTGCAAAACACTCAATCAAGAACTGTCACTTTACTCTCTCAATTTGTGTTCTCATTTACTGTATTTTGGGGTAAACGAACGCAATTTAGTAAAACACAGAGAAGTTCAGTAAAAATTTGTAAAAAGTTTTGAGTACGCGAACGCAATTTATTACATTCGAAATTAACAAAACCAACTTGGTTTCATGACACCAACTGGGACCAACATTGGTTTTCAAAAACGACAATCAGCAAAAGCGACATGGTTTCTGTGACACCGCTGAGTGATTTAAAATTCCATTTAATATGTGGTTAAAAATAACTTCTTTAACATCTAAAAATATGCATTAGGCTGCAGGGTATACACGATACTCAATTTCGTACTTAACGTAGTATGAGATGTAGTACGGTTTTAAGATACACGTTACTACAAATAATACTAATTCATTTAAAAGAAAATTTTTAAGGCAATAATGTGGTGGATTTATTAATAATAAGTGAACTGCAGTTGAAAAGAATCAAAAAAATAATGCAAAAACAAAAGCGGAATGTTGTAGAGAATGGTTAAAATAATGTTTTATGTTCCTTTTTTAATTAAAATATCCGCTACATAAAGCTAAAATTGAGCCGCAGAAACACTGCGTTTTCTAAATTAGCTCCTCATAAAACAAATTTTGCTATACAACAGCATGATGGACAATACTTACTATCGTACTTATCGAAGCTCCGCCCACAAAAATCAAAAACTTTGGATTTTCATACTACAAAATATACTTCATAAGTACGACAACATGATACACGTTACTAATTTCATACTTGTACGAGTTATCGTACGATTTGTAGTATCGTGTATACTCGCCATAATCCTGTAACTTTGTTGATAATGATCCGATTTTCAATTTCTTACTAGATTTGGAAAGAAGAAACTGAGAATATTGCTGGTCACTTAAACGAGAAACTGATGATGCTGATTAAAAAAAACGGTCAAGCAAACACTTGAGTTAAATAACCAAAAATAAAATTTGTATAAAATGTTTAAAAGTTTATTTACATGAAAAGTTAAATAACTCAGTCAATTGCTTATCTATTTTTAACCCAAATATGCATTGTAATCATAAATAAACGTACTTTTTGAATAAACTCAGTAGTATTATAGTTTCTTAATAAAATAATGTATGTATGTAAAATGTCTCTTGAACAAAAAAGTACGCGAACGGAAAAATTGCGAAAATTTGCAGATTAATCAAAACAGCTGATCATATTGCTGAATGTTTTTGTTGTTTTGACTACCCATCGAATACATATTTTTGGTAATTGATGCATGCATGCATTTTTATAATTATAAATTTGAAGCGATATATACATTTTTCTAAAATAGAACTTCTGTGAAAGCTTTAGCTTGTATTTGGTTTTTAGTTTTTATTCTGGGTAAATGACGTACGAAAATACATCTATCTTAGATTTCTGATAGTCGGTACCCTGAATAGTATGCAGAAATAAGTATTCACATATACATAAACCTTACATCTCTAAAAAACTAAAGTAAATAATACAAATTGAATTTAAAAACTGATATATTTAACGATTATTATTCTTTAATTTGTTTCATCTTGAACATAAAAGTGTTCAGGTTTTTTTTTGTTAAACTTTTACTTCAACTTTTCTTTTAAATGCTTTTATTAAAACAAATAATACTTTGTATTTGCTTACGTTTGTTTATTTTACTGAATCATATGTAAAAACTTCTTTCAAGCACTTTTTTCTCACAAATCGAGAAACGATGGAATTTTGTGTTTCACACTTCATGTGAGAAATTTTACGATGCGAAAAATACAGGAACGAGCTACTGAATTTTATCATCAATTACTGACAGATGGACAAATAAAGTTGGATGCCAAGGGCAGACAAGTTTTGTGCGAAGTTATGTCCGGGAGATGTGAAGCAAATTACTAAGCGGAAAGTAACGCCGGATCTAGCAAGACTCTTCGATCCGTTAGGTATACTTGCACCAATTATTATAACCGCCAAAATGTTCATTCAAGAGCTTTGGCAAACAAAATTGGATGACATTTATGATTTGAAAAGACTTAAGTTCGTATCGCTTTTTAAGCCAAATTACATATGATAATTATTAATGAACAAATAACAACAAAGTTAGTTGTAAATATTCTGACAACACATAGTTGAACGGAACATCCAGCCGTTTCGGAAGGCCACTAAACCTTCATCATCAGCGTTCTTTTGTGTTTGGTCCACTGTGTGTGGTGTCAGTTGATGTAGATTTCTGCCTTATATACTTAGCCATTATTGCAAATGGAATATGCGAATTGTTTTGATTCATCTCATTTCAATTTGCTGAAAGCTTTTTTGTAATATAAGCTCAATTTTGTCATCTCTATATTTACAACAGTCTTACCATTGTCGTTTGTTCTTTACTAATTATACACATGTTAGTTAATTTGCTTATTTTTGTTCTACTTTTTTGGTTTGTTACTATTAAGTATATTAATTTAATTTTTGCCACAAGCCAATGACTATTAATTTTTAGTTAATTTAATTATTATTTTTCGAACTTGATGACATTCCGTACTGAATTAGAACAAGGTTCTAGGTTGTTTAACCTAGAAATTTCACGACATGTTTTTTTGCGGATGCTTCAGAAAAGGCATATGGTGCAGGTGTATATATCAGATCAATTAACAAGAACGGGCAGGTAATCGTAAGAGTGCTATGCACAAGATCCCGTATTGCTCTTTGCGCAGCACTCTTATGAGCCCAACTAACAGCAAGAGCAAAGAGTGATTTAAATCCTGAGAACACACTCACTTACCTATGGACAGACTCAGAGATCGTTTTATCCTGGATCAACTCATTGGCTAATAGCATCACTGCAATACAGGAACTATCCATAGATGAGCAGGGGAGTAGAGCTGTGCCAAATCGTTCTTTTTAGTGACCGGTCATTTTCGTTCAATTAGCAAAAAATTTACCCGTTCGTTCAATCGTTCACTTTTGAACGACAGTATGAAACAATGCAATTTTGTAAGAATAATAAAATCGGTTGTATATACGAGTATTTAAATAATACGAATGAATGAATTGAATAATTTGTTAAAAAAAAGTTGAATTATTTATTTAAAAATATTATATTTAAATTCATTTTATAAATAATTTCTTGTTCTTTCGACTAGAATTTTATACATTTTATTTTGGCTTAGTTAGTTCAATATTAACATCTTACACAAACAAGGGGTAAGTAAGAAAGGTACTTTTGTTTGGTTTTACTAGTTTTTTTCTTTTTAGATAATTAATAAAAGCATTGCAACTCTTTTATCGTTATTTATATATCAAAAGCGCAACAATGTTTGAATGTTACTTCTCAAAGTTTAAGTTAAAGTTTTGTCCTCAAAAATAATTTACCGGAAACAAAAAAAAAATCTCTAAAGCATTTTAGATTCAGGTAATGAAATGTATGTATAAACATATATCTAACATCTTTACTTTGTAAAAACACTTTATAAAAAACACTAGTAAAAATACTTCTTGTGAAAAGACTGTTAAATCAAATTATAAAAAGAATGATGGCAGTGCCACAGCGACGCTAAATAAAATTTTGTAAACACGACCTAAACCTTTTAAAACACAAAAACTCAACTCAAACAAAAAGACATAACATAAATAGCAAATATGAACAAAAGCAAATTTGACATAAAAGACTTGAAACACAAACTGAAAGAACGAAAACATCGAGCGGTACACTACTGATCCAAAAGCGTTCAGTAAAATCACCGGATCAGTTCGTTCAATTAAGTGATTCGTTCAATTTAACCCGTTCGTTCATGAGCTACACAGCTCTACAGTGGAGGCACGTCAAATCAAAGGAAAACCCGGCAGATATTATTTCACGAGGTCTCTTACCGTCAAAACTAGCTGCAAGCACTTTATGACCAATATTTTTGCATGGGAGAGAGGAAGTTTGGTCGACAAATACTTCCAACACACTTACAATAACCACAAATGAGCATGATATGGAACGAAAGAGGGTAATTTCAGTGGAGACCGTAGATGAAACATCAACAGACATCATATACAAAATACAACACAATGGTTAACTATGCGAGAAGGATCAACCAACATCCCGATCTAAGCTTAGGAGCTCAAGAATTAGAATAGGTTCTCATAGTCATTGTACGTAGAAGTAAGTAGAGGGAGTCAATATAGCAATATTATCCCATTCTTAGGTAATAACGGAATCATCAGTTGGAGGACGATTGATATCATCAATACTGCAATATGATGCAAAACATTCAATGCTGATTCCATACAATGATCCAATAAAGAAGTTGATAATGCACATGAAAAAAATCGCCACTGTGCGACTCAAGCCCTATTATCACATGTAAGACAAAAGTTTTGGCCAGTCAAGAGCAAGACACGATCAATCGTAAAACATTTCATACGATGCACCAGATCTAAACCAAAATTGCTCAATCAAATCATGGGTAACTTACCGTCAACACGCGTCACACAAGCTAAACCTTTTATAAACTCTTGTGTTTACTTTTGTGGACTTCTTTGGGTTCATTACAAATTAAGAGGGAAGAAACCTCGTAAAGAATACATTGTTGTTCATCTAGAATTGGTTACCGATCTAACCACCGAAGCATTCATAGGCGCACCAAGGCAATTCATGAACAGGCGAGGTCATTGTAGAGAGCTGAACTGTGACTATGCGACTAATTTTGTTAGTACAAAAAATCAGCTTACAGAATTAGCAGACTCGCTTTATTCAATTCCTGCCGTCGCACAGTGTCGTGTTTTCATATAAACGGCGGCCAAAAATAGACGGAGTTATCGTAGAAGAATGAAAATTGGTACACATTACTATTATAAGTAGGAAAGGAAAAAAACGAAGTTTTGAAAAAATCGGCCCAGGGACTCGCCCACCTCCCATATATCCTGAAATAAAAAAACTTATATTTTCCATAATTGTTGTTGGAATTGAACCAAATTTGGCTCGATTTGTCTCTGATATATTACTGATAACTGAGGTGAGTTATATGAAATTATCTCAAAGGACTCGCCCACCTCTCACATATCCTTGAATGAACATATCAAATAATATGCCTGCCCACCACATACCCTTGAACGAATAAATAATAAAACTTGTTAATTATTATTCAAAATGGTTAAATTTATTTAAAATAACATACAATAAACAAGAATGTAATATATACTATTCACTATCGCTGAAACTATCAGTTTCCGATTCCACTACTAATTCATTATTTGAAAGTATTGTTGTAAAATTTTCGCTTTCAATTAGATAATTTTTTAAATAACCTAGCTCACATTTCTTTATTATTTTTTTTTGACTGTGGATAGAAATCGATGGTTCTGATTGGATAATAAGGTACACTATTAAGTCCTTATTACAATCAACTCTGCTTCATTTTCTCGTGTGCCTTAGTCGTGCATTTCTTATATTTCCGTCATTTGACGTACCATATCCCGTTTTTACCATGTCCACTATCAGTCCCATTTCACTTTTAATTTTTTTTGTATGGTCTTCTTGTTTTCCTGTACTTTCTGTTCCATTTCTTTTCCTGAAATCCGCCATTTTTTAATTGGTTGTTTATATGCAATATGCAGAAGACATTCAAAACACTTTATCCACGCATGTAACGTAGACAATCCGTATTGGTAGCATTCTTGATTGACAGTTCTTTCAAATATTAATGTGTCGTTCATTTCCGATGGCTTTGCTCCACATAAAACGCAAGTCGCATTACTTCTGCTTCCGATAATTATGCTTAGAACTGCTCCATCTATCATAGTTAATTTTATTCTATAATGTAATTTAAGACTTTTGTTTTTAGAATTATAAAAATAAGTGTCCAATGTATCGATTTCATGTTGCAATTGCTCCCTAACAGTATTTATGACATTACGGTTTTCCTTTGTAAACATTATTTTTATAGGTCTGCATAACCTCCAGGACGAGTGTTTATCGTTTTGCCACACCACTTTCTCATCTTCCCAGTCTAATAAGCGAAGTGGAACAAACGACGTAACGAAAACAAATTCGTCAGTAGCATCATGGTTTTCAAATTTTTGCTTATATACACTATGTCCACCACTGCCGTCAAATCCCCATTTACATTCTAGTATTAAATCATTTTTGGTTTGAAAATCATTCATATTTAGAATGCTATGAGCTGTTTTGTCCAAAATGTTTTGCAATGGAACCTCAGCTGATGTTTCTGATACATGAATATCGTTTCGGATGAGCTTTTTCTTTGCTTCTGCTATTAAATAGTATGACGGGAAACAATCTTGGTGAACTGTATTCACCACATTTCTTAGCATATTGTATTGCCGAACAGAAAGATCCAAGTCAATAAACAAAGCTAATGATTTCTCCACAGATAATTGTTTAGTATTCGTTGCGCCTGAAACCTTTTTAGCCGCTTCAGTAAGAGCTTCAGCAGAAGTCGATGCAACTAGTTCATGGACTCGCCTTCTTTTCGTACGTTGTGCCGCTTCTTCATAACACTTTGAGGGCCTGCCCCTACCGCCACTTGTACTTGGTTCCTAATAAAAAATACATTATATTGATTAATAAAATATTACAGAATACAAAGAAGAACTCACAACACAAACGTCTTCAGTAAATACTTCAGCATCCAGCCAATCACTAAATTCACGTTCGAATCTAACTTTCATTCGGGAGTATTTTGCCCAACAATGAATAAACTTTAGAGGAATAAAGTTCAGTTTCTGTTCTTCTGTATCTGTGAGTGCTCTTTGCAGATTATTTTGTGCAAATTCTTTAATATAAAACACTATAGGATTGGCTCTTTTTTGCATCAACTCCAGCCGTAGGTTAAAAATATCACGAATTTTCAATGCTGCTGCCACTAGAAAAACATTCACCAAAAAAATTTGTGCAGAACTGTGCAGCTGAGATTTATATATGTTAAAATACATACTTATAGCAATAAAATATCACAAAATTTTAATAATAGTTTTTGATGCTTTTTTTTAATTCTCTGCGAAAGTTGTGTTTATTGTAAAAATGTGACTTTTCTATCAGACCTGTCTTCTCGCTAACGGCACATCGCATATGATCAACAATTGTAAACAATAACAGCGTTGCAATTGTAATAAGACATCAGACTTGCAACTCAATTCCATTTTGTACCAACCGTTAACAAAGAATTTAAATTTAAACAATTATTACTGCATGCAAAACTTAATTGTTTTTCTTGCAAAATATCATGTTGCAAAGAAACCACCACTTTCACCCACAACAACTCAAAAAATACTCAATATTTTTTGACAATTACTTTACATTTTATCTAGTTGTTGTGTTTTTTTATTAAATTGTGCAAAATAAGCCGAAATTCCTTTCATCAGTGCTTACCATTTTTGGCCACACACGTGACACTGTGCGTCGTGCCGTCAGCACACACACACGCACAGATATATATATATATATATATATATATATATATATATATATATATATATATACAAGTCTCTATATATATGTGAATGTATGTCCATATATCTACATAACTGTATATACATACTTACGTTCTTCTTCTATATAAACTTAGGCTTTTCATTTCATCTTCGTGGACCTTTCAGTGCTTTAACGAGTTCCTTTGCTTTTATTTTCTTTATGTATGTTATCCTTTTCTCTGACATTTCCTACTTGCTATATTTTCCCTTTACTAGGATCGCCTCTTTTTAGATAGAAGATATTGCTTAAATTTTAATTTAACCGTCTTTCCTTTCAGTAGATTGAATGAACAAATGCCGTCTCTGTATAATGTGTTAACCAAGGCACATTCACCACCAGCTGACATTTCATTTTATCATTCTCTACTGCACGTACTAAATTTATTTATTTTTTTCGCCATACAATTTTTCTAGGATTTTATTTATTATTTGATGTACTAAAATGAACATAAACTTACATCAAAAAGAAGTAACATCGTCCCACATACAACATGGAAACCCCAACTCCAATAGACACACAAAAGACAAAGGAGCTGAACCTCATTCCGCTGGCCAAAATACTAGCTATAGCAACGAAAAAATTACCTTACAAGCGCAGATGGTTGACCAGAAATTTTGACAATATGGCCCAATCCCACGATGTCGAGAACGATCGACTTGTCGCACACTTATAATTGAAAAAAAAAATTTGTTTTTATTTTGAATGTAAGCGTGCGACAAGTCGAACGTTGTTGACATCGTGGGATTGGCCCTATGTAACTATCGTTACGCACCTTTTATGTGAAAAACGTGTGTGACTGCATATATATACTTAAGATACACATGCATACATATGTAGGTATATATGTACATATTTATGTGCATATAAATTGTAATTTTTGTTTTCAACTCGTGCCGTATATTTTGCTCCAAGAACCTCTTAACTTGCTGCCCTGTCTGGGGGCCTGAGTTGTGGCGTCACTATGGTCGCTGCTTGTAGTGGAATCTCTCGAATTTACGTGTTAAGGCCTTATTAGTTTTTACTTTTCGTTGCCGTTCAGTGCCGTTCTTTTCTGTATCAAAAATTTTGCAGTTACTTTTTCTGTGAAAAGAATCAGCTGGCAACCTACAGAATTGATTACACGTGTGTACAAAATATCAGAACACACTAACACATACAAACTTTTGGCTGTCACTTAACGTTGAATTCTATTTTCTACAGTTTTGTCCGCAACAGAACAGAACGAAATAGGAAAAAAACACACATACAGACTTTTAATTGAACGTAAACAAAACAGCTGATTCAGAACAGAACAGCACATACAAAACGAACTCTGCCTTTATAAACACACAAATTCGAAATCCTTTTCCTTCGTTTCGAGTTACACAGTAGACCTCCAGAATACATTCCTGCTCTACCCTACTGAAACTTTCAAACCGAATCTGTGACAATCTCTCTTGGGGTACCTGTGTAATCCTCACTATTTCTTTTTGTTTTCATGCCGCAACAATATAAATTAGATGCTACAGTCGCTGCGGGGCAATCTATTATTCACAAAAACTTTAAAAATTTTTTCCACGTAAACAATTTTTGAAGCTTAGGATGAACTTTAGTTTGAAAAAAATAGCTCAGTTGCATTTCCGCTACTACCTTGGTGAATGCGCCTTGGTATAAACTTTAATTTTATTTTTCGTTGATAAAAAAAATTGTAAATGAATGGGACTGACCCTCCTAATCAAAATAGCTCTAGTATACCCGACACCTCCAAATCTTCCATCAATTGAATAAAAGAATAAGAGTAGTCGATTTCGCACCACTGCCTGAAGTTATCAGAAATAAGATCACATACCTCGGTATTTAGTTGCTTCTGCACTTCCACTTTCTGATTCTACGGATATTAAACCTCTTCCGTCAGATAATGTCTTCCAAATAAAAAAAGGATTCAATTTTATTTCAAAAGAATATTTTTTTTGATGATTATCTGCCAGTTTATAGAAGCCATGTAAAAATAACACGCTGCTACAAATGAGTACTTTTTTTTATACTTGAAAAGGGACCTAGTGTAGGTTATAGACCTTATTTAGTAGATCATAAATCAATTTTTAAAAGTTCGGAAACACCCTCAAATTTCGGAGTTATTCCGAAAAAACTATTTTCGGGTAGGTCCGAGTACTTATGAACACGTAACTCAGTTGATTTTTATCGGATTTACAACTTTTAAAAGGTCTCAGAAAGAAGAAAAATGTGCTTTTCTAAATATATATATATTATTGGTATATATATTAACTTTTTGCAGTGATATTTTCAATTATATCTGATTTTAATTTTATTTTTTCTAGGTTTTTCAACTTTGGCGCCATTTTTTTAAATTAGATTGTTCAAAAACATACCCTTATGTATATATTTAATTAAAGCTAATTTAGTTCTGAGTTAAACCAGCTTTCAATAAATAAAATCGAGTAAAAAGTAAAAAAGTTATTAAGGTTTTTCAAAAGTTAAAAATTTTGCTTTTACAAATATTCATCAATAGCTACTACATTTTCTTTATTTTTTTAATGTTATAATGATATGATTATATAAATATTTTAAAATAACAGTATTCAAATTATTTTATTTAGAAATTAAGAATATATGATTAAAAGTGCTTGCTAGACCTCTTTCGCTTGTACATCAAATCGTCTGTTTCTCTCTTAAGTGACCAGCAGTAATTTGAAATCATTCTTACTTGGCTTTTTCCTTCGAAGCGTCTTTCGATATCCAAAATGTCCTGGTGAAATCGTTCGCCTTGCTCATCACTGAATTGTCCTAGGTTTTCTGGGAAAAAATCTAAATGTGCATGCAGGAAATGAACTTTAATGGACATTCTGCATCCCATTTCTGCATAAGCCTCCAGAAATTCTTTTACTACATCAATATAATTTTCACTTATTTTATTTCCCAAAAAATTTTCACATAAACTAATAAAGCTTCTCCATGCTCTTTTTTCCACAACATTTAGTTTCGTTGTGAATTCTTCGTCAAACATGATTTTGCGGATTTGAGGACCAACAAAAATACCTAAAAATAAAAAAATAATACAATTATGTTTAGAAATCAATAAACATTTGTACCTTCTTTTATTTTTGCTTCACTTATTCTTGGGAAAACTGATTTTAAGTGTAAAAAGGCATCGCTTTCCCTATCCAGGCGTTTCACGAACTGCTTCATGTATCCCAATTTGAGGTGTAATGGTGGCAAAATTATTTTTTCGGTACTCACTAGTGGAATTTTTAAGACGTTTTTCTTGCCAATTTGAAAAATTGTTCTTGGTGGCCACTTTTTTTGCTTGTATTGGTCTTTCCCACGACTATCCCATTCGCAAATATAGCAAGGAAATTTAGTATAGCCTCCTTGCATTCCGAATAAAATTGTCAGAACTTTTAGATCTGAAACTATTTGCCATTGATACTTTTTATAACATATTAAGTCCAGTATATTTTCCATTGTTGCATACGACTCTTTCATGTTAGTAGCGTATGCTATAGGCACTGAGGGCAACTGATTCTCGTTGTGTAATAAAACTGCTTTCAAACCTAAAAAATATGTTAATGGTTTTTGAATAACAAAAAAAGTATTACTTACTTTTACACGAGCCGTCCAAAAATAATCTCCAGTCGTTCGGTTGATGTTGGTAATTCAGACAATAAAATAACTCATCTACATCTGAGCAATATACAAGGTTGTTATTATCATTGTCAGCTTTAAAAATGTGCTCAAACTGTATTTGCGGATTGTCTCTTGCAAATGTTACTTTAAAGTCACTTTTAGTGATATTCCACTGTTTTAGTCGAGACGCTAACATCTCTGTTTGTCTCCATGATAGTTTCAAATCTCGAACAAGATCATGAAAATCTTCATTTGTCACTAAATGGGGTTCCACCGACTGTGCAACAAATGTCTGGTCACATTCCATGTCTGCAGACTTTTCTTCCCCGGATTCATGTTCTTCTTCAGTCGTACTTGCATTATGTTTGATTATTTTTGGCTTGTATACAGTTAACACATTGGCATAATTAATACGATCACGGTTTTTGTACTTATAACCAACAACGTTTGTTTGACAAAAGTAACAATCTTCTGGTTTATGAAAAATTTGACGATGCCAAACCGTTGGAGCAGAGAATGGTAAAGGTTGGTTTATAAAATTTTTAGACTTACATTGTTTAAGTGCAATTGAGCAGGTTATGCAAACACATTCGGGTTCATACCATTTGCTAAAAACATACGAACACTTAAAAAAGGCATTAAAAGAAGTAACTAAGGCTTTATTATTTTTAAAATCTAATCGATGTTTTTTGTCAGCGAATAAGCCACAGATAAAACAAAAATTATTACGCTTATCACACACTGAAATAGAAGTTAAAATCCACATTATATTTTTTTATTAAAGATAAAAAAATAACACAAACTTACTTTTTTAATTTAAATATTTAAGTAACACTAATCTTTTCACAAATTCCAAATAGTAACACTTTATTTTTAAAATAATAAACAATTTATTTCTTATACACCCTCTACTTTAGGTGTGTATGTTTTGTCATTACGTATTCATTTATTACAGTTTGTGTATTTACCACAAAAGTTACAATCGACATAAAATGCTTACAAAAAAATTTTAAAACATTGTTTCAAATCTATATACTTACATAAAAATTAAATTTATTATAATTTCAAAAAGAAAAGGAAATTGAAAATACTTCCCTTATAGTATATTTTATGTTTAAAATTTACTTCAGAATAGTGAAGGGTATATTAAATTCTGCATTATCAAGTGCAATGCACTCAAGTAATAAATAAATGTCAAAATATCTAACGACAAAATTAAAACAAAAACATAAAGAGCATTGCAACTTAACTAAAGTATTTAATTTATCTCTTTTGTTATCTCAGTATAAAAAGAATTATTCTCACTTAAATTTTTTTCCGCTTGGGGGTATCAACTGCTATTTAAATTTAAATAAAGTTTAATAACTTTCACAAATATTGTCCGATTTAAAAAAAACTAAATTTCATTTTATTTGTTATAAAATTCTATTTAAAATTTTTTATACAAATACATCTGCTTTTATAGAAAAAATTATAAAAAAAAGAACTCAAAGTTAAAAAAACATAAAAAAATAAAAAAAATTGCAGATGTTATTACGAAAATTACTACCAATAATTAATTAATATAGCATAAAATGTATACGGTTGGAAAGATCTATTCCTTGTCTTTCATAAAGCGTTCAAAAATTTAAGATCGGATTAAAGTCAACTGAGTTACGTGCTCATAAGTACTCGGACCTACCCGAAAATAGTTTTTTCGGAATAACTCCGAAATTTGGGGGTGTTTCCGATCTTTTAAAAATTGATTTATGATCTACTTAATAATGCCTACAACTTACACTAGGTCACTTTCCAAGTATATTTTCACTGTAGCACCGTGTAATCGGCTGCCTATTTATATTGAAAACAAAAACAAATTTTGAGTGCTTTGTCGGGCATTTGTATGAAATTTTCGTTGATAATACGTACACAGAGCTTGCGTGCAAGGTACTTGCATGTGTAAACGAAGGGTTAAATAGGAAATTCCCGTTACTTTAACTGATGTTTCTTCAGAAGAATGTATGATAATCGACAGTAATTTTAACAATGCAGAAAGAAAAATTGACATCGATTATTCTTTAGAAAACACAACTGTACAATCGCAACTTTCAGAAGATAATATACTGAAAACACTAACGAATAACTCTACAAATAATCCTATTTTATCACCTTGTAGCAGCTTGTATAGTAATTTTCCAGAGCTAAACGTTTAAATAACTCCAAATACCCTTAAGAAAACAATGCCTCTAAAGAATGATATATCAGGCGAGAAATGTTTAATTTTAGTAGTGAAAATTTCTATTCTTGAGTAGAATATCCAAGGTTTTACTGCTCACAAAGAAACGCATATTGTCGACAGGAACATAAAATTTGTACACCTTAAACGAGTGCCAGATACATCAATATTCAGCTTCAATATATGTGGTTGTGTGTGTTTGTTTACCAAAAATAGTCACATATATACTATTGGTGTGAATATTTTTTATAAAAAAACGCACACAACCACACGTATTGAAGCTGAATAACCCGCTTAACAGGTTATAGAACATTTCATCATAATAAATGTTATGATTATGCTAAATCAGGAATAGCTTTCCTCGTTCAAAATAATATAAGAGTTACACAGCATATAAAGTCAGAAGGAGATATAATATTTCAAACAATAACAATTAAAGGAAATAGTAAGTTGAATATCACAAATATTTATCAGGAATGTGATATTTTGTTAACTGATTCAGCGGTAAATGCAATTAATATACATATGTAAAAATGAACACCATTTAATTGTCGGTGACTTTAATTCACAAAATACTTTGCAGGGATCTCAAACTACATCACCCGGTGGTACTATTTGGGAAGAGTTTCCAAATTATTTTAAGCGCGTGCTAGACACATCAATATTCAGTTCAATATATGTGGTTGTGTGCGTTTGTTTATAAAAAATATTCACACCAATAGTATATGTGTGCCTATTTTTGGTTAACAAACGCACACAACCACATATATTGAACTGAATATTGATGTAAAAAGGGAATCTAGAAACGCTAAGCGGGCCACGTGGAATAACTTTTTAAATTCTTTGACTCCGACGTTAGATGTTCGAACTTTATGAATGAGAATTAATCAATCAAGGAATTATTTTAGAAGACTCTATTACTATTGTAAATAAATTTTCACAATTTCGGCGTTCTATTGCATCGGATGAAAAATTTAGTTCCGAAATAATTACAAGGAAAAATTTTTATGTTTCACTTCTTGAATACTTGCCTTCAAATCTTAATAAATTTATTAGCGAAGACTTTACTGTTGATGAGCTTTATGATGCACTCAGTAAAGTTAAAGGAACGACTCCATTAACTGATCGCATTACTTATTACATGATTAAGAAGTCTCAATTTCGTTTAAAGAAAATACTTTTTCTCTATAATAGCATTTTATGTAACGGTATTTATATTCATGAATGGAAACGTTCTCTTCTTACACCTATTCCTAAACCAAGGAAAAATCCTAATAAACTTGAAGGATATCGCCCTATATCACTGATTCCCGTTTTGTCTAAGATCTTGGAAAATTTCATAGCAATCATATTCTGGAAACACGCTACGAACAAGGTTTCTAAAGCTCAGCATGCTTTCCTACCCAAGCACGGTGTTCACACACTGTGTCACCAACTTGAAACTTATGGTGTTTTCTTTTCTAAAAGAAAAGTGTAACACATATGCTACATGTGATTTGGCAACATTTTTAAATGCTCACATGATTTTTAAGAAGTGTTGCATATTTTACGTTTACAAAAGAACGATTTTCCAACAAGTTTCGGCATAAAACAATCACGAACTAGAAAATGATTTATTTTTTTCATAGACAATAACAAAAACAGCTGTTAATATAATGCTGCACTCATGCCCCTTTAATGAAAATGAGTGTTGAACATGAAGCATTTTTCTTCTTTTTAAGGGTAACATCATGGGAAAAGAACGCGTTCAATTTTTAAAATAATACAAACTTTTCAGAAAAGAACACAAAGAAATGTAAAAGGCAACATAAGTGCAGCATATTGCTCAGAAAAGAAAACGCCATTAATTTATCTAAAAGAAAGTATAGTGTATTGCTGTCAGACGATGTAGAAAAGGCCTTTGACCGTGTGGTGTCTATCCTCATCTAATCGCTCAGATATAGTAAACATTGATGCACATCTTTCCCAATCGTATTCTTTAGATAATGGCATTCCTCAGGGTTCGCCTCTATCGATAGTTTCATTTACCACCTACATTAATTCGCTTGCAAAATCGATACAAACTACACCGGGAGTAGATTTTGTTGGAATATACATATGGGGTAACATTTTTGCTGTTTACATGCATAAGTCCAGGCTGTTATTGTATACAATACTAATAGTTGTCAAACTTTGTTTACAAGCTGCAAAAATGTTATAGCGGGTACACACTTTGCAACGTGTTTGCGCAACACGTTAATATTTCATGTTGCATATTTTGTCTGTACCTACCATTAGTGTATGTGCTGTGAATAAAATTATTACAGTGTTGCCAATGAAATTACACATGGCTGTGTTTCCAATTACACATTGAAGAAAATTAAAATACACATAATTTTTGTAGGCTAAAATTGAAGCAAAAATAAATAAAAATAGAAACCAAAGTAGAATTACACACAGATTATACATAAATCTAATTACATGACCTCCACATGAGAGTAATTGCACACTTTGTCTGATAACACACCTATTGGCAACACTGAATGACTATAATCATTCATGAATGCCGCGTCAGCAATTGTACTTTAGTTACCCTGTTATTGTTATTTTTAAGAACAAAAGGCATCTGTTTCTGACAATTATACGTTTGTTTATACCAACAAAATACATGTGTTTTTTGTGTTGTAATTTTGTTGTAATCGTACATGTACCTAGTATAATTTTACCATGCACCGGATATTGTAGCTGCATGACGTTTGAATGACGCATGTATGTATGCAGAAGACGTGACTCTCAATCGCATAATATTAATTTTGGAATTGTTAAATAGCAAGGCGCATTTATTAGGTTACAGCACTACACCAGGTGACTAATGTCATTACACCAATCTAAATGTCAAATTTGGATTGTGTAGGTATAAGCCTTAAAGCATGCTTTTACTTGGGTATCCATAAGCACCTTTCGAATATTCAGTTTTGTATGGTGTTTGACATTTCCTATAAGAAACATGCAATCTGACGATGCTACTCTGTTTTGAAAAGTAAGAAGGTAATTTACATCAACAAAGTACATGTGGTTATTGCTGTTGTAATATTTGTTGTAGAAATGCGGGTACCTGATTGATGTGCCTTGTTAAATAGCTTGCATAAATCAAACGAAAGTTCTTGGAATTATTTTCACCAAAAATTTATTGTGGAATGAAAACATCAGAATGGTTTTTGTAAAACTACGCAAGATAAATAGAATTTTGAAGCTTATACCACAAAACATTATTTAGAGATGGTAAAATTGAGCTTTCATTACAAAAAAGGTTTCAGCAAATTAAAATAAGATGAATCAAAAACAGTTCACATATTCCATTCGCAATAATGGTTTAAAAATTATTGGTTTTGCAACTTTCATTTTTATATTTTTTGTGTATTAGAAACAATGGGTCGTAAAGGTAAAAATACTTCATTGGAGGAAAGAGAATTTTTGATTTTTCATTATAATAATAATGGAAAGACGTATAAAAATACTGTCGGTGACATTGTTCGAATGTACAAAAACGAAGAAGCCGTTCCTAAATTTAAAGAATAGAAAATATAGACTAAAATTTGCTAAGGAACATATAAAAAAGGATGTGAATTGGTGGGAGGACGTTATTTTCCTTGATGAAAGCAAATTCAACATATTTGGTAGAGATGGAAGAACAATGGTCTGGCGGAAACCCAATGAAGAATTGAAAGGAAAGAACATTACTCCCACAGTAAAACACGGAGGTGGACACGTCATGGTTTGGGGCTGTATATCAGCAAAGGGAGTCGGGGAACTGGTTTTTATTGACAGTACGATGAACAAGGATGTGTACTTAAAAATTTTGCGGAATATATTGAAGCTGTCTGCCGTAAAAATTGGAATTTCTTCGACCTTCAAATTATATCAAGACAACGATCGCCAAGTGCGTAAAAGTCCCATTTCATCCAGAAATGAGTTTAAAAAAGACTGCAGGAAGAATGGGATAAGATTAGTGTAGAATACTTAAAAAAAATTATTAATCAGAAATAATTTTTAGTCAGGCTTAAGTTAAGTAATTTCAATTCTTTATTGAATGAAATTTTTTTATTAATTAACGTGAGTTTCTAAAGAGGGAAGAAAAATCAAACTTAGACTTTATATCTGGGGGAAATACCGATATTTTTCTGTGCAGCCACGCACTTTATCAGCACCTACGTCTATCTACTGGGGTAGAGTTTTGTTATTAACATCAGCTACTTAACGCAAATTTAGTATGAAACGGAATATGAGAAACGATTATTGTGTATACAATTATTGATTTACCATTGGTAAATAAATTTATAAGTATCACTATTCATTTTCTGTTTTTCCATTTTTTTTTACTTTCTATTTGGTTAGCACGAAGCTATATCACTCTACCTAAGTATGTTTAACTATTCTTGTTTATCTTTTACGATCATCACATTAATTATCTCTTACTTATTCGATGTACCGTCGGTACATACATCTAACTATTATAGTAGTGGATATTATGTTACATTGTTTTTGCTTTCAACAGTTGATTTTGCTTTCCAGCATTATTAACTCGTAAAAGATAAGAAAGAATAGTTAAACATACTTAGGTAAAGAAAAATGAAAAAGAAACAGAAAATGAATAGTGATACTTAAATATGTATTTACCAAAGGTAAATCAATAATTGTACACAACAATCATTTCTCACATTCCGTTTCATTAGAATTTACGTTAAATAGCTGATGTTAATAACAAGTAGATAGACTAGGGTGCTGATTAAGTGTGTTGCTGCACAGAAAAATATCGGTATTTCCCGCAGCTTAAAAGTCTAGTTTAATTTTTCTTCTCTTCTTTAAAAACTCACATTAATTAATAAAAAATATTTCATTCAATAAGAATTGAAATTACTGAACTTAAGCCCGAATAATACTGTTGAAAAATGTTTCATATTTACTTGTATATACTAAAAATATTGTTGGATAAAATAAATTAGCTCTTTATTTGATCGGGAGTTGGATTCATTTTTAATAGGCTATGGGCCTTCCCTTATTTTTCGCTTAGCAAAAATAAAATTCGTTGCGTGTTTGTGATTTTCATATAAAATAGAAATTGAAATTTATTTCGTGTCGATCATTTGTTTCATGTTAACTTGTCATTGAAAATGGCTGATGCAAGACTTCTGGTAATGAAGTTGAATCGAGACATCTATAAGCTGTTGAAGTACAAGATGCGATTGCTGTTAAGAAGTGAATACGTTTGGGACGTAGTTGAAAATGAAAGAGCGAGATTTAGGGGCGTCTATGAGTCAAAACACAACACAATGGGCGCATTCATAAGACGTAGCTGTTGAGCTCAACAGTTGTGCAAATGCTAGCAACTGTTGGCTCCAACATCTACGTCTTAGAAACGGCTTGATGTATATAATTTAATTTTATATCTTTATTTCGCTACTTCATCGCATTTGTAATATAAAATTTAACAAAAATTTGCTACTGCCACATAACAAAGCATATAAATGGCAAAGCTCTATTCGATCAGATGTTTATGCTGAGCAAAACATGTTGACTACAGGTAGCGAAAAAATTTTGTGATGGAAAATTACTCAACTGTTGAGTGGAGCGGAATTACGCAACTGTGCGTTTCTAAGACAAATACTCAACGGTTGCGCAACAGCTACGTCTTATAAATGCACCCAATGTTTGCGGTGCGGTGCGGTGCGAATTTTGGTTGCGGGAGAGAAAAATAAACGTAATACAATGGAAGACGGAGACGGCAATACTTGTCATTGTTTGTTTAAATTTTAATTAATTTTTTTGTGCATACATTCTTATAAAAAATTTACTGTGTTAAATATTTTGTAATGGAAGTAACTAAAAACAAAAAATGATTAACATCTTATAAATTCGCAGATATAATTTTTTTTATTTTAAATGCATGTATTTATTTATTTTATCTTCATGTGTGAACTAACAATAAGTATTCAAATCTTAAATCTAAAAAATAATTATTAGGCCCGACCACTGTCGGACATAAACTTAGTGATAGTTATAAAGAATACATAAGTAGTTATAATCAAAAAGGAAAAATAAATGTATTATCAAGCAGTCCCATCTGGAGTGTTGAGTATAAGAGCCCTTGTGTTCCTCTTTTTTAGGCGGATGTGTCCAGTAAAGTTCAAAATATTACGAGCAGTGTTGTGGATAGTACTCCAGTCGTAATATGGCATCTTAATTCCATCAATACCTGGAGCTTTCTTTGGTTTGAGTTCAGCAATTACTTTTTGTATACATCACGCATCTTAAACTTTAAGGGTCGAGGGGGTAGAGCAACTATACTTGGCAAATCAGAAACACCAGTACATGTGTTTGGCGTAAATACGGATTTTAAGTGCTCAGCAAATATTTTACATTTTTCCTTATCGCTTCTTGCCCAATTTCCGGTAGATGTGCGCAGGGGTGGCTTAAACTCAACGGGTGTTTTAAGCTTTCTAGCAGCGCGCCACAAAGAGTAATTTGATGCTTGTGTGACATCAAGACCTTCCAGATAATTTTTAAGAGATGCAGTTTTTTCAGATGCAAGCAACTCTTGGAGTCGTTTCGTGCACTCTTTAAATCTAATTTTATTTTGGGGTGATCATCTGTGCTGTTGCCATTCCCTTCTAGCTCTTCTTTTTTCATGTACGAGACGTTCAATGTCTGTAGAATAAATTTTATTAAACCCAGTCTGCGGATGGGAGGTAGTGGCATGCTCAGCAGCCTGTTTAATATTTTCATTAATATAGGCAATGCTAGATTCAATATCATTGGGTGTTCTTAGCGTAATATTTTCCGTGCAATGACTACTAAGATATTTTTTGAATCCCAGCCAATTAACACGATTGATCATCTTCATATATGGTTGAGGTAAGTCACTTCTTAGTGGGTTACAGATTGAAACGATAGTCGGAGAGTGATCGGAGGAGAGATCTAGAGAAGCTTCAACATGAATTAAATCCCTAGAAATATTTTTAATGACGCCAAAATCTATAACATCTGGAATTTTTCGTACGTCAGTAGTCCAGTAAGTGGGCTCCCCAATCGAAATAACATCCAATCCCATTTTTGAAATTGTATTAAACAAAGCTCGACCTCTAGGTGTTACAAGGCGCGAACCCCTACGTATGTTTTGCATTGTAGTTTCCAGCTGCCACGAAACAAGATCCAAGCGATTTGTAGAACTTTTCATACTGATCTTCGGTAACTGAAAATCTGGGAGGTGAATAAATTGATGATATCATGAAATTCGAACAAAATTTTCTACAAAAATATTCGTAGCTTGCATATATTCTTCACTAACGTTGTCAAAGATATAGTGCTTTAGTCTTGATTTAATTAGAATTGCAAATCCACCGCATGCTCTCCCTCTAGGGCCCTTTGTGTCATATATAGTGTAGCCATTAATTTTGAAAAAGCTTCTCGAAGTCAAATCAGTCTCAGAGACCAACATTATGTCAATATTTTTTTCCGTAAGGAAGTGCCCAAGTTAATTTTTGTGTTGGCGAATGCCATTTGCGTTCCAGAAACATATTTTTAACGTGTTCATGTTTTGTTAATTAATGCTTGAAGCAGTGTATTCTGCATTCGTAGCATTTCTTGCATCATGCTTGTCATATTTGTTGTTGATAGTTTGCACAAGATTTTCAATAGTGGTGAAACATTTTGTGATGGTATAGAATTTGTCTTAGCAGCATCGGCATATGAAACACGGGAAGTGACTGGTTGGCTTATTTGAGCAAGATTGGCGGAGTAAGCGTTTACTGATTGGGCTGGAGCTAATTTTGGTTTTTGTCCCATAGTTTGTTTAACGAAAAAATATACAGTACATCCTCTGTAGTTAGCGGTGTGATTACCTCCACACTTACTACATTTTTTATCACTTTGATTTTTTGGCTTATTGCAATAGCAGTGCCGTGTAATTCGCCGCACACAACACAAACAGTAGGTAAATTGCAGTAAGCTTTTGTATGGCCATATTCTTGGCAATTATGGCACTGCACGGGATCTGAACGCTTAGTGGCTCTTCAACTGCGATTTTTCGGTACAAGAGGTATTTTAAATTATAAATTGGATGCGTCTCATTTTTTCTTAATTTTATGTATATCATTTGGCTCAAGTTCAACTCGAAATAGAGGTTGGGGGATCTTCTCCATATTGATTATATTAGTTACATTTTTACCCTAAATCCGTATTCGATAAGTGCACATTTTACTTTTTCGGGAGCAACGTAAGAATCTATGCCCTTCAATACGATCTGCAGGCCTCTAGCACTCTTAAGCTGGTATGTGTAGAAACTTGTTTTATTTTTTTTTTCAAATTCAGAAACCATTTTTTCGGAAATCTTTTTCTGCATATATTTTTATTTTTGTTTCGTCAATATTTCCTCGTTTAATTGGAATTATATGAAAAGTATTATCAGCAATGACCGACAGTAGTTTTTTAATAAGTGCGTTAGAATTTTTGTCTCTCAAAAAGAGACTTAAAAGACTTTTGCGATGATGCAGCGGGCTTGCCGTCGGTGTCTTACAATATTGCAAAACGATTATGACGATTGGTAGATGATGCGCTGTTATCCCTAGACATCTTTGGAGGCGATGAAATTTTTTAAGAATTCGGGCTTCTCCCATGCTTTACCACTGTTATATATCTGTCCATTCCGACTTGTAGCTTGGGTTTTGAGCTACTGTTATCTGTAGTGATAACTTTGTTAAGTGATGAACACGAGCCTGAAGGGGATGATATTACTGACTTATATGAAGAAGTACTAGGCAACTGTAATGTTAATGAAGCACTAATATTTCGCATTGGACAAATCACTGACGAAAAATTGGCTTTGCCGTTAAAAAAAGACTTTCATCAGATTTATTATTTATATTGTTTTCATTAAGAGTTTCAGAACTCACAGTAAAATAAGCATTTCTGCCGTTAGAACTCACTTCAAAATGTTTTGTATTTGAGGTACTCATATAGAGTATTCCTCAAGGGAACTTTATTCGTGTTTATTTGTTTGCATTTTTTTTTTGTTTTTTCCACTATGCAAAAAAAAATATTAGCAAAGCAATAAAGCTTATTTATTAAAGTCAGTATGTACCTATTACGAATAATATGTACTACGAAAATTTTTTTTGTATAATTTCTTGTTTGTTTAGTAAGTATGTAAGAAAAATTCCGCTAATCGATTGTTCAGTATGAAGGTACAACGAGAACACGAGATATGGAAAGCATAACATAAGGCAATTTTGCGAAGATACTGTATTGTATTTAGACACAACAGCACAAATATCAAGAAAATTGTATCCCATTATTGTCATGGCATTGGCCACATTCGTAAGGACTGCTGGAAGTATAAAAATAGTAAAGCGAACAAAACTAATCAAAATGCCAAAACTGCAGAGAATAGTGGAGAATGTGGTAATTCTTGAGTTGTCGTAAATGTTGAAGCTGGTATATGGGTTATTGATTCCGGAGTTACTTGCCACACATGTATTATTAAAGAATAATTCATAAACCTGGACTCAAGCTGGCGTGAAAAGGTTACCGTAGCAAATGGTAATGTCGTATATTCTGCAGGTATAGGTTCCTGTAAAATAAAGTTGGTGAACGGAAAAGGTGCTCAAACAGTTGTTACAATCATTGACGTTCTCTATATTCCATCATTCAGAGGAAATTTGTAATCTGTAAAGAATTTTTCTTGTGTTGGTATCAAAGTTGTATTCTAAGGTTCAAATTGTAAAATTCTTGACGTCAATAATGAGGAAGTTGGTATTGCCAAATGTGTGAATAATTTACATATATCAACACAGAGAAAACAGTGCCTAATAATTACCTCATAAGATAGAACAAAATTAATAAGATATATCTATGGTTTTTTTTTCAATAAGGAAATCTTATTAATTTCATAGAGAAAACCTTTTTGAAAAAATCAAGAAGAAATCTTGTAGTTTTTATGAGGTTATCTTATTGATTTTTTTAATAAGGTTTTCTTCTTGATTTTATGAGGCGACCTCATAAAATACAAAAAAAATTATGTCTTTCTTTATTCTTTGTGCTTTACTTATATATTTTCATTTAAACTCTATACCATATACTTTGAAAGGAGACAAGTATTGAACCAGCAAACTTCTGACTGATAGATAAACACTCTAACCAGTATGCTAACAAGCAGTCTGAATAACCATTGAAATAATTTTGCAAACATGCTTATGCAAAAACGAAAAAGATCATGAAAAAAAATTGTCTTTGTCTATTTATAGATATGAAATAACAAGACACCTCATAAAATCAAGATGATTTCCTTATTAAAAAAAATAAATAAGATGCTTTACACATAATCATATAGGAACCTAATAAAATCAAGAAGAAACCCTTATTGAAAAAATCAATAAGATAGCCTAATACAATCAGGAAGAAAAGCTTTTTAAAAAAATCAATAAGGCAACCTAAAAAACCAATAAGAAATCTATATAGTTTACAATTTATAAGAAAACCTAATAGAATCAAGAAGTTTTTCTCTATGGATTGTTTTTTTGGTGCCAAAAATAAGGGAAATTGAGTAAAAAAAGTTGGGAATAATTAGATTTCTTCTTGATTTTATGTGGTTTTCTTCTTGATAAAATTAATAACATTTACCACATAAAAATAATAAGGAATCTCTATGAAAACATCTTCGCTTCTTTCTGCTGGGATACCCCTTAGCCTAAAAACGTTTCATAGAGAAAATCTTATTGATTCTATGAGGCAGTTTTTTCTCCGGGAACTTGAAAAACAAAAATATGAGGAAGCTTTGGCTGCTGTTTGCACTTTAAATCGATATCAACATTATTATCATAAAATTTTTGGGTACAGAGATCAGTGTGCACACTTAATTTTTTTTAAATTCGGTAGAGTCGACAAAATAATCGAATCGAAATTTGAATGAAATTCGGTAGAAATTTTTTTTTATTCAGAGAAACATAAAAAATAACAATTCAAAGGAACATAAAAAATAAACAAATATATGTACTTATATATAAAGGGTAAGTGCAAGGAGTAATAAACTAAATAGGTTCCAAAAGCGCCTTTCAAACTACACATGTGATTGAAAATTAAGCTGCCATAAACAATGAGGAATTCCCAATAAAAAGTGTCATCCGCAGTTATTTGGCCTTACCCTTTATATAGATGTGATATGTATATATACAATAATATACATAAATAACAGGAATTCAGGTTTTATAAAGCTACTAAAATAACTTATTTGACAAACATTTGTAACTACAAAGATTATATGTAAGATCCATTTATGAATTAAACTTTTTTGGAAAAATTATTAAATCATTGGTAGGAATAAATATTTCAATTCACAATTCCTTGGCAAATATAAGGTTACTTAAAGTTTCAGTTTTTGACCGATTTCTTTGTTCTGTTTTAATAATTTTCATGACAGAAAATGACCGCTCTGCGACCGCACTGCTATGTGGCAAAATAGGCAATTTACACATATATCGACTTAAATTACTAAATAACAACATTCAGTAGATTTCAGGCCTTGTTCGGTAGAATTGGTAGATTGTTAAATTCACAAACATATTAGGTAGAATCTACCGAATATCGGTAGAAGTGTGCACACTGGCAGAGATATTGTTACGTTTTTACCTCTTTCAAAACGCTTTTCCGTGGACCCGAAGAATGTATACAAGACCCAGTGTAGTGATTAGGTTTAAGAATGGTACAAGTTTTATTATTAATCAAGAGCTTAAATACAATCAAATACAAGTTTTATTATTAATCAAGAGCTTAAATACACTAATACAACTTAAACTACTGAATTACACACAAATATTCACAACTGGTTACCACTACGCTTTCCTCGCTGTAGTTTACGTACGTCTCTTGGCTGGCTGCGCAACTATTCACATGACACCTCTTTTTCTTCTCCTCGTCACCACAAAACATACAGAAGTGTCACGAGACGGAAGATACGGGTATTTTTCTATTTGTCTCGTTTTCCCTCAAATTTTGTCGTCGTTTTTGTTTTGCTACGTCTTTCTAGTGCAATAAATGTTTATTAGCTGTGTTAATTGGTAAGTAGTAATACACTAAAGTATCAAATACACTATGCTTTTCTCTTTTTTCCACGAATTTTAACAAAAACCTGATTGGAGCTTTTTTTACCTGTCACTTTCTTCACTTCTGTGTATTCTGTGTCGTCACTTACAAGACTCACTCTGTCGTCACTCAGGGTTGATACACCAATACCTATTCGTCTGCTGCTCGTCACACACGGCACTCACTCTACCGTCACTCACAGTTGATATACCAATAAAGAATCACTGGCTTTACTTGGGGGCCACACGTTCAATTTTTGACTTTCAATTCCAGTAAATTTTCCACACAATCAAACTTTTTAAATTGTAAACTAGATTGATTTCAAATTCACCTATCCATTTAAATGGCAATTTAATTTTCAATTTGAACGGCTGGTCACAGCACACATTGATTGAAGCTACAAATTAAAGTCGTTTCTTCGTGGGTTTCATTTAAGAAATGAAATTGATTATCAATTTGTATCACAGCTATCAATTTTAAGGAATTTTGACACACAATATGTGTAATGAAATTGATAGCCATTTATTGAACGTGTGGCTGCAACGTTACTTACACCCAAGGCACATTTACTACAGATACATGCGTTAGGCACAACCCTGTGGCAACTCTGTGCTTCTCACATAGTTTTACAAAGTAATTGTCAAAAAATTGAATGCATCAAACAAGGCACAAAAGTAATTGTCAAACAAGTTCTTCGTTATAAACTTGTAAACAAAAAATCAGCGGATGTGCAATATGCCTGATACGTCTACCTGTTTGATATGCCTTGTTTACATCCTTACACACGTCTATTCGCTGCACTGTTCCCTTTACTCCAGTCGACACGATAGACTCCACAATGATCCCAATTCCAGGACAGACTTTGCTGTCACTTTATATAGACTGTCCTATAGTTTCTCCTTTTCCCAACTCACGTGTTATAAAGCACAGACTGCTCTTAACTATCAACTCACAACTGTATCGCAGACTATTATTAGGTCCGTTTGTTTACTTTTCCAGTAAAATCCAGTAGTTGAGTAAATTTTGGGTAATTTTAAAATTTTACTCTCAAGAATGTCTCTTGCACAAAAAAGTACACGAACTGAAAAATTTCAAAAATTTGCAGATTGATCAAAACAGCTGTTTTTGTTGTTTTTGAAACCCATCAAATAAAATTTTTTTTGGTAATTGATGCATGCATTTTTATAACTATAAATTTTAAGCGATATATACATACATATTTCTAAAATAGAAGTTCTTTGAAAGCTTTAGCTTGTATTTGGTTTTTAGTTTTATTTCTCCTGGGTAAATGGCATAGGAAAATACATTAATATTTGATTTCTGATAGTCGGTACCCTAAATAGTATGCAGAAATAAGTATTCACATATTAGGGTGCCCTGCGGCTGAGTGGTAGCGATGGGTTCGATTCCCACCATAGTCCGTGGGTGTTTTTTTCGCAGACAAGCTAATCGCTTTGCGAGCGATTCAGTAAAATTTACTGAATACTGATTTCTCTTTTCAGTAACCAGTAAAATTTACTGAATACTGATTTTTTTTCAATAATCAGTAAAATTTACTGAATACTGATTTCTCGTTTCAGTAACCAGTAAAATTTACTGAATACTGATTTTTTTCCAGTAATCAGTAAAAAAAAGAAAATACTGAAAAAGTACTGGTACTGAAAAATGCCCATCTATGCCTAAGAGCCAATTTAGATGAAGGGTGGCCTCGCTGCGACAACGCTTGCGTTCTCTTTTGGAGTCCCTTCTTAAATCCACGCGCGTTTACATGAAGACTTTTGTCGCTAGTCAGGCGACTTTTTGATATTAATTTGTTCAATGCTTTTTATTCGTTCATTCGTAGCAGTATTGCCGTAAAGGAACTAATTGTTAGTTTGAGAAATGTAGAATTAATATGTCCACATATTTTTATTTTTTTTTAATTTAGCACCAAAATACAATAATTCCTTTTCTCTCCTTACTTTATTTGTTTATAATTTTTATATTTTAACTGTTTCTTTGATGCATGTTATAAAAATTGGTCTAACTGGCAACACTGTCTGTCAGTGTGCACACTTAATTTTTTTTAAATTCGGTAGAATCGACAAAAAAATCGGTATATTTGAATGAAATTCGGTAAAAAATTTTTTTTATTCAGAGAAACCTAAAAAATAACAATTCAAAGAAACTTAAAAAAAATTCTTGTGTATATATAAAGGGTAAGTGCAAGGAGTATCAAACTAAACAGGTTCCAAAATCGCATTTAAAACTTCACATGTGATTGGAAATTAAACTGTCATAAACAATGAAGCATTTCCAATAAGAAAAAAGTGTCATCCCCAGTTATTTGCCCTTACCCTTTATATTGATATGATATGCATATATAAAATAATATACATATGTACATAAATAACAGGAATTCAGTTTTTATACATAGGTTTTATAAAGCTACTAAAATAACTTTTATTTGTCAAACATTTGTAACTACAAAGATTATCAGCCAGTTCAACGATGTCGAAGCTATGCATTCTTTCGCGTTCTAAGCGAAAGTAAATTGATTTGGGTTCAGCAACAACGAACATTTATTCAAACGTTAACTCGAAAGAAAACGTAAGTGTTTTCATATAAAATACAATTCAGCTACGTCGACAAGACTATATACAATACGAACTCAAATGCCAAAACCACTGACTTGCTATTTTGCTTTCGACTGGTACAATTTATCTCCCAAGAAGCCATTAAAGTTAGCAAAAAGATTATTTTATCACTTTATTATTATTTTTATTCACATTTTTTAAATTATTTTTTTATTTTTTCACAATAGATATAAAATATGAATTAAAATATTATTGAATTCTTTGTTTTGATTATTGCTTTATATTCATTTTACAAAGCACTCGCACATTTCAAACACAACAAATATAGTTGTAAAACACAACAATGATAACTAGGTGCTGTAGTGCGACTATTTTGTTGAATGTTTTTTCATTGTTCAATATGGTTGTATTTATTCTCATGCAAATGAGTAGTATTATTTTTATATTTTAAAGAAATCGACTAAATATAATAGCGGTATTCACGGTTGGCTATTATAGATCTTTTACATATTGTAGCTTTGATAAATCGTTGTAAATTTAAAACACGGCAGCAACAAAATGCACATATTATTAATTAACTATGCCTACACCATCTACTATACTAAAAACTGTAGTAGATGTTGTAGCTGAATTTATTTACCAGAGTTTGTACAAAAGAAGAATAAGCTACATACAAATTCTCTCAGAGAGTCTCTTTGAATTGAACAACAAACGTTTTTTATAGCGTTGTCAACTTGATGCGTTTCGCACCATTTTGGGTGCTTTTTGAAATGTTTTGTGCGAAAAATTCCTGTTGGTGCGTGGTGCGCTTTTTTAAAAATTTCGGTGCGTTTTTTAATTTTTGGTGGCACCAACGCAAATTTAACACAGCAATGGGTTAAAACCGTGTTGTGAAACTTACCAACTTCCTGATAGTGTTAATTACCATATTAATACTAATAATGTTTACAAAATATCAGAATTTGAAATGAAATCTGTTTTATCGCCCAATGATAACAATAATGATGAAAATATTAGATTTATTTATTTGGAGTAATTAATTTTTGGTTTCTTTATAAAAAGTTTTAAACCTAATTTATAAAATTAATATACAAAAATGTATCATCTTGGACAAATGAATGCAAAGATATGTATGTGCCCTTAATTATGAAAATTGTATAAGTCTTATATTTCTTTGGTCGAGATATTTAGTAGATTACATTGGAACAAATCCAAAAATAATTTTTTTGTTATGCAACAGTTTAATTTAGAGTTGTTCTAGTCTGATCAAAATGTACTATATCGAATCAAAAATGGCATAACCTAGACCACTTTCATATTTACACTATGTATGTACGAATTTGTTTAGTTTTTTTTTTGTTTTTGTATTATGTACATTAGGGCATTTCACAAAAAAAATTTGCAACTCCTGAAGCGGTATATTAAAGCTTGTGATCTAAAAGAATTTCGAAATTTTTTTTAATTTTTTGAGGATAGGTATGGGGTCGCTGAAATAGATTTTATCAAAAAAATGAGGTTATGGAGAAAAAAAATTTATATTATTTGTTTCTGCTGCTTTTTGTTCATACAACTAAACTATTCTCTTCTTACTGACCCGATCCCACGACAAAAAAATTATTGGTGTGAAAAATTATTATATTAAGGACCACTTTGATAGTCTTAAAAGTGAAAAATTATTTTTCATAGATTTCAAACCTCGATAGCTTGAAAAGTTTTCAACATTTTTTCAAGATGTAAAATGCGTCAGATACCTTTATTTTGGTATGTATAAGTTTATATCTTACTTGTGAAAAAAATGTTGAAAAAAATAAAAAATAGACAAAAATAATAATTTTTTTCTATATTTATGATTTGAATAGGCTAAAGTTCGTATCGATTTTTAAGCCAAATTACATGTGATAATTATTAATAAAGTTTAAGCAACAATTTTCCACTACAAATATCTACAGATGTTAAAAAAAACAGTACCGCAAACAGTAAAAGGGTTTTTGATGAATTAAAATTGCTCACTTCCTTTTTTTCGAAAGATACACATATATGGGAAAATGATGATGATTTTGTTTCTGCAAAGAAAAAACTAGAACAACTATGTGTTGTGAATGATTTATCAGAAAGAGGCGTGGTGGCTACAATATATAACAAAAAAATTACAAAGAATGAGGATGATTTTCAAAACTTATTGATTAGCGTTGATAACAATCGAAAAATTATACGTAATGTAATACAAATTTACTTTTTAATTTTAATTTGTTCATTAAATATGTTGATTCTATTTATTTAATATCTTTTGATTTTGTATGGAATACAAATATATTGATGAATTGAATTTTTGATATTTTTATTATTTTAGATGTTGTTTTAGATGTTTTTTTACTTAACCAAGAACGAAACATAATGAAATTCTTTTAATTTTCATAAAATTTGATAAATTTTCTCAAACTTTAATTTTTTTCTTATATTTTTCCAACAAGTAAAAATAATTCTATGTACCAAATGAAATGTAATTTAAAGACCTTTCTAACGCATTTTACATCTTGAAAAAATGTTGAAAACTTTTCAAGTTATCGAGGTTTGAAATCTATGAAAAATAACTTTTCACTTTTAAGACTATCAAAGTGGTCCTTAATATTATAATATTTCAAACCAATAATTTTTTTGTCATGGGATCGGATCCTTAAGAAAAGAATTGTTTAGTTGTATGAACAAAAAGCACCTGAAAAAATAATATAAAATTTTTTTCTCCATAACCTCATTTTTTTGATAAAATCTATTTCAGCGACCCCATACCCATCTTCAAAAAATCCAAAAAATATTTCGAAATTTTTTTACATCACAAGCCTTAATATTCCACTTCAAGTGATGAAAAAATCGCAAAAAACGCCTTTGTTGAAACGCCCTAATGTACATATGTATATTGTAAAAGACTGTTTATTTTTATCATTATATTTTTAATATGGATATATTAAACATCTGATAAAAAAAATTAAAAATATTTGAATAAAAGATAAATAAAGAACTTTTATTAGTATTGAATCCTTTCTATTAATCTAGATCTCTTTTTTGTGTTGTACAGAATTTATGAAATTAAAAAAAATTATTATCTATTTAATACAAATGAATATAAACAAATTTGTTAAGTTTTTTTAGGTTTTATTTTTTTAACCCTGAACTGTAAAATCCTCTTTTAGTGTTAAATTTTTAACACAAAATAATAATGTACTTTTATGCATAATTCAATAAACATTTTATACTAAAAAAATAAATTCTAAAATTGGTGCGTTTTTTGTAAATGGCGCTTTTTACTCCATTTTGGTGCGTTTTGAAATTTCAAAGTTGACAACGCTGGTTTTTTACAATAGAGGTAGTTTAGACGAGAACAATTTTTAAGCCGCACAATTTTTGTTCTCTTCCAAATTACACGAGACTAATTTACCTGGCACAAAATGTATTCGTATACACAGCTGTGTGTGTTAGTGTTTTTAGTATTCATTTAACATTTGCTGTTTTTTAAGTTGTATGTGTATTGGTTTTATGCTGCTAAGTCCCTATTTACACTATGCAAGGGCTTATTGCTAAGATGATTAGTTTATTAGAAGAGAGAGACGGGGGGAAGAGAAACGTTGATGTTCCCCTCGTCTCTCTCTCCATGAAACTAATCAGCTTAGCAATAAGACTTGCACAGTGTAATTTGGGACTAATGCGGGGTTGAAGCTGGTTGAAAAGTTATGCCAACCGCAAAACCACTCTCTTTGCCACTCTCAGCTACAAACTGGCATGTTATGCCAGCACAATTATGGCCGTGTAAATCAGCGCATACAGAAGAAAAATGGCTCACGCTTGGACGCTTAAAATCGTAATATATTTAAAAGGGTTTTAAATTTAATACGAAGAGTGAATTCCGCTAATGAAAATTCCTATCTGGCAATGTTTTAATTAATTAACACGTAAGAAACATAAACTGACAAACGTAAGTACATGCGAACGATCATTGCCGACATCGTTGAATCCAGATTGACTCGATTTCGAGTGATTGGCTTTCGATCGCTTCGATTTTCTTGCGATATCGGTGAACAGGCAGTATATGTGTTTCAGTTTTTAACCGATTTCTTTGTTCTGTTTTAATGATTTTCATGACAGAAAATGACCGCTCTGAGCCGCACTGCTATGTGGCAAAATAGGCAATTTACACATATATCGACTTAAATTACTAAATAACAATATTCGGTAGATTTCAGGCCTTATTCGGTAGAATTGGTAGATTGTTAAATTCACAAACATATTCGGTAGAATCTACCGAATATCGGTAGAAGTGTGCACACTGCTGTCTGCACATAGCACACAAAAAATACGAGAAAAAAATTTTGAGAGAGAAAAGATAAAATTGTCGCTTCAATTCCCAATACGTGCGACTTTTGCTACCCCGCAAGCTTCTCCTCACTTCACGCCTAAAAACAAGACTCGCAGGCGACGTGTCGCAGCGAGGCCTCCCTTCATCTAAACGGCCTCTAAGCAATGCGTGGTGGTTGTTTACCTTTTGCCTTTTGAATTGGCATGTCGTCTGTTTGTGTCTGCTTTGATGTATTGGACATTTTTAAAAAATTTAATTATTGATTGATTATATATGAATAATGTGTCCTCTTTCCAAATTCGTTATCAGTTTTCCGATATCTTGAATAAAGCTGGAGATATAGATGTGGAAATTTGCGTCATTTCCACAATTGTTGAACATTGTAGTCTCTTTTACGGCAATCGGCCATTTTTGTGATATGTGTTAATATTTTTATTCGCAGCTGATACAATGCCTATCAATGTACATATATTTTACTCAAAGAACGTGAAACAAAGCAAAGTACAAAAATTTAATTATTGTGAATGAAATGAATTGATTTTTATTTTTTGTTAATACAATTTCATTTATTAAATAAATTTACCGTCTTTTATTTCTTCCTTTGTTTTTCCTCTAAAAGTCATGTTATATGAATAAAGCTGATATTTTCACTTTTTTATCTACTCAAATATATACAATAATGTAACCTACTTGAACAAGTCTTGTTAAAAGTGAACAATGTTGTTGTTATGATTGTGGGATGCGTTGACAAAGTTGTTTGTCATTTTTTCTATAAGTCCTAATAACTTTTCAAGTTGGATGTAAAGAGTTTATCAACTTTAAGTTTGAATAAAAAACATATGTGTCTATTACTTTTATTATTAAACAAAAAATTTTATCGTGTATTTTTATAAAACTAATGAACTAAACATTCTTCATCTTCACATTTCTGTCCCATATATCAAAGCAGAAACAAACCGACGATGTATGTCAGAGAAACAAGTCGAGGCAAAATTATCGGCGGGGGCGGCACAGTAGTTTTGTGACCGGGGGTGGCGTGCCGAGAGAATTTCCGGCAGCTCAAATAAGCACATGAAAATTTAAAGAGAAAATAAAAATTTAAACTAAAAATTGATTTTCAAAATTTTTTCTCCAAAATTTGTCTTTTGGAGCAGATAAAATTTCGACTGGTTTTAAGCCGATGCGAGCCGATGTTTTTGCTTGTTTACGTTTAATCAAGCTTGTTGTGCTACGCATGTTTGTTAAGTCCTTTGCTACTATTCTAGATTATTCTTTGCATTGACCTTGTAGGAATATTTTCGCGTAACACTTAAGGGGTTTAGACACGGTCAAAATGCTTGCTGAGATTGGTTATAGTATGAGTGAAAATTTGTTAGTATGTGTGACACCAACGATGCTTGATGGAAAATCAAAAAATTTTGATTTTCGGCATGCTTGCTGTTACTTGATAGTGCGTGTATATTGTTACGCCATCAAGCGCGTACAAATTTTCATTATAATTATATTTCCATTATGAACGGTTGCCCAAAATATCGGAATTAAAAAACATAAATTTGACTGGTGAAGAAAAAAGAAGTGTTAGAACTTTCTTATTTTGCTTTGATCCTTTTTTGTATGCAGTGCTGCCATTATTGTTATTAAATTTCTTTATTAAAACATTTTTATACATTTTTTTCAACTAAACGAACAGCACAAAATCAAAATAAAAATGAATGCTTGGTGGGGCATCTAGCATGGTAACATCAAGCCGACAAGCACACGTACACGAACTTGACAGCAAGCATTTTGATCGTGTCCAAAGCCCTTTACATTAATCCTGTTTGAATATTTTTGTGTAATGTTGCTTAACCTTGTCGACGGCCATTTTCGTAACAATATGAATGCGGTGAAAATGCTATAATCGGGAGTAGGATTAATTTTTAATATTGCCACAGCTATCAATTTCAAGGAGTTTTGACACACAGTATGTGTAACGAAATTGAAAGCCGATTATTGAACGTGCAACTTAAAGTAAAATAAAAGTTAATTTTTTTTAAACATTTATTTCCAATGTTTTTAATATACATATCAACATACATGCGTATACACATATGCTTTAAAATTTAACGAAAAAATAAGCAAAACATATATACATAGTTCTATAAAAATATGAACGAAAAAGTAAACAAAACATATATTAGATCAATAAAAAATAAATAAAAAAGAAAAATTAAAGAGTAAAATAATAATAATCATTGCTTAAATTTTTGCAGTTAGATAAAAAGTAGGTGTTTTTCTTTACTCTACATTGAGAGCCCGCGGGATCCCAAATTGGACGAAAAGCGTTCCGGTACTCGAAAATTGGGTAAATGAGAGGGGTTTTGTAAGATTAATGTTCTTCTTACACGAAACAGTCCGTACTTTTTCTTCGTGCTAGTTACGGGCAAACACAAAATCAATTAGCTGTTTGAAAAATAAACAATTACAAAGAAAAATTACATTTACCTAAAAACTAAACAAATGGAAATATATATGAAAAATTTTTAAAAACTAGTGGCAAACAAAGCTTTATAAGTTTTTATATGAAATTAAGATAAAAACCTATGTACTTATTCTGAATCATGTAGGTAAATACGTGCATGTGTATGTACACAAGTATGTGTTTAGTTCTGTATACGTATGTATGTATTTATATGCATACATGCATTGACGTTCATTTTCGTGTTAAAATGTAGGTATTTCGCGTTCCCGTACTTTTGTGCATTTTTGTATATTATTGAGCGATATTATAGTTTCCTCTCATTTTACCAAGCTTTACCCAAAAAGTAAAGAAAAAACTTAGTAATAATTTAACAAAACTAGCCGTCCACACGAGCTATAATCTAGGCAATTGTTGCTTTGGCAATTGTCAAATTCGATTGCCGACACAAGATATTAGCGTGTAGACCGCTTGAATATGTGTTCAAATTTATATCCAGCAACAAATGTTACATGACGACCACACGAGCAATAAGCTTGGCAATTATTGCCGTGGCAACTGTCAAATTCGATTGCCTACACAAGATATTAGCGTGTGGACCGTATGAATATGTGTTCAAATATATATTCAGCAACAAATGTTAAAATACATTGCTGAGCAGCAATCTCTTAACACATGCTGTCAAATACAAATTATATTAATTTTTTTCAACGTAAAAATAGAAAACAAAAGTTTTATCTACATAAAAGCAATAAAAGCTCAATTTAAAATTAGAAAATGATAAAATGTTTGACAATTTAAGTATTTATGTGAATAAAAAGCAAATATATTTGAATATACGTGCTCACCACCTCCAAATACATTGTTAAGCACAAGCAATTGGACGTCATCATTCTGCCGGCCTTATTACTTGTGTTAAGACACATCAAATTGCTGGTGAGGTCGTAGTGTTAAAATGCATTGCTGAGCAATAATCTCTTAGCACTTGCTGTTAAATTCAAATAATATTAAATTTTTTAAACAAAAAAGAGAAAAATGAAACTGTTAACCAAATAAAATAAAAAAATGCTTAATTTATTATATGCCAAACCTATTATTATGGCTAAATTAGGTAGATATAAGCATAAAAATAATTATATTTGGCTGTTTGTGCTCGCTACCTCTAGATACATTGTTGAACACAAGCAATTTGACGTCATCATTCTGCCGACGTTATTGCTTGTGTTAAGACACTACAAATTGCTCGTGTGATCGTAATGTAAAAAGAACCCAACTATTTAGTCCTCGTCCAGACTAGCAATTTGTATTGCTGCAATATCTCATAATTCTGTTTTGAAATAGTTTACAATAATTGTTTTACAATAATTTATTAAAAAATTCTATTACACCACACATTTTCCTGAAAATTGACAATTCGTAATACTCTTTGTTATATATAATATGTTTCATACGACTAAAGAAAGATAATAGAATATAACGTCAAATATGTATATATAAATTAACAAGGGCGAATTTCAAAACAAAATAGAATTGCAAAGCACCTTAAACCGTGAACCCCTTCCCAATCTTCTCACGGCGCTCACCTTGAAAGTTAAGAATTGTTGCAATAAAAATTTCAAATCTGGACAGTTACTTAACGTTACCGTTTATTAACCATTAAGGCTTCATTAGTCTTTACTTTCTGTTGCTTTTCTGTGCCGTTCCTTTCTGTATAAAATATTTTGCAATTACTTTGTAAAAAACAGCTGGCAACTTATAGAATTGATTACACTTGTACACAAAATATCACAACACACTATTGCATACACACTTTTGGCTGTCACTTAACGTTGAATTCTCTTTTCTATAGATTTGTGCGCAACAGAACAGAACGAAAAAGTAAAAACTAATCACACATACAGATTTTCAACTGAACAGAAACAAAACAGCTGATTCAGAACAGAACAAACGTCAAACTAATTCTGCCTTTATTATAAAGGTTTGCAGGTGACTACGAAATTTGAAAGTTGCATTTTCTATTCCATAGCTGCCGTCATACCATTTTCATTGACTCTGTTTTTTACTTTCTTAGTAACGTTTTTTTGTCGATAATTTCGCTATCGAAAAAAAATATCGATAGTCAACTTAAAATAAAACTATCGATACTATTATAGCATCATCGATAGTTTTGCGCCCTTGTGTTTTCAAATAGTTGAACAAGTTTATTAGAATTTTTGAAAATATTTTTAAGTGTATAATAAAAGTTTTGTAAACATAAAATTAATATACAATGGATGTTACTGCGGGAAGTGTGAACCATACACAGCTATCTAAAAAGGGTAACCAAAACATACAGGTTTATGCTCGAGTAAGGTAAGTGCTTGACAATTTGCTTGAAATTTTCAAACTTTTGAGAACACTGCCCTTTTAGACCCCTCAATTCTCGTGAAAGATACCTACGTTCGGAGGAAATTGTTGATGTAGTTCCACCAAAAGAAATTATAACCCGTCATACACTGGAATCTAAATTAACCAAAAAGTTTACATTTGACCGCGTGTTTGGTCCGGACTCCAAACAAGTCGAGGTGTATACTTCAGTTGTAGCGCCTTTAATAGAGGAAGTATTATCAGGTTATAACTGTACAGTTTTTGCTTATGGCCAAACTGGTACGGGGAAAACACACACTATGGTGTGTGTTTCAATTCAGCACACTATCAGTGTGCTGAATTGAAATCATCCTGGGAAGACGTAATTGCTATATTTAAATATATTGTATCATGATCTTAACTTGAATTTATAATTTATTTTGATTAGGACTCCAATATAGGTATCATACCACGAGCTTTATGCCATCTTTTCGACGAGTTGCGTATGATGGAGGTTGAATTTTCTATGCGGATTTCGTATTTAGAATTATATAATGAGGAACTATGCGATCTGCTTTCCTCTGATGAAAGCACAAAAATACGAATCTACGATGATAATAGTAAAAAAGGGTCGGTTGTAATACATGGACTCGAAGAAATTTCTGTTCAAAGCAAAGATGATGTGTACAAGTTATTGGAGAAAGGCAACGAACGTCGGAAAACAGCGTCAACTTTGATGAATGCCCAGTCATCACGGTCGCATACAGTTTTTTCCATACTGGTTCATATTAAAGAAAACGACATTGATGGCGAAGAAATGCTCAAAATAGGCAAATTAAATTTAGTCGATTTGGCTGGTAGTGAAAATGCTTCAAAGGCTGGAAATGAAAGGGGGATACGTACAAGAGAAACAGTAAATATTAATCAAAGTTTATTGACATTGGGGCGAGTCATTACTGCCTTGGTAGAAAGAACACCTCATGTACCATATCGTGAATCAAAATTGACTCGTTTACTACAAGAGTCTTTGGGTAAGTTTAAATTAACAACTTAACTTATAAAAAAGAAATATATATAGAAATTCGTAATTTTAGTACTGTTATGGTTTAAGTTTAAAACAAATTAATTTTAATTATAAAAAATCAAATGAATTTATTTCAAGTTTTAAATAAGTTCAAATCAAGACAAAGAAATTTTTTACAATCTGGAATTAATATTTCGATGATGTAATAATGTATAAAATTAAGTATAATATTTTAAAGTGTTTTAACTACAATATCTCCCTTTGTTGAAGTAACATTGTAGTCTTTCATCCATCTAGGTGGTTGGTGGTTGCTTTTGATTGTGGGAGGTTCTTAAGTGCTAGTCGAAGGTGATGATATTATATCGTTATCAATTAAGTCAGATGTCGAGTGAAACGATGAGTCTACCTAGCAAAAAATGGTGCTTCGCTGGAAGCACCTATATAAGTGCTATTTTGGTATGCAAGCGCTTACCCGATGCATGAACTTTTGCATGATTTTTATATGGGATTCCTCGCGTAGAAGCTCTGCCACGTCGATCTAAAATGTGATTCTTTCATGCCTGCCGGAGTGACCTGAATTCAGCAAAATATTCGTCTACTTAAAAAATTTGCTCTTTATTTTTTACTTCTTTTACGTTCTGTTCGCGCGTTGAATCAGGAGTCGATCCCAGGATTTCCGTATGTTAGGCTAGAGCACTACCCACTGAACTACCGAAGCACATATTTATTTTTGTACACAATTCAATTTTGTGTGCAGGTAATCGAGAGAGGATGATCTATAAAAAACTTTGAGAGTTTGAATATAATCAGCCGACTGGCTTCGTAGTGTTTGTGTTAAATTTCGTCATTCGCTTACGTTATTGCATCCTCGTAAGGCAGAGGGGATGCACTGTGTGCTTTTCCGCGCTTCCGAAGCGCTTATATTTGTGTTATATTAAACTACACCTTCCAAAATGTTTTTATGGAAGGGATATAAGAAACCAAAATAGAAAAAAAAACAGAAAAAGAAGCTATAAAAATGCAAAAGCGACTTAATAATAAAGCCGGTTTCAGACTATAATACAAGTATTAATACTTTTGACGAAAATGTTTCCCTGATTTAATTTCTGTTTAAAAAATTTCAAAAAACAATAACAACTCAACATGTCAGAGTTGCATATTCCACAAAAGTATTAATAGTTGTATTATAGTCTGAAACGGCTTTAAGCAATTTAGAAGCAATTGCTTGAAATCTCGATTAATTTTTTGTTGGGTACTTCAGGTTGAACATTTGAGTCAAAAGCAGTTTCTGATTCACATTGAATTTCATTGTGTAGATCAGCTTCTAAAAGCGGCTGATCAGGTGTTTCTAAGATTTGATCAGATTGAAATGTAGGAACGATATTTGATTTTCTATCAAGATCAAACATTTCCAATAATACAGTTTTCGAGATTGTTTGTTCAATCCTCTCAAATCTTCTCTTAATTTGATTTGAATTAGAACGAATAAGTTTTTGCTTGTTTTCGTGGTTAACCAATACATTGTAATTAAGAGCTCCCACGCGTTTATATATTTTTAAATTTTAGTGTTAATTGTTGTAGTCTATATAAAAATACACTAATTTTACAAATTTCAAGTGTCAATATACATACTAGTGATGCACGAATATTCGTATTCGAATATTCGGAAATTTTCAGGCGAATACGAATACTTTTCCAAAGAAATTAAATAAATGCATAAATCCTAAACGAAATTTAAATAGATGACTAAAAATTTTAGTTTGTACAAATACATTAACTTTTTATAGAAATTTGTGCTTTGTATCATTTTCAAATATTATTTAAGGCCGTGATACACTATCATACAAAGTCGTGCGATCTACGACAAAAATTACAATGCTGGTATGATGGAGTTTGTGAAAATTTTCAAAAGACAATAACAATTCATCACACCAGAACAGTCAACCGAAGTCGCTGTGAGAACAGTCAGCCGAAGCCGCTGTGAGAACAGTCAGCCGAAGCCGCTGTGAGAACAGTCAGTCGAAACCGCTGTGAGAACAGTCAACCGAAGTCACTGTGAAAATTTATCTACAAAGGCACTTTCGTACCTTTGTACTCCAAAAAATATGACTTACTCCTCCTGGAGGTTAGTCGGCTCAACAAAATAAATTGCACGAGCCCTTACAGCGGAATTGCTGTGCTGGCCGGAACATCCCTTTGGTTACCAAGACTGCAACACTTATACATTTCGTCAAACAGACTAAACAAGAATTGTTTGTATGAGGATGGTACTAACGAAATATACGCGCAAGTATTTAGCAAAAACTCCATGCAATTGCATGCTGGTATCCCAGCGAATATTTACGCAGTTGGTACATATTACTTTGTTTAAGTTATATGTTAATTATGTGCAAAACGTTTCTATTATGTGGTTGTGCATACTTTGCTTGGCCATAGTTACGGATAGATATGTAGAATGTGTATATGTATGCATTGCTGTACATATATAGCTGGTTTGACTTCCATATCTTCTGTACGGGTGTAGATGACTATGTATGGTAGAAGATGGAAGTCAAAGCTATTTAGAAGAAATATTTACTAAAATTGTTTAATTGCTATTATGTAATTTAAATTTTTAAGATTACAAATTTATTAAAATTTTGCGAACAATATCTATAATGTTTTTTTTTTATTTAAATAGAAACCTACGTCTTCATTAAAACCTCTTTATCTAAGGAAAATTTATAACAATGTTTGCATTTTGGATGTTCGCTTCTTGATAAGCTAATTTTTAACTCAAACTTCTTCAAAAACCAACCTTTGGCCCTCCGTTCTAAAAATTTCACCGGGGCAAAAGTTTGGCACTTTCTGAAAGAATTTAAGTTTTTAATAAGTATAAGTTGTAAATGTGACACAAAATATAAGATTTTGTGCAAAACAAATCTTTTAAACAAGTTTTAATACATCGCTCTTGCACCAAAAATCAGCTAAAACTTAAAATGAATTTTAAATCTATCATAACTATTTCTCTAACCGGTCGATTTTAAAGTTTTATATCTTACACTTAAAGCCTATGGTCTCACCTAGTAAACAAAAAAAAAACGTAATACAAAATTTCAATCCAGTTAAAAGTTATATATTTTTGACCGCCATCTTGCGAAATGGTCCACTGTTCTTAAATTTCGTATACTTGATACTGACAAACCCAAAGCGAAAATAACTATGTCTGATGGTAAGGAAGTCGTTCTTGATGCTACTAGCTGTGCCGCCCTACTAATGCCCGTTATTTCTACAAACAGGTAATTTACCTAAGGTTTTTACCTACCAGTTTGTCTTATAAAATTTAACTTACACGGTAGATATCTATGGCTAGAAATAACGGTCATAAATACTAATGCTGCTACCTAATGGTTTATATTCTCACGATTTTTATCTCTTTGAGTATGTATTTCTAATTGTTGATTCAAATGTTTTATTAAGAATGAAATATAAAGCAAAAGCACAATAGACGCTTATCTAGAGAACCATCTTTAATAGATAATTATGATAATATAAGAAGTTAAATATAAAGGTAAATAAACAAGTAATATGCAGAGTTGATATAAAGGGAAATATCCAACACTAATCATAATTCATTTTAAGATTTTTTGTTTATTTTTTAACTTATGATTCAAGCTGTACTTACTTATACTTTTAGTTCATTATGTATTCTGCAATTATCAGACATGTTCTGGAGTCACATTTTTGGGTCGTACACAGAAAAAATTATTCCCAAAAAATTTTTAAACAAATATTTGTTTGAAATCAAACTTACTTTCAGTAAATATTCTGTACTGTTTCATTAAATTAATTTGTACCAAAAAACTGTGTAGAGAAGAAACAGGCCACGACGTTTGTCGGCTACTTTTCGGCATTTACATGTACACAACACGATTAATCAAAATAAACAACAACAACCGCACAACAGCACGTTGTTCCTATCAACAAGCGAGATAAACACCAACACACTGAAATAACATTTTCTCTCAGCCGAACTATGATTAATTAAAATTTTTACAAAATTTTTATCAGAATTTACAAAATTATTTGTAGGACCGCATTCAAATAAAATATTTACTGATTCAACGAATTTGGTTACTGAAAATGAAATTTAGTTTTTTCTATGTACGTGGTTTGGGATGTGGTAATGGTTCATGCATATATACTAGCTGAGCCCGGCAAACATTCAGTCACACATTAATCATTGGGTAAACAAAAAAAAAAAAAACCAAAACCTGCCGGCTGTTGACCCGAACCTGTGTTCAAAATTTGAGCTCCAGAGCTCTTGTAGTTCCAGAAATCATGAGTTAGGAGCAAATGCACACTACGATTATATATATATAGATATCAATATATATATAATCGTAGTGTGTGTGTGACAACTATATATATATATATATATACATATATATATATATATATATATATATATATATATATATATATATAAAATCTATCAAATAAAAGTTGAATTACCCATCAAAATTTAAATTAAAATTTAAAAGTTTAAGCTTAAATGCATTGTTCGACTGCTGAAGTTACGTAATTCTATTGGTAAGTAATTCCAACATCGACCTACTCTGACTAAAAATGATTTTTCAAAGAACGCATTATACGGGATTTACACCATGACTTTCCCCTGCATTTTCTTGAATTCTCTTTTATGTTGCTACCCCTTCGATCACCTTTGCACCCCTTTTTTCAATAAACTCTAGGAAAGTCACGGTAAAAAGTCATAGTGTAAATCCCGTATTAGCAATTTTTGGTATAAGTATTTGGGAATTTCTTCTTGAATAGCTAAAAGTAAATTTTTTATATAACGATAACGGTTTGCCCGTTTTTAGAGTTTTGTAAAAAATGAGCAAGCAACGGAGTTTAACGAAATTTAAAAAAGTGCACCCGAGAAATTTAGTAGCATATTCAGAGATATGTTCTCTGTATCGTATATTGAAAACATAGCGTACAATAGTGTTACAAATTCGGCTTATTCTAGCAACTCCCACCGACCGAGTCCCCAAAAAACCTCAAATCCATATAAAACTTGAGACAAAAGAACATAAAATGCTATTTTATGTCTTATATGAAAGGGTAAAAAAAAATTCGTAGAATAAAGTTTTCGTAATGTCTGAAATATTCTGCATACCATTAGATCAATATGAGCCTCAAAATTTAATTTTGTATCCAGACCAATACCTAAAAACTTTATTCGCTCTAGAAGTTCAACCCTTACATTATGAATAAAAATGTCCAAGTTCACATCAAAGCGGTCGTAGGGCCTGAACACAATTGCTTTGGTCCTTGCAACATTTATAGACAGGTAATTACATGAAGTCCAATCAGAGACAAGTTTAAGACAATAATCAATGTTCCTTTGCAAAACATCAGGAAAACCGCAATCACAGTTAAACAGCAGCGCAACATCATCTGCAAAAATAAATGATTTATAAATTGAATTATTAACCAAAGACGGAAGTTCATTTATGTAGAGGATAAACAACAAGGGTCCCAATATTGAGCCTTGGGGAACACCCGAGAAGAGACTTAATAAATCAGAATTCTTGTCCTGAAGAGTAGTAAACTGAGATCTGCCTTTTAGATAAGATGATGCCAATACGCACGCAGATTTAGAAAAGCCAAATTCAAACCGAAATTTGTTTATAATTTTGTGGAAATTAATTGTATTAAAAGCCTTGGAAAGATCAAGTGATGTTGTTATTGATATTTCTTTACGTGGATGATGTTTTTCTTTTGTTCAGCTTAGAAAATGTTTTCTATTGGACTCATGAGAATTCCCTAACTGTTAATACAACTAAGACTAAAGATATGATGTTCGTTCGGACTTCTCGTTTTTTCATGGACCTGATGATTTCACTCGGTGAGGATAATATTCAATTTGTCGATCGTCATAAATGTGTTGGATTAGTCCTGGATAACAGGCTATCGTTTAATAACCATATTGACTCATTGTCAGGTAGAATTTGGTGTTCGCTAAGAAAATTTTATACTTCTAATATCTTCTTACCTCTTCACGTGAGAAAAAGGCTGGCACATGCGATTCTGATGTGTCAACTTATTTATGGTTTAGAGGTTATCTCTGGAACTGTTGGGTTTCTCATGGCTAGACTTAAGCGCTTGACTAATGCCATTGTTCGATTTGTTTACAATATTCGTCGCAGGGACCATATTTCAGGATTTGTAAGACGCAATTTACACTGTGCCTTTTCTGCTTGCCTGTGCAGGCAGGCTTTTTAAGTTTATTGGTGAGAGCGGGTGAGAAGCTTGTGGTGTAGAACAAAAGGCACGAAATGAAAATTCGAGGGGATTTATGACATTTCTCTTTGCCTCTTTCGTATTCTTAGCATTAAACGTGTATATAAATGCCAAAAAGGCATGAATAAAAAAGGCTTAATGTAAATGTGTGTGACTTTTCGTAGGGGTTTCAAAAGAAAATTGTCAATACGAGGCAGGCTAAAAAAGCATAGTGTGAATAGCGACTAAAAAAGTTTCTGGGCTGTTCGTTTGAAAACTACGTATCTCTTCGTAACCTCTTTACCTTTCACAAGATTATCAAGAGTGGTAAACCTGTGAACTTATGTAACGCTTTTCAATTTTCAACTAGGAAGGATTTCAACTAGGTGAGGATTTCTACCTTATCTTTCCACGAATCCTTAAATCATCTTTTTCTATGTCCTTCCTCGTTAGGGTAATTAGTCTTTGGAACTATTTGCCCTTAGTATTACGTACTTTCTCGCATTCTAATAATGCTTTTAAGCTTAAATTGCTTAAACATTTCTCCTCTTAATTGATGTGCACATTTCTCCCCTACTCTTCTGCCTACTTAACATTTTATCTTTAAATTTTAACTTTAAATTGTAACGTGGTTTTATCGTCGGCTGAGGTAGTTTAGCCGCGTCCAGGGTCTACTTACGGATCCACGAACCTTAAGTAATAAAAGACCTTTATTTATCCCCCTATGGGGTTTTATACTAAAATCTTACTTTATTGAATAAAAATATAAATAATATGAATAATGAAAATAGCTCAAAGTAACTTCGTTGTGTATCGTTGATGCAGGTTCGTTGCTGTTAGGTTTGGCTTGATGACTTCGTTCGTTTATAGTCGTTGATGCAGGTTCGTCGCTGGTAGACTAGGCTTGATGACTTCGTTCGTTTGTTGTCGTTGATGCAGGTTCGTTGCTTGTAGGCTCGGCTTCGTTCGTTTATAGTCGGATGCAGGTTCGTCGCTTGTAGACTCGGCTTGATGACTGCATTCGTTTATTATCGTTGTTGAAGATTTGTTGCTGGTAGACTCGGCTGATTACTTCCTTCGTTGTAGATGCAGGTTCGGTTTATGTTGATGCTGGTTCGGGTGTGAGGTTCGGTACGGTCGGGGTCATGTTAGTAAGTTACATACTTTCTACGAAACATGCAATACTTGCTTAGCCTAGGAGAACAGTCAGCCGAAGCCGCTGTGAGAACAGTCAGTCGAAACCGCTGTGAGAACAGTCAACCGAAGTCGCTGTGAGAACAGTCAGCCGAAGCCGCTGTGAGAACAGTCAGTCGAAGCCGCTGTGAGAACAGTCAACCGAAGCCGCTGTGAGAACAGTCAACCGAAGTCGCTGTGAGAACAGTCAGCCGAAGCCGCTGTGAGAACAGTCAGCTGAAGCCGCTGTGAGAACAGTCAGTCGAAACCGCTGTGAGAACAGTCAACCGAAGTCGCTGTGAAAATTTATCTACAAAGGCACTTTCGTACCTTTGTACTCCAAAAAATATGACTTACTCCTCCTGGAGGTTAGTCGGCTCAACAAAATAAATTGCACGAGCCCTTACAGCGGAATTGCTGTGCTGGCCGGAACATCCCTTTGGTTACCAAGACTGCAACACATACATTTCGTCAAACAGACTAAACAAGAATTGTTTGTATGAGGATGGTACTAACGAAATATACGCGCAAGTATTTAGCAAAAACCCCATGCAATTGCATGCTGGTATCCCAGCGAATATTTACGCAGTTGGTACATATTACTTTGTTTAAGTTATATGTTAATTATGTGCAAAACGTTTGTATTATGTGGTTGTGCATACTTTGCTTGGCCATAGTTACGGATAGATATGTAGAATGTGTATATGTATGCATTGCTGTACATATATAGCTGGTTTGACTTCCATATCTTCTGTACGGGTGTAGATGACTATGTATCGTATTGGTTTTGTATTGTTTGCTTGGCTATGCCTGTTGGTACGTATGTAACGGATGTGTGTATGTTTATTGTTGTATTTTATTTCCTTTTGCTTGTATTATAAAATTAAAAATTATGTAGCGGGTGATCATTAGCTAAGTATTTATTAGTTAGTGGCTGATCAACGTTACAAAATTTTTTATATCCTATTCATATAATACTGAATATGTATTTAATAATTACCAACTTTTATGTTTGGGGTTTTTTTGAGATTGTTTATGATTTTTTCCCAAGGTCGGAAACCGAAACAAATAACGGTATCGGTATTGATACCGGTACAATTATTTTAAAAATTTCGGTATCGGTAACGGTAGCGGTTGTTTTTTTTTTATTTCGGTATCGGTATTACCGGTACATACCGTTATCGAGTTTAAAATACCGGTATACCGCTATTACTGTGATGGTTATTAATGCATACAGTGTATATAGCAAAAAACCTCTTTTTATTAAGTTAAAAGTAAGTAATTTTACATAGTCTTTAGTAAACAGTAACATAAAAAACTTGTATATTTGTATAGGGTGTTTTTTTAGAGGTATAGAACTTCGAATTGAAATAAAGCACAAGAAAATCGTTTTAATGTCCATTAATTTGGCTTTATTGGAAGGATAATTTTATGCCATTAATGTTTAAATATGATTTCGGGCATGTGGCCGCCGCGGCTGGCTCGAATAAAGCCAATTCTACAGGTCCAATTTTCAACCACTTTTTCGAGCATATGGGGCCGTATGTTGGCAATAACGCCACGAATGTTGGCTTCCAAGTCCCCTAACGTTTCTGGTTTGTTGGCGTAGACAATTATTTCTTCGGTGCGCACTGTTCGACGTCTCTGCGGATGCGTATTATCACATAGAGTAAACGTAGTGCGAAAACGATCCATGGTTAACCGAATTAATTGCTCTGATGGACGATTATGTCGACCATAAAATGGACGGAGCTTGCGGTAAGCTTCGCGAACTGAACCATTATTTTCGAAATAAATTTGCACGATTTGCAAGCGTTGTTCTTTTGTCAACCTGTTCATGATGAAATGGCAAACCAAACTAAATATTAATCACTTGACAGCTGACAAAATGGCCGCCAGTTAAAAAAGTGATGCCAACTTAAAGTTCTATGCCTCAATAAAAAACACCCTATATAAACATACATACTATAGGTCTGCACAGATATAACTGTTTGCACCAGTTTAACGTATGTTGGTTCTGATATGTACAGCTACATATGTTACTCAGCGTTTCTTTTACTAGTCATAACTTTTCGGTGCAAGCAAATCAGAACACCTATACTTTCTTCTTTCCTCTCTCTTTCATAAACTCAGACCTGATTCAAGAAAAACAACCGAGTCTAAAACATAACTAGTAACAGAAACGCTGAATACCATATAGCATCTGTACATACCAGAACCAACACACGCAAAACTGGTGTGAACAGTTATATCTGTGCAGACCTATGATACATACAGGCATAAGTATGTTTAGATCAGAGCTGCCCACAGAGAGAAAACCGAGAGAAATGTATACCTATAACTATATGTTTATTAATTTCTATACAAAGCCGATTGTTTTTCGGCACTCTGACGCTTCTCTGGGCAGCCTGGTTATAAGCGTTTATACTAGTGTTTTCCCGGAATTTCCGGGATTTTTTGATATTATGGCAACTTTATGAGTGTCGTTATTCATTTTATGAATGCGATGGCGCAATAATAAGGCTATGGCACTATCACAATAGCTAAAACTTTACAACAATCAAGGCCGAGTTTACATCTGGTACACAAGTGCTCTGAGACTAAGAGGTCTTTATTTGCCATAAGCAGAACGCGGCGATCAAAATTTAATTCTACAATTCATAAAAGTAAAAACAGAAATGTGCAAGGAAATAAAAGAAAAATTACAAAATAATTTCAGATTGTCTGGTAAAAAGAACGATTCTATTAATGGTTATTCTGTACTAGTGATGCACGAATATTCGTATTCGAATTGCCGAATATTCGGCCATTTTTATATATTCGTATTCGCATTCGTATTCGTCAAATTCAGGCGAATACGAATATTTTTCCAAAAAATTAAATAAACTAAATAAATAAATGCATAAATAAACGGATAAAAATATTAGTTTGTACGAATCCATTAAATTTTTTATAGAAATTTTTGCTCTTTTTGAAATATTATTTACTGATGATTATTGAAATTTTTGGGTAGTTTTTATTAACTTTGAAGTGCGCCAAGAGGAGTATGAAGTTCTTGTTCATAACAATTTTTTAATATTTTATATTGCAGGCGTAAATAGAACCCTAATTTAATGTCTATAAATTTCACATTAAATACTCGTATTCGTATTCGCGAATATCGTTTCAAATATTCGTATTCGCGAATATCAAAAATTGACATTCGTTACATTACTGTTATGTTCTAAAGTCCTATTTTCAAAGAAATATTTTGTAATATTTATTTAATAATATATTTTTTTTTAAGTGCGGTCAGGCTTGTGTGTATTGTTTGGCCTTCGAGAGTTTTTCGTCCGTATAATCTTGTGGTTTTTCTTTAACAACCACGTTGCCACTTCCTATGTGAAGGCATACGTTGTGTACAGTCAGTCACAAAACTTTTTTAAAATACTGTGTGTATAATATGTATCAATTTTGGCATTTACATATAATATTGGTATATGGTAATTTACTATTATTTAAAGAACTCAAATGGTATTATTTTTTTTTACTTATGTGCTTATAAAACGTTTTATTTAATCGATCTCATGAATTATAGTTTTTTTTTGTATATATATAAATAATTGTTCGACCTTTTTGTTTAAATTATAAGGCGTTTTTTATAGAATTACTCTATTCAGGCTTCCAAGGTCATTCAAATTGATTCAAATGCAAATAAAAGACAATTTTATTTCATTTTTTTATATCCGACGTTTCGTTTCTTTCGTTTTCGTTTTTTTTTTTTTGTTGAAATAATTAAGTTAAATATATTTTGTATTGTTTTGCACTGGGCGGAAATTTCCCGTGAAGCCGAAAAGTCGTTCCCGCTTTCCCGGGAAATGAAAAAACCGGGAAAAGAAGAACTCTAGTTTATACATATGTATTTGATTAGTTATGGTGTGCTTACACTTTGTTGTTGATAAAAAAGTAGTAAGAATAGAGCTGAATAAGAACGTCTAAAGGGGGAAATTTTGTTTCTGTAATTAATTTCAAAAAAAGTTAATTGAAATTAAGTTTTGTAATTTTTTTTACAAAAATCGGTATACCGGTACGTACCGGTATAGACATAAACGGTATTGTCGATACCGGTATTTTCTAACCGAAATTAGTTTCGGTATCGGTATTGATACCGGTACCTAATTTTAACGGTATTTGAATCGGTATCGGTATTTTTACGATACCGTTTGGCTTGTTTTTTCCTCCACCTTTTTCCAATTAATTAAAGGTATTGACATCAGTTTTTTTCTTGTTGGAAAAATGTAATTTTTTACAACAAACACACGGAAAAAATGAAATTTTTCCATTTTTCCAACGAAAAAAAAATCTGAAATGAATACCTTTATTATTTACTTTTTATCATTCTATCCTCTTAGTTGTTAAGTTGTTTCATTATAAAACTTACGAAGTTTATATTTTGTTATTATTTTCTTGTTATTCAGTTCTCGTTGTACCTTCATAGTGAACAGACGTCTTAGCGGAGTTTTTCGTACATACATACTAAACAAACAAAATCATAAAAAAAATATTCGTAATGCATTTTAACCTTGATCAATAAACTTTAATTGCTTTGCTAGTATTTTTTACATAGTCATAAATAACAAAAACAAAAACCGCAAACAAAAAAAAAACACAAAGTGTCCTTGAGGAATACTATATATGAGTACCTCAAAAACAAATAATTGTGAAGTGAGTTATAACGGCAGAAATGCCTATTTTACTGCGATTTCTGATGCATTGAATGATAACAATAAAAATAAAAAATCTGATGATAGCCTTACTCTGAATTCTGAAACTCTTAATTAGAACAATAAAAATAAAAAATTTGATGATTGACTTTTTCTAACGGCAAACTCACATTTTCGATAGCGATCAACTTCGCTTTGTCCAATGCCAACTAGTGATTCGTTAACATTACAGTTGCCTAGTATTTCGTCAGTTAAGCCAGTGACATCATTCGCTTCGTCCTCGTGTTCATCACTTAACCAAGTTATTACTACAGATAACAGTAGCTCAAAACCCAGGGTACAAGTCGGAATGGACAGATATATAACCGTGGAAATAGTCGGCGAAGCCCGAATTCTTCCAAAAATTTCATCTGCTCCAAAGATGTCTAGGGATAACAGCGCATCATCTACCAATCGTCAAAATCGTTTTCCATTATTGCAAGACACTGACGACAAGCCCGCTGCATCATCGCAAAAGTCTTTTAAGCCACCACCTATCTATTTAAGAGAAAAAAATTCTAACGCACTTATTAAAAAATCTACTGTCGGCCATTGGTGATAATACTTTTCATATCATTCCAATTAAACGAGGTAATATTGACGAAACAAAAATACAAATATATGCAGAAAAAGATTTCCGAAAAATTGTGACAGAATTTGAACAAAAAAAAAAAAAAAAAACAAGTTTTTATACATACCAACTTAAGAGTGCGAAAGACCTACGATAGTATTGAAGGGCATAGATTCATATGTTGACCCCGAAGAAGTAAAATGTGCACTTATCGACCACGGTTTTAAAGTAAAAATGTTACTAATATAATTAATAGAGAAAAGGTCCCCCAAACCCCTATTTCGGATTGAACTGAAGCCAAATGACATATAATTGAAAAAAAAAAATCCCATGCAATTTATAGCGTAAAGTTTCTCTTACACCGAAAAATCACAGTTGAAGAGCCACGTAAGCATTCAGGTCCCGTACAGTGCAATAATTGCCAAGAATATGGCCACACAAAAACTTACTGCAATTTACCTACAGTTTGTGTTCTCTGCGGTGAATTGCATGGTACTGCTAGCTGCACTAAGCCAAAAGATCAAGCAGAAAAAAATTTAGTAATTGTGGAGGTAATCACACCGCTAACTGTAGAGGATGCCCTGTATATTCTTTCGTTAAACAGGCTATGGGTCAAAAACCTAAATTAGCTCCAGCTAAACCCGTAAACGCGTACTCCGCCACTTTTGCCCAAATGTAGTTGTTATCGCTTAATTTATAAAAGGAGGACAGCAGATGTAAAAAACCCGGACATTTGCTTAAAAAGGTAATACTTAATTGATTTGATTTTTCTAATAATATTACTGCCAATAAAATCTCATATACATATCGATGGTGTTGCGCAAAATAGTCAACCTCGCACTTTTGAGAATATTTCCGTATATGAATGTAAAAAAAATCTTAAACTAAAACTTTGTTGTTTATACTTATCCAAAAAGTTTTATAGGATAATAATTGATTAAAAATTAGTTCTTCATGAACTGAGAACCCAAAATTGTTCAAAGTTTAACCGATTATATATCAGATATCTCTAACGGTTTGTTTGGTTAAATGTCTTGTTTTTTCATAGAATAAAGATTTTGAACTGTCGCTTAAAGCTATGAACTATATTATCTTGGACCTTTTTGCGGAACTCCATCAATATTTTAAATACATCCTAATAATTTAACGTCTTATATTATACCACAACACTTATGGACAGTGTGATTTATAAGATAACCTGCACATCCGATATCAATTATTTCCCTTTTTATCTTTCTTTTTAATAAATACCATTTCTCAAACAATGTAAAAGCCAACAAATTTCCTTAAAAAGTAGGACTTTCCCGGACGCTAATTTTTTTAGAGGACAGAGATTCCAAAAAGAGGACAGTGTCCGGGAAAAAGAGGACGGATAACAACCCTACCAATTGACCCAATTCAACGAATGCAAACTCAAGCTTTAACTTTAGTCGCCTTGAAGCTACTATTGAGAATCTGGTGCTAACTATAAACAACTTTACTACAAATATGACAAGTATGATGCAAGAAATGCTGCGAATGCAGAATACACTGCTTAGTTAACAAACCATGAACACGTTAAAAATATGTTTCTGGAATGCAAACGGCATTCGCCAACATGAAAACGAACTTGAGCACTTCCTCATGGAAAAAAATATTGATATAATGTTGGTCTCTGAGACTCATTTGACCTCAAGAAGCTTATTTAAAATAAATCGTTACACTATATGATACAAAAGACCCGAGAGGGAGAGAATGCATTGGATCAGCAATTCTAATTAAGTCAAGACTCAAGCATTATATTATTGAAAACATTTGTGAAGAACATCTACAAGCAACAAATATTTGTGTAGAAATTTTCTTTTACAAATTTCGTGATATTGTCAATTTACTCCCCTCCCAGATTCGCAATTACTGAGGATCAATACGAGGATTTCTACAAATCTCTTGGCCCTTGTTTCGTAGCAGCTGGCGACTACAATGCAAAACATACGTTCTGGGGTTCGCGTCTTATACACCTAGAGGTCGGGCATTGTTCAACACAATTTCAAAAATGGGCTTGGACGTCATTTCGAGTGGGGAACCCCTCGTATGGCCTACGGACATACAAAAAATTCCGAATGTTATAGATTTTCGAGTCATGAAAAATATCTAGGTATTTAATTCATGTTGAAGTTTCTCTAGATCTCTCCTCCGATCACTCTCCCACGATCGTTACAATTTGTAACCCAATAAGAAGTGACTTACCTCACCCATATGTGAAGATGATCAGTCATGTTAAATAGCTGGGGTTCAGAAAATATCTCAGTAGTCATTGTACGGAAAACATTACGCTAAGAACATCCGAAGATACTGAATTTAACATTGCCAATCTTATTAAAAATATAAAACAGGCTGCTGAACATGCCACTACCTCCCATCCGCCGACTGGGTTTAATAGAATATAGTTACGGATGTTGAACGTTTCGTATGTGAGAAAAGAAGAGCTAGAAGGGAATGGCAACAGCACAGACCTCCTCAACATAAAATAAGAAAGAGTGCACTAAACGACTGCAGGAGTTGCTTGCATCTGAAAAAACTGCATCTTTTAAAATTATCTGGAAAATCTCGATGCCACATCAGCATCTAATTACTCTTTGTGGCGCGCTAAGAAAAGGATTAAAAGACCCGTTGAGTTTAAATCACCCCTGCGAACTTCTACCGGAGTTTGGGCAAGAAGCGATACTGAAAAAGGTAACTTGTTTGCAAAGCATTTAAAATCCGTACTTACCCCAAACACATGTACTGGTGTTGCTGGTTTGCCGAGTGTATTTGCTCTATCCCTTCGACCCTTACCCCCATATTCATAAAATTTTAAACGAATTTGAAATGTATTTTATTTCAAATTTTCCATACAAAATTTTCCTAAAATGAATTTCAAATTAATTTTTTTTATGAATATTTGAAAAGTTTAAAGATGCGTGATGTACAAAAACCAATTGCTGAACTCAACTCGAACAAAGCTGCTGCTATTGATGGAATTAGTAACAAGATGCTGATGAACTTGCCTCATATTGCAATAAGAAACCTGCTATTTATTTTTAATGCCATTTTACGATTATCACCACCACTGGAAGCTTGCCAAGGTCAAAACGATTCCAAAGCCGGACAAAGATCTTACCAAGGCTGAGTCATATAGGATAATAAGTTTATTGTCGACAATGTCAAAGCTCTTTGAAAAGTTACTCATGATAAAATTGTTACCAATTCTAACTGATAATGGGTGCATATTGTTTATACTTGATTGAAAAAAAAAATACTTAGATACTTGTATATGAAAGATTTGAGTTTGCTTTGGAAATTTTTGTCAGAATTTTAAAATATTGTTTCAAGAGAAGGATTGAAATTTGATTATTTATTTTTTGGAAAAAGAAAAAAAAAATTAATAATAAAAAGAGAAAAATTGTTGGAGAATTTTGAATAGATAAAAAATCAATTAATTGGATATATATATATATATATATATATATATATATATATATATATATATATATATATATATATATATATATATAAATGAATAAATTTTTTTTAAATATATACATATAGAAATTGGATATGGAACTTTAAATTCTTAAATTTTATTCCACGAAAAGTTTAGTTAATCGTAGAGGGCATATGTGTATTTTGGGCTATCAAAAATTCTAAAGTAGCATGGTAGGGCGGGTTAAGAGCATAGGAGGAATTTACACCATATACCTCTTATAGAACTTCACCATGACTTTTATTTTCTTTTGTTATGATTTTTTTTTTTTTATTATTTAATTAATCAATATTTGAATGTATCATTAGCTACCTTTATTTGAATTTAATAGACAGGGTTTAGACCTACTCGGAAGGAAAAGAATTCCACCCCATAGCCCTGAGCATGACCGGTTACAATAGGTAGCTTAATTCCAGATGAGTAGGCAAAAAGTTACTTCGAACCGTCACACATACCGGACCATACGGGCATGTTCTGTAAATCACGACATGTCAAATCACAGTGATTTGAAGAAATTAATGAAAGCTAAATCAATGCTTTTGTAAATTACACGAATTATAGCGTTGGAAGTTAAGAGAAAATATTGTATTATAAATGACAAAAACTGAAAATATAATAAAAACCCACTATCAAGTCAGCTATTATTAGTTTACTTTTGAAATCACCGTGATTTTTAGAACAGGCCTGATAAATTTGGTTTTAGAAGTCAACATAGCACCATTGAACAAACTCAGATTGGTTCAATTTATAAGAAGAACATTTGAAGAAAAGAAGTATTGTTCTAGGGGTCGATTCTGGTTCTGTGATAATGTGAAATGAAAAAAACTTTTCATTTTCATTTTACAACCATTTTTCATAACAATTTTCACAATTACATAAAATGCGATTCTCGTTGCTATTACGAAAACATTGTTTTATTCCGTTGTGCCTATGAAACTTTTGTTTTTATGCTATTGAAATATGTCATGTAAATAAATAATATTAATTATTATTTATGTACATATTGAAAGGAACTCGGTATGAGCATAGGTAAAAGTGTTTAAAAGTTTATAGCTACACAATTAAACTTAATATTTTTCTCTTCTTCATTATAGATTGAGTAAAATTTAGGCTTCCAATTTCAAGGTCCGTCGTTTTTTCCAAATCACGTCATAAGCAGAATTTAGGACAAACTTTACTTCAACCCCTAGGAGCTATTATTCGTTTCTTCTGTAGGAATAGCGAAATGTGGTATGCCGTGCACGTCTCCTATCGAGCTTAAATATAGAACAGTGGCTGTGCTGAGTAAAGATTTTCTTTTTATCTTGCATGTAGCCTTTAATGAAGAAAAACTTTGTCAGCCATTAAGTTCTGCAGAAGGCTGAATACGCAAAATATATTTAATCAGCAAAGTCGTTATTCGGCAAACTTAGGGGAGAAACCCCTTTAGTCCGGCCGACAGCTTTGAAGTCTAAAAACTTATGAAGCTACTGTTTGATATGCTCGTAAAATCTTATATTTTTGAAAAATGGAAATGACGCCCATTGTGACATCATGGACGTTATTATTTCCTTTTTTAAATGCTACCGCTCATCACATCTTAAACCAGCGCAATGAATTTTCTACATTCTATCATCTATCATTTTAGCATGACCCAAAGGCATTACGTATATGTACATACCTCTCTGGACTTTTATTCTCTGAACTTGGCACTCACTGTCTGCAGACGCATCTGCTACTGTATTTTTTTATTAACTGAATTTCGGAATTGTCGCTTGCAATTTCGACATCCACCCCTAAATAATTCATAAGGTATTCCACCCTTATTCCAGTTGTCGGCTTGTGTACCCGTTGTCGACAACAATTGACTCCTGTTGGCAGATTTATGCTATTTTTTAGACCTTAGGGAAAGGAAATAGATTGTCAGTTGCACAAAATTGTTCTTGAGAGCGAGTACACAAGCCCCAATTTTTTCATGTTGTGTTAAAGTGACGTCGATGTCGATAACTGGAATAATTATTTGATTATTTTTGATTATGTACTTAAATTTCGGGACTTGTTGTTAATAATTCAGACATCCTATAAATAATTTACAATCAAAAAAATTTGATTTTCGCTGTTGCGCGTGTTTTTTCTAGCTTCTCTACTGTTTTTCACGTAAATATTTTTTGTGTAAAATAAAAAAAATGAAAAGTTTTTTAAGTTTTTTCTCACAGTTACACTAAACGAGAATAAACAGAGTTATGTAACTGTGAAAAATTTTGTTCCATTCCTCCTTTTTTTCATAATGAAATTGTATTTAAATTCTTTTCATTTTTCACTGAACGGGAATCAGAAATGCTATGAAATCGTGAAAAAAACTTTTCATTTCATAGTTTCACAGAACGAGAATCGACCCCCTGCACTGTTTATTGACGTCTCTCAGGCATTTGATAAAGTATGGCATGAAGGCCCAATTTTAAAATTGAAGACATATGTACTAATAAATTTTCTAAATCTATTGCAAAGTTATATTCTATCCCGGAAATTCATTGTTGTGGAATGAGACTTCATGAGTGTGCCCGAATCTATCTCTGCCGGTGTGCCACAGGGGAGTATACTGGGTCCAGTTTTGTTTTTGGTATACACTTGTGATATGCCTGTTAGCACTAAAATCCATACATCTATGTACATTTGCCGATGATACAGCCTTCTTTAGCATGCACGAAAACCCTCACGAGGCATCCTGATATCTTCAGGAACATATTACCCAGCTGGAACTATGGTTAAAGTTATGGAGAATAAAAGTAAATGAACAGAAGTGTGCGCAGGTAACCTTTAGTCTACGAAAAGATACTTGTTCCCCCATTAGTATCAATAATCAAATTGTTCCTCAACATTCACGTGTGAAATACCTTGGTATACACCTTGATCGTCGGCTTACATAGAAACACCATATTGACTCAAAGCTAACACAAATGAAACTTAAATTAACTCAGATACATTGGCTGATTGGTAGAAATTCAACACTCAGTCTAGATTGTAAACTTTTAATATACAAGTCGATTTTGAAACTAATATGGTGCTACGGAATACAGCTATGGGGCACTGCTTCAGCTTCAAATGTTGAGAAAATCCAACGAAGGCAAAAAAAATTTTACGTGATAACATCGGCTTCATGGTACATCAAAAATTCAAATATACATCGTGATTTAAATATGCCACTAGTGACTGAAGAAATTGCAAAATACGCAGGCAAATAACAAAATTTGAACTGGACACATCCGCCTAAAAAAGAGGGACACAAGTGCTGTTATACTCAACACTCCAGATGGGACTGCTTGAAAATACTTTTATTTTTCCTTTTTGATTATCTTTACTTATGTATTATTTATAACTATCACTAAGTTTATGTCAGACACTGGTCGGGCCTAATAAATATATTTTAAATTTAAGATTTGAATACTTATTATTAGTTCATATTTGAAGATATAATAGATTAATACATGTATTAAAAAAAATGTTGATAACCGTTGGACCTTTTATCTCACTAGCTTGTGTCATTCGGTCGTGGCTATCGTGTTTGAGGGTTTGTATTATACAATTCTCACTGACGTTGTGCCAGTTATAGCTGAAAATTAAATTGTTTGGACATTGTTTTGTAGTGGAGTTAATTTGCGAGTTAATCGTCCATTAGAGACTAGGCAGACTTTCGTCCCATTCTTTCGACGATTTCATCATACATTTTGTAAACGTCAAGATGGTTTTGTTGATCCTTTCTGCTTGCCCGTTTGCGAGGCGTCTATATTGCAGTTTGACATTCTGAGTGCCGTACTTGTCCATATAGGCTTCAAACTCTCTCTCTCTCTCTCTCTCTCTCTCTCTTTGGGGCAATCGAAACCTTTTCATAAAATCAGTTATGGTGATTACGACAATATGCTGGTTACCTTTTGTTCTGAACAAGTAGTTTCGACTTTAACAATAAAAAACTTTTATAATCTCTTTATTTAGTAAAATTTATAATTTGAAATAATTTTGATATTACAAAAAAAAAAAAACTTTAGTTGGAAAAAATATCTCCTTATAAAACTATTAATTTTTGAAGTTAATTATTTCAAAAGTAAAATAAAATTTAAATTGCAAATTTACTCTCAAACAAATATTTTTATTTCCAACATTCGTCAAAAATTAATACATTTAAATTATGTTTCGCACACCTCCAAAGGACGCTAGAATATGGATTTTTCAAGCCAAATCAATGAAAGTAATTCGAAAGAAATGGCTGATAAAATAAATAGCTGTGCAAAATGCAATATGGAAGATAACAAAGAGATGGTTCAATGTGATAAATGCGATATATGGAATCATTTCACGTGCGCAAATGTAACCGCTTCGGAAGAGAACCATGACTAGATATGTTCTATATGCACAGCAAAGGAAGCAAACGATAAGATGTCATGTAAATGCTCTGTAATTAAATCAAAGGCAGCGTCAATATGTTCTGTTGCATCGTCGAGAAAGCGTCTTCTCAATCTAGAACTTCAACGCCTGAATGAAGAGAAGGCCTTAAAATCACAATTTTTGCAAAGAAAATTTGAAATTCTTGCAAGAATGTGAAGGAAGCATTTGCAGCGAAGCCATGTCTCCTACAAAGAAATGGTTTTCCAATTTACAAACCTTTCCTCAACATCAGATGGATCTCTCAAGACATAATTTACCTTTTAGTTTTCAGAATACAAACTATGAGGAAGCATTACCAAAGAAAATTTCAGTGGAAGATGCGCCAATGTTGACAAAAAGTCAAGTTTCAGCAAGGAAGGCAACTTCTGCTGATTTGCCAATTTTTTCAGGAAAAGCTGAAGAGTGGCCTCTATTTATCAGCTCTTTTATGGAAAGTACAAAGCTTTGTGGGTATTCCGACTCCGAAAATTTATTGCGGTTGCAAAAATGTTTAAAAGGTAAAGCATTTGATGTTGTTAGTTGTCATCTTTTATTACCAAAAAACGTGCCAGAAGTGATTCGAACGCTTAAAATGATGTTTGGTCGCCCAGAAATAATAATTAATTCGCTTTTGGATAAAATTAGATCAGAAGCACCTCCAAAGGCAGATAAACTTGACACGCTAATAAACTATGCTATTTTAGTCCGAAATCTATGTTCGACCCTTGAAGCTTCTGGATTGCAACAGCACAAAAATAACCCGCTGCTTCTTCAAGAGCTCGTGGATAAGTTGCCAGCCCAAACAAAACTTAATTGGGCAATGTATATATCAGTTCGAGATGCTGACATCGTATTGTTCTCAAAATGGCTTTTCGAAATTGAAGAGGCTGTAGCTAAGGTAAGCGTACCACCTAGTTCTTCTAAGATAGCCGATAATGTAAATGAACATGAAATGGAAAAGCCATGTATGTTATGAAACTTTCTGATCGATGGAACAAGGTAAATTTTCTGAAATTGTGTCGTTTGTGTCTTCAGAAGCATGGATATTATCTCTGCACTGATCAGACGTGCCCTATTGAAGGTTGTGAAGCTAGGCATCACGAATTACTTCACAAATTTAAAGTGAATCATACTGTTACGACTCATTCTACCTCAAATATTAGCAAGAAAACGTTTTTCAAAATCTTACCAGTTACATTATATAACAAAGGCATTTCTATTAACACATTTGCATTTGTGGATGATGGTTCCATTGTAACTCTTATACAAAAAAATATTTGAAATCACCTTGGGCTCGAAGGAAACACTGACAACCTATGCTTAAAATGGACTTCAGAAACCCGTCGTATTGAAGAGGAATCCATGGAGGTTAACCTTTACATATCAGGTCATGGTAGAAATCCCAAGAGGTATGAAATTTTAAATGCACGGAGTATTAAAAACCTTTCTTTACCAGAACAGAGTATTACAAGAAAGGATTTAGAAGTCTATCGTCATCTAAAGAATATTCCTATATATATATTCCTATATATAAGTTTCTCCTAAAATCCTTATTGGTTTAAATAATGGATACGTATGCAACCCTTTAAAGATAATTGAAAGAGCTATTACTGAACCTTCCGCATCCAAAACAAGATTGGGATGGGTTATTCATGGAGGAAATGATGTCTCAATTGAAAAAACCCTCGGTTTCCACAAAATAAAAGAATGCAACTGTGAGCATGAAATGGAGAAGCTACAGAAGATAGTATCGGAGTACATGTCATTGGAAAGTGTAGGACAAAACCGCGAATTAAGCTCGCCTGAAGAAAAGCGCGGAAAATTCATACTTCAATCTACAACAAAGCGCATCGGTGCAAAATTTGAAACTGGATTGCTTTGGAGAGAAGATAATATAAGTGCTCCAAATAGTTATCCAATGGCAATGAAACGTCTTCAGTGCCTTGAAAGGAAGACGGATCCAAAAAATATAGCAGTAATAACACATCAAATCGAAGCGTTACTCGAAAAAGGTTACGCACGAAAATTAAGAAAAGATGAAATTGAAGAGTCAAATGGAATTATATGGTACTTGCCTATTTTTACTGTTTCGAATCCTAACAAGCCAGGCAAAGTTCGATTGTTATGGGATGCGGCAGCAAAGGTGAAAGGAGTTTCCTTAAATTGTATGCTATTAAAAGGTCCTGATTTAATGGCACCATTACTTTCCGTCCTATATGGTTTTCGCTTGAAAAAAATTGCAATATGTGGTGACATCAAAGAAATGTTTCATCAGGTGTTTATTCAAAAAAAAAAAAAAAAAAAAGATCAAAACGCCCAGCGATTCATCTGACGAGATGGCAAAACTAATACAGTTCCTGATGTCTATGTCATGCAAGTTATGACTTTTGGAGCTGCGTGTTCGCCAAGTTCAGCACAATATATTAAAAATACGAATGCAATGCAATTTAAGGATCGATTCCCAAAGGCTGTAGATTCCATTGTTAAACATCATTATGTAGGTGATTTGCTAGATTCTGCAGATGCTGAAATTGAGGCTATTGAATTAGCCAAGCAAGTGGCACTTATTTACAATAAAGCAGGCTTCTTCATCCGAATTTGGAAGTCAAATTCAAATGTCGTTATGGAAACTCTTGGTGAATTAGAAGAGCAGATCAAAATACAGATTGGTGGCAATGTAAATCAGATGGCTATTGAAAAGGTTTTAGGTATGTGGTGGTCAACATCCGATGATAATTTCGTATACTCTTTAAAGCTAAATCGAGTTAACAAAGATATTTTATTCGGCTTAAAACGTCCTACAAAAACCGATATATTAAGGACGATTATGTCAATTTGATCCTTTCGGCTTCCTAGCAGCTTATGTGGTTTATTTAAACATTTTGCTTCAAGAGGTTTGGAGAACGACTGAAGGATGGATAGATGAAGTAAATGACAATGTCTTTCAAAAATGGTTGGTATGGATTAAACTGTTGCCAAATATTGAAAATGTGAAAATTCCTCGGTGGTATTCAATCCAACCTAAGTCGTCAGTTCAATTACATATATTTGTCGATGCTAGCGAATTGGCATACGCAGCTGTTGCATATTTTCGAGTATCTGCTAAAGTGAAAGTTGCTCCGAAACAACCATTATCAATACCACGTATGGAATTGTTGGCAGCAGTATTGGGTATTCGTTTAGCAAATTCAATATGTAGTAATCTAAACATTCAAATTGAAAACCGAACTTTCTGGTCCGATTCTAATACCGTTCTTTGTTGGTTAAACGCAGATCCCCGAAACTGTAAACAGTTTGTTATGTATCGAATTGCGGAAATTCTTGAAAGTAGCAAACCATCAGAATGGAGATATATTCCTACAAAGGATAATGTAGCTGATGATGCGACAAAATGGAAGACTGTTTTTAAATTTGATATGGATGGACGATGGTTTAATGGTCCATCTTTCTTTAAAAAAAATTCTTCAGAATGGCCAGTAAGAAAGCCTCAAGATACAAAAAATTCAGAAGAACTTAGAATCAAATTTGTTATGGTGAATCATCAAGTAATTGATGGCAACTTTATAGATTTTTACAGATTTTCATCTTGGAAGAGACTACTTCAAACTGTGTCACATCTTTATAAATTTATACACAAGATGAAAATGAAAAGTTATAAAAGGAGAAGTAAAGTTTATATAACTCCGAATGAAACTAAGCTGTATGAAATGACAGAAAATATAATTTACCGCCAAATACAGTACGAATGCTTTAAGGATGAGTATGATACTTTATCAAGCAACCGAAGACAAATTTCGAAATCAAGCGATTTATACAAATGGTCGCCTTATATTGATGATAAGATGGTGATTCGAATGAATGGAAGAATTGGGTTGACTCCTAGTGTACCTAATCATTTTAAGTATCCAGTTATTTTATCACGAAATCATTATTGCACAAGACTTCTGATACAACATTTTCACGAAAAATTTCATCACATTTACCATGAGACATGCTTAAATGAGCTGCGTCAGTATTTTTATATTCCAAGATTGAGAGCAGAGTTAAAAAACGTACGAAGGAATTGTTAACTGTGCAAGAATTTAAATTCGTCACCAGTAATTCCTGCAATGTCCGAACTTCCGAAAGCACGCTTGATGCCCTTTACGCGTCCGTTTACATACGTGGGTGTAGATTATTTTGGTCCACTGTACGTCAAAATTGCCAGACACCAGGAAAAGCGGTGGGGGTGCTCTTCACATGTCTCACAATAAGGGCAATACACATAGAAGTTGCCCATGATATGACAACCGACAATTGTATTATGGCAATTCAAAAATTCGTTTCTCGGCGAGACACACCACGTGAGATGTACTGCGATAATATCACAAATTTTAGAGGCGCTGAAACCAAGTTAAAAAATAATATAAAGAATGTGGATTTTAGCAAAATTTCTTTAAAATTCTCATCGTCAACAACAACATGGCACTTTAATCCCCCAGCTTCGCCACATATGGGAGGCAGTTGGGAACGCTTAGTGCAATCTATTAAAAAAGTATTGCATCAAATTACTCCCAGCTTTGTATTTAAAGAGGAAGCACTCTATAATGGACTACTAGAATGTGAACGAGTGATTAATTCTAGGCCATTAACTTATGTGGATCTGGAACTACCATCAGACGAAGCTCTTACCCCAAATCATTTTCTTTTGGGATCTTTTAATGGAAATAAACTATCGGGTGAATTTTCAAAAGACGATTATTTCTTGAAAAAAAAAATTGGGAAAAAATGCAGTATTTTGCTGATCTCTTCTGCAAACGATGGTTGCATGAATACTTACCGACCTTAACCAAACGTAAAAAATGGTTTAACAAATGTATTCCACTTGAAGTTGGTGATATAGTAATTATTGTGGATCCTAACTTACCAAGAAATAACTGTCCCAAGGGAGTCGTAAAGACAGTGGTCAAATCAAATGATGGTAATGTAAGGGTGCTTTTATTCAAACCGCAGGTGGTGTTTTACACAGACCAGTAGCAAAGATAGCAAAACTCGATGTAAAAAATTCAACCGAAGCAGAAGATTGACATAGTTAAAATACTATTTTAACGAGGGGGAGTATGTTCTGAACAAGTAGTTTCGACTTTAACAATTAAAAACTTTTATAATCTCTTTACCCATATTTAGTAAAATTTATAATTTGAAATAATTTTGATATTACAAAAAAAAATTTAATTTGGAAAAAATATCTCCTTATAAAACTATTAATTTTTGAAGTTAATTATTTCAAAAGTAAAATAAGATTTAAATTGAAAATTTACTCTCAAACAAATAGTTTTATTTCCAACACCTTTCTTGCTACGAAGGAAGGCCTTCGGTGGTCCATATGCATGCACCGAAAGGAATACTAAATCTTCAGCCTTACCAGCCTTTATTTTGTTTAAGGAACGTATTTGTTCTTTCAAATCAAATTTACAATTAACAATTTTATTAAGGAAGAATATTATTTAAGGTAAGTATGAAAAAATGCTTAACAAAACAAATTGATGACTTGGTAAAAATAATAAAATGAAACAAAACTCTACTGGGTTGATTGTGCAATACAAAATATGTTGTAGGTTGCAATATTAAAATAAATCAGAATTTTAAGTAAATACATATGTTTGTGTGATTGTAATTAGTGGCTTTAACAGGAAATAAGTATTGCAAAAAATTAAAAGAAAAGAAATTAATAAAGTATGTCACTAAAATAAACTATCAGCAAAATTAAACATAATTTTATTTTATTGTTGTTGTTGCTTTTTCTTGTAGTAGAAACATGAATTGGTTTTTGTTGTTGTTACTTTACTGCTGTCTTGGAGGTTTCGGTGGGGGTTGAGGTGATAACATAGTGTAGAGCGACTTCAGAGGAGTTCGGGTAATAGTATATTCTGGGACTCTTCCATAGCATAACAAGGCCGACAATCCCTAGGATGATAATTAGCAGTGCGGTTAGGATTATTATGCTTCCTTTTTGGGTTGTATCCTTTCTTAACTTCACTACATCATTTTTGTTATGGAAGTTGTAATCTTTAATCTTCTGCAAACTTAAAGTTTTTGTCATTGATTCAATCTGTAGTTCGTTTAAATTTGGTGGAGCCACAAATATTGTATCCCAATGGACTTGAGGATTGTCTTTATAGTTTGTTCCTGCTACTGTAACGGAAAAATTGGCATAGTGCAGAAGTGAGGTACCGGTTATTGTTAAATTTTGTCTGCAAGTAAAATTTATTAATAACTCTTTTACATTAATGAATATTATATAGTTATCTTCCGTCTGGAAGATGGTTGAAGTGAATCCCACGTCATATACTGGACATGTGGAATTTTTCCCATCCAATATTCTTCCGATGCATTTTGAATTATTGGTTTCCTCGAAGTCTTTTGTCATTTTACAGTAATGAAAGTTCTCAATCTTTGCACAGAAAAAACAGTGCCTAATAAATACCTCATAAGATAGAACAAAATTAATAAGAAATCTGTATGGTTTTTTTTCAATAAGGAAATCTTATTAATTTCATAGAGAAAACCTTTTTGAAAAAATCAAGAAGAAATCTTGTAGTTTTTATGAGGTTATCTTATTGATTTTTTTAATAAGGGTTTCTTCTTGATTTTTTGAGGCGACCTCATAAAATAAAAATAAAAAATATGTCTCTTTATTCTTTGTGCTTTGCTTATGTATTTTCATTTAAATTTTATACCATATACTTATGTATGTATGTAGTATATGTACATATATGTTATTTATTTATACTATACATACTTACATAGATACATACATATTATACTGTATTTGTTGCGTTGACAACTGTGTGTAAATGGTTGAGCACCAAAGGTTTCCTTTGGAGCTCAGAGTGTATAAATTTGTTTTGTTTTATATTGTTTTTATTTTGTTTTTAGCCCAGGTGGAAACACCATGTGCTAATGTGATTTAAATTTAAGTTTTAGTTGAAGCACTAAGACCAGTTAAGCAATCAAGAAAGTTAATTTTTGTTTGCCATAATTTCTTTATTTTTGCCAGTCTTTTATACAATTTTATTTTCTTATGTCTACATTAAAATTACTAGCAATGTACATATTCAGCAATTCTCATAAAGCCTGACTTTGCATTTTATAAATTATTGCAATACTATTCTTAAAGGTAAATGACTGATTGCAATATGAAACTTATTAATTTGTAAACAAAACTTGGTTAATGAACTTAGAATACAACATAAGCAGAATTTACATTAAATATATTTTTATAATGAACCATTGGTTAAATGAACTTAAAATACTACATAAACAAAATTTATATTTGTTATAATAAAAAAAGGGAAGGATTGCTTTAAAAATATATACAACTTTTAATAATAATAAAAGTAAATAAAAGTATTATAATGAAGTAATGTAAGTATGTATTAACATTCTCCGCCGCGTTGAGCAGTCAGCGAAAACCTGTAGAGCTAAACTTCAGAAATTGGATGACGTGGTGTTGGCATTGGCGGTGCCGGTGTTAAGTTGATTGAGGCGGTTTGGTTGCATTTGACTCGCAATTGCCAGGCAGTAAGTAATAGGATTATGAGTAGCGATAGAAGTAGAGCAAAGAAGCCTATGTTCGGGTGTTGAATTGCTGGCTGGTGTATATCAAGTGAAGAATTCTTAATGTGCCTTAGTTGTTTTTGAATATCGGTAAGCTGATCTAATTTGGTATCCAAGACGAGGTTTGGCTCTAATATTTTCTTAACGTCAGAGGGTTTTCCTATTGAGGTGATATTACCAAATGTTGCATATGAGTTGCGCAAAGTAGTGACACTAGTTTCGTGTCCACGAATTGTAAGAAATTTTCCTTTTATTATACAAGCTGAGTTCATGCTCATTATACCAGAAGTCTTGACATGTATATGTATGATATCATTGCCGCAGACTGCAGTTAGCTCTATAGGAGTTGTTGTTGCATACAGCCGCCATTGGTTTACGTTGTGCAATGGAATAAAATAGATATTGTTCAGGATATAGCCAAAATTACAATCAGGGGATGTTTTGTTGTTGAAGAGAGCAATTTCACAAGAATAACTGCCGGAATCTTTTGCCATTTGTATTTGCAATGCTGGACATATGTATATGTCGACTATGACTGCAGTACATTTATGGAATTGAAGTATGTTTAGCGCCAAGTATTCATCGCGGTGGTCATTAACAGCAAGATATTCAATGTCGGTTGTTATGCCAATGGTCGTATTGTTTATTTGTGTGGGTATTGCAATGACCTTGTAAAGTTCAAATTTTCCTTGGTCCACCAATGGTAACTCAATAACGAAATTACATTTGTGTTAGTTACTGTGCCCTTAACATTCATAATTTTGTATAGTTCTAGCAAGTCGGTGTCTTCAACTGGTAATGTACGGCCCATGGGAAGGTGTCCTTTAATTTTAGCAATCTCTGATCTTAATTGTTTTGGTGTAAGGATAAGTGGGCTTATATTTCCGTGGTTCGTATGCGTGAGGGCAGCGACCAGCTCTGTTTCAATTCTTTGCAAATCTGAGGGAAGTGTATTTAATTGAATTGCCAGAGACATTAGTTTTTGGACTTGTCGTAGATTTGAATTCTCATTTTGAACTTTATTTAGATCTTGATAGATGGTTTTCTTAAGTTCTGAAAAGTGCACCTTAGTATTGTTCTCGCTTTGCTTAAGAATGTTAATGGTAGAATCTATTACTGAAGTTTGGTTTTTTAATAACAGATGTAGATACTCTTCATTTTGCTTTACGTTAGTTATAGTTTGAGCCATTTGTTCTGCATAATCTGAGTCCAGGACTCCAAATAGAGCATGGGCCATATTCCCCACAACATCAAGTGCAGCTGTACGGTTCCTTTTTGAAATTAAAAGGTCTGATTCTTGAATAAGATTGTCCCAAGTATATTGAAGTTGTATGGAAAGCATCTCACATGATTCAAAGGCTACCGATTGCTTGCAGAGTCTTGAAAATGATGTTATCCAACTTCCAAAACTTTGTTTCTATCCCAAATTGGTGTTAAATCATAGTATATAATGAATTTCCAGGTAGCTGTCATCAATTTTATGGAGCCCATGCCTTCGAAATACAATCCTGGATCGGAAGAAAATTCTGTAACATTGATTGGGGAGGCCACTATTATCGGTAACAGAAGTAGTGAAACAAAAAGTATATTGAAGACTCCCAATGAGGCATATGAGACTACCTTTCGTTTTGGTGGTATAGCATCATTTTCTGATGAACCTTGCCTCTTTTGTAAGTTCGAGTTATCATATCCGGAATGTTCTGTAAGGGAGTCGTTGAACAAGGGTGCCAGTCTGTGTATTGGCCTCTTAAAAATTCCCTTTGCTGTTTTGACGTCGCAGACCCTTTTCTGAAGTTATTTTCCATCTTGCATCTAACGATATGCTTGGGGGTTGGGCATTTACATCTACTGCTGATGTCAAAGGTTCCCCTACTAAAAAGTGACCTGGAGTAAGAGCTTGAAGATCATCGTAGCTTGATGAGAGAGGGGCTAGTGGCTGTGAATTCAAGATTGCTTCTATTTCAACTACTATTGTTTCCAATTCTTCATATGTAAGTGATGCAGCTGACACACTTCTCAGTAAAAGATGTTTGGCGGATTTGACAGCCGCTTCCCAAAGTCCACCGAAGTGAGGGGCTCTTGGTGGAATGAATTTAAAATTTATTGACTGCTGCATACTCGTGTAATCTTCTCTTGCGCTGATTGAGAATATATTGATTCTTTTAATTCAGTAATTTTATTGTTTGCTCCTACGAAGTTAGTAGCATTGTCGCAATACAAAGTCTGACAGTGGTCTCTTCTGCTGATGAAACGTCGTAGTGCACCTATGAATGTAGACAGATTAGATACGACTTCCATGTGAATGGCCTTAGTCGCGAAGCAACAAAATACTGCAATATAGGCCTTGTCTGGCTTTTTACCCCTGATTTTGTGATGAATCCAAATTGGGCCAAAATAATCCACTCCTGTGGTTATGAAAGGACGTGCTGGGGTCACTCTATCTGCCGGAAGATTTCCCATTAATTGTTTGAAAAGCACCGGCCTAGCCTTAGTGCATCGTATGCATTTGTGGACGGTACTTCGTGCCAGTGATTTCCCGTTCGTAATCCAGAACTGTGACCTGGATGCTGCTAACAATGACTGTGGGCCACAATGACGGTTCTCTTCGTGTAGCTTGAGCATTAATAATTTTGTCATAGGATGATTATATGTTAAAATTGCAGGATGTTTTGCCTTGAACGATAATGTTGACTGCTCCAGACGACCACCCACGCGCATTATCTGATGTTCATCCATGAATGGGTTTAACGAGGCCAAGGGACTTGTTTTATGTACAGGTGCTTGATGTGATAGCCTTTCCAGTTCTTCCCCAAACTCTGCTGCTTGGATGATCTTGATGATAATGTTCAGAGCTTCTTCTAATTCGAATGCATCGAGCTCCCTTTTGTTTGAGCGATAAATATTTGTAATTTTGGAATTTCTAATAAATCTCAACACATAACCGATTGTGTGTTGAAGAGTTTTAAATGAGTTTCGGTGGTTTATCCGATTTATAATGTCTGCATAATTTTGATGCAAAGCGGCTACTGTTAGAACATGCTTTGTCATTTTACGTTCTTCATTGCAAGGTGTCTCAATTGCTTGTGAAGTTGAGGTTGTCCATTCACTCCTTTGTCCCGAGAGAAATAAAGGACCATAAAACCACATTGAATGTTGTGATAGGTTTTCTGGTGCTATTCCTCGAGATATTGCGTCGGCTGGATTTTCTTTAGAACTGACGTGTCGCCATTGATGTGAATCGCTTAGGCCTTGAATTTTTGTTATCCTGTTTGCTACAAAGGTGTGGAAGGATGCTGCTGACGAGTTTATCCAAGCAAGAACAATTTTTGAGTCCGACCAAAAAAAATTTGCAGTATTTTGTAGACGAAGATCTTCTTTTACCCTATTTGTTAGTTCAACACCTAATACCGCCGCGCATAATTCCAAGCGAGGCAACGTTTGCCTTTTGATGAGTGCTACTCTGGACTTGGAACATAGCAATCTGGTTACAACAGTTTTGTCTTTATATGTTGAACGAATGTAGATTGCTGTGCCATAAGCTCGTTCAGATGCATCGACAAACGTATGAATTTCTGTGGTGAGTGGGTTTCCGTGTTGTAATACGAATCTCTCTATCTTTATTTTGTTTAGGGTTTCTATATTTGTGCGAAATTTATTCCATTCTTTCTGAAGATTCATGGGTAACTCGTCATCCCATGAAATTGGTAACTGCCACAGCTCTTGCAAAAATATCTTGGCTCGTACAACTACCGGCCCAAAAATCCCTAGAGGATCAAATATCTTGGCTAGTTCTGAACTGACTATTCTTTTTGTTACCTTTGTGGCCGTTGGCTTTTGTGACCTTCCACATAATTGATCAGACTTTGGGAGCCATATTAATCCGAGTGTTTTAATTGAGCAATCTGAATTCTCGTCTAAATCCAAGTTGATTTCCTGGTCTTCAGGTGCAATTCCACTCAATAACTGAGGATGATTTGAACACCACTTCCGCAGCTTAAAACCAGCTTCTCGTAGGATTAAGCTTAGTTGTCGTTGTGACTCTAATGCTGTGCTTATAGAATCAGCTCCGGTGAGGCAATCATCCACATAAAAATCATCACGTAAAATTGACGCACCTTGTGGATATTTTGTCGCGTTTTGAATAGCTAAATGTTGAAGGCATTTAGTTGCCAGGTAGGGTGCAGAGGAGGTGCCATATGTTACAGTTTTTAGACGATAATATTTGATGTCTTGATGCTTGTTGTATCTCCATATGATGAGCTGGAACATCTGGTCCGTGTCATCGATTTGAATTTGCCGGTACATTTTCTCTATGTCTGCAGTGAAGACAATTCTGTGCATCCTAAATCGCAACAGTACCGAAAACAGCTCACTTTGTACGATTGGTCCGGCATGTATTATGTCATTCAAAGAGGAACCGTTGGATGTCTTAGCTGATGCGTCAAAAACTACTCTTAGTTTTGTGGTTGAGCTGTCAGGTTTCAGTACGCAGTGGTGCGGCATGACGTAATGTAAATTAGGAATGTCGTCCTCTTGTATTTCTTCCATGTGTCCCAAGTCTTCGTACTCCTGCATGAATTTGTTGTATCCTGTTCTAAGCTCAGGATTAAGGTTTAATCGTTTTTCCAATGCTAAAAACCGATTGAATGCCACTGTTTTGGAACTTCCGAGAACGGATGGATTTTCTGCGAATGGTAGGCGCACAATGAATCTCCCATCCTCGTTTCTTTTAACGTTTTGTGCAAAATGATCCTCACATCGTTTCTCAGCCAAAGATAGTGCTCGTTCTGTATTATTCGTATCTTCAAGCTTCCAGAATTTTTCAATAAGCTGGTTTGTTGTTTGCTCTTCTGGGGTAAACACTGCACAAGTTACCGAGTTGTCGTTTCCTTTTTGTAATTTACCCGTGACGATCCAACCCAATGCTGTGTTTTGCAGAATAGGTAGTTTTTGGTTGATCTTTATTTGTTGTGGGTGCATCAATTCATGGTAAAATTCAGCTCCGAGCAATATGTCAATTTTATCCATTTGATTGAAACATGGATCAGCTAATTTAATATTTTCAGGGAGATTCCAATCTGACGTGTCGAAAGAATTTGTAGGCTGAGGTGGTACAATAGTTGGAAGAACAAATGCTTCGATTCTGGTGGCATAGCTGCCTGAATATGCATGTAGTTCTATATTGATTCGTTGGGATACGTTTTGAACTTTACGGCCAATTCCTTCAATGCGCAATGAAGAGTTTGAGGAATTCAATGATAGTTTATTCAGTACGCGGGTTGTAACCAGATTGACTTGTGATCCAGAATCTAATAAAGCTCGAAATGTGCATGTGTCACCATTGGCTCCAACTGCCTTTACTCTTGCAGTGGCTAGTAATACGTAAGTATTGTCGATGAGCTGTTTGTTTGTTGTAGCTACGATTGGTTTATTTTCATTTGATACAGACGCTGGTTTTTGTGTTCCTTCTGCCGATGTTGCTGAAGGGTTTCCTCTCGCTAATTCTAAGTGCAACAATGTGTTGTGTCTTTTTGTGCACTTTGAGCAAGACCGTGACGTGCATGCCTTGGCAGCATGATCTGATTTAAAGCAGTTGACACAAAGCTTCTTTTTTTGTGTCCATAGTAATCTCCCAGCTGGGGACATTTTTAGGAACCTTTCACAGTATTATATGGGATGCCCAGGCATTCCACATACTTTACAGTTTGGGGTTGATGTAGCTGCAGTTATAAGTTTGGCTCTATCCTTCCCCCCACCAGATTCGTAAGACCTTCCGCGTGTTTCCAATGCTTGGAAACGGTGTTCTATAAATCTAAGCAGATCTTTTAGACTTACAAGTTTCTTGTTGTTTTCTAGTGATTGTTCAAATACAGTTTGAGTTGATTGATCGAGTTTTTTCAACAAAATGTGAACAATTATGGCGTCCCAACTGTCCACTGGCAGTCCTTGTGCGCTTAAACCATGGATGCATTCTTTAGTGACATCATGTATATTTTTTAGCGCTTGTGCCATTTCGGTTTTCATTTGCGGATGAGAAAGCAAGTTGTTAAGTAGCGTTGTCACAATGAGCCTTTTGTTATCGTACCTATCAACCGAAATGTTCCATGCAATTTCATAATTTGCTGTTGTAACTGGCAAATGTTTTACTAGTGCTTTTGGTTCGTCTGCTAGATGTGTAGTTAAGTAAAACATTTTCTCAACTTCGCTCATTGATGCGTTATGGATTAGCTGGGTATAAAGATCTTTAAAGGCTACCCATTGTAGATAACTGCCGCTGAATTTCGGAATCTGAATTTTTGGTAGATGGGGTTGACAATGCTCAGTGCTACGTGGGTTGTTTTCGCTGATATTATTCACATACTGCTCCAGCTCACATTGAATGCTGTGCACCTCAGCTTGCATTTCGTAAAAATCATCCAATGTGTAGCCGTCTATTTGTTCTTCATTAGTTAATTGCCATAACGTATCGTTGTTTGTAGAGAACTCATGCATATATTTATTAATGAGCGATAATTTGCCTTGATAATATGCTACCTGTTGATTTCCCTCTGCCCTGACTTCATCAATAGTTCGTCTTAATGCTCTCGTCAATGCCCGCTGATTGCGAAGAACTTTGCTTGTGATATCATCAGGTTGTGTTTTTTCCTGCATACAACTGCTTGCTCCTTCTTCTAATTGTCTCATCGATGGTGTTGGTTTCTTCACTTTTTTACTTTCGGACTCAAACAGCTCTTTGTATTTGAGTGTATCGTCCGAAATACGTAAATATTGGTCTGTAAAATAATTGTGTTGTAATGGTAGATTTGAGAGGCACCTTATTTTGTTGTCAGTGGTCTCAAATTCTAGCCATGCCTTGTCAAGCCGCTGTAGACGCTCCAAGAAGTACTCTGAAGTTTTTCTTGTAGAAGAGTCTTTTTTGAAATTGCGGATTATTGCCTCTATTTGCTCCGCCGTGGTCTGTTGGGCTGCTACCAGGTCTTCAAACGATTCCATTGCTTATGTACAAGGAACGATATTTTTTACGATGCTTCGTGTTTTGATGTGCTCCTGTTTCTGTTTTCAGGATTGTTTGGGTCACTAGAATGATCTAGCTTCAGGACCGTTGGGTTGAAATGTCTGATGATGGAAACCTGTAACTTGCTACAGGACCTTCGAGTTGAAATGTGTATTCTGATGACGCAATCCTGTACCTTGTGATAGGACTGTCGTGTTGAATTATGTCTTCTGTTGATGGAATCCTGTACCTTGCTACAGGACTATTGTGTTGAAATATGTTTTCTGTTGTTGGAATCCTGTACCTTACTACAGGACCGTCGGGGTCACCAAATGTTGCGTTGACAACTGTGTGTAAATGGTTGAGCACCAAAGGTTTCCTTTGGAGCTCAGAGTGTATAAATTTGTTTTGTTTTATATTGTTTTTATTTTGTTTTTAGCCCAGGTGGAAACACCATGTGCTAATGTGATTTAAATTTAAGTTTTAGTTGAAGCACTAAGACCAGTTAAGCAATCAAGAAAGTTAATTTTTGTTTGCCATAATTTCTTTATTTTTGCCAGTCTTTTATACAATTTTATTTTTTTATGTCTACATTAAAATTACTAGCAATGTACATATTCAGCAATTCTCATAAAGCCTGACTTTGCATTTTATAAATTATTGCAATACTATTCTTAAAGGTAAATGACTGATTGCAATATGAAACTTATTAATTTGTAAACAAAACTTGGTTAATGAACTTAGAATACAACATAAGCAGAATTTACATTAAATATATTTTTATAATGAACCATTGGTTAAATGAACTTAAAATACTACATAAACAAAATTTATATTTGTTATAATAAAAAAAAGGGAAGGATTGCTTTAAAAATATATACAACTTTTAATAATAATAAAAGTAAATAAAAGTATTATAATGAAGTAATGTATGTATTAACAGTATTCTTAATTAATTAACTCACCATACATACATATTAGTACTTGAAAGGAGGCAAGTATTGAACCAGCAAACTTCTGACTGATAGACAAACACTCTAACCAATTTGCTAACAAGCAGTCTGAATAACCATTGAAATAATTTTGCAAACATGCTTATGCAAAAACGAAAAAGATCATGAAAAAAATTGTCTGTGTCTATTTATAGATATGAAATAACAAGACACCTCATAAAATCAAGAAGATTTCCTTATTAAAAAAATCAATAAGATGCTTTACACATAATCATATAGGAACCTAATAAAATCAAGAAGAAAACCTTATTGAAAAAATCAATAAGGCAACCTAATAAAATCAATAAGAAATCCATATAGTTCAGAATTTATAAGAAAACCTAATAGAATCAAGAAGTTTTTCTCTATGGATTGTTTTTTTGGTGCCAAAAATAACGGAAATTAAGTAAAAAAAGTTGGGAATAATAAGATTTCTTCTTGATTTTATGTGGTTTTCTTCTTGATAAAATTAATATAATTTACCACATAAAAACAATAAGGAATCTCTATGAAAAAAATCTTCGCTTCTTTCTGCTGGGATACCCCTTGTCCTAAAAACGTTTCATAGAGAAAATCTTATTGATTCTATGAGGCAGTTTTTTCTCTGTGTGGGCAAATCTCTGTGAAGTACTGGAGGTTGAGTGTATTGTAACTAACATAAGGTTTTGTTTCGATTATTTTCGTTTGATTTATGGGAAGAGGAATGAGGTGGTAAAGTATGCTTGTTTCTTTCGAGAAGTTTGGAAGTTTTATGTTAAAAATTATGTTACTGTTGTTATAATAAGCTTGGACTTCTAGAAGTTCATAGAGGTTTCCATCTGAGACAAGATCAAATGATCCCTTATTTCAACTAGTTAATCTGGATGAAGAATTAGTTTAGATATTATGCCTAGTTTGGCTAGCTCCACAGCTTTAATTATGTCTGTGATATGGTTTGTTAGCAAATCTCTATTATAGTTGAGCTGATTCATGTATTGAATTTCTGCCAATGCATCATTTTCTTTCCGAATAATATTAGATTCTTTGAATCAGAGTTATTCCAAAAATTTCGCAATTGTTTCCTGTTCGTTGTTCCGTCAGATTTTTAAATCTCTGCATCATCTGTATATTTAAAATGTTTTGATTTTCTGCAATACTAATTGTATTTGACGTTATGTTCTGAAGTTCTCGGATTTGTTCGTTTATGGTCTGTGCATCGTTTGCGACCATATTTCCTGTAATATATTTAATTACAGAGCCTAGCCCGTTAAATAATGCTCGTTTTTGTCTTTTGTATGGGTTCAATGTCTGCAGTTTATTTTCAACTCCCTTAAGTTTTAATTTAAATACTTTAGCAGCATATTTTAATATGCTATGTTTTTCAAACAATTCTATGATGCTAAATAATTTTGAAGTTTGTGCATTGTAATTTTCTAGGTCTATTATATGTATGAAATTAAAATGGTTTTCTATCGTTCTTGCTTTGCTAATCTTGAGAGCTACCATGGTTTGTTCTGAAAATATAAAATAGTGTCGATTAACTAGTTCCGTTTTCTAAGTTTCATTTTTGACTTACATATGTAACTTTTTGGCATTAGTGGTTTGTAGTGTAATGCCATTGTCTTCTAATACTTTATTCTTTGTGAATCGTGCCGTTAATTTGTTTTGTCTACATTCCTTTCGATATATATCCTCACCTTTGTCTCTCATTTCTGGGGGTTTCCTTGTCTTATTTAATTTTCTTTTTTCCTTTTTTTTATCTTGTTAAAAAAAATTATATATATGTAGATATTTAGTTAATTAAAAAATTTTTCTCTTTCTTTTTTTTTTGTAGACTAATCTTTCATATATTTTGTTTAGTTCAATTTTGCTTTTGTGTTTTTTTTTCTTCAAATCATAATTAAAATTTTTCTTAACACAAAACACTACACTTACATAGCCCCTATGAGGAAGTAAGTATTGCAAAAAAATTAAAAGAAAAGAAATTAATAAAGTATGTCACTAAAATAAACTATCAGCAAAATTAAACATAATTTTATTTTATTGTTGTTGTTGCTATTCCTTGTAGTAGAAACATGAATTGGGTTTTGTTGTTGTTGTTACTTTACTGCTGTCTTGGAGATTTCGGTGGGGGTTGAGGTGATAACATAACTCCCGCGGGATCCAAAAATCTTGTAATGCACTGGATGGACTATTCCTGGCCGAAGTGACCAGCCTCGTCATAACACGTCCGTGTTACTCTCCATCTGATAATTCGTAGTCTAATCTAGTTTGTCTAAAATTGTTGCTTTGCGGATTCTTAACGTATTGTTACATCAAAATATTCCAACTGGGTTAATGTAAGCGTTACGCGAAAATATTCCTACAGGTTCAATGCGAAGAATCATCTAGAATATTAGCTAAAGAACTAAATGTACACGTATTCACGTACAAGAACAGAAGAATTATAGCAACAACAATTCTATAGCTACAAATTTATACGCACATCTATATAATTAATAGGCAAACATGTTTTTTTGTAATCCCTTTTACGCAGGTTCTACTGCATAGATTTTAAAAAGATTTATATGGTTTTAAAGGGATATATTTTATTGAAATCGGTTTATAATTTGGGAGCTATAGGCGTTTTAAGTTGCTACTACTACATGTGCACATATTACACACGCATTTATTAGCTTACAAGTAAAAAGAAGAGTGTGTATGTTTTTGTAGTATTTCTATTGATCTAACAATTTTTTTCTCTTATTTGTGATTGTATGAAAGCCATAAATAATACTTAAAGAAGGAAGGAAATGAAATATTTTTTGTTAATAAAATTATTTGTTTTTCTTGTGTAATGAATTATTTTTTGTTTTCTAATAAAAAAATTCAACTAATACACATGCACGTCGTTTTTTTGCAAACTTTTTTAAAATTATTCGAATAATTTTTTTTATTCTTTGTTCGTTCGAATATTCGAACATAATTTCAAAATTATTCGTCTGTTTGAACAAGAAAAAAATATTGAAATTTCATTCGAACAAGGATAAAAGACAAATAATTAACAACACTAGTTCTTATTTACTATATTTTTGGTAAGCGAACGCAATTTGGTAAAGTGCAGTAAGAATTTGTAAAAACTTACGTACGCGAACACAACTAATTCACAAATGAGTTGCCACCTTTACATAACATTTTTGTCTCGAATATTCATTTTCTTTAGCAAGCCTTTATTTATACTCGAATTTCTAGCCAATGAGATATTTTTTCTACGATTTTATATCCAATATTTATAAAATAAGTCTATGTCCTAGTTTACACTATGCAAGTCTTATTGCTAAGCTGATTAGTTTCTATTCCCCTCGTCTCTCTCTTCCTCAAACTAATCAGCCTAGCAATAAAACTGGCATAGTGTAAACTAGGACTAATTTTGTCATTTAAATGCATTTCTCTAGAGACAGAGACAGAGAAATGTTCCCTCAAATTATATTTTGATTCGATTAGTAACGATGTAAATTACATAAAAATTTATCTTCCATCAGGTGGTCGGACAAAAACCTCAATCATTGCTACTATATCTCCGGGTCATAAAGATATTGAAGAAACTCTAAGTACATTAGAGTATGCACATCGCGCTAAAAACATACAAAACAAACCTGAATTAAATGAGAAATTAACAAAGAAAATTATGTTAAAGGAGTACACCGAAGAAATAGACAAGCTTAAGCGTGATTTAATGGCAGCTAGAGACAAAAATGGTATTTACCTTGCGAAAGAAACTTATTCAGAATTGACTCTTAAAATGGATTCACAAAATCGTGAACTAAATGAAAAAATGTTACTACTAAAAGGTCTAAAAGATGAATTAGCTTCCAAAGAGAAAATTTTCAACGAAGTGAGCTTAAATTTAGTGGAGAAGACGGAAAAGTTAAATAAAATTGCTGAAAACTTAAAAAGTACTACTAGTGTTCTAAAAGAAACAAAAAAGATTTTGCATACCACTAAAAGGCGTTATAAGGAGAAGAAAGTAATAGTTGAGTCTCATGTAAAAACAGAAGAAACTTTAAAAAGTCAAGCAACCAAAATAATGGAAGTAGCCGATATTGCCACAAAAGATACAGAAGCCCTGCATGTAAGTTTCTTTCTCTTGATTATCGTTATTCCAATATCCATATCCATACTAAATAGTTTCATTTACAATTTTATTATTCTTGCAACTGAGTAAAATTGCATAATTGAATTTATTGATGTGATCGACCTATTTTGTTTAGTTGGCTTCAAAGTCAAAGAAGAAGTTTCTTCAATATTAAAATACCGAAACAAAATGTTAAAACTTCGCTGATTAATTCTGTAATTAATGTAATAATATCATATCCTTCATTTTACAATATCTTAAGAGGCTTCATCTTTGGATTCTTTTAATAACGTTTTATAACAACATTATTCTGTGTCTAATGTACTAACATGAATAATTTTTGTTTGTTGTTGGTTAATCACCTCCAGTTGCATTTTGTTCCTGCTTGGCAAACTCATCAGTAGACTTCAACCAAAAAATCCTAAAAAATTAAAAAAAAAATTCATACGTACATATGTACATTAGGGAAATAACTTTTTTAACAATTTTTTAAAATGAGACATTTTTAGATATTAATTTTTTAAAATATCATAATTGGCATAGCACAGTCCGATAGAGCATAAAAAACTATAAGGGAACGTATATTTATTTTTTCGCTAAGGTGAAGAAAAATTAATATGTTTATTTAAAACAAAAAATAAATAAAAAACACCGTATAACTTATGAATTTTCAATACTGCATTAAGAAGGCCTCGAAATAATTTTAGATTATGTAAAATAATATTTTTGTTAGTTCAAGTCCGTGCTTTAAGTGTTTAGGAAAACCAATTGGTGCGTGAACTTTTCCAAAAAATTGGTTATACCTACGGTGACCATAATTTTTAAATCAAAATACAGAACAACGAAATATTTAGCAAACAGCAACTTAAGGACAAACAACCTTAAAGACATATTAAACATATGGAATTTCATGGATTTTTTAAAATTTTATTTCTTTTTATTTTTTGACAAAGGCAAAATTAACAAAAAAAAATCAAAAAGCAACATAAAAATGTAATCGCATAAGCTTATCTGCGCAGTAGAACCCCAGTACAAAAAACTAATAGCTACATACATACTCTAAATATTCTTTAAACTCGATACAATTTGAACACAGTTTATTTTAGTGATTAAAAGCGCTTTGATGGTATCCATTTCCATTGAAATTTTTTCACTTGTCCATATATTATTTTAAACAGAAAATACTCTTTCTGCTGGGACATTGGAATCAGATAAACGTTAACTGAATTCGATAACTTTCAACCTATTTTGGAAACTTATGCCTCTTTATTTAAAATGTTTAAACATTTTTACCCAACGCTCTTCTGCAGATTTTTGGTTATCATTCTATTCCTTTAATTTTTCTAAAGAGGTATATCTTTTAACAATAGTTAATTCATCAAATAATTCGCTGTCATTTATGTTTAACTCAATTCTTTTATTCATAATGGAAACAAAACTGGATTTAACATTCTGATTGAGCCTTAAAACAGTATTGTTGCAGAAACTGCGTTAAATTTTTAAATGCAGTTTGAGTTATGAAAATACAGAACAAATACTGAACAGTTAATAAAATACAGAACATTTCAACGTTATTTCCTAATGAATAATTTATACAGAACAGGACGCGCAAATACAGTACTGTTCTGTATAATACAGAACGGATGGTCACCGTAATTATACCCATTGTATACATATGTCATGATATAGAGGGCGTCAGAGTGAACGTTATAAAGAAAAATATGATTTCTTTTACTTATATTAATTTTTTACCTCCATATTCATAAAATTTAAAACGAATTTCAAATTTTTTGGGATTTTGGAAGACCCAAAATAGTAAGGTTATGTACGATCAAATGTTTTTTAATTCAAATTTTTCATGCAAAATTTTCTTAAAATAGATTTAAAATACATTTTATTTTTTGGAGCGACTCACATTGTATGAAGATGAAAAATGTGTTTTTGTTACCACCCTCAAGTTAAACATCGATCTTTTTAATTAGAATTACCAAAATGTTTGACGGATCTAAAAAAGATCTATTTTGTATTTTTTTTTGCATCATGTCGCATTTTATCCTAAAACAACTTATTAAATAAATTCAGTAAAGTGCGACTCTGACTCGCGCATTTTGGCGATTTTATTCATTTTGGCGATTTTATTCATTTTGGCGATTTTTTTCGTTTTTTTGCGTTTTTTAAATTTAGCGATTTTTTTCATTTTGGCGATTTGTTTCATATAAACAACTATTTTGGTTTTGGCGCCTTTTTCGCGTTTTGGCGATTTTTTTCGATTTTTGGCGATTTTTTTCATTTGGGCGATTTTTTCGAATTTGGCGATTTATTTGTGTTAGAATTTTTTTTATTTTCGCGATTTTCTTCGTTTTGGCGATTTTTTTTAATTTTTGGCGATTTTTTTTTTGGTTTGGCGATTTTATAATTTTCGGATTTTTTAGTTTTACCGTTTTTGAAAATTTCAAGTGTTTGCCTCTTACGGTTTCCAAGTTATAGCAAGTTGTCAAAATTACATAGTCAAAATTGCATTAACTGATTTAAATTTTTTTAAATTTTAGTGTTATTTGTTTTATGCCCTACTTCTGTCTATGGACGAAAAAAAGCCGCAGTTGTGATTCTTTAAAACAATTACTATTTATTGTCTATGCTAAAAGGTTTGTGTATTTGCTTCATTATTTTGTTCCAAACATTATTTCCAACACATATTTTTTCATATATTTTTCACACTATTGTATAAACTTTAATGTCATTTTTAGGTTTTAAAAACATGGCAATAATATTTTTATTTTGCATTATCAAAGACAACAGCCAGTTTTGATGAAAATAATTTAGAGAATTCAAACACAAGAACTCAAAAGTATTTTCAAACAAAAACGTCCTAAATCTTCTTACTGAATTAGGGCATTAGTCTGTATAAAAATACACTAATTTTACAAAATTCAAGTTTCAATATACATATGTACATACAATTGTATATATATTACATGGCATTTTAACATTTTTCGTTGCTCGTTTTGGAACACCCTTTAATTTTTATTTCTCATGTATTTTTTGTTGTAGCGGACAAGGTTCTACATAATCTGTCAAAATTTCAGGTCCGTAGCTCTTACGGTTCCTGAGAAAATACCGTGTGACGGACAGCGTAGCTAAAACAATGGGGTTCCTTTTCACCTTTGGTGTACGGAACCCTAAAAAGTACAAAATTTGAAAGAATTTTTCAATCCGCGTCCAATGGTGCATTAAACTTTACCATTTGTACCAAAAGCAATGCGGTAGTTGAAGTCTATTGATGAGTTTTCTAAACAAAAACGAAATGCATCTAGATATTGGGCGCCTTATCGTGGTTGCTGAATTTTGACTTCAACTATGACATGGTCCTAGATTGAAGAACAAAAGTTGCGGTGTTCTTTAATCTATTTAAAAAAATCGTAGTCGAATGGGAAATACGAAAATAACGATGAAAGGGATTATTTCCATATAAAAGAAAAATACGTTAAAAAGATATCTGCGTTATTTCGTGTATATTAGAGATGTGCAAAAAATATAATTATATCGAAATATCGATATTTAAGAAAACAAATATCGATATATATATATCGCCAATATTTAAATAACCGTTACATCGGTACATCGATTCTTACAGCCTGTTTGCAAAACACGACTCGTCGATAATAAGCGCTAAAATGTTAGCAATATTTTTTTTTTGGGTTTTACAACAAGATTGTTGACGATTTTTATTAAAAACGTAACAGATGTCAGTTTATTTGGGCTTGTACAACACGATTTGACTCAAAATAATCGTCAAGGTGGGCGAATAAATTATTATACTCGTTTTAAACAAAAAAGTTAAAAAAAAACACTAAACAAAATTTAAATAATTAATAAATGTAAATAAAAAATAAAAAAATGGAACTTCCAACAAGAAAAAGGTAAGTTAACTTTCTTATTAAGATAGTTCTTGTTTTGATTACTTAAATTTTTAGCACCGAAGTGACAACAGGGCCGCAGTTTAGCCAATTGTCTCAATAAAACTCTCATGTTGTATTCTCTATATTTAAATATTTCTGTAGAGTTAATGCAATTAATTAATAAATGTAAACATTTTTATTTTATTTTAAAAATCGATTATTATACTCATTTATAAGAATTCTAAATTCATTGATAGATCTCTTGCAAACAGACTTGTCATCTTTGGGCGAAGCAAACTCCCAAATATCATCAAAGTTGTGTGGCAAACACATTTAAAAATACGCCTCAATTCTTTTGGTAGCAAAACTTTGAAATCATGAGGACGAAAGCCATAGTGCATGGGGAATGTCAGGAGTTATCAGATCACCAGCTGTAGTTTGATCTTCACAGTCACGCTTGAGGAAATATGTGTTCCTGACAGAAGACGATAAAAAACGAATTTTGTAGCTTTCCAGTTTGCTAAATTCATTAAATCTCACATTTTGCAATCAATCTGAAAATCGAACAAAGCAGATTTTTACCATTATTAATCGTGTTTCTTTGCTTATGAGTTAGGGCTGGGATACTATGGATAGTACCATCGATACTATCTTTAAAATATCGATAGGAAAAAATATCGATATCGATATTATGCAGTTTCGAAAACCTGAGGTATTATAACAATTTTTTAACTGACAGCTAAATTTTTCAAGATCTGTCACCTAAAATAACGTTCGTAGATACATACATATGTACATATTAAAATAAACAAGACTATATACTTTGAATAAAGGGATAAAAAAACTAACTGTAACCTGATAAAAAATTAGTTATAAATTTCTTTCTCAGGTACAAACGTTCAGTCGATAGTATCGATAGTGAAATCTGAACTATCGATATATATATATATATCGATAGTAGAAAATATCGATAGTATCCCAGCACTATTATGAGTACATACATACTTATGTATTTACATATATACATTTATGCATGTACATCACTTGCATGAAATTTATTTATTAAAAAATATTAAACAACTTTAGAGTACTTACCTTAATACAAATACTTTTATAAACAAAATTAAATAATTTCATGCACAATTTGTTCACTTTAATCCCTACAAGCAAAGTAATACGAAAATGATTCGAAATCGTATTGCTTGGAAGAAAAATATTATTGCGGCAAAAATAATATTGCTAGATAATCATCTAATAGAATTTTTTTATGATATTGCCAGATTATCTTTAGGAAGATAAATTATTTATAACGTTAAATTATCTAATAAAGTATAATTTTACAATTTTGTTAAATTATCTGAAGGGAAAAATATATAGGATATTGTAAAGTCACTCCTGTATTAAAACTACCATTAATTTAAATTTAAAGCAATTTTTTATAGTCAACTAAATTCAATTTATCATCACAGCAGTCATCATAATATCATCAACATATTATGTTTATTATAAAAAGTAATTTCCTGAACTAATGTTTTGAAAATTTTCCCATTGTTTTTTTATTATTTTAAATTAAATATTTTTTATCTTCTAGTTAAAAATATATTAATATTATAAATTTATTGCGCATGTGATAAAATACCAGGCTGAACAAAATGCAACATTTTAATAATAAAAAATACCTTGTTGAAGGAAAAAATAAATAGTCAATATATTTTGAACTGTTCATTTAAAAGTTTCACTAAGTCCCAATTTTCACGAGGCAATTTCACTTGCGCAAGTCTTGAATTTGACGAACAAAGATGTGGGGAAGAAATGAGGAGTGCAAAAACCAACAGAATTGCCGTACAGACTTGCCTGTACATGGCAATCCTGTTTTGCTCTCATTCGCTCTATATCAAATTTGACATTTCTTTTCGTTTGTGTTTTTGTTTTCTGTTCTGGTTTTTCGTCTGTAAAATTCATTGTGGTGCGAAGTGTTTGTTTTGTGAAAATATTAAGCTCATGTGACACTTCATTTTTCTTTCATTTATCAAGTTTTAGAGAAAAGTGCAAACACATTGTAATAGGAAAATTCAACAGGTGCAAAGGGTTCAGCTATATTCAACTTAAAATTGACATTTCCAGCTTGAAACATAAAAGTCTTGGTTAATTAGCGGTTTATGGTCAAACATAGCGATTTTTAATTTGTTTTGTCTTAATACTAGCGGTTTCTAATTATGAAAATTTGGCAACATTTAAACATTTTGTTTGCGTTTTATATAGTTTGTTCTTCCTAACATTTATTGTTTCTTTCTATCAATTCAATATCAAATCAATGAAGAAAAAATGAAGTGTCATAAGGGCTTTAATAACAATTGTTAATTTGTTTCAAATAAAAAGAAATAAAATGGTCAAGCAAACTTGCTCTATCTAAACGCTACATCAAGTTTAACAGAAACTTTTATGACTTGCGCAAGTAAAATTGCCTCTTGAAAATTGAGACTAATATATATTTTTTTTAATGCATGTATTTATTTATTTTATCTTCATATATGAACTAACAATAAGTATTAAAATCTTAAATCTATAAAAAAAATTATTAGGCCCAACCAGTGTCGGACATAAACTTAGTGATAGTTATAAATAATACATTAGTAGTGATAATCAAAAAAAGGGGAAAAAGTATTTTTAAGTAGTCCCATCTGGAGTGATGAGTATAAGAGCCCGTTTGTCCCTCATTTTTAGGCGGATGTGTCCAGTAAAGTTCAAAATATTACGAGGAAGCGGATTAGGATGTGATTCGAGCTTTGTTAAATATTTGCCTGCGTATTTTGCAATTTGGAACTAAAATGAAAATATTTTAATATCCAAAAAGTATTGCTGTGATGATTTTCTTCTAAATCATAAAAATAAGATATTGTATATATATCTTTTGGGTAAGATATCCTCCAAATGTTTGTAGGGAAGTGTTTATTTTATTTATGTATGTGCATGTCAGTTGTGTTTCAAGAATAGCGTTGACGTTTTTTTTTAACTGAAATGAAAAAATATAAACTGAAACTATTTTTTAACATGTTTGCAACAGTACGATTTAGTACTTATTTGATATACGGACGAATTAACGTAAGCTGCACGTTATACAAACGATTTTCATTACGTAGTCGTCCATGAATTGGTTATACAAACAGGCTGCTATTTACGAGTATGGGATTTCGATATTTTTATTAGCTTTATAAATTTTAGCTGTTTTTCAACTGTATACTGCCAGTGATGTGAAGAAAGAAAGCGGGATGTGTGGAAAGCTTAATAGGAAACACAGTTTTCAACTCAAAAGAAACGCTTTTAAATTAACAATAATATTTATCTATTTAAATAAATACCAAGTGCCATTCGCTGGTAATCGCATCTTTTAAGAGCGGTTGCACATACATATTTCGCTTTTTTTTTTGTTGATGTGGAACATTCCATATAATTTTTTTATTTTGGATTATATTTGCATCTAATGAAGCAAGAAACCTAAAGTTTTGTAAAAGTAATGATTTTTATAATGTGAGTTGCCTAATAAAAAAGTTCGAGCTGAACATGTGTCTTTGTTTGTCTTCAAAAATAATACCAGTATACTGATCTAGAAGCAGCAATAGGCTATTAATTGTTTAATGCCTAAAGTTTGCGTGGCGCTTCCCACATAGAAGCAACATTTATTTCAAGATATCTTGGAAGCCAAAGCAGTGAATATTTTGAAATTTTTTCGTAAGTAGCAACGCCAATAAAGATAAAGGTATTATAAAAAGGAGTCAACAATGGAGCAAAAAGTTTGTCACCTCCTAATTAATTAAATATTAGTTTTTTAATGGCTTGGTATCTGCTACAAATAAAAACGTGATGTTCCGCTGATTCTGTGGATGATAGAAAATAATCGGTGTTGGACAAGTCTGTGTGGCTCAAATAGAGAAAATGTTTACTTAAAAAAATATCTTGAAAACTAATGCAGTGAGAATTTTGAAACTCTATGACTATTTATATTAATAATGAAAATTGTATTCTACAAAACGTACAAGAGGTGTAGCGAAGCACACAGGGTTTTGGCTAGTTAAGCAATTGAAAAAATATTTGGAATGAATACATTTAATACAAATCGAATAAGAGATTGAAAATTTCAAAACTCCAAAAAGAGGTATAAAGCGGGATAGAAATCCCAACCGGGGTCAACTAGCGAAAAGAGGGATAATCCCGCCTAAAGCGGAATGTCTGGTAAGGTTAGGGATGCCCATTGTTGAACACTTCAAAATAAATTGTCGTTAAACAATGATTTAATATTTAAAGAAATCGCTAACAACTATCTAACTTAAATTTTATTGAACTCCATGAGTGGAGAAAACCCAAATTGATATTGATATCGAAAAAAGAAATAAATGTATCCATACAACTGAAAAACTCGTAGAAAAGTATGCATTTATTTCAAATGTACAAGTAGTCACTATTTATTTCGTAGTCAAAAGTTCTTACCTCTTTATTTTTCGAAAATTTACTGACAGCACTGACTGATATAATTTTTCAAGGCAAAAAATAAAGTCTCGGACAAAATTTTTGTCCCACAAATTAGTTTTTTGTTTGAAGTTTGGACCAAAAATATATATGATTTAAGAATAGTTAATTTGACATCTATACACAATAAATGCGACCTGAGTATAAATACACTACATTTTGGTCAAAATAAAATGAGCTGGGGAAGAAACCAGACTAGTCTCATTAACTGTTTTTTACAGAACAAACAAATTACTGAACTATGTACCTAGGTAGAGACTAGCCAGAAAAAGCCAGTTGTCGTTATATATTTGAGGTAGGATCGAATTGGTTTTGAACAGTAACCCGCAAGCCATACCACAATTGTGCGGATGAAAATCACATACATGCTTATGATCTTTCACTTAAGGCCCAACTATAATATGAGTAAGCTGGCTTAAGCTAATGTCAGAATTGAACGATAAGTCTGCCAAATGCTTAAACAATTCAGATGTAACTTTTAGGTGACCATAATGTACTTACATCCACTTAAGTATTCTTTAGCCACAGCTGCACATCTATGTATTCTCAATAATTTTGTAGTAATTTTGTTTCTTCTCATAACTCCTAAATGAATGCAATTCAATCAAACTAACAAAGAATGTCCTAATCTATTAAAAATTCACATATAAATATATCCATCACCTTATTACTTGTTTTATTTGTTTTGCCTACTAAAAAGTACAACAGTGAATATACATAAGTAAATACATGTGGATGTGTGTATATATGTATTATAAAACAAACAATGAAAATAAAAGTTTTGCTTTATTTTCCGAGTTTAAAATAAGAAACAATAAAAAAAAATATTTAAAATCAATGAATATTTTCTGCTGCTGCTTGTTTGAGTTTAAAAAATGCACAAACAGTTGTTTCCTTACGGAATGTGCGTTCAGTTTGGCACTTTACTTACGCAAATGACATTTGACGAAACTTGACGAAAAGTTTGTTAAGTACATTATAGTTTGCCACATACGTTTTATATGTAACCGCACAGTTGCTTAAGCTAGCTTATTCATATTATAGTTGGGCCTTTAGTCGTATTAACTTTTTCCTGGTTTTTTGTTTAGTTGTTTTAAGGACACGGAATGAAATTAAAGTTAAAATTTAATAAATTTGTATAGCAAAAAAAAAAAAAAATAATTATGGAAGCTAAGAAAAATTTCGTGATGAAAATGCTTTTCGCAATAGTCAATGCAATTTATGTTATGAAACATTAAAAAATAATAGGAAAAATAGTTTAAAAACGCATTTTAATAGTATCCACAGAGCTGTGAATAAATTTAATTTTGAATCTATACACTTAATTGTTGAATGGTCATTAAATTTTTACTTTTTACTTAAGTTTTTATTAAATTGCTTATTTACAAAAATAAATTCAAACAACTAATAACCACATGATGTATTTTATATAACAAAACTTTTCTTCAAGTGCAAGTTTATTTTACTCTCATTTTTTTCACCAATACAAACATATTTTACTTTGCGGGACACTGGTTTAAATGAAAAAAGGTGTGTTCATTTACTTTCCTAGCAGAAACTTGCAACGAGAGAGGTGTGCAGAAACTTACAAAATTAATCTCCCAAATATGCACAAGTAAATGAACGCTTTATAGCCTTTTCACACTTACTCACATCTTTCATCAATTTGGCAAGATGATAACATCTTATCTATACAGGGCTGAATGTTTAACATCTTTCAACATCTTCAAAAGATGTTCCTATCTCACTTTGTTCCATTCAACATCTTTCGATTATTTTAGTGTCATCACTAGAAAAAATGTATACAACTATATACATACATGCATACATACTATAAAAATGTATACATATGTATGTATGTATGTATATCTACATATGCATGTATATATGTACATGCATTCAAAGCTACATTTTGGAATATCTTTCCCAAAAAAAGATCCGTAATTACTCTAAAGGCTCAGTTAGCCGACTGTAATGTAATGTATCTGTAACATAGAAAACAGCTGATCGATATTTTTATATGAAAAGTAGGTTACGTTACATTACATCTCTATAACCATTTTCATTACTTTTAACATAACAAAATCGACCAGCTGTTTCTTACTGTTGCAGTTACATTACATTACAGTCGGCTAACTGAGCCTTAAGATTTTATTATATAAATATGTATGTATATGTATGTATATATTAAAATCTGTTATATATTTTTCCAAATCGAAATAAATTACATAAAAATAGTTGCAAATGTCTACGCAAAATCTTTGCGGATAAAATTTTTAATATTTCTTCATCATTGTCCGCTGGCAAAATTTTTAGCATAATTCGTTTCTGCTCCTCAGGAGCCAGCAATTAAATCAATTTCTACTGAATTTTTAAATTGCATTTTATTATTTAATTATTAGTTGCTCACACTCGTAAAAATAGTATTATAATACATGACAGATGAAAGATGAAAGTTGTTGTAATGTGAACAGGTTTTTTCAATTTTCAACATATTCCACGCATTCCTCAAAGATGTGAGTAAGTGTGAAAAGGGTATTAGAGCAGTAACCAGCGTTGTCAACTTTGAAATTTCAAAACGCACCAAACTGGAGAAAAAACGCGCCATTTACAAAAAACGCACCAAGATTAAAATATCTTTAAGTTTCAAATGTTTATTGAATTAATTTTGCATAAAAAGTTTAACATTATTTTTTTGTGTTAAAAAATTAACTTTAAAACAGGCTTTTACAGTTCAGGGTTAAACAAAAATAAAACCTAAAAAAACTAACTAAATTTGAACATAAATAGTATACATGTGCCCTTAATTATGAAAGTGGTCTAAGTCATACACATTTTTGATTTGATATAGTAATAGTAGTATAATAGTAGTATAGTTGTACTAGTCTCGATTAATATAAAAATCGAGACTAGTACAACTCTAAAATAAACTGTTTCATAATAAAAAATATTTTTGGATTTGTTCAAATGTAATCTAGTAAATATCTCGATCAAAAAAATATTTAAATTACACAACTTTCATAATTAAGGGCACATAAATATGTTTGCATTGACTTGTACAAGATGATACATTTTTGTACATTAATTTCATTAATTCTGTTTAGAATTTTTTTAAGAAATCAAAAATTAATTATTTCAAATTAATAAAGCTAATATTTTCATCATTATTGTTATAATCGGGCCATAAAACAGATTTCATTTCAAAATGTGATTATTTTGTAAACATCATTACTATTAATATGGTAATTAACACTATCAGGAAGTTGGTAAGTTTTACAACAATAATTTTCCGGTTTTAAACCTTTGTTGTATTAAATTTGCGTTGGTGCCACCAAAAATTAAAAAAACGCACCGAAATTAAAAAAAATCGCACCGCGCACCAACTAAAGAATTTTTCGCACAAAAAATTTCAAAAAGCACCAAGTTGACAACGCTTTTTTGTTTTGTTATTTTGAGCACACGAAAGTAAAGTTAAAATTTAATAAATTTGTACAGCAAAAAAAATTTTATAATTATGGAAGCTAAGAACAATTTCGTGATAAAAAATACTTTTCGCAATATAAAATGCATGCATGTTATGAAACATTAAAAAATAATAGGGAAGATAGTTTAAAAAGGCATTGTAAGTTGGAATTTATACACCACATTGTTGAATGGATTATTAGATTTTTACTTTTTACTTAAGTTTTTATTAAATTGCTTATTTATAAAAAAATACAAACATTAAAAACTACAGCTATTATTTTAAATTACAAAACTTTTCTTCAAGTGCAAGTTTATCTTACTCTCATTTTTCTCACCAATACAAACATATTTTATTTTGCGGGACACTGCTTAAGGCCCAGTTAGCCGACTGTAATGTAATGTTATGTAATAGAGATGTACTGTAACGTAACCTACTTTTCATATAAATATATCAATCAACTGTTTTCTACGTTACAGTTACATTACATTACAGTCGGCTAACTGAGCCTTTAGAGTCTAAACACAATGTTCGCGATGCGGTGCGATTTCTCGTTGTGGGAGAGAAAAAATTTTTATTCATTTTATTTGTGCAAACATTTTTATAAAAAATATAAATATTTTGTAATGGCAATAACTAAAACAAAAAACTATTAACATTTTATACATTCGCAGATATATTTGATATATTTTTAAAACTTTTATATTGTATGACAAACATTTTTGAACTTCAAAATCATGTTTTTTGTTTACAATAATGTTGTGAACACCGCCAATTATTCTAAAACTATGACAACATCAGAAAGAGAAAGAGCGTCAAAAATTGAGAATAAGAAAGTCCGCAAGGAAAACAAAATAGATTTTAATCTTATGCCGTTCCGCACTGCGGTTTTTTACTTCAAAATCGTATGAAAAACCGCACCGCAATAAATTATCGTTACATTGGCGGTATTCACGTTTGGCTATTGTAGATCTTTTACATATTTCAAAAGTTTTTGAACTTTAAAATCATGTGTTTTGTTTTACAATAATGTTGTGAACACCGCCAACTATTCAAAAACTATGACAACATCAGAAAGAGTGTCAAAAATTTAGAGGTTTTTTACTTCAAAATCGTACGAAAAACCGCATCGCAATAAATTATCGTTACATTGTGTACAGACTCATTCTTCTAAAAACTTGCAAGAAAATTTTATTCATGTCAGAACCATGGATGGAAATCATGATACAATTGTACTTTTTCTAATACATTTTGGATAATCTTGTTTGATAATATTTTAAATTACAAAATTTTAAAAAATCTACTTTTAATATGAAATACTTTACACTAGCGGAATTCACTCTTCGTATTAAATTTAAAACCCTTTTAAATATACTACGATTTTAAGCGTCCAAGCGTGAATGATTTTTTCTGCTGTATTGTCAAAAACGTTAATTATTCAATTCAAAGAGACTCTCTGAGCGAATTTTTATGTAGCTTGTTCTTCTTTTGTACAAACTCTGGTAAATAAATTCAGCTACAACATCTACTACAGTTTTTAGTATAGTAGATGGTGTAGGCATAGTTAATTAATAATATGTGCATTTTGTTGCTGCCGTGTTTTAAATTTACAACGATTTATCAAAGCTACAATATGTAAAAAATCTACAATAGCCAACCGTGTATACCGCTACTGTTTCATGTATTATTTACTATTTGTATGCATTTTTCATTATTTTTAATTCTAGAATTTATGTGACTTAATGAAAGAAAAACAATAAATTAAGAAAATATGCTTTCTTTTTAACCGTCTTCTAAAAAGGAGGAGGTTCGGGTTTGGGATTTCCCAGACTTTTGCACTTCCCGGGAAACGGGAATGAAAAAATCGCTTTTCCGGGAATTCCCGGGAAAAGCTAAATTAAGTACATTTATGAAATAAAACGGCGAAATTTCGTTTGTTTGATTAATGTAAGCAATCTTTTTAAATAAAAGTTGATACAAAAACCCTTCTAAGATACATTTTTAAGAATTTTTAAGTGAATTCAAGCAAATAAAATATAGCTATTACTTAGTAAGAGATTAATTGACGACTGTTACCGCAATTAGTAAAAAATTTTATAATAAGGCTACTCTATCATTTTATTAAGATTTTTCCTTGCTTGTTTCCAGCGTGACCGTTTGACCGACTAAAGTGGCAATTTGCCACTTTTTCGACTGCTTTTCCCCTTTTTCGACTGCCTTGCCACTTTTTGACCCGCTTTATTTAGGGTGAGTTATAGGAAAATACATTAAAAATAAAAAGTTTAGTGCAGTTTTCTCGTATTTTTTTTTAATTTTGCCCCTTTTCTTTGATAAATCCCCTATTTGGTGCCACTTTTTGAAGAATGTCATCGGTCACCCTGCTTGTTTCTCATTCTTCTTGAAAAATATCTAGGAGGATTCTTATCGTTTAGTACTATACTTAGCTGCACCGAATTTTAAATACCCTGAGCCACAGTCTGTCTGTCTAAATGTTTTTAATTTTAATTTTTAATTTCTCTTTCAAAAATCTCAACATGTCAGTTTTATTTGCACAAAAGTATTAATATTTGTATTATAATTTGAAACGGCCATTACTAAATGCATCTTCCATGTAGCTTTCGAATAGAGCAATAATTTTACTCGTAGTTAGACGAATTCGGAGAAATGGTATGACTTCAATTTTATGCATGAAATTTTTGTATAAATTTTAAAAGTTCACATTTTTATTTTATATTAAAAAAAATTTAATGGACATTTTACTGCTTGTTTATCGGTGTCGAAGAAATTATTTCTTCGAAATTATTATAATGAAAAATTTCCTTCGATATCGATAAACAGGCTATTAGTGTTCAAAGATCAGTATTAACTTTAAAAGATATTTTAAAAAATTACATCGTGTAAATTTAGTCATCATTTTGTAATTAAAAAAACAATGAAAATTTTGATATTCAATTAAAACAGGATTATAAAACAATTTTTTATATGAATGAAAATGAATTTGACTGTATATTTATGATATTTGATCAGGATAAAGTTCGTATCGTTTTGTAAGCCAAATTACATGTGATAATTATTAATGAACAAATAACACCATTTTCATTTTTGCCATTTTCACCAATATTATTAATTACGGCATATATGGAGTACTGTATCATTGAGAGGTTTCAAACTTGGTGAGAATTACTTTATAGTTAATGCGCATAATCCAGCGGAAAAGTGGTGGTGTAAGAGTAGGGGAAGGGCTCCCTACCATACAGAGTAATTACATTGTGCTAGTTCAAAAATGTAACAAGCGGGGGACCTGGTGGGTAAATCTAATTCGCGTACGCTGAATCCAATGGTTAAAAGCACCTAAAAATCAAAAATTTTTCCAGTTTTCTTCTATTCATTCATTTTTATAAAAATTAAAAGAATATATTATGGATGAACTTGTGTCCTAAAGACCTTTTTGAAAAAACAAATTGTAAAAAAAAATTTAAAAATTGCCTTAATTAAAAGAATTGACGGAAAAAATTTAAATTTTTTTTCAAAAAGTTTTCTCAGGACGCAAGTTCATCAATACATGTCTTTTACGCGATATATATCGACATAAAGGTTAATAACGGGCCTGTCTCAGGGTGTCTTTGCGACCCTGTGGAGGGTGTAGAACCTTTTTGGGAAATTTTGTTTTTATTTTTTATTTCCAACTTTATATATGAAAGTCATTCGTTTTTCATTCAAATGTCATTTTGTATGGCGCTTACGAGGTTTTGGAAATGGCTTTAATTTTTGTTTTTTCATACAAAGTTGTCAAAATGAGAATGCACTCGGGTGGAAAATGTTATTTTCTATCGTAAAAACCAAAAAAGTAAATTTTGAAAAAATGGCGCTTACGTGGTTTGAGAAGAAAGACGACGATATACAGTTGCATTATATGAATGTGCTTCAATACATGTTTTCATGTAAGTAAACTGACCAAATATACTTAATTACTTCCAAAGTAGGCTATGCATTTTTTTCTGGTTTAAGAACCTATTTTTAATCACATATACATATAAGTAGTATTACGGGCTAGTTTCTTACTAATTAGTTAAACTTAGTTTAACATACGTTTGAGTTAACCAAGAAACAAATTTAAACGGGATTTAACCGCCCATGCTGTTATTCATTGATGGATTAACAGTTGTCAATTTAACTTTAAATTCCATACTTTGTTTTCAACAACAAAAGTTGAAACGTGTGAACCGGGACTAACTGAGCAGTGTTGCTCAGTTAAACCTAGATTATTACCTACATAATCTTTATTTGAAAAACAAAATTTTAAGTTTAAACTACAGTTAACTGACAAGTAGAGTTTATCTCTACGTTAAAAGTCACCTATTTTATTATAATAAAATAGGTGACTTTAATATATTATTGTTAACTAAAATAAAAATACAGTAAAAAAAAGTGATGAAAAAAGAATAAAAAGCCCCACAACTACTAATACGAAGCACTTCAAACTCCGGGCAAAAATTAGTGAATTTTACATTAGCGTGTCATTGGAGCAAACCCTTAAGCTAATAAAATTGACTGATCGATTTAAATGCTTAAAAGTACAAATTCTTCAACTTGAAAACTGAGCGGAAACAATAACAGCTTTTCTTTCTATTTTGATATGAAACAATTATGTTAACGAGTAGAATAATTTTTAGGAATTAAAAGGACTTTCAAGTCGGATACTAAGCCACTGAGTATGCACCACTTCCTAAATCAGAACTTTAACTGCAATTATATTTAAGAAATAATAATGAAAGTTAATCAGATTTTCTTCACAGGTAAAACAATAAAGAAACATTTTAAAATAGCTCAGTATTCCGGGGGATATTGTTACTCGTATTAAGGGAAAAACCAGGTAGAAATTTGGCTTAATATTTAGTAGGCAATCCTTTTTTGCTTTATAACTGCCTTAAGCAAATTTGGTGTAGAGTGCACTAATTTTTTTTTTTTTATATTTTCGACCAACTTTAAGCCATTCTTCAGACAGCGCTGCTTTAAGGTCACACTTGTTTGAAATGGTGCATTTTTGGGGGGTGTGGGGACTAAGGATGATGTGCCAAGATGTGTGATGTGTTATACGCATCAACAATTTTGCTTGAAATCAAGTGTAAAACAAGTGTTATTCAAGCCACGCAATCAATTGTCAAGGGTTGAATTATGCTTGATTCACACTTTAATTCAATAGCATTCTCCAGTGAAAAGGGAACTTGAACTCAATGCGAACAATTCAGTTGTAGTACAGTTTAATTCAAGCCTTGAATTATACCGTAATTCAACCTTGTATTACAATTGAATTCAAGTATATTTCAAGCTGCAAAAACAAGGCTTTTAAAATGGAAAGCAAAATGCAATTCCTTTGTTTTCTAATAATTATTTTCTGCAAATCTGCCTTCGCTATTGTTTTCACGTTTTACTCACCTTTGTTTTCCAAATTAATTTTTATTTATTTGTTTTTGATATATTCACCACAATTTCAGTTTTAATAATAAATAAATTACGTATTTGAAAAGGTTTGAGCATATATGTACGTTGTTTGATTTTGTATTTAAAAATATTGTCAAACTTGAAAATTACTTGAAAAAAATGCTTGAATTCAACTTTGTTTCCAGTTCAATTTCAAGTGCTTGAATTTTAATTTCTTGAGTGCTTATTGGGTAGCTACTGAATTTAAAATTTTACAATATTTGTAATGTAATTACAAAATAAAAAATATTTTGTTGCTAAAATCTAATGTTTTATTATTATTAATTTATTGGCGATATTTGGCGATATTCGACAATTCATTTGGCGAGGAGGCTGAAAATAAATCTGACAATACTGGTCTTTCGCAGAGATTCTCAAGTTTCACTTAATTTTTCAGCAATTGTTAGAAAAAATTGTGAAATAAACTGTGTGAAAAGAAAAGTTTTGCCAGATATGCAAAATTTCATTTGATCAAAAGAGGATAAAATAACTGTGCCTATACTTTTGTCCCGCTGAAAACTGACATTTTTGATATTATTCTTTATTGTCTTATCTGTAAAGAAAATGCGTTTATTTTTGTTATTATTTCTTAAATATAATTATGTTCATAAAATAAATATTTTGGGTCGTATGCTAAAAAAATTAACAAAGCTTTGCCAAGCAATATTAAGTAAAGTTGTATTCTAAAAAAATTATTGTATCAAAATTCTAAAGTAGGCACCCACGTTTGTTAAGAGTACTTTAAGTTGATATTTCCAAAATGTGTATTTTGTACCTTAGTTTTGTTAATATAGCACATATTGATTCATGTTACATCTGAAAATGAAGCTGGAAGTGCTAACTTTTAGCTTCAATTTATTATTTCTCTCATGTAATGGAAAACATCACCAAATTATCCAACTGATTCGAAATACATAGCAAAATCCATAAAAAAATATTAAAATAAATTCAAATATAAGAAGATGTGATAATTCTTTTTTGTTCATCATATTTTTTGTTTTTACCTCATAGAAATGTTTATCTGTTTTCCTACCATGTCAGAACCTCATATTTTTTAAATTAGCTTGATTTACTTCAAGATCATAAATGGGGGTCTCCACGCGCAATAAACTTGGAAATAATTATGTTCTCAACTGTCAAATTCTATTTCCAACACCATATGTGCACGTGTGGACCGAATAGAAATTTATTTGCAAATAAATTGTGAAATAGTTGTTCAAACTTATTTCGAAGAAATAATGTTGAACATAAGCTGTCAAATTTCATAGACATTTGTTGTTAATGAGATTTAAATATAATAAACTTGTGACTGTTGTAAAAATGCAGCATTTTTTATTTTGAATAAAACGAATATAAATAAATTAGTTTTAAATAAAATAAAACAAAATGAAATAAATATAAAAAACATCGATCTATACACAGTGAATTTTTTAAATTTATGTCCAATACCACAATGCGTGTTCTATAGCCCAGAACATAAGCTTGTACATGAACATATTTGTGACGTCATGCTGCCGACGTTATTTCTATGTTCAGAAATAAATATTGCGCGTGGAGACGTGCAGTAAGAAGTTATTTAACAAAATAAAAAATTTTTTGAATATTCGAATAAAATTGTATTTGATTTTGTACATCATAAGCTGTGAAATGGTTGTTGAACATGGTGGTGTTACCAGTATTTATTATTAAATCACAAAATAATTAAAGTTGTGTCTTGCATATGATTTCTTAACAAAGCTATGTTAGCCTTAAAGTGTTTGGCAACTACTATGAACTTTAAAGCTAAAGTAAAATATATTTTGCATAAGGCCGTTAGTGTTTTAGAATACATAAGTCCAGCACAGTATGTAGATATCGCACATGCAGTTCAATAGTGTCATAACTCAAAAAAATAGTTTTACAGAAAAAACGTTTAAAGTTTTCAACTTACATACACCTCTGCTCTGAAGAGGTGATAGTAAAAGGTATTCATATGAAATTTTTACGCAAGATAAAATACTAAATACATTATTACTCTGCATTATTAACTCAAAAAACGAATATTTTGAGTTATGACACTATTGAACTGAATGTGCGATATGCATGTACATATATATGCATGTACAGTTGCGAACATTGAAATAGCAGTACCACCACATTTTCAAAAAAATTTCTGAGAACAAAGTTTCTATTTTTAATTTATATTGCAATACAAAATATATCGAGAGACTGTATTCAAAATACGTCATCTCAAATTTGGTCAATATGCAATATTCATCTGTAATATAAATTTCGAATAAAAAAAATATTTTTTCTCGCTTTATATAAATTTTTTTATTCTGCTATCTCAAAGTATAAAAAGTATTCACATCAGTTTTTTTTCTTGTTGGAAAAATGCAAAAATTTAATTTTTTTTCCTGTGTTTGTTGTAAAAAATTACATTTTTCCATTTTTTCAACAAGAAAAAACTGATGTGAATGCCTTTATAATTTTTTTGGTGAAAATAAATGCTAACTCCTTTGTAAAAACCCAAAATTAAAAAAAAATTAATAATTTAGGGTCGTATTCAAAAAAACTTAACAAAGCTTTGAAAAGCAAATTTAAGTAAAGTTGTATTCAAAAAAATTATTATATCAAAATTCTAAAGTAGGCACCTACGTTTGTTAAGGCTACTTTAAGTTGATATTTCCAAAATGTGTATTTTGTACCTCAAATATTTTTGTTAATATAGCACATATTGATTCATGTTACATCTGAAAATGAAGCTAGAAGTGCTAGCTCTTATTTTACATTTATTATTTTTGTCATGTGATGGAAAACATCACTAAATTATCCAACTGATTCGAAATACATGGCAAAATCCATAAAAAAATATTAAAATAAATACAATTATACAAAAATGTTTTAGTGATGTACATTCAAACAAAACAAATCGAAAAAAGTCGGATATTCAAATACCCATTTCGTTCGAATAAAATAATTGAGATAATTTTTCTATGTTCATCATATTTTTTTATTTTTACTTCATGAAAATGTTCGTCTGTTTTGCTTCCATGTCAGAAGCTTATATTTTTTTAAATTAGGTTGCTTAACTTCAAGATAATACAAATGTATTTAATAAAATAAAAAATTATTTGAATACTCGAATGAAATTGTATTCGATGTTGTACATCATAAGCTGTGAAATGGTTGTTGAACACGGTGGTGTTACCAGAATTTATTATTAAATCACAAACGCGCATAGTCATAGTCAAAACAAAGTATACTTTATGAGTTTAAAACCAGTATTTTGTATGGCAATACTGGTTTTAAACTCTTAAAGTGTACCTTTTTTATGACTGACTATGCGCCAAAATAATTAAAGTTGTCTTTTGAATACAATTTCTTAACAAAGCAATGTTAGCCTTAAATTTCATGGTAATTACTACGAACTTTAAAGCTCAAGTAAAATATTTTTTTGAATAAGGAGGTTATTATAAATCTACCTCATATCTTATTGCATTTGGCATGTTGAACACGAATCTGAACTATATATGTATGGTTGAAATAGTTATTACGAAAACCAGTTGATAAAGTTGTGAATGATTAAGTAGGTACATATTTGCAATTGGGAATATGCATTTGAAGAAAAAAATATAACAGTTGACAAATTACAAAAAATAAGATGCAGTGAATGTGTGGAATTTATTTAAAAATTAGTAGAAAATTACATTTAGGTGGCCCTAAAATACTTAAATCCGTGGTATATTTCTCTCATTTGTGCAGAGTCCCTTCGCGATGTCCGGGTTTGCTTCCATTGGCTTGCAAGCCTTGAAATTTGTTTTTTTTTTGCTCATAATACGCACCCTATGCGTAAAATCATTCATTTTGTTTATTTTTAACGATATTTACTTATATATTTCCGTTTATTTACTACTTGCAATTGGAGTGAATATTTTTGTCCTATTATTTTGTAGTTGAAAAAAGAGAATAAAATTCTGTTAAAAACTAATCACAATAGTGATTTTGTAATTAATGGTTGAAAAATTGGGGTTGATATTTCTTTTCAACCTTTGACCATTTCGTAATACTGATTTATCAACCTTGCTGTAAACATTTCTCTTATCAACCGTACGTTGCTGTTCATAATAAACATGAGTAAGACTGTTAATACTATATTGAGGGTGGCTTTGGCTGAATTATTTAGCACGTTAACTACAAAACCGAAGGTACTGTGTTCAATCCCTGTATCCAACAGTCATTAAATAACAATACCACGCATTTTTTTGACGTGCATTAGTGTCGCTTTGTGTCAGTTGTTGTAGGAAAGTTCAAGTGATGAAGGCATGGTCACTGGTCACTGAACTACACCGACTTCAGCAGATACTGATCCTAATGTAACATCAGAGCGTCCTCCTTCGTTGTATAGCAAAATCATCGGCGAAGTAAAATAACCGATAAAATGTCTACTAACCACGGCTTCAAAAAAAATTAATACGCCTAATACGCATTATTAAAAAAACTTGCAAAAGCAGAGTTGTAAAAGAATGAAGCTTTCCTCTGTCTTTTCCTTCACCGCCTGTATTCTCTATCACTATTCCTTTCCTAAAGAAGGTAACACCTAGTAATATTAGTAGACATTCATTGCCTGAGTGTTACTTCTCTTTATAAGAAAAATATACAAACAAAATAAGTTTTAAAGCCGCGAACAAAAATCTTTACAAAACAAGCATCTTTATTCGATGATATTCAGGGCTATCATGAATAAAATTCCGCGTGAAATTTCTCCCTTTTCCAATTAGAATTTTTTGTTTTCCCTATTACTTGCTATTAGTTGGAATTATTCCCCGTGAAAAATTTCACGCGGAATTTTATTCATGATAGCCATGATTGTCAAACAGAGTTATAGTTAAGGACAAAAACAGTTTTTTCGCTCTCCTGTAAAATTGTGAATTTGCAGATATCACTTGTTGAATATAACTTGTAAACTGTTAATGGAATAGAAACCTCTATGGAACGATTATAGTCAATGATATAAGCTTTCGAAATTGAAAATTTGGAGTGGCATTGTTACAATTGAGATTGAGTTAGAGAGTTCTAAACCTGGCCACGTCGAAATGGAAAGCTTTCAGTCAGCCTTAAGTTATTTTTTTATGATATTTTAAGTTTTTTCTTGTAGCTTTTCAATTCTTATATCTATTATGGAGTAAAAGATTTCACAAATTGTTTAAAAAATAAATATATTAAAAAAATCATATTTTTTCCGACAAAATATGCTAAATCTAAAAAAGATGTGTTTTTTGATCGACTAAAATATGCTATCTCAAAAAAATACGTAAATCATTGCAAAATAAATTTTTTTTGCAGACATATACATTTTTATTTTAAACTTGTTTAGGAATGCAGTACAAAATTAAAAAAAACACTAGTGCCCAGCAAAAAAAGTGAGGAAAAAGAAGTAGAAAAAGCACCACATCTACTGAATCGAACCACTTCAAATTTAGGTAAAAAACCAATGAATTTTACATTGACGTGTCATTGGAAGGAAGTGGTTTGCTTTTGAAATTTTTTAAACTCAATAAAAATTATGTTTTTGATGCTATAAAAATCCGAAATTCGGGAGTGAAAATAATTCACTTCAAAAAAGTAGTTAAAAATTGCTTTTCATTCACTTGTATATGGTTTGAAAAGAAAAAAAGGTTAACCCCCTTATGCAAAAAAATATTTTACTTTAGCTTTAAAGTTCATAGTAGTTGATAAGCACTTTAAGGCTAACATAGCTTTATTAAAAAATCATATGCAAAAGACAACTTTAAATATTTTGTGATTTAATAATAAATACTGGTAACACCACCGTGTTCAACAACCACTTCACAGCTTATGATGTACAAAATTGAATAAAATTTCATTCGGGTATTCAAATATTTTTTTATTTTATTAAATAAATTTTTATTATCTTGAAGTAAAGCAACCCAATTTAAAAAATATGAGCTTCTTCATAGTAGGAAAACAGATGAACACAACCATGAAGTTAAAGTAAAAAAATGTGAAAAATTATCACAATTTGTTTTATTCGAATGAAACGAGTATTTGAATATCCAGCTTTTTTCGATTTGTTTTGATTGTATGTACATCACCCAAACATTTTTGTTTAATTGTATTTATTTTAATATTTTTTTATGGATTTTGAAATGTATTTCGAATCAGTTGGACAATTTGGTGATGTTTCCCATTACATGACAGAAATAATAAATTTAAGATAAGAGCAGGCACTTCTAGCTTCATTTTCAGATGTAACATGAAACAGTATGTGCTATATTAGTAAAAATATTTGAGGTACAAAATACACATTTTGGAAATATCAACTTAAAGTAGTCTTAACAAACATGGGTGCCTACTTTAGAATTTTTATACAATAATTTTTTTAGAATACAACTTTACTTAATATTGCTTGGCAAAGCTTTATTAAGTTTTTTTGCATAAGACCCTAAATTATTTAATTTTTTGTTATTTTATTCCATTGTTATTTTTAATAATGCAAATTTTTTGATTTGAGAAGCCTTAAATGTAATAAAAAAACATTTGTATTTGGCTTCAGCAAAAAGGCAATAACTTTGCTAAAAACAAAGTAGTGATTTCAAATTCTATTTGATATGCTTAAAAATAATCCCCCTTATGCAAAAAAATATTTTACTTTAGCTTTAAAGTTCATAGTAGTTGATAAGCACTTTAAGGCTAACATAGCTTTATTAAAAATCATATGCAAAAGACAACTTTAAATATTTTGTGATTTAATAATAAATGCTGGTAACACCACCGTGTTCAACAACCACTTCACAGCTTATGATGTACAAAATTTAATACAATTTCATTCGGGTATTCAAATATTTTTTTTATTTTATTAAATAAATTTTTATTATCTTGAAGTAAAACAGCCTAATTTAAAAAATATGAGCTTCTGACTTAATAGGATAACAGATAAACACAACCATAAAGTAAAAGTAAAAAAATGTGAAAAATTATCACAATTTGTTTTATTCGAATGAAACGAGTATTTGAATATCCAGCTTTTTTCGATTTGTTTTGATTGTATGTACATCACTCAAACATTTTTGTTTAATTGTATTTATTTTAATATTTTTTTATGGATTTTGAAATGTATTTCGAATCAGTTGGATAATTTGGTGATGTTTCCCATTACATGACAGAAATAATAAATTTAAGATAAGAGCAGGCACTTCTAGCTTCATTTTCAGATGTAACATGAATCAGTATGTGCTATATTAGTAATAATATTTGAGGTACAAAATACACATTTTGGAAATATCAACTTAAAGTACTCTTAACAAACGTGGGTGCCTACTTTAGAATTTTTATACAATAATTTTTTTAGAATACAACTTTACTTAACATTGCTTGGCAAAGCTTTATTAAGTTTTTTGCATAAGACCCAATTTCTTTAACATCTAAAAATATGCATTAGATACCTTCGAAGTAATTTAAAAGTGGTTCGTAAGGAAGTACTCCTGTTATTTTTTGCTGGGTGGTACTGCTATTTTCCTGTTCGCAACTGTGTGTAGAATTCGGTTTGTTCTTAAGTAGATGTGGGCTATTATCGATTTGAAGCACAGATACCAGAGCTGTAAAAGAATGATTCTTTTTTGAATGAATCTGTGAAGCATTCAGCCAATGAGTTATCAATTTTTTAATGCATTCATTTTGCCCAAAATATTAATTGAATTAATATATAAATGCATTCATCTTGAATTAAAAACTTCTAAATGAATTCATTTCACGAAAAAATTGAATTGAGCTAAAATTTATTTAATTCATCTTGACTTGAATTTTTTAAATGCATTCATTTGAGCCAACATAAATAATTGATTTAAAATTTTAATAAATTCATCGATAATATAATAGAAATGAATTTTAATTAATTTCTTCCTTCATCATTTCCATTTTCCCTTCTTCATTACGAATGAAATGTTCCTCAAACGTTATTCTACGATTTTTGTAATGAAGCTACTCCATTTATTGCTTATGTATTAATATGTAAAAAAAATCGATCGAGATATGCCTTTGTTATATGAATAAAAAATATTAGTCAAAACGATTGAATCAAATAAATTAAATAGAAACTTCCACAAAGGAATCGGTTGATTAATTTGATTTAGTTTTGTAATACAAAAGTGAAAAATGTACATAATATCGCAAAATTTATTCCACAAAAATGAATTTGATAAAAGCGGAAATTTCTTTCATAATTTGGACGCAAACGTTTGTATAAGAACTTGTAAATGGCAATGGGTTATCCAGTTCTAAAAACTGTAAATCAGAATTATTAGCACAAACGGATGAGCCTGAGCTGGCGGATGTCACATCATCATCTAACGTCGGCAAATGTCCAACGCGATCGCTGTTCTTTGGGAAATATTTTACTATCCTGGAAGAGGTTATTTTTTATAAGGGGCAAGAAATAATTGCCTAAAATAGGTAAGACATCTTTGTATTCCAGAAAAGAAAACTAAACCAAAAAGGGGAAATATATCTGTGAAATGCCTTTATTGTGACAAAGTGTTGACTGGAACAGTACATGTAACATCGAATTTTCTTCGTCGTTGTGAAAGCAACATTTAGAGAAATACAACGAATACGACGAGCTGAAACAAGAAACAAGAATAACTTCAACAAAACAAGCGGATCTTTAAAACTATTATTTTTTTACTAAACTGAGCGACAGATGAGCTTTTATTCAATTTGTTTTTGATTTCTTAATCGAACAAAATACTCGAGATACGTTGGAAGGCACGAAACTTTTAGTTAAATGGATATTTATTATTATTTGTATAAATTTGTTTACAGAGTCTATGGTGTTAATTCTTTGGTTTCTTAAAATTTCAAAACCTTCTTTGATTTATTATCTTTATCCTAATTAAAAAAGTGAATGAAAAATGACTTATAATTCCTTTCAATGAATTCATTCAAATTTTAATTAAATTCTTTTTTTTTGTGGATAACATTGATTGAAACTTTAATTCAATTCATATTTTTAGTAATACGAATGCATTCAAGAATTTTTAATTCTATTAGGATTGCATTTTAATTTTAATTCAATTGACATTTTGGGCAAAATGAATTAAGTTAATTTTTTTAATTCATTGTGAACTAAAAATCAAATATGAATCATTCATTTACAGCTCTGACAGATACATACATACATAGAAGATATGTGCCCTTAATGATGAGAGTGGTCTAAGTCACATGCATTCTTGCTTCGAAATATTAAATAAATATTGAAAAAAATTCAATAAATATTAACAAATATTAAATAAATTTATATTAATCGAGACCAGTACAACTCTAAATTAAAATTTTACATAATATAAAAATATTTGTTGATTTGTTCAATGGTAGCCTACTAATTATCTAGACTATAGTAATATACTTATGACTTAGAACACTTTCATAATTAAGGGCACATATGTATGTAATCTTTAGTTCCCAAATCACAAATCATCGCTTAACTCCAATTCCATGTAAGAAAAAAACGCGAAAAAGCATGCACATGCATGTTTAATTTTTTTATCCCACTGTAGTTGTTTTAATAACGGTAATAGCAATAAATTTGTTTTTTATTTTTAATAAGTTTGCTATGTATTCTACTTTGTTTCTTTCTTAACCAAGCTTCATGTTTTTACTTGAACTATTTTACTATTCACTTCACATTTTCTCAAAAAGGTGAGACATTTTAGTTGTTCCTTGTTTTTTGTGGTACACATCACGTAATAACTTAAAAAGCAAGAACAGTAGTAAATTTTGATCGTATTTATTAATTTAATCCATCCCTTCGCAAACAACTAAAAAAAAACCATTTTTTGTATTGGTGCACATTTTAAAATTGATAAATTCTTCGAGGTTACAAGTTCATAAAAAAAATTATTTTGCTCATAAATCATGACGGTAGGTATTTAAAAATGTCTACATCGTTATCTTAAATGAAAAAGTATGTATGTATGTACCCACACAGAAAAATGCAATCGGGTTAACGTTGACAAAGCGTTTCCTAAGCTGGTTCAAACGTTGGTGAAACATCACAACAATGAAAACCACAATTTAAGTGCTTTCCCGACATAAGTTTTTTTATATGTAAGTGCAATATATTCCCAACACTTCAAACAATTGCTTCAAAAGCTAATGGTAAAGAATTCATTCTCTTATATTTCACAAGAAAATGTATCAGGGTTTCAACAAAACATACTAATGGTATCTAAAAATGTAGCTTTTAAGTTTCAAAGAAAATTATAATCAATCATCATTTATGAATTTAACTAATTGGAAAGCTACACAATTCCGTTTCTTCTTGTTACATACATATATGCTGGTGCAATTACTTTAAAAAATCGATTAGATGTTAAAATGTACAAATATTTTGTAATTTTACTTACTTCTTGTCGTATTTTGCCGTCAACCTATTAGCAACATTAAAATCAAAATACGTTCAAGAATATGTTAAATCATTTGTTGAACTTATGCGTCGATATTACGGCCCTAATTCGCAAACTATGAATATATGTACATCATATAATCCATATACCAGATGATGTAATTAACATTGAAAATGGTTTGGGGTATTTGAAGTCAATTAGTAATGTTAAATCTACTACAAATCCCATAACGCAAATTCAAAGGAAATTGCACATTTTCTATACTAACATTTTCTCAAATAATATACCATTGAAAATAGAAAATATTCAATGGGAAAAATTTATAGACACAGTTGAATCGAAAACAATATTTTCTTTTGTCAACATTTATGGCTATAATATTACAACCGTTCCTCCTGATAATATCTGTTTACTAAGTAATGAAAATGTCTAGTTACATATGTATATCAGAAATGTTGCTAAGAATGGTAGATGTTAAGTATATTCTTACCAATAAATAAAAACGAAAAGAAAAAATAAAAAAATAAAAATTTTTCAAAAAGCATTGGCAAATCATTTTTCAGATTGTAACCCGTAACGTTGGCAAGCCGTTTGGGTGTATTGAGTAAAAGTGCTTTCCCAATGCTAAAATTTTTGTACGGTTGACAATTTCTGCCTGGGTATGTATGTATGTGCAGAAATAGTAAATTTTTCGTAAATTTGGAAAGTGGAAGACAAAACTTTATAAAATTGATCATATGATAGACGTTGGCTGTGATTTTTGTTTATCTATTTTGGTGTTTTTAAACAGCGATGTTAAAAACTCGGATGAATGATATGTTTTGGTATAAAAAACAAATTTTTAATTTTTTATTGGAGGTATGGTTTTCCATTTAAGCTGGAGATATGCACAATTTTAACATTCGTAAAATTCTTAATAAATTGTGGATGAAGAAGTGTGAAATATAGCGGGTGTAATAAATTTTTTAAAATTACTTGAAAATTAAATATAGGTAACCACGAAGAAAAATAAAATAGGGTTAACGTTTGCAAGGCGTTTCCTAAGGTGGTTCAAATGTTGCCAAAACATCACAAGTTCAACTTTTGAAGTGTTGTGCCAACACACAAATGATAACCTCATGATTAATGTAGTTTCCGAGATATAAAGACACCAATTTTACCCTATTTTACCCCCTTAGAACTCTTTGGGCCCTTCAAAAAACATACGTTTTATTATTCCAGCTTCTACTGACTGGTAGGAAGTCATAGTTAATTATTTTTACATGTATGGCATATGTACCTTATCATTAACAAAAAAGTACCGAAAACGGGTACGATTTTAGGCCCTTTTAGGGAATAATATTCGGAGCCTGCCAAAACCCATTCGAGATACTGTCCAAAAGAAAAGAACGCGCCAAAAAGCTTTTTGCTACGTTCAGTAATTTAAATGTTATGTCGAGTGCAAAAAAATACCAAAATTCAGCTTTTACTCCCTTGCTCGGTTTATTTTTTAACAGCATTCGTATGCTTTTGTGTATCCAACGCAGTTTCTGAGATATAATGATACCGATTTTACCCTATTTTTGTCCCCTTTTACCTCTTTTCGCGTTCGAATTTCCAAAAATTCCTTCTTAGTGGATCTATACATCGGAACAGGAATCTACGCACCAAATTTCAGCTCTATAGCTATAGTAGTTTAGGCTGAGCGATGATATGTCAAAAAGAACTCAATTTTCTGCCTAAATTAAATATTTATACGAATAATTCTTTTCCATTCGTTCTTTAGAATTATAAAATAAAATTCGGAAAAGAATTTTATTTAAAATTCTTGGTTTTTTTCGTTCTTCTCCCAAACGAATTAGATCAACTTTTGTTTATTTTTTTAGTTTGCGAGTAGAACGAAAAAAAACAAGAATTTAAAATAGATTCCTTTTCTGAATTTTATTTTTAAAATTCCGAAAACAAATTAAAACGAACGACAAAAATAAAATAGCATTTGCGAGCAAAATGTTTTCCTACCCTGATATATTTAAGTCGATATAAAAGGTGAAAATATGTTTTTATCAGTTTTTTTCAGGGACCGAAAATAATTGTTATTTTTTATTTGAAATGAAAAGGTTACTGAAAAATGTGTTTTATTTGGTTTGGGTTATTTTTAACCATTATCGTGAGAGATATTTTATTTTGGTTATTGTAACCAATTTAAGTGAGAAATATTTTTTTTTGGTTACGAATAACAATTATAGCAACCAATGGTTACCAATAACTATTATCTAAAGAATTTAAGTTTTTGGTCATTGCTCCCTAAAATACGGTATTTTAGATGTAAAAGAAGCATTTTTTGTAATGTATTATGCAGGACAAGAATAGGCAGTTTTATAATAAATATTTATCAATTTCATAAATACAGTAATTGAGGTATTTAAACTATATAGTTATTTTGCTTTTTACTTTTCTTTTCGACAAAATGTCCAATTATGTTCAAATACGTGGCGTTTTTCTTTAGCAAATTTCTACTCAAAATATTATTTATTGCAAAAAATATAATAGCCCAATTCACAATCTTGTGCAAATGGTCTTGCATCGTTGCATGTGCAAAATGGTATAGTATATTGATACTCACCACTAAGAATTGTTAAGTGTTAATTGTTTGCACAAGATTGTGAATTGTTCTAATAATTCACATGGGATTAAAATAATGGAAAATATATCCAAAAAATTATTATATAGACCGCCAAAAGGCAATAACTCGAGAATACGTTTACAACATAGTATATGTAAATCGAGAAAGCTTGCAAAAATGTGAATATCTGTAAAAAAATATCCGTAGATTTTAAGAATCAAAAATAATCTCATGTGCAAGAAATTGCGAAAATTCGCAAATAATTTTTTTTAATAAAAAAAATTAAAATTTAATTTTAAACGCTAATATTAAAAGGATGCAAGGAATGCAAAAAACTTGAAAAATTCGCAAAAATTATGAAAATTTGCAAAAACTTGGTAACATCAAAAATATATCCAAGTCTGATACTTATTTAAAATAGTAAAACTGCAACAAAACAAAGAATTGTGAACAATCACTTTTAATGCAAAAATTGCCAAAATTATACAAATTCGCACCAAATTTCTAACATTAAATATATAGATGGATTAAAAATCGGTAAAATGGCAAGATTTGGCCTAAAATCACTCTTATCGCGAAATTTTAGCAAAAAATTGCAAACAAGCCCGAAATTGTTTAGGTGAAATTATGAGGAATGCCGAAAAATTGGCAAAATTTGCAATCAAATTAAAATTAAAAATTAAAGTTATACACGTAAGTTTTATTTAAAATTACCTGATTTGCAAAACTAACTGAAATTTGCAAATAAGTCCTAAAGCCTAAAATTTTAAAAGGGCTCGAAAAAATTTTGTTTTACATATCGGATACAGATAGAAGTAGTTCAATAATTTTCTAAAATACCGTATTTTAGGTAGCAATAACCAAAAAATTAAAATTCGTTAGATATTTGGATATTTGGTAACCAAAAAAATTTTTTTGGTTGCTATAATAGTTATTTGTAACCAAAAATATATATTTCTCACTTTAATTGGTTACAATAACCAAAACGAAATGTATCTCACGATAATAGTTGATTATAACCATTATTTGAATTAATCAATTTTAATGGTTAAATATAACCTTTTTGTCATTTCTCTTATAACTGTTATGTCCCTGGTTTTTTTTTTATCAGTATATGCATTATAACAGATGCGAATAACAATATTAATACTTTTACATGGAAAAATTGTCGATGGTCGTAAAACAATTTTATTATTTTATTTGTTCATTAATAATTATCACATGTAATTTGGCTTACAAAGCGATACGAACTTTAGCCTGTTCAAATCATAAAATATAGAAACAAATGAAGTTCGAACAATAATAATTAAATTAACTAAAATTAATAGTCATGGGCCTGTGGCAAAAATTAAATAAAAATATAATTAATTGTAACAAACCAAAAAAGTTTGTCTTAAGTAGAACCAAAAATAAGCAAATTAACTAACATGTGCATAATTAGTAAAAGAACAAACGACAATGGTAAGACTGTTGTAAATTTAGAGAAAATCTTTCAGTAACAATTCACATATTCCATTTGCAAAAAAGTCGCGTATATAAAGCAGAAATCTACATCAACTGATACCACACATAGTGTACCAAACACAAAGAACGCTGATGATGAAGGTTTAGTGGCCTTCGAAAACAGCTGGCTGTTCCGTTCAACTATGTGTTGTCAGAATATTTACAACTAACTTTGGTGTTGTTTGTTCATGAATAATTAAGTGTGTTCGTTTATTTTTGCAGTAAAATGCAGTAAATGAGTAGTTACTGCAAAAATTTAAAAATTTACTCTCAAAAAGAGCGGTAACCCAAAAAAGTACGCGAACGGAAAAATAGTAAAAATTAGTAAGATTAAAGCAACAGCTGACTCTAACTCCACATAATGTTGAAAAATATTTAACCTTTTGACTATGCAAGTCTTTTAATTATTGGTACTCGATACAATATTTTTATAACACGGACAATCTAAGAATAAATTGTGTAATTTATTTCATTTAATATTTGTAATTAATTTCTTTTTGATTTCTTTGTTTTGTTGTTGGCTAAATTACTAAAAATTACATGACTATTTGTTAATGTTATCAAGATACTTTACAGTTTTACAACTCTGAGTAATTAAAATAAATTGCAAAACAAGAGGTTTAATAAAATATGTTACAAAATATGTATATTAATAGCTATTATTATTCTGATTTATAAATTAATTATTTTTTTTAATGACTTTCACGATTTTCATTTAACCTTTTTTTTAAATTTTTACACTTTTCATTTGCTTACTTTGCATTTGTTTACATTTTGAATCATATGTTTTTGTCTTACTAAACTTTACTACGACAAATTTCTGCAGTAAAAATTTGCAAAACAATCAGGCAAGAACGGTCACTTTACTCTCTCAATTTGTGTTCTCATTTAGTCCCAAAACACACTGTGCAAGTCTTATTGCTAAGCTGATTAGTTTCATGGAGAGAGAGACGAGGGGAACAGCAACGTTTCTTTTCCCCCCGTCTCACTCTCCTAATAAACTAATCAGCTTAGCAATAAGACTTGCATAGTGTAAATAGGGACTTACTGTATTTTGGGTAAACGAACGCAATTTAGTAAAATGCAGTAAAGTTCATTAAAAATTTGTAAAAACTTTTGAGTATGCGAACGCAATTATTATAAGATACAATTTGGTTTAAAAAAGCGATACGAACTTTAGCCTGTTCAAATTATAAATATAGAAACAAATGAAGTTCGAAAAATAATAATTAAATTAACTAAGAATTACTTTTAGTAATTGTTTCTGCCTATGTGTTTATCTTTTTCGCTCACTAAAACACAACCTTAAATTTATCTTGGTCACCCCTGCTTTAAATACCCAAACTATTTTCAAAGTCAAAAGCTGAAAGTTGTGATAAAGGAGGTCCAATGCTAATTATATCATCTGGTATATGGATTAGATTATGTATATTCATAGTTTGCGAATTAGGACCGTAATATCGAGGCATAAGTTCAACAAATGATTTAACATATTCTTGAACGTATATATATTATAAAATTAAAAAATATTTGTACATTTTAACGTCTAATAGATTTTTTAAGTAATTACACCAGCATATAACAAGAAGAAATGGAGTTGTGTAGTTTTCCAGTTTATTAAATTTATTAAATCGTATGATTTTCTTTGCAACTCAAAAGCTACATATTTAGATACCATTAGTAGGTTTTGTTGAAACCCTGATACATTATCTTCTGAAATATAAGAGATTGAATTCTTTACCATTAGCTTTTGAAGCAATTGTTTGAAGTATTGGGAATACATATATTGCACTTACATATACATAAAAAAACTTATGTCGGGAAATCACTTAAATTGTGGTTTTCATAGTGCTTAGCCAACGACTTAAAAAGTAGTTGGACAACCCCATCATGAGGTTATCATTTGTGTGTTGGCACAACACTCCAAAAGTAGAGCTTGTGATGTTTTGCCAACGTTTGAACCACCTTAGGAAACGCTTTACCAACGTTAACCCGGTTGTATTTTTCTGCGTGGGCTGTTATGAATTCCCCTTGATATTTCCTATTAAAAAAAAATGGTGAACAAACAAGAATAATAATAAATTAACACAACAACAACACAAGATTACCGACCACAATATTAGGGAAAGGAAACATATTTTACATGAACGTTATTCGCGATAAAGGTGATTATCATTTTGTTTAGTAAAACATTTCCCCATTACTTCACTGATAAGGCACATGTAGGTTTGCCAGTCGGGCTTGTTTTTGCTGGATTGTCCCGCTTTTTAAGTACTTGTCCAGTTTCAAGCTAAAATAAAATTTGTCCAGCTAAAACAATTTCCCACAAAATGTTCGTAATATTTATTGCCTCAAATTTCTAACGATAAACTGGTCCTACTTTTTAATGAAAATTGAAAGCAATGAATTATAAAATTTGCGAAAAGTTGTATGTTTCGTCTCTTCAATACCAGTAACGCATTTTGTGAAAGAGTTTCTAGTATCTTGAGTAATTTATACGAAAAGGAAAAAAATCGAATATCTTTCGATCTTTTTAGAGCGGGAATATTAATAAGAACTATCTTAGAGGAATCTTCAAAGTTTTCTTCAAATCCCTAAATTTTTGGAATTACCAAAAGCCGTAGCGCAAATACAAAATATATGTAACAGAAAAAATAAAATTGGGCGCATTCATAATACGCAGCTGTTGAGCTCAACAGTTGTGAAACTGTTGGCAACCGTTGCCCAAAATAGTTACATACATCTTAGAAACGACTTGATGGGTATAATTTTATTTTATATCTCTATTTCGTTACTTTATCGCATTTGTAATGTAAATTTAACAAATACTCATCCTGCCACCTAACAAAGCGTGTAAAAGGAATAACTCTATTCGATCAACTGTTCAGGCTGAGCACATGTTGACTATAGGTAGCGAAAATTATGTTATGATGGAAAATTACTCAACTGTTGAGTGGAGCGGAACTACTCAACTATGCGTTTCTAAGACAAACACTCAAGGCTTGCGCAACAACTACGTCTTATGAATTCACTAATTTTTATTAATTTTTTATACCAATGTACAGAGAAATCAAATCGTTTTTTGTTTGTTTCTGTTTAGTAAAATCAAATTATTTCAATATATTTTTAAGATACCGGTTTGTCATTTTTTTATATCTCGCTTTTTTTAAATAAATAATTATGTATTTTAGTACTAACATAGCTGCTTGATAGCTAAGGAAATATTTATTTGCTTATTTTTTTATTACTTTAAATAAAGATATAACAATATTATTAAAGAATAAAATACTTCCTTAGTTATCAAAAATGTTGAAGGTCAAAATTAAAAGGACTGAAAAACGTGTTTATCTAACAACACAAATTTGGTTATACCCCAGCAAAAATTTTTGCTTGCTGGAAGCATTTTTGTAAGGGAGACCATGAAACGGAATCACTTGCAATTGCGCTTTCATAATGCATGATTTTTGTTCGTGATGAGCCACTTAGAAGCAATAGCAATAAATCATCCACCAAACGTATGCCTGTACTATACACATACATATATAATTGTGTACTGTTCGTGTACGATCGTAGAACATATTTTAATGGCCTCGCTTACGTTGGTGCTTCTAGAGATGCAACGTATTGCTTTTAACAGCTTTTACTGCCTCTAAGGCCGGGTTTCCATCTGTGTGCCATATGCCACACAAGCGTAAAAAAAGCGTAACCAACTAATTAATAATGAAAAACTTTTAGATTCAGACATGTATTTATTAAGTTAAATAGTTTCATACATAACTAATAGCCAATTTTATAGAAACCAGCATGATTACAAACTGTTTAAATCAATAAACTCACGTCTGAATCAAACAGTTTTTTATTATTAATTAGCTGGTTACGCTTTTTTTGGGCAATTGACACACAAGAAATGCCAGATGTAAACTCAGCCTAAGTGTCGATAATTTTTTGCTGGGAGAATCTGCTCTAGATAGACGTAAACAAAAGCCTAGATAATAAAAATAATAATAAAAAAATATTTTAATTAATAAGTAAAATATTAATTTGGGATTATTAGTGCGTTTAAAAATTTTTAAACTTAAATTGTAACAATTCCCATAAAAAACACTAATTATTAACTTGACTGTACCCGGTCAAAAAAAATACTTGTGTGGCAACACTCTATTCTTAAATAGCTGTTGTTGTTATTTACATTTATTTTCTTTTACATACTCTTACGACTACAATTTGAAGCTGAAAAAAATTCAGCCAATGTAGCAATAGTAAAGTAAGAAAATAAAAAAACATGTTGATTATTGAGTTCTTGTTTCAACTTTGTTATTTGTTATTGAGCTTCTCATTTGTTTAAATGAAAGTTTATAATATAATAACTCTAGTTGTTCTAAGAAGCTTTGGGTAAAGGTTCCCTGATGATCTGCATTAGCAACAGTGAAATCCGCATAGGATCCAATTAAACCCCTCAATAATCAATTTCAATGTATTTTTAATAAAAAAATATTTTACTTAATAAGTAAAATATTAATTTGGGATTATTAGTACGTTTAAAAATTTTTAAACTTAAAGCCTAGATAAATTATCTAAAAAACATTTTTTATATTTCCGTAATGTTCGATTTCCTTTTAAAGATAAACCTTTTTGAATTTTAACGTTAGATGCCCATATTTTTCGTGTTACTATTATTTTGATTGTAGCTGTACATATATACATATGGATAAATGAACTGAAAAAATTTAGGTTTATTTATATTTGGTTTTGTTAATAGTGTATTAGAGTATTATATAAAAAATTAAAAAAAAACAATGTAAACATATATTTTTTAATAAAATTATTTGTATTACAAAAAAGTAACTATTCTCTCGTGAAAATTTTATTTCAAAATGTCCAGCTTTTTTTTAATAATCCCGCTTTTTTTTTCAAATGTGCAGCTTTTTTAAATCTCAATCTGGCACATGCCTTATCTCAGAATTAATCAAGGTAATCATGAATAAAATTCATGAAATTCATGAAATTTTTCCCGGGGAACAATTCCTACTAATAGCAAGTAATAGGGGAAAAAAGTTCTAATGGGAAAAATCATAATTTGGGAAAAAATCATAATTTAACGATCTTTTGTTGTTCCATAAATATCATTTTCGGCAGTTGTATTCTCAAACCAATTTAGAAAATTTTCAACAGGAGTATTTGCAACGATATTGAGTTGAGTAAGTGGTAAAGAATATATTAATTTACTGCCAGTTTATAGAAGCCATGTGAAAATTCTCGTCTGCCCATATACATTGAAAACAAAAACAAAGCACTCAAATTTGGTTTTGTTTTCAATATAAATAGACAGACGAGAATTTTTACATGGCTTGTATAAACTGGCAGTTAGCCTTATTCATTTTATACTCAAAAACAACCTTTGGACTATCTTTAAAATACCAATTTCTTTGAGCCAATCAAGAACAATGCCTGCTTGCTCTAGGAAGTCAATGCCCAGAAGAGTACGATTTGCTCTTGCTTTTGGTAAACAAATGAGACGAACGGATTTAAAACGATTTCCAATTATAACATGAATAAATTGTTTCTTTTCTGGGAATTCCATCAGCCAAGACAATTTCGGCAGATAACTCTTGAAATTTTACATCCTTGTTCTTTAACTTTTGAAAAATTGGGTATCCAGCAACACTTGTGAGGGCTGCTGTGTCAAAATATGCCTCTCCATTCAATCCGTTTATGTTTATATCTACTGTAGGTACATTTCGACCTATTACAGTTGTGTGAATAGCATTCAAATCCAATTTTTCAAGGCTGTTAATTTTGTTTTTATTGTTACAGTTTGGGCAATTCGACCTGTAATATCCAGATAGTCCACATCCATAGCAATTAAGAACATTTTCTTGACATTTCTGTTTGCCTTGTCTATTAGATTCTATCTTAAAACATGTTTCAGCAGTATGATTTTTTTTTCTTCTGCAAAACGAACAACGAATGGATGATTTTTCAAACTGTGAAACAACATGTTTTGGTTCTAGAACTTCTTGCATATGAAACTCAATTTCTCCTGCTTTTTCTAATAAGTGCTGAAAACTTGTTATGGATTCTCTTGAAATTTTTTTCCCTCATTGCAATTAATAATTGGAATATATTATTCCTTATAGTGAATGGCGTCGTCGACGTCACATCCAGACAGTAGAAATTGTCACTTGTCTACTCTTTGTCGACAATTCACTACTATTACGTTCATTTACAAAGCCTAGAAATTAGTAAGAGGTTGTTAATAAGAACCAATTGTTGCCCATGTGACGTCGACGACACCATTCACAATAGGGGAGATTATTTTTGGCATTGTATTTTCTGATAATTTTTCTGATAATTGTGCAAATAAACGACGTTTTCTACAAACAAAATTATCAGTTAACTCCAAAATTTTTTGTGTTTCTTTATTTCTGAAAATCTACGCCAATCCGGCTTTGGAGGTGAAAAAGCGTTTCGTAATAAGTCAATTGCTTTCTTAAAAGTTGAGGCTTCATCTTTTACATCGTGCCACCAGGTAGAAGCGTACCGTTCCAACAACAAAGGCAACCTTGTTAGTGCGAGAAAATCTGTTATAGATTCCACATCTTTGTACATCAAAATTGTAGCAATGAAACCATTAACTTTGGTAGTATTTCTTCCACCAATAAAACGAGCAGTGCAGTTAGAAAATATATTTTTTGATTCAGGTCTCACATTTAAACCTCCTAATAACTCCATAAATTGGCCTTGGGTAAAGGTAATACTTAAACTGCTGGAGTATTTTGTATATTTGGTTGCGTGTTATGGATAGATTCCTCTTCATATGGTAATAATAAGGAAAAATCCAAGACTTATTGTATTGTCATTTCGGTTAGACGACTTACTACGTGTGGTTACACCAGTATCTCATTTTGTTATGATTTTATTGAAATATTTTTATTTTGTTTTTGGAATGACTTCAATAAGTCTAATCCGCGCTTATTTTACAACCACAAAGAACCAAAAATATAATGAATAAATTGCAAATACTTTACCTTTAAAACAGCAACAAACAATAATCTTGTGCAAATTGAATACGACCAGATTTTTGAATTATTGAATTTTCGTTTGGCGCCAATGTAGAGGATGAGTCTCTTTATGTACATAGTCAAAGTAAAACTTTATCGTCCTAACTGACTACAATATTTTTGTTAGCTTATAGTTTAAAGACAGAACAGACAGGAATGTCACATTCGCTAATAAATTTATTTTATTAAAAAATTTATTTATTTTAAAAATTTGAAGTATGAATGAATAAATAATTCTAATTACAAAGCTTTTTATACCAAAAAGAAATAACAAGAATTATAAGTTAAAAATTATCAGATAAAAACTAAATTAAATTCTAAAATAAGAAATAGAGTAGAAGTACGTATGCAAATTACAATGAAGAACAAAACTATGTATATACAAACATAAATAATTAAAGTTTATAAAAGTTTATAAAAGTTTTTTTTTTTTTTTTTTTTTTTTTTTTTTTTTTGATGCGAAATTCGCATTGCGAATCTCTGTTACAAATTTTTTTTCACCAAAAAAAAAAAATTAAAAAGTAACTGTTATTTTGTGAGAAATAAATAAAAGTCACAAAATAACTCATATTTTGTGAGGAATAAATAAAAGACAAAATAATTTTTATTTTGTGAGGAATAAATAAAAATCAAGAAATAACTATTATTTTCTGAGGAATATATAAAAATCAAGAAATAATCGGTAAAGTTGAGTTATTTAATAAAAATTGTAATGTTGCAAAGGAAGGATCGCCATGTAATGTTTGAAGGTGCAGGCTTTAAAGGTTGGCCCTAACGTGTAGTAGCCAGTGTATGTGTAGACTGTAAGTGACCCTATAGTCCCTTGGTTATTTTATACAGCTGTTAGGGAGTCCAGCTTATCATTAGGCGGTCAAAACAGGTGCCAAAAGATTTCGAGAATTTAATAAAAAAACAAGGCAAGTTATTGCCAGTTTGCGTTTAGAAATTAAAGTCTGATTTATTGAATAAATTTCCTTGCTTATATACTAGTTTTACAAATCTTAATTAGCCCTTCTAACCTACGTTTAATATTTACAATTATCTTTTGTTTCTTCACTATTACTACGTTTATACACGCACTATTTGCAAATAAAAATATTCGCAAATAAATTAACTCACTGTTTATACAGCATAGCAAAAGTACACATACTTGGTAGCACTTCTATAGAAAAATTACTTTATTTGACAAAAAAATAGTGTAAATGTACAAAATATCAAATAATTATTTGTTTTAATTGTCATTATTTGCTTCTTTTAATGATTTTTGTGCAATATTAATCCATTTGTTGTGTTTTGTTATCAAACATTTGTAAGCGTGGCAACCTCAAGCATTTTATTTGCAAATAGTGCGTTAATCGTGAATAGTTTTCTGAATTAGAAAGTCGCAATAAAAACAATAATATGGCAACAATTTACAGTTTTATTTGCAAATAAGCCCTGCGTATAAACGTAGTATATGACAATGGTAAGCATTATTTTAAACGACCAATCAAAAAAAGGGATTTGGTAATTATTAATTTGTGACTCAAAAGTATGTCACTCAATTTCTTGCATTCGGCATTATTATTCTTTTGGGCTGTGTTGCAATGCTTGTGCATTGAACTTCTATTACAGCAATGCAAGTAATTTTGTTACAGTGCATTACTATAAGTGTGGTACACTACAAAATAATAAAAAAAAAACTAAAAATCATTGCATCTATAGGTAGTCCAAGTACCGTGGTATATTCCTGGTGCACATAGCACTTCTCTATTATTGTGATTTTTTCAGTTTAAATTTGGATAATAATCGTTATTTGCGATCCCTGGTAATAATACATTCGCTCTGCTCTTCGCGTAAAAGAGCGGAACTGCTATGCGCATTTAAGCATTAAACACATTCACTACAGCAAGCTACCGACTACCAAATATCAAGGATAGAATACACATGTTTATATGAGAGTGATTCTTTTGAAGACAGCAAGGCAACATAGCGGCAGGTTGTTGTCTGTGCTGATTTTTTCGTTGTAGTCCAATGAGAAAATTCTGGTTTGCCAGTATAATACTAAATGTTGAATGAATGATTTTGTACAATTATTTCATATTATTTAACAGAAACAATATCCAAAAATTGATGTAAAGAATAAATTGATTCATTTTTGCACTTTTACGTGAAATAAGTACATTTTAAAAGAGTATTTAATATTTATAAATGGAAAATATATGAAAGTGGCAATACTGAACTATGTATTTGTACTTGAATACCAGGTCAGATGGTGCTGCTGCCGTCTTCAAAATAATTAAGTAGCCGGCTACGAGGCGACAAATACTGTTAGCGGCATTTGAAGTCGTGTGTTCGTGTAGCTTGCTGTGGTGAATGTGTTTAATGCATTACTTTAACTATGATTGTTATCGCTTAATTTATAAAAAGAGGACAGCAGAGGGAAAAAACCCGGACATTTGGTTAAAAAAGTAGGAAATTATTTATTTTCAATAAAATATTAAATACATATCAACCTCGCAACACTTTACATAGAATATTGAATCTTTCACCCAACGCCATCGATATGCTTACATTAAATTGTACCTTCATTCACATTTGAGAGTATTTTTATACATATGTAAATGCAAAATCATTTCAAATATTGGAAATGAAGTGTTTATAACACAAGAATTCATAAAAAAGTTGTTATTCATTAACTGACATCCCAAAATTATTTAAAATTCAACCAACTGCACATAAAATATAACCAACCCTTTTTACGCAACTCCATCGATATTTTAAATACATCTCGATAATTCTACGTCTTAAAATAACATTACATATACCAAACAATCGTCCGTATATTAATTATCGTCCGTAATATAAATAATTTTATTAAGATTCAAAGAAAATTTATCTAAACGTGATAAAAAATTCACTAAAACACAGCCACACACATACTTACATACAAATGCAACCATAATTAAACATGCAATTAAAAAAAAAACATAAACAAAATCCCATTAACCAAGCTAATTCAATTATTGAACTCTCTTCCTTTAAGTATTATGGCCAGCGTGACCGTTTGACCGACTAAAGTGGCAATTTGCCACTTTTTTGACTGCGTTTCCCCTTTTTCGACTGCCTTGCCACTTTTTGACTCCCTTTATTTAGGGTGAGTTATATGAAAATACATTAAAAATAAAAAGTTTAGTGCAGTTTTTTCGTTTTTTTTTAATTTTGCCCCTTTTTTTTGATAAATCCCCTATTTGGTGCCACTTTTTGAAAAATGTCATCGGTCACCCTGATTATGGCTTTCATATAATAACAAGAGAAAAAACATTGCTATATCAGGAGAAATACTACAAACACACACACACTATGTTTTCTTTCTTTTTTACTTGTAAGCCAGTGGTGTCAAAAATAAAACTATAGTTGTATGTGTGAGAAAAGCTGTCTCATTCGTCTCTGAAGTACATCGAAAAAAAGAAATATTTGCAACAAATGCAGTTTTGTGAAGCAGCTCAAAATACATAAAAAGGAGTCTATATGATAAAAAATTAAAAAATAAGGAATAAAAATTAAATAAAAAAGTTGCGGGCGACCCATATTTTCCGAGTTACGACGCTGTAAACTTTTCATAGGAAACTGTGAAGAAATTCCAAAAATAAATTTTTAAATAGCTTATCTGATAGAAACTTCAAAAATAAGAAGAAAAAATTAAACAAAAAAATTGGCTGCGACCAATAGTTTCCAAGTTATTGGTCCTTTAAGTTTTGATATTAAATGCAGTTTAGTAAAGCTGCTCCAAAAAAACCAAAATTACTTTTTAATATATATTCATTTCTTTCCTTAAAAGTTTTGTAACATAAAATACATTGAATGTCGCAAAAAGCATTACTGATCATAGAATATTTTTCGCATACCACTTTTTTTTCTTTCACTGTGTCTATAAACAATTTAATACAGCCGCTGCGCATGTGTTATCGTCGCTGTTTCATTGACGACTAAATGGAAGAGAATAAGAATGTGTGTGATTTTAGTTTGCACAATTGTGCCATGAAACTGACATCATTGTTGTAAGCTAATAAATGCGTGTGTAATATGTGTGCATGTAGTAGTATCAACTTTAAACGCTTATAGCTCCAAAAAAACTAAACCAGTGTTTAAAAAACTGAAGTGACTTTTATTTCATTTCATTTTACTTCTGCTTTCGCTTTTGAAAAATACAACAGTTTCATTCAAAGCAAAATCACAAAACGACGATTTTAAAATTTTGAAATTCATTTGCTTTTGGTTAGTATCGCAAGTAAAAGCAGAAGCAGTCTATATGCTTTTGGAACTGTTTTACCTGTTTTTACTGTTGTGACTGTTTTACCCCTTTTCCACACGCAAAGTTTACTTTGCAAAGTCTTAATTCAGCTGTGTGAAAGACAGAGGTAGTAACACAGTCTCTTTCTGTCTTTTTCCCAGCTGAATTAAGACTTTGCAAAGTAAACTTTGCGTGTGGAAAAGGGGTAAAACAGTCACAGTCGAAGAAACTAAAACTATTGCTTTTAGTAGTTTTAAGCAATCGCAGTAAAGTGGTTTTTGTTCTTGCTTCTTGTCTTATGTGCAAAAACAACAACAACATTATGACAAACAACACAAAATAATGGACTGAACCTGCAGAAAGCTTTTAAAAGCAAGAGCTTTTGCTTCTTCGACTGTGACTGTTTGGTACTTACAAAATCACACAGACTGCTTATGGTTTTACTAGCGCATCTAACCAAAAGCAACAGCAAATAAAATTCAAACTTTTAAAATCGTCGACTGTTGAAAGTACTGCGCAATTAGTCATTATTCGTTTTCTGCTTCTGCTTCGATTGCGACTGTTGATTATTTTCACAAGCACAAGCAAAAGCATTGGTTCATTTTAAATAGTTGGAAAAAAAACCCAAGCAGCGAAAAGCAGAAATTTTACGACTTTTGCTATATATAGATAGATATCTCAACACTCATCAACAGTGTTATTTATTAGATAATCTGGGCATCCAACAAAAATTAATTCGCTTTTGTTAAGCAATGGAAAAGTGAAAAAATGTCTTAAAAAGTAGGATTTTCCCGGAAGCTAAATTTTTTTCGAGGGCAGAGATCCCTAAAAGAGGACAATGTCCGGGAAAAAGAGGACGGATAGCAACCCTACTTAAACTGATTAGTACGATTTTCTTTTTCAAAAATATGATTCTCTATGGTAGTGAATGTATTTTAATTTGTTTTTCTTTTTTAATTTTTCCAATTAGAAAACTATTGATCGGCGTAAAGATGTAGATGCTAAAATTAAAACAGCTTGTGAAAGGTTTTCAGAACGCATGTCTGATAATTTTGAAATGTTAGATGACAATCTAAAGCATTTACAAACTCAACAGTTTAGTTCTTATAACGATATAAAAGAAGAATTTGGTAAGTTTGCGAATAAAAATGATAATAAAGAACACATTAAATTTATTTTATGTACACTATTTTTTCTAACAGGCAAAATTAGCTGCGTTCAATCGGAACTATTAAAAAATACAAATAGTAAAATGAATGAAATTGGAAGTCTTTGTGATAACTTCTTAGAAAAATCTTCTTTATTGGAAGATATTTTCTCCAGTTCCTTAAAAGACCTAAGCAGTGAACATCAGAATGCACTCATACAAATTCTAGATCAGCTCAAGGCGAAGCAAAATAAATTTCAAAATGAAATTAAAAATAAACTCTCCTCCTTGCAATTATATAATGAACAACAAAAATCTTCGTTGTGCATTTTACGTGAAAGTATAATAGGAAATTTTACTACGAGGAACGCAGATCTAGAAAAACATACCAACAGGCTGAATGCAACTGCAGAAGAAATTAAATTAACATCTTTAGAAAATTTAGAAGAACTAAAACAGATGGCTGACACCCTAAACGAGGAACGCTCTTTAATGGAAGAGGAACAAAAACTAATGGAAGAATTTCAAGAAAATATTAAATCCTTACATCATAAACGGTCAAAATGCAAAAGTAAATTAAATGGCAATATAGAAAATATGAATAAATACCAACAAGTCGTCATAAGCACTGGTCAAGACATCTCAGCATTCAGTAAAGAATTCTTAAATAGTCAGACAATTGAATTTGAAACCAACTGTTCTTCAGGTCGGGAGCTAACTTCCCAAATCGACCTCGTTGCTGACAAAAGTTTAGCTGAATGTACGGCTATTGACATACAGTTAAACGATATGGTGAAGGAAACACTCAAGCAAGCAGATCGCATACCCTCCACGCAAACAAAATATCTCAACGACATAAGTGATACAACTGAACAAAATAAAAGCGAAATTAAAAGTTTGCGTTTAGAAAATTGCACAAAAATTAAAACAAATACAGAAGAGGTTTCTTTGTCTATGGATAATTATGATAAAAGTGTGAAGGAACATTTCAATACTCTGGATAATACAAATTCGACACTTCGAAAATCTGTAGAAGAATATACGCAAGTGTTTAATAAACAGTTGGCTAACTGCGATCGCGATATGGATTCTTTTAAGCGAAGCGAATTAAAAACTTATATGGCCACTGGGGCGACGCCATCAAAAAAGCAGTTCAGCTATCCAAGAGTCTTGGCAGAAACTTCGCCTCATACTCGAATAATGCAACGATTTCGCCAGCAAAATGATTGGTCGGACTTGGATACAACGTTGCCCATCGATGAGAAGGTAATTTAAAAAGTAGAAACAAAACTGGTCCTAAATTTTCACAAAATGGTTTTGATATCTCTTTTAGGAAAGTGACAGCGATGTTGAAGATGGTATTATTTGCATGCAGGACACATCTGATGCCGATGTGGTTCTGAATTCAACTCCCTAATATTAACTGTTTAATGTGCGCCAATTACTTGTTTTTTTTTTAAACAAATTTACTCCAAATTTTTTACATATATATTTTTGAAGTTGCATAAATAAAAGTAAAGAGCAAGGCACATTTATTTCCAGGTAATATCAGGATTACAAGAACAATGAAAAAACACAACAATGAAAAAACAACATGGCTTTTAGTTGATCCAAAATATCAAAAATAGAATTTGTTGTAAAATAATAATACTGAAAATTGTTCACATAAATTTTAAAAATTTCTTCACGGCAGCTACCACGAACAAAATTTGCAACGTTTAGGCACTTTTCACAATCTTTTAATAGTTTTTTCATATTTTTAAATTTGTTTCAAAAGAATTTTTTTAATAAAATATTTTTCACATTGAAAATTTTTAAAATTTTTTTTAATTTCTCATTCGTAAACAATTTTTGAAGCTTCGAATGCAAGGTGTATCTAACTAGGTGGCAGCGCTACTTCAGCTGATAATTTTTTGCTCTATGTGCTTTGTAGCTGAAGAATGTCAAAGACTTTGATTTTGTTTTGGTTTTAGTACAATTATGTTTGTGCTTTTGACATTCTTCGGTTCTTTACATAGCTATGGTTGCCGTTTTTTTGTTTAACAAATCCTTACGCTGTCACCTGTATAATTACACCATGTTCGAATGAACTATAATTAAAAAAAAAATAGCTCAGCTGCGTTTCCGCTACTACCTGGTGAATGTGCCTTGGTAAAGAGATTTTTTTGTATTTTCATGTGTGGTCAAGCATAATTTAAAAGCTTATAGGGTCAAGTATTTTTAAGATTTTCTCGGAAGAGTTTTAGAGGTCGTAAAAATCGAATTTTTGCCAAAAATCGAGTTTGCCGGCCTTTTTTGTGTTTTCTTCATAACTTCAACCATAAATACTGTTGCCAGATTTTCAGATTTCGCTGCATTTTGCTGATTTTTCATTGCAAAAATTAGTAAGATTTGCAGATTTTAGCTGCCAAATTGTAGATTTTCTGAAATGCTTGTGTAACATCAGTCCTCAGAAAACCATAAATGTGAAAAAAGGCAAGTTCCTATCCAAAATGTCGGCCATTAAAAGTAGTGAGATATAAATTTTGAACAAGTTTTTGTTTGGCACAATACCTAACACTGAAATATGCTATGCTTTATATAAATTTGTAATCGTAAGGGTGTCATATAATTTCTAGATAATCTGCTAATGATGGTTAGATATGGTCTTCAAGATATATCAGAAGACGTGAAAACAAATCTTAAAGCAAATATAAATATTATTAGTGTTTTTTTTTATGGGAATTGTTACAATTTAAGTTTAAAATTTTTAAACGCACTAATAATCCCAAATTAATATTTTACTTATTAAGTAAAATATTTTTTTATTAAAAATACATTGAAATTGATTATTGAGGGGTTTAACTGGATCCTATGCGCATTTCACTGTTGCTAATGCAGATCATCAGGGAACCTTTATCCAAAGCTTCTTAGAACAACTAGAGTTATTATATTATAAACTTTCATTTAAACAAATGAGAAGCTCAATCACAAATAACAAAGTTGAAACAAGAACTCAATAATCAACATGTTTTTTATTTTCTTACTTTACATTGGCTGACTTTTTTTCAGCTTCAAATTGTAGTCGTAAGAGTATGTAAAAGAAAATAAATGTAAATAACAACAACAGCTATTTAAGAATAGAGTGTTGCCACACAAGTATTTTTTGGCCGGGTGCAGTCAAGTTAATAATTAGTGTTTTTTTATGGGAATTGTTACAATTTAAGTTTAAAATTTTTAAACGCACTAATAATCCCAAATTGATATTTTACTTATTAAGTAAAATATTTTTTTATTAAAAATACATTGAAATTGATTATTGAGGGGTTTAGCTGGATCCTATGCGCATTTCACTGTTGCTAATGCAGATCATCAGGGAACCTTTACCCAAAGCTTCTTAGAACAACTAGAGTTATTATATTGTTACGAAAATAGCCGTCAACAATGTTAAGCAGCATTACACAAAAATATTCCAACAGGGTTAATGTAAATGCTACGCGAAAATATTCCTACAGGGTCAAAGCAAAGAATAGTCTAGAATAGTAGCCAACAACTAAATAAGCATGCCTAGCTTGATTAAACGTCAACAAGCTAAAGCAACAACAAAAAGCGTCTGCTTATTAAGAAGATTCACATATTTACACACATACATACACGCCAATTCAAACGAAAAGCAGAAGATAAACAACCACCGTGTATTGCTTAGTTAATGATGTACACACGTATTAATTAGGCAGCATATAATATGATAACGATTGTCTAGACATTGCTTGAAACTTCTAGTGGAATTTGTGTGAAATATAAAAAGAGGTGACGCAGCCAGTGAGTTAGTTAGTTGCAATTGTAAGTCAGTCGCGAACAGTTATAGCAGTGCTAATCAGAAAGTATTCAAGTTAAGACCTCGTTGAAAGTGGATAATAACGATAAGAAGTAGTTAAGTAAAGACAAGTTGTAATTTGCTTCGTTAAGAATAAAAGGAAAAACAGTAGCAAATAAAAATTGTGTGTTATTTATTTTTATTTTTGAGCAATCAAAAGAACTCACACGTTTAATAAAATTTAAACGTAACATTATTATAAACTTTCATTTAAACAAATGAGAAGCTCAATAAGAAATAACAAAGTTGAAACAAGAACTCAATAATCAACATGTTTTTTATTTTCTTACTTTACTATTGCTACATTGGCTGACTTTTTTTCAGCTTCAAATTGTAGTCGTAAGAGTATGTAAAAGAAAATAAATGTAAATAACAACAACAGCTATTTAAGAATAGAGTGTTGCCACACAAGTATTTTTTTGACCGGGTGCAGTCAAGTTGATAATTAGTGTTTTTTTATGGGAATTGTTACAATTTAAGTTTAAAATTTTTAAACGCACTAATAATCCCAAATTAATATTTTACTTATTAAGTAAAATATTTTTAAACCCCTCAATAATCAATTTCAATGTATTTTTAATAAAAAAATATTTTACTTAATAAGTAAAATATTAATTTGGGATTATTAGTGCGTTTAAAAATTTTAAACTTAAATTGTAACAATTCCCATAAAAAAACACTAATTATTAATTTGACTGCACCCGGTCAAAAAATACTTGTGTGGCAACACTCTATTCTTAAATAGCTGTTGTTGTTATTTACATTTATTTTCTTTTACATACTCTTAAGACTACAATTTGAAGCTGAAAAAAGTCAGCCAATGTTGCAATAGTTAAGTAAGAAAAAAAAACATGTTGATTATTGAGTTCTTGTTTCAACTTTGTTATTTGTTATTGAGCTTCTCATTTGTTTAAATGAAAGTTTATAATATAATAACTCTAGTTGTTCCAAGAAGCTTTGGGTAAAGGTTCCCTGATGATCTGCATTAGCAACAGTGAAATGCGCATAGGATCCAGCTAAACCCCTCAATAATCAATTTCAATGTATTTTTAATAAAAAAAATATTTTACTTAATAAGTAAAATATTAATTTGGGATTATTAGTGCGTTTAAAAATATTAAATATAAATATTATATATTGTTACGTTTTTCTCTCTATAAAAACGCTTTTCCGTAGATCCGAAGATTTGCAAATGAATACAAGAGCCGAGTGTAGTAATTAGGGCTAAGAATGATACAAGTTTTATTTACAAATACACTTACACTAAATTACTCAAGAGCTTAAATACACTAATACAACTTAAACTAATAAATTACACACAGATATTCACAACTGGTTACCACTACGCCTTCCTCGCTGTAGTTTACACACGTCTCTTATCTGGCTGCGCAAGTATTCACGTGACACCTCTCTGTCTGCTGCCGTCACTTACGAGACTCTCTCTGCCGTCACTCACAGTTGATACACCAATACCTCTTTGTCTGCTGCTTGTCACATACGGCACTCACTCTGCCGACACTTACAGTTGATACACCAATAAAGACTCACTGGCTTTACTTACACCCTTATACACGTCTATTCGCTGCGCTGTTCCCTTTACTCCAGTCGACACGATAGACTCCACAATAATCTCAATTCCACGACAGACTATTATTAATTCACAACTTAATTAATTATCAACTGACTAACTTCACTACTAACTATAACTGTTCGCGACTGACTTACAACTGCAACTAACTAACTCTTTGGATGCGTCACCTCTTTTTATATTTCACACAAATTCTACTAGAAGTTTCAAGCAATGTCTAGACGATCATTATCATCTTATATGCTGCCTAATTAAGTTCATGTGGTAACTATGTACATACATGTGTATATACGTACGTGTGTACATCATTAACTAAGCAATACACGGTGGTTGTTTATCTTCTGCTTTTCGTTTGAATTGGCATGTATGTGTGTAAATATGTGAATCTTCTTAAAAAGCAGACGCTTTTTGTTGTTGTTGCTTTTGCTTGTTTACGTTTAATCAAGCTAGGCATGCTTATTTAGTTGTTGGCTACTATTCTAGACTATTCTTTGCTTTGACCCTGTAGGAATATTTTCGCGTAGCATTTACATTAACCCAGTTGGAATATTTTTGTGTAATGCTGCTTAACATTGTTGACGGCTATTTTCGTAACAATATTATTAAATATTATTATTATATTATAAGATGGCCGAAAAATGAATAAAAAGTGGAAGACATCGTGACCGTTTCTAAACATCAAATTCAGTTTGGCTTGATGAACCGTATGTATTGCCCAAAAGTGTACAATCGAAAAGTTGTAAAAAAGCTGGAAGAAAACCGAAAGACTTTGATGACTGTAGTGAAAAATCGCAAAAAAGAAAGATACAAAGTTTTTAGATTCAACTGACCATCGAGAAATTATTAAAGCTAGTGAGCAAGTGTTTCGCCAAATGGGAAAGCGGGATTCAGCCAGAATTGTGAAAGATCTGTCGGAAGCTTCATCCAGTAAAGGTACGGAAGTGAAAAATATTTGTAAAAGACTTAGCTCTGAGCATGTGCCTTTAGGGTGCCTTTCTCCCCATGAAGCCTTATCTTTAATGGTTGATGCTAATTTGTCGAAACATCAATACTCAACGCAAAATGCAAACATCTTCCCTCCTACAATATTGTTCAAAAAGCTAAGATAAAATGTTACCAAGCTGAAACAGAAATCACTTAGATACATGAGAAAAGTTAACTTCAGTCATTAGTTAATCATACTATTGAAAGCCTTTGTTTGGCTCAAAAAGAGGTTTTACTCGGTATTGATGAACTGAAAACTGATGAAAATCGTATTAATATTTTGATAAAATGGGGATGCGATGGGGCTCAGCAAAAACAGTATAAGCAGAATTTTTACTCGGCAGCGGGTCATACAGATGAAAGTTTATTAAGTATATCAATGGTTGCTATTCAAATGAATTTTAGTTCTACACAAAGAAAAATAATTGTTTGGCAAAATCCTGCTCCTTCATCTACAAGATACTGTAGTCCAATCAAGTTTGTTTTTGCCAAAGAGTCATCTGAGTTAATTTCTCAAGAAGTTAATTTAGTACAGCAAGAAATTACAAATTTGTCTCCAACTCTTATCACAAATGGCAAACAAACTTTTCTTGTTGAGCCAACTTTTACGCTTACTATGATAGACGGTAAAATTTGTACTGCACTATCATCTGTAACTTCTTCTCAAACATGTTTCATATGTGGAGAGAAACCGAATGAACTAAATAAACCTTCTGTGATTTTAAACAAACTTGTCGATGAAAGATCCTTAACTTTTGGAATGTCTCCGCTACATTCATGGATCCGTTTTATGGAGTGTGTATTACATATAGCATATAAACTTACTATAATGACCTGGCTAGTTCGAGGACCGGAAAATAAAGCAAAGTGGCTGAGAAAAAATATATTCAACAGAGATTTCGAAATGAGATGGGGAGGTAATACAAATGACGGTAATACTGCAAGACGATTCTTTAGAGCAGCAGAAAAGAGTTCAGAAATCACTGGTGTCAATAAAGAATTAATTGAACGGTTTCATATTATTTTGGAAAATTTAGTTAGTGATTACAATATTGATGAAGATGCTTTTTGAAAGTTTTATTGTTGTCATACGAAATTTATACTTAAGCGAATACCCATGGTACATTATGCCAGTTAGCGTCCATAAAATCCTTTTTCATTGAAAATACATAATAAGATCTTGCATTCTTCCTATAGGACAGCTGTCAGAAGAAGCTTAAGAAGCAAGAAATAAGGACACGAGGGAATATAGAGAGTTGTTTACGAGAAAAACATAAAGAATAGACACAAATACAGATCTTTTCAATAGACTCTTAGTTTCTTCAGATCCTTTTATCGCAAGTTTGCGTCACACTCCCTCTTGAGTTCGAGGTTTGATAACAAAAGAAGTGCTTTCATTATTATCTGTTGATGCTTTTGTGGAGGAAGAATCTTTTAACGATGCATATGATAGTGAATAAATTAAATTGTCTATGTGTATTTATGTGTTGTTTCCTGTATTTTTAATGTAATAAAGCAAAAACAAGTAAAGAAAACAATTATTATTAAATATTTATTAAAAATATTAAAATTAATATTAAAAATGATTTTTTATAATCGTTTATATATTTGAACTAATTTTTTATTTCATTCTTAAGTGAGAAGTGAACCCAACGCGATTTATTTATTTTGTCCAGTTAGATTTGCAATCTACCACACTGTGCAGTTGTAACTGATTGTGTTAGTAAAAAAAGTGGGAGTGAATTACAAATTGCCCTACAAGCAAAATAATACGAAAATGATTCGAAATCGTATTGCTTGGAAGAAAAATATTATTGCGGCAACAATAATATTGGTATTGCGGAAGTTTCCCCCTTCGGGAGAGTTTGTGCGGCCAGGGCGATACTTTGAAGATATACGAATCAGGGATGGCAAAGTTAGTGCAATTGTACCTTTTTTGGTATTATTCAAATTCGGAAAGTACAAAAGTACACCAGTGACTATGTTCGCATCCGTAGTAAAAATCGCTAAATTATTTTCCATATAAAATTTTTGTACGGTGTATTACATTTTAAAACTTATTTAGTTATCGATAAAAACACCGATCTATATTAAATTGTAGACTTAATTTAACGGTATCTAAAGTTTTATGATTTTTATATAAATTCATTTCCCTCAGAAATTCGTTGTTCAGTTTGCCTTTATTTTGTCATTGAATACGAGATACATAAGAACTCTATACATACATCTGTACAAGTAATTGTGTTTTTCATTATTATTCTTTCTTTTTTTTTGCATTTTTTGATAATAAAAAACATAATTTTTTGTTAGAAGAGTAAAATTCGAAGTTTGTGTTATTTCTTTTGCATAAAAATTCAATTGAGTTTATTCGTAACTAACATTTGCGAAATTCACGTGGAATTTTGGATTAGCAATTCGACAGACTAATTAAGTACATTTAATTAATCTCCCCAGTTTCACTTTTGAAGTATGCAACTCATATTTTTCTCACTTGAAAACAAAACGCAGCGAGAAATTCAAAAAATGTGAACTTGTCCTTTTACAAATAATCTTTTTCTAAATTCGGATGCTAAAGCAAATGCTATTAACTTGTATATTTTAAAATTCAATTTAAACAGGTGTACCCATATGCTTTAACATCCCAACTTACAAGCAAATTTGTGAAAACGATTCGGTAGTCAGAACAAAGTTGATTATTTCAATAAAAACAAATAAAAATATGTAATTTGAATTAAAAAATATCTTTTAGTACAATTAAGGTCAAAAAAGTATAATTTTTGAAAATTGTTGATACAATTTTAAAATTCTCAACGCCTTCCCTGATACGAATGCAATAATTCTAGAAGATAAAACTCTGATATTGCTAGATAATCATTTAGTAGAATTATTTATGAAATTGCCAGATTATCTCCATTCGTGCGAAAAGCTGTCAATCTACATATAAAAATATTTGGTATGAAATATTTGCGAAATAAATTCGCAAAAGTAGTACTCTGTTCTTGTTGTGAAAAGCACATAAAATCATGTCTTTCCATGCAAAATTAGTCTGGCATCATTTTAGTTTAGCTGCGAAACAACATGAGCAGTGCTTTTTTCGCACGGAATTTTAACAATGTTGCATACTTTCAAGCAATAAAAGCGAGAAATTTATTTAAAAAAATCGCGAGTTGGGCTACATTTAGTACATGTCAAATTTTTCACGCGAAATAATCAATGGTGCTGAAAATTTTTCATAACTTTGAACAGAGTACCAGGCTTAAGCCTGGTACACTGTTCATAATTTCGTGCGAAAAGCTGTCAATCTACATATAAAAATATTTGGTATGAAATATTTGCGAAATAAATTCGCAAAAGTAGTACTCTGTTCTTGTTGTGAAAAGCACATAAAATCATGTCTTTCCATGCAAAATTAGTCTGGCATCATTTTAGTTTAGCTGCGAAAGTCCCAATTTACATTTGAGACATTTCTTGCCGGACATTTTTTCAATTCTCTTTTGTTCTTGCCCGAAGCTTTTACATATTGGAAATTAATAGACAGACAGAAATTTTGTAGTTTGTTTACTTCTTCTTCGCGTTGGCTAGTTACACACATACACATACATACCATATGCCTTGATAATACACATTAAGTATCCATACATGCGTTGAAATGAGAAAAATATGAAGCAACAAGAATAAATTGCGAAAAGTAGAAAAGAGAAGCAAAAAATGTCCGGTACGAGGGTCATGTGCTACACACTCTGCATCTTTACCCCTTCTTCAACAAACTTCGTCTGTCTGTCTTTCAATTTCCCAAATGTAAAAGGGCACAAACAACATGAGCAGTGCTTTTTTTGCACGGAATTTTAACAATGTTGCATATTTTCAAGCAATAAAAGCGAGAAATTTATAAAAAAAAATCGCGAATTGGGCTACATTTAGTACATGTCAAATTTTTCACGCGAAATAACCAGTGGTGCTGAAAATGTTTCACAACTTTGAACAGAGTACCAGAAGATAAATTATTTATAACGATAGATTATCTCCCAAAGTACAATTTTGAAGGAAGAAAAATATAGGATATCGTAATGTCACACCTGAATTAAAACTACCATTAATTTAAATTAAAGCAGTTTTTTTTGGTCAACTAAACGCAATTTATCATCACAGGACCAGTGCTGACAAAATGGTGGTTTTCCCGCTATATATGACTGTATTTTGTTGTCATTAGCGGCAAGTCTATTAAAAACCCGTCAGCAGGTTTTTAGCGGAACAATTTCTTAGTTGACGGGTTTTCAGCGTTTTCCTAAAACTTATAAAGGAAGTTATTGATTCAAAATAAGCTATAACGGTATGCTATGCAGCACGTACCCTGGTATTTATGTTGAGTTTTTTTTTCGATATAAACACGTACCTCAAAGAAACTCACGACAATTTGTTTGCAAATAAAAAATTTTGTGGTGGTATAGTATAAAGTGAAACTTTAATAAGTTAAAAATAAAAAAAATATATATTGCATAAGTATACAAACCTCATTTCTAGACAAGAGGAAAATAAACTGAAAAATGGGTGATTGGATCAGTGGGATTGAGGAAAAGAAAATAAAAAAACTCTCAAAACAATAACTTTTTCTGAATAATTTTCTTTTCATTCGAGATTTTTTGATAAAATATTCCTTTTAAGTACAACTTCAAGCAAATGTGAATTGAACCGTATAGTTTATTTTATCCACACTATTTTTATTTTATTTCAGATAGTCAGAAAATCAGGAAAAAATTTTGAAGTGCGTTTTAACGGCAGAAATGCTTATTTTACAGTGAGTTCTGAAACTCTTATTGAAAACAAAATAAATAATAAACCTGATGAAAGTCTTTTTCTAACGGAAAAGCCACTTTTTCGTCATCGATCAACTTCGCTTTGTCCAATGCCAACTAGTGAATCGTTAACATTACCACTGCCTAGTACTTCTTCATTTAAGTCTGCGATATCATCCGCATCGGGCTCGCGTTCATCACTAAACCAAGTTATCACTACAGATAACAGTAGCTCAAAACCCAAGGTACAAGTGGGAATGGACAGATATATAACCGTGGTAAAGCGTGGGCGAAGCCCAAATTCTTCAAAAATTTCATCTGCTCCAAAGATGTCTAGGGATATCAGCGCATCATCTACCAATCGTCAAAATCGTTTTTCATTATTGCAAGACACCGACGACAAGCCCTCTACATTATCGCAAAAGCCTTTTAAGCCATCACCTATTTATCTGAGAGAAAAAAATTCTAACGCACTTATCAAAAAACTGCTGTCGAGCATTGGTGATTTCAGCAAATTGAAATACGATGAATCAAAACAATTCACATATTCCATTTGCAATAAAATGCTAAGTATATAAAGCAAAAATCTACATCAACTGACACCACACACAGTGGACCAAACACAAAAGAACGCTGATGATGAAGGTTTAGTGGCTTTCGAAAACGGCTGGATGTTCCGTTCAACTATGTGTTGTTAGTCAGAATATTTACAACAGACTTTGGTGTTATTTGTTCATTAATAATTATCACATGTAATTTGGCTTAAAAAGCGATACGAACTTTAGCCCGTTCAAATCACAAATATAGAAACGAATGGAGTTCGAATAATAATCAAAATTAACTAAACATTAATAAGCATGGGCCTGTGGCAAAAATGAAATAAAAATATACTTAATAGTAACAAACCAAAAAAGTTTGTCTTAAGTAGAACAAAAAATAAGCAAATTAAGTAACATGTGTATAATTAGTAAAAAAAAGAACAAAACGACAATGGTAAGACTGTTGTAAATATAGTGATGGTAAAATTGAGCTTACAATACAAAAAAGCTTTCAGCAAATTGAAATACGATGACTCAAAACAATTCACATATTCCATTTGCAATAAAATGCTAAGTATATAAAGCAGAAATCTACATCAACTGACACCACACACAGTGCACCAAACACAAAAGAACGCTGATGATGAAGGTTTAGTGGCCTTCGAAAACGGCTGGCTGTTCCGTTCAACTATGTGTTGTTAGTCAGAGTATTTACAACAGACTTTGGTGTTATTTGTTCATTAATAATTATCACATGTAATTTGGCTTAAAAAGCGATACGAACTTTAGCCCGTTCAAATCACAAATATAGAAAATACTTTTCACATCATTCCAATTAAACGAGGTAATATTGATGAAACTAAAATCCAAATATGTAATGAAAAAGATTTCCGAAAACTTGTTAGTGAATTCGAAAAAAATAAAACAAATTTTTACACATACCAACTTAAGAGTGCGAAAGGCCTACAGATAGTATTAAAGGGCATAGATTCATATGTTGAACCCGAAGAAGTAAAATGTGCACTTGTCGACCAAGGATTCAAGGTAAAAAATGTTACCAACATATTTAATAGAGAAAAGGTCCGACAACCCCTATTTCAGGTTGAACTGGAGCCGAATGATATACAATTGAAAAAAAACGAAACCCATCCAATTTATAGCGTAAAGTATCTTACATCGTAAAATCACAGTTGAAGAGCCACGTAAGCGTTCAGGTCCCGTACAGTGCCATAATTTCCAAGAATATGGCCATACGAAAACTTACTGCAAGTTACCTACAGTGTGTGTTATCTGCGGTGAATTGCATGGTACTGCTAGATGCACTAAGCCAAAAGATCAAGCAGAAAAAATGTAGTAATTGTGGAGGTAATCACACAGCTAACTATAGAGGGTGCCCTGTATATTCTTTCGTTAAACAGGCTATTGGTCAAAAACCCAAATTAGCTCCAGTTACTTCGCGTGTATCGTATGCTGATGCTGCTAAGACTAATTCAATTCCCACGCAAAATGTTCCACCGCCAAATAATTCAACGAATTCAAACTCAAGCTTTAACTTTAGTCGCCTTGAAGCTACTATTGAGGATCTGGTGCTAACTATAAACAATTTTACAACAAATATGACTAGCATGATGCAAGAAATGCTGCGAATGCAGAATACTCTGCTTCAAGCATTAATTAATAAGCTATGAACACGTTAAAAATATGTTTCTGGAACGCAAACGGCATTCGCCAACATAAAAATGAACTTGAGCACTTCCTCATGGAAAAAAATATTGATATATTGTTGGTTTCTGAGACTCATTTGACCTCAAGAAGCTTATTTAAAATAAATGGTTACACTTTATATGATACAAAGGACCCGAGAGGGAGAGCATGTGGTGGATCAGCAATTCTGATTAAGTCAAGACTCAAGCACTATGTCCTTGACAACGTTAGTGAAGAATATTTGCAAGCAACGAATATTTTCGTAGACAATTTTTGTGCAAATTTCGTGATATCACCGATTTACTCACCTCCCAGATTTTCAGTTACGGAAGATCAGTATGAGAAGTTCTACAAATCGCTTGGATCTTGTTTTGTGGCAGCTGGTGACTACAATGCAAAACATACCTACTGGGGATGGCGTCTTGTTACACCTAGAGGTCGAACCTTGTGCAATACAATTTTAAAAATGGGCTTAGATGTCATTTCGAGTGGGGAGCCTACTTACTGGCCTACTGACGTAAGAAAAATTCCAGATGTTATAGATTTTGCCGTCACGAAAAATGTTCATAGGGACTTAATTCACGTAGAGGCCTCTCTAGATCTGTCCTCCGATCACTCTCCAACAATAGTTACAATTTTCAACCCACTAAGGAGTGATTTAACTAACTCATATGTGAAGATGATTAATGGAATCAACTGGCTGGCATTCAAAAAATATCTTAGTAGTCACTGCGTAGAAAACTTTCAGCTTAGATCATGCGATGATATTGAATTTAACATTGCCAATCTTAACGAAAATACCTATTAAACAGGCTGCTGAACACGCCACTACCTCCTATCCGCAGACCGGCTTTAACAGAATTTATTCTACGGAAATTGAACGTCCTGTATGTGAAAAAAGGAGAGCTAGAAGAGAATGGCAACAACACAGATCACCCCTAAATAAAATTAGACATAAAGAATGTACTAAACGACTCAAAGAGCTGCTATCGTCGGAAAAAACTGCACTACTGGAAAAGTATTTAGAAGGTCTTGATGTAACGTCCGCATCTAATTACTCTTTATGGCGCGCTACTAGAAATCTTAAACGACCCGTTGATCTTAAATCACCACTGCGTACTGCGACCGGAGGCTGGGCAAGAAGCGATAGTGAGAAAGGTAACTTATTTTCTGAGCATTTAAAATCTGTATTCACTCCCAATTCATGTACGGGTGCTGCTGATTTACCGAGTGTAGTTTCTCTGCCCCCTCGTCCCTTAAGGTTTAAGATGCGTGAAGTATAAAAAGTAATTGCTGAACTCAAACCGAAGAAAGCTCCAGGTATTGATGGCATTAGTAACAAAATGCTCATGAACTTGCCTCATATTGCAATAAGAATCCTGCTATTTGATTTTAATGCTATTTTAAGAATGCAGTATTTTCCACATAACTGGAAACTTGCCAAGATCAAAATGATTCCAAAGGCGGGCCTATAAGCTTACTATCTACAATCTTAAAGCTTTTCGAAAAGCTGCTCATGACTAAATTGTCCAAAATTTTAACAGATAATGGGTGCATCCCGGATCATCAATTTTGCTTTAGAAGTCAGCACAGCACGATTGAACAAACGCATAGACTGGTCCAAGTTGTAAGAAGAACATTTGAAGAAAAGAAGTATTGTTCTGCTCTCTTTATTGATGTTTCTCAGGCGTTTGATAAAGTATGGCACGAAGACCTAGTTTTAAAATTGAAGACATATCTGCCAATAAACATTCAAAAGCTTTTGGAAAGTTATATTATTGATAGGAAGTTCATCTATCTATAATAATAATCTATATCTTCTGGTGTGCCACAGGGTAGTATTCTGGGTCCTGTCTTGTATTTAATATATACTTGTGATATGCCTGTAAGCAATAATATCCATATTTCTACTTTTGCCGATGATACAGCCTGTATGAGTGTGCACGAAACCCCTTATGAGGCATCCCACAATCTACAGGAACATATTACCCAGCTGGAAATATGGTTGAACTTATGGACAATTAAAGTCAATGAACAAAAGTTTGTCCATATAACGTTCACCCTAAGAAGAGATACTTGCTCCCCCATTCGAATCAACAACCAAAATATTCCTCAACATTCCCAAGTGAAATACCTTGGTATACACCTTGATCGAAGACTTACATGGAAACATCATATTGACTCTAAGTTAACTCAGATGAAACTTAAGTTAACTCAAATATATTGGTTGATTGGCAGAAACTCAACACTCAGCCTAGACTGGAAACTTAAACTTTTACTGTACAAGTCGCTTTTGAAGCCAATATGGTGCTACGGAATTCAGTTATGGGGCACTGCTTCAGCTTCCAATGTCGAGAGAATCCAACGAAGGCAAAACAAAATTTTACGGTTAATAACATCGGCTCCATGGTACATCCAAAATTCTATTATACATCGTGATTTAAATATGCCACTAGTGACTGAAGAAATTGCAAAATACGCAGGCAAATATTTAACAAAACTCGAATCACATCCTAATCCGCTTGCTCGTAATATTTTGAGCTTTACTGGACACATCCGCCGAAGAAAGAGGGACACGCGGGCTCTTATACCTAACACTCCAGATGGGACTACTTGAAAATACTTTTTTTCCCCTTTTTCGATTATCACTACTAATGTATTATTTATAACTATCACTAAGTTTATGTCCGACACTGGTCGGGCCTAATAAATTTTCTTTTATAGATTTAAGATTTGAATACTTATTGTTAGTTCATATATGAAGATACAATAAATAAAGACATGCATTAAAAAAAATATATATATATCAAGGAAAACGGCAAGGTATTCCATACGTTTAGAATAACTAAGGTCTATCGCAGAAAATATTGAAAAGATACTGAATCAGCATAAACATATTAATATCATAAGATGGAATAGTCCCTTATATTCTACTTTTTTCTGGTTCGAAGTTAGATTATGGGGACACGCAGGAAATAAAATATTCAAAGAGTAGGCTATTTTGCTTAAAAATATTGGGGAACTATGAGATTCCGACATACACATATGTATGCATATGTATATTTTATAAAATTTATCTCGTTCTATTTTTTACCAATAAACCATGAAAAAAGATATAAATTGCTTATAAAAAATTCAGCGGTTTTATTAGCGTTTATTTTTACTCAGGTAGCGGTTTTTAGCGGCTATATGGCGGGAAATGCCTACAACGTTTTGGCAACACTGCAAAGTAGTCATCATATGTTTAGTATAAAAAGGAATTTCCTGAGATGATAGGTGCGTTTGAGTACTTTTCCAGTAAAATCCAGTAACTGAGTAAATACTGAGTAATTGAAAGAAATTACTCTCAATAAAAAAGTTTGCATCTAAAAGTAGGCGAACGGAAAAATTGTAAAATCCCATAAAATATATACAACAGCTGTTGTAAATTTAGAGATGGTAAGGTTAGCTTTTCATTACAAAACATCTTTCAGCAAATTGAAATACGATGAATCAAAACAATTCACATATTCCATTTGCATAAAAGTTTCGTATATAAAGCAGAAATCTACATCAACTGACACCACACACAGTGGACCAAACACAGAAGAATGCTGATGATGAAGGGTTAGTGGCCTTCGAAAAACCACGAACCGTCGACTCGACGATATGTATAAACAAAAATTTCAATGTAATCTATTAAATTTATTCACGTTTAAAAACAATCGGTTATGTTCTGAATTCCATGTGAAAGTAAATCGTTCGGAAATACAATAGCATTGTTATTATAAATATATACATACATACATATGTGCATACATACATATTTCCAACAATTCTATGGAAATTCCGCACGTTTTAATTTCACGTGGAATACATAACATACCCGAATATTTTTGTAGCATCAAACTTAAATACATAAATGTTATAATGTTTATAACTTAATACATTTGTTTTTTGTTATTTTAAAAATTTCATCAAAATTAAAAATTTTTGTTTCCCTTTGCTTTTGTTTGTTTGTTTATATTTAAGAACATATGGTTTCGTTTTACTGGTCTTTACTGGCAAAAAATTGTCCAGTAAAAACTTGCATTTACTCAGTAAATTAACTGTCATTCTTCTCTCTCAATTCGCCCTCTCATTTACTGGATTTTGTGTACTCGACAGTATTGCCATTAGAATACGAAAGATACATTTTTGGTATCTTTTGATAACTTGACGTACCATGTTTAATCCTGACATTTTGCGTATCTTTTGAATCTGTACTTTAATTTGAAATGTATTTGCTGGTGGTTCAGCGTTGTCTATATGCCTTTCATTGTTGCTGTAACAAATTATCAGTAGACTTCAACCACACATTTTAAATAGTCACAAACCTCTTATCTGTTATCCGATGGATTTCTAATTGTATAAAGGTGTAGAAAAATAAGATAGATTCAAATCGAATATAAATTATTGTTGGGTGTTTTGTATTAGTTTCTATGCCTACTACGCTTATTTTTCTTTTGTGATTTTCAAAAATATTATATGTGAATTCTCAATAGTGATGTAAAAGTATTGAGTATTTGAGTACTGAGTACTCAATACCGGGAGTTTTTCCCGGTACTCAATACACAAAAGTAACTACTCAATACTTTCAGGGCTGCATTTTGTAGTAATCAAGCGAAAGTCTTCCTTTAAAATGCATCAGAATTATACAACTCTGTAAGCTTGATACAAATAAATATGACTTGAACCTCATGGAGTTAGTGGAACAAATACCAATTCTGTTAGGAATTATTTTGATACGAAAACAGCCACTAAAAAAAGTACTACAAAATGCATTATTAAACTCTTCAGTCATTAACAAATACTATTAGACAGAAAAAGTGACCAATACAATATAACCTGCAAATCAGGTCCTCACAAACATGAAAAATATTTTAAATTCTTTTAATACCGGTAAAATTTTATTTCTACATTTCAACAATGACTAAGTAATAACATCAGTTGTGAGAAAAAATGTTTATTAAAAAATATTTAAAAGATAATTTAAGAGATTAATGCACTAGAAGTTTTAAGAGTACGTTAAAAAAATTTTATGGACAAAAACTAATCTTCAAACTTATTTATTTTCATTTGTTATAAATTAATTTAAATATACTTGTATTTAATCTTTGTTTTACCACATTGCATTATCAATAAAATAATAATTTTTAACTTCCCATATACATATATATAAAGTATTGAGTAGTATCGAGTACCCAATTGAAAAAGTATCAAGTAGTACTGAGTATTCAAAAGTAGCCGCTTTTTACAACACTAATTCTCAAATAGTTCTTGAAAGTCTGTGCATAAGATAAGAGGTTTATGACTATTCAAAATGTGTGGTTGAAGTCTACTGATGATTTGTTACAGCAACAATGGAATGCATATAGACAACGCTGAACCACCAGCAAATACATTTCAAATTAAAATAAACTTCTGACAATATGTCCAATTATAAATTTCTTAAATGTTTGAATCTGTACGCAAAATTTTTTTCCGTCTCTGACAAAGTTTGTAACATATACCTCGTTTATACGCAAATCTTATTTGCAAATAAAACTATTTGCAAATACTGAACTCACCGTTTATACGTAAATAGAATACATTACTATTTGTGAATGATATTGCCACACATTGTAAAATTTGTATTAAATTTCTTACGAAACAAAAATAATTGGCAACATTTTACACTTTATTTACAAATAGTGCGCTATTTGCAAATAGTTTTCGTGAGTTATTAACTTACAATAAAAAAATTATACGGCAACGCTTTCCAGTTTTATTTGCAAATAAGAAGTGCGTATAAACGGGATAATAGTGTCCACACCTGTGAATTTATATCATGATGAATGTCAAATTGATATCATGATGAAAATTCATCACCTCTAGACTCTATTTATTAATATTATGGCAGCGTAATGATATAATCATCAACTCACAGCCTGATGAATTCATCTTGTTATCAAATGTCATTTTATGTGTTATTGTGCATTTAACGTTTTTTTATTAAACAATTTTCGTTTAAAAAATGCGTCACAACAATTATTTGTGACCAAAAAATTAACCAACACGCAAATTATTTATTTTTGGCAAGTATTTTTCAAATATTTGTTTGATTCATTATAATATAAAATCATCAACGTCTACCCCTTTGTGTTGATATTAATGAAAAAATTACAGTTGCTCTGCCGGCGTCATATTACGAGGTCTGATATAAAATCATCACGTGTGGACACTAAAAGTTATCAATTTCATTAACTGTGACAAATAAATACAAAAATAACATGTATTTTGTTGTTTTCTAAGCTCTGTTGTAGTCTGCTTGTTCTTGTGTATATATGTACATATGTATGTTAAAATTAAATTTTAGAAGAAAACAAACAATAACGATCTGTAGAGTTTTTCACACCTAAAATTAAAACCTGGTTTTAACGTTAAAGCCATAGACAGCTGATTTTGCGTTCACATTGCACACAAGTGAAGAAAGCAAACTGAAAAAATGGCAAACTTTAGACAGATTTGCAAAATAAGGAGTAATTTTATTTTGGTTTGCATATAAAATGTGAAAAAATTTTACAATTTTGCAAACCATTTAAAAAGGGTAATTAATTAATAAAATTAAAAAAAACTGAATTATGTACATAAAAAGCTGTAGAACCTATTTCTACACATGTCATTTTTTTAATTACCATATTCTATAAGTTTGCTGGCCCATAAAATTAAAACTATTCGATGAACCATATAGCGACTAGTACCATTCGATAGGGAATCAAAATACTTTTCAGTTTTTGTAATGATCATGTTTCCAAATACTTGCACTCAGAAGTTAGAGCCCAGCAAACCTTTGAAAATCACAAAAATAGTAAAAAATTGTTCTAAAAAATTGTTCACTTTTAAAACAAAACCTATTTGTTGTAGCATAACTTTTTTTTACCGACTGTTAGAAAACTAAAATAGCTTTAAGAAGAGGAAACTGTCATTTTCTGAAACACTATCATTCAGAAGTTATACCCAGCAAACTTTTGAAAGTCAGTCAAATTAAAAAAAAAGTTTTTTGTTAATAAAACAAAACCAATTAGTTGTACCGTATTACGACCTGTATCAATTGATAGAGAATTGAAATAGCTTTAAAAAATTGTAACTGTCATTTTTTCAAACACTAATTCAGAAGCTATACCCCAGTAAACTTTTTGAAGTCACCAAAAAACTTGTTTCACCTATAACTGAAAAACTATTCGATGTACCATATAGCGACATACACCAATCAGAAGAAGTTATAGCCCAGCAACTTTTCAAAGTCAAAAACTTAGTAAAAAATTGTTTTGCCTATAACTGAAAAACTATCCAATGTACCATATAGCGACTAGTACCAATCAATAGGGGATTAAAATACCTTTCAGAAATAATAATGGTTATTTTCGTAAATACTTGCATTCAGAAGTTATACCCAGCAAACTTTTTAAAGTCACCAAAATTAGGGAAAATTTGTTTAGCCTACAAATGAAAAACGACTCGATGTGCCTATCAGAAACAGTAATTGTTATTTTTGTAAATACTTGTATTCAGAAGTTATAGCCCAGCAAACTTTTCAAAGTCAAAAAATTAAGGAAGTAGTCTTTCACCTATAAAATTGAAACCATTCATAAATCATATACCAATCGATAAAGGATTAAAGTAGGTTTCCGATTTAGTATCAGTCAATTTCTGAAATACTTGAATTCAGAAGTTATTTGTGTATTAATTTTAAAAAATTTTGCAATATTTTCATGATAATGCAGTTATGCACATTAAGTATATGTATGGCAACCTTGCGGTATTCTTCATAGTAAAATTTGTAAACAAACTTTGTAAAAAAATTGAGATTTTGTAACACGATAAAAATAGGTAAGTTTAAACTGCATTTCAATAAAATTTATTAATTTTAATGCTACTGTGTGAGCAGAATCAGATTTACTAGCTGTCATTATTTTTATTTTAGTTTCTAGGGGAGAAAAATGCTCTTGAAAATTGTGTTCAGAATTTTTTTTTGTTGAATATATGTAAATAGAAAATGGTTCCTTGTACCCTATTAAGGTATATACCATTATATAAAGGGTTAAAATACCTTTCAGAAATAGTTTTTGTCACATTCTGAAATACTTTATTTCAGAAGTTATAGCCCAATAAAAAAAACTTTGTAACCAAAATTGACTAAAAAAACTTTTATGCCTATAAAATAATAACTATTTATTTTAAGGTATTAACACATATATGTTTTTATAGATAATAAAATCTATTTTCAGAATTGATAACTGTCATTGCCTGAATTACTTTATTTCAGAAGTTATATCCTAGCAAAGTCGGTGAAGGCTCTAAAATAAGGACAAAAGTTTTCCACTCATAAAATAGAAACCACTCATATTAACTTACTGCAACATATAGCAATCAATCTTCTTGTGGCACCTTCATAGCGAACAGTCGATTAGCGGAATTTTGCTTACATACTTACCAAACAAACAAAAAATTATACAAAAAAATATTCGTAGTACATATTATTCGTAATAGGTACATACTGACTTTAATAAATAAGCTTTATGCTTTGCTAATATTTTTTACATAGTAGAAATAACAGAAACAAAAAAAAAACCGCAAACAAAAAAAACATAAACAAAGTGAAATTAAGGAATACTATATATAAGACCTCAAAAACAAACAAACAATAATAAATAACAATAACAAAAAAAGACCGCAAACAAAAAAACACAAACAAAGTACCCTTGAGGAATACTCTGTATGAGTACCTCAAATACAAAAAGTTTTGAAGTGAGTTCTAACGGCAGAAATGCTTATTTTACTGTGAGTGCTGAAACTCTTAATGAAAACAATATAAATAATAAACCTGATGAAAGTATTTTTTTAACGTCAAAGCCAATTTTTCGTCAGCGATCAACTTCGCTTTGTCCAATGCCAAATAGTAATGATGCATTAACATTAGAGTTGCCTAGTAGTTCTTCATATAAGTCAGTAATATCATCCGCTTCAGGCTCGTGTTCATCACTTAACAAAGTTATCACTACAGATAACAGCGGCTCGAAACTCAAGGTACAAGTCGGAATTGACAGATATATAGCCGTAGTAAAGTAAAAAATGTGTCCAATATAATAAATAGGGAGAAGATTCCCCAACCCCTATTTCGTGTTGAGCTTGAGCCTAATGATATAAAATTTAAAAAAAATGAGACGCACCCAATTTATAGCTTAAAATACCTCTTATACCGAAAAATATCAGTTGAAGAACCACACAAGCGTTCTGGACCTGTACACTGCCATAATTGTCAAGAATATGGCGATACGAAAACTTACTGCAATTTACCTACTGTTTGTGTTGTGTGTGGCGAATTACACGGCACTGCTAGTTGCAATAAGTCAAAAACTCAAAGTGATAAAAAATGCAGTAATTGTGGAGGTAATCACACCGCTAACTACAGAGGTTGTCCGGTGTACTCTTTCGTAAAGCAGACTATGGTGTAAAAACCTAAATTAGCTCCAGCACAGAGGATATACAGAGATGATACGAGACGGAAGATAATTAGTGTTTTCGGAGGTCTCGCTCACTCAGTCACTGCGTATTCTTTAAGCTTCTTTCGTGGTGGCATTTTTTCTTTGTGCTTTGTATTTTTCATCCGCTTGTGATTTTAGTAAGTACAATGTGAAAATTTATTAGTTTTAAAGAAATATGCTTTAAATTTTATTTATTTGCAGATTTTTGTAAGAAAAACATAATCTTGGTTGAAACTAAAGGTGAGTAGTTTCTGCAATTGATAATTTATGTCTGTATATTGTCATAATAGCTAGTTTTTTCTCTATATTTTCAGAAGCACATTTTTGGCAAAACAGAAAAATACCTATGTGAGTAAAAAAAAACTATAATTTTATCTAATATACACGTATATTAATTTAAATCGTTTTATTTTTTAGGAGCAACAATTGCATGAAAGGCTGCCTGCCTGGCAGATCTTCCGGATCCCTTGGAACAGTAATTTAATTGTGGGAAAATAATCAGTTAAAGCAGGATTCTTGCCGGAGGCAACATATGGATCCATCAAAGAAAAAAATGCCGAGGATAATGATTTGTTGAGACGCGTAACTCGCCCATTTGTATCGAATCTGATGACGATGACGTTAATTCGACAGGCAGAAATCCTCCTGCCTTATCCGCTTTACTGTCTAATAAGTCAAGGGTATGCGCGGCAACATGAGCTGCCGTGGCAAAACTTAACCCAAATTTTCTCAGAAACACCAAGAGAGTCACTAATTATGGACGTCGCTTTTGTGAACTCACTTGTACGACGCAGCCTGGGAACTTGACAAATTGGCACAAGTGGAAATGCAACGCAAAATCTAACAAAAACATTTGGAAGCGAAACACCAAAGGCAGCAATAAATCAAATCGCTTGAAAGTGCACTTATACAGGCTTTCACCAAAATTGGAGCTGCACCTACTACATCGGCAAAAACAACAAAAAAAATTGTGAGTATATTACAACTAGACTTACATACTTTTTGAAGTAAAATAATATCAAATTTTAACTTTGACTTTATTTCAGCGGGCACGCAGCGGATAAGATTAAAAAATACTACAACAGCAACTGTAACCAGCACCAAACGGCCAACAATGATGCAGAAGACCTGTTGCAGGCTACTTTGATCGAAAATCTTGAACTTAAAACACTAAAATTTAATTGTGTATTTATTTTTATAAGTTTTTATTTGTGTTTAATGCAATATTTAACTATTTTTTGTGCATTTACATATATAACTGCAATTGTACACCTTTTACTAGTTTTAAATTTTTTAAACAAACATTTTGACAACAATAATAAATTATATTAAGTAATAATATAAATTGAATTCAACACACTTTCTTTACATGCTTATAATTAAAATTTCAAGACAAAATAGAAAAATAAAATGCATAAATTTATTTGCAAAATAAAATATGTTGTTTTTAATTGTTACATAAAGAAAAATCCAAACGTCTGTACACAAATAATCACCCTTATCGGGAATAAAAGGCGAACAATTTGTTCACCTGAAATATTTCCCATAAACAAGTGGTGGACAAAATAGTATACTGACACAACGCAAACATTGGCGATCACAAAGGGAAAGGGAACACATTCCAAGCGAACTTTCATTCCCGATAAGGGTGAATAATAGCTCCATCTTTCCATAAATCAATTTCATTATTTTTCCGAAATTGAAAAGTTATATCAAGTAATGTATAACCACAATGGACATAGCATAACATCCCGATGTTTAGAACACCATGTTTCAAACGCACTGCATGATGAAAAGAAACCAAATCATTATTTTCTTTAAATAAATAAAATACTGGTTCATTACCTTCGCAATAGATATCGTATTATCATCATCAGATGCATGTCTGGCAGCCAGCAACCCCAAATCCAAATAAGACACATGACGTACGCCGGAGCAAATATTCGTCCTTCAATGATTGAATATATCTATTTGCTCCTCATTTTCACTTTTATTTCTTATAAATTTCATGTTTTTTATATATTGGCCACATTTTTCTTTTAAGCAGGGACTTAATTGTGGCATTTTAATTTTTTATATACACACACACACCATGTACTATTCAAACACAAATCTAATACGTATGTACACATTTTAATGCAAATAATCTTTCCACATTATATTTTTCCAATTAGAAACAAATAAATACTTTTAATTTAAATTACTTTAATTTAATATTGTAAAATTAAATTTCTTTATTATATTTTCTGTTTGTTTTGTTTGCAATTTTCATAACAAACACACACTATTTGTCCCTTTCTCGCAGTTCCTGCACCACAAATGATTTTAGCTTTTTCCTTACGTCAGTTATTACAACTCTGGTCTACTTTGTGGCTCCAGCTCAATCAGCAAACGCTTACTCTGACGCTTTTGCGCGAATGAGCCAACCAGTTACTTCCCGTGTATCGTATGCAGATGCTGCTAAGACAAATTCAATTCCCACACAAAATGTTTCCCCGTCAAATAATTCAAAAAATACTGACGCAAACTTTAATTTTAATCGCCTTGAAGCCACTATTGATAATCTGGTGCAAATTATAAACAATTTTACAACAAATATGACTAGCATGATGAAAGAAATGCTGCGAATGCAGAATACTCTGCTTCAAGCATTAATTAACAAGCCATGAACACGTTAACAATGTTTCTGGAACGCAAACGGCATTCGCCAACATAAAAATGAACTTGAGCACTTCCTTACGGAAAAAAATATTGACATAATGTTGGTCTCTGAGACTCATTTGACTTCAAGAAGCTTTTTCAAAATTAATGGCTACACTATATATATGACACAAAGGACCCTAGAGGGAGAGCATGCGGTGGATCTGCAATTCTAATTAAGTCAAGACTCAAGCACTATATACCTGACAACGTCAATGAAGAATATATGCAAGCTACGAATATTTTTGTAGAAAATTTTTTTTCGAATTTCGTGATATCATCAATTTATTCACCTCCCAGATTTTCAGTTACCGAAGATCAGTATGAAAAGTTCTACAAATCGCTTGGATCTTGTTTCGTGGCAGCTGGAGACTACAATGCAAAAAATACGTACCTTGTAACATCTAGAGGTCGAGCTTTGTTTAATACAATTTCAAAAATGGGCTTAGATGTTATTTCGAGTGGGGAGCCCACTTACTGGCCTACTGACGTACAAAAAATTCCGGATGTTATAGATTTTGGCGTCATGAAAAACATTTCTAGGGATTTAATTCATGTTGAAGCTTCTCTAGATCTCTCCTCCGATCACTCTCCGACTATCGTTTCAATCTGTAACCCACTAAGAAGTGACTTATCTCAACCATATATGAATATGATCAATCGTGTTAATTGGCTGGGATTCAAAAAATATCTTAGTAGTCATTGCACGGAAAATATGGCACGAAGGCCTGATTTTAAAATTGAAGACATATCTAGCAATAAATTTTCTAAAGCTATTGGAAAGTTTTATTCTATCCCGAAAATTCATTGTTGTGGAAGGAGACTTAATGAGTGTTCCCGAATCTTTCTCTGCCGGTGTGCCACAGGGCAGTATAGTGGGACCAGTTTTGTATTTGATTTATACTTGTGATATGCCTGTTAGCACTAAAATCCATACATCTACTTTTGCCGATGATACAGCCTTCTTTAGCATGCACGAAACCCCCAACGAGTCATCCCGATATCTTCAGGAACATATTACCCAGCTGGAACTATCGTTAAAGTTATGGGGAATTAAAGTAAATGAGCAGAAGTGTGCGCAGGTAACATTTACTCTACGAAAAGGTACTTGTTCCCCTATTAGCATCAATAATCAAATTGTTTCTCAACATTCACATGTAAAATACCTTGGTATACACCTGGATCGACGGCTTACATGGAAACAACACATTGATTCTAAGCTAACATAAATGAAACTAAAATTAGCTCAGGTACATTGGCTGATTGGTAGAAATTCAACTCTCAGTCTAGATTTGTTGCGGCATGAGCAAACAAAAAAAAAAAATAAATATTGCAGATTTTCTTTCACAGGTGCCCCAAGATTGTCAGATACGTATATTCGCTTTGAAAGTTTCAGTAGGGTAGAGCAAGTGTTACTGCAAATAGGTAAGGCTAGATGAGACTCCACTATAAGCAACGACCATAGTTACGCCACAACTCAGGCCACTAGATAGGGAAGCAAGTTAAATAGTTTTTGGAGCCCAGTACATGGTAAAGTTGGAAAAAGCAAATTTTTTTGTGCCCATAAATATGCACATACGTATATACAAACGTATGTGGATGTACATATGTACATATGTATATGCAGCCACACAAGCTTCCACAGGCCAAGGCATATATGTAATTATGATTTCTAGCGCGCTTATTCGGCTGTAGTTATGGTAAAGTTGGGTGATTCTCATTAGACGTATTTAAGGTCCCTTAGGGACAATAAATTATAATAAAATTTTAAGAAATATCTTTTGTTATGGTGAACTAGTATGTGAATGTAGTAAGTGTAGTAGAGAATGATAAAATGTAATGTCAGCTGGTGTTGAGTGAACAAAGTTTACACATTATACAGTTGCGAATACTGTAGTGTTGCAATTTTTTTATGTGGAACGTAATCATTTTTACAGAGACGGCATTTTTTTCATTCAATCTACTAAAAGGAAAACGGTTACATTAAAAATTGAGTGATATATCCTCTATCTAAAATTATGCGATCCTAGTAAAGGAAATATGTAGAAAATAGGAAAAGCCATAAATAAAATAAAGAATGAAAAAAAACCAAAGTAACTCGTTAAATTACTGAAAATTCCAGAAAAATGAAATGAAAAGCCTAAGTTTAAATATAAGCATATAAGAGCGCGTATGTGTATATAGTATGTGGATGTATGTGGATATATAGAGACTTATGTATATACAAATATGTCTATATGTATGCATGTATGTGCAGATATGCATATATATACAGTGGGGAGCAGTGGTGAGTACATGTTTGTATTTTCTGCATTTGAAGGCGCATAAAAGTAGTAATAGTGAAGCGATTTAATTTTTGTTTTTTGAATTATATTTATTATTTAGTTGGTAGCATAAATGCTTTTAAAACAAAACAAAAACCTAAACATTCAAAGAAAAAACCAAATAAAATTAAAATAACTCGCATGTACTCACTTTTGAACCTTCAGGCAACATTTAAAATATGATGTATTTTTAGTATTTGATCCATAGCCATTTATTTTGGAATGCTTTATTTATACTTTTGATAAATTTTTTGATAATTTCGCCACTCCAGCTGCACACATTGCCACAGCTCGATTCAGATAGATGGAGCCGTTCGATATTGTGCCGACCATATTTTCACAATTGACCACAAATTCTCAATTGTATTGAGATCGGTACTTTATGGAGGCCACTGCATCAATTGAAAATTTTTCCCAGTCAGCCATTCCTTAACGATTTTCGAGGTTTTTTCGGGTCTCCATTCTGTTGCGACATAACATCTTTCTCAGGATATGCGATCACGTCTAGAAAATTGGGAGGATGGGTCTGCAATATATTCAAATAGTCTTCTTATCTCATGATGCTATAAATTCTTTTGCAATGGACCAATTTGCCACCATGTAAAACAATCCCACACCATGATGAACAACCGCACAGTATGATATTGGCGTACCTGCTGTCGGCGTCACTAATAATCTTTACTATCCGACTGATATCAGTTAAATTTGAACATATCTGACCATATTACGCGCTTCCAGTCATCAACAGTCCAATTTTTGTGTTGCCTGGTAGGACACCATTCAACGACACCATATTAAAGAAACGGTCAAGTAGGGCGAAGGCAACATCATGGTGCGGAATTGTTTTACATGGTGGCATATTGGTCCATTGCAAAAAATTTATAACAACATAAGAAAATAAGGCTATTTGAATATATTCCAGACCCATTTTCTCGATTCTCTAGACGTGATCGCACATCCCGAGAAAGAAGTCGTATTTCAAGAGGATGGAGAACCGAAACAAACCTCAAAAATATTTCAGGAATGGCTGACAAGGAAAAATGTATATTGGTACAATCGCCTCTGCAAAATACCTACCTCAATCCAATTTGTGGTCAATTGTGAAAATATGGTAAGCACAATATCGAACGACCCTATCTATCTGAATCGAGCTGTGGCAATGTGTGCAGCTGGAGTGGCAGAAAATTCCAGGGAAATTATCCAAAAATTTATCAAAAGTATGCCCAAATGCATAAATAGGGCATTCCAAAATAAAGGGATATGGATCAAGTACTAAAAATACATCATATTTTAAATGTTGCCTGAAGGTGCAAAAGTGAGTACATGTGAGTTAATTTAATTTTATTTGCTTTTTTCTTTGAATGTGTAGGTTTTTGTTTTCTTTTAAAAGCATTTATGTTAGCAACTAAATAATAAATATAATTCAAAAAACTAAAATTAAATCACTTCATTATTACTATTTTTATGCGCCTTCAAATGCAGAAGATACAAACATGTACTCACCACTGCTCCCCACTGTAGGTAAATGAAGTACGGGGAAAATTTAGGGAAAATTTTAGAAAGAAAAAAGATGTCGGTTTGGCGGGAGAGAGATTGGCTGGAAAATTGGAAAAACTAAGAAGAAAATTAGATTGAAGGGAATGAAACTTAATACTTACGAGACAATATTTAAAGATCAGTCAAAGTAGTCGCACCTGAAGCGGGAAACCTAAAATGAAATACTTAAATAAAAAGTTATAAAGATAATAAAAGACCGGGAACAAACCAACCTAGAGGAAATAGATCCAAGCGTGTGTCTAGAGCAAGTGGCCGTAAAGAAGATCAGTAAACGCCAAGGTCCACTAACAGGAAGAGAAAAAAACCCAGCGGCATATCGTCCAGCAGAGCCAGGACATAATACAAACTGGTCAGTCCGCGGGTAAACTAAAATAAAATCGAAGGAAAAGAAAATAAGGTAATAAAGAAATTTTAATTCCTGTCGTAAAGTCACGGACCCTAAATAAGGCAAAATTTGAGCTGATTGGGTCCCGGTCTAAAAAGAAAAATTCGCTAAAACAATGAAGGTGCAAAGAGAAAAGTGCTAATAAAGTGATAGGTTTGCAAGAAATAAATAAGAAAGGCTTTCCAAGAAAAAAATTAACATGTAGAAAACTAAATTGCATAAAAAGTCATTTTATGAGACCAAAAGAACATCATAATGCCTTTTTATATTACTTCATTCCATGATATGAAACTTTGTACTGTATATTTTATATATTTATGAAATTTAAACGAAATTCTTTTTAATACGACCGCATGATGCTCATGTGCATGTTTTCAGTAAACACACACACGCATAAAAACATATGGTACAATCATAAAACTTAAGTAGTGTTTAATTTCGCAAGGTTGGGCATTTAATTATTATTTAAATAAGCACTCAAAAACACAATTTCGTATTTTTAGTATAAGTATTTTTATTATACAGTGCCCAAATAGAAACCCCTTTGAATAGGCAATAGTTTTTTTTTGGCGTTATTAGGTTTGATGCTGAATTGTATAAATCAGTATATCAGATTTGCTATAAAATAAATGATTAGGGTAGGGTAAAGTTGATTTCGTGAAATAAACTATGCGAATCGTGAAAGTGTGTCTCCAAATTACAGGCTAACCTTAGGGAGCTCCTGCAGGATAGGTTGTATAGGATTTGACCGAATAGAGTGAAAATATATAGTGAAAGAAAAATTTTATGTTAATGATAAATTGTGAAGAGCGAAAATAAAAGAACAAGTTTTATTTTATAGACAAAATGATGAAATAACCTAAAAGGACGAAAGGAAATCAAATTAATTAAGATAAAAGAAACAAAAATTTTAAATTTTAGAAAGGAAATAAAAGAATAGATAATAAATTATATTTTAACATAATTACCTCTAGAAAACAGGGGAAATAAAAAAAAGTGGACACAAAAATTTAGCACAATAGTGTATTTAAGGAATTTAAAAAAATAATTTTATTTATATAAAAAAAGTGAAACAAATCATAAAAAAATATCTTATATATACATATATTTCAAAAATAAAATTTTTATTTAGTATAATTAGAAATTGCGTAAATAAATAATGTAAATTTTGTGTGAGAAAAAAAAACAATGTTGGCTTAAAAATTCTGAAATAAAGGAGAAAATGGAAAGGTAAGAGGAAATAAGGTCGGAAGGTTTATGGGACGCAGGAAAAATATTGAACGGAGAGGTTCGCGACAAGGATGGGAGGGCTGAGGAAACAACACCATCTATTTCCCGTAGTGTTTTTAATGTGGTACGTTTTAGTGTAGAGTCCGGATGATAAGTTGTTTTTTTGTTTGTTGAATAATTTTTTTTTGTGTGTGCGGATACGCTTCCGGCGGGAAGGGTTGGGACCTCCTGAGAATAACCGAGCTAGTTGGAAACCTCGCCGCGTCAACCGGTCCGTAACATAAATGGCGCCCAATTTGGAATGGTTGGAGTTGTAAAAGACCCAACGTTAGGTAGAGTCGTGTATGAATACCCAAACACGCAGCAATACCCCACTAGTGTTGAAAGCAATAACCATTTTTGCAGTATAGGTGAAAGTTGAAATCGCTGGAATAGCCGCTAAATAGATAAAGAGAAAAATAGTGTCATTAGTGCTGTATTCTGGTGTATCAATTTGTAGCCGATTGTAAAGCGAATCCCTAGAGCATAAAACAATAACTTACAAGACGTATGAGGTCAGTAGTTAAATGTATTGTTAAATGTTCTTGTTAGTATCGTGTTAAGTAAACTATTAGCGTTCCTTATCTGTTTCGAGTTCGGGTTAAAGATAATGGGCGATAACAGATAGCCTCACGGCAATGTCAAATATACAATTGGCGTGGTAAGATGTATTTGTTAAAACCCAGTTGTACTCATAGCCCCTCTGTAAAATAAAAGCGGATGAATAGTATGAGTAACCACCAGAAAGAACTTGAAATAATAATAATATCAGATTGATTAATACCACAGTAATAATAAAAATTTAGTAGACCGCCTTGAATTTCCGATCCGTCCATTTTCTCCTGAATGGAAAAGAAGGACAGTATATTTGAATATCACAAACGTAAGCTAAATATATATATATATATATATATATATATATATATATATATATATATATATATATATATATATATATATATAGCAGATTGAAATAAATATATAATTTTTTTATGAATCTTGTTTAATTTATTTGTATTTATTAATGTATATAAAGTTTTCGTGTTAATTAGTATATATATTGTTGAAAAGGAATTTATTGAAGTGAGTGTTAGTATTTTTGCTTAGAGCTATTAGTACATAGTTTGTAGATCAAGTACGGTATATAAATTAAGTGTTACATAAGTTTATAGAATAAAATTATAGGTTAGTTGGTTGGAATTAGTATTCTTGCTATTATTAGATATTAGAAGTTTTCTTTTTTATTAAGCCAATTTCATATCCCTTCTAAAAGTGATTCCAATTTTCCAAACGGATTTGCTGTCTTGTGCGTAATCGTTTTTTTTTTTTTTTTTTTTTTTGTTAGAGGATAAATAAAGCAATTCTGTTTTGAATAGATAGTGGTTTTCTTCCGTTGTTGTTTGGGGTTTTATTATTAAAGAGTTTCCAGGGAAAGGAATACTATTTACTAGAAAAGACCACGTGGTCAATAGGAAATGAGTAGTAGCCCGTTAACAAAACAGTCCAGAAAAAGAAATAGGCAAGTTCATTTCGATCTAAACCGTTCCACGCCACAAATCGCCAACAAAATTTACAAGAATTTGGAAATGACAGAAGGCAGAAAAGATCAAGGGCAGTTCACAGATTTGTCGCAGACCATAAGAACAGACTCGTCCAGATTACATCCAAATGGCAAAGAGCCAGCAGAAACCGCAGTACCCGGAAGGAGTAGCCAAAGGGCAGGTACACATACTCAAGGAGAGATGGAAGATGCCGCGAAATTGATAGTCGATGAAAGTGTTAATGCACAAGTTTCCGAGATGAGGAGGCAAATGACAGAACTAACAGCGACAATTAGTAGACTGAGTGTAGTGGTCCAGCAAACTCAGGAAGAGAATAAAAGAATTTTGGAATCCAATTTGGCAAAAAGTTGCAACATGTCCATTGACAGTCAGCCGAACGTGGATATGTCCGGAATAAATATTCACTCTAGGCAGTCCTCGAGAGCGTCATCAATAGGAGAGAATCAACCCAGGACACATGATAGACCGCAAATTGAGAAATGGGGGTTAGAATTCGATGGAGATCAAAATAAACTCGCCGTAGAAGATTTTGTATTCAGGCTGGAGAGACTTCAGAGTCAGTATGGAGTTCCCTGGAGAGAGGTACTAGACGACTTCCATTTAGTCATGAAAGGAGCCGCCGAGAGGTGGTATTGGTTGTTTATTAGGACGAACTACGTCACTGAATGGATTACGTTGAAGTCGGCACTTTTAAAGCAATATGAATCTACTAGATCAAGTTTTGAGCCAATGCGCGACCTAGTCGAAAGGAGACAACAGCCTGGAGAATCCATTGATAAATTTTTCTTTGAGATGACTCATCTTCGTTCCAGGCTAAATATGTCAATGCCCGAAGAAGGAATGATTAAGATGATAAAGAGGAACTTATGGGAGAGTGTAGGGAGGATAGTTTATCCCATAGCCATATCTTCGGTAGAAGAATTAAGGATATGTTGCCTAGATGCGGAAAAGACATTCCTCCGAAAAGATGCTCGGATACAGCCACCAAAGATCAGTCGGTACCAAAAACACGTGAATGAACTATACGAAGAGCCAGCAAGTCCCACGCTCACCTCGGAAACACAGTCTGATGAAGTAGCAGCGATTCAGATGAATAATAGGAACATACTGATCTGCTGAAACTGGCGCCAAAATGGTCATGTCTTCATGGATTGCCCCTCAACCGAAAGAAATATTTTCTGTTATCGATGTGAAAAATGGATGTCACTGCTCCTAATTGCGCAACGTGCAGAAATAGAAATTTTGCATCGAACGAAGCGAAAGCGGGGAACCATCGTTCGTCGGGAGACCCGCGGGCAGAGCACCAGACAAAATAAGCCAGAAAACAAACTTAGTACACAAATCAAAGCACTTTAATAGAATCATACCCAAAGAAAGGCACTTACATACGTTAGAAGAAAGAAAAGAGAATTATGAACGAGTCAGGAAAGAAATCTTTAACGCAGAAATCTACGAAAAACCAACAGTGTCTAGAATGATTAAGAAATTGAGGGACAAATTTGCTAAGAGAAGAAAATTAAGAAAGTTAGTTATAGAAGCAATTAAAACAGTGGATCAAAAGCCAGACGATCCAAGGCCTTATGCGAATTTTAAAATAGGTGAAAAGGAAATGAGTGGCCTGCTTGACTCTGGCGCGTCAGTGAGTATATTGGGAAAGGGGTGTCGGGAACTCGTGGAGAGTTTAGGAATAGAAATAAAGCCAATTTTCTCAATCATTACCACTGCTGGGGGAAACGAGCATAGATTGCTAGGGGAAGCAACCGTTAATGTAGAATATGAGGAAAAATGGAACAAATAAAGTTTTACCTATGTCCAGATTTGCAACAAACTGCATATCTAGGAATCGATTTTTGGAAAGCATTTAAAATAGCTCCTGAAATTGTAGGGGTAGAAGAAATCAATATAGAAAAAATCATGAAAAATTCCAAAACATATAATTATAGATCTGATCCTCATATTTTAAATGCATCACAACAGGCTAGTCTCGACAAGGTAATAGATCAATTTCCTACATTCGAAAAAGAAGTTCTAGGATGTACTTTGCTGGAACAACACAAAATTAAACTTATTGATGGGGCTGAACCTGTTAAGGATAGGTATTATCCAATATCCCCGGCTGTGCAGGATATAGTATACAAGGAGGTAGATAAGATGTTAGAACTTAGGGTAATAGAAGAAAGCGAAAGTCCTTGGAGCAACAGAACAACAGTTGTCAGAAAACCGGATAAAAACAGATTCTGCTTAGATGCACGTAAATTGAATAAACTCACCATAAAGCACGCGTACCCACTCCAAAACATAGAGGGGATTCTAAGCAGAATAGATGAGACACATTTTGTAAGTAGTGTCGACTTGAAATTTGGGTTCTGGCAAATAAAATTAGATAGGGAGAGTAGACCATACACTGCGTTTACCGTACCGGGTCGGTCACCATATCAATTTAGGGTGATACCATTCGGCTTATGCAATGCCGCACAGAGACTGTGTCGTCTAATGGACAAAGTCATACCGCAACAATTAAAAGAAAATGTGTTTGTGTATTTATACGATCTCCTTATTATATCGGACACTTTCGAAAAACATCTATGTCTACTAAGTGAAGTAGCTGCCTGTATTAGAAAAGCAAATCTTACAATTGGCCTTCAAAAGTCGCAATTCTGTTTTAAATAATTGAAATATTTAGGATTCATCATAGGAGGAGGAATGTTAAAAACTGACCCCGAAAAGGTAAAAGCCATCAAAGAAATAAAAATTCCAAAGTCGCCAAGAGAAGTTCGTAGTTTTTTAGCTACCGCGGGATGGTATCGGCGTTTTATTAAAGATTTTGCGTTCATATCAGCACCCTTGACGGACACGCTTAAAAAATCAAAAAAATTTTTAATGACGGCAAAAGCTGAAGAGGCGTTTGAAAATCTTAAAAAAGCACTCACTTCCGCTCCAGTCTTGAAACACGCAGATTTTTACAAAAGGTTCTATATACAATGCGACGCGTGTGAATACGGTATCGGCGCAGTCTTATACCAATTAAATTACCAAGAATAGGAAACCCCAATTGCGTTTTACTCACAAAAATTTAATGCATGTCAAAAGAACTATAGCGTTACTAAAAAGGAATGCCTCGCTACAGTAATGGTACAGCCATTACTGCAGCTGTAGGCTGCATAGAAATGTTGCCGTTTACGATTGTGACAGATCACGCAAGCCTTAAATGGCTCATGTCGTTGAAGGACCTAAGTGGAAGACTAGCACGATGGTCGTTACTACTCCAGCCATATGACTTTGAGATAAAACACCGGAAAGGATCTGAAAATACAGTGGCTGACATGTTGTCAAGGTTACCTAATCAAAAGGATGTTGAAAAAATAAACATAGAAGACCTATTCAATTTTGAGACGACAGAGTTTGAGAGTGAAGAATATTTAGAACTTATAAGCGAAATACAGAAAAATAGTGAACACCTACCCGATCTGAAAGTGGAAAATGGTATGATTTTTAAGAAAGAAGCGTTCGAACAGGACTTGGAAGAAAATAAATGGAAACTGTGGATACCAGCAAATATAAGCCAGGCTATAATAGAAAAAGCTCATGCAAGTTTTACAACTGCGCATGGAGGTGTAGCAAAAACTATAGAGCGTTTAAAACGGTTTTTCTATTGGCCGAAAATGTCTTTCCAAATAAAAACGTTCGTTAAGAACTGCCAAGCCTGTAAAGGCCACTAACTATAGAATGAGACCGGAAATTGGAAAACAGGTAGTGACACAAAGACCTTTACAAAAGCTCTATATTGATTTTATGGGGGAATATCCGAGATCCAAAACAGGAAACAGTTATATACTTATAGTGGTGGACCATTTTACCAAATTCACTTTCCTAAAGGCAATGAAAGAGGCATCAACAGCAAATGTAATAGAATTTCTTGTTCGGGAAATATTTCACAAATTCGGTGTTCCAGAAATTATACACAGTGATAATGGAACCCAATTTGTAGCTAAAAGTTTCGAAAATCTGATGACAACCTATAAAATACATCATATAAAAACAGCAGTGTATTCTCCACAGAGTAACGCCAGCGAACGAGTGAATCAATCAGTTTTAACAGCAATAAGAGCTTATTTGAAGGATGATCATCGCGATTGGGACATGTACCTATCCGAAATTGAGTGTGCACTTAGATCAGCGGTTCATGCAGCTACAGGATTTACACCGTTTTTTGCTCTTTTCGGGTATCACATGTACACAAATGGTGCCGAGTATAAGTTAGGGAGAAAACTACAATCACTCAATGATCACCAGATTCTTGAACTCAGTAGATGAAAATTATCAGAGAGAAAATTAAAGAAAATCTTCAAAAAGCTTATGAAAAAAGTGCAGAAAATTACAATAAACGAGCCCGAATTGTAAACTTCAGGCCAGGCCAAGAAGTGTATCGACGCAACAACATCTTAAGTGACTTTTCGAAAAATCGAAATGCAAAATTTTGCAGAAAATTCGTAAAATGTAGAGTGGTCCGACCCGTCGGAAACAACATATATAAGTTAGAAACGCCTCAAGGAAAATTGATAGGGACATACCATGTTAAAGACATAAAAGCGTAAAGGTGATGACCTTGTGAAATAAGATAACAAATGCTCTGAAGAAACGAAATAGAAGAGAGATGTAGTGACACAATGATGATAAGCATCCGTTGGAGTTACGAAAATTTCTGATATCTGTGTTAAATTCCTTACGTAGTACCTGATAAGCTAAATTTTAATTATACACTCTCTAGTTTAATTTTACACCCTCATTTGTAATTATACACCCTCTCTCTTTTTTTTAATTATACACCCTTACCATTTTAATTATACAAACACTAGTTTTAGGTTAGTCTAGGTAGATTACATACATACCCATAGTGCATACCAGATAAGTAACGATAGAAACTGAAATTTTGGCGATAAAAATCTGTGACATTTTTTCCTGTGACGTGCATTAATGTGATAGTATAGACACATTCAAATAAATTAATGCAATATAAGATGCTGTGTTGTCCGATTGGATGGAATTTGTGAAACCTGAAAAGGGGGTAATAATAAATCACAAAGTAAGAGTTTTGGGTGATACCAAGGTGAAGTATACTTCCCGAAAGAAATCATAACAGTCGAGGTAAAATAATGCTACTTGGGTTCTCATCCTTTTACCATAAAAGAATGAGAATTCAGCTTCCATTCCCAACCAAGTGTGATTCATAATGAAAAAAAGGGAAAGAATAGAGGCGATACCCAAGAACATACATACATGATGACGCAGTTCATAGAACGAAGAAGAATTAAAATAATTGTGCCTCAAAAGGGCGATCGTTTAAATTGATTATGGTACTCTAAAGTACCCTACCAACAAGAAAAAGGAATTAATAAAAAAAGGGGTGGCCTCTACAATCTCCTTTCCTTGAAAGAAAATTGGAAGAGTGTTTTTGCGCAGGAATGTATACAAGTAGCAATACAAAAGATTGAGAGTGAGTTCACCGATAAAGATTCCTGAAAAAGAAGCACATTAAATCAAACCAATGAAAGAAACTATATACAAACCTGTTATACCCCGGCTAACTCAACTGGTAGAGCATATGAGACGTCTTTCAGGTCATGGGAGTTCCCCACGTTGGGCAGTACGCATATAGAGAAACGAGCCGCACACCGGTTCGTATGACGCTCACTAGCACGACCCGGAGTTTTGTTGCGGCATGAGCAAACAAAAAAAAATAAATATTGCAGGTTTTCTTTCACAGGTGCCCCAAGATTGTCACATACGTATATTCGCTGTGAAAGTTTCAGTAGGGTAGAGCAAGTGTTACTGCAAATAGGTAAGGCTAGATGAGACTCCACTATAAGCAACGACCATAGTTACGCCACAACTCATGCCGCTAGATAGGGAAGCAAGTTAAATAGTTTTTGGAGCCCAGTACATGGTAAAGTTGGAAAAAGCAAATTTAGTTGTGCCCATAAATATGTACATACATATATACAAACGTATGTGGATGTACATATATACATATGTATATGCAGCCACACAAGCTTCCACAGGCCAAGACATATATGTAATTATGATTTATAGTGCGCTTATTCGGCTGTAGTTATGGTAAAGTTGGGTGATTCTCATTAGAAAAGAGACGTATTTAAGGTCCCTTAGGGACAATAAATTATAATAAAATTTTAAGAAATATCTTTTGTTATGGTGAACTAGTATGTGAATGTAGTAAGTGTAGTAGAGAATGATAAAATGTAATGTCAGATGGTGTTGAGTGAACAAAGTTTACACATTATACAGTTGCGAATACTCGTTAAAGTAACTCGAAGTAACTCGTTAAATTACTGAAAATTCCAGAAAAATGAAATGAAAAGCCTAAGTTTAAATATAAGCATATAAGAGCGCGTATGTGTATATAGTATGTGGATATATGTAGGTACATGCACATATATATAGAGACTTATGTATATACAAATATGTCTATATGTATGCATGTATGTGCAGATATACATATATATAGGTAAATGAAGTACGGGGAAAATTTAGGGAAAATTCTAGAAAGAAAAAAGATGTCGGTTTGGCGGGAGAGAGATTGGCTGGAAAATTGGAAAAACTAAGAAGAAAATTAGATTGAAGGAAAAGAAACTTAATACTTACGAGACAATATTTAAAGATCAGTCAAAGTAGTCGCACCTGAAGCGGAAAACCTAAAATGAAATACTTAAATAAAAAGTTATATAGATAATAAAAGACCGGGAACAAACCAACCTAGAGGAAATAGATAGAAAGCGTGTGTCTAGAGCAAGTGGCCGTAAAGAAGATCAGTAAACGCCAAGGTCCACTAACAGGAAGAGAAAAAAACCCAGCGGCATATCGTCCAGCAGAGCCAGGACATAATACAAACTGGTCAGACCGCGGGTAAACTAAAATAAAATCGAAGGAAAAGAAAATAAGGTAATAAAGAAATTTTAATTCCTGTCGTAAAGTCACGGACCCTAAATAAGGCAAAATTTGAGCTGATTGGGTCCCGGTCTAAAAAGAAAAATTCGCTAAAACACTGAAGGTGCAAAGAGAAAAGTGTTAATAAAGTGATAGGTTTGCAAGAAATAAATAAGAAAGGCATTCCAAGAAAAAAAAATACAAGAAAGGAAGATAAGAAAAATCATAAAGAATTTATTATAAAAAAAAGATAATAGTATCGTAGAACTCAAGTCAGAAAACAATTATAAAAAAAAAACAAAAAAAATTTTATTTGAAAACAAAATTAGAAACTCCATGTTAAATATTTAAGTTTGTGTATGCATTTTAGCTTAGTATAAGTATTTTTATTGTACAGTGCCCAAATAGAAACACCTTTGGATAGGCAATAGTTTTTTTTTGGCGTTATTAGGTTTGATGCTGAATTGTATAAATCAGTATATCAGATTTGCTATAAAATAAATGATTAGGGTAGGGTAAAGTTGATTTCGTGAAATAAACTATGAGAATCGTGAAAGTGTCTCCAAATTACAGGCTAACCTTAGGGAGCTTCTGCAGGATAGGTTGTATAGGATTTGACCGAATAGAGTGAAAATATATAGTGAAAGAAAAATTTTATGTTAATGATAAATTGTGAAGAGCGAAAATAAAAGAACAAGTTTTATTTTATAGACAAAATGATTAAATAACCTAATAGCGCGAAAGGAAATCAAATTAATTAAGATAAAAGAAACAAAAATTTTAAATTCTAGAAAGGAAATAAAAGAATAGATAATAAATTATATTTTAACACAATTACCTCTAGAAAACATGGGAAGGAAATAAAAAAAGGGGGCACAAAAATTTAGCACAATAGTATATTTAAGGAATTAAAAAAATAATTTTATTTATATAAAAAAAGTGAAACAAATCATAAAAAAATATCATATATATATATATTTCAAAAATAAAATTTTTATTTATAGAAATTGCGTAAATAAATAATGTAAATTTTGTGTGAGAAAAAAAACAATGTTGGCTTAAAAATTCTGAAATAAAGGAGAAAATGGAAAGGTAAGAGGAAATAAGGTCGGAAGGTTTATGGGTCGCAGGAAAAATATTGAACGGAGAGGTTCGCGACAAGGATGTTAGGGCTGAGGAAACAACACCATCTGTTTCCCGTAGTGTTTTTAAAGTGGTACGTTTTAGTGTAGAGTCCGGATGATAAGTTGTTTTTTTGTTTGTTGAATAATTTTTTTGTGTGTGCGGATACGCGGCCGGCGGGAAGGGTTGGGACCTCCTGAGAATAACCGAGCTAGTTGGAAACCTCGCCACGTCAACCGGTCCGTAACAGATTGCAAGCTTTTGATATACAAGTCACTTTTGAAACCTATATGGAATTCAACTATGGAGCACTGCTTCAGCTTCCAATGTCGAGAGAATCCAACGAAGGCAAAACAAAATTTTACGTATGATAACTTCGGCTTCATGGTACATCAAAAATTTAAATATACATCGTGATTTGAATATGCCACTAGTTGTTGAAGAAATTGCAAAATACACAGGCAAATATTTAACAAAACTCGAATCACATCGTAATCCGCCTGCTCGTAATATTTTGAACTTTACTGGACACATCCGTCTAAGAAAGAGGGACACAAGGGCTCTTATACTCATCACTCCAGATGGGACTACTTGAAAATACTTTTTTCCCCCCTTTTGATTATCACTACTTATGTATTATTTATAACTATCACTAAGTTCATGGTCAGGCCTAATAATTATATTTTAGATTTAAGATTTGAATACTTATTGTTAGTTCATATTTGAAGATACAATAAATAAATACATGTATTAAAAAAGAACATATAGCAATCGATAGAAAACAAAACTACTTTTTTAATTTGGTGACTGTCATTTTCTGAATTTTCGGAATTTAGAAGTTATACTACATCCAGCGTGACCGTTTGACCGACTAAAGTGGCAATTTGCCACTTTTTCGACTGCGTTTCCCCTTTTTCGACTGCCTTGCCACTTTTTGACTCCCTTTATTTAGGGTGAGTTATATGAAAATACATTAAAAATAAAAAGTTTAGTGCAGTTTTCTCGTTTTTTTTTAATTTTGCCCCTTTTTTTTGATAAATCCCCTATTTGGTGCCACTTTTTGAAAAATGTCATCGGTCACCATGACTACATCAAACTTACAACCTTGTAAATGTTTTGCAATTATCAGACTTTATATAAGTTGTCAAGAATAGTGTGCAACTACCGATATCACAGGTATAAAATGTAGATGGTAATGTGCTTCTATTGATAGCACAGTTTTATGTGGCAGCACAAATAAGAACTGCAATTAATAATAAATTTTTAACAATTTAAACAGTAAAATTATCTTTTTAATTTAAAGTCGTAACAGTGGTGTATTTCAAGACCAGGGTTGGCTAAAGAAGATTGTTCAGTGGTTGGTAGCACTACGTAATTCGTGACATATTAATTCATGTTGGTAGCACTGTTGCTAGAATTGACGATTTCTCCGCATTTTGACGATTTTAGGTCCAGAAATTACGATTTAACATATATGGCAACTTTTTTTAGTATTGCATTTTTAGAGTTGGTTTGTTGTCATGTTATGATTTTTATGTGTTCAACTAAACCAAAACAACAACAGCTCATGCTTTAATAAAATCATTTCAAAAGAAAGAACCGATAAGTTTGAGTGTAAGTGTTTTCTGTTGATCATTTAAGTAACAGCCTGTTTGTAGAACACGACTCGTCAATAAAAAGCGCTAAAATGTTAGTATTATTTATTTTTTGGGGTTTTAGAACACGAGTGTTGACGATTTTTATTCAAAAAACGTAACAGAGTTATATCTGTGGTAACAGATGTCAGTTTATTTGGGTTTGTACAACACGATTTGACTCACAATAAACGTCAAGATGGGCGATTAAAAAATTCTAGTCGTGTTGAAACAAAAAGTGCACCAAAATAAACAAAACACTAAAAAAGTGTAAACAAATAATAAAATTATAAGAAAAATAAAAAAATTGAATTTCCAACAAGAAAAAGGTAAGCAAACTGTTATATTTAGATTGTTCTTGTTTTGATTCCTTAAATTCTTAGCATCAAAATGACAAGACTGCAGTTGAACAATATTTTCATCTACGTTTGGCTGTGCAATTGTGATAGCTACTCCAAGTAGCATGTTTTGGCTTTACATCAATGTACAAACATGTATGTATGTATGTGTAGCTCCTAACCTGCAATAACTAATTGGTTATCAGGTTGGCGCTCGTTTGATTTCTTATGGTTGCAAGTAAAGTTACGGGGCCCTCCAGTAATAATTGAAAGCGAGTGGAAGAAGGTATGTATTCTGAAATAGCTTACAGTGGTATCCCCCTTAACGGACACTTCTTTTAGACGGACACTTTTGATAGGTCCCGACAGCTCCATAAGCAAAGCATTGCTTTCTCTTGAGTGGACAGTCCCCTTGTGCGGACACATTTCAATGGTCCCTTCGGTGTCCGCTCAAGAGATTCCACTGTATTTCATACATGAATTTGTATGTATGTTTGCACATATGTACATGCTTACAGCATTGAATTCACTTTATTTCAGGTGTACAATAAACTGGTGGTGGACCTTGCCACTTTATCATCTTGACCAGTGAAGATAAACATACCAATGTTTTTTTAAATAATAAATTTTTGTTTTTTTTTTTTATAACAAGGATCGTAATTATTTGTTCGTGAATTTACATAATATATGCAATTATGTACGCAGATTTTTTAAAGAAAAATATACTTTCCTCTATCGTATATACATATTTGTGTCTAGTTTTGTTGAGATATATTCAATGGATCACGAGCTGTAGGATAGTTTCCGAATAATGGGTGTTTTTTATTGAGGTATAGAACTTTAAGTTGGCATCACTTTTTTAACTGGCGGCCATTTTGTCAGCTGTCAAGTGATTAATATTTAGTTTGGTTTGCCATTTCATCATGAACAGGTTGACAAAAGAACAACGCTTGCAAATCGTGCAAATTTATTTCGAAAATAATGGTTCAGTTCGCGAAGTTTACCGCAAGCTCCGTCCATTTTATGGTCGACATAATCGTCCATCAGAGCAATTAATTCGGTTAACCATGGATCGTTTTCGCACTACGTTTACTCTATGTGATAATACGCATCCGCAGAGACGTCGAACAGTGCGCACCGAAGAAACAGTTGACGCTGTAGAGCAAAGTGTTGAAGAGGACCCGAATGAATCGATTCGCCACCGTGCACAGCAATTGGAGCTTTGTCCATCAACTTTATGGAAAATTTTGCGCAAAGATCTTGGCTTGCGACCTTACAAGATCCAGCTTGTGCAAGAATTAAAGCCGTGAGACCATGCAATGCGTCGTGATTTTGGTGTATGAGCCGAAAATGAGATTGATCTCGATGCTGATTTTCATCGCAAAATTTTGTTCAGTGATGAGGCTCATTTTTGGTTGAATGGCTACGTCAACAAGCAAAATTGCCGCATTTGGAGTGAAGAGAATCCACATGAGACCCTTGAGACGCCATTACATCCACAAAAACTGACTGTTTGGTGTGCTCTATGGGCTGGTGGAGTCATTGGGCCATACTTCTTCCGAAATAATGCTGGAGAGTCAGTTCCCGTTAATGGAGACCGGTATAGAGCCATGATAACCGACTATTTTGTTCCCGAATTGGATGGCATGAATGTGGATGAGTTGTGGTTCCAACAAGACGGCGCTACATGCCACACAGCGCACGTCACAATCGATTTATTGAAGGAAACATTCGATGAGCGCATAATTTCGCGGAATGGACCTGTCAATTGGCCACCAAGATCGTGTGATTTGACACCATTGGATTATTTTCTTTGGGGATATGTGAAGTCGCTCGTCTACGCCAACAAACCAGAAACGTTAGGGGACTTGGAAGCCAACATTCGTGGCGTTATTGCCAACATACGGCCCCATATGCTCGAAAAAGTGGTTGAAAATTGGACCTGTAGAATTGGCTTTATTCGAGCCAGCCGCGGCGGCCACATGCCCGAAATCATATTTAAACATTAATGGCATAAAATTATCCTTCCAATAAAGCCAAATTGATGGACATTAAAACGATTTTCTTGTGTTTTATTTCAATTCGAAGTTCTATACCTCTAAAAAAAAAGTTACATAACAAACCTTATAATAAACTGGTATGTGAAGTTTTCACCCTTATATGTATTATTAAATGATACATACATGTGTACATCTACAGATATTAGTTTATAAAATAATGAAAATGGATTATAATTATCGCTATCCAATTTTTAGCGAGAGTCGTTGAAAAAAGGTCTTCCCAAAAAACTGTTTCATCTCATTAAAGTACTATGATATGCCATAGTTAGGGTAAAATTTTTTTCTCTTGAAATCGCTATTTTCCTCCGTCAGAGTATAAATTCTTAATTGTTTCTCAATTACCAGATCTTGCAAATGTGAGGTGCTAATTCGACATAAAGCTGCATACAGTTGTGGTTTTGGCGTTGTTTCAGTAGAACTTTGAAACGTTTTCGGATCTGTTAAGCGGCAAGTATTAATGAAGAAATATTAATATTTTTCTCATCGATCTGTTCATAAGAATGGGCACATTTTATCAGTAGCTGTTTTAAACACTGCGAATAGATTTCATGCGCTATGGAGTTAGAGAGATAAGTAGGTGCATTCGGCATCTCTTTGCTGAGGTCAAAATGGCGAAAAATTCTTCATGGTCCCAAGAGCAATGGGGATTTACTTACACCGCCAATAGGTCTTCTATGTCATCTGTATGGTACTGCAACTGAATTGCTAATGTATGTAGTTTCAAACTCCTTCATAAAATAAATTACACATCTTTAATTTATTTGCTTTTTAACAAAACATTTTTTAAAACAAAATTATAAAATGTTTACACAAAATTTATTTATTTATGTAGATGTCAGCTGTGTGTTATTTATGCACGAGAATAGGGTTTCCGTTTTTTGTTAGCCGAAAACAATTTTGTATAAAAAAATATAAACTAAAACTATTTTTTAACATGTTGGCAACAGTACGATTTAGTACATATTTGACTTATGGGCGAATTAACGTAACCTGCACGACAAAGTCGAGTTGCATTATACAAACGCTTTTCATTACGTAGTCAACAAGGAATTATTAAACGTCAAAATACAAGCCATGTATTTGTTAATATATTTTAGGAGCTACAGAGAAGTTCTCTCGTTCAACTTTGCCCAACTCTAGTGAACACGGACAGACACACACTACAAACTTATAACACCCCTTTTTTTAGTCGGGGTTTAATGACATTGGCGCATATTCAGAAATCGTAACCAAAGTCGAAACTAATAAAACAGAAACTAAAATATAGTTCATAGATAGTTATAGCTCTTATTAACAATTCATAACTAGTGCAGCAACTGCTTTCAGCTGGTAAATGAAATGCAACCTTGCATATTGTTATGTAGAGAGCATAAAATGTCGATAGTATTTTGAACGATAAATTCTGCAATTAATTAAAAAGCTTAGAAAAACAGTTTTATTTACTTAAACAAATTTACAAATTCTAAAAAAGTAATTTTTTAGTCATAGTCTGTATATAAATCAATTAAAATAAGGGCCTGTAAAAATAAAGTTATTCAATAAAATTTTGTCGACCAAAAACACATCTGTAATTTATTTGATTGCTTTATATGGATATTTTTTTGGACGCAATAGAAATAAATGCAAGAAGTAAAAATAATAAAATAAGGTAAGCTTATTATATAGGAAATTGTTAGAAAATAAAGAGTATTTGTTGTTTTGTGCATTTTAGAGAGCCACAAATTGATTTTACTTTTCAAATAAATTGTTAATGAAATCAACCAGCTGTTCTTTGAATGTATTAGTTAGCCCTTTCGCTACAAGTTTTATCTGGGTTGCTAAAAAATCCAATTTTTTGGATTTTTACTGTAATTGGCCCTTACAACAACAATCAATACTCGATTTAAAAAAAATTAGCCCCACGTGTGTTTTTTGAATTGTATCCATATGGATACATATTTCGGCTATGGTAAAGAAAAATGCTAGTATTTTATGTTTTTTTAAATTTGAGTTTTTATTTATTTTAGTAGTTTTAACAAATAAACTTAATTTTTTACAACAAAAGCAAACGCTGCAAATATGTATATAAATAAATTAAAAATTATAAACGTAAAATTCATATAATTACAATAAATAAAGACAAAAAATAGCATATAACCAAGGAAATTTTTTCAAAATCAGTTCTAATGAAACCTTTTCTAGAACCGATTGTACTATCACCGGTTACATAGAACCAGTTCTATAACCGGATCTTTGTAACCGGTTATAGTATAACCAGTTCTAAAAAAGGTTCTATTAGAACGAATTTTAAAATTGTTTTTACATGAGTAGTAGGGAAGTGGCGGTTCGGTGGCAATTAAAATTGTTAAATTGTGGGTGAAATTGTTAAATTTGGGTAATTAAAATTTGAAAATTGTTAAATTCTTGGAAATTTGTGTTTTTTTGTTTACATAAGGAGTCTTTTGTTTACATTAGGAGTTTTTTGTTTACATTAGGAGTTTTTGTTTACATTAAGTGTATGTCTGTCTGTCGGTCTGTCTGTCTGCCTGCCTGACCGTGGGAAGTTTGTGTGTGGAATATTTTGTGTGAATGTATTAAGGCGGTTCATAGTTTGGCGGTTTTTATGTGTGTATGTGACGACGGGGAAAATCATGAAAATGGTTTTTCCTAATGCTGACGGAAAATCATCTAATGATTTTTCGTAATTCCGAAGGCAAAACATGATAATTTTTCGTAATACCGAAGGCAAAACATGATAATTTTTCCTAATGCCTACTGCAATACATGATTATTATTTTTTTCAAATGCCGACGGCAAAAAATTAATATAATTTTTTCAAATGCCGACGGGAAAATGATTTTTCCTAATGACGACGGGAAAACGTGAAAGTTATTTTTTCTAATGCTAATGTAGGTGTTACTAGACTGTGGGAATTTAAGGCTGACCGTGATTTGAGTGGGTGGCGTTTTTGCCGTAATATGTAACCATAGGAATTTGCGGATATGTCTGTCTGTCTGTGAGAATTTAGGTGAGGGTTTGATTGGAAGGGGCGGGGTGTAGTTGAGGTAGATCGATTGCGTGTGTATGTGTGCGTGCGTGTGTGTGTGTGTGTGTATGTGTGTGTGTGTGTGTGTGTATGTTTGTAGGAATTTCAATGTGTGTATTTCTGTAGGAGCTTAGGGCTGATTGTGATTTATGAGGGGTGAGGTGTTCTAGTAATATGTAACCGGGGGAATCTGTGTGTTTGTATGTCTGTAGGAGTTTAAGGCTGACCATGATTTGGGTTATCAGGGTTGTTGACGTAATATGTATCCATGGGGATTTGTGGATGTGTCTGTCTATAGTAGTTTAAGGCTGATCGTGATTTGAGGTAGGTGAGGATGTTGTTGAGGTAAATTGGTTATGTGTATGTATGTATGTATGTATGTATGTATGTATTTTTGTAAGAATTTAAGATGATTGTGATTTATTAGGGGCGAGGTGTTCTTGTAATATGTAGCCGTGAGAATCTATGTGTATAGACGTCTGTAGAAGTTTAAGACTATCTGGTGAGAGTGTTGTGTTGTTGAGATTAATCTTATGTATTGTATATGTATGTATGTATGATCATGGGAATTTGTGTATGTATATCTGAGGGAGAATTTAAGGCTCGTCATGATTTGCAAAAGGTGGGGTGTTGTTGAAATTTTCTTGGATATTTCTTATATGAATTCTGCTATGTGTGTGTGTGTGTATTTGCGCTAATATTTATATGTAGATAGAAATAAATTGTTTTCAGTATCGACATTTGGTACTATAAAATACTATCATATGTCTGGACTTCCCTAATCTTATTATGTTTTTATACTTACGCTTGTTTTATATTTTCTCACACTTAAATTTGTCTCGCGTTAAGGTCTGCCTATATGAAATTTGTTTATATTACAGATTTTGTTTATTTCAATCTTTGAATACATTTTTTTTTGTCATTGATGTCTTTTGTTCTTCTTGTTGTTGGTGTTGTTGTTGTAAATATTCGTCTGTGTATAGATGCGATATATTCAGTTTTTTTTTATTTGAAAATAAAAACGTTTTAATTTTTATCTGCGTTTACTTAAAAGTTTGTGAGGATTTTCTGTTTTTAAGTAAAACTGAATTCCTGAAGATACATACTCTATAGTAATAGCAACTATAATAGAAATATTCCTTATACTCAATTTACATTTTTTAAAGTTGATGCAACGTTAGTAAGTTAACGTTAGAAATTTTTGGGGTATATAATTTTTTCTAACTATAGACTTTTTTCTTCACTTTCTACATTTGTTTTCGAAATCTTGCTTTGCTTTATGAAAATGTATAAACATTTTTAAATGAAACTGATCCGGCACTCCAGCTTATATACTGATAGTTTTTTTTTCTTTGGTAGTCAACTTACTTCTTTTTTTATTTTTATTGATAAACATTTAAAATCAAAAGGGAGCTTTATATTGAAATTATTATTTTCATAATTGTTGAAAACAACCACTAGTTTTTTTTTTGTGATGAAATCATTTGAAGTTGAAACTGATATCTTTGCTTACTGTTTTAAATTAAAATTTTATTCAATAGAATAAAAGGAGCTTTTTTCTTAAATTCTGATGCAGTTAAGATCGGATATGAGACTGAATTTAAATGTACTTTTAAATTAGTCACAATGAACAAACTTATTTTCTTGTTGAAAAGCGATCATCAGAAAACGAAGTGGTTTTCAGAGACTTTAGGTATACCCTTTCGACGGTTCCTCTAGGATACAAGATGACTTTGTTTGACGAAATTTCTGTTGCTTTATACTGATAATATTTTTACATTAATAAGGTACATATATGTTTGTTTTATGAAGCGTGAGCACCTTTCACTTTTATTTGTTGTCCTATATGATTTTTTTTTAATTTTATTAAAGTTCAGCGTATTGTGTATACATTTCTGAAATGTTTAAGTGTGTTTTGTGTTTCCATCGGACAGAGTGTACGTATTAGTTGGTCAGTCACTCTATATTTTTATTTATTTTTTTCTTCTAATGTGCCACTCCTTTTTTCAGATTTTACTACTTGGAATAGAGTATTTTTGTCTAATTTTTTGGTGGGTATATACATTAGGTATGTAGAAATTAGTTTACTTACAAAGAAATGTATGTTTAATAAACAACTATTGTAGCAAATCGATCTCAGCAATTCACCGTCGGTGTTTTCATAAAGTGTTAGAAACAATGAAATATCTATGTTTGGGAGAATTTTTTTGCCTCAAGTAGGTATTTCTGCATGAGGTTTGCTGGTTGACTCCTATCGCATTCATATGTAATGATTATCCACTTAAAAAAGGTCATCATCACCATCAATCACTCCCGTATACAATACATTCATGAGTTGGGTTGATCCAGATACAATTGCTGTCTCATCACTTTCTAACAGCTTTATATATTTTGCTAGTATGCATGCCTTAGCATGCTTCTATCGATAGTGACGTAAGAGTCCAAGATGTAGTAGTGTTACAATTAAAAATCTTTACTATTAGAATTTACCAGATCGCTCTTTTGAATTTTTGCAAAGTAGATACATATGTATGTATGTATTTAAGTGACCACAAAATCATAAAATTTCTTTGCTTACAAAATTGTATGACGTGAGGATTTTTTTTTTTGAAATTATGCATGCTTCCGCATGCTTTCATTTTTTTTTCTGTAAATTTATTTAATACTCATACAGATATAAAGTAAGATCTGTTTGCAGTATGCATGCTTCAGCATGATTCTAGTTGAAGCGTATATTCACTCACTAAGTTTGCTTGATACTTATTCATACACATGTACATTCTTAAAGATTGGATATCAAAGTCCAAATTCCGTAGTTTATCTATATTTTCTAAAGATCTGATAGCTAAAGAAATAAATAGAGCGAAGATCTTCTATAATAATCCCATTTTCATATTGTAAAATTTTGCGTTCTAACGCTTTCGATGGGAAAATGTACATACAACTTTATAAAAAGTGATAATATGATGTGCTGCTGAATATTGCACTATGTTATAGTTTATTTTAAACACTGAAGTTTTAGCAAATTTCATTCAGACCAACAAGTTTAGAGAATTCCACTACATTTAGCTAATTATCTAATTCCACTACATTTAGTTAATTACCTTTCTTAAGACCCATCATTCCTAATCAATCCTACAAAAAAACTAGATTTTTCGTTTTAATTTAATTTTTATTTTTATTAAATTCAACATTCATTCTTCAAATTACTTTATACTGTATTAAGCAGCTTTTTCTCATTTGTTGAGTTAACTTTAATCGTAAACATTTTAATGGTGAGATAAATTTTTCTATTTTATGCACTAAGTAATTCCTTATATATGTATACCAATCCTTTTATATGAACCATTAAAGCTAATTCTTTTCACATCATTCCTTTTAATGCTCAATTAAATCATTGTACTATTGATGCTTTCATATTAAGTAATGTTTAATCTTCTATTTATGTACGAGTTTTCCAAAGTATTTATTAAAAAATTCCTTAGAATCATCTGTTTGTAAGTTTTTTTTTTTTTTTTTTTGGTACCCGTACCACTTCAAAAATATTTTCCATTCCTTGGTTTTTGGAGTGCAGCTTTTATTTTCAGCTGTACTACAATTTGATAATATGTCAATTACACTCTTCAAAAATCAACAATTTCTATTTTCTGTAGAATAGTTCTCCATTTCACCTAACTTAGCTCCATAAAACTTCATATATTCCTGTCATTGCATCTCTACAAGCACAAACAATTTTCGAGTTTTAATATGGAGTTCGGTTACTAAATTTCTTTTTAAAGACATTGAGTTGTTTTACAGACTTTTTCGATAGTGTGGTGATCTACATGTTGCACTTTCAGCTATTTATACTAACATGTAGTTAATTTTCTAATCTATATATTTAATCGTACAGCTCTTCAATTTATTTTTAATTATTTAATTTTTAGAATTGCTTTTCAATTTTATAACTCTCTTCCTTCTCTAATTTTATTTCACGTTGTAGTCCACCAATATGCATTTGAATATATTCTTGAATTATATCAATGCCTTAAGCTATATTATTAATTTGTTCTTTAGTTTGTCGATTTCAGTTTCCAGAAAAATTAACTTATATCATCGTTCTCTGACGGAGAACGATGATGATTCTGTATGCATACATTAGTAGTAATTAAAATCTTTTTATAGATTTCGAGTTCAAATTTATCATAATTTTTTGGTATTTTATCAAACATTAGAGAAAATAGTCCTAGTGTTAGAGCCCATATTTACCACCAACTTGTATTTTATCTTCATTCAGTTTGAGGTTACTATCACCATTAGTTTGTATCTAATTCATTTCTTCCTTCCAATACTGATAAGTCTTCGGAATTGGAAGTCTTTGAATACAAATCATCGTCATCATCATTCTCAGTATTAGCATCATTAAATAAGATGGTATTATCTTTGGTGTACTTGTCTCTAACTTGACTAATGGATTCTCATGCTTTCAACTAGTATATTTTCAACTTCTGTCTTGATTTTACTTTCTTCTTTCATAAGAATTCTTTTAATATTTTTACAACTATTTTTGAATTCTTCTGTTATAGGTTTAAATGTATCTTTTAGTTGCTCACTTGTATCTATTTCACCAGTTTTTATACTACGAAGCTTTTTCTTCATCACATTTCTTGTCAACACCAAATGCTTTAAATCTTTCTCATCCATGTTTGCTAACAGCAAATTCAGGTATCAGCTACTAGATCAGCTTATCAGGAGCTTATCTGGTTTTCAGATCAGCTTATCAGGAGCTGGTCTAGTTATCAGATCAGCTTATCAGGAGCTGGTCTGGTTATCATATCAGCTTATCAGGACCTGATCTGGTTATCAGATCAGCTTATCAGGACCTGATCTGGTTATCAGATCAGCTTATCAGGAGCTGGTCTGGTTATCAGATCAGCTTATCAGGACCTGATCTGGTTATCAGATCAGCTTATCAGGAACTGGTCTGGTTATCAGATCAGCTTATCAGGACCTGATCTGGTTATCAGATCAGCTTATCAGGAGCTGGTCTGGTTATCAGATCAGCTTATCAGGACCTGATCTGGTTATCAGATCAGCTTATCAGGAGCTGGTCTGGTTTTCAGATCAGCTTATCAGGAGCTGGTCTGGTTATCAGATCAGTTTATCAGGAGCTGATCTGATTTTCAGATCAGCTTATCAGGAGCTGGTCTGATTTTCAGATCAGCTTATCAGGAGCTGGTCTGATTTTCAGATCAGCTTATCAGGAGCTGGTCTGGTTATCAGATCAGCTTATCAGGAGCTGGTCTGGTTTTCAGATCAGCTTATCAGGAGCTGGTCTGGTTATCAGATCAGCTTATCAGGACCTGATCTGATTTTCAGATTAGCTTATCAGGAGCTGGTCTGGTTATCAGATCAGCTTATCAGGTAACAGATCAGGCTATCAGGAGCTGTTCAGATTTTCATTTCAAGATATCTGAGTCAGATTTAGTTATCAGTGTACAAGTAGCTAGCCATTTATAACATTTATATACATGAAGTTTAAAGTCAGATGAAATACGAAAAAGTAAAGTTTTATGTAGTAAAATTATTTTCTATAACCATCATCGTTTAATTCAATATCTTTGCGTATAATCAAAAATTCATATTTAGCCTTTCAACATGCTTTATATTTTTCTGACCTTACTTAAACATTAAAATTACATTATGATGATCTCTTATCAAATGTTTGGTGATTCTGGTGTAAGTTTTACATAAGTAGAATGAATCAACATTCTTATCTCTCCCCATACAAAAGTATTCTTCCCATACGCATCATCGTTAAATATCATATTGGAATTACTTTGGACTGAAATAACAGATTCACTATCGGTAAATTTTGTAATATATTATTGTTTTAATTGATGAAATTAATTTCTTTATATCTAGGTTGATATAAAGATTTTGAGTATAAATAAATGTTCTCAAATTTAAGTCCATTAGGACTTTCTAGCCAGCCAATCATAGCGTTTTTTTTTTCGCAATTTGACAGGTCAACTATTGTTGCACGAATAGAATTTGATATAAAGGAACTATGATTTATTTTTGAACCATCGTTCGATGATTCATCAATATTTCGTACCAAGGTTTTTTAGGTTGTTTTACTAACCGAATTTATGTAGCTAAATACATTTTATAAATATTATCTCTTATTATAAAAAAATAAAGTAATACAGCTATACCATATCAGAAAATATTTTCTGAAATCGTATAGCTGCATTAGTTTATTTTTTCTATAATAAGAGATAATGATCCACACTCATAATCAAAACAGCATAAAAATATCCTTTGTTTTGACTATGAGTATGCATCAATATTTATGAAATGCGTTTAGTTACAAAAATGTGGTTAGTAAAACAAAGTATATTTTAACAGCCTTATTTATAACACTTATTAGGGCTTTATAAATACTTTTTAAAACAAATTTTTATAAAAAATTTGTTTTAAAAAGCCTTTCCAAATCCTTAATAAGTTTTATAAATAAGGCTGTAAGAGTTTAAAATCAGTATTTTGTATGATAATACTGATTTGAAACTCTTAAAATATTCTTTGTTTTGACTATGAGTAGGGCTCATTATCTCTTATTATAGGACAAATAAAATAATATAGCTATACGATTTCAGAAAATATTTTCTGATATCGTATAGCTACATTTTTAATTTTTCTATAATAAGAGATAATATTTATGAAATACATTTCATAAATATTGGCGCATACTCATAGTAAAAACAACCTAAAAATACCTTGGTACGAAATATTGATGAATCATCAAAATTTCATACCATCCTATATTTATGTTGTTTTACTAATCGCATTTTGTAAATAAATGCATTTCATAAATATTATCTATTATTAGTAGTAGGGAACTATCGCTTCTGCCCCACAGTGGGTCGGTTCGCTAACCTGGCAGGTCAAAATTATTTGATGGTCAGTCTATACGGTTTTGAGGATGCTGAGTTCGACAAAAATAATTAAAAAATTCTAGCTCAATTTGTTAGGAAATATTACAGAGTTTTGCTATTGCGAACTTCGGTAGTATTAATTTTTCATGTAATATTTTCAATATTTAATTTTTCATATAATATTTTCAGTACTTTTAGAACAAGTTCTTAGCTGTCCAGAAATCCTTTTATTTTTTTGATATTGAAATGGTAATATTTATGGTTTTAGTCCAGATAAATTAAGCATTCATTCCACTGTGCACCCCCAAATTGTTAAATTTGGGTAATTAAAATTTGAAAATTGTTAAATTCTTGGAAATTTGTGTTTTTTTTTTGTTTACATAAGGAGTTTTTTGTTTATATAAGGAGTTTTTTGTTTACATTATGAGTTTTTTGTTTACATTAGGAGTTTTTGTTTACATTAAGTGTATGTCTGTCTGTCGGTCTGTCTGTCTGCCTGCCTGACCGTGGGAAGTTTGTGTGTGGAATATTTTGTGTGAATGTATTAAGGCGGTTCATAGTTTGGCGGTTTTTATGTGTGTATGTGACGACGGGGAAAATCATGAAAATGGTTTTTCCTAATGCTGACGGAAAATCATCTAATGATTTTTCGTAATTCCGAAGGCAAAACATGATAATTTTTCGTAATACCGAAGGCAAAACATGATAATTTTTCCTAATGCCTACTGCAATACTTGATAATTTTTCCTAATGCCTACTGCAATACATGATTATTATTTTTTTCAAATGCCGACGGCAAAAAATGAATATAATTTTTTCAAATGCCGACGGGAAAATGATTTTTCCTAATGACGACGGGAAAACGTGAAAGTTATTTTTTCTAATGCTAATGTAGGTGTTGCTAGACTGTGGGAATTTAAGGCTGACCGTGATTTGAGTGGGCGGCGTTGTTGCCGTAATATGTAACCATAGGAATTTGTGGATGTGTCTGTCTGTCTGTGAGAATTTAGGTGAAGGTTTTATTGGCAGGGGGCGGGGTGTAGTTGAGGTAGATCGATTGCGTGTGTAGTTGTGTGTGAATGTATGTGTATGTGTGTGTGTGTGTGTGTGTGTGTGTATGTTTGTAGGAATTTCAATGTGTGTATTTCTGTAGGAGCTTAAGGCTGATTGTGATTTATGAGGGGTGAGGTGTTCTAGTAATATGCAACCGGGGGAATCTGTGTGTTTGTATGTCTGTAGGAGTTTAAGGCTGACCATGATTTGGGTGGGCAGGGTTGTTGACGTAATATGTAGCCATGGGGATTTGTGAATGTGTCTCTCTATAGTAGTTTAAGGTTGATCGTGATTTGAGGTGGGTGAGGATGTTGTTGAGGTAAATTGGTTATGCGTATGTATGTATGTATGTATTTTTGTAAGAATTTAAGATGATTGTGATTTATTAGGGGCGAGGTGTTCTTGTAATATGTAGCCGTGAGAATCTATGTGTATAGACGTCTGTAGAAGTTTAAGACTATCTGTAATTTCAGGTAGGTGAGAGTGTTGTGTTGTTGAGATTAATCTTATATATTGTATATGTATGTATGATCATGGGAATTTGTGTATGTATATCTGAGGGAGAATTTAAGGCTCGTCATGATTTGCAAAAGGTGGGGTGTTGTTGAAATTTTCTTGGAAATTTCTTATATGAATTCTGCTATGTGTGTGTATTTGAGCTGGTATTTATATGTAGGTAGAAATAAATTGTTTTCAACATCGACATTTGGTACTATAAAATACTATCATATATCTGGACTTTCCTAATCCTAGTATGCTTTTATACTTACGATTGCTTTATATTTTCTCATGCTTAAATTTGTCTCGCGTTGAAGTCGGTCTGTGTGAAATTTGTTTATATTACAGATTTTGTTTATTTAACTACATTCGTCTTCTTTGACTGAAAGAGTTATCTACACACAGAGAAAAACCAACTTGAAATCAGTAAGAACCATGCTGAATTAATAAGAACCATTAGCGAAGGTTTAGTCATATTGAAATTTCTTATTTCAATATGGACAAAATATTAATTTACAGTATTCATTTATTAAACTCATTAGTTTGTAGATATCTCAATATACATTTTCTATTATATTAAAAATTATTGAATTAATGTGATGAATTCTTATTTTTAAGCTGCAGATTTTCCCTAAGTGTATGGATTGTTTATATTTGCATTGTGCTTTAACTAAACGACGCTTCATATATTTTCATGATGTAGATCTAATAAATACTTAAGCATTGATAAGAAATTTGATATGTATACATACAAATTGATTTTATGTGTGTATGTATGTATGTATGTATGTACGTACATACAAATAAGAGTACAACTCAATCTTTGAATTCATTTTTTTTTGTCTTATGATATCTTTTTGTTGTGTATTATCTGAAATTAAAAACGTTGTTTTATCTGCATTTACTTAAAAGCTTGTGAAGATTTTCTGTTTTAAGTAAAACTGAATTTCTGAAGATACATACTCCATAGTAATAGTAACTATAATAGAAATATTTCTTATACTTAATTTACATTTTTTTAAAGTTGACGCAACGTTAGTTAGTCAACGTTTGACATTTTTGGGGGTATGCAATTTTTTCTAACTATAGCCTTTTTTCTTTACTTTCTACATTTATTTTGGAAAACTTGCTTTGCTTTTTAAAAATGTATAAACATTTTTAAATGAAACTGATCCGGCACTCCAGCTTAGGTACTGATAGTTTTTTTTTTTTGTTGTTAGTTAACTTACTTATTTTTTATTTTTTATTGATAAACATTGGAAATCAAAAGGGAGTTTTATATTGTAATTATTATTTTCATAATTGTTGAAAACAATCGCTACTTCTTTTGCGATGAAATCATTTGAATTACTTTTGCAACTTTACGCGTTTATAAAAATTATGTTATTTTCTATATTTCTTAATTTATAAGACTTTTAGACTTTGTCCTTTAGGGGTTATATATTCTATTATACGATTATGAATAAGAATGCAGTAAGCTGATGTATTTGCTTACTGCTTCAAATTAAAATTTTATTAAATTGAATAAAAGGAGTTTTTTTTCTTAAACTCTAATGCAGTTAGAAGCGCTGGAGATTCTTTCATATAACAGCTTTTTTGAAATTTTTGATACATAGTATAATATAGAATTGGATAACATTTATTTTTAATTTTTATGTTAAGAAGTACGGGTATGAGACTGAATTTAAATGTACTTTTAAATTAGTTAAATCATAATGAACAAACATATTTTCTTCTTTAATAGCGATCAACAGAAAACGAACTCGTTTTCATATAATTTAGGTATACCCTAGGATACAAGATGACTTTGTATGACGAAATTTCTGTTGCTTTATACTGATAATATGTTTACATTAATAAGATACATATACATATGTTTATTTTATGAACGGTGAGCACCTATGGCTTTTATTTAATGTTCTATATGACTTTTTTTTTTCATTTTATTAAAGTTCAGCGTATTGTATATATATATTTCTGAAATGTTGAAGTGTGTTTTGTGTCCCCATCGGGCAGAGTGTACGTATTAGTTGGTCAGTCAGTCTCTATTTTTATTTATTTTTTTTTCTTCTAATGTGCCACTCCTTTTTCAGATTTTACTACTTGGAATAGAGAATTTTTGTCTAATTTTTTGGTGGGTATATACATTAGGTATGTAGAAATTAGTTTAGATGCAAAGAAATGCATGTTTAATATACAACTATTGTATCAAATCGATCTCAAATAACTCAGTTACCTCTACCAGCAATTCACCGTTGGTGTATTCATAAAGTGTTAGAAACAATGAAATATCTATGTTTTGAGAGAATTTTTCCCCTCAAGTATTTCTACATGAGGTTTGAGGGGTCAATCACTGTCGCATTCATATGTAATGATTATTCACTTAAAAAACGTCATCATCACCATCAATCATCTCCGTATACAATACATTCATGAGTTGGGTTGATCCAGATACAATTGCTGTCTCATCACCTTCTAACAGCTTTATATATTTTGCTAGTATGCATGCCTTAGCATGCTTCTATCGATAGTGACGTAAGAGTCCGAGATGTAGAGTGTTACAATTAAAAATCTTTACTATTAGAATTTACCAGTTCGCTCTTTTGAATTTTTACAAAGTAGATACATATGTATGTATTTCATTGACCACAAAATCATAAAATTTCTTTGCTTACAAAATTGTATGACGTGAGGATTTTTTTTTTTTTTTTTTTTTTTTTTTTGTTAAATTATACATGCTTCGGCATGCTTTCATTTTTTTTTTCTATAAATTTATGTAATACTCAGATACAGATATAAAGTAAGATCTGTTTACTGTACATTTTAAAATTTATGCATGCTTCAGCATGATTCTAGTTGAAGCGTATATTCATTCACTAAGTTTGTTTGGTACTTATTCATACACATGTACATTCTTAAAGATTGGATATCAAAGTCCAATTTCCGTAGTTTATCTATATTTTCTAAAGATCTGATAGCTAAAGAAATAAATAGAGTGAAGATCTTCTATAATAATCCCATTTTCATATTGTAAAATTTTGCGTGCTAGCGCTTTCGATGGGAAAATATACATACAACTTTATAAAAAGTGATAATGTGATGTGCTGCTGAATATTGCACTATGTTATAGTTCATTTTAAACACTGAAGTTTTAGCAATATTTCATTCAGACCAACAAGTTTAGAGAATTCCACTACATTTAGTTAATTATCTTTCTTAAGACTCATCATTCCTAATCAATCCTACAAAAAACAACACAAACTAGATTTTTCGTTTTAATTTTATTTTTATTAAATTCAACATTCATTCTTCAAATTACTTTATACTATATTAAGTAGCTTTTCCTCATTTGTTGAGTTGACTTTAATAGGAGACATTTTAATGGTACGATGAACTTTTCTATTGCATGCATTGAGTAAATCCTTATACATACCAATCGACTTATATGAACCATTAAAGCTAATTCTTTTCACATCATACCTTTCAATGATCTATTAAATCATTCTAATATTGATGCTTTCATATTAAGTAATGTTTAATCTTCTATTTATGTATGAGTTTTCCCAAGTATTTATTAAAAAATTCTTTAGAATCATCTGTTTGTAAGTTTTTTGGTACCCGTACCACTTCAAAAATATTTTCCATTGCCTTGGTTTTTAGAGTGCAGCTTTTATTTTCAGCTGTACTTTGAGAATGTGTCAATTACAGTCTTCAAAAATCAACAATTTCTATTTTCTGTAGAATAGTTCTACATTTCACCTAACTTAGCTCCATAAAACATCATATATTCCTGTCATTACATCTCTACAAGCACAAACAGTTGTTGAAATTTAATATGGACTTCGTTAACTAAATTCCTTTTTAAAGACATTGAATTGTTTCACAGATTTTTTCGAAAGTGTTGTGATCTACATCTTGCACTTTCAGCTATTTATACTAATATGTAGTTAATTTTCTAATCTATATATTTAACCGTAAACTCTTCAATTTGTTTTTAATTATTTACTTTTTAGAATTGCTTTTTCAATTTTATAACTGTCTTCTTTCTCTAATTTTATTTCACGTTGTAGTTCCTCAATTTGCATTTAAATATATTCTTGAATATTAATGCTTTAAGCTATATTATTAATTTGTCTTGTACTTTATCTTCATTCAGTTTAATGTAACTATCAACAATAGTTTGTATCTAATTCATTTATGCCTTCCAATACTGATAAGTCAGTATAAATGTCTTCAGAATTGGAAGTCTATGAGTAAAATCATCGTCATCATCATTCTCAGTATTAGCATCATTAAATATGATGGTATTATCAAATATTGTTCCTTTTACTAGTTTCTTTGGGGTACTTGTCTATATCTTGAGTGAAGGTTTCTCAGGCTTTAAACTTGTATATTTTCAACTTCTGTCTTGATTTTACTTTCTTCTTTCATAAGAATTCTTTTAATATTTTTAGAACTATTTATGAATTCTTCTGCTATAGGTTTAAATGTATCTTTTAGTTGTTCACTTGTATCTATTTCACCAGTTTTTATACTACGAAGCTTTTTCTTCAACACATTTCTTGTCAACACCAACTGTTTTAAAATTTTCTCATCCAGGGCAAATAACAGGTATCAGCAATCATATCAGCTTTTCAGGAGCTGGTCTGGTTTTCAGATCAGCTTTTCAGGACCTGGTCTGGTTTTCAGATCAGCTTATCAGGACCTGGTCTGGTTTTCAGATCAGCTTTTCATGACCTGGTCTGGTTTTCAGATCAGCTTTTCAGGACCTGGTCTGGTTTTCAGATCAGCTTTTCAGGACCTGGTCTGGTTTTCAGATCAGCTTATCAGGACCTGGTCTGGTTTTCAGATCAGCTTATCAGGAGCTGGTCTGGTTTTCAGATCAGCTTATCAGGAGCTGATCTGATTTTTAGATCAGCTTATCAGGTAACAGATCAGGCTATCAGGAGCTCTTCAGATTTTCATTTCAAGATATCTGAGTCAGATTTAGTTATCAGTGTACAAGTAGCTAGCCATTTATAACATTTATATACATGAAGTTTAAAGTCAGATGAAATACGAAAAAGTAAAGTTTTATCTAGTAAAATTATTTTCTATAACGATCATCGTTTAATTCACTATCTTTGCTTATAATCAAAAATCCATATTTATCCTTTCAACATGCTTTTTATTTTTCTCACCTAACTTAAACATTAAATATACATTATGATGATCTCTTATTAAATGTTTGATGATTCTGGTGTAAGTCTTACATAAGTAGAATGAATCAACATTCTTATCTCTCCCCATACAAAAATATGCTTCCCATACGCATCATCGTTAAATATCATATTGGAATTACTTTGGACTGAAATAACAGATTCACTATCGGTAAATTTTGTAATATATTATTATTTTAATTGATGTAATTAATTTCTTCAGATATTTATATCTGGGGTGATATAAAGATTTTGAGTATAAATAAATGTTCTCAAAATTAAAGTCCATTAGGACTTTCTAGCAAGCCAATCATAGCGTTTTTTTTTTCGTAATTTGACAGGTCAACTATTGTTGCACGAATAGAATTTGATATAAAGGAACTATGATTTATTTTTGAACTATCGTTCGATGAATCATCAATATTTCGTACCAAGGTATTTTAGGTTGTTTTACTAACCGCATTTATGTAGCTAAATACATTTTATAAATATTATCTCTTATTATAAAAAAATAAACTAATACAGCTATACCATATCAGAAAATATTTTCTGAAATCGTATAGCTGCATTAGTTTATTTTTTCTATAATAAGAGATAATGATCCACACTCATAATCAAAACAGCATAAAAATATCCTTTTTTTGACTATGAGTATGCATCAATATTTATGAAATGCGTTTAGTTACAAAAATGTGGTTAGTAAAACAAAGTATATTTTAACAGCCTTATTTATAACACTTATTAGGGCTTTATAAAGACTTTTTAAGAAAAAATTTTTATAAAAAATTTGTTTTAAAAAGCCTTTCCAAAGCCTTAATAAGTATTATAAATAAGGCTGTAAGAGTTTAAAATCAGTATTTTTTATGATAATACTGATTTGAAACTCTTAAAATATTCTTTGTTTTGACTATGAGTAGGGGCCATTATCTCTTATTATAGGACAAATAAAATAATATAGCTATACGATTTCAGAAAATATTTTCTGATATCGTATAGCTACATTTTTAATTTTTCTATAATAAGAGATAATATTTATGAAATACATTTCATAAATATTGGCGCATACTCATAGTAAAAACAACCTAAAAATACCTTGGTACGAAATATTGATGAATCATCAAAATTTCATACCATCCTATATTTATGTTGTTTTACTAATCGCATTTTGTAAATAAATGCATTTCATAAATATTATCTATTATTATAGAAAGAATCAAATAGTATGGTTATATGATATTAGAAAACATGATTTCTGATATCATATAATCATACTATTTTATTTTTCTATAATAAGAGATAATGACTCATACTCATAGTCAAAACAAAGGATATTTATATGCTGTTTTGATTATGAGTATGCGTCAATATTTATGAAATGCATTTAGTTATAAAATGCGGTTAGTAAAACAAAGTATATTTTAAGTGTTTAAAACCACCATTTTTATGGTAATACCGGTTTTAAACACTTAAAGCATACTTTGTTTTGACTATGAGCATGAGCTGATATTTATGAAATGGATTTTATAAATATTGACTTATACCCTTAGTCAAAACAACATAAATAATTCTTGGTATGAAATATTGATGATTCATCGAACGATAGTTCAAAAATAAATCATAGTTCCCTTATATCAAATTCTATTCGTGCAACAATAGTTGACCTGTCAAACTACGAAAAAAAAAACGCTATGATTGGCTTGCTAGAAAGTCCTAATGGACTTTAATTTTGAGAACATTTATTTATACTCAAAATCTTTATATCACCCCAGATATAAATATCTGAAGAAATTAATTACATCAATTAAAATAATAATATATTACAAAATTTACCGATAGTGAATCTGTTATTTCATTCCAAAGTAATTCCAATATGATATTTAACGATGATGCGTATGGGAAGCATATTTTTGTATGGGAAGAGATAAGAATGTTGATTAATTCTACTTATGTAAAACTTACACCAGAATCACCAAACATTTAATAAGAGATCATCATAATGTATATTTAATGTTTAAGTTAGGTGAGAAAAATAAAAAGCATGTTGAAAGGATAAATATGGATTTTTGATTATAAGCAAAGATAGTGAATTAAACGATGATCGTTATAGAAAATAATTTTACTAGATAAAACTTTACTTTTTCGTATTTCATCTGACTTTAAACTTCATGTATATAAATGTTATAAATGGCTAGCTACTTGTACACTGATAACTAAATCTGACTCAGATATCTTGAAATGAAAATCTGAACAGCTCCTGATAGCCTGATCTGTTACCTGATAAGCTGATCTAAAAATCAGATCAGCTCCTGATAAGCTGATCTGAAAACCAGACCAGCTCCTGATAAGCTGATCTGATAACCAGACCAGCTCCTGATAAGCTGATCTGAAAACCAGACCAGCTCCTGATAAGCTGATCTGAAAACCAGACCAGGTCCTGAAAAGCTGATCTGAAAACCAGACCAGGTCCTGATAAGCTGATCTGAAAACCAGACCAGGTCCTGAAAAGCTGATCTGAAAACCAGACCAGGTCCTGAAAAGCTGATTTGAAAACCAGACCAGCTCCTGAAAAGCTGATATGATTGCTGATACCTGTTATTTGCCCTGGATGAGAAAATTTTAAAACAGTTGGTGTTGACAAGAAATGTGTTGAAGAAAAAGCTTCGTAGTATAAAAACTGGTGAAATAGATACAAGTGAACAACTAAAAGATACATTTAAACCTATAGCAGAAGAATTCATAAATAGTTCTAAAAATATTAAAAGAATTCTTATGAAAGAAGAAAGTAAAATCAAGACAGAAGTTGAAAATATACAAGTTTAAAGCCTGAGAAACCTTCACTCAAGATATAGACAAGTACCCCAAAAGAAACTAGTAGAAGGAACAATATTTGATAATACCATCATATTTAATGATGCTAATACTGAGAATGATGATGACGATGATTTTACTCATAGACTTCCAATTCTGAAGACATTTATACTGACTTATCAGTATTGGAAGGCATAAATGAATTAGATACAAACTATTGTTGATAGTTACATTAAACTGAATGAAGATAAAATACAAGACAAATTAATAATATAGCTTAAAGCATTAATATTCAAGAATATATTTAAATGCAAATTGAGGAACTACAACGTGAAATAAAATTAGAGAAAGAAGACAGTTATAAAATTGAAAAAGCAATTCTAAAAAGTAAATAATTAAAAACAAATTGAAGAGTTTACGGTTAAATATATAGATTAGAAAATTAACTACATGTTAGTATAAATAGCTGAAAGTGCAAGATGTAGATCACAACACTTTCGAAAAAATCTGTGAAACAATTCAATGTCTTTAAAAAGGAATTTAGTTAACGAAGTCCATATTAAATTTCAACAACTGTTTGTGCTTGTAGAGATGTAATGACAGGAATATATGATGTTTTATGGAGCTAAGTTAGGTGAAATGTAGAACTATTCTACAGAAAATAGAAATTGTTGATTTTTGAAGACTGTAATTGACACATTCTCAAAGTACAGCTGAAAATAAAAGCTGCACTCTAAAAACCAAGGCAATGGAAAATATTTTTGAAGTGGTACGGGTACCAAAAAACTTACAAACAGATGATTCTAAAGAATTTTTTAATAAATACTTGGGAAAACTCATACATAAATAGAAGATTAAACATTACTTAATATGAAAGCATCAATATTAGAATGATTTAATAGATCATTGAAAGGTATGATGTGAAAAGAATTAGCTTTAATGGTTCATATAAGTCGATTGGTATGTATAAGGATTTACTCAATGCATGCAATAGAAAAGTTCATCGTACCATTAAAATGTCTCCTATTAAAGTCAACTCAACAAATGAGGAAAAGCTACTTAATATAGTATAAAGTAATTTGAAGAATGAATGTTGAATTTAATAAAAATAAAATTAAAACGAAAAATCTAGTTTGTGTTGTTTTTTGTAGGATTGATTAGGAATGATGAGTCTTAAGAAAGATAATTAACTAAATGTAGTGGAATTCTCTAAACTTGTTGGTCTGAATGAAATATTGCTAAAACTTCAGTGTTTAAAATGAACTATAACATAGTGCAATATTCAGCAGCACATCACATTATCACTTTTTATAAAGTTGTATGTATATTTTCCCATCGAAAGCGCTAGCACGCAAAATTTTACAATATGAAAATGGGATTATTATAGAAGATCTTCACTCTATTTATTTCTTTAGCTATCAGATCTTTAGAAAATATAGATAAACTACGGAAATTGGACTTTGATATCCAATCTTTAAGAATGTACATGTCTATGAATAAGTATCAAACAAACTTAGTGAATGAATATACGCTTCAACTAGAATCATGCTGAAGCATGCATAAATTTTAAAATGTACAGTAAACAGATCTTACTTTATATCTGTATCTGTATGAGTATTACATAAATTTATAGAAAAAAAAAAATGAAAGCATGCCGAAGCATGTATAATTTAACAAAAAAAAAAAAAAAAAAAAAAAAAAAAAATCCTCACGTCATACAATTTTGTAAGCAAAGAAATTTTATGATTTTGTGGTCAATGAAATACATACATATGTATCTACTTTGTAAAAATTCAAAAGAGCGAACTGGTAAATTCTAATAGTAAAGATTTTTAATTGTAACACTCTACATCTCGGACTCTTACGTCACTATCGATAGAAGCATGCTAAGGCATGCATACTAGCAAAATATATAAAGCTGTTAGAAGGTGATGAGACAGCAATTGTATCTGGATCAACCCAACTCATGAATGTATTGTATGCGGAGATGATTGATGGTGATGATGACGTTTTTTAAGTGAATAATCATTACATATGAATGCGACAGTGATTGACCCCTCAAACCTCATGTAGAAATACTTGAGGGGAAAAATTCTCTCAAAACATAGATATTTCATTGTTTCTAACACTTTATGAATACACCAACGGTGAATTGCTGGTAGAGGTAACTGAGTTATTTGAGATCGATTTGATACAATAGTTGTATATTAAACATGCATTTCTTTGTATCTAAACTAATTTCTACATACCTAATGTATATACCCACCAAAAAATTAGACAAAAATTCTCTATTCCAAGTAGTAAAATCTGAAAAAGGAGTGGCACATTAGAAGAAAAAAAAAATAAATAAAAATAGAGACTGACTGACCAACTAATACGTACACTCTGCCCGATGGGGACACAAAACACACTTCAACATTTCAGAAATATATATACAATACGCTGAACTTTAATAAAATGAAAAAAAAAGTCATATAGAACATTAAATAAAAGCCATAGGTGCTCACCGTTCATAAAATAAACATATGTATATGTATCTTATTAATGTAAACATATTATCAGTATAAAGCAACAGAAATTTCGTCATACAAAGTCATCTTGTATCCTAGGGTATACCTAACTTATATGAAAACGAGTTCGTTTTCTGTTGATCGCTATTAAAGAAGAAAATATGTTTGTTCATTATGATTTAACTAATTTAAAAGTACATTTAAATTCAGTCTCATACCCGTACTTCTTAACATAAAAATTAAAAATAAATGTTATCCAATTCTATATTATACTATGTATCAAAAATTTCAAAAAAGCTGTTATATGAAAGAATCTCCAGCGCTTCTAACTGCATTAGAGTTTAAGAAAAAAAACTCCTTTTATTCAATTTAATAAAATTTTAATTTGAAGCAGTAAGCAAATACATCAGCTTACTGCATTCTTATTCATAATCGTATAATAGAATATATAACCCCTAAAGGACAAAGTCTAAAAGTTTTATAAATTAAGAAATATAGAAAATAACATAATTTTTATAAACGCGTAAAGTTGCAAAAGTAATTCAAATGATTTCATCGCAAAAGAAGTAGCGATTGTTTTCAACAATTATGAAAATAATAATTACAATATAAAACTCCCTTTTGATTTCCAATGTTTATCAATAAAAAATAAAAAATAAGTAAGTTAACTAACAACAAAAAAAAAAACTATCAGTACCTAAGCTGGAGTGCCGGATCAGTTTCATTTAAAAATGTTTATACATTTTTAAAAAGCAAAGCAAGTTTTCCAAAATAAATGTAGAAAGTAAAGAAAAAAGGCTATAGTTAGAAGAAATTGCATACCCCCAAAAATGTCAAACGTTGACTAACTAACGTTGCGTCAACTTTAAAAAAATGTAAATTAAGTATAAGAAATATTTCTATTATAGTTACTATTACTATGGAGTATGTATCTTCAGAAATTCAGTTTTACTTAAAACAGAAAATCTTCACAAACTTTTAAGTAAATGCAGATAAAACAACGTTTTTAATTTCAGATAATACACAACAAAAAGATATCATAAGACAAAAAAAAATGAATTCAAAGATTGAGTTGTACTCTTATTTGTATGTACGTACATACATACATACATACATACACACATAAAATCAATTTGTATGTATACATATCAAATTTCTTATCAATGCTTAAGTATTTATTAGATCTACATCATGAAAATATATGAAGCGTCGTTTAGTTAAAGCACAATGCAAATATAAACAATCCATACACTTAGGGAAAATCTGCAGCTTAAAAATAAGAATTCATCACATTAATTCAATAATTTTTAATATAATAGAAAATGTATATTGAGATATCTACAAACTAATGAGTTTAATAAATGAATACTGTAAATTAATATTTTGTCCATATTGAAATAAGAAATTTCAATATGACTAAACCTTCGCTAATGGTTCTTATTAATTCAGCATGGTTCTTACTGATTTCAAGTTGGTTTTTCTCTGTGTGTAGATAACTCTTTCAGTCAAAGAAGACGAATGTAGTTAAATAAACAAAATCTGTAATATAAACAAATTTCACACAGACCGACTTCAACGCGAGACAAATTTAAGCATGAGAAAATATAAAGCAATCGTAAGTATAAAAGCATACTAGGATTAGGAAAGTCCAGATATATGATAGTATTTTATAGTACCAAATGTCGATGTTGAAAACAATTTATTTCTACCTACATATAAATACCAGCTCAAATACACACACATAGCAGAATTCATATAAGAAATTTCCAAGAAAATTTCAACAACACCCCACCTTTTGCAAATCATGACGAGCCTTAAATTCTCCCTCAGATATACATACACAAATTCCCATGATCATACATACATATACAATATATAAGATTAATCTCAACAACACAACACTCTCACCTACCTGAAATTACAGATAGTCTTAAACTTCTACAGACGTCTATACACATAGATTCTCACGGCTACATATTACAAGAACACCTCGCCCCTAATAAATCACAATCATCTTAAATTCTTACAAAAATACATACATACATACATACGCATAACCAATTTACCTCAACAACATCCTCACCCACCTCAAATCACGATCAACCTTAAACTACTATAGAGAGACACATTCACAAATCCCCATGGCTACATATTACGTCAACAACCCTGCCCACCCAAATCATGGTCAGCCTTAAACTCCTACAGACATACAAACACACAGATTCCCCCGGTTGCATATTACTAGAACACCTCACCCCTCATAAATCACAATCAGCCTTAAGCTCCTACAGAAATACACACATTGAAATTCCTACAAACATACACACACACACACACACACACACATACACATACATTCACACACAACTACACACGCAATCGATCTACCTCAACTACACCCCGCCCCTGCCAATAAAACCTTCACCTAAATTCTCACAGACAGACAGACACATCCACAAATTCCTATGGTTACATATTACGGCAACAACGCTGCCCACTCAAATCACGGTCAGCCTTAAATTCCCACAGTCTAGCAACACCTACATTAGCATTAGAAAAAATAACTTTCACGTTTTCCCGTCGTCATTAGGAAAAATCATTTTCCCGTCGGCATTTGAAAAAATTATATTCATTTTTTGCCGTCGGCATTTGAAAAAAATAATAATCATGTATTGCAGTAGGCATTAGGAAAAATTATCAAGTATTGCAGTAGGCATTAGGAAAAATTATCATGTTTTGCCTTCGGTATTACGAAAAATTATCATGTTTTGCCTTCGGAATTACGAAAAATCATTAGATGATTTTCCGTCAGCATTAGGAAAAACCATTTTCATGATTTTCCCCGTCGTCACATACACACATAAAAACCGCCAAACTATGAACCGCCTTAATACATTCACACAAAATATTCCACACACAAACTTCCCACGGTCAGGCAGGCAGACAGACAGACCGACAGACAGACATACACTTAATGTAAACAAAAACTCCTAATGTAAACAAAAACTCATAATGTAAACAAAAAACTCCTTATATAAACAAAAAACTCCTTATGTAAACAAAAAAAAAACACAAATTTCCAAGAATTTAACAATTTTCAAATTTTAATTACCCAAATTTAACAATTTGGGGGTGCACAGTGGAATGAATGCTTAATTTATCTGGACTAAAACCATAAATATTACCATTTCAATATCAAAAAAATAAAAGGATTTCTGGACAGCTAAGAACTTGTTCTAAAAGTACTGAAAATATTATGTGAAAAATTAAATATTGAAAATATTACATGAAAAATTAATACTACCGAAGTTCGCAATAGCAAAACTCTGTAATATTTCCTAACAAATTGAGCTAGAATTTTTTAATTATTTTTGTCGAACTCAGCATCCTCAAAACCATATAGACTGACCATCAAATAATTTTGACCTGCCAGGTTAGCGAACCGACCCACTGTGGGGCAGAAGCGATAGTTCCCTACTACTATTATTATAGAAAGAATCAAATAGTATGGTTATATGATATTAGAAAACATGATTTCTGATATCATATAATTATACTATTTTATTTTTTTATAATAAGAGATAATGACTCATACTCATAGTCAAAACAAAGGATATTTATATGCTGTTTTGATTATGAGTATGCGTCAATATTTATGAAATGCATTTAGTTATAAAATGCGGTTAGTAAAACAAAGTATATTTTAAGTGTTTAAAACCACCATTTTTATGGTAATACCGATTTTAAACACTTAAAGCATACTTTGTTTTGACTATGAGTATGAGCTGATATTTATAAAATGGATTTTATAAATATTGACTCATACCCTTAGTCAAAACAACATAAATAATTCTTGGTACGAAATATTGATGAATCATCGAACGATAGTTCAAAAATAAATCATAGTTCCTTTATATCAAATTCTATTCGTGCAACAATAGTTGACCTGTCAAATTGCGAGAAAAAAACGCTATGATTGGCTTGCTAGAAAGTCCTAATGGACTTAAATTTGAGAACATTTATTTATACTCAAAATCTTTATATCAACCTAGATATAAAGAAATTAATTTCATCAATTAAAACAATAATATATTACAAAATTTACCGATAGTGAATCTGTTATTTCAGTCCAAAGTAATTCCAATATGATATTTAACGATGATGCGTATGGGAAGAATACTTTTGTATGGGGAGAGATAAGAATGTTGATTCATTCTACTTATGTAAAACTTACACCAGAATCACCAAACATTTGATAAGAGATCATCATAATGTAATTTTAATGTTTAAGTAAGGTCAGAAAAATATAAAGCATGTTGAAAGGCTAAATATGAATTTTTGATTATACGCAAAGATATTGAATTAAACGATGATGGTTATAGAAAATAATTTTACTACATAAAACTTTACTTTTTCGTATTTCATCTGACTTTAAACTTCATGTATATAAATGTTATAAATGGCTAGCTACTTGTACACTGATAACTAAATCTGACTCAGATATCTTGAAATGAAAATCTGAACAGCTCCTGATAGCCTGATCTGTTACCTGATAAGCTGATCTGATAACCAGACCAGCTCCTGATAAGCTAATCTGAAAATCAGATCAGGTCCTGATAAGCTGATCTGATAACCAGACCAGCTCCTGATAAGCTAATCTGAAAATCAGATCAGGTCCTGATAAGCTGATCTGATAACCAGACCAGCTCCTGATAAGCTGATCTGAAAACCAGACCAGCTCCTGATAAGCTGATCTGATAACCAGACCAGCTCCTGATAAGCTGATCTGAAAATCAGACCAGCTCCTGATAAGCTGATCTGAAAATCAGACCAGCTCCTGATAAGCTGATCTGAAAATCAGATCAGCTCCTGATAAACTGATCTGATAACCAGACCAGCTCCTGATAAGCTGATCTGAAAACCAGACCAGCTCCTGATAAGCTGATCTGATAACCAGATCAGGTCCTGATAAGCTGATCTGATAACCAGACCAGCTCCTGATAAGCTGATCTGATAACCAGATCAGGTCCTGATAAGCTGATCTGATAACCAGACCAGCTCCTGATAAGCTGATCTGATAACCAGACCAGCTCCTGATAAGCTGATCTGATAACCAGATCAGGTCCTGATAAGCTGATCTGATAACCAGACCAGCTCCTGATAAGCTGATCTGATAACCAGACCAGCTCCTGATAAGCTGATCTGATAACCAGACCAGCTCCTGATAAGCTGATCTGATAACCAGACCAGCTCCTGATAAGCTGATCTGATAACTAGACCAGCTCCTGATAAGCTGATCTGAAAACCAGATAAGCTCCTGATAAGCTGATCTAGTAGCTGATACCTGAATTTGCTGTTAGCAAACATGGATGAGAAAGATTTAAAGCATTTGGTGTTGACAAGAAATGTGATGAAGAAAAAGCTTCGTAGTATAAAAACTGGTGAAATAGATACAAGTGAGCAACTAAAAGATACATTTAAACCTATAACAGAAGAATTCAAAAATAGTTGTAAAAATATTAAAAGAATTCTTATGAAAGAAGAAAGTAAAATCAAGACAGAAGTTGAAAATATACTAGTTGAAAGCATGAGAATCCATTAGTCAAGTTAGAGACAAGTACACCAAAGATAATACCATCTTATTTAATGATGCTAATACTGAGAATGATGATGACGATGATTTGTATTCAAAGACTTCCAATTCCGAAGACTTATCAGTATTGGAAGGAAGAAATGAATTAGATACAAACTAATGGTGATAGTAACCTCAAACTGAATGAAGATAAAATACAAGTTGGTGGTAAATATGGGCTCTAACACTAGGACTATTTTCTCTAATGTTTGATAAAATACCAAAAAATTATGATAAATTTGAACTCGAAATCTATAAAAAGATTTTAATTACTACTAATGTATGCATACAGAATCATCATCGTTCTCCGTCAGAGAACGATGATATAAGTTAATTTTTCTGGAAACTGAAATCGACAAACTAAAGAACAAATTAATAATATAGCTTAAGGCATTGATATAATTCAAGAATATATTCAAATGCATATTGGTGGACTACAACGTGAAATAAAATTAGAGAAGGAAGAGAGTTATAAAATTGAAAAGCAATTCTAAAAATTAAATAATTAAAAATAAATTGAAGAGCTGTACGATTAAATATATAGATTAGAAAATTAACTACATGTTAGTATAAATAGCTGAAAGTGCAACATGTAGATCACCACACTATCGAAAAAGTCTGTAAAACAACTCAATGTCTTTAAAAAGAAATTTAGTAAACGAACTCCATATTAAAACTCGAAAATTGTTTGTGCTTATAGAGATGCAATGACAGGAATATATGAAGTTTTATGGAGCTAAGTTAGGTGAAATGGAGAACTATTCTACAGAAAATAAAAATTGTTGATTTTTGAAGAGTGTAATTGACATATTATCAAATTGTAGTACAGCTGAAAATAAAAGCTGCACTCCAAAAACCAAGGAATGGAAAATATTTTTGAAGTGGTACGGGTACCAAAAAAAAAAAAACTTACAAACAGATGATTCTAAGGAATTTTTTAATAAATACTTTGGAAAACTCGTACATAAATAGAAGATTAAACATTACTTAATATGAAAGCATCAATAGTACAATGATTTAATTGAGCATTAAAAGGAATGATGTGAAAAGAATTAGCTTTAATGGTTCATATAAAAGGATTGGTATACATATATAAGGAATTACTTAGTGCATAAAATAGAAAAATTTATCTCACCATTAAAATGTTTACGATTAAAGTTAACTCAACAAATGAGAAAAAGCTGCTTAATACAGTATAAAGTAATTTGAAGAATGAATGTTGAATTTAATAAAAATAAAAATTAAATTAAAACGAAAAATCTAGTTTTTTTGTAGGATTGATTAGGAATGATGGGTCTTAAGAAAGGTAATTAACTAAATGTAGTGGAATTAGATAATTAGCTAAATGTAGTGGAATTCTCTAAACTTGTTGGTCTGAATGAAATTTGCTAAAACTTCAGTGTTTAAAATAAACTATAACATAGTGCAATATTCAGCAGCACATCATATTATCACTTTTTATAAAGTTGTATGTACATTTTCCCATCGAAAGCGTTAGAACGCAAAATTTTACAATATGAAAATGGGATTATTATAGAAGATCTTCGCTCTATTTATTTCTTTAGCTATCAGATCTTTAGAAAATATAGATAAACTACGGAATTTGGACTTTGATATCCAATCTTTAAGAATGTACATGTGTATGAATAAGTATCAAGCAAACTTAGTGAGTGAATATACGCTTCAACTAGAATCATGCTGAAGCATGCATACTGCAAACAGATCTTACTTTATATCTGTATGAGTATTAAATAAATTTACAGAAAAAAAATGAAAGCATGCCGAAGCATGCATAATTTCAAAAAAAAAAAAAAAAATCCTCACGTCATACAATTTTGTAAGCAAAGAAATTTTATGATTTTGTGGTCACTTAAATACATACATACATATGTATCTACTTTGCAAAAATTCAAAAGAGCGATCTGGTAAATTCTAATAGTAAAGATTTTTAATTGTAACACTACTACATCTTGGACTCTTACGTCACTATCGATAGAAGCATGCTAAGGCATGCATACTAGCAAAATATATAAAGCTGTTAGAAAGTGATGAGACAGCAATTGTATCTGGATCAACCCAACTCATGAATGTATTGTATACGGGAGTGATTGATGGTGATGATGACCTTTTTTAAGTGGATAATCATTACATATGAATGCGATAGGAGTCAACCAGCAAACCTCATGCAGAAATACCTACTTGAGGCAAAAAAATTCTCCCAAACATAGATATTTCATTGTTTCTAACACTTTATGAAAACACCGACGGTGAATTGCTGAGATCGATTTGCTACAATAGTTGTTTATTAAACATACATTTCTTTGTAAGTAAACTAATTTCTACATACCTAATGTATATACCCACCAAAAAATTAGACAAAAATACTCTATTCCAAGTAGTAAAATCTGAAAAAAGGAGTGGCACATTAGAAGAAAAAAATAAATAAAAATATAGAGTGACTGACCAACTAATACGTACACTCTGTCCGATGGAAACACAAAACACACTTAAACATTTCAGAAATATATACACAATACGCTGAACTTTAATAAAATTAAAAAAAAATCATATAGGACAACAAATAAAAGTGAAAGGTGCTCACGCTTCATAAAACAAACATATATGTACCTTATTAATGTAAAAATATTATCAGTATAAAGCAACAGAAATTTCGTCAAACAAAGTCATCTTGTATCCTAGAGGAACCGTCGAAAGGGTATCCTAAAGTCTCTGAAAACCACTTCGTTTTCTGATGATCGCTTTTCAACAAGAAAATAAGTTTGTTCATTGTGACTAATTTAAAAGTACATTTAAATTCAGTCTCATATCCGATCTTAACTGCATCAGAATTTAAGAAAAAAGCTCCTTTTATTCTATTGAATAAAATTTTAATTTAAAACAGTAAGCAAAGATATCAGCTTCAACTTCAAATGATTTCATCACAAAAAAAAAAACTAGTGGTTGTTTTCAACAATTATGAAAATAATAATTTCAATATAAAGCTCCCTTTTGATTTTAAATGTTTATCAATAAAAATAAAAAAAGAAGTAAGTTGACTACCAAAGAAAAAAAAACTATCAGTATATAAGCTGGAGTGCCGGATCAGTTTCATTTAAAAATGTTTATACATTTTCATAAAGCAAAGCAAGATTTCGAAAACAAATGTAGAAAGTGAAGAAAAAAGTCTATAGTTAGAAAAAATTATATACCCCAAAAATTTCTAACGTTAACTTACTAACGTTGCATCAACTTTAAAAAATGTAAATTGAGTATAAGGAATATTTCTATTATAGTTGCTATTACTATAGAGTATGTATCTTCAGGAATTCAGTTTTACTTAAAAACAGAAAATCCTCACAAACTTTTAAGTAAACGCAGATAAAAATTAAAACAGTAGTAGGGAACTGGCGGTTCTGGGACAATTAAAATTGTTAAATTGTTGCTGAAATTGTTAAATTGTGGGCTGAAATTGTTAAATTGTGGCTGAAATTGTTAAATTGTTGCTGAAATTTTAAAATTCTTGGAAATTTGTGTTTTCGGCGGCGCTTTGATGTTTTTTGTTTACATTAGGAGTTTTTTGTTTACATTAACTTTGTGTGAACGGGTGATTTTTTTGGGTTACATTAATTGTGATAACGGGTGATTTTTTTTGAGGTTTCATATGAGTGTATATGCCGACGGCAATACATGATTATTATTTTTTTCAAATGCCGACGGCAATACATGATTATTATTTTTTTCAAATGCCGACGGCAAAACATGTTTATTAATTTTTCCTAATGCCGACGGCAAAAAATGAATATAATTTTTTCAAATGCCGACGGGAAAATGATTTTTCCTAATGACGACGGGAAAACGTGAAAGTTATTTTTTCTAATGCTAATGTAGGTGTTGCTAGACTGTGGGAATTTAAGGCTGACCCTGATTTGAGTGGGCGGCGTTGTTGCCGTAATATGTAACCATAGGAATTTGTGGATGTGTCTGTCTGTCTGTGAGAATTTAGGTGAAGGTTTGATTGGCAGGGGGGCGGGGTGTAGTTGAGGTAGATCGATTGCGTGTGTAGTTGTGTGTGAATGTATGTGTATGTGTGTGTGTGTGTGTGTGTGTGTGTGTGTGTATGTGTATGTTTGTAGGAATTTCAATGTGTGTATTTCTGTAGGAGCTTAAGGCTGATTGTGATTTATGAGGGGTGAGGTGTTCTAGTAATATGCAACCGGGGAAATCTGTGTGTTTGTATGTCTGTAGGAGTTTAAGGCTGACCATGATTTGGGTGGGCAGGGTTGTTGACGTAATATGTATCCATGGGGATTTGTGGATGTGTCTGTCTATAGTAGTTTAAGGCTGATCGTGATTTGAGGTGGGTGAGGATGTTGTTGAGGTAAATTGGTTATGTGTATGTATGTATATATGTATTTTTGTAAGAATTTAAGATGATTGTGATTTATTAGGGCCGAGGTGTTCTTGTAATATGTAGCCGTGAGAATCTATGTGTATAGACGTCTGTAGAAGTTTAAGACTATCTGTAATTTCAGGTAGGTGAGAGTGTTGTGTTGTTGAGATATATATATATATATATATTGTATATGTATGTATGTATGATCATGGGAATTTGTGTATGTATATCTGAGGGAGAATTTAAGGCTCGTCATGATTTGCAAAAGGTGGGGTGTTGTTGAAATTTTCTTGGATATTTCTTATATGAATTCTGCTATGTGTGTGTATTTGCGCTGGTATTTATATGTAAGTAGAAATAAATTTTTTTCCATGTCGACATATGGTACTATAAAATACTATCATATATCTGGACTTCCCTAATCCTAGTATGCTTTTATACTTACGATTGCTTTATATTTTCTCATGCTTAAATTTGTCTCGCGTTGAAGTCGGTCTGTGTGAAATTTGTTTATATTACAGATTTTGTTTATTTAACTACATTCGTCTTCTTTGACTGAAAGAGTTATCTACACACAGAGAAAAACCAACTTAAAATCAGTAAAAACCATGCTGAATTAATAAGAACCATTAGCGAAGGTTTAGTCATATTGAAATTTCTTATTTCAATATGGACAAAATATTAATTTACAGTATTCATTTATTAAACTCATTAGTTTGTAGATATCTCAATATACATTTTCTATTATATTAAAAATTATTGAATTAATGTGATGAATTCTTATTTTTAAGCTGCAGATTTTCCCTGAGTGTATTGATTGTTTATATTTGCATTGTGCTTTAACTAAACGACGCTTCATATATTTTCATGATGTAGGTCTAATAAATACTTAAGCATTGATAAGAAATTTGATATGTATACATACATATCTACAAATTGATTTTATGTATGTATGTATGTATGTATGTATGTACATATATATGTACATACAAATAAGTGTTCAACTCAATCTTTGAATACATTTTTTATTTTATTTTTTGTCATGTGATGTTTGTTGTTGGTGAAATTAAAAACATTTTAATTTTTATCTGCGTTTACTTAAAAGTTTGTGAGGATTTTCTGTTGTAAGTAAAACTGAATTCTTGAAGATATGTACTTACATACTCTATAGTAATAGTAACTATAATAGAAATATTTCTTATACTTAATTTACAGTTTTTTAAAGTATAGGGTATAAAATTTTTTCTAGCTATAGCCTTCTACATTTATTTTGGAAAACTTGCTTTGCTTTTTAAAAATGTATAAACATTTTTAAATGAAACTGATCCGGCACTCCAGCTTAGGTACTGATAGTTTTTTTTTGTTGTTAGTTAACTTACTTATTTTTTATTTTTTATTGATAAACATTGGAAATCAAAAGGGAGTTTTATATTGTAATTATTATTTTCTTTTGTTTGTTTTTTTTTGTTTGTTTTTTGCGATGAAATCATTTGAATTACTTTTGCAACTTTACGCGTTTATAAAAATTATGTTATTTTCTATATTTCTTAATTTATAAGACTTTTAGACTTTGTCCTTTAGGGGTTATATATTCTATTATACGATTATGAATAAGAATGCAGTAAGCTGATGTATTTGCTTACTGCTTCAAATTAAAATTTTATTAAATTGAATAAAAGGAGTTTTTTTTTTCTTAAACTCTGATGCAGTTAGAAGCGCTGGAGATTCTTTCATATAACAGCTTTTTTGAAATTTTTGATACGTAGTATAATATAGAATTGGATAACATTTATTTTTAGTTTTTATGTTAAGAAGTACGGGTATGAGACTGAATTTAAATGTACTTTTAAATTAGTTAAATCATAATGAACAAACATATTTTCTTCTTTAATAGCGATCAACAGAAAACGAACTCGTTTTCATATAATTTAGGTATACCCTATCGACGGCTCCTCTAGGATACAAGATGACTTTGTATGACGAAATTTCTGTTGCTTTATACTGATAATATGTTTACATTAATAAGATACATATACATATGTTTATTTTATGAACGGTGAGCACCTATGGCTTTTATTTAATGTTCTATATGACTTTTTTTTTTTTCATTTTCTTTAATAATTTTCTCCCCATAATAGCATTCTAAATATTTCAAGAGCTCAAATGCTGTGTAGTCTTCTTCTGCAAACTTAACTAAACGTCTAACTTCTTCCAATGCTTCTTTATAAGAAGATATTTTGTTATGGTCTTCTTCTACGATACGTGCCCATCGGGCAGAGTGTACGTATTAGTTGGTCAGTCAGTCTCTATTTTTATTTATTTTTTTTTCTTCTAATGTGCCACTCCTTTTTTTAGATTTTACTACTTGGAATAGAGAATTTTTGTCTAATTTTTTGGTGGGTATATACATTAGGTATGTAGAAATTAGTTTAGATACAAAGAAATGCATGTTTAATATACAACTATTGTATCAAATCGATCTCAAATAACTCAGTTACCTCTACCAGCAATTCACCGTTGGTGTATTCATAAAGTGTTAGAAACAATGAAATATCTATGTTTTGAGAGAATTTTTCCCCTCAAGTATTTCTACATGAGGTTTGAGGGGTCAATCACTGTCGCATTCATATGTAATGATTATTCACTTAAAAAACGTCATCATCACCATCAATCATCTCCGTATACAATACATTCATGAGTTGGGTTGATCCAGATACAATTGCTCTCTCATCACCTTCTAACAGCTTTATATATTTTGCTAGTATGCATGCCTTAGCATGCTTCTATCGATAGTGACGTAAGAGTCCGAGATGTAGAGTGTTACAATTAAAAATCTTTACTATTAGAATATACCAGTTCGCTCTTTTGAATTTTTACAAAGTAGATACATATGTATGTATTTCATTGACCACAAAATCATAAAATTTCTTTGCTTACAAAATTGTATGACGTGAGGATTTTTTTTTTTTTTTTAAATTATACATGCTTCGGCATGCTTTCATTTTTTTTTCTATAAATTTATGTAATACTCATACAGATACAGATATAAAGTAAGATCTGTTTACTGTACATTTTAAAATTTATGCATGCTTCAGCATGATTCTAGTTGAAGCGTATATTCATTCACTAAGTTTGTTTGATACTTATTCATACACATGTACATTCTTAAAGATTGGATATCAAAGTCCAATTTCCGTAGTTTATCTATATTTTCTAAAGATCTGATAGCTAAAGAAATAAATAGAGTGAAGATCTTCTATAATAATCCCATTTTCATATTGTAAAATTTTGCGTGCTAGCGCTTTCGATGGGAAAATATACATACAACTTTATAAAAAGTGATAATATGATGTGCTGCTGAATATTGCACTATGTTATAGTTCATTTTAAACACTGAAGTTTTAGCAATATTTCATTCTGACCAGAATTCCACTACATTTAGTTAATTATCTTTCTTAAGACTCATCATTCCTAATCAATCCTGCAAAAACAACACAAACTAGATTTTTCGTTTTAATTTTATTTTTTTTAAATTCAACATTCATTCTTCAAATTACTTTATACTATATTAAGTAGCTTTTCCTCATTTGTTGAGTTGACTTTAATAGGAGACATTTTAATGGTACGATGAACTTTTCTATTGCATGCATTGAGTAAATCTTTATACATACCAATCCACTTATATGAACCATTAAAGCTAATTTTTTTCACATCATACCTTTCAATGATCTATTAAATCATTCTAATATTGATGCTTTCATATTAAGTAATCTTTAATCTTCTATTTATGTATGAGTTTTCCCAAGTATTTATTAAAAAATTCTTTAGAATCATCTGTTTGTAAGTTTTTTGGTACCCGTACCACTTCAAAAATATTTTCCATTGCCTTGGTTTTTAGAGTGCAGCTTTTATTTTCAGCTGTACTTTGAGAATGTGTCAATTACAGTCTTCAAAAATCAACAATTTCTATTTTCTGTAGAATAGTTCTACATTTCACCTAACTTAGCTCCATAAAACATCATATATTCCTGTCATTACATCTCTACAAGCACAAACAGTTGTTGAAATTTAATATGGACTTCGTTAACTAAATTCCTTTTTAAAGACATTGAATTGTTTCACAGATTTTTTCGAAAGTGTTGTGATCTACATCTTGCACTTTCAGCTATTTATACTAATATGTAGTTAAGTAGATTAGTAATGGGGACGATAGTCCTGTTTTGGGAATTCAAAACCGGGAAAAAATAAAAACGATGGCAACCCTGTTACAAATGGGGGGATTTTGGGGATTTTGATGCTGAGAGTTTCTTGGCTATGTGTGTGTGTGTGTGAGTTTGATTCTTTGTTTATGTGTATGTATACTTGTGTGCCCAGCTTTTGTTGTTATTGTAGAGAAACGTTGTGCTTACAGTGCATGGATGTATGTATATGTGGGTGTTGTATGTGTGTATGTGTGTGAGTTTTATTCTTTCTGTGTATGGGAATGTATGTACACTTGTGTACAGGTTTTGTTGTTATTGTAGAGAAACGTTGTATGTGTGGGATGTTTGTGTGTGTGTATGTATGTGTGCGTGTATATGTGTGCGTTTTTGTATTTAATTGTATGTTTGTCGGTCTCAGATACTTTTGTCGTAGTGGCAGACAATCATTATACCCAGTAGGAAATGTCGATGGTGAAAATGTACTGAGTCGCTTTTGACTTTGTCACCAGTACTACTATATAATTATATCCCATTCAATAATTTTCACTATAGACATTTAGCATATGTTTGTCATTTAAAATATACTAGTAACACTAAAACAATTGAATAGGTATGACTACGTGGTTCTTATTGGAACGTAGAGACATACCAACCAGACAGTTAGTTACTGGTATATTTCTATAATTTATGTACATACAAAAAGGTATGTATATTGACAAGTTGTTGCAAAATCTTTCCTTTTTACTGACAGATAGAATAAAACGTATTATACTATAATGGTCACTAGAATTTTAGTGTTGACACAAAGACACTTGATCCCTGTCTGACTGCAGGGTAGTGACAACGAATTCGTGTGTATGTAGAATCATTATTTTTGTGTTGTGAGTTGTCGTTGCTATGCATATGTATGGTTATTGTGCTCGTATGTATGCATGAATTTTTTTATTTCTGGGGAAATATTCTAGTAGCTGCAGATAGTGGCAACCCTGATATCTGCTGAAAATGGAAGTGGAGAGGGAATGTATTTGATAATGTATGTACATATATGTTTTTGGAGTAATGTACGTGATCGTATGGTGGGGGACGAAGGTGATGTTATGAAATCTTCGTTTATTTATTTAAGAAATATTGTTTCGTATTTCATGACAGAGGAGTTTGAATTTCATAATATTATAAAATTTCATTATGTATGTATGTTTGCGTATTACGTGATCACTTCTTTGTGTATGTGTGTGTGCCAGTATGTAAATGATTTTCTCGCGCTGGTATTTATATGTAGATAGAAATAAATAGTTTTCAATATCGACATTTGGTACTATAAAATACTATCATATGTCTGGACTTCCCTAATCTTATTATGTTTTTATACTTACTCTTGTTTTATATTTTCTCATACTTAAATTTGTCTCGCGTTAAAGTCTGCCTGTGTGATATTTGTTTATATTACAGATTTTGTTTATTTCAATCTTTGAATACATTTTTTTTTTGTCAATGATGTCTTTTGTTCTTCTTGTTGTTGGTGTTGTTGTTGTAAATATTCGTCTGTGTATAGATGCGATATATTCAGTTTTTTTTTTTTTTTATTTGAAAATAAAAACGTTTTAATTTTTATCTGCGTTTACTTAAAAGTTTGTGAGGATTTTCTGTTTTTAAGTAAAACTGAATTCCTGAAGATACATACTCTATAGTAATAGCAACTATAATAGAAATATTCCTTATACTCAATTTATATTTTTTAAAGTTGATGCAACGTTAGTAAGTTAACGTTAGAAATTTTTGGGGTACATAATTTTTTTCTTCACTTTCTACATTTGTTTTCGAAATCTTGCTTTGCTTTATGAAAATGTGTAAACATTTTTAAATGAAACTGATCCGGTACTCCAGCTTATATACTGATAGTTTTTTTTTTCTTTGGTAGTCAACTTACTTCTTTTTTTATTTTTATTGATAAACATTTAAAATCAAAAGGGAGCTTTATATTGAAATTTTTATTTTCAGAATTGTTGAAAACAATCACAAAATTTTTTTTTGTGATGAAATCATTTGAAGTTGAAGCTGATATCTTTGCTTACTGTTTTAAATTAAAATTTTATTCAATAGAATAAAAGGAGCTTTTTTCTTAAATTCTGATGCAGTTAAAATCGGATATGAGACTGAATTTAAATGTACTTTTAAATTAGTCACAATGAACAAACTTATTTTCTTGTTGAAAAGCGATCATCAGAAAACGAAGTGGGTTTCAGAGACTTTAGGTATACCCTTTCGATGGTTCCTCTAGGATACAAGATGACTTTGTTTCACGAAATTTCTGTTGCTTTATACTGATAATATGTTTACATTAATAAGGTACATATGTATATGTTTATTTTATGAAGGGCTATTACCTATGGCTTTCATTTGACGTTCTATATGATTTTTTTTTTCTCATTTTATTAAAGTTCAGCGTGTTGTGTATATATTTCTGAAATGTTTAAGTGTGCTTTGTGTGTCCATCGGACAGAGTGTACGTTTTAGTTGGCCAGTTAGTCTATATATTTATTTATTTTTTTCTTCTAATGTGCCACTCCTTTTTTCAGATTTTACTACTTGGAATAGAGTATTTTTGTCTAATTTTTTTCTGGGTATCTACATACATTAGTTAAATATGTCTATGAATTTTTAAGAAAAAATTTTAAATAAAATATTGGAAAAAGAATTAATTATGTGAATAGTTTTTATTTCTTTATTAGCTTTACTTCGCTAGATCAAAAAAATTTTTGTTTTTGCTTATTTGCAAATTCTTGTTTTCATGTCGCTTAAACATGTACAGTCTTGTTTTCGTATCGCTTAGACATGCACAGTCTTGTTTTCATGATGCTTAGACATGCATAGTCTTGTTTTCATGATGCTTAAACATGTACAGTCTTGTTTTCTTTGAGAGGTTATGCACAAGACAAATTGAATTTCACAATGTTATGAAATTCCATTAAAAGAGAAACAGTTTAGACAATCGGATAAGTCCTTATATTTTTCACTACATACAAGTTTCTGTTATTTTATATTCGAATAGATGAATCCTAACTTTCCTTTAAAAAATAACACAAAACAAGGATAAATTTATTTTAATTTTATTTATATTAATAATACATTTTAATTTAATTTTATTTATTTTTATTATAATGATGGAAACATTTCATAATATCCAATTATTAAATTTTCTAATATACTTTTACGCAAAAAATATATTGTACATCTGCAAGTATCTGGTCCTTCCTCACACTCAGGATTATACCAAGGACAGCTTCTGAAGTGGCCTTCTGTGTTGTCTTCATCTTCCATGATACCATATTCTTCGTTCTCATCCAGCATATTTTGAAAAAATTTGATCATCTCCCAATGATCGAAAAGCCTGAAGCTTTCAAAATCTCTTATAAATTGGTTTAGAGTACGTCTGATTTGACTCATTTTATTTGCTTATAAGTTAATGAATGATGATTGTTTGAAGGTTCCTTTAAGACTAATTTCCTCTTTTAAATTTTTAAGGTAGTATCTCTTGATCTTTAAAATATCTATACCATCATCTATATTCCATACCTCTTTTTTAGCACTCTATCTCTCTCTACCCCTTTTCTCTCTATAACTGTCTCTTTCTGTCTATCACTACCCCTCCACTTATTCACTATTTCACCATATTTTCGATTAGCCTTCTTGAAGTCGTCATCGCTACTTTCAAGATCATTTTCAGTTAAACATTCAAAGTGCGGAGAAGTAAATGAAAAAAAAATAAATAAATAAAACAAAAATGGAGTCTACAACAAATCTAACATCAAAATTTAATTCACTAAAAAATAAAACCTTAATCCACATAAAGGAGCTTGAGACATCAACTAAATACACCATTCGAAAAGTGTCAAGAGTAACAACAAAATATGGGCCAACACTAAAAGTTGAAATGGAAAACCACATAATGTTCCTCCCAAAGCGATATAATGATTTAACCGATGCTGAAATTAAAGAACTCTCGAGCGGATCATATTGCTTAAGTAGAGAAGGTGAACAAAGCTTAATTGTTGAAAGCGAGCTGAGTGAATTTCTAATTCAAAATTCCCAATTTCCAATTTGGCAATAATATATAATAATTTTGTATTTTAAATTATAAATAAAAATACATGAAAGAGTTTTGTAAAATATAAATGTTTGTGCTTTTTTATTTAATATTTTCAGTTATTTCATAAAGAAATTTAAGACATAAATGACCACAGGTAAATGTATTGAAATTCTAATGTTGATTATAGTTGTATTTTATATTTCTACCAAGATATTTGACTACTTCCGAAGGAGGTTGTAAGTTTCCAAAGCTGTCGAAATATTCTTTTTCATTGTTGTTTTTATAATATGCTACCCAATGTGTACCAGGTCCTGTTGATACGTCTAAATTGATTATTCCACATTCTATTTTCTTTGTTCGTTTTGGTAGAGTATTCAACATGAAAACTCCTCTAAAATATGGAATATTTATAGAGAAACGGTTTATGTCCACATCAGATAGTGGTCTGTTCGTAGCATCTCTAAGAGTTTTTTGATTTTTCTTTGTAAACTAAACCATAACCCTTTTTATATGGTTTTAAGTAAAGTCCCTTTCCAACTGCTATAGATTCCATCGCTCTATTATGTCTAAATGCTTCATCAAGTTGATTTTTTGCATTCTTTGTTGCATTAACAGCTTTAGCTATAGCAGCACCTCCAGTTGTTAGACTACCAATTGCACCCAGAGCAGTTAAAATCGGTATTAGAGGCAAAAACCCACCAATTTTTGGTACACGTATTACATGTGGTACTATAATTTGAGATTTTCTTCCTTTTAATGATTTGTTGATAGTTTTTCGGGCAATTTTAATTGCTGAGTTAATATTTAATGGTTTTTCCTTCTTTAGTATTTTTGTTGCAGCTCTAATTGATGTTCTAAACAGTTTTTTATCATTTATCTTGTTCTTTTTAACATTTTTCTTTTTCTCCACACCCATACCAAATTTTGTTTTGGCTTTCATTGCGTTAGTAACCATATAGGCAAATGATTTTTCAGCAATACTACTATCTTTTGATAAAACTCGATCCCAAGCTGAATTTTCAAGTATTTTATCAGCTTTATGTCTAATGCTTAAATCCTTACAAGCAGAGTCCAATAAATTAATTCCTTTGTCACCTCAATTTAAACGTTTTTGTAGTTTTGTTTCAGGTCCACAATACTAATATCCGGGAAGATAAAGTTCACCAGTTAGAGAGTTTATTCTTTTTATCTACTATACCTCCTCCAACGAAGGTGTTTTTATGACTAAACGTTTTCTGATATTGTATAACTATATCATCTAATTTTGTCGATAATAACAGGTAACATTTATAAAATCTATTTAGCTCGTAATATTGTTCCTTCTACTATTTTTTTTTTTTTTTGTTTACTTGCCTCTATCTTGACTGATCGTTTCTCAGTCCTTAAACTTGTATATTCTGAACTTCTGTCTTGATATTACTTTCTTCTTTCATGCGAATTCTTGTTTTTTCTTTTCATATCACTTAAGCATGCACAGTCTTGTTATCGTTGAAAGGTTCTGTACAAAACAAATCGAATTTCACAATATTATGAAATTCCATTATATTTCATTAGGTATTTTCTTATCGACACCAACTGCTTTAACACCATCTCATTTACGTTTGCTAACAGCAAATAGTACAATAGGTGTCAGCTATTAGATCAGCTTATCAGCTATTAGATCAGCTTATTAGCACCTGGTCTGTTTTTCAGATCAGCTTTTCAGGAGCTGGTCTGGTTTTCAGATCAGCTTATCAGGACCTGGTCTGGTTTTCAGATCAGCTTATCAGGACCTGGTCTGGTTTTCAGATCAGCTTTTCAGGACCTGGTCTGGTTTTCAGATCAGCTTTTCAGGACCTGGTCTGGTTTTCAGATCAGCTTATCAGGACCTGGTCTGGTTTTCAGATCAGCTTTTCAGGACCTGGTCTGGTTTTCAGATCAGCTTTTCAGGACCTGGTCTGGTTTTCAGATCAGCTTATCAGGACCTGGTCTGGTTTTCAGATCAGGCTATCAGGACCTGGTCTGGTTTTCAGATCAGCTTATCAGGAGCTGGTCTGATTTTCAGGTCAGCTTATTAGGAGCTGGTCTGATTTTCAGGTCAGCTTATTAGGAGCTGGTCTGGTTTTCAGGTCAGATGAAATAACTAAAGTCTATCTTTTATTAGCAGTATTTTTTTTTTCTATAACGAAAATCGTTTAATTCAATATATTTGCTTATAATCAAAAATCCATATTTATCCTTCCAACACTCTACAAATTTTTTAAAACTTGTCAAAATTCATATTACTGCCAACATGAACCTTGTAAACATGCTTCATATTTTCCTCATCTTACTTAAACATTATAATTACATTTGCATTGTCTCTTATTAAATGCTTATAGCCATATTCATAAAAATTTTAAACAGCATTTCAAATGTTGTTTGAGCAAAATTCGCTAAAATTGTATTCATAATAGAATATTAGCGTAAAAACGTTTTTTAACTTGCGGAAATCACCAAATCTTAAAAATTAAATGCACCCATATTTAAAATAATTTTGAATTGACGTCGTTGTAGTTTTGCTTCTTGCTTATTTATATTTTTAACTTTGTCTGTATGTATGTATGTATGCATGTATTAAGAATTATGCTTATGTTTGGCACAAGTAGAATGAGTCATCATTATTATGTCGCCCCGTAAAAAAATATACACGTTATCGTACATATGTATGTATATTATTCTGCTTTCCACATGCAACATCAGCAAATATCATAATTGAAATGTATTAAGCTTCATTACCAGAAAAAAATAAATGTATAATAACCCATTCTTTTAATTATGAAATTATGTAATTTCTTTAACTATTCATATTTGTAGTAGTATATAGATAATTTTAGTATAAATATATGTTTTTAAACCTCAGATAGTAGTAGGGAACTGAGCATCCGGCGTAGATTAAAATTTTTAAGTTTAATTACCCATAACCCCGACAAAGGACACCCAGAAATTATTACACAACCCAAATCAGGCAGACAGACATACATAGACTTAATGTAAACAAAAACTTCTTATGTTACAAAAATAAGAGTGACTTATTGAACCACCCTCGAAAAATATTTAAAGGACTTATCGAACCACCCTCGTAGGTATCAAATTTCAAGAATTTAACAATTTTCAAATTTTAATTACCCAAATTTAACAACTTCACCAACAATTTCACAATTTTAATTGGTCCAGAAGCGATAGTTCCCTACTACTATCTGAGGTTTAAAAACATATATTTATACTAAAATTATCTATATACTACTACAAATATGAATAGTTAAAGAAATTACATAATTTCATAATTAAAAGAATGGGTTATTATACATTTATTTTTTTCTGGTAATGAAGCTTAATACATTTCAATTATGATATTTGCTGATGTTGCATGTGGAAAGCAGAATAATATACATACATATGTACGTGTACGTGTATATTTTTTTTTTTACGGGGCGACAGAATAATGATGACTCATTCTACTTGTGCCAAACATAAGCATAATTCTTAATACATGCATACATACATACATACAGACAAAGTTAAAAATATAAATAAGCAAGAAGCAAAACTACAACGACGTCAATTCAAAATTATTTTAAATATGGGTGCATTTAATTTTTAAGATTTGGTGAATTACGCAAGTTAAAAAACGTTTTTACGCTAATATTCTATTATGAATACAATTTTAGCGAATTTTGCTCAAACAACATTTGAAATGCTGTTTAAATTTTTTATGAATATGGTTATAAGCATTTAATAAGAGACAATGCCAATGTAATTATAATGTTTAAGTAAGATGAGGAAAATATGAAGCATGTTTACAAGGTTCATGTTGGCAGTAATATGAATTTTGACAAGTTTTAAAAAATTTGTAGAGTGTTGGAAGGATAAATATGGATTTTTGATTATAAGCAAATATATTGAATTAAACGATTTTCGTTATAGAAAAAAAATACTGCTAATAAAAGATAGACTTTAGTTATTTCATCTGACCTGAAAACCAGACCAGCTCCTAATAAGCTGACCTGAAAATCAGACCAGCTCCTAATAAGCTGACCTGAAAATCAGACCAGCTCCTGGTAAGCTGATCTGAAAACCAGACCAGGTCCTGATAGCCTGATCTGAAAACCAGACCAGGTCCTGATAAGCTGATCTGAAAACCAGACCAGGTCCTGAAAAGCTGATCTGAAAACCAGACCAGGTCCTGAAAAGCTGATCTGAAAACCAGACCAGGTCCTGATAAGCTGATCTGAAAACCAGACCAGGTCCTGATAAGCTGATCTGAAAACCAGACCAGGTCCTGATAAGCTGATCTGAAAACCAGACCAGCTCCTGAAAAGCTGATCTGAAAAACAGACCAGGTGCTAATAAGCTGATCTAATAGCTGATAAGCTGATCTAATAGCTGACACCTATTGTACTATTTGCTGTTAGCAAACGTAAATGAGATGGTGTTAAAGCAGTTGGTGTCGATAAGAAAATACCTAATGAAATATAATGGAATTTCATAATATTGTGAAATTCGATTTGTTTTGTACAGAACCTTTCAACGATAACAAGACTGTGCATGTTTAAGTGATATGAAAAGAAAAAACAAGAATTCGCATGACAGAAGAAAGTAATATCAAGACAGAAGTTCAGAATATACAAGTTTAAGGACTGAGAAACGATCAGTCAAGATAGAGGCAAGTAAACAAAAAAAAAAAAAAAAATAGTAGAAGGAACAATATTACGAGCTAAATAGATTTTATAAATGTTACCTGTTATTATCGACAAAATTAGATGATATAGTTATACAATATCAGAAAACGTTTAGTCATAAAAACACCTTCGTTGGAGGAGGTATAGTAGATAAAAAGAATAAACTCTCTAACTGGTGAACTTTATCTCCCCGGATATTAGTATTGTGGACCTGAAACAAAACTACAAAAACGTTTAAATTGAGGTGACAAAGGAATTAATTTATTGGACTCTGCTTGTAAGGATTTAAGCATTAGACATAAAGCTGATAAAATACTTGAAAATTCAGCTTGGGATCGAGTTTTATCAAAAGATAGTAGTATTGCTGAAAAATCATTTGCCTATATGGTTACTAACGCAATGAAAGCCAAAACAAAATTTGGTATGGGTGTGGAGAAAAAGAAAAATGTTAAAAAGAACAAGATAAATGATAAAAAACTGTTTAGAACATCAATTAGAGCTGCAACAAAAATACTAAAGAAGGAAAAACCATTAAATATTAACTCAGCAATTAAAATTGCCCGAAAAACTATCAACAAATCATTAAAAGGAAGAAAATCTCAAATTATAGTACCACATGTAATACGTGTACCAAAAATTGGTGGGTTTTTGCCTCTAATACCGATTTTAACTGCTCTGGGTGCAATTGGTAGTCTAACAACTGGAGGTGCTGCTATAGCTAAAGCTGTTAATGCAACAAAGAATGCAAAAAATCAACTTGATGAAGCATTTAGACATAATAGAGCGATGGAATCTATAGCAGTTGGAAAGGGACTTTACTTAAAACCATATAAAAAGGGTTATGGTTTAGTTTACAAAGAAAAATCAAAAAACTCTTAGAGATGCTACGAACAGACCACTATCTGATGTGGACATAAACCGTTTCTCTATAAATATTCCATATTTTAGAGGAGTTTTCATGTTGAATACTCTACCAAAACGAACAAAGAAAATAGAATGTGGAATATTCAATTTAGACGTATCAACAGGACCTGGTACACATTGGGTAGCATATTATAAAAACAACAATGAAAAAGAATATTTCGACAGCTTTGGAAACTTACAACCTCCTTCGGAAGTAGTCAAATATCTTGGTAGAAATATAAAATACAACTATAATCAACATTAGAATTTCAATACATTTACCTGTGGTCATTTATGACTTAAATTTCTTTATGAAATAACTGAAAATATTAAATAAAAAAGCACAAACATTTATATTTTACAAAACTCTTTCATGTATTTTTATTTATAATTTAAAATACAAAATTATTATATATTATTGCCAAATTGGAAATTGGGAATTTTGAATTAGAAATTCACTCAGCTCGCTTTCAACAATTAAGCTTTGTTCACCTTCTCTACTTAAGCAATATGATCCGCTCGAGAGTTCTTTAATTTCAGCATCGGTTAAATCATTATATCGCTTTGGGAGGAACATTATGTGGTTTTCCATTTCAACTTTTAGTGTTGGCCCATATTTTGTTGTTACTCTTGACACTTTTCGAATGGTGTATTTAGTTGATGTCTCAAGCTCCTTTATGTGGATTAAGGTTTTATTTTTTAGTGAATTAAATTTTGATGTTAGATTTGTTGTAGACTCCATTTTTGTTTTATTTATTTATTTTTTTTTCATTTACTTCTCCGCACTTTGAATGTTTAACTGAAAATGATCTTGAAAGTAGCGATGACGACTTCAAGAAGGCTAATCGAAAATATGGTGAAATAGTGAATAAGTGGAGGGGTAGTGATAGACAGAAAGAGACAGTTATAGAGAGAAAAGGGGTAGAGAGAGATAGAGTGCTAAAAAAGAGGTATGGAATATAGATGATGGTATAGATATTTTAAAGATCAAGAGATACTACTTTAAAAATTTAAAAGAGGAAATTAGTCTTAAAGGAACCTTCAAACAATCATCATTCATTAACTTATAAGCAAATAAAATGAGTCAAATCAGACGTACTCTAAACCAATTTATAAGAGATTTTGAAAGCTTCAGGCTTTTCGATCATTGGGAGATGATCAAATTTTTTCAAAATATGCTGGATGAGAACGAAGAATATGGTATCATGGAAGATGAAGACAACACAGAAGGCCACTTCAGAAGCTGTCCTTGGTATAATCCTGAGTGTGAGGAAGGACCAGATACTTGCAGATGTACAATATATTTTTTGCGTAAAAGTATATTAGAAAATTTAATAATTGGATATTATGAAATGTTTCCATCATTATAATAAAAATAAATAAAATTAAATTAAAATGTATTATTAATATAAATAAAATTAAAATAAATTTATCCTTGTTTTGTGTTATTTTTTAAAGGAAAGTTAGGATTCATCTATTCGAATATAAAATAACAGAAACTTGTATGTAGTGAAAAATATAAGGACTTATCCGATTGTCTAAACTGTTTCTCTTTTAATGGAATTTCATAACATTGTGAAATTCAATTTGTCTTGTGCATAACCTCTCAAAGAAAACAAGACTGTACATGTTTAAGCATCATGAAAACAAGACTATGCATGTCTAAGCATCATGAAAACAAGACTGTGCATGTCTAAGCGATATGAAAACAAGACTGTACATGTTTAAGCGACATGAAAACAAGAATTTGCAAATAAGCAAAAACAAAAATTTTTTTGTTCTAGCGAAGTAAAGCTAATAAAGAAATAAAAACTATTCACATAATTAATTCTTTTTCCAATATTTTATTTAAAATTTTTTCTTAAAAATTCATAGACATATTTAACTAATGTATGTAGATACCCAGAAAAAAATTAGACAAAAATACTCTATTCCAAGTAGTAAAATCTGAAAAAAGGAGTGGCACATTAGAAGAAAAAAATAAATAAATATATAGACTAACTGGCCAACTAAAACGTACACTCTGTCCGATGGACACACAAAGCACACTTAAACATTTCAGAAATATATACACAACACGCTGAACTTTAATAAAATGAGAAAAAAAAAAATCATATAGAACGTCAAATGAAAGCCATAGGTAATAGCCCTTCATAAAATAAACATATACATATGTACCTTATTAATGTAAACATATTATCAGTATAAAGCAACAGAAATTTCGTGAAACAAAGTCATCTTGTATCCTAGAGGAACCATCGAAAGGGTATACCTAAAGTCTCTGAAACCCACTTCGTTTTCTGATGATCGCTTTTCAACAAGAAAATAAGTTTGTTCATTGTGACTAATTTAAAAGTACATTTAAATTCAGTCTCATATCCGATTTTAACTGCATCAGAATTTAAGAAAAAAGCTCCTTTTATTCTATTGAATAAAATTTTAATTTAAAACAGTAAGCAAAGATATCAGCTTCAACTTCAAATGATTTCATCACAAAAAAAAATTTTGTGATTGTTTTCAACAATTCTGAAAATAAAAATTTCAATATAAAGCTCCCTTTTGATTTTAAATGTTTATCAATAAAAATAAAAAAAGAAGTAAGTTGACTACCAAAGAAAAAAAAAACTATCAGTATATAAGCTGGAGTACCGGATCAGTTTCATTTAAAAATGTTTACACATTTTCATAAAGCAAAGCAAGATTTCGAAAACAAATGTAGAAAGTGAAGAAAAAAATTATGTACCCCAAAAATTTCTAACGTTAACTTACTAACGTTGCATCAACTTTAAAAAATATAAATTGAGTATAAGGAATATTTCTATTATAGTTGCTATTACTATAGAGTATGTATCTTCAGGAATTCAGTTTTACTTAAAAACAGAAAATCCTCACAAACTTTTAAGTAAACGCAGATAAAAATTAAAACGTTTTTATTTTCAAATAAAAAAAAAAAAAAACTGAATATATCGCATCTATACACAGACGAATATTTACAACAACAACACCAACAACAAGAAGAACAAAAGACATCATTGACAAAAAAAAAATGTATTCAAAGATTGAAATAAACAAAATCTGTAATATAAACAAATATCACACAGGCAGACTTTAACGCGAGACAAATTTAAGTATGAGAAAATATAAAACAAGAGTAAGTATAAAAACATAATAAGATTAGGGAAGTCCAGACATATGATAGTATTTTATAGTACCAAATGTCGATATTGAAAACTATTTATTTCTATCTACATATAAATACCAGCGCGAGAAAATCATTTACATACTGGCACACACACATACACAAAGAAGTGATCACGTAATACACAAACATACATACATAATGAAATTTTATAATATTATGAAATTCAAACTCCTCTGTCATGAAATACGAAACAATATTTCTTAAATAAATAAACGAAGATTTCATAACATCACCTTCGTCCCCCACCATACGATCACGTACATTACTCCAAAAACATATATGTACATACATTATCAAATACATTCCCTCTCCACTTCCATTTTCAGCAGATATCAGGGTTGCCACTATCTGCAGCTACTAGAATATTTCCCCAGAAATAAAAAAATTCATGCATACATACGAGCACAATAACCATACATATGCATAGCAACGACAACTCACAACACAAAAATAATGATTCTACATACACACGAATTCGTTGTCACTACCCTGCAGTCAGACAGGGATCAAGTGTCTTTGTGTCAACACTAAAATTCTAGTGACCATTATAGTATAATACGTTTTATTCTATCTGTCAGTAAAAAGGAAAGATTTTGCAACAACTTGTCAATATACATACCTTTTTGTATGTACATAAATTATAGAAATATACCAGTAACTAACTGTCTGGTTGGTATGTCTCTACGTTCCAATAAGAACCACGTAGTCATACCTATTCAATTGTTTTAGTGTTACTAGTATATTTTAAATGACAAACATATGCTAAATGTCTATAGTGAAAATTATTGAATGGGATATAATTATATAGTAGTACTGGTGACAAAGTCAAAAGCGACTCAGTACATTTTCACCATCGACATTTCCTACTGGGTATAATGATTGTCTGCCACTACGACAAAAGTATCTGAGACTGACAAACATACAATTAAATACAAAAACGCACACATATACACGCACACATACATACACACACACAAACATCCCACACATACAACGTTTCTCTACAATAACAACAAAACCTGTACACAAGTGTACATACATTCCCATACACAGAAAGAATAAAACTCACACACATACACACATACAACACCCACATATACATACATCCATGCACTGTAAGCACAACGTTTCTCTACAATAACAACAAAAGCTGGGCACACAAGTATACATACACATAAACAAAGAATCAAACTCACACACACACACACATAGCCAAGAAACTCTCAGCATGAAAATCCCCAAAATCCCCCCATTTGTAACAGGGTTGCCATCGTTTTTATTTTTTCCCGGTTTTGAATTCCCAAAACAGGACTATCGTCCCCATTACTAATCTACTTAGTTAATTTTCTAATCTATATATTTAACCGTAAACTCTTCAATTTGTTTTTAATTATTTACTTTTTAGAATTGCTTTTTCAATTTTATAACTGTCTTCTTTCTCTAATTTTATTTCACGTTGTAGTTCCTCAATTTGCATTTAAATATATTCTTGAATATTAATGCTTTAAGCTATATTATTAATTTGTCTTGTATTTTATCTTCATTCAGTTTAATGTAACTATCAACAATAGTTTGTATCTAATTCATTTATGCCTTCCAATACTGATAAGTCAGTATAAATGTCTTCAGAATTGGAAGTCTATGAGTAAAATCATCGTCATCATCATTCTCAGTATTAGCATCATTAAATATGATGGTATTATCAAATATTGTTCCTTTTACTAGTTTCTTTGGGGTACTTGTCTATATCTTGAGTGAAGGTTTCTCAGGCTTTAAACTTGTATATTTTCAACTTCTGTCTTGATTTTACTTTCTTCTTTCATAAGAATTCTTTTAATATTTTTAGAACTATTTATGAATTCTTCTGCTATAGGTTTAAATGTATCTTTTAGTTGTTCACTTGTATCTATTTCACCAGTTTTTATACTACGAAGCTTTTTCTTCAACACATTTCTTGTCAACACCAACTGTTTTAAAATTTTCTCATCCAGGGCAAATAACAGGTATCAGCAATCATATCAGCTTTTCAGGAGCTGGTCTGGTTTTCAGATCAGCTTTTCAGGACCTGGTCTGGTTTTCAGATCAGCTTATCAGGACCTGGTCTGGTTTTCAGATCAGCTTTTCATGACCTGGTCTGGTTTTCAGATCAGCTTTTCAGGACCTGGTCTGGTTTTCAGATCAGCTTTTCAGGACCTGGTCTGGTTTTCAGATCAGCTTATCAGGACCTGGTCTGGTTTTCAGATCAGCTTATCAGGAGCTGGTCTGGTTTTCAGATCAGCTTATCAGGAGCTGATCTGATTTTTAGATCAGCTTATCAGGTAACAGATCAGGCTATCAGGAGCTCTTCAGATTTTCATTTCAAGATATCTGAGTCAGATTTAGTTATCAGTGTACAAGTAGCTAGCCATTTATAACATTTATATACATGAAGTTTAAAGTCAGATGAAATACGAAAAAGTAAAGTTTTATCTAGTAAAATTATTTTCTATAACGATCATCGTTTAATTCACTATCTTTGCTTATAATCAAAAATCCATATTTATCCTTTCAACATGCTTTTTATTTTTCTCACCTAACTTAAACATTAAATATACATTATGATGATCTCTTATTAAATGTTTGATGATTCTGGTGTAAGTCTTACATAAGTAGAATGAATCAACATTCTTATCTCTCCCCATACAAAAATATGCTTCCCATACGCATCATCGTTAAATATCATATTGGAATTACTTTGGACTGAAATAACAGATTCACTATCGGTAAATTTTGTAATATATTATTATTTAAATTGATGTAATTAATTTCTTCAGATATTTATATCTGGGGTGATATAAAGATTTTGAGTATAAATAAATGTTCTCAAAATTTAAGTCCATTAGGACTTTCTAGCAAGCCAATCATAGCGTTTTTTTTTTTCGTAATTTGACAGGTCAACTATTGTTGCACGAATAGAATTTGATATAAAGGAACTATGATTTATTTTTGAACTATCGTTCGATGAATCATCAATATTTCGTACCAAGGTATTTTAGGTTGTTTTACTAACCGCATTTATGTAGCTAAATACATTTTATAAATATTATCTCTTATTATAAAAAAATAAACTAATACAGCTATACCATATCAGAAAATATTTTCTGAAATCGTATAGCTGCATTAGTTTATTTTTTCTATAATAAGAGATAATGATCCACACTCATAATCAAAACAGCATAAAAATATCCTTTGTTTTGACTATGAGTATGCATCAATATTTATGAAATGCGTTTAGTTACAAAAATGTGGTTAGTAAAACAAAGTATATTTTAACAGCCTTATTTATAACACTTATTAGGGCTTTATAAAGACTTTTTAAGAAAAAATTTTTATAAAAAATTTGTTTTAAAAAGCCTTTCCAAAGCCTTAATAAGTATTATAAATAAGGCTGTAAGAGTTTAAAATCAGTATTTTTTATGATAATACTGATTTGAAACTCTTAAAATATTCTTTGTTTTGACTATGAGTAGGGGCCATTATCTCTTATTATAGGACAAATAAAATAATATAGCTATACGATTTCAGAAAATATTTTCTGATATCGTATAGCTACATTTTTAATTTTTCTATAATAAGAGATAATATTTATGAAATACATTTCATAAATATTGGCGCATACTCATAGTAAAAACAACCTAAAAATACCTTGGTACGAAATATTGATGAATCATCAAAATTTCATACCATCCTATATTTATGTTGTTTTACTAATCGCATTTTGTAAATAAATGCATTTCATAAATATTATCTATTATTATAGAAAGAATCAAATAGTATGGTTATATGATATTAGAAAACATGATTTCTGATATCATATAATCATACTATTTTATTTTTCTATAATAAGAGATAATGACTCATACTCATAGTCAAAACAAAGGATATTTATATGCTGTTTTGATTATGAGTATGCGTCAATATTTATGAAATGCATTTAGTTATAAAATGCGGTTAGTAAAACAAAGTATATTTTAAGTGTTTAAAACCACCATTTTTATGGTAATACCGGTTTTAAACACTTAAAGCATACTTTGTTTTGACTATGAGCATGAGCTGATATTTATGAAATGGATTTTATAAATATTGACTTATACCCTTAGTCAAAACAACATAAATAATTCTTGGTACGAAATATTGATGATTCATCGAACGATAGTTCAAAAATAAATCATAGTTCCCTTATATCAAATTCTATTCGTGCAACAATAGTTGACCTGTCAAACTACGAAAAAAAAACGCTATGATTGGCTTGCTAGAAAGTCCTAATGGACTTTAATTTTGAGAACATTTATTTATACTCAAAATCTTTATATCACCCCAGATATAAATATCTGAAGAAATTAATTACATCAATTAAAATAATAATATATTACAAAATTTACCGATAGTGAATCTGTTATTTCATTCCAAAGTAATTCCAATATGATATTTAACGATGATGCGTATGGGAAGCATATTTTTGTATGGGAAGAGATAAGAATGTTGATTAATTCTACTTATGTAAAACTTACACCAGAATCACCAAACATTTAATAAGAGATCATCATAATGTATATTTAATGTTTAAGTTAGGTGAGAAAAATAAAAAGCATGTTGAAAGGATAAATATGGATTTTTGATTATAAGCAAAGATAGTGAATTAAACGATGATCGTTATAGAAAATAATTTTACTAGATAAAACTTTACTTTTTCGTATTTCATCTGACTTTAAACTTCATGTATATAAATGTTATAAATGGCTAGCTACTTGTACACTGATAACTAAATCTGACTCAGATATCTTGAAATGAAAATCTGAACAGCTCCTGATAGCCTGATCTGTTACCTGATAAGCTGATCTAAAAATCAGATCAGCTCCTGATAAGCTGATCTGAAAACCAGACCAGCTCCTGATAAGCTGATCTGATAACCAGACCAGCTCCTGATAAGCTGATCTGAAAACCAGACCAGCTCCTGATAAGCTGATCTGAAAACCAGACCAGGTCCTGAAAAGCTGATCTGAAAACCAGACCAGGTCCTGATAAGCTGATCTGAAAACCAGACCAGGTCCTGAAAAGCTGATCTGAAAACCAGACCAGGTCCTGAAAAGCTGATCTGAAAACCAGACCAGGTCCTGATAAGCTGATCTGAAAACCAGACCAGGTCCTGAAAAGCTGATTTGAAAACCAGACCAGGTCCTGAAAAGCTGATCTGAAAACCAGACCAGGTCCTGATAAGCTGATCTGAAAACCAGACCAGGTCCTGAAAAGCTGATCTGAAAACCAGACCAGCTCCTGAAAAGCTGATATGATTGCTGATACCTGTTATTTGCCCTGGATGAGAAAATTTTAAAACAGTTGGTGTTGACAAGAAATGTGTTGAAGAAAAAGCTTCGTAGTATAAAAACTGGTGAAATAGATACAAGTGAACAACTAAAAGATACATTTAAACCTATAGCAGAAGAATTCATAAATAGTTCTAAAAATATTAAAAGAATTCTTATGAAAGAATAAAGTAAAATCAAGACAGAAGTTGAAAATATACAAGTTTAAAGCCTGAGAAACCTTCATTCAAGATATAGACAAGTACCCCAAAAGAAACTAGTAGAAGGAACAATATTTGATAATACCATCATATTTAATGATGCTAATACTGAGAATGATGATGACGATGATTTTACTCATAGACTTCCAATTCTGAAGACATTTATACTGACTTATCAGTATTGGAAGGCATAAATGAATTAGATACAGACTATTGTTGATAGTTACATTAAACTGAATGAAGATAAAATACAAGACAAATTAATAATATAGCTTAAAGCATTAATATTCAAGAATATATTTAAATGCAAATTGAGGAACTACAACGTGAAATAAAATTAGAGAAAGAAGACAGTTATAAAATTGAAAAAGCAATTCTAAAAAGTAAATAATTAAAAACAAATTGAAGAGTTTACGGTTAAATATATAGATTAGAAAATTAACTACATGTTAGTATAAATAGCTGAAAGTGCAAGATGTAGATCACAACACTTTCGAAAAAATCTGTGAAACAATTCAATGTCTTTAAAAAGGAATTTAGTTAACGAAGTCCATATTAAATTTCAACAACTGTTTGTGCTTGTAGAGATGTAATGACAGGAATATATGATGTTTTATGGAGCTAAGTTAGGTGAAATGTAGAACTATTCTACAGAAAATAGAAATTGTTGATTTTTGAAGACTGTAATTGACACATTCTCAAAGTACAGCTGAAAATAAAAGCTGCACTCTAAAAACCAAGGCAATGGAAAATATTTTTGAAGTGGTACGGGTACCAAAAAACTTACAAACAGATGATTCTAAAGAATTTTTTAATAAATACTTGGGAAAACTCATACATAAATAGAAGATTAAAGATTACTTAATATGAAAGCATCAATATTAGAATGATTTAATAGATCATTGAAAGGTATGATGTGAAAAAAATTAGCTTTAATGGTTCATATAAGTGGATTGGTATGTATAAAGATTTACTCAATGCATGCAATAGAAAAGTTCATCGTACCATTAAAATGTCTCCTATTAAAGTCAACTCAACAAATGAGGAAAAGCTACTTAATATAGTATAAAGTAATTTGAAGAATGAATGTTGAATTTAAAAAAAATAAAATTAAAACGAAAAATCTAGTTTGTGTTGTTTTTGCAGGATTGATTAGGAATGATGAGTCTTCAGAAAGATAATTAACTAAATGTAGTGGAATTCTGGTCAGAATGAAATATTGCTAAAACTTCAGTGTTTAAAATGAACTATAACATAGTGCAATATTCAGCAGCACATCATATTATCACTTTTTATAAAGTTGTATGTATATTTTCCCATCGAAAGCGCTAGCACGCAAAATTTTACAATATGAAAATGGGATTATTATAGAAGATCTTCACTCTATTTATTTCTTTAGCTATCAGATCTTTAGAAAATATAGATAAACTACGGAAATTGGACTTTGATATCCAATCTTTAAGAATGTACATGTGTATGAATAAGTATCAAACAAACTTAGTGAATGAATATACGCTTCAACTAGAATCATGCTGAAGCATGCATAAATTTTAAAATGTACAGTAAACAGATCTTACTTTATATCTGTATCTGTATGAGTATTACATAAATTTATAGAAAAAAAAATGAAAGCATGCCGAAGCATGTATAATTTAAAAAAAAAAAAAAAAATCCTCACGTCATACAATTTTGTAAGCAAAGAAATTTTATGATTTTGTGGTCAATGAAATACATACATATGTATCTACTTTGTAAAAATTCAAAAGAGCGAACTGGTATATTCTAATAGTAAAGATTTTTAATTGTAACACTCTACATCTCGGACTCTTACGTCACTATCGATAGAAGCATGCTAAGGCATGCATACTAGCAAAATATATAAAGCTGTTAGAAGGTGATGAGAGAGCAATTGTATCTGGATCAACCCAACTCATGAATGTATTGTATACGGAGATGATTGATGGTGATGATGACGTTTTTTAAGTGAATAATCATTACATATGAATGCGACAGTGATTGACCCCTCAAACCTCATGTAGAAATACTTGAGGGGAAAAATTCTCTCAAAACATAGATATTTCATTGTTTCTAACACTTTATGAATACACCAACGGTGAATTGCTGGTAGAGGTAACTGAGTTATTTGAGATCGATTTGATACAATAGTTGTATATTAAACATGCATTTCTTTGTATCTAAACTAATTTCTACATACCTAATGTATATACCCACCAAAAAATTAGACAAAAATTCTCTATTCCAAGTAGTAAAATCTAAAAAAAGGAGTGGCACATTAGAAGAAAAAAAAATAAATAAAAATAGAGACTGACTGACCAACTAATACGTACACTCTGCCCGATGGGCACGTATCGTAGAAGAAGACCATAACAAAATATCTTCTTATAAAGAAGCATTGGAAGAAGTTAGACGTTTAGTTAAGTTTGCAGAAGAAGACTACACAGCATTTGAGCTCTTGAAATATTTAGAATGCTATTATGGGGAGAAAATTATTAAAGAAAATGAAAAAAAAAAAAGTCATATAGAACATTAAATAAAAGCCATAGGTGCTCACCGTTCATAAAATAAACATATGTATATGTATCTTATTAATGTAAACATATTATCAGTATAAAGCAACAGAAATTTCGTCATACAAAGTCATCTTGTATCCTAGAGGAGCCGTCGATAGGGTATACCTAAATTATATGAAAACGAGTTCGTTTTCTGTTGATCGCTATTAAAGAAGAAAATATGTTTGTTCATTATGATTTAACTAATTTAAAAGTACATTTAAATTCAGTCTCATACCCGTACTTCTTAACATAAAAACTAAAAATAAATGTTATCCAATTCTATATTATACTATGTATCAAAAATTTCAAAAAAGCTGTTATATGAAAGAATCTCCAGCGCTTCTAACTGCATCAGAGTTTAAGAAAAAAAAAACTCCTTTTATTCAATTTAATAAAATTTTAATTTGAAGCAGTAAGCAAATACATCAGCTTACTGCATTCTTATTCATAATCGTATAATAGAATATATAACCCCTAAAGGACAAAGTCTAAAAGTCTTATAAATTAAGAAATATAGAAAATAACATAATTTTTATAAACGCGTAAAGTTGCAAAAGTAATTCAAATGATTTCATCGCAAAAAACAAACAAAAAGCAGCGATTGTTTTCAACAATTATGAAAATAATAATTACAATATAAAACTCCCTTTTGATTTCCAATGTTTATCAATAAAAAATAAAAAATAAGTAAGTTAACTAACAACAAAAAAAACTATCAGTACCTAAGCTGGAGTGCCGGATCAGTTTCATTTAAAAATGTTTATACATTTTTAAAAAGCAAAGCAAGTTTTCCAAAATAAATGTAGAAGGCTATAGCTAGAAAAAATTTTATACCCTATACTTTAAAAAACTGTAAATTAAGTATAAGAAATATTTCTATTATAGTTACTATTACTATAGAGTATGTAAGTACATATCTTCAAGAATTCAGTTTTACTTACAACAGAAAATCCTCACAAACTTTTAAGTAAACGCAGATAAAAATTAAAATGTTTTTAATTTCACCAACAACAAACATCACATGACAAAAAATAAAATAAAAAATGTATTCAAAGATTGAGTTGAACACTTATTTGTATGTACATATATATGTACATACATACATACATACATACATACATAAAATCAATTTGTAGATATGTATGTATACATATCAAATTTCTTATCAATGCTTAAGTATTTATTAGATCTACATCATGAAAATATATGAAGCGTCGTTTAGTTAAAGCACAATGCAAATATAAACAATCCATACACTCAGGGAAAATCTGCAGCTTAAAAATAAGAATTCATCACATTAATTCAATAATTTTTAATATAATAGAAAATGTATATTGAGATATCTACAAACTAATGAGTTTAATAAATGAATACTGTAAATTAATATTTTGTCCATATTGAAATAAGAAATTTCAATATGACTAAACCTTCGCTAATGGTTCTTATTAATTCAGCATGGTTTTTACTGATTTTAAGTTGGTTTTTCTCTGTGTGTAGATAACTCTTTCAGTCAAAGAAGACGAATGTAGTTAAATAAACAAAATCTGTAATATAAACAAATTTCACACAGACCGACTTCAACGCGAGACAAATTTAAGCATGAGAAAATATAAAGCAATCGTAAGTATAAAAGCATACTAGGATTAGGGAAGTCCAGATATATGATAGTATTTTATAGTACCATATGTCGACATGGAAAAAAATTTATTTCTACTTACATATAAATACCAGCGCAAATACACACACATAGCAGAATTCATATAAGAAATATCCAAGAAAATTTCAACAACACCCCACCTTTTGCAAATCATGACGAGCCTTAAATTCTCCCTCAGATATACATACACAAATTCCCATGATCATACATACATACATATACAATATATATATATATATATATCTCAACAACACAACACTCTCACCTACCTGAAATTACAGATAGTCTTAAACTTCTACAGACGTCTATACACATAGATTCTCACGGCTACATATTACAAGAACACCTCGGCCCTAATAAATCACAATCATCTTAAATTCTTACAAAAATACATATATACATACATACACATAACCAATTTACCTCAACAACATCCTCACCCACCTCAAATCACGATCAGCCTTAAACTACTATAGACAGACACATCCACAAATCCCCATGGATACATATTACGTCAACAACCCTGCCCACCCAAATCATGGTCAGCCTTAAACTCCTACAGACATACAAACACACAGATTTCCCCGGTTGCATATTACTAGAACACCTCACCCCTCATAAATCACAATCAGCCTTAAGCTCCTACAGAAATACACACATTGAAATTCCTACAAACATACACATACACACACACACACACACACACACACACACATACACATACATTCACACACAACTACACACGCAATCGATCTACCTCAACTACACCCCGCCCCCCTGCCAATCAAACCTTCACCTAAATTCTCACAGACAGACAGACACATCCACAAATTCCTATGGTTACATATTACGGCAACAACGCCGCCCACTCAAATCAGGGTCAGCCTTAAATTCCCACAGTCTAGCAACACCTACATTAGCATTAGAAAAAATAACTTTCACGTTTTCCCGTCGTCATTAGGAAAAATCATTTTCCCGTCGGCATTTGAAAAAATTATATTCATTTTTTGCCGTCGGCATTAGGAAAAATTAATAAACATGTTTTGCCGTCGGCATTTGAAAAAAATAATAATCATGTATTGCCGTCGGCATTTGAAAAAAATAATAATCATGTATTGCCGTCGGCATATACACTCATATGAAACCTCAAAAAAAATCACCCGTTATCACAATTAATGTAACCCAAAAAAAATCACCCGTTCACACAAAGTTAATGTAAACAAAAAACTCCTAATGTAAACAAAAAACATCAAAGCGCCGCCGAAAACACAAATTTCCAAGAATTTTAAAATTTCAGCAACAATTTAACAATTTCAGCCACAATTTAACAATTTCAGCCCACAATTTAACAATTTCAGCAACAATTTAACAATTTTAATTGTCCCAGAACCGCCAGTTCCCTACTACTTAAAACGTTTTTATTTTCAAATAAAAAAACTGAATATATCGCATCTATACACAGACGAATATTTACAACAACAACACCAACAACAAGAAGAACAAAAGACATCAATGACAAAAAAAAATGTATTCAAAGATTGAAATAAACAAAATCTGTAATATAAACAAATTTCATATAGGCAGACCTTAACGCGAGACAAATTTAAGTATGAGAAAATATAAAACAAGCGTAAGTATAAAAACATAATAAGATTAGGGAAGTCCAGACATATGATAGTATTTTATAGTACCAAATGTCGATACTGAAAACAATTTATTTCTATCTACATATAAATATTAGCGCAAATACACACACACACACATAGCAGAATTCATATAAGAAATATCCAAGAAAATTTCAACAACACCCCACCTTTTGCAAATCATGACGAGCCTTGAATTCTCCCTCAGATATACATACACAAATTCCCATGATCATACATACATACATATACAATACATAAGATTAATCTCAACAACACAACACTCTCACCAGATAGTCTTAAACTTCTACAGACGTCTATACACATAGATTCTCACGGCTACATATTACAAGAACACCTCGCCCCTAATAAATCACAATCATCTTAAATTCTTACAAAAATACATACATACATACATACATACATACATACACATAACCAATTTACCTCAACAACATCCTCACCTACCTCAAATCACGATCAGCCTTAAACTACTATAGACAGACACATCCACAAATCCCCATGGATACATATTACGTCAACAACCCTGCCCACCCAAATCATGGTCAGCCTTAAACTCCTACAGACATACAAACACACAGATTCCCCCGGTTACATATTACTAGAACACCTCACCCCTCATAAATCACAATCAGCCCTAAGCTCCTACAGAAATACACACATTGAAATTCCTACAAACATACACACACACACACACACACATACACACACACACACACACACACACACACACACACATACACACGCAATCGATCTACCTCAACTACACCCCGCCCCTTCCAATCAAACCCTCACCTAAATTCTCACAGACAGACAGACATATCCGCAAATTCCTATGGTTACATATTACGGCAACAACGCCACCCACTCAAATCACGGTCAGCCTTAAATTCCCACAGTCTAGCAACACCTACATTAGCATTAGAAAAAATAACTTTCACGTTTTCCCGTCGTCATTAGGAAACATCATTTTCCCGTCGGCATTTGAAAAAATTATATTAATTTTTTGCCGTCGGCATTTGAAAAAAATAATAATCATGTATTGCAGTAGGCATTAGGAAAAATTATCATGTTTTGCCTTCGGTATTACGAAAAATTATCATGTTTTGCCTTCGGAATTACGAAAAATCATTAGATGATTTTCCGTCAGCATTAGGAAAAACCATTTTCATGATTTTCCCCGTCGTCACATACACACATAAAAACCGCCAAACTATGAACCGCCTTAATACATTCACACAAAATATTCCACACACAAACTTCCCACGGTCAGGCAGGCAGACAGACAGACCGACAGACAGACATACACTTAATGTCAACAAAAACTCCTAATGTAAACAAAAAACTCCTAATGTAAACAAAAGACTCCTTATGTAAACAAAAAAACACAAATTTCCAAGAATTTAACAATTTTCAAATTTTAATTACCCAAATTTAACGATTTCACCCACAATTTAACAATTTTAATTGCCACCGAACCGCCAGTTCCCTACTACTTACATGCATATAATCTAAAAGAAAATATAGTATCCCAGCTAAAAAAATATGTATGGAGCATATATGACATCCCATATATGGTTCGGATCCGAAAAATGAGGGTATATGTGCATATATGATTATATATATTTATACATTTTCATACATGTACGTATGCTTAAATATTCCCTCTGCAGTATGCAAAGTTCATATTTATACTCTCTTGATTCACAAAAGCGCATTGCTGTGCAATAAATTAAATTACTAAAATTCCTTTTTTTAGATTTTGAACAGGGAGGTTGTATTTAATGAAAAATTTGTTTGGACAAATAATGAAAATCGAACTAAAAGTCATTTCATTCATCATTTTAAGTCAAAACGTTAATAAATTATTTAAAAAACACAAAAATCATATTCGTAGATAAAATTTCATTTAAGAAATCAGATTAAAAAGTAATGCAATTAATCATAAAAGAAAAAGTAATCCGTCTAACAATAGTTTGCAATATAATTTTTTGCAGTAATATGAACTCTGCTTCTTATCTAGAGAATTCTGTTATTTTCTATAAAATTAATGACTGGATTATACTTTTGATTATTTGATACATTAAATGGGGCCACAATGTATAAAATCATACAAGAATGGTTTTTTAACAACAGTTTTTCTTTTTTAACGTTGAGGGTACGCATATAAACTTTGCATACCGTATCTATTTTCTAATGGCTCCATATATTAAATCGTATTTCTATATATGGATCCCCATATGAAGAGATTCATAGTTAAATTTCCATATATGAGCTCATATATATGTTATAATGCATTCCATATATTAGTCCATATATTAGTTCATGTATAATAGTTTTGCCATGTATAATCCCATACATTTCCATACATGAATTCATACATATTCATATATAGTTATATACATTCATATATTAAAAATATATGGACCATATATAATTTTTTTAGCTGGGATCTTACCAATAATTTATTCATTTGATATATGGTGAAATTCTTTGAAGCGATTTCTCGATCCATTGTCCATATATGTCCATAAGTCCATATATGTACTTATTTTTCGGGTTATTGTTTTCGTGATCCATTCGGTACCACGAGTTGCATACAGCTAAATCAATGAAGTGGTCAAAAATCTTAAGAGTCCACTTCCCAGATCTTATTGAAATTCTATATAAAGAAAGGCGGAAATCCATTTTATCTACTCCTCCCATATTGCTATTGTACTCTGATAGAATGTTTGGTTGTGTTATTTCCAAGTTTTTCTTTTTTTCAGAAGAAAAGTGGGACACTTCTTTCACGGGTTCATGGCCATGGATTGATGACACGAGTTGCACAATTCCTCCATCAAGCCATCTTAGAAGAAAAATATTGTCTGCTCTTTCTACACGGTAGTCAAAGCTTCCACGGCCTTCTTTTTTCAAATCCTTTTCAGATTTAAAATCAATTTTGCCGAATCTATTTCCTCTTATAGTTCCAGTAGCCCATATTGCTCTTTGGCGTAAATATAATACTAAATTCAGAGTAGTAAAATAATTGTCAAAATATAGTTTATGGTTTTTTTCTTCAGGAACAGTTTTTGCTAAGTGAATCACAATATCAGAACAAACTCCAAGCTTTGAGCCAGTTAATATTGTACCTTTTCCTTGATATATCTCAAAATCGTAAACTATGCCTTTTGAGCTGCACAGACAGAATATTTTTATTCCCCATTTGATGGGTTTCTTCGGCATATACTGTCTCAGAGTTGTTCTATCTTTAAAAGGAACCATAATCTCATCCACACAAAGATTTTCATCTTTTGGAATAGCGTATTATTTTTTTTAACATATTTATAATAGGACGAATTTTGTAAAGTTTATCGCTACCTGGTGGGTCTGTTGTGAACTTTAAATTATTTCGTACAAATTGAAATCTCTGCCTGGACATGTTTTCTGGAAATGATGGTATTACGGTACCGATTGTCCAATACATTTCCAAACGCGGATAGCCAATGGTACCAATCATTAGTTTAAGAGCTAGATATTTCAAAACCATAGACTACGTAATTAGACACGCCACCGGCGAATTCAAGATAATTCGCTTTACCACGATTTTGCGGTAGAGATGGCAAATATGACTAATTTCTATGCCTTTCTCTGTCATATTATCTTGGTAAAATGACATTTAGTTATTTACCAAATAAAAATTTTCTTGGCAGGAATCACAGTTGTTAGTCTATGGTTGAAAATACCAGTTGTTGAAGAAAGTCTTCTGTAAAGTACTCTAAAAAATACTCTACAGGTAATTTTGTATTTTTCTTTGGGTATTCTTCAGAAAAAGAAGTTTCTGGATTTATCCAAAATGCTTTTTTCCAACGAAATTGTTCAACTTTTTTAAGTGGAACCTGTGGAGTTTGAAAACTTGTTGGATCTTTTTGAACTGCTCCATCCATTGTGCCACTCTCTACTGTATCAATAACCCTATCACCATCATCATTGTTATCAATATCAATAACCCTATCATTATTATCAACATCAATATCTTGTATGTTGATTTCATACGGACCTTCTTTAGAAAGTTCGTCTAATAAAAAGATGTTATTGTTATCGAAAGCATCAAATAAATTGTTTATAACTTCAGATTCTTCTGATTCTTCCAAGTCAGAAACATCGGAATCGACAAAATTGGTTAAAATTTTTTCAATTTCAGAGTCCTTAATTTTTCGTGTCATTTTTTAAATTAAATTTAAATGGTATCAGAGCTCAAAAAGAACGTCTGTATCAAAGCAGCATCAAACGTAAAATGATTTTATTTCTATTGTATGCATATCATTTACCACCACAACTAGCTTTTGTATCCTTATGGATATATACAATATTTTAAAAATCCGCACAGCTTTATTTTTATTTAAAACAGAAAACTATTGATGCAAAAAGTTAAAATAAACCTTTTTCTTTATGTTGGATGTGTGTTGTTTTTTTAAACATGGTCACATATATATCGTCACATTAAAGACCAAACAACCTATCAGCAAATTTTTCAAAATTTAGTTTTTTTTTTTATTATTCCCTATATCATAAAGCATATGTATGCAAAATTTTAAACTTCTAATATTAGAAATAACCAAGCTATTACCAAATTACCAAATACCCTATCAGCAAGTGTACAATTTTCTGAAACCAAATAACCTATCAGCACTCACGCTAAAGAAATCAGATAACCAGATCAGGTCCTGATAAGCTGATCTGATAACCAGACCAGCTCCTGATAAGCTGATCTGATAACCAGACCAGCTCCTGATAAGCTGATCTGATAACCAGATCAGGTCCTGATAAGCTGATCTGATAACCAGACCAGCTCCTGATAAGCTGATCTGATAACCAGACCAGCTCCTGATAAGCTGATCTGATAACCAGACCAGCTCCTGATAAGCTGATCTGATAACCAGACCAGCTCCTGATAAGCTGATCTGATAACTAGACCAGTTCCTGATAAGCTGATCTGAAAACCAGATAAGCTCCTGATAAGCTGATCTAGTAGCCGATACCTGAATTTGCTGTTAGCAAACATGGATGAGAAAGATTTAAAGCATTTAGTGTTGACAAGAAATGTGATGAAGAAAAAGCTTCGTAGTATAAAAACTGGTGAAATAGATACAAGTGAGCAACTAAAAGATACATTTAAACCTATAACAGAAGAATTCAAAAATAGTTGTAAAAATATTAAAAGAATTCTTATGAAAGAAGAAAGTAAAATCAAGACAGAAGTTGAAAATATACTAATTGAAAGCATGAGAATCCATTAGTCAAGTTAGAGACAAGTACACCAAAGATAATACCATCTTATTTAATGATGCTAATACTGAGAATGATGATGACGATGATTTGTATTCAAAGACTTCCAATTCCGAAGACTTATCAGTATTGGAAGGAAGAAATGAATTAGATACAAACTAATGGTGATAGTAACCTCAAACTGAATGAAGATAAAATACAAGTTGGTGGTAAATATGGGCTCTAACACTAGGACTATTTTCTCTAATGTTTGATAAAATACCAAAAAATTATGATAAATTTGAACTCGAAATCTATAAAAAGATTTTAATTACTACTAATGTATGCATACAGAATCATCATCGTTCTCCGTCAGAGAACGATGATATAAGTTAATTTTTCTGGAAACTGAAATTGACAAACTAAAGAACAAATTAATAATATAGCTTAAGGCATTGATATAATTCAAGAATATATTCAAATGCATATTGGTGGACTACAACGTGAAATAAAATTAGAGAAGGAAGAGAGTTATAAAATTGAAAAGCAATTCTAAAAATTAAATAATTAAAAATAAATTGAAGAGCTGTACGATTAAATATATAGATTAGAAAATTAACTACATGTTAGTATAAATAGCTGAAAGTGCAACATGTAGATCACCACACTATCGAAAAAGTCTGTAAAACAACTCAATGTCTTTAAAAAGAAATTTAGTAAACGAACTCCATATTAAAACTCGAAAATTGTTTGTGCTTGTAGAGATGCAATGACAGGAATATATGAAGTTTTATGGAGCTAAGTTAGGTGAAATGGAGAACTATTCTACAGAAAATAGAAATTGTTGATTTTTGAAGAGTGTAATTGACATATTATCAAATTGTAGTACAGCTGAAAATAAAAGCTGCACTCCAAAAACCAAGGAATGGAAAATATTTTTGAAGTGGTACGGGTACCAAAAAAAACAAAAAACTTACAAACAGATGATTCTAAGGAATTTTTTAATAAATACTTTGGAAAACTCGTACATAAATAGAAGATTAAACATTACTTAATATGAAAGCATCAATAGTACAATGATTTAATTGAGCATTAAAAGGAATGATGTGAAAAGAATTAGCTTTAATGGTTCATATAAAAGGATTGGTATACATATATAAGGAATTACTTAGTGCATAAAATAGAAAAATTTATCTCACCATTAAAATGTTTACGATTAAAGTTAACTCAACAAATGAGAAAAAGCTGCTTAATACAGTATAAAGTAATTTGAAGAATGAATGTTGAATTTAATAAAAATAAAAATTAAATTAAAACGAAAAATCTAGTTTTTTTGTAGGATTGATTAGGAATGATGGGTCTTAAGAAAGGTAATTAACTAAATGTAGTGGAATTAGATAATTAGCTAAATGTAGTGGAATTCTCTAAACTTGTTGGTCTGAATTAAATTTGCTAAAACTTCAGTGTTTAAAATAAACTATAACATAGTGCAATATTCAGCAGCACATCATATTATCACTTTTTATAAAGTTGTATGTACATTTTCCCATCGAAAGCGTTAGAACGCAAAATTTTACAATATGAAAATGGGATTATTATAGAAGATCTTCGCTCTATTTATTTCTTTAGCTATCAGATCTTTAGAAAATATAGATAAACTACGGAATTTGGACTTTGATATCCAATCTTTAAGAATGTACATGTGTATGAATAAGTACCAAGCAAACTTAGTGAGTGAATATACGCTTCAACTAGAATAATGCTGAAGCATGCATACTGCAAACAGATCTTACTTTATATCTGTATGAGTATTAAATAAATTTACAGAAAAAAAATGAAAGCATGCCGAAGCATGCATAATTTCAAAAAAAAAAAAAAAAATCCTCACGTCATACAATTTTGTAAGCAAAGAAATTTTATGATTTTGTGGTCACTTAAATACATACATACATATGTATCTACTTTGCAAAAATTCAAAAGAGCGATCTGGTAAATTCTAATAGTAAAGATTTTTAATTGTAACACTACTACATCTTGGACTCTTACGTCACTATCGATAGAAGCATGCTAAGGCATGCATACTAGCAAAATATATAAAGCTGTTAGAAAGTGATGAGACAGCAATTGTATCTGGATCAACCCAACTCATGAATGTATTGTATACGGGAGTGATTGATGGTGATGATGACCTTTTTTAAGTGGATAATCATTACATATGAATGCGATAGGAGTCAACCAGCAAACCTCATGCAGAAATACCTACTTGAGGCAAAAAAATTCTCCCAAACATAGATATTTCATTGTTTCTAACACTTTATGAAAACACCGACGGTGAATTGCTGAGATCGATTTGCTACAATAGTTGTTTATTAAACATACATTTCTTTGTAAGTAAACTAATTTCTACATACCTAATGTATATACCCACCAAAAAATTAGACAAAAATACTCTATTCCAAGTAGTAAAATCTGAAAAAAGGAGTGGCACATTAGAAGAAAAAAATAAATAAAAATATAGAGTGACTGACCAACTAATACGTACACTCTGTCCGATGGAAACACAAAACACACTTAAACATTTCAGAAATATATACACAATACGCTGAACTTTAATAAAATTAAAAAAAAATCATATAGGACAACAAATAAAAGTGAAAGGTGCTCACGCTTCATAAACAAACATATATGTACCTTATTAATGTAAAAATATTATCAGTATAAAGCAACAGAAATTTCGTCAAACAAAGTCATCTTGTATCCTAGAGGAACCGTCGAAAGGGTATCCTAAAGTCTCTGAAAACCACTTCGTTTTCTGATGATCGCTTTTCAACAAGAAAATAAGTTTGTTCATTGTGACTAATTTAAAAGTACATTTAAATTCAGTCTCATATCCGATCTTAACTGCATCAGAATTTAAGAAAAAAGCTCCTTTTATTCTATTGAATAAAATTTTAATTTAAAACAGTAAGCAAAGATATCAGCTTCAACTTCAAATGATTTCATCACAAAAAAAAAACTAGTGGTTGTTTTCAACAATTATGAAAATAATAATTTCAATATAAAGCTCCCTTTTGATTTTAAATGTTTATCAATAAAAATAAAAAAAGAAGTAAGTTGACTACCAAAGAAAAAAAAACTATCAGTATATAAGCTGGAGTGCCGGATCAGTTTCATTTAAAAATGTTTATACATTTTCATAAAGCAAAGCAAGATTTCGAAAACAAATGTAGAAAGTGAAGAAAAAAGTCTATAGTTAGAAAAAATTATATACCCCAAAAATTTCTAACGTTAACTTACTAACGTTGCATCAACTTTAAAAAATGTAAATTGAGTATAAGGAATATTTCTATTATAGTTGCTATTACTATAGAGTATGTATCTTCAGGAATTCAGTTTTACTTAAAAACAGAAAATCCTCACAAACTTTTAAGTAAACGCAGATAAAAATTAAAACGTTTTTATTTTCAAATAAAAAAAACTGAATATATCGCATCTATACACAGACGAATATTTACAACAACAACACCAACAACAAGAAGAACAAAAGACATCAATGACAAAAAAAAAATGTATTCAAAGATTGAAATAAACAAAATCTGTAATATAAACAAATTTCATATAGGCAGACCTTAACGCGAGACAAATTTAAGTATGAGAAAATATAAAACAAGCGTAAGTATAAAAACATAATAAGATTAGGGAAGTCCAGACATATGATAGTATTTTATAGTACCAAATGTCGATACTGAAAACAATTTATTTCTATCTACATATAAATATTAGCGCAAATACACACACACACACACATAGCAGAATTCATATAAGAAATATCCAAGAAAATTTCAACAACACCCCACCTTTTGCAAATCATGACGAGCCTTGAATTCTCCCTCAGATATACATACACAAATTCCCATGATCATACATACATACATATACAATACATAAGATTAATCTCAACAACACAACACTCTCACCAGATAGTCTTAAACTTCTACAGACGTCTATACACATAGATTCTCACGGCTACATATTACAAGAACACCTCGCCCCTAATAAATCACAATCATCTTAAATTCTTACAAAAATACATACATACATACATACATACATACATACATACACATAACCAATTTACCTCAACAACATCCTCACCTACCTCAAATCACGATCAGCCTTAAACTACTATAGACAGACACATCCACAAATCCCCATGGATACATATTACGTCAACAACCCTGATAACCCAAATCATGGTCAGCCTTAAACTCCTACAGACATACAAACACACAGATTCCCCCGGTTACATATTACTAGAACACCTCACCCCTCATAAATCACAATCAGCCCTAAGCTCCTACAGAAATACACACATTGAAATTCCTACAAACATACACACACACACATACACACACACACACACACGCACACATACACACGCAATCGATCTACCTCAACTACACCCCGCCCCTTCCAATCAAACCCTCACCTAAATTCTCACAGACAGACAGACATATCCGCAAATTCCTATGGTTACATATTACGGCAACAACGCCACCCACTCAAATCACGGTCAGCCTTAAATTCCCACAGTCTAGCAACACCTACATTAGCATTAGAAAAAATAACTTTCACGTTTTCCCGTCGTCATTAGGAAAAATCATTTTCCCGTCGGCATTTGAAAAAATTATATTAATTTTTTGCCGTCGGCATTTGAAAAAAATAATAATCATGTATTGCAGTAGGCATTAGGAAAAATTATCATGTTTTGCCTTCGGTATTACGAAAAATTATCATGTTTTGCCTTCGGAATTACGAAAAATCATTAGATGATTTTCCGTCAGCATTAGGAAAAACCATTTTCATGATTTTCCCCGTCGTCACATACACACATAAAAACCGCCAAACTATGAACCGCCTTAATACATTCACACAAAATATTCCACACACAAACTTCCCACGGTCAGGCAGGCAGACAGACAGACCGACAGACAGACATACACTTAATGTAAACAAAAACTCCTAATGTAAACAAAAAACTCCTAATGTAAACAAAAGACTCCTTATGTAAACAAAAAAACACAAATTTCCAAGAATTTAACAATTTTCAAATTTTAATTACCCAAATTTAACGATTTCACCCACAATTTAACAATTTTAATTGCCACCGAACCGCCAGTTCCCTACTACTTACATGCATATAATCTAAAAGAAAATATAGTATCCCAGCTAAAAAAATATGTATGGAGCATATATGACATCCCATATATGGTTCGGATCCGAAAAATGAGGGTATATGTGCATATATGATTATATATATTTATACATTTTCATACATGTACGTATGCTTAAATATTCCCTCTGTAGTATGCAAAGTTCATATTTATACTCTCTTGATTTACAAAAGCGCATTGCTGTGCAATAAATTAAATTACTAAAATTCCTTTTTTTAGATTTTGAACAGGGAGGTTGTATTTAATGAAAAATTTGTTTGGACAAATAATGAAAATCGAACTAAAAGTCATTTCATTCATCATTTTAAGTCAAAACGTTAATAAATTATTTAAAAAACACAAAAATCATATTCGTAGATAAAATTTCATTTAAGAAATCAGATTAAAAAGTAATGCAATTAATCATAAAAGAAAAAGTAATCCGTCTAACAATAGTTTGCAATATAATTTTTTGCAGTAATATGAACTCTGCTTCTTATCTAGAGAATTCTGTTATTTTCTATAAAATTAATGACTGGATTATACTTTTGATTATTTGATACATTAAATGGGGCCACAATGTATAAAATCATACAAGAATGGTTTTTTAACAACAGTTTTTCTTTTTTAACGTTGAGGGTACGCATATAAACTTTGCATACCGTATCTATTTTCTAATGGCTCCATATATTAAATCGTATTTCTATATATGGATCCCCATATGAAGAGATTCATAGTTAAATTTCCATATATGAGCTCATATATATGTTATAATGCATTCCATATATTAGTCCATATATTAGTTCATGTATAATAGTTTTGCCATGTATAATCCCATACATTTCCATACATGAATTCATACATATTCATATATAGTTATATACATTCATATATTAAAAATATATGGACCATATATAATTTTTTTAGCTGGGATCTTACCAATAATTTATTCATTTGATATATGGTGAAATTCTTTGAAGCGATTTCTCGATCCATTGGGAATGCACAGGAAAACATTGCACTTTGAGCACTTGTATCTAGTTTGACCATTACATCCTTTGACTTTGCATCTTTCTTTGTTTGGCGTGTGTTCCGGCCAATGCTGATTTCCATCATATCGAACAGAAGCTGAGGGTGTAGCTTTACGTTTCTTGCCGGAGGTCGTTGGAGCAGTTGGAATATCCTCATTTAGGCATGACGTTGGGCGTCCTCTTTTACGGGAACAAGCATGTTGATTGGACCGGGCTAAAAGCCCATTCGCAATATCATTACGAAAAGTCCATAAGTCCATATATGTACTTATTTTGTTATTGTTTTCGTGATCCATTCGGTACCACGAGTTGCATACAGCTAAATCAATGAAGTGGTCAAAAATCTTAAGAGTCCACTTCCCAGATCTTATTGAAATTCTATATAAAGAAAGGCGGAAATCCATTTTATCTACTCCTCCCATATTGCTATTGTACTCTGATAGAATGTTTGGTTGTGTTATTTCCAAGTTTTTCTTTTTTTCAGAAGAAAAGTGGGACACTTCTTTCACGGGTTCATGGCCATGGATTGATGACACGAGTTGCACAATTCCTCCATCAAGCCATCTTAGAAGAAAAATATTGTCTGCTCTTTCTACACGGTAGTCAAAGCTTCCACGGCCTTCTTTTTTCAAATCCTTTTCAGATTTAAAATCAATTTTGCCGAATCTATTTCCTCTTATAGTTCCAGTAGCCCATATTGCTCTTTGGCGTAAATATAATACTAAATTCAGAGTAGTAAAATAATTGTCAAAATATAGTTTATGGTTTTTTTCTTCAGGAACAGTTTTTGCTAAGTGAATCACAATATCAGAACAAACTCCAAGCTTTGAGCCAGTTAATATTGTACCTTTTCCTTGATATATCTCAAAATCGTAAACTATGCCTTTTGAGCTGCACAGACAGAATATTTTTATTCCCCATTTGATGGGTTTCTTCGGCATATACTGTCTCAGAGTTGTTCTACCTTTAAAAGGAACCATAATCTCATCCACACAAAGATTTTCATCTTTTGGAATAGCGTATTATTTTTTTTAACATATTTATAATAGGACGAATTTTGTAAAGTTTATCGCTACCTGGTGGGTCTGTTGTGAACTTTAAATTATTTCGTACAAATTGAAATCTCTGCCTGGACATGTTTTCTGGAAATGATGGTATTACGGTACCGATTGTCCAATACATTTCCAAACGCGGATAGCCAATGGTACCAATCATTAGCTTAAGAGCTAGATATTTCAAAACCATAGACTACGTAATTAGACACGCCACCGGCGAATTCAAGATAATTCGCTTTACCACGATTTTGCGGTAGAGATGGCAAATATGACTAATTTCTATGCCTTTCTCTGTCATATTATCTTGGTAAAATGACATTTAGTTATTTACCAAATAAAAATTTTCTTGGCAGGAATCACAGTTGTTAGTCTATGGTTGAAAATACCAGTTGTTGAAGAAAGTCTTCTGTAAAGTACTCTAAAAAATACTCTACAGGTAATTTTGTATTTTTCTTTGGGTATTCTTCAGAAAAAGAAGTTTCTGGATTTATCCAAAATGCTTTTTTCCAACGAAATTGTTCAACTTTTTTAAGTGGAACCTGTGGAGTTTGAAAACTTGTTGGATCTTTTTGAACTGCTCCATCCATTGTGCCACTCTCTACTGTATCAATAACCCTATCACCATCATCATTGTTATCAATATCAATAACCCTATCATTATTATCAACATCAATATCTTGTATGTTGATTTCATACGGACCTTCTTTAGAAAGTTCGTCTAATAAAAAGATGTTATTGTTATCGAAAGCATCAAATAAATTGTTTATAACTTCAGATTCTTCTGATTCTTCCAAGTCAGAAACATCGGAATCGACAAAATTGGTTAAAATTTTTTCAATTTCAGAGTCCTTAATTTTTCGTGTCATTTTTTAAATTAAATTTAAATGGTATCAGAGCTCAAAAAGAACGTCTGTATCAAAGCAGCATCAAACGTAAAATGATTTTATTTCTATTGTATGCATATCATTTACCACCACAACTAGCTTTTGTATCCTTATGGATATATACAATATTTTAAAAATCCGCACAGCTTTATTTTTATTTAAAACAGAAAACTATTGATGCAAAAAGTTAAAATAAACCTTTTTCTTTATGTTGGATGTGTGTTGTTTTTTTAAACATGGTCACATATATATCGTCACATTAAAGACCAAACAACCTATCAGCAAATTTTTCAAAATTTAGTTTTTTATTTAATATTATTCCCTATATCATAAAGCATATGTATGCAAAATTTTAAACTTCTAATATTAGAAATAACCAAGCTATTACCAAATTACCAAATACCCTATCAGCAAGTGTACAATTTTCTGAAACCAAATAACCTATCAGCACTCACGCTAAAGAAATCAGAGTAATCATTTATTTGAATTTTTTTTTTTTTTTTTTTGAAACACAGTTACTTTTGATTTGTTGTTGTTTGTGTTTTATTACATTTTATTTATTATTAGAAGTGAAAAGAACATAAAAAGTGTTAAAACGCAATAAAATGTATTCCATAAATGAAAATAATCTTGAGGCAGATATGCAAGTTCCTAAAAAAGTCAACAAAAAAGAAGAAAGAAAGAAAAATCGTATGAACGGTAAAGAATATGAAGGTTTTTCAAAAGGCAAAATCGTTTGCAGGAAGCCAAGAGAAATGAAACCTGGGTGCACATCAAAATGTTGTGAAAAGGCTTCAAATCGACATTGTTCTATTTTTTCTGAAAAATTACGTGAAGAAATATTTCAACGTTTTTGGCAGATGTCATGGGACCAGAAAAAACTTTACGTAACCACTACTGTTGACGTTTTCGCCAAAAAGAGGACTTATGTGGAAAATTCTCGACGCTCAAATTCAAAAGCGTTCTTTTTATACAACAAAACAAAGCGCTATCAAGTGTGCCGTAAAATGTTTTTGTCAACCCTCGGAATTTCGGAAACTATGGTAAGAGGTTGGATTAATTCCTGTGAACTTCATAATGCTCAACTGGGACCTGATAATAAGAAAATCTTGCAAGCTGAAAAACAAAGAAATACAAAAAAGGGCCAGGAGTATGAGGTTCGTTTAAATTATTTAAATAAATGGTTGGAAGGCATCCCAAAATTAGAATCGCATTACCGACGTCAGTACACGAAAAAAATATATTTCCAAACAGATTTTAAATCTTATGCATCTGTGTATGAAGTTTACTCCCAAGATTGTGATTCGCAAAAAGAAAATGGTATTTCACCTGTATCGTTTCCTAATTTCATGGATGTCTTGAAGAAAAAAAATTGCTCAATTTTTAAGCCTAGAAATATATTGCAAAAAGAATACGACTTTCACAGAATGCAAATAGAGGACATGAGAGAGGAAAAAAACATGATATTGAAAATGCTAAGGAGGGTTTACTATCGCTATTATGCATGGATATGCAAGCCGTAAAACTAATACCGCAGTTAAAGGCAAATGCATCGTACTACAAAATGAAACTCCAGGTCCACAACTTTACAATTTATAATGTTATAACTCATAAGTCTGAAAACTACGTATGGGATGAAACAGAAGGAAATCTAATTGCCTCTACCTTCGCCACAATTATAGTAAATCATTTAAAAAAAGAAATGCTCAATACGTCAAATGTACATCATTTTGTAATATATTCTGATGGGTGCTTCTATCAAAACAGAAATGTTGTATTGTCCAATGCCTTACTTTCGTTTTGTGTAGAAAATAATGTTACCATTGAGCATAAATACTTAGTCGTGGGACATACCCAAATGGAATGCGATTCCACCCACTCATTAATACAAAGAAAAATCAATAATAAAAATATTAATTTGCCCTCTGAATTAATTGAGCTAATGAAAGATGCACGAAAAAATCCATATCCACTTACTGTTCATCACTTATACCATGATTATTTCCAGGATTATGAAAATCTTCCAATGCGATACACTTCTATCCGTCCTGGTAATTTCTTTTATTTTATTGCCATTTAACTTCATTCTACCTAAATAAAATTATTTTTTAGGAAAAAGGATTGGGGACCCTAAAGTCAACATGATTCGTGTTTTGGCGTACGACCCAACAGGATCTATACATTACAAAATCAATACTAAAGACAATTATCAGCTTTTACCACAAAGATCTGCTACACGTTTTGAAATTCGTCGTCCTAAGTTATTACATTCTGAAAGGTTAAAAATCTCAAAAAAGAAATGGCAACATTTATAAGATTTAAAAACTTTGCTTCCGGCAGACTGCCATTACTTTTATGATAACATACCTTTTGAATAATTTTTTTGCGGTAGCTATATTTAATGAAATGTTTTCTTCTTATTTTATTTTATTAATTTAATTAATTTAACTTTTTTTAACGTTATTAACATTGCAATAAATAAAAAATTAGATTTTTTTGTAAAACCACCTATAATTTTATTTAAAAATCAAAAACTTTAGGAAAATTAAAAAAATTCTATTTTAAAAGGCCGTGACGTACTAAATAAAGAGGAAAATAAATCATCAAAAATCATGATAAAAGTTTAATTTTGTTGCATAGTGTAATTTAAGCAAACATTAAGCACTTTTTTTTTAAACAAGTAAGAGAAACTATAAGTATTATTATTTAATGTAAATAATAATCATGTGTTCAAAGGAATGCCTAATTATTCATACTAATTAGTATTGCTGATAGGTTGTTTGGTTTCAGGTTTTTACAATTCCAAATTACCTAAGCGCCATATCATAAGCTGTGTTTAGAAAAACAAAGCTTTCTCAACCGATATATACTTCTGGTTTCATTTTAATCATAATATATAATTTTCGGTTCAATATTGCAAATAGTTCCAATTTTATAACGTTTTTTCTCTCTCCTGTAAACTTTTGAAAACTGCTGATAGGTTGTTTGGTCTTTAAGGTGACGATATGTTATTTATAAAATAAAAAAATCTTTTTTTTTCCAAAAAAAAATATGTTAAAAAAGGTTTTTTTAAAAATACTACATTTTGCTCAGTTTTGTAACAATCTCAAAGGTTTTTATTGAAAATGCTTCATAAGATCTTAAAAAACTATTATAAGTCGACATATAAGTCAACTCTTTTGTTCGGAGATTGTCAGATGCCTCTAAATTTGAGTGTATCCATATGGATACAATATAGCGAAAGGGTTAGTTGGTATTTAGTTACAGATTTACCCTTAATTAAGTCTAAACTTTTACTGCTGAAAGTAATCAACTATGAATAACTTAAATAGGTACTTAAAAAAGTTAACACTTAGTGATAATTTCTGAATATGCGCCATTAATTACAAGAAAAATTTAGTTAGTTGCGCAGCAGATGACCGGAAAAAACATTCAGTAGCCCAACTTTTGAAAAATTATATAACTGACTTATTTATAATCAAATGTGTGTGCTATACATTGGCTCTATGTTCGTCTTATGATGCCTTAAACTTCCATCAGCTGTAGAAACTCTTGAAAGAGATGTATACAACTATTTATCTAATAGTCCAAAGAGACAGCCAGTTTGACGCTATACAAAAATTATTAGAAATTCAACCTTAACATAGCGTCTACACCTGATAAAAATTTATCATAAGAACTAACAAAACGTCGGCAGAGCCGTTGTAAAATTTTTGTTAATCCAAGCATACATGCGAAGACGTTGTGGTTTTTTTATTATGATAAATCATAATTTCGTTGTCGTCGTGAAGAAAGTTTGTCACAATACTTGCAACATTTCACTTCATGTTTATTAAAAAGGTTTTATTTAATAAAAACATCAATATTTTTCTTTATTTTTATATTTTTTTCTGAAAATTGCGTAAATATTTAATTTTTTACAAATAAATTAAAACGTCACCCAGTTTGTTTACTTTTTTATCAAGACAAAGTTGTCTGAGCTGAAGCTCTGCACACAAAAAATATAAGAGGTAATATTAACTAAGCTTGCATAGGTAACTTTTTTTATATGACAGTAAAAAACTTGGGTTTTGTTAACTATGCAGTTAGGTGATTTGTACATTTCACATTACCTAAAATCCGAGTTAATGTAAACTATTACAATAAGGTTACATACATATGTATATACATATATTTTTCGAAATTATTTTTATTGAAATGTTTTCTAATTTACTGTCAAAAGAAAATTTTTGAGGAAGAAGGTATGTATACATTAATTTTTTAAAATTTATGTAAAAAAATTGTTTTTAATTATTTTAGATAAACTAGCTGAGCCCGGCAAACGTATAGAAGCAAGTACGCAAATTGCCAATATATACCGCATATATGTAGGTGTTTCCTTCGGAAGCTGCAGACGACCTATACCTTTGCATAGGAAGATCCCCATCCAAAGTTTCAATGGTCTCCACCAGTATAGTGTCAAGAAAATGTTTGCACACGGTAATGAACGTTTGCAATCGATAATGGAAAATACCACGGAATACATAAGTGTAAGCGATACAGATAGTTGCGGTACTTGTTAGCAAGACCGTACAAGACACACAAGCCTGATTGCACTTAAGATATAGTTACGAAGACGCGAGAGCTGCTTTACGATTGCCGGCAAGCGTTGTCTTATGTTAAGAACACAACTGGGACGAACGACGAATTTCGTGGACGGTGAAGAATTCGTCGATAATAATTCGCTGAGTAAATTCGTACTGTGAAGCAGAACACCGACGAATAAATAACAGCTCTTATAATTGATGAAGTTGCTTATTGTTTATGCAAAGAGATAGAAAATGGTTTTTTCGTCGTTCGTCAGCTTAAAGAATAGAAATATATATATCGGAGAGTTCGTGATGCACGACGAGTTTCGTTCGACGACAGTGTTGTGTTAATTTGCATATGCATGAATGTGTTTTATTTTTTATGACGAAAGCTCGCTACGAAAAATTCGTCGTTAGTCCCAGTTGTGTTCCAGCATTACCTTCAGATGTTTTATTTTCGTGGTTTTTTTTTATTTTATATATGTAGATAGATAAATTAATAAATAAATAATACATTTTTTTAAATTCAAAAATTCTTTAAATCCATGACAATTATCGAATTATAAATATGTAGTTAGTTTAACTAAAATCCATGATAATTTGCCGCATCATATACATATGTATAAATTTACTTTGTTATTTAGATAATTCACAGAAAATAAAAGTAGGAATTTACCTTGTAGTTAAGGAGTTTCAACTAAAATTTTAGTTGATTTTTCGAACATAGAAATCAACTAAAATTTTTGTCAAATTACCTAAAAAACTTTGTAAATGCCATTCTACCCTTTCACTTAGTTAAAATTATACCATTATTTTAGGAAATATAAACTATCATTTTTTTGGTGTGATAAATTTTTCTCTTGATAACGATTTGACTTTTATCATGATAAAATTTTATCAGGTATAGACTCACTGTAAAAGATTTTGCACCCATGCCAAACGCGTTGGCTTTCCTTGGAGGTGATTGTTAATCGTTTGTTGGATTTGTTTGAACCTCTTAAAATTTATTTTTCCTTTGCAGTCAACATTGACTAAATTGACACAGATAAATGCATTCACAAGAATTTAAATGACACAAATCAGGTTTATTTCTCATTTCTTAAATACATTCTTGGTATTGTAAATAATGTAAATAAAATGTTTCAAAACGTAGGTACTGAAATTCATAATTTGCACTTTTAAATGGAAAAGTTACTCAAAACAGTAATAAGTAACTTTTTAAATTTACAGGTATTTTTATAGCACATACAAGCATTAAATATTTAATAACTGGTCATTTTTTGGATATTTTACAATTACGTTAAAAATTTTTTAACGCACTAATAATATCAAAATGTAATTTTACTTATTCAGCAAAATATTTTTTATTAAAAATACATTGAAACTGATTATTGAGGGGTTCTCTGGATCCTATGCGCATTTACCCTGCAATACATATATATTTATAAGAAAAATCCTATACACAGAAGAATATTTTTAACAAATTAAAATTTTTGTATTGTCAACAAATTCTGCCAGAAAGCATTTAACAGAATTTTTTGAAAGTTGAATGCTTTTTAACTAATGAAAGTGCCAAATCTGGCAGTGAAAATGCTAAAATGGCAACAATGGCTGTTGCGGTTTTTGTCTTTTAGTGCTTTTTGAAATTTTAAAGTTAGCAACGCTGAAAAATAAGAGTTTAAAAAATTAATAGTGATCGTTATCTTGTGAAGAGCAATGGCACAAAGTTGTGAATGAGTTAACAAAAAGTCACCTATATCCGACAGGGATTTCTCTTGGTCTAACAATTTTTATACCCTTTACCAAAAATGGAAAAGGGTATATATAGGTTTGTCATTCCGTGTATAATTTTCATAATATTTATATTATATTTATATTTTCATAATTGTATTATTTGTATATATTCTGGGGTCTTATGAATAGGGAAGATGAATAAGCGATGTCCGTCTGTCTGTACGTGAAATCGGTTTTCCGAAGCTCCCAGAAAAGCTAGAGACTTCGTTCTTGAACTGGTGTGTCAGAAATGGTCGAAATAAGATTGGTATTGAAAATCAGAAAAATCCAGCAGACGGTTTGAGAGCTGGGAGACTTAAACTTCATTTTGCCATACAAAATAACTACCGAAAACTAGTTTTTAATAATTTTTTATTAAGTAAACTTATTTTATACTTCAGTATGAATAAAATTGGTATTTCTAACTAAAAAAAATTAAAAATACGTTTCCAGGGTTGGAAAACCTTGACTTTTTTTGTTATGCAAAAGTAACTTACTAAAACAAAATTTTCCTTTTTTTCTATAAACTAAACATATGTAATGCTCTTAAAAGAAGGAGATTGATGTAAGAAATCAGAAAAACAAAAAGGATGATTCCAGGGTTGGAAAACCTACGATTTTTGTGATATATACAATTAACTACCGTAAACTAATTTTTTAATTATTTTTATTAAATAAACTTATTTTATACTTCACCATGAATAAAATTGGTATTTCAAATAAAAAATTAAACCTCAAAAAATTAATAAGATGTTTCCAGGGTTGGAAAACTTTAACTTTTTTTCTTTTACAAAAGTAACTTATACCTGATTTACATTAAGCATTTTTTCATGAAATTTCATGAATTTTGTTGCACGCAACTTTTTCTATTTGCTTATTGCAGCGCTATAAAAGAGAATATTATATAAAAAATAGCGTAGAATGAATCTCTGATGTATTTTTGACAACTTTTTTGATATAAGTTGCTCCTCCTATTGACAAATAAAAAATTTTCATGCAACTAATTTCATGAAAAAAATGCTTAATGTAAATCAGGTATTACTAAAACAAATGTTTCCTTTTTTTCTATAACTTAAACATATCTAATGTTCTTTAAAGGAAGATATTGATGTAAATAATCAGAAAAACAAAAAGGATGATTCCAGGGTTGGAAAACCTACGATTTTTGTGATATATACAATTAACTACCGTAAACTAATTTTTTAATTATTTTTATTAAATAAACTTATTTTATACTTCACCACGAATAAAATTGGTATTTCAAATAAAAAATTAAACTTCAAAAAATTAATAAGATGTTTCCAGGGTTGGAAAACTTTAACTTTTTTTCTTATCCAAAAGTAACTTACTAAAACAAGTTTTTCTTTTTTTTTCTATGAATTAAACATATCTAATGTTTTTAAAAGAAAGAAATTGATGTTAGAAATCAGAAAAATCAAAAAGGATGATGCCGGGGTTGGGAAACTGAAACTTTTTGTGATATAAAAATTAACTACCGAAAATTAATTTTTATTTTTTTATTAAATGAACTTATTTTATACTTTAGTACGAATAAAATTGGTATTTCAAATTAAAGATTAACCTTCTAGAATTAAAAAGATGTTTCCAGGGTTGGAAAACTTTTATTTTTTTTTATACAAAAGTAACTTACTAAAGCAAAATTTTCCTTTTTCTCTATAAATTAAAGATATCTTATATTCTTAAAAGAAATAGATTAGTATAAGAAATCAGAAAAATTAAAAAGTTTGATTTTAGGGTTGGAAAATCCACACTTTTTATGATATAAAAAATTAGCTACCGAAAACTAATTTTTTTTTATAAAATAAACTTATTTTATACTTGTGTTTCAAAATAAAAAAAAAATAAAAAAAAAATTAAAACGACGTTTCCAGGGTTGGAAAATCTTATTTTTTATACAAAAGTAACTTACTAAAACAAATTTTTTCTTTTTTACTATAAATTAAACATATCTTATATTCTTAAAAAAGATGGTGTAAGAAATAAAAAAAAAACAAAAAGGAGGATTCTTTGTGATATAAAAAATTAACTACCGAAAACAAATTTTTTTTTATCTATTTTTATTAAATAAAATTATTTTATGCTTGATAACGAATAAAATTGGTATTTCAAATAAAAAAAAACAATTAAAAAAATTAAAAAGACGGTTCCAGGGTTGGAAAACTTTAACTTTTTTTGTACAAAAGTAAGTTACTAAAACAAATTTTTCCTTTTTTTTAATAAATTAAACATTTCTTAAATTCTTAAAATAAAGAGATTGGTGTGAGAAATCAGAAAAATCAAAAAGGATGAGTTTAGGGTTGGGACACTTACATTTTTTTGATATATAAAAGTAACTAAGTCTAATTAATTTGTATCTTTTTTTTATAAATTATATATATTTTACGTTTTGGAAAGAAAAGTTTGGTATAGGAGATTATAAAAATAAAAACCACAGCTCCAGAGCTGGAAACTATGATTTTTTTTCTGGACATTAAAGTAACCAAATAAAACATTTTATTTTGAATTTCCTCGTTTTTCACTTAACACACAATCTATATTTTTTAAAGAACTGCTAGATTGGTATAAGTAATCAGAAAAATCTAAAATGATGATTCTAGGATTTTAAAATTATTATTTTTTTCTTTGTACATAAAAGTAAGGCATGTGCTTGAGTATGTATCTCTATACTACATAAACGCACTTTGGTAAAGGGTATATAAGATTCGGCACAGCCGAATATAGCACTCTTACTTGTTTTTAGCTCAAAATGTTCATGCAAAAATAGTCAAACTGTTATCGGACTTTGGGTGTGTTTTAGACAGCAAGGCAATAATGGTAACTGACAGAGGATCAAATATGGTCAGTGCTTTTCGACCTTATAATCACTTGTTTTGCATTAATCATTTGTTACAAAATACATTAAAGAAATCGATGGATGAAGTTAAGCAGATATTTGATATGTGCAGCACTGGCTCCAAATTAGTGAGATACTTTAAAAAGTCTGGAAACAATTCAAATTTTTCAACAAGTTTAAAAAGCTTTTCACCGACTCGTTGGAATACTTTCTATTATCTATTTCAGTCTATAAAAGATAGCTGGAATGAAATTACACAAATATTGTAAGAAAAGAATGAGCTTTTCAGATTAGGCGATCTGAGTGTTTCTCATATAAGTTGTTTGATTGAAGTGTTACAGCTATTCGAAGAGGCTCTGAAAAAACTTGAGGGTGAAAATTATCCCACTTTACACTTAGTCATTTTATATATTGACAAGCTCTCACGAACATGTGCCATCAACGATTGTGACATATCATTAATCAGGCTTTTTAAAGAAAAAATTTTATTTTATTTAAAGAACTTAGTTTTAGAAAACCTAAATATTTTTCACAAAGTAGCCCTTTTCTTATTTCCACCCGCAAACAAACTTTTGCAATTCAACGATGAGGAAAAATAGCCATAAAAAAGTAACAATAGAAATTATGTCCGAATTCTCTGCAAACAATCAATTAAGTACCACAAAAGCACTTTCTCAAAGCAATAGCGAATTATTTGGTAGATTTGTTTCCCATCCAAACAGAAAAAATTCCACAGAAACGGTTGTGGAAGAGCTCACGATGTATGAAAATACAGTCGTACATTTTTATGACCATTTCGATGCACTAAAATGGTGGGAGACAAATAAAAATCAATTTCCTTTATTATATAAGGCTAGTCTCAGGATACTTGCTATTCCTGCGTCAAGTGCATCATCTGAAAGAGTAATACTGATACGGTATCTCAAATTATGTTTTTAAATTACAATAGTTGAATCATTATTATTTTGAATTTATAACAAACGTACACTGGAGCGAGTCATTTTGTATGAAGATGAAAAAAAGTTTTTGTTACCCTCCAAAATTAAAATTCGGTCGTTTTAACGAGGATACCAAAAATATTTGACCGTTCGTGAGCTAGACCGGGTCTAAAAAAGGTATATTTTTGAAGTTGTTTGCATATTTTCGTATTTTCCAAAGACAGCATATTAAAAAAGTATAAATTCTGAAAAAAATTTCCTATTCGCATCCAATACGAAAATACATCTATGGACATTGTTTCTTAAAAATTTTGAGCTTAGATCAAAACGCTTTATCCCATTAAAATCGGATAATTTTTCTAAAAGTTGCAAGCCTCAGAATGTTTTTTTAGTCCCATGCTGTCAACTTAGGCCCACTGTAACTCCTGTCCAGCTTAAGCCAGATGGTTGCCAATACATTTGTTATAAAGCCTAAGTCCTCCTCTATGGATGTTCGAAGTTTCATATAAATCCAATCAGTAGTTTAGAAGTACCAGATTTATTACCACTTATTTTTCAAAAGTCCCTACTGTGCATTGGATGCGGTTTGGAAATTTTTTTTCAGAATATAAACTTTTTCATATGCTGGAAGAATACGAAAATATATAAACAACTTCAAAAATATACCTTTTTTAGACACGGTCTAACTCACGAACGGTCAAATATTTTGGGAATACTCATTAAAAATACCGAACTTTAATTTGAGGGGAGTAGCAATATATGTATGTGTTTTTTTATTTATTTGTAAAAAGTGAATTCTTTATTTAATTTAAATTTAAAAAAATTAAAATCTAAGTAAATATGTATGTATGTATGTAGATCATAACACTTAAATTTTTGAAAATAAAACTAAAAAACTTTATAGGTACTTGCATATACATATAAATGTACATATGTATGTATATACATAAGTATGCATGTACATATGTACCATATTATTTCATTGGACATAAATAAAACCTCTTTTCAGCTTTCATATTCCTAACGAAACGCAAATGTTTCTTTTATATGTAAAATTTTTTAAAGTTTTGTTTTAAAATAACGACGCAATATACACACACATTTTGAAATTAATGAGAGTGCTTGTAAGTCTTTTTTTTTAAGGCTTGTGCCACGCTCTAGTAAGTAAAGCCAGTGAATATTTATTGGTGTATCAACTGTGTGTCGGCAGATGAGTGCCGTGTGTGACAAGCAGCAGACAAAGAGGTAGTGGTGTATCAACTGTGAGTGTCGGCAGAGTGAGTGCCGTGTGTGACGAGCAGCAGACAAAGAGATGTCACATGATTACTTGCGCAGCCAGCTAAGAAACGTGCGTAAACTACAGTCAGGAAGGCGTAGTGGTAACCAGTTGTGAATATTTGAGTGTAATTCAGTAGTTTACGATGTATTAGTTTATATAAGTTGTATTAGTTTATATATAATATAGTTTAAGTGTATTTGTAAATAAAACTTGTATCATTCTTAACCCTAATTACTACACTCGGCTCTTGTATTCATTTGCAACTCTTCGGGTCCACGGAAAAGCGTTTTTATAGAGAGAAAAACGTAACAATATGTATATATATACAGTATACAAAGTTCATATTCGTACACCCTCAATCAAAAAACCCACTGGCTTGCAATATCTTATTACTACTTAAATTACTTATTTCTTGCAAGAATTGGATTAAAGAGGTTGTATTTAATAAAACAGTTATAGCGATTTCTTTTCTGACAAATATGTAACATATATGTTACATGTTTTACATTTCTGTGTTCGTTTGTACAGAAAATACAACTGTGGGAAAAATTTTCAATTTCTTTTCTGAATATGTTGCATGAAAAACATGTAAATATCCCTACAAGAAACGAATGACTGAAACTAACACAAACGAAATTTTTTCACTAACACATTTGCAATAATTTTCCATTGAATTTAAGAGTACCAGTCAAATGACTAGTCATTTGACTGGTAGTGATGACCGACACATTTATAAATTATATTTGTTCCTCTCTAACATATATGTTAGAGTGGAACATCTAGTGTACATGCGCAAAAAATTCTAGAACTCGTTTATTGTTTAATATACGCTTGCGTCACAAAGTATATCCTCTGTGCTTGCGTTGTCAACAACTTAAATAAAAAAAATGTTTAATTAAAAGTGGATAAATTTGTTTAAATACAAACATACGTATACAACAAAAATTATAAGTGTTTGTGCTAAACAAAAAAGATAAGTTGCCATTATGAATAAGATATTTTAAAAATCTGGCGTGCAAGGAAAAAAGGGCAATTGAGTCCGGGTAGAAGATTAGATGTAATTGAAGAAACTGTAAGTATTGAATATTTTCACTCTCTCTCTATTGTTATTACTTTTCAAGCAATAATACTATTTATTCCACATTGCACTTAAATCTGAAACGCAGGCGCAGTCAAAAATATTAATTTTTATATTGTTTTTGTTATAAATTGCTTTTTTCCCTTTTTTGTTATTTTATTAATAAATCTTAATTTTAATATACAAAAATTTATACATATTTTATTTTATATCCATAAAGTATGGTAAACTTTGACCAGTGTTTACGTAAACATTGACTAGCCACAGTTTACCACTATTTACGTAACCATTGACATAGGTTACAGTTTCTACGTAAATATTGACTAATAATAGGTGACCAATGTCCTTGTAACCATTGACTAGTCATAGTTTACCAATGCTTATGTAATCTGTGACTGGCAAAAAAGTAGCAGAGTAAGCAGTTCAGATATATGTGTTTTAATTAAGTGAAATTAATAAGTTAGAGAAAGAGAAAAAATCACACGTACACAAATGTTTTAGTCATTTTTTTCACCAAGCACCTAATAAACTAACTGGGGACTGTGACCGAAGTTGTGGTCGTCGCTATTAGTCAAATGACTAGTCAATTGACTGGTAGCCTTCTTGTAGGGATGTTACATATGTTACACTCACTTTATTCAAGGTGTACATACTGTCATTTTTTCCAACTGTGGTAGCGAAGGTTTTATTTTGCATGTCATGCTTATAATTTCGAGTGAATGTTTCTTAAATAGAAAATATAAAAATTATTATTAGAAAAATTAGTATAAATAGATATTTATTTAAATATTGTGACTGTTTTGGTTTTTTTACACATAATTAGTGATGTCAATGTGTGCTTAAAAATCATTATAGTGTGTGGAAAACCTCTCAAATAGCCTTAAAAATCGCTAATGAAGTACATTAATGATAAAATGTAACCGTTGTAAATAAAAGCAGCTTATTTTGTTCGATTGTAGTAACAGAATATGTAGCACTTTGAGTGATTCTAGGTAACATTTAAAAATGGTACACATATATAGTGTAACATATTTTCTTCAGAAAAGAAATCGCCATTAGATAAAATTAAATTTTATTAGAATTATTTAAAGAAAATTAGAGCTTACTATTTTTTAGAAACAAAATTCATATTCGTACACCTTAAAATAAAAAAAACTGATTAGAAATTGATGTCTTTACAAAAAAAAAAAATTAGCCATTTCTTATACTAAAACTAGTTTTTAAAATAACTTTTTAGGATTTTTGTAGCGTACGAACGTAAATTATGTTTCTTTAGGATATTTGGTGAATTCCGCTTTTTTTATAAAATTATTGTTCCAAATGTCATTTTGATATTTGATTTGTTAAGTAGAGCATCTTTTTATATATTCGTGCAAGAAAACAGCTCTTTCTTTTTCATATTAAAACAACAAATAATTGCACAAACGTGCTAACAGTACGGTACGGTACAGTACGGCAACAGAAACCTTCAAGCAGGCTTATGATTCAATAAAAACTAACAATCAAAAGACTTAAACCTATGTTTTTCTCTTTGATTCAAGTCTTGCGTTAACTCTGGGACACCCTTTATAACCGTTTAAGGGTATTTATATGACGTTACGTATAGACCTGAGCGGAGAAAATCTTGGTCTCCTTCTTCGCCATTGTTTTGACATTGTGCTGCAGAACAGCCTTCACAACCCTTAGGATTTTTAAAATTTCATTGTAAAAGATGAGCAACAACAATAACATACTCCAAAACTATTCTGTACGCTGCTGCTGTCAACAACTTCTAAATAAATCACTAAAAATACACAGCCGGACCTAAAGCTGAATATTCATACTAATGGCCAAACCCACGATGTCGAAAACGTTCGACTTGTCGCACACTTACATTCAAAACAAAAACAAATTTTAACATTTTATTGTTGTTTCAAACGCAAGTGTGCGACAAGTCGAACGTTGTCGATATCGTGGGTCAGGCCCTAAAGATGGGCGCGTGTCGAATTATTTCAAGACGACATGACCCGAGCACGAATATCAATAAAAATTGTTAAGAGTTGAGTATCAATCAGTGTTGCCAGTGAAATTTCGAGGAAGATACATTTTAGTTTCCAGAAAGATACACTTTTTCTCAAAAAGATACATTTTGAAAAAAAAATTGAAAATCCAATTTTAACGTTTACCATTTATTAACATTAGGATAGCCCAGTGGTCTGAATTAGACCACTTGACATGTATGTATGTATGTAGGTCTCTATTTATTATAAACACATATGTTACAAAACAAAAACAAAATAGTTATTTTTTAAACAAATTTAAATCGCTTTTTATCACTTTTATGCCCAGAATTTTGAAAAACCATTTATGTATATTGTGCATATCTATACAACAATATCTTTTGAATCATATATGTATGTTTCACCAACATTGGTGGAGGATAAAATACTTAAAAGTGTACGACAAAAAAAGTATTCCGTATTTTTATAAATATTAACATAACATTTTTATTTCATATTAAGGGTGTCCCAACAAGAACGCAAGATTTAAATTTGGCGCCATTCGAAGTGTCATTTTTTGACATTTGAACAATTGTTATTGTTTGCTAGTAGAAGGTACGAGGTTAGTAAAAATGGAGCGCTACACGAATGAACAACGCATTCTCATTGCGAAATTGTTTTATCAAAATGGTGAAAGCTTTGCGGCTACAGTTCGCAAATTTGCGAACAGTTTGACTCCAAGAGTCAACTGTAAAAAGATTAATGGATAAATTTGCCGAAACTGGGTCTGTTAGTGATGTAAAGACAACAACGCGCCTTCGACCAGGTCGATCGATCGAAAATGTCGCAGCTGTACGTGATGATGTCGCTCAAACGCAGGTCAAGCGCAAACAGTCAATGGTGTTCGGTATCGTGAAATGATAACCAGTTTTTCGTGCCTAGAATTGAAGAAATGAATGTGGAAGGCATGTGGTTTCAACAAGACGGCGCCACATGTCATACAGCCAGATAAACAATTCAATTGCTACATCAGTCATTTTCCGGTCGTGTTGTTTCACGTTTCGGAGACCAGAATTGGCCGCCTAGATCGTGCGATTTAACACCATTAGACTTTTTTCTTTGGGGTTTTTTGAAGTCGATGGCTTACGCGAATAAGCCGACGACGACTCAAGCCTTAAAAGAGGAAATTGGACAATGCATTAATGAAATACCGCAGCATTTATGCAAAACGGCCATTGAAAATTTCATTAAAAGATCGCGTGTGTGCCAGCAAAGCCGCGGTGGCCATTTGCCCGATTTGTTGTTCCACATATAACCTCATTTTGTCTACTTTACGATATAATAAAGTTTCACGATTTTTTTAAATATCTGTTTTTTATTTAAAATTTAAATCTTGCGTTCTTGTTGGGACACCCTTTATAATGAATATTGTAAAGAAAATGATATCTTATAAATTAATTTTTATATTTATTTAAGTCATAAATATTAGACATGAAATTTTTCAAAATACAGTAAGCAAACTTTTAAATTATTTATATGTAACTATCTTTGGATGTTATCAAAATAAATTCACTTTTGTAAAAATTAATATACGAATGTTTATACTAAGGCGATTATATCAAAAAGTTCGTATAAATTTCATAAAAATAAAAACGATGTTACTGTTTCCTAAGAACAACGCCGCAATACTAGTAATGGATCGAATGTATGTTGAAATATCCTTAATAGTGTTTTCAATCTGACATCGTTTTAATAAAAGTTGGGTTTAACGTTATTTTGTTCCTAAACATATTTATCTAACTGTAATTAAAAATTTTCGGTGGAATATAACATTATTTGTAATAAAAGAACACAAAAATACTATGTCGGCAGAAAATTTGAAAACAAAAACGAAAAGTGTGCTCATTGAAATTGTTGTCAGTTGTTTTTTTGCTTATAAATTGAACACACAATTGGAAAGAAAATTTGAAGTCAAAGTTGAAACAAATTCTAAAAATATGAATGTATTAGTGAAAAAGTGTGAATGTATTGAAATTTGAAAGGCAAAACTTGATCGTGTAACCCTCAAGTTAGGTATGAAAACACTATAAAGATTGTTACTGATTTCTTCTAAAATTTCAGCTTGGCACACATACAAAAAATAAGCAGACGACAGAAGAACTTAGAAAACTTAACAACAAAATACGTGTTATTTTTGTATTTAACTGTCACTGTTAACGAATTTGATGACTTTAACAAACTTTGTCAGAAACGGAAAGTTTAATATTTTAATTCTGTAAATTTTGCGTACAGATTCAAAAGATACGAAAAATGTCAGGATTATACATGGTACGTCAAGTCATCAAAAGATACAAAAATATATCTTTCGTATCCTAATGGCATCACTGGTATCAATATACTATACCCTTTTGCACATGCTACGATGCAAGACCATTTGCACAATACTGTAAATTGGGCTATTATATTTTCAATGGAGGTATGTTATATGCAATGGTAAAGTAATGGTGACGCAAATTTTAATGCGTAAGTGCAAATGCAAAATATCATAGCTTTTCTTTGGATTGTGTGTGTATTTTGTTGTTGGATTTTAAAGAAAAGCTACGATATTTTGCATTCACACTTACCTATCGATTTAAATGGCAATTTGGTTTTCAATTTGAACGGCTGGTCACAGCACACATTGATTGAAGCTACAGATTTGAGTTGTTTCTTCGTCGGTGGCATTTAAAAAATGAAATTGATAATCAATTTGTGTCACAGCTATCAATTTCAAAGAATTTTGACACACAATATGTGTAATGAAATTGAAAGTTTGTTGTTGAACGTGTGGCTGCAGCCATCCTCTGTGGCATTACTTGCTACAAGTGAGTTTTAACTAGACCACAAAACATACAGAAGTGTCACAAGACGGAAGATGCGGGTATTTTTCAGTCTCGTTTTCCTTCCAATTTTGTCGTCGGTTTTGTTTTGTTACGTCTGCACTAGCAATACATTTTTATTAGCTGTGTTAATTGGTAAGTAGTAATACACTAGAGTATCACTATGCTTTTCTCTTTCTTCCATGAATTTTAACAAAAACCTGATTGGAGCTTTTTTTACCTGTCACTTTCTTCACTTCTGTGTATTCTGTGACTAGACTGCAAGTGCCGAAAGTGTAGGGTTAGTAAGAGTTTGAGTCAAGGCAAATTGATACAAGGTAGTCTTAATTTGCAACTCTGCGTATTCGCCTTGTATATTTGTTAGTGTAAAATTTCCTGCTGTCAAAAAAATTTTTAACGTTTTGGTTCATTTGACAGCAGGGAATTTATGTCAGCTGGCGAATTAAGATCACCTAATGTGAATTCGCCTTGGTTTGAGTTTTTCGATTAATACTTGCACGTGTAAACCCTAGGTTAGACCATCGCAGAAATCGCTGAGTTCCCATCACTACTGTTAATTCATTTAAATCATTTTTGGTACAACTCTGCACTGTTTTATTTATAGAACGCTGGTAAAAAATGGAAAGAGAGTAACCAACATATGCTAATGAGATATAATTATGTTTGTTATTGTCAAAATTTATGTGAAAAGTTACCAATATCTTTTATATGTAAACTTTGACAGACTGAATCGCGACTCTGCTACTATTACAAATTGATGACACCGTTCTATAACTCAACGAAAACGCACAAAAAACTTGACGAATACGCGGTTCTTTAATTTAAAGATTCAAAGCATTTATAGAATATATTAGAATAATTAACTAACAATATTCAGTGATTAGAAGCTCGCTTGTCATTCAAATAGTTGAAAAAGTTCATAGATTGCAATTTGTACAAATATTCTTAAGTGTTAAATAAAAGTTTTGTATATACATATAAGATTAATTGACAATGAATGCTACTGTGGGAAGTGTGAACCATACCCAGCCATCTAAAAAGACTAACCAAAACATACAGGTTTATGCCCGAGTTAGGTAAGTGGCTAACGATTTGCTGGAAATTTTCAAACTTTTTAGAACATTGTCCTTTTAGACCCCTCAATGCTCGTGAGAGGTGCATACGTTCGGCGGAAGTTGTTGATGTAGTTCCACCAAAAGAAATTATAACCCGTCATACACTGGAATCTAAATTAACCAAAAAGTTTACATTTGACCGTGTGTTTGGTCCGGACTCCAAACAAGTTGAGGTGTATACTTCAGTTGTAGCGCCTTTAATAGAGGAAGTATTATCAGGTTATAACTGTACAGTTTTTGCTTATGGGCAAACTGGTACGGGGAAAACACACACTATGGTTGGAAATCAGTGTGCTGAATTGAAATCATCATGGGAAGACGTAATTGCTTTATTTAGATCTATTGTATCATTATCTTAACTTGAATTTGTAATTTTTTTGATTAGGACTCAAATATAGGTATCATACCACGAGCTTTATGCCATCTTTTCGACGAGTTACGCATGATGGAGGTGGAATTTTCTATGCGGATTTCGTACTTGGAATTGTATAATGAGGAGCTATGCGATCTGCTCTCCTCTGATGAAAGCACAAAAATACGAATCTACGACGATAATAGTAAAAAAGGATCGGTCGTAATACATGGACTTGAAGAAATTCCCGTTCAAAGCAAAGATGATGTGTACAAGTTATTGGAGAAAGGCAACGACCGTCGGAAAACAGCGACAACTTTGATGAATGCTCAGTCATCACGGTCGCATACAGTATTTTCCATACTGGTTCATATTAAAGAAAACGGCATTAATGGCGAAGAAATGCTCAAAATAGGCAAATTAAATTTAGTCGATTTGGCTGGTAGTGAAAATGCTTCAAAGGCTGGAAATGAAAGGGGGATACGTACAAGGGAAACAGTAAATATAAATCAAAGTTTATTGACATTGGGTCGCGTCATAACTGCATTGGTAGAAAGAACACCTCATGTACCATATCGTGAGTCAAAATTGACTCGTTTGCTACAAGAGTCTTTGGGTAAGTTTAAAATAAAAACTTAACTTATCAATAACAAAAATTAAAAATTTTAAAAAACTTCGTTATATCCAGATAAAATGTGACATCTAAACGGCTGGACCGATTTTTGTCAAACATAGCTAAGAACTCTCGATCAAATCACCTTTCAAACAGAAAAAAACTAAATCAAAGTCGGTCCAGCCGTTTGGTCTGTGCGTGGAATCGTACATCACACATACACATACACACTCTACAAACTTATAACACCTCTTTTGTTGGTCGGGGGTTAAAAAAAGGTAATATAGAAATTCGTAATTTTAGTTTGCAATACATACACTTTTAATAAATATTAATTTGATTAAATTGAGAATACCTTAATAATAAAATAGCCTGAACCATATTCCGTCACGTTGCTTAGTTTTCATAATTTCTATGAAGCTTCGGTTTTCTTTTTAATTGCCGCACAGTGCCGCCAAAAACCCTTTTAATGCGACCAAAAGTCGAAAGATGTAGAAAATGACCCACAAATTGGTATATGGAGGTTTTGGGGCCGCTGATTACGAATACGTTATCAGAATTATCAAATTCAAAATGGTCGACCTAAGATGGTGTCATGCCATACGAAAAATCTTATACACAATAAATGAATTTGCTAATATGTGACCTTCTCCGAGAAAGGACCTAGTGTGTCAAATAACGGGTTTGGTCTTAAGAGTGGATTCTGGTACCTAAAAGGGTGTAGAATAAGATGAAATGAGTTAGATAAAAACGTACAAAACGATCTTGGGAAAATCGATAAAAATGAGAAAAACATTAACATATATATATATATATATTTTTTTTTTTTGGTTTTAAATTGTTTTTTTTTTTTCGTCAATCTTCGAACTTTTTTGGAGTTTGGACTTTTTTTCGGTGTTTCGTGATCTACCAGATTTTCGATTTTCTTATTTTTTGGCGCTTTGACAGCTATCTTTTTTTCGTGATCCGGTGCTTCGATTTTTTTTTCTTGCTGGTAGGTTCAGATTTATTTTTCGATTTTTTTTTGCTTTGGTTTCACTCGGTTAAGGAGCTACAAAATCCCGTTTCTTTGAATCAGTTCATTCTCATACAAATACCATTTGCGATCTAAGGATAAACAGCTAGGTATAATGAGCGGTTGTAATTCGTTTGGTAGCTCAGCCGTTAATCGCAGATTAAATCTTTCTTCTTCCGAGTCCACAAGTTATTTACATACAATTTGGTTTTTTTTTTTGAAGTCAAAGTGGTGGTACTTGGTAATACCTAAAATGCAAACTTTTACAAAATTAATTGAAATGAATTTGAAAAATTAAAATCACAAAATCGCGACAGTTTACCTGGTAATCTTTTGTAAAATCCTTCGAAATGAGTATCCCATGTTCGCCACTCTACCTCACTTCCATTAACAGCGTTGTTAAATTTATTACTGCTAGGTCTATTGACCACAATCTTCAAAATCTTGGTAATAATCTACATTTGAGCGACTATATTCTAGTATTTTTATCTAATTTTTCGACCTTTTTTTATATGTTAAATTAAACTATTTTCTTTAGCTTTCGGTCAGTTTATATTTTGAGTTTATTATTCCAATATTTCGTTAACCTTCGGTTAACTTCTTCAGAATATACATATATATATATATATATATATATATATATATATATATATATATATATATATATATATATATATATATATATATATATATATTTCTATTAACTATTCAGTATTCATTTCTCTTGTTTTATAGTTATTGATCTGTATGAAATAGAAATGAAACGAATAAAAAATTATGACGAAAGTTTCATAAACATCAGTATTTAGTTTCATGCAGATGTCTAATATATATATATATATATATATATATATATATATATATATACATATATATATATTTATATATATATTTATATATATATATATATATATATATATATATATATATATATATATTTATATTATTATATATTATATAATATAATATAATATATAATATATAATAATATATATAATAATAATATATAATATATAATATAATATAATATTATTATATATATTTATATATATATATATATATATACATATATATATATATATTTATATATATATATATATTAGACATCTGCATGAAACTAAATAATGATGTTTATGAAACTTTCGTCATAATTTTTTATTCGTTTCATTTCTATTTCATACAGATCAATAACTATAAAACAAGAGAAATGAATACTGAATAGTTAAGAACGCAGTAAAATGATGTTGGTTTGTTTCCTTATACAAGAGCATACTAACATTTACAAGTTTATAAGTTCATGCAAAAACAATATGCTTTTAAAGATCAGTGTTGCCAGTTGTAGGAAAAGGGAAAATATAAGAATAATCGCCGAAAAGGAAGTTAAAAATTACATATAATTATCTTTCTTTTCAATGCAATATTATTGTTGTTTATTTCGTATTTTTACATAGGGTGATGCTTGGAAGAATATAAATAGTTATTTTCGCTTGGAAACGAGTACTTTTGTTGTGTTTTGTTTAATTTTTGTCAATTCCAATTTTTTTTATATCATATGAAATTAAAAAAAAACAAGCATGTGAGCAAAACCGTTAAGGCCCAACTATAATATGAATAAGCTAGCTTAAGCAACTGTGCGGTTACATATAAAACGCATGTGGCAAACTATAATGTACTTAACAAACTTTTCGTCAAGTTTCGACAAATGTCATTTGCTTAAGTAAAGTGCCAAACTGAACGCACATTCCGTAAGGAAACAACTGTTTGTGCATCTTTTAAACTCAAACAAGCAGCAGCAGAAAATATTCATTGATTTTAAATATTTTTTTATTGTTTCTTATTTTAACTCGGAAAATAAAGCAAAACTTTTATTTTCATTGTTTGTTTTACAATACACATATACACACATACACATGTATTTACTTATGTATATTCACTGTTGTACTTTTTAGTAGGCAAAACAAATAAAACAAATAATAAGGTGATGGATATAAGTATGTATTTATATGTGAATTTTTAATAGATTAGGACATTCTTTGAAGTTAGTTTGATTGAATTGCATTCATTTAGGAGTTATGAGAGGAAACAAAATTACTACAAAATTATTGACAATACCTAGATGTGCAGCTGTTGCTAAAGAATACTTGCATGTAAGTACATTATGGCCACCTAAAAGTCACATCTGAATTGTTTAAGCATTTGACAGGCTTATCGTTCAATTCTGACATTAGCTTAAGCCAGCTTATTCATATTATAGTTGGGCCTTTAGATACCAACACAACTAATAATCATATTTGCTTAAGGCTGTGATACAATATCATACACAGTCGTTCGATCTGTCAAAAAGTATGATAGTGTGGATTAAAATTTGACATGTGTGACAGATTTTTTGACAAGTCTGTCCGATTTCCAAAAGTTTATAAAAATTTTCATAAAATGATAATTTCTATTAGATCATAGATGCATTTTGTAAGGCAGTTTACTAATATGTATGGTATATACATATGTACTTAGTTATGTATGTATGTGTAAAAGTTTAAACTTTAATTTAAAATGAAACTTATTACACATGTGCGACCCATACAAAAAATTCCATGATTTCACTATATTGGCAAAATTGCTATTGCGAATTAATAACAAAAGATGAGACGCGAGAAAGCAGCATGAAAAAAAGTCGTTTCAATGAACAATCTCTTTGTGTTAACAGTATGAAACGAAACGTTTTCACTCACAGTATGATAAAAGCAACAGTTTGTTGAGTATTAACATATTTATTCGAAGTTGGGCTTTAGTAAACAAACATTTTAGTAGTTTCATGGATGGAATTGTTCATGCAACTCTGTAATATATATAGATATATATATATATATATATATATATATATATATATATATATACATATATATATAATCTATATATATATATATATATATATATATATATATATATATATATATATATATATAAATATATATATATATAAATATATATAAATAAATTATATATATATATATATATATATATATATATATATATATTTTATGTCCTGGAGAATTTGGTATACATGTAGGTCTAGGTGACCAACTAATTAGAAAAATCTGAAAACCGAGAAGTTAAAGCCAGGGGCGCAAATCTAAAGCGTTTAGCTTAAGCGATTTTATTGAAATTTGGCACAAATGTCGCGATAATGCAAAGCTAAAAATCTTTGTTGGAAAAGTGCACGTTAACACGCCCATAAAATTAAAGCTAGAGCTGCTCGATGTTAATCGATGCATCGTAAACATCGATGTTTTGCTTACGATACATCGAATAAATGCCGATGTATCGTATCATACGATGTTAATCGATACATCGATGTTTTTATTTGATGTATCGAAAAGATGACTTTTTGTATCTATTGATGCTTGCAACTCATTTAATGTAGTGATAAAAAACCCCTCCAGGAATGATATTTAAAACTTTTTTTAAATTCTAAAATTAATTTAAAATTGCTTGATGTAACAACACAATACTAAAGGTATTTTTTGTCAATTTGCAACGCGTCATCGAAGTAACAGCGTTATTTTTCAGCATCCAAATATATATTCTCACAATTTTTCAGCAATGTAAGTTTTTTTTCCATATTTGATGTTAAAATCAATAATATATTTGACTTTAAATTACTGTTACAGAAGGTTTTAGACAACTAGTGAAAGTTATATATATCATCGCATTTTAAAGTTCCAAGTAGAGCTACTGTGACTCGTTGGGTTGATAAAAAATATAACGCTTTTTCAGGAACATTGAAAACTAAATTACACACAATGGAAAATAATACTTTGACAACTGACATTTGGTCCGATTTTCAAAGCTGTAGAACTGACCTTTCAAAAAAGAAGCACATACCGTGCTTTACACACATGATTTTCTTAATCCTTATGCAATTTTAAAATCGACTTTTATTTGTTTAATAAATTTTCTTGGTTCCAATTAATCAATACGGTGCATCTTAAACATCGATATTTTTTTAAATCGATAGATCGAATAACATCGATGTGAATTAATAATGAATCGAATGAGAAAAAACATCGATGTTTTTTTTTACGTGAGCGGCTCTAATTAAAGCATCCTTTCTCATGTACGTATGTATGTACTTAGGCTCAGCACATTCAAATATACTATTAGCCTTGTTAACAAAAATTATTAAGGCTTTATAAAGGCTTAATAAGAATATTTTGTAAGAAAATTTATTTTAAAAACCTTTTGTAATAATTTTTATAAATAAGACTTTATATATCGAGCCTTTTTTCGATTTTATCGAAAGCGACATGTTATCAAAAATTTACTTTTTTTATTGAAATTAAAATTTTTTTAGCCTACCCATGGTTTAGAATTATCAAATTGCTAAAATTGTTGATAACTTGCAAGATACGGGCGGGCTGTAAAATTTTATCGTAAGTGACATTTTACGTACAAAAACATATTTGAATATTTAAAAAAAACCTTCTGAAAAATTCAATTTTTGTCCCTTACGATTAAATTGAAAAAGGCTCGATATACATATATACATCAGGAAAAGCCAATCGATACAAAAATTTTTGGATACTCCCGCACATATCGAACATTTTTTATGCTAGTGCGTGTTCAGTTCTCGTGGTACCTTCATAGCGAACAGTCGATTAGCGGAATTTTTCTTACTTACAAAAAATTAAACAAACAAAAAATATTCGTAGTACATATTATTCGTAAAGGTACATACTGTCTTTAATAAATAAGCTTTATGCTTTGCTAATATTTTTACATAGTAAAAATAACAAAAACAAAAAAAAACCGCAAACAAAAAAAAATTAAACAAAGTGATATTGAGGAATACTATATATGTGTGCCTCTAAATAAACAAATAAACAATCATAAATAACAAAAACAAAAAAAGACCGCAAAAAAAAAACACAAACGAATATCCCTTGAGGAATTCTTTGTATGAGTGCCTCAAATACAAAAAAATTTGAAGTGAGTTCTAACGGCAGAAATGCTTATTTTACTGTGAGTTCTGAAACTCTTAATGAAAAAAATATAAATAATAAATCTGATGAAAGTCTTTTTTTAACGTCAAAGCCAATTTTTCGTCAGCGATCAACTTCGCTTTGTCCAATGCCAAATAGTAATGATGCATTAACATTACAGTTGCCTAGTACTTCTTCATATAAGCCAGTAATATCATCCCCTTCAGGCTCGTGTTCATCACTTAACAAAGTTATCACTACAGATAACAGCGGCTCGAAACTCAAGGTTCAAGTCGGAATGGACAGATATATAACCGTGGTAAAGCGTGGGCGAAGCCCGAATTCTTCAAAAATTTCATCTGCTCCAAAAATGTCTAGGGATAACAGCGCAGCCTCAACTAATCGCCAAAACCGCTTTAAAATTTTGCAAGATGACAACGACAAACCCGAGGTATCCTCGAATAAAATATCCAAGCCGCCACCAATCTATTTGAGACAAAAAAATTCAAATGACCTTATTAAAAAATTAATTTCGGTCATTGGTGAGAATAAATTTCACATTGTTCCAATAAAACGTGGCAACATCGATGAAACTAAAGTCCAAATTTATGACGAAAAAGATTTCCGCAAAATGGTTGCTGAATTTGAAAAAAATAAAACAAGCTTCTACACATACCAGCTTAAGAGCGCTAAAGGCATGCAGATCGTATTGAAGGGCATATATTCTTATGTTGTTCCCGAAGAAATAAAAGATGCACTCGTTCTCCAGGGGTTTAAGGTAAAAAATGTGTCCAATATAATAAACAGAGAGAAGATTCCCCAACCCCTATTTCGTGTTGAACTTGAGCCTAATGATATAAAATTGAAAAAAATGAGACGCATCCAATTTATAATTTGAAATACCTCTTGTACCGAAAAATCACAGTTGAAGATCCACATAAGCGTTCAGGTCCTGTACAGTGCCATAATTGCCATAATTTACCCTCTGTTTGTGTTGTGTGCGGCGAATTACACTGCACAGCTAGTTGCAATAAGCCAAAAGATCAAAGTGATAAAAAATGCAGTAATTGTGGATGTAATCACACCGCTAACTACAGAGGTTGTCCTGTGTACTCTTTCGTAAAGAAGACTATGGTGCAAAAACCTAAATTAGCTCCAGCTCAATCAGCAAACGCTTACTCTGCCACTTTTGCGCAAATGAGCCAACCAGTTACTTCCCGTGTATCGTATGCAGATGCTGCTAAGACAAATTCAATTCCCACACAAAATGTTTCCCCGCCAAATAATTCAAAAAATACTGACGCAAGCTTTACTGCCTCCCCCACGATGTCGAAAGAAAACTTAAGAGAACGAAAGTAAGTCACTCATTTTCTTCTGTAAAAGTGTTCCACTATCTTTCGACTTATCGTTCGATTGGCTTTACGTTTCTAACGTAAGCCGTATACCCGTTTGCAAATATCTATATTGCCACATCCACAATTTCACACATTCATCGACAACTGGGAATAAAAAATCGTTCAAATGTGTAAATTGTGCTTTAAAAAGTGAAACTCTGTTCTAATTTAACCTGCAACAAGTGGCACCCAAAAATAAATTAAAATGAACTTGACAAAACAATTTTTGTAAATGATAAAAAGTGTACATACATAATTACTCAAGGGTTTTTATTTATGATAAATAAAGACATAAAAAACCACAAGCTATGCAAAATTTTGTGAAGAATCACCCAAAAGGAAAAATGACCAATAGCCCATTTATTTAGGTCATTATTCATTGTCATTTGGGTGATTGTCATTATCTTTAAAATACCAACAGACCCAGAAAAAGTGTTCTACCTTGTCGGACTTTGTACGGGGGCAATAATTTTCTCTCTCTCCTCTGTGTATGTAGAACAACTGCTTATATGAATAAATACATCCTTATGTATAAGAAAAAACTGGCATAAAGTAAGTGACGACATTGAAATAGGTGCTAAGGAGTTCCTTCATACATTTCGACAATAAAAATCGGCGCATAATGTAGTTTTAGCCACTATTAAGTCCCAGCGTGATTTATATAACTTCTTAACCGTTTTTTCTTACACATAAGACCGATAGTTTCTAACCAACCTTCACTATAACTAGCGGAAGTGATGGTAGGCAGAAAATATCTACTCATTGAAGCTGTTGTCGAACACACATACATACATACAGAGAGAAGAGTATCACAAAGACCAGCCAAGGACGCAAAACCGTTTACTTACAAGCTCAGACGTGAGGAGATTGCCAACGACGGCTTAAGCAATGCCATTGCCAGCGAAGCCGGTATTATATTTGCTCATTGGCAAAGCAAAATATTTTATTCATGTAAATAAAAGTAATTTGTTGTATTTTGTCTCAGTCGACAATAAAAATACAAGTGCCTTCTTTTGGCATTTGAGTTCGTACAAATTTTTTTTTTTTTGTAATGAATGTATTTATTTATTGGATCTTCATATATGAACTAACAATAAGTATTCAAATCTTAAATCTATAAAAAAAAATTATTAGGCCCGACCAGTGTCGGACATAAACTTAGTGGTAGTTATAAATAATACATTAGTAAGTGATAATAAGAAAAGGGGGGGGGGGGGGGGAAAGTATTTTCAAGTAGTCCCATCTGGAGTGTTAGGTATAAGAGCCTGTGTGTCCCTCTTTTTTAAGCGGATGTGTCCAGTAAAGTTCAAAATATTACGAGCAAGCGGATTAGGATGTGATTCGAGTTTTGTTAAATATTTGCCTGCGTATTTTGCAATTTCTTCAGTCACTAGTGGCATATTTAAATCACGATGTATAATAGAATTTTGGATGTACCATGGAGCCGATGTTATTAACCGTAAAATTTTGTTTTGCCTTCGTTGGATTCTCTCGACATTGGAAGCTGAAGCAGTGCCCCATAACTGAATTCCGTAGCGCCATATTGGCTTCAAAAGCGACTTGTATAATAAAAGTTTGCAGTCTAGGCTGAGTGTTGAGTTTCTGCCAATCAACCAATATATTTGAGTTAACTTAAGTTTCATCTGAGTTAATTTAGAGTCAATATGATGTTTCCATGTAAGTCTTCGATCAAGGTGTATACCAAGGTATTTCACTTGGGAATGTTGAGGAATATTTTGATTGTTGATTCGAATGGGCGAGCAAGTATCTCTTCTTAGGGTGAACGTTATATGGACACACTTTTGTTCATTGACTTTAATTCTCCATAAGTTCAACCATATTTCCAGCTGAGTGATATGTTCCTGGAGATTGCGGGATGCCTCATAAGGGTTTTCATGCACACTCATACAGGCTGTATCATCGGCAAAAGTAGAAATATGGATATTATTGCTCACAGGCATATCACAAGTATATATTAAATACAAGACAGGACCCAGAATACTACTCTGGGGCACACCAGAAGATATAGATTCGGGCACACTCGTGAACTCTCCTTCCATAACAGTGAACTTCCTATCAATAATATAACTTTCCAAAAGCTTTTGAATGTTTATTGGCAGATTGTCTTCAATTTTAAAACTAGGCCTTCGTGCCATACTTTATCAAACGCCTGAGAAACATCAATAAAGAGAGCAGAACAATACTTCTTTTCTTCAAATGTTCTTCTTACAACTTGGACCAGTCTATGCGTTTGTTCAATCGTGCTGTGCTGACTTCTAAAGCCAAATTGATGGTCCGGGATGCACCCATTATCAGTTAAAATTTTTGACAATTTAGTCATGAGCAGCTTTTCAAAAAGCTTTGAGATTGTAGATAGTAAGCTTATAGGCCTATATGAATCAGTCTTGGTAAGATCTTTGCCCGCCTTTGGAATCGTTTTGATCTTGGCCAGTTTCCAGTTATGTGGAAAATACTGCATTCTTAAAATAGCATTAAAAATAAATAGCAGGATTCTTATTGCAATATGAGGCAAGTTCATGAGCATTTTGTTACTAATGCCATCAATACCTGGAGCTTTCTTCGGGTTGAGTTCAGCAATTACTTTTTGTACTTCACGCATCTTAAACCTTAAGGGACGAGGGGGTAAAGAAACTACACTCGGTAAATCAACAGCACCCGTACATGAATTGGGAGTGAATACAGATTTTAAATGCTCAGAAAATAAGTTACCTTTCTCACTATCACTTCTTGCCCAGCCTCCGGTCGCAGTACGCAATGGTGATTTAAGATCCACCAGTTATGTGGAAAATACTGCATTCTTAAAATAGCATTAAAAATAAATAGCAGGATTCTTATTGCAATATGAGGCAAGTTCATGAGCATTTTGTTACTAATGCCATCAATACCTGGAGCTTTCTTCGGGTTGAGTTCAGCAATTACTTTTTGTACTTCACGCATCTTAAACCTTAAGGGACGAGGGGGTAAAGAAACTACACTCGGTAAATCAGCAGCACCCGTACATGAATTGGGAGTGAATACAGATTTTAAATGCTCAGAAAATAAGTTACCTTTCTCACTATCACTTCTTGCCCAGCCTCCGGTCGCAGTACGCAATGGTGATTTAAGATCAACGGGTCGTTTAAGATTTCTAGTAGCGCGCCATAAAGAGTAATTAGATGCGGACGTTACATCAAGACCTTCTAAATACTTTTCCAGTAGTGCAGTTTTTTCCGACGATAGCAGCTCTTTGAGTCGTTTAGTACATTCTTTAAGTCTGATTTTATTTAGGGGTGATCTGTGTTGTTGCCATTCTCTTCTAGCTCTCCTTTTTTCACATACAAGATGTTCAATTTCCGTAGAATAAATTCTGTTAAAGCCGGTCTGCGGATAGGAGGTAGTGGCGTGTTCAGCAGCCTGTTTAATATTTTCGTTAAGATTGGCAATATTAAATTCAATATCATCGCATGATCTAAGCTGAATGTTTTCTACGCAGTGACTACTAAGATATTTTTTGAATGCCAGCCAGTTGATTCCATTAATCATCTTCACATATGAGTTAGTTAAATCACTCCTTAGTGGGTTGAAAATTGTAACTATTGTTGGAGAGTGATCGGAGGACAGATCTAGAGAGGCCTCTACATGAATTAAGTCCCTATGAATATTTTTCGTGACGGCAAAATCTATAACATCTGGAATTTTTCTTACGTCAGTAGGCCAGTAAGTAGGCTCCCCACTCGAAATGACATCTAAGCCCATTTTTGAGATTGTATTGAACAAGGCTCGACCTCTAGGTGTAACAAGACGCGATCCCCAGTAGGTATGTTTTGCATTGTAGTCACCAGCTGCCACGAAACAAGATCCAAGCGATTTGTAGAACTTCTCATACTGATCTTCGGTAACTGAAAACCTGGGAGGTGAGTAAATTGATGATATCACGAAATTCGCACAAAAATTTTCTACGAAAATATTCGTTGCTTGCAAATATTCTTCGCTAACGTTGTCAAGGACATAGTGCTTGAGTCTTGACTTAATCAGAATTGCTGATCCACCACATGCTCTCTCTCTTGGGTCCTTTGTATCATATAAAGTGTAACCATTTATTTTAAATAAGCTTCTTGAGGTCAAATGAGTCTCAGAAACCAACATTATATCAATATTTTTTTCCATGAGGAAGTGCTCAAGTTCATTTTTATGTTGGCGAATGCCGTTTGCGTTCCAGAAACATATTTTTAACGTGTTCATGGTTTATTAACTAATGCTTGAAGCAGTGTATTCTGCATTCGCAGCATTTCTTGCATCATACTTGTCATATTTGTAGTAAAGTTGTTTATAGTTAGCACCAGATTCTCAATAGTAGCTTCAAGGCGACTAAAGTTAAAGCTTGAGTTTGAATTCGTTGAATTATTTGGCGGTGGAACATTTTGCGTGGGAATTGAACTAGTCTTAGCAGCATCAGCATACGATACACGTGAAGTAACTGGTTGGCTGATTTGAGCAAAAGTGTCGGAGTTCGCGTTTACTTGTAGAGCTGGAGTTAACTTGGGTTTTTGACCCATAGCCTGTTTAACGAAAGAAAATACAGGGCACCCTCTATAGTTAGCTGTGTGATTACCTCCACAATTACTACATTTTTTTTCTGCTTGATCTTTTGGCTTAGTGCAGCTAGCAGTACCATGCATCACCGCAGATAACACACACTGTAGGTAACTTGCAGTAAGTTTTCGTATGGCCATATTCTTGGCAATTATGGCACTGTACGGGACCTGAACGCTTACGTGGCTCTTCAACTGTGATTTTTCGATGTAATTCGAATTGTTTTACGTTATAAACTGGATGGGCTTCATTTTTTTTCAATTGTATGTATTTCGGCTCCAGTTCAACCCGAAATAGGGGTTGGGGGACCTTTTCTCTATTAAATATGTTGGTAACATTTTTTACCTTGAATCCTTGGTCGACAAGTGCACATTTTACTTCTTCGGGTTCAACATATGAATCTATGCCCTTTAATACTATCTGTAGGCCTTTAGCACTCTTAAGTTGGTATGTGTAAAAATTTGTTTTATTTTTTTCGAATTCACTAACAATTTTTCGGAAATCTTTTTCATTATATATTTGGATTTTAGTTTCATCAATATTACCTCGTTTAATTGGAATGATATGAAAAGTATTATCACCAATGGTCGACAGTAGTTTTTTATAAGCGCGTTAGAATTTTTTTCTCTCAGATAAATAGGTGGTGGCTTAAAAGACTTTTGCGATGATGTAGAGGGCTTGTCGTCGGTGTCTTGCAATAATGAAAAACGATTTTGACGATTGGTAGATGATGCGCTGTTATCCCTAGACATCTTTGGGGCAGATGAAATTTTTGAAGAATTTGGGCTTCGCCCACGCTTTACCACTGTTATATATCTGTCCATTCCCACTTGTACCGTGGGTTTTGAGCTACTGTTATCTGTAGTGATAACTTGGTTTAGTGATGAAGGCGAGCCCGATGCGGATGATATCGCAGACTTAAATGAAGAAGTACTAGGCAATGGTAATGTAAACGATTCACTAGTTGGCATTGGACAAAGCGAAGTTGATCGCTGACGAAAAATTGGCTTTGCCGTTAAAAAAAGATTTTCATCAGATTTATTATTTATATTTTTTTCATTAAGAGTTTCAGAACTCACAGTAAAATAAGCATTTCTGCCGTTAGAACTCACTTCAAAATTTTTTCCTTTGAGGTACTCATACAGAGTATTATTCCTCAAGGGAACTTTGTTTGTGTTTACGGTTTTTTTTGTTTTTGCTATTTCTTGCTATGTAAAAAATATTAGTAAAGCCAATAAGCTTATTTATCAAGGTGAATATGTATTACGAATATTTTTTGTATAATTTTTGATTTTGTTGTTTTTTTATATTTGTTTCGTATGTATGTATGTAAAAAAAATCCGCTTTAATGTCTCTTCACTATGAAGGTTCAACGAGAACTGCTAGTCACATTTGTTGTAAAATTATTATAGTTTGCACCAGATTATCAATAGTGGGTTCAAGGCGACTGAAATTAAAGCTTGAGTTTGAATTTATTGAATTATTTGTCGATGAAACATTTTGTTTGGGAATAGAATTAGTCTTAGCATAGCCTGCTTAACGAAAGAATATACAGGACATCCTCTGTAGTTAGCGGTGTGATTACCTCCACAGTTACTACATTTTTTTTTACCTTGCTCTTTTGGTTTAGTACAACTAGCAGTGTCGTCCAATTCAGCGCATATAACACACACTGTAGGTAAATTGCGGTAAGTTTTTGTATGGCCACATTCTTGGCAATTATGGCACTGCACGGGACCTGAACGCTTATGCGTCTCTTCCACTGTGATTTTTCGGTATAAGAGATATTTTAAGCTTTAAATTGGATGTGTCTCGTTTTTTTTTCAGCTGTATATCATTCGGCTCCAGTTCAACACGAAATAGAGGCTGGGTTATCTTCTCCCTACTGATTATATTAGTAAAATTTTTTACCTTAAATCCTTGGTCGATAAGTGCACATTTTACTTCTTCGGGCTCGACATATGAATCTTTGCCCTTTAATACTATCTGTAGGCCTTTAGCACTTTCGGAAATCTTTTTCATCATATATTTGGATTTTTGTTTCGTCAATATTACCTCGCTTAATTGGAATGATATGAAAAGTATTATCACCAGTTATAGTTTTTTAATAAGTTCGTTATAATTTTTTTCTCTCAGATAGGTGAGACATAATGTTGGTCTCTGAGACTCATTTGACTTCGAGAAGCTTTTTCAAAATTAATGGCTACACTATATATGACACAAAGGACCCTAGAGGGAGAGCATGTGGTGGATCTGCAATTCTAATTAAGTCAAGACTCAGATTTTGGCGTCATGAAAAACATTTCTAGGGATTTAATTCATGTTGAATCTGCTCTAGATCTCTCCTTCGATCACTCTCCGACTATCATTTCAATCTGTAACCCACTAAGAAGTGACTTACCTCAACCATATATGAAGATGATCAATCGTGTTAATTGGCTGGGATTCAAAAAATATCTTAGTAGTCATTGCACGGAAAATATTACGCTAAGAACACCTAATGATATTGAATCTAGCATTGCCTATATTAATGAATATATTAAACAGGCTACTGAGCATGCCACTACCTCTCATCCGCAAATTGGGTTTAATAAAATTTATTATAGGGATATTGAACGTCTCGTGTATGAAAAAAGAAGAGCTAGAAGGGAATGACAACAGCACAGATCATCCCAAAATAAAATCAGATTTAAAGAGTGTACTAAACGACTCTAAGAGTTGCTTGCATCTGAAAAAACTGCATCTCTTAAAAATTATCTGGAAGGTCTTGATGTCACACAAGCATCAAATTACTCTTTGTGGCGCGCTGCTAGAAAGCTTAAAACACCCGTTGAGTTTAAGCCACCTCTGCGCACATCTACCGGAAACTGGGCAAGAAGCGATACGGAAAAATGTAAAATATTTGCTGAGCACTTAAAATCCGTATTTACGCCAAACACATGTACTGGTGTTTCTGATTTGCCGAGTGTAGTTGCTCTACCCCTCGACCCTTAAAGTTTAAGATGCGTAATGTACAAAAAGTAATTGCTGAACTCAAACCAAAGAAAGCTCCAGGTATTGATGGAATTAGTAACAAGATGCTGATGAACTTGCCGCATATCGCAATAAGAATCCTGCTGTTTATTTTTAATGCCATATTACGACTGGAGTATTTTCCACAACACTGGAAGCATGCCAAGGTCAAAATGATTCCAAAGCCGGGCAAAGATCTTACCAAAGCAGAGTCATATAGGCCAATAACTTTGCTGTCAACTATGTCAAAACTCTTCGAAAAGCTTCTCATGATAAAATTGTCCCCTTGTCTAACAGATAATATGTGCATACCGGACCATCAATTTGGTTTTAGAAGTCAGCATAGCACAATTGAACAAACGCATAGATTGGTTCAATTTATAAGGAAAACATTCGATGAAAAGAAGTATTGTTCTGCTCTATTTATTGATGTTTCTCAGGCATTTGATAAAGTTTGGCATGATGGCCTAATTTTAAAATTGAAGACATATCTACCAAATAACATTCTAAAACTTTTGGATAGTTATATTTTACGCCGGAAGTTCTCTGTTATGGAAGGATAATTTATGAGTGAACCCGAAACTATCTCATCCGGTGTACCTCAAGGGAGTATATTGGGGCCAGTTTTGTATTTGATTTATACTTGTGATATGCCTATGAACAGTAATATCTATACTTCTACATTTGCCGATGATACAGCCTGCCTTAGTTTGCATGAAAACCCTCATGAGGCATCCCGATATCTTCAGGAACATATAACACAGCTTGAGCTATGGTTAAACTTATGGAGAATAAAAGTAAACGAACAGAAGTGCGTATATATAACCTTTACCCTACGAAAAGATACTTGTCTTCCAATAGAATCAACAGTCAAGTTGTTCCTCAACAGTCACATGTGAAATACCTTGGTATACACCTTGATCGTCGGCTTACATGGAAACACCATATTGACTCAAAGCTAACACAAATGAAACTTAAAATAACTCAGATACATTGACTGATTGGTAGAAATTCAACACACAGTCTAGATTGTAAACTTTTAATATACAAGTCGATTTTGAAACCAATATGGTGTTACGGAATTCAACTATGGGGCACTGCTTCAGCTTCCAATATCGAGAAAACCCAACGAAAGCAAAACAAAATTTTACGGTTAATAACATCTTCTCCATGGTACATAAAAAATTCAAATATACATCGTGATTTAAATATGCCACTAGTGACTGAAGAAATTGCAAAATACGCAGGCAAATATTTAACAAAACTCGAGTCACATCCTAATCCCCTGGCTCGTAATATTTTGAACTTTACTGGACACATCCGCCTTAAAAAGAGGGACACAAGGGCTCTTATACTTAACACTCCAGATGGGACTGCTTGAAAATATATTTATTTTTTCTTTTTGATTATCACTACTTATGTATTATTTATAACTTTCACTAAGTTTATGTCCGACTCTGGTCGGGCCTAATAATTTTTTTTATAGATTCAAGATTTGAATACTTATTGTTAGTTCACATATGAAGATACAATAAAAAAATAAAAAATATATATATATAAAAAAAATAAAAAAAATCATTAAAACTCTGATTTTTGAGTACATAAGTAAAAGTCTGTGAACATTTTTTTTAAATAAATATGTAATATTATATGTTGATAAAAAAAAGGATTGTAACAAACATTAAAAAACTTGAGTATGTGCAAATTATTTCGACAATAGCAGCAACATAACGGTGAAGCGGTACTCTGCTATAAAAGCAAAATAAAAATCGTACCTACATGTCGTTACGAATTCGTACCGACTTATCGTAATCAATTCATACCGACATGCATATCGTTACGAAGTCGTGTCAACCATTTCATACAAAAATTGTTACGGTTTCGGTAATATTTCGGTGCCGAAATCGGAAGATTTTGTCGACCAATCGTTACGAATTCTTTAAGAATTCGGAGCATTTTGTTTGATGGGTACATACATAATATAAATGTGAAGGTAAGACGTATGATCAATTAAATAAATGATAATCAAATAAATGAGAAAAGCATATTATATAAGAAAACATACAAATTTCTAAAATTTTTCTGTTACGTAAAATTTTCAGACTCTCCCCCACCACCACCATAACAAATCATAACAAAACTGGAACCCCACCCCTCCCCCCTACAGCGTTACGTAATATATGGACGGCCCATAAAGCAAAAAACATTTTCTGCGGTACAATTCGTCAGTAGTATTGTTGACAAAGGCACTCTTGAATCATTAGTGTTTCTCAATTGATACTTCCTACAGGGTATCTAAGAAACATACATACATACATACTTACAATTAAAGCTGTATGTACCCATCAAACAAAATGCTCCGAATTCGTAAAGAATTCGTAACGATTGGTCGACAAAATCTTCCGATTTCGGCACCGAAATATTACCGAAATCGTAAAAAATTTTTTATGAAATGGTACCAATATGTCGGTACGAATTCATTACGATAAGTCGGTACGAATTCTTAACGACATGTAGGTACGATTTTTATTTTGCTTTTATAGCAGAGTACCGCTTCACCGTTATGTTGCTGCTATTGTCGAAATAATTTGCACATACTCAAGTTTTTTAATGTTTGTTACAATCCTTTTTTTTATCAACATATAATATTACATATTTATTTAAAAAAAATGTTCACAGACTTTTACTTATGTACTCAAAAATCAGAGTTTTAATGATTTTTTTTATTTTTTTTATATATATATATTTTTTATTTTTTTATTGTATCTTCATATGTGAACTAACAATAAGTATTCAAATCTTGAATCTATAAAAAAAATTATTAGGCCCGACCAGAGTCGGACATAAACTTAGTGAAAGTTATAAATAATACATAAGTAGTGATAATCAAAAAGAAAAAATAAATATATTTTCAAGCAGTCCCATCTGGAGTGTTAAGTATAAGAGCCCTTGTGTCCCTCTTTTTAAGGCGGATGTGTCCAGTAAAGTTCAAAATATTACGAGCCAGGGGATTAGGATGTGACTCGAGTTTTGTTAAATATTTGCCTGCGTATTTTGCAATTTCTTCAGTCACTAGTGGCATATTTAAATCACGATGTATATTTGAATTTTTTATGTACCATGGAGAAGATGTTATTAACCGTAAAATTTTGTTTTGCTTTCGTTGGGTTTTCTCGATATTGGAAGCTGAAGCAGTGCCCCATAGTTGAATTCCGTAACACCATATTGGTTTCAAAATCGACTTGTATATTAAAAGTTTACAATCTAGACTGTGTGTTGAATTTCTACCAATCAGTCAATGTATCTGAGTTATTTTAAGTTTCATTTGTGTTAGCTTTGAGTCAATATGGTGTTTCCATGTAAGCCGACGATCAAGGTGTATACCAAGGTATTTCACATGTGACTGTTGAGGAACAACTTGACTGTTGATTCTATTGGAAGACAAGTATCTTTTCGTAGGGTAAAGGTTATATATACGCACTTCTGTTCGTTTACTTTTATTCTCCATAAGTTTAACCATAGCTCAAGCTGTGTTATATGTTCCTGAAGATATCGGGATGCCTCATGAGGGTTTTCATGCAAACTAAGGCAGGCTGTATCATCGGCAAATGTAGAAGTATAGATATTACTGTTCATAGGCATATCACAAGTATAAATCAAATACAAAACTGGCCCCAATATACTCCCTTGAGGTACACCGGATGAGATAGTTTCGGGTTCACTCATAAATTATCCTTCCATAACAGAGAACTTCCGGCGTAAAATATAACTATCCAAAAGTTTTAGAATGTTATTTGGTAGATATGTCTTCAATTTTAAAATTAGGCCATCATGCCAAACTTTATCAAATGCCTGAGAAACATCAATAAATAGAGCAGAACAATACTTCTTTTCATCGAATGTTTTCCTTATAAATTGAACCAATCTATGCGTTTGTTCAATTGTGCTATGCTGACTTCTAAAACCAAATTGATGGTCCGGTATGCACATATTATCTGTTAGACAAGGGGACAATTTTATCATGAGAAGCTTTTCGAAGAGTTTTGACATAGTTGACAGCAAAGTTATTGGCCTATATGACTCTGCTTTGGTAAGATCTTTGCCCGGCTTTGGAATCATTTTGACCTTGGCATGCTTCCAGTGTTGTGGAAAATACTCCAGTCGTAATATGGCATTAAAAATAAACAGCAGGATTCTTATTGCGATATGCGGCAAGTTCATCAGCATCTTGTTACTAATTCCATCAATACCTGGAGCTTTCTTTGGTTTGAGTTCAGCAATTACTTTTTGTACATTACGCATCTTAAACTTTAAGGGTCGAGGGGTAGAGCAACTACACTCGGCAAATCAGAAACACCAGTACATGTGTTTGGCGTAAATACGGATTTTAAGTGCTCAGCAAATATTTTACATTTTTCCGTATCGCTTCTTGCCCAGTTTCCGGTAGATGTGCGCAGAGGTGGCTTAAACTCAACGGGTGTTTTAAGCTTTCTAGCAGCGCGCCACAAAGAGTAATTTGATGCTTGTGTGACATCAAGACCTTCCAGATAATTTTTAAGAGATGCAGTTTTTTCAGATGCAAGCAACTCTTAGAGTCGTTTAGTACACTCTTTAAATCTGATTTTATTTTGGGATGATCTGTGCTGTTGTCATTCCCTTCTAGCTCTTCTTTTTTCATACACGAGACGTTCAATATCCCTATAATAAATTTTATTAAACCCAATTTGCGGATGAGAGGTAGTGGCATGCTCAGTAGCCTGTTTAATATATTCATTAATATAGGCAATGCTAGATTCAATATCATTAGGTGTTCTTAGCGTAATATTTTCCGTGCAATGACTACTAAGATATTTTTTGAATCCCAGCCAATTAACACGATTGATCATCTTCATATATGGTTGAGGTAAGTCACTTCTTAGTGGGTTACAGATTGAAATGATAGTCGGAGAGTGATCGAAGGAGAGATCTAGAGCAGATTCAACATGAATTAAATCCCTAGAAATGTTTTTCATGACGCCAAAATCTGAGTCTTGACTTAATTAGAATTGCAGATCCACCACATGCTCTCCCTCTAGGGTCCTTTGTGTCATATATAGTGTAGCCATTAATTTTGAAAAAGCTTCTCGAAGTCAAATGAGTCTCAGAGACCAACATTATGTCTCACCTATCTGAGAGAAAAAAATTATAACGAACTTATTAAAAAACTATAACTGGTGATAATACTTTTCATATCATTCCAATTAAGCGAGGTAATATTGACGAAACAAAAATCCAAATATATGATGAAAAAGATTTCCGAAAGTGCTAAAGGCCTACAGATAGTATTAAAGGGCAAAGATTCATATGTCGAGCCCGAAGAAGTAAAATGTGCACTTATCGACCAAGGATTTAAGGTAAAAAATTTTACTAATATAATCAGTAGGGAGAAGATAACCCAGCCTCTATTTCGTGTTGAACTGGAGCCGAATGATATACAGCTGAAAAAAAAACGAGACACATCCAATTTAAAGCTTAAAATATCTCTTATACCGAAAAATCACAGTGGAAGAGACGCATAAGCGTTCAGGTCCCGTGCAGTGCCATAATTGCCAAGAATGTGGCCATACAAAAACTTACCGCAATTTACCTACAGTGTGTGTTATATGCGCTGAATTGGACGACACTGCTAGTTGTACTAAACCAAAAGAGCAAGGTAAAAAAAAATGTAGTAACTGTGGAGGTAATCACACCGCTAACTACAGAGGATGTCCTGTATATTCTTTCGTTAAGCAGGCTATGCTAAGACTAATTCTATTCCCAAACAAAATGTTTCATCGACAAATAATTCAATAAATTCAAACTCAAGCTTTAATTTCAGTCGCCTTGAACCCACTATTGATAATCTGGTGCAAACTATAATAATTTTACAACAAATGTGACTAGCAGTTCTCGTTGAACCTTCATAGTGAAGAGACATTAAAGCGGATTTTTTTTACATACATACATACGAAACAAATATAAAAAAACAACAAAATCAAAAATTATACAAAAAATATTCGTAATACATATTCACCTTGATAAATAAGCTTATTGGCTTTACTAATATTTTTTACATAGCAAGAAATAGCAAAAACAAAAAAAACCGTAAACACAAACAAAGTTCCCTTGAGGAATAATACTCTGTATGAGTACCTCAAAGGAAAAAATTTTGAAGTGAGTTCTAACGGCAGAAATGCTTATTTTACTGTGAGTTCTGAAACTCTTAATGAAAAAAATATAAATAATAAATCTGATGAAAATCTTTTTTTAACGGCAAAGCCAATTTTTCGTCAGCGATCAACTTCGCTTTGTCCAATGCCAACTAGTGAATCGTTTACATTACCATTGCCTAGTACTTCTTCATTTAAGTCTGCGATATCATCCGCATCGGGCTCGCCTTCATCACTAAACCAAGTTATCACTACAGATAACAGTAGCTCAAAACCCACGGTACAAGTGGGAATGGACAGATATATAACAGTGGTAAAGCGTGGGCGAAGCCCAAATTCTTCAAAAATTTCATCTGCCCCAAAGATGTCTAGGGATAACAGCGCATCATCTACCAATCGTCAAAATCGTTTTTCATTATTGCAAGACACCGACGACAAGCCCTCTACATCATCGCAAAAGTCTTTTAAGCCACCACCTATTTATCTGAGAGAAAAAAATTCTAACGCGCTTATAAAAAACTACTGTCGACCATTGGTGATAATACTTTTCATATCATTCCAATTAAACGAGGTAATATTGATGAAACTAAAATCCAAATATATAATGAAAAAGATTTCCGAAAAATTGTTAGTGAATTCGAAAAAAATAAAACAAATTTTTACACATACCAACTTAAGAGTGCTAAAGGCCTACAGATAGTATTAAAGGGCATAGATTCATATGTTGAACCCGAAGAAGTAAAATGTGCACTTGTCGACCAAGGATTCAAGGTAAAAAATGTTACCAACATATTTAATAGAGAAAAGGTCCCCCAACCCCTATTTCGGGTTGAACTGGAGCCGAAATACATACAATTGAAAAAAAATGAAGCCCATCCAGTTTATAACGTAAAACAATTCGAATTACATCGAAAAATCACAGTTGAAGAGCCACGTAAGCGTTCAGGTCCCGTACAGTGCCATAATTGCCAAGAATATGGCCATACGAAAACTTACTGCAAGTTACCTACAGTGTGTGTTATCTGCGGTGAATTGCATGGTACTGCTAGCTGCACTAAGCCAAAAGATCAAGCAGAAAAAAAATGTAGTAATTGTGGAGGTAATCACACAGCTAACTATAGAGGGTGCCCTGTATTTTCTTTCGTTAAACAGGCTATGGGTCAAAAACCCAAGTTAACTCCAGCTCTACAAGTAAACGCGAACTCCGACACTTTTGCTCAAATCAGCCAACCAGTTACTTCACGTGTATCGTATGCTGATGCTGCTAAGACTAGTTCAATTCCCACGCAAAATGTTCCACCGCCAAATAATTCAACGAATTCAAACTCAAGCTTTAACTTTAGTCGCCTTGAAGCTACTATTGAGAATCTGGTGCTAACTATAAACAACTTTACTACAAATATGACAAGTATGATGCAAGAAATGCTGCGAATGCAGAATACACTGCTTCAAGCATTAGTTAATAAACCATGAACACGTTAAAAATATGTTTCTGGAACGCAAACGGCATTCGCCAACATAAAAATGAACTTGAGCACTTCCTCATGGAAAAAAATATTGATATAATGTTGGTTTCTGAGACTCATTTGACCTCAAGAAGCTTATTTAAAATAAATGGTTACACTTTATATGATACAAAGGACCCAAGAGAGAGAGCATGTGGTGGATCAGCAATTCTGATTAAGTCAAGACTCAAGCACTATGTCCTTGACAACGTTAGCGAAGAATATTTGCAAGCAACGAATATTTTCGTAGAAAATTTTTGTGCGAATTTCGTGATATCATCAATTTACTCACCTCCCAGGTTTTCAGTTACCGAAGATCAGTATGAGAAGTTCTACAAATCGCTTGGATCTTGTTTCGTGGCAGCTGGTGACTACAATGCAAAACATACCTACTGGGGATCGCGTCTTGTTACACCTAGAGGTCGAGCCTTGTTCAATACAATCTCAAAAATGGGCTTAGATGTCATTTCGAGTGGGGAGCCTACTTACTGGCCTACTGACGTAAGAAAAATTCCAGATGTTATAGATTTTGCCGTCACGAAAAATATTCATAGGGACTTAATTCATGTAGAGGCCTCTCTAGATCTGTCCTCCGATCACTCTCCAACAATAGTTACAATTTTCAACCCACTAAGGAGTGATTTAACTAACTCATATGTGAAGATGATTAATGGAATCAACTGGCTGGTATTCAAAAAATATATTAGTAGTCACTGCGTAGAAAACATTCAGCTTAGATCATGCGATGATATTGAATTCAATGTTGCCAATCTTAACGAAAATATTTAACAGGCTGCTGAACACGCCACTACCTCCTATCCGCAGACCGGCTTTAACAGAATTTATTCTACGGAAATTGAACGTCTTGTATGTGAAAAAAGGAGAGCTAGAAGAGAATGGCAACAACACAGATCACCCCTAAATAAAATCAGACTTAAAGAATGTACTAAGCGACTCAAAGAGCTGCTATCATCGGAAAAAACTGCACTACTGGAAAAGTATTTAGAAGGTCTTGATGTAACGTCCGCATTTAATTACTCTTTATGGCGCGCTACTAGAAATCTTAAACGACCCGTTGATCTTAAATCACCATTGCGTACTGCGACCGGAGGCTGGGCAAGAAGTGATAGTGAGAAAGGTAACTTATTTTCTGAGCATTTAAAATCTGTATTCACTCCCAATTCATGTACGGGTGCTGCTGATTTACCGAGTGTAGTTTCTTTACCCCCTCGTCCCTTAAGGTTTAAGATGCGTGAAGTACAAAAAGTAATTGCTGAACTCAACCCGAAGAAAGCTCCAGGTATTGATGGCATTAGTAACAAAATGCTCATGAACTTGCCTCATATTGCAATAAGAATCCTGCTATTTATTTTTAATGCCATATTACGACTGGAGTATTTTCCACAACACTGGAAGCATGCCAAGGTCAAAATGATTCCAAAGCCGGGCAAAGATCTTACCAAAGCAGAGTCATATAGGCCAATAACTTTGCTGTCAACTATGTCAAAACTCTTCGAAAAGCTTCTCATGATAAAATTGTCCCCTTGTCTAACAGATAATATGTGCATACCGGACCATCAATTTGGTTTTAGAAGTCAGCATAGCACAATTGAACAAACGCATAGATTGGTTCAATTTATAAGGAAAACATTCGATGAAAAGAAGTATTGTTCTGCCCTATTTATTGATGTTTCTCAGGCATTTGATAAAGTTTGGCATGATGGCCTAATTTTAAAATTGAAGACATATCTACCAAATAACATTCTAAAACTTTTGGATAGTTATATTTTACGCCGGAAGTTCTCTGTTATGGAAGGATAATTTATGAGTGAACCCGAAACTATCTCATCCGGTGTACCTCAAGGGAGTATATTGGGGCCAGTTTTGTATTTGATTTATACTTGTGATATGCCTATGAACAGTAGTATCCATACTTCCACATTTGCCGACGATACAGCCTGCCTTAGTATGCACGAAAACCCTGATGAGGCATCCCGCAAACTCCAGGAACACATTAGCCAGATGGAGCTTTGGTTAAACTTATGGAGAATTAAGTTAAATGAATAGAAGTGTGTTCAAGTAACATTTACCTTACGAAGAGATACTTGTTCCCCCATTCGGATTAACAATCAAGTTGTTTCTCAACATTCACATGTGAAATATCTTGGTATACACCTTGATCGACGACTTACATGGAAACACCACATTGATTCTAAGCTATCAGAAATGAAACTTAAATTAACTCAGGTACATTGGCTGATTGGTAGAAATTCAACACTTAGCCTAGACTGTAAGCTTTTAATATACAAGTCGCTTTTAAAGCCAATATGGTGCTACGGAATTCAACTATGGGGCACTGCTTCAGCTTCAAATGTAGAGAAAATTCAACGAAGGCAAAATAAAATTTTACGCATGATAACATCGGCTCCATGGTACATCAAAAAATCAAATATACATCGCGATTTGAATATGCCACTAGTGCCTGAAGAAATTGTAAAATACGCAGGCAAATATCTAACAAAACTCGAGTAACATCCTAATCCGCTTGCTCGTAATATTTTGAACTTTACTGGACACATCCGCTTAAAAAAGAGAGATACACGGGCTCTAATATTCAACACTCTAGATGATGAAGCTGCTTGAAAACACTTTTTTCTTTTTGTTGCTTATCACTAGTTATGTATTATTAATAACTATCACTAAGCTTATGTCCGACATTGGTCGGGCCTAATAATTTTTTTTTATAGATTTAAGATTTGAATACTTATTGTTAGTTCATATTTGAAGATACAATAAATAAAAAAACATGCATTAAAAAAAAACGTGCGTGTTGATATCTATTCATTCTCATACTTGCGTATACCCCTGCGCACTTTATTTCATACTTGTATATATCGATGCGCATTCTTCGTTACATACCCCATTTCTACGCATATCTATCGACATACCCATGACTTGCAACACATTCGGTTTTTTAAATATTTTTTGATAAGTGTTGCCAGAAATACTAGTTTGTAGTTGTTTTTACAAAAAAATCAATAAAAATGTTTTACCCACACACACACTCTTCGCAGTCCTTAGATCTAAAAGCCTTATTAAATATTTGCAGGAGTAATTTGACCGCGGGTATAGAAATCACGCTCCATTTTAGATCTGAGCTAAAAGCCGAATTAGTGGAAGAAAGGTTGAACCATGGCATTCCTTACAATTTTAGCAATTTTAGCACTTGCTTGTCGCCAATTTCCGCGATGAAACTCACTTTTTAGCCATATCTTGACTTTTTTTTTACCATTTAACCGATTTTTAATCCATCTGCATATCTATTTGATCTTAGCCAATTTTCGCCATTTCGGCATTCCTTAGGTCTTTAAGTATTTGTAAGTTATTTTAGGGATATTTATCGCAAACGTTTTCTCTTTTCTTTTCGCAATAAAAGTGATTGTTCCCAATTATTTGTTTTTTTTTGTGGCAGTTTTAAAGATTTTCAAGCAGTAGCGAACTATGATATCTTTTATCTCTTTTTATGTTACCAAGTTTTTGCTGATTTTCGACATGGTCCAAGTTTTTGACATTCGTTATAATTTTGGTGTTTTTTTTAGATATATTTTAAGGCTTTTTTCAATTAAAAAATTATTCACGAATTTTCGCAACTTTTTGTAAGTGAGACTGTTTTTATTTTTTAAAATCTACTGAGTATTTTCGTTCACATTTTTTAGGCTTCGGACCAGCGTGACCATATTAGCTTATTTTGAGCTAAATTTAGTTTATTTTTTTTGGGATTTAGTTGCAAAATTTCCATTTAGCTCTTAGCTTATTTTTTTTAGCTTTTTTTAAGAACTCATTTAGCTTTTTTAGCCGTTTTTTAATCTAAATAGCATGTTCTCAAAAAATATGTTAGAGATAAAAAAAGTTATAATGACAAAAATTAAAAATTTTAAGAACCCCCAAGCGTATTACATACAGATTCAACTAAATATATCTAGAAAAGATGTGATATCTTCTGAACATGTGGACAGATTTTCTTCAAACAAAGCTACGAATACTCTCGGTCAAATCACCTTGCGAAAAAAAAAATTCAAAATCGATGCAGCACTTTGTTCTGTACGTGGACTCGTACAGATGCACAAATGTACAGACACACACTACAAACTTATAAAACCCTTTTTTGGACGAAGGAAGGTTAAAAATTATAATTTGCTAACATTCAAAAATGTAAAAGTTTTTTCATTGAAAAATAATTTAAAAATACAAAATGTAAATTGCGCATTTATAAGAGAAATGACAAATTTAAAAATAGGTGACATTGATTGCAATTTTGGAGTTACAATGGCAAAAGTTAAATTAATATTGCCTATAAGACTTTTAAAGACTTTCTTTGAGTTGAGTTGAACTTGTATTCAGCGGCATGAATTTACTTAAAACAAAAATTAGTAAATAGGTTTTCTGTTAATAAGACTAATTAATTTAAAAAAAGGTTTCGTATTTTAGTATAAATGTTTTTAAATTTTTGGAAAGTTTTTATGTTATTTTCCTTTAAAACTCAAATATAATAATGAATAAATAACACCTAATTCACACGAAGACTTTTATGAAGTCTATTTTTCGACGTCACTTTTTGTTTGTTAGCGAACGGGGTAGAGAAGAGGGGGAGAAAAAATGACTCGATTTCTGTTTTCCATGGTTTTTTCATATTTCTCTTTACATTGCTCTTGTTGTTATTGTTGTTACGTTTCAATGTTACTCTTCTATCTTATTGTTATTTTTATTGTTACTCTTCTAGCTTATTGGCTATATGAGTGGAGAGAAGTAAAATTAGACGAAAAAAAAAACATCGTATGAATGCAAGGAATTTTTGGTAGCAACTTCAAAAGAGAATTAAGAAAAATAGACGTCATAAATTTCACCGTGTGAATTAGCACTAATTTAATTAAAAATTATTCAATATTTTTATTTCAAATAATAGAAAAATATGTTTTTGTATGTATATATTTAACATTATTTTAGCAATAAGAAACTATTGCAACGTGAAAGAAGCCGAAAAAAGTTTAGCTTTATTTTATGGCTTAAAATTTTAATTTTTAGCTTATTTTAGCTCTTTTTGAAACGTGATTTAGCTTAACTTTATTTTAAAATCTGGTCACACTGCTTCGGACATTTTTTAAATAACATTCGCATTTTTGCAAGTTTTCGCGATTAATATGCGTAACAAATTTTCGACTTATTGCTTTTTTGAGGTTTATATAATTAGCTTTAGTGGATTTTTTTTTATTGTTTTAATCCTTTAAATCTTCATATGTGTCAAAGATGTACAAGTATAATATTTAGTTTTATTTAATGTGAAATGATACAAAGTTTAATGAATTAATAAATGACGAAATATAAATTGATGTGTGCGTGTGACTTCCGTTCTCTATCCCTGCTCATCAACGACTGACTTTATTTTGCTGTTGACAGCTCGACCAATTCTGACATCACGTCCCTCTGGACGTCTGCAATATATTCGTCTTCTTCGGATTCCAACTGCAAATATGGATTATCATAACACCAGGGTTTCATATGGTCGGTTGACATGACATTACAATATTTACGTTGAGTAACAGGCAAGTCGGGCAGATCCTCTATGACATATCGATCATGTCCCAGAACTTTTGTGACCACATACGGACCCTTATACTTTGGATCTAATTTATGTGACTCACCAGTTGCTTGTGGAACATAGTCGACTACTACCAGGTCACCGGTGTTGTATTTTTTTTGGCTTCAGATGACGTTCTTCATAGCGAGACTTCCACTTCAACCGTTGACTATTGGTATTTGTTGCAGCTTGCTCACCTTTATGTTGTATTTCATTAGTGTCTACTTTTTCATCGTTTATGGCTTGTATAAGTCGGTTGCAACTAACATCCCGTCAGTTAAAGTTAAACACCAGTTCGTTTGGAGTGAACTTAGTTGTCGAATTAATTTGAGAGTTCATACTCCATTGGATAGTGGGTATCTCTTGATCCCATTCTTTTGAAGATTTCACCGAAAATCTGAGTGCATTTAGAAACGTTTGATTGGCCCTCTCAGCCTGAACATTGGCTCGGGGAGTTCGTACCTCTGTTTGGATATGTTGCATACGATACCTTTGAATAAAACATTTGAACTCTGCGGATGTGAATGAGGTACCTCTATCAGAGATTATTCTACGGGGTTGACCAAATATTGTCATCACTTATTGTAGTGCGGTAATCACTGGCTTTGTTTTCGTATTTCTTGTGGCTTTAATGACAGTGTACTTACTGAATGAACACAAGATTACAAGGACATACAAATTGACCTTTTTGCTTTTCGGGAACGGGCCCAGATGATCAATGTGAATGTTTCTAAACGGAATTGGAAGAATTTCACTGAAATGTAACTGACCTTCAGGCTTTCCCGCTTTGACTTTATTAAAACAGCAATCTGGGCATGAATCTATATATGACTTAATATAGTTCCTCATTCTGGAAACCAAAAATCGCGCTGCAATCGTTCGATGGTTTTCTCCAGACCGAAGTGTCCAACGTCATCATGACATGCTTTTGCTATTCGCCAACGTATTCGTTTAGGGACAAATAAGCATTTTCCATTGTTCACCTTTCGATACAACCATCCGCGATCGATCTCGTAATCAGTTTTCATTTGTGTTACCTCATTTGCAACACTTTTGACATGACCTTGAAGAACACCAACTATATACTTTAACTTGTCATCCGTCATCTGTAGTTGATACACCCAGTCACTTATATCTGTCGATACAACCAGAACTCTTTCGGCAACGGTTTGTGGCTCATTAGGCGGTAAGGTAGGTGTCCTACTCAAGCCATCAACATGTGGAATTTTTGCACCAGCTCTGTGAACGATGGTGAAATCAAATTCTTGTAGCTTCAGCCACCACCTGGCGATACGTGGAGGCAATGGTGAAGTAGCCCGTGTTGTAGCTACTGAGTTGCAGTCTGTGACTACAGTGAAAGTAGTGCCCAGTAAGTAAATGCGAAATCTTTCGACTGCCTCTACAATCGTCAAAACTTCCAGCTCATGACTGGCATACCTGCTTTCGGCATCGGTGCACTGGCGACTATAGTAAAATACAGGACGATATTCTTGTTCTACCTTCTGCAGCAAAATACCTGATATACCAATAGAGCTAGCGTCTGTATGCACCTGGTGTTCTTTGGTGACGTCATATAAAACTAGAACTGGCTGGCAGGTAATTATCGATTTCAATTTACAAAACGCCTTTTGTTGTTCTTCATTCCAACTAAACATGTTCTCTTTCTTCAAAAGTTTCGTTAGCGGCAGTGCAATTTGGCAATAATTACCAACAAACTTACCGAAAACCCCAGTAATTCCCAAAAACTTTTGTATATCTGAAATACTTTCGGGTTGTGGAAACTCATTGATGCATTTTGTTTTTTCTTCTCCAGCCCAGTAAAAAGGAAACTCCAAAGAAGTCATGAAAATGTAGAGTTTGCAGTCTGGAAGTAGTTCAAATTTCGATCCGATCTAATGATTTTTACATAGGGTTGTCATTCCAAGAAGTTCTCTTTTTCGATGCCTAGTCACCGAATTAGAAGCGAATTTAAGAAAAATTTCCTTTTTTGTGTTCTATGGTCATCTAAGAAAAACTTTAAAAAGTTACATATTTTAACAATTCGTTTCTTTTTATACGAATTTAAACGCGAAACAGTGTTTTCATGTAAATTTAAGCAAATAACTTCTAAATTTTAGGCCAAAATTAGCTCATAAATTTCTTTCCAAAAATCGATTTTTTGAACATTTTGGTGAGTATTTACTAAAACTATGGAAAAACTACAAGGTTTTGTGTGATTAAAATAAACTTTTACTTGGTTTTCTGCTAACTATCGGCAAATTAAAAATATCGATTTTTTGGAAGCAATGAAAATGTGGTTCCTTCAGAATGACTTCCATTTTTTTTACTGGGAGGTTGTATACCACTGGTACTTACGATGTGACCTAGAAACCTTACCGTTGGTTTTATGAACGAACACTTCGATGGTCTCAGGGTTAACCCCTCCTGTTTCAGGGCTGATAAAGACTCTCTTATCACGTCTACATTTTCCTCTACTGTTTTAGTTGATATGATAACCTCGTCCACATAACTTACAACGCTTTTACGACTCTTTAGTTTTCTTATTAATTGAATTATCATTTCTTGGAAAACCATTGGAGCATTAATTAATCCAAACGGCATCACGTTGTATTCATATAAGCCTTCTAGCGTAATAAAGGCGGTATATTTCTTACTCTGTTCAGACAAAGGAATTTGGTTGGAATTCGCTTTTCCCACTAAGATAACCGACGATGCATGAGGTGAATTACTTGGGCGTATTATGTCGTACTTCAGCAAGTTGTCAATCATATTTGATAAAATATCCCTCTGACTAAAGGGAACCTGGTACCTTTTACCTACTATTGCCTGTGTAGTGAAGACCACAATTTCCATACATGTGTTTTTACAGCGACCCAACTTCTCTAAATCTTCAGCAAAACAATCATCATACTCCTCAAGCAAATTACTAATTAGCACTGTACTGCTTCTCATCTGCGTTTACTCCTATTTCGCCTACCTCATTCTTTTCCTCTTCTATCTTCAAGACACCCGATTCAATTATCATACGCTGGTTACCCTTACATAAAACATTTCTACCCAGCAGCATATCATAGGGTATCAGTTCATTTGGGATGACATATATCATAGCAGTAGACTCGTTTCCATCCACTGCAATTCTAGCTTCAAAACATTCGAGAACTTCGACTTTAGATCCTCCGAAACCAATCATACATATTTCGGTCACTCGTGGTGTTATACTTTCCGGTACGACTGTTTTTTCATTAATGTGAAGTCACTGCCAGTGTCCACGAAGGCATAAAATTCATGGCCATTAACACCTACTTTTTTCATAACTGGAGGACTAGATTCACTATTTATGTCACCTATTTTCCCCACAGTTGGTTTGCTTCTGCAATGACTTACATCATGACCTACCTTACATAGCGTCTATACCTGATATAATATCAAATATATTTCTATCAGCAAACGTCAAATTTCATAGCAGAGCGAATTATGTTACGTGTGGACTGCAATATTAGTATTATATTAATATTACATCAGATATTATAATATTGTTTTCGTAATATATATTTAGAAAACAATATTATGATATCAAGTGTCAAAAAACGCTCAAATACATAGATACGAGAAGAGAATTTTGTGAATTTAAATGAAAATGAATATTTTTTGATAAAAAAGTGATGAAATGCTTTAATTATACACCATGTATTAAGGAAATCGCAAAATTTTTATGAAATACACATTACTATTCAAATAAACAAAGATGTTCACTGCACAGCTGCCTGTCAATTATGAAATATTATGATATTTACAAGTGTACGTTTTCCCCTACATAGATATTAATATTAATATAAATATATTTTTCTTCTCATTCTGCCGACGTTCTCTCTCATATTATATCACATTTAATATCAGGTATAGACGCTATGTTAGAACAATTTGTACACTTTTGTTTCCTCTGAGGTTGCAAACAATTTGTAGCTATATGCCCCAGTTGGTTACAATTAAAACATCTAGGTCCTACACGGTCACTACCCTGTTTATAACTCCCACCTTCAACACTTTCATCTGCTCTAGCACTACCCTTTATAGTTGGGGTCGTCATCACCATATTTTCCAAAGAATTCAATAGATCGTTACAACTTTGTAAATTCATTGCCAATAGAGTTTTCGTCAAACTGTTATCGTTTAGGCCATTTATAATACACGACAATATCGATGCGTCATCAACATCGCCCTTTCGACCAATTGCCAGCACAGAATAATAAAACTCCGTCAACGTCTCTGTTGAATTTCTTTTTCTCGACATTAATTCACGATGAATATCAGCGATACTAAATTTACATGGGAAGTCTTTTAAAAATAAATGTTTAAATTCACCCCAAGTCTCAATGACCGATAATGCATCTATCCAATCTTTAGCTAGGACTTTCATCTTATGGTGCACTGCAAATAAAATCGTGTCATCGGACCACCCATGTAATCTTTTTAGTTTCTCAATTTTGTCGATAAATTGCTTTGATGTGATCGTTTTTTTTTCACTGGATCAAAATCTGGAATGACAACTATATAATCCTTGAGTGAGCCTGACATACCTGATGAGGTATGTCTTGGGCCTTCCAACATTGATGAATGTGCTGCACATTGCCATTGATTACGACTACCGCTACTATGAGGTTCTATACTCACAGCTTGTTGTTCAAATCTCGAACCCATAGTTAGTTGATTAACACTCTGTGCTAAACTAGATACCATTTGCTTCAAATCGTCAATTTGTTTTTTCCACACATCATTCACCCCGTCATTGAAGCCTCGAAATTCTTCTTGTAATTCGTCATCATTGATTTCTATTTCTTCAGATCCGTAGGACTCTGTCAACTTTTCTATTTTTTCAGCCTTGTTTCCAGACAGTGATTTTCTTATTTTTCAGCAAAATGTTTAATTGAACCACCGTCAAAGATTTTAAATTAACTTTAATTTTCTTCTATTAGTCTTCACTCCTTTAACCAAACGAAAAATATATACCTTTTTTTTCGTCTTCTCAATTTTTCCTTTTTTTAACAACTGATAAAACGACGCTTCTTTTCTTTGCCTACGTCTTTCCTTATTTACTTTACATTTCAGTTAAAACTGTAATTTTTTTTATCCTTATATGTATACTTTGAATCTACTTGTTTGCCTTTGTTGTTTTCTCTTTACTTTGTTTATGTTCTTTAAGATTAATTTTTTTTCTTCAATCGTTGAGAGCTAAACTTCACCGCGATCACTTATCCATATCAAATTATTGGTTAATATCCCACTTCTGAATTGTCAAAGATGTACAAGTATAATATTTAGTTTTATTTAATGTGAAATGATACAAAGTTTAATGAATTAATAAATGACGAAATATAAATTGATGTGTGCGTGTGACTTCCATTCTCTATCCCTGCTCATCAACGACTGACTTTATTTTGCTGTTGACATATGGTTGTATGAAAATTTTTTCATTTGTAAACAGGCTCCTGGAGAACCAAATTAGATAAAAAAAGTTGTCAAAAATTCATTTTACGTGTCTTTTCTATTAGCACATGTATTGATACGAATATCTATAGCAAATTGGTTTAATCGAACCCGCACCTATCGATATGCGCACTTATTTGTGTTGATAGCTATAGATATGTATTTATGTAAGCATGCTTGTTGATGCGGATGTGCTATCATATTCATTGTGGTTGGAGTATCGATATGTATTGAGCAGTCAAGCATTAAACACATTCACCACAGCAAGCTACCGACTACCAAATGTCAAGAATAGAATACACATGTTTATATGAGAATAATTCTTTTGAAGACAGCAAGGCAACATGGCGGCAGGTTGTTGACTATGCTGATTTTGTCGTTGTAGTCCAATTAAACTAATTTCTATTTAGTTGGCTACAATGAGGAAATTCAGTATTGCCATTATAATACAAAATGTTGAATGAATGATTTTGTACAATTATTTCATATTATTTAACAGAAATAATATCCAAAAATTGATGTTAGGAATAAATTGATTCATTTTTGCACTTTTACGTGAAATAAGTACATTTTAAAAGAGTAATTAATTTTTATAAATGCAAAACATATAAAAGTGGCAATACTGAACTATGTATTTGTACTTGAATATCAACGGCAGATGGTGCTGCTGCCGTCTCCAAAATAATTAAGTAGCCGGCTACGAGGCGACAAATGCTGCTAGCGGCATTTGAAGTCGTGTGTTCGTGTAGCCTGCTGTGGTGAATGTGTTTAATGCTTCAAAAAGTTACTTTTTGGTTTTCCCTGATATACATTTGTATATTTATTATTGTCCGTTTCCAACGAAACTTAACAAGATTGATAAGCACCGGCAAAAAAACTTCCGTTTAGAAAGTAGGCGGGGTTACGCCCATAAAAATAAAAATTAAATTTGCGCTAGACAACTGAAATTTTATACGCAAGTAGGTCAAGTGAAAAAACAACTAGAAAAATCTAAAAACCCAGCTAAAAAAATATGTATTTCGTATCAGCCATTTACTACGAAAATCAACATGATTGATAAGCGCTGCTCACAATAAAATCTTGAGTTTAAAAAGTGGGCTTGGTAACGCCAATAAAACTTAAAGCTTTTATTCTCGCTCACAAGTGAGTGTAGATGAGTGAGCAATTCGAAAAATTGTTAAGCCCCGAAATTTTGTCCAGAGTGTGGAGACAAACTAAAATTCGCGCTAGAGATTTCAAGTTCGATACACAAATAAATCTAAATCGGAGATCACGAAGAAAATCAGGGGGCATGGACATGCACTTTAAGCTCGATATTAAGAATTTAAGTTAATTCGTGAGATACAAGCTGAGAAAATCCGAAAGCAACGATTGTTACATTAGGGAGCTGAGGCCACGCTCATAAAAATTTTACGTAATATACGTTAGAGACCTAAAGTTTTGTAGACAAATAAGCTTAGGTGAGTTACCAAAACCGGAAACACACTCACATAAAGCCATAATTTACCGTTTTTAAAAGTACTTCACATAAGCAAATTTTAGAAAACTAAGTGGAGTCACTTCCACTAAAACTTACGCTATATTTTACATATGTATTTCTACTACTCTATATTTTAACTTTCTAAAAAAGGAGAGAATATGGATATTTGTTCACCTCTTTGTATGGGGAAAATGTCAAGTAAGCAGATTGCCTATAAATGACATGACACCCTGATGAGTACAAGGTTTAGTTAAGCATACGTATATTTAAAAAAAAAATTGTGTCTACGCGATATGTTGGCACTTGTAACAAATTTTTCATCATAAATATGCTGATTCAAAATATCATCTAGACTTAGCTTTTGTCGTACACTTTTAAGTATCTTATCGTCCACCATACATGGTTTAAAAGGTATTTTTGTGTAGATATGCACAATATACATTTTTTTCAAAATTCTTATCATAAAAAATATATAAAAGCGATTTAAATTTGCTTAAAAAAATTTATGTTTTGTTTTTTTTTTTTTTGTTAACACACAAGTGCACTCATGAACACACATGTTTATGATAACGACAAGTCGTATAATTTAGACCACCGGACGATCCTAGTATTTTTAAAAAGAACTCAAATTGGAGGGTCATAGGACCTAGTTCCCATGTGCATTTGATAGTTCTTTTATACAATATTTTCTTACACACTCAAAAAAAACATACTAAAAATTCAACTTTTGGTGGAATTTTTTCCTGTGTTTGTTGTAAAAAAATTAAATTTTTCCAATAAGAAAAAAACTGATGTGAATACCTTTACTATTATTAAATAAAAAAATTTCTAAATTTAAGTAAAAAAATTTTCTAAGTTTTAAGTAATTTTGTCTAAGTTTAAGTAAATTTTTACAAAAATCTAGTAAAAATTACTTAATATGAGTATCCTTAAAAATCCTTAAAAATAGTTCATAACAATACACACAAAAATTCTCTAATTCAAGGACAAGTTTACTGGCTTATATATTTACCAAAAATTGGAAAATGGTTTAAAAGTTAGGGAAATCGTATCCTCAGAACTAGTCAATATCGTTTTAAATCAAAAAATCAATTTTAGGAAATGACTAAAGCCAGAATTAGTTTTTACTTTCTGTTCTCTTACGAATCAGCTGACTCTTTTTTGTTTATAGAAATCTAATACAAGTCGTTAGTTTTTCTGTTTCGTTCTGTTCTGTTTCGGTTCAAACTCTGAAAATTAAAAAAATGTTAAGTGACAGCATAATTTGAAGCAGAACGTCACAGCACAGAACAGCAACAGAAAGTAAAGACTAATGAAGCCTTTACAAAAAATAAAATTTTAAAACTAAAAATTTTCAATGCTGCCCTGTTAAGCAATTGGTGAGAGTACTGGGGGCAAATTACGGCACTCGTTATCGAACGAAATTACGAAATATTTCAATAGAGTTTATATGGAAATATTTCGTAATTTCGTTCGATAACGAGTGCCGTAATTTGCCCCCTGGTCTATCAGTCAGAAGGTTGTTGGTTCAATACTTGTCTCCTCTCAACGAATTAATATGTACATATGTATGTGTATATGGTGAATTGATTACGAATATAATATGAAGATATAATAAAAAACATACCATGTGGTATAGAATTTAATTAAAAATAAAAATAAGTATCAGAATTAAAGACATAAAAAAATCTTTGCAAAATTTACTCAATTTGAGATTAAAGATGAAAAACATTTTTTACAAAGCTCTGAATTTTATGGGAATATTTCACTTAATTTTAAAAAATTTTACATAAATATAAAAATATAATTACTATAAACTAGTTCATTAATGAACTAGAAATTTACTGCCAGTTTATAGAAGCCATGTGAAAATTCTCGCCTGCCTATTTATATTGAAAACAAAAACAAAGCACTCAAAATTTGTTTTTGTTTTCAATATAAATAGACAGCCGATAATTTTTACATGGCTTCTATAAACTGGCAGTTAGTTAATTTTTTTTTGAGGTTTTTGAAAATATGTCTATGTATGAAAGTTTCCATTAATACATCGCTCAAAACTTATACGTTGTAGCCTCAAGTGGACCAAAGGATTTAAAACTTAATGATTTGACATTGTCATATCCATGGAAGAATATATTTTTTAAGAGGACACTTTCTTGTCTATCTGCCAGTTTATAGAAGCCATGTAAAAATTCTCGGCTGTCTATTTATATTGAAAACAAAAACAAATTTTGAGTGCTTTGTTTTTGTTTTCAATATAAATAGGCAGGCGAGAATTTTCACATGGCTTCTATAAACTGGCAGTAAATTTTTTCAATATAAATAGCCAGACGAGAATTTTTACATGGCTTCTATGAACTGGCAGTATGAGAATTGGAAGAAATATTTTAATAAAGCTCTGTATAAACCTTTTGTTCTATGTATTTGGTACATTTATTGGTAATATGTATATGTACAATGTACATACATATGTAGTATATTAAAAACGCACTATTCAAAACTTTAAATCTCCGCATTACCTAGGGTTTACACGTGCAAGTGCAAGTTCGAAAAATTCAATACACTCAAACTCTTTTACTAACACATCTACACTTTCGGCACTTGCAGCCTACTTCCAACTCAACTGCCAAGGAATTTTACAAGACAGTGACTTGTTGAACTTGTAGCAAGTAAATGGAAAGTGAGTTAACAGTATTGCCCTATTAATAGTTTAGCACAAATTAACTGGATTTCAGTGTAGTGTTAAGTGAGATTTTACTCATTTTAAATACATTTAAAAGCTAATTTAATAATTTTTTTTTTCTTAAATATTCATAAATCGAGCAGTTTATTCATTTTTTAGACATCAATAACATTGAAACAATACGAATAAAGTTCAACACTATCTGGTTCCCTTAAAATTAAAATTTTTTATGTAATGGACAACTCTGCACTAAAAGGCAAACATGCAAGTTGCAAGACAGTCGGGCATTTGTGAGAAATTTTCGTTGATAATACGTACACAGAGCTTGCATGCAAGGCACTTGCATGTGTAAACGCAGGGTTAGCTCTATCACCTTCAAGTCTATTACGGTAATGCATTAAGTGCTCAGGAGACGTACAAAAAAACCCACCAATCACATAGTTGTGTGCGTGCAGTCATTTCTTTTCGGCTACACGTAGACGTTGTCGGCACTGATTGATGAGAATCAAAAAATGTTGATATTTTTATTTGACTGCTGATTATTTGAACGTCTCCAAATCTGATTGACGAAAAAACGTCATTTGCTTTGTGTTATTTGTTGTGTGACGAAATGGAGAAGTGCGCGGATGAAAAAAATTAATTTGCACTTTATGAAAATGTACCATTGATCTTTGTAAAAAACCAAACAATCAAAAGTCTACAAACAGTTTTATGATTATTATAAATATTATATTCTCTAATTTTTCTAATCTTAATGGGTGAATAAAAAAAATTACTTAAAAATTGTTTTTAAACCCCCAAATACATATGTATTTATGTATGTAAATTTTGTGTTTACAACAAATTTTTAACTGAAAAGCAATATATATATGTACATATTTTTTTTATTCCACTACCCAATGTCTTATTTTTATGTTAAAATCGTTTGTTTATGTTTCGAAACTTTTTTAAGGAAAATATCCCAATAAGCAATTTTGCTTGAAATCAGTGTAAAACAAGTGCTATTCAAGCCAAACAATCAATTGTCAAGGGTTAAATTATGCTTGATTCACACTTTAATTCAATAGCATTCTCCAGTGAAATGGGAACTTGAATTCAATTCGAACATTTCAATTGTATTACAGTTCAATTCAAGCCTTGAATTATACTGTAATTCAACCTTGTATTACAATTGAATTCAAGTCTATTTCAAGCTGCAAAAACAAGGCTTTTAAAATGGAAAGAAAAATGCAATTCCTTTGTTTTCTAATAATTATTTTCTGCACATCTGCCTTCGCTATTGTTTTCGCGTTTTACTCAACTTTTTTTTCTAAATTCGCTTTTATTTATTTGTTTTTGTTATTATCGCCACATTTTCAGTTTTAATAATAAATAAATTACATATTTGACAAGGTTTGAGCATATATGTATGTTGAAAAAGCGACCTAGTTGGACTTGTAGGCCGAGGTGAGGACAAACAAAAACCGTTTTCAAAGATTTTGAAACACCCTCAAAAATTTGAATTATTTTGAAAAAACTGTTTTAGGGTGGGTCGTAGTACTTTAGTACCTCTAGCTCACTCATGTTTTGACCAATTGAAAAGGCAAAGAATTTGGATTTAAAAAAATGTATGCACTACTTGTATGTTTCAAGAAATTGGGTATGTTTTTATCAAACATTTCGGTTTTTTTTGATTTTTTTGCGTAATTTTTGAAAATAAACAATTGTTATTTTAATTTTTTTCTATGAAGACCTATCTTTTTTTGGCCAGAACTTTAAAGGAAATTTTATATAGAAAAGAAAGATATCATTTGTTAGAATCGATTTATATTTGTAAAAGTTATTAAACTTTTTCTAAAGTACAAATATTGCGATTGCAGGCTTTTTTTGGTAAGCACAAATTAATTCACACAAATTACACTCCTCTGCTTTATGGAATATTTGATGATGCCAAATCATTGAGAAATATAATGGTAATGAGGGGCTTATAAACTCTTCAGACTTAATTTTCTTAAGTACACTGGAACAGCTTGTACAAGTACTTTCGGGTTCATACCATTTGCTAGAACTATATGAGCAGTCAAAATCTGTTTGGAGGGCATCTTTTGCGTGGCTGTCCGCTTTGCGCAGGCATTCCAGTAGAATTCAAACTGCAAAAAGCAAATTATTATGCTTATCACACACTGCATGATGATTATAAAATCTGCAAACTTACTTATTTTAATTAAAATAAATATATAAAATAATTGAAATTTATTTGCTGGTAGTTTAGCATGTCTATATACGTATTTCATTGGCGCTTGAACCAAATCATCAGTAGACTTTAACGACAAATTTTAAACAGTCACAAACCTCTTACTTTATGCATAGACTTTCAAAAACTATATGAGAATTCATAAAATAATAATACTTTTGAAAATCACAAAAGAAAAAATAAGCTTAGTAGGCTTTGAAACTGATACAAAACCCAGCAAATAATTTATATCCAGGTGAACTCATTTTATTTTTCTACATCCTTATACAATTAGAAATCCATTGGATAACAATAAAAGTATTTACAAGGCTAAATGAAAAATAAAACATTAATTGAACTTTAAAGAGTTCACCTGGATATAAATTATTTGCTGGGTTTTGTATCAGTTTCAAAGCCATATACATAACGAGAAACTGGAAAAAGCGACGAAACTGAACATGGTCCAACAAGTTTTGCCAGACAATTTTATATTACAATTCAGGCTAGGATTTAATAGTGGGTTAAAACTACATCATGCTCCGATTTCTAATGTCAAATAGTTTGAAACTCGTTAAGACATATAGTCAATTTTGCTACTTATGCTAACTGGCATGAAGGTTTTTGCTATGTATAAGACTAAGTATATACAAAAAAAAACAAAAAAATTTGAATTATTAATTTGATGAATTTGTTTCTTTCGTTAACTGTGTTTTTATTCAAATTTTTCGCAATGGGGGAAGAAAATGCTAAAAAAGGGTGTTAATGAAAAGTTTAATAATTTATTAATAATTTATTTATTTATTTTTATCCGATTTGAAAACTTAAAACCATATTTTGCTAAGAACTAAATTTGTTTTATATATTAGTATAAACTTTCATAAGCTTTCATATCAAAATAAGCAATGAAAAGCTACGCAAATCAAAAAAGTTGATAAATTTTATTATATTTTTGGATATTCTTAACAAAAAACAACACTCAAAATTTACAAATATATCAAGATGTACACATCCTTGTAAAGCGTAATCAGTTTTCTTTCTAAAAATATCAAACAATTTCAGATCTAACAAAAACTAACTTAGTTACAGTTCGATAAGTTGACGAACATCACCGAAAACGGTATTTTCAGAATAACTTCTGAATTTGAGGGTGTTTCTGAAATTTTTTGACACAATTTGTAATGTACTCAACAAGATCTACAACTCACGCTAGGTCGTTTTTAAGTTTTTTTTTCACTGTAACACCGTGTTATTATTATTATAAATAATAATAATAATAATAGATGAAAAATTAGAGTTGAAGATAGAAAAATTATTATTTAGCTCTGTATATTTGTTTAATGTGCTTTTTATACAAAGATTTCATAAAGTTTTAATGCCGCTAATAACAAAAAATCATCATCCGATGAAGACATATATGCCATCGCACACAACGAACACAAAATTAAAATGCTGATTGACGATTTTATTTTTACGTCTCCGAAAAATCATCAATTAAACGACACTAACACATTCATACCGATTGATGGCTTTTTTTGTACGTCTCCCGGACACTTTATAAAAATTAAATTACTCTTTCGAAATGTACTTGTATGACGTCAAAGTATAAAAATTAATCAATTTATGCTTTATATCAATTTTTGGATATTGTTTCTATTATTTCTATTATTGTATTACATATACTGCCAACACTGAATTTTCTCATTGTAGCCAAAGAAATAGAAATTAGTTTAATTGGACTACAACGACAAAATCAACATAGACAACAACCTGTCGCCTTGCTGTGTTCAAAAAATTATTCTCATATAAACATGTGTATTCTATCCTTGAAATTTGGTAGTCGGTAGCTTGCTGTGGTGAATGTGTTTCATGCATAAGGGTTCACTATACTTTCTACACTAACTTGAATAGCTCGAACAGCCAATGTAACTTTCGCTATGTCATATAACTGTAGCTCACAGTGAATTTGCTCTTCCCACCAATTTAAAACATTTATATGTCTAGGCCCTATTTTATACTCCAGAGACACGTTTTTCATTCCTAAAGGCATTAAGCAGCTCACGAGCACTAGTAATAATTATGATGTGGTTGCACTTTGCGGTTAATAGAAAATAGTGCATAAGAATGTGTAAAGGAGAAAAAAACGTGCATATGTAATACAGTGTTGCCAGTGAAATTTCGAGAAAGATACATTTTAGAAAGATAAATTTTTTCTCAAAAAGATAAATTTTGAAAAAAATTTGAAAATCCAGAAAATGAAATTTTTTCCCCACAGGCAAATATTTTTTTACCATGATACTTTCCTACCGTTTGACACACGCCCATTAAGCCACATAAATTAAATTTTAATGTCAAAGAACTTTGTTTGTTTTTCATATATGTATGACCAGAGATGGAAAGTCAAGTCGCATTTTTGTATTTGTTAATGGAATAAAATTCAAAAATTATAAAAAATGCATAAAAATTGTAAATAATGCATGAAACTTTGTAAAGAATTTCATATTGAGTGTGAATTAAAAAAAATGCAATTTCAAATATCAAACAAAATATGTAGATCAAAAAAGAGCAATTGTATCATGATTTCTGTCCATGGTTCTGATATAAATAAAATTTTCTTGCTAATTTTTACAAGTATTTCCAATCAATTCTAAAATCATCGTACACAAACCTCTTTGTTAAACGAAATCTTTGCAATAACTCCAATTCATTAAATACATAAATATGATTTGGACGTGTTTTCATCTCTTATTTTTTTACAATTGTCATATCTAAGTTATTCTGATTTCTCTTCGTCGTCATGAAAAGCATAAATTTTATTTATGTATTATCCCAATAAGCAATTTTGCTTGAAATCAAGTGTAAAACAAGTGCTATTCAATCCACGCAATCAATTGTCAAGGGTTGAATTATGCTTGATTCACACTTTAATTCAATAGCATTCTCCAGTGAAAATGGAACTTGAACTAAATTCAAACAATTCAGTTGTAGTACAGTTTAATTCAAGCCTTGAATTATACTTTAATTCAACCTTGTGTTACAATTGAATTCAAGTGTATTTCAAGCTGCAAAAACAAGGCTTTTAAAATGGAAAGAAAAATGCATTTCCTTTGTTTTCTAATAATTATTTTCTGCACATCTGCCTTCGCTATTGTTTTCACGTTTTACTCACCTTTATTTATGTATTTGTTTTTAATATATTCACCACAATTTCAGTTTTAATAATAAATAAATTACGTATTTGACAAGGTTTGAGCATACATGTATGTTGTTTGATTTTTTATTTAAAAATATTTTCAAACTTGAAAATTACTTGAAAAAAATGTTGAGTTCAACTTTTTTTCCAGTTCAATTTCAAGTGCTTGAATTTTAATTTTTTGAGTGCTTATTGGGATGTATTTATTTACATATTAAACTTTTTAGTAATTGCGTAATATTTGTTTTATATTTTATCATTTCAAAGTTCCAACTAAAGTTTAACTATGTAAGCAATATTGCTAGGTTGAACCTAGATTATTAACTAGGTAATCTTTATTTGATTTATTTAAACTACGGTTAAGTGACAAGTAGTGTTTAACTTTATGTTAAACAGGAGCTCTAAATAATTATATTTTTATTTAATCTGCAACGAAAATCTTTAATAAATAAATAAAACTAGAGAGAGAGAGAGAGAGAGAGAGAGAGAGAGAGAGAGAGAGAGAGAGAGAAATCTTCATTCAAATTATATTTTGATTCGATTAGTAACGATGTAAATTAAATAAAAATTTATCTTCCATCAGGTGGTCGGACAAAAACATCAATCATTGCTACTATATCTCCGGGTCATAAAGATATTGAAGAAACTCTAAGTACATTAGAGTATGCACATCGCGCTAAAAACATACAAAACAAACCCGAAGTAAATGAGAAATTAACAAAGAAAATTATATTAAAGGAGTACACCGAAGAAATAGATAAGCTTAAGCGTGATTTAATGGCAGCTAGAGACAAAAATGGTATTTACCTTGCGAAAGAAACTTATTCAGAATTGACTCTTAAAATGGATTCACAAAATCGTGAACTAAATGAAAAAATTTTACTACTGAAGGCTCTCAAAGATGAATTAGCTTCCAAAGAAAAAATTTTCAACGAAGTGAGCTTAAATTTAGTGGAGAAGACGGAAAAGTTAAATAAAGTTGCTGAAAACTTAAAAAGTACTACCAGCGTTCTAAAAGAAACAAAAAAGATTTTGCATACCACTAAAAGGCGTTATAAGGAGAAGAAAGTAATAGTTGAGTCTCATGTAAAAACAGAAGAAACTTTAAAAAGTCAAGCAACCAAAATAATGGAAGTAGCTGATGTTGCCACAAAAGATACAGAAGCCCTGCATGTAAGTTTCTTTCTCTTGATTATCGTTATTCCTATCCTATGCCCTTGAGAACAGGTGGAAATTTTATAGTATTATCAATTTTAAAGATATTCAACTACAATTTTATTACTGTTGAAACTGAGTAAAATTGCATAATTGAATTTATTGATGTGAGCGACTTATTTGTTTAGTTGGCATCAAAGTCAAACAACAAGTTTCTCTAATATTAAAATACCGGAAGAAAATGTTAAAACTTCGCTGATTAATTCTGTAATTAATTTAATAATATCATATCCTTAATTTTACATTATTCCAAGACGCATCAATCAGCTTTGTATTCTTTTAATAAAATTTTATAACATTTCGATCTCTGTTTTCGATTAAATCGTAAGCGACAAAAGTTAAAGCTTTCGGTAGAAGTTTTTTTATATAATCGACCCTGTTCTGTAAAAACAATAGAATAAATAGAAGATGCACAATCGAATAAAGATGCTTGTTTTGTAAAGATTTTTGTTTGCGGCTTTCAAACTTATTATGTTTGTATTATTATACAAACATATAATATATATAATATACAAAATATTATGATTCTCAATATTAAGAGTCGTACTATAAACATACGAAGTTTGTTAGCTAAATTCCAAAAATTTTTTTTTTGGTTGGAAGTCTACTGATGAGTTCCAAATACAGAAACGAAATGCATATAGACAATTGCTTAACCATAAAAACAAGCCAAATTTTCAAATTAGATAAATAAAATAAATTTATTTTGGTATTTCATATATTAAAAAGTTAATTTTTTATTACGATTAAGTCGAAAAAAGGGCTCGATTTTATAACACAAAGTTATTCTTTATCGAATCTATTAACATGAAGAATTTGGGTTTTTTGTTGCATTTCATTTCTGCTTGGCAAACTCATCAGACTTCAACCAAAAAATTAAAATAACAAAAATTAAAAATTTTAAAAACCCCCGACTTTTTTCAGAAAAGATGTTATATCTTCTAAACGGCTGGACCGATTTTTTTCAAACATAGCTAAGAACCCTCTCGATCTTTCAAACAGAAAAACCTAAATGAAAATCGGTCCAGCCGTTTGGCCTGTACGTGGACAAAGACAGACACACAGCTACACAGATACACAGCCACACAGACACACACTACAAACTTATAACACCCCTTTTTTTAGTCGGGGGTTAAAAAAAGATTTTTTTACACAGTAATATTTATTTATTGGATCTTCAGAAATTAACTAATAATAAGTATTCAAATCTTAAGTTTAGATATAATTATTAGGCCCAACCAGTGTAGGACATAAACTTAGAATTAATAATATGTATCGTGCTAAGCAAAAAAAAAAAAAAAAAAATAAATAAATATGTTCAACAATTTTCATCTGGAGTGTTGCGTATTAGAGCCCTTGTGTCCCTCTTTTTAAGCGGATGTGTCCAGTAAAGTTCAATATATTACGAGCAATGGGATTAGGATAGGATTCGAGTTTTGTTAAATATTTGACTGCATATTTTGCAATTTCAGCAGTCACAAAAAAATTTTGTTTTGCCATCGCTTTATTTTCTCTACATTTGAAGCTGAAGCAATGCCCCATACCTGAATTCCGTAGCACCATATACAATCCTTAGGTTTCAAAAGCGACTTTTATATTAAAAGTTTACAATAGAGAGTTAAATTTCTACCAATTAGCCAATGTATCTGAGTTAATTTAAGTTTTATTTGTGTTACGTTTGAGTCAATGTTTTGTTTCTATGTAAGCCTTCGATAGATGTAGGTTAGGAAGGGTGGTTCCAAAAACGCACCTCCACTCAGAGATCCAATTGGGTTCATTGTGATTCCTTTCTATTGTCCATTAAAAGTAATATTTGCCCCCATTTGTACCCAAAAGAGACCCTAATATACGTCATTAAGCCACTGAATTCCCCATGATGAAGCCCCTGATGGTCTCTAGTTTACACTTCCCGATATCAGTAATGCTCTCATGGAAACGTCTGCTCAGCCATGACGTTGCAGCCTCGGGCAGTGACAGACAACATGTTCAATGTTTTCTGGTTCCTCTTCATCCCCGCACATCCTACAGAAATCTGGCGTGCCAATTTCCCAAATGCTGGTTCTTGCACTGATCGAGCAGTGACCAGTCAATGCGCCTATCATGATTCGCATCGCCTTCCTATTCAAGTGTTGGCCACACAGCCTTCGAGATCGATGTACTATATATCAAGGTATTTCCCCTATGAATATTGCTGAACAACTTTATTGTTGATTCGAATGGGGGAACAAGTATCTCTTCGTAAGGTAAATGTTACCTGAACATACTTTTGTTCCTTTGATTTAATTCTCCATAACTTTAACCATAGTTTCAGCTGGGTAATATGTTCTTGAAGATATCGGGATGCCTTCGTGCATACTAATGTAGGCTTTATCATCGGAAATCTAGATGTATGGATATTACTGCTCAAAGACATATCACAAGTATGTATAGACGAAATACAAAACTGGCCCCAGTATACTTCCCATGTGGCACACTGGAAGATATAGATTCATGAAGTCCCCTTCCAGAACAGTGAACTTCCTGGTAATAACGTATCTTTTTAAAAGCTTTAGAATATTTATTAGTAGGTTAGGAAGGGTGGTGCTTTACCGCACCTCCACTCGGAGACCCAATTGGGTCCATTGTGAATATTTATTAGTAGATACGTCATCAATTTTAAAAATAGGCCTTCATGCCACACTTTATAAAATGCCTGAGAGACATCAATAAAGAGGGCAGAACAATACTTAGTTTCTTCAAATGTTCTTATAACTTGAACCAATCTAAGCGTTTCTTCAATGGTGATATGCTGGCTTCTTGAACCAAATTGATGGTCCGAGATGCAGCCATTATCAATTAGTATTGGGGAAAATTTTGTCATGAGCAGCTTTGCGAAAACCTTTGACATTGTTGACAATAAACTTATTGGCCTATGTGACTCAGCCTTGGTAAGATCTTCGCCCAGCTTTGGAATCATTTTGAGCTTGGCAAGTTTCCAGCTGTGTGGAAAATACTGCATTCGTAAAATGGCATTAAAAATAAATAACAGGTTTCTTATTGCAATATGAGGCAAATTCATTAGCATCTTGTTACTAGTTACATCAATACCAGCAGCTTTGTTCATGTTGAGCTCAGCAATTGGTTTTTGTACATCACACATCTTAAACTTTAAGCGTCGAAGGAATAGAGTAACTACAATCGGTAAATCAACAACACCAGTACATGTGTTTTTTAAATGATCAGCAAATATATTACCTTTTTCAGTATTGCTTCTTGTTTAACCTCCAGAGTGCAGATGTGGTTTAAACTCAACGGGGCTTTTAAGATTCTAGCAGCGCCACAAAGAGTAATTAGGTGCTGGTGCAACATCGAGACCCTTCAGTTAGCTTTTGAGAGATGCAGTTTTTTTTCAGATGCCAGAAACTCTTCGAGTCGTTCAGTGCAGTCTTTAAGTCTTATTTTATTTTGGGGTGACCTGTGTTGTTGCCATTCCCTTCTTGCTCTTCTTTTTTCACATACGACACGTTCAATATCCGTGGAACAAACTCTATTAAAGCCAGTCTGCGGTTCGGAGTCACTAACATGTTCAGCAACCTGTTTAATCTTTTTGGTAAGATTGACAATATTATGGCATTTTCTTTTCTTGAAAAAAAGTTTACACTTATTACACTTTTCAATGAAAATTCGCAATAAAATGATTTTCTGAAATATACATTTTATTAGAAATTATTATATCATCCCTTGCGAACTAAATTGTATTTTTTTAATATAAAGTTAAAAAATGTTACACTTTTTCCGGAAAAGAAAACGCCATTAGATTCAATATAATCGGATTTTCTTAGCTTAATGTTTTCCGTGTAATGACTGCTGATATATTTTTTGAATCCCAACCAATTAACACGATTGTTCACCTTCACATATGAGTCAGGCAAATCAGTCTTCTAGGGGTTACATATTGTAACAAAAGCGGGAGAGTTATCGGAGGAGAGATTTAAACAAGCTTCAAAATGATTTAAATCCATAGAGATATTTTTCATGACTCCAAAATCAATAACATCCGGAAGTTTTTGATTGTCAGTAGACCAAAAGTGGGCTCCCCAATCGAAATGACGTCCAAGAAAATTTTTGAAATTATGTTGAACAACGCTCGCCCTCTAGGTGTAATAACACGCGAACCCCAGAACGTATGTTTTGAATTATAGGTGCCAGCTGCTACTAAACAAGATCCAAGAGACTTGTAGAAATCATAGTATTGATAGTCACTGATTGAAAATCTGGGAGGGGAGTAAATTGAAGATACTACGAAACTTGAGCTAAAGTTGTCGACAGAAATATTAATTGCTTGTAGATGTTATTCACAAATGTTTTCAATAATGCAGTGCTTGAGTCTTGACTTTATTGTAATTGCTGATCCACCGCATGCTCTACCTCTCGATTCCTTCGATTCATATAGAATGTAACCATTTATTTTTAAAAGACTTCTAGCAGTCAATTGAGTCTCAGAGGCCAACATTATATCAATATTTTTTTCCAAAAGGAAGTGCTCAAGTTCATTTTTATTTTGGCGAATGCCGTTTGCATTCCAGAAACATATTTTTAACGTGTTCACGGCTTGTTAACTATTGCTTGAAGTAGAGTTTTCTGCATTCGCAGAATTTCTTGCATCAAGCTAGTCATATTTGTTGTGAAGCAGTTTATAGTTTGCACCAGATTATCAATTGTGGCTTCAATACGACTAAAATTAAAGCTTGAGTTATATATATATATATTATATTATATCCTGTAAATCCTAGAAGGAACATAGGGTCACAACGAAGTTTTTCCAATTATCCCTATCATTTGCGATGCGTTTTATTTCGCTCCAGCTGCGTCCTGACGTTCTTATTTCAGTATCCAGCTGTCTCCTCCAAGTATGAGCAGGTCTTCCAATACGTCCTTGACCTTGGTGATTCCAGTCGATGGCCATTCTGCTAATATATATATATATATATATATATAGTATTCGACGAAGACATCTGTTTACGAAAACTTAGATGTTATTGATGTCTTTGGTTGCAGTATTCCAAGATTCACTGACATAAAGCAATAATCTTTACTTCACGTTCGAATTAAAGATTCGGAGTTTGGTGTTACTGGATATCTGAGTGGATCGCCATACAGGATTCAGCATAGCAAAAGCCCGTCTCGCCTTGTTCAATCTGGATTTCACATCCTGAGATGAGCCGCCGGTAGTTGTGATAGTGCAGCCCAAATAGCAAAAAGAAGTTACATCCTCCAAAGGTTGGTGCCGTAGAAGGAATGGCTGAGTGGTTGATGCATTTATGCGCAATGTTTTAGTCTTACTTGGGTTAATTTTCAGCCCTACTCTTACGGACATTTCCACTATTTCATGGAGTTTGTCTTGCATGTCAGCGTATCTATGAGCAAGAAGGCAAATATCGTCTGCGTAATCGAGGTCTTCCAGACATCAATGCAGTCCCCAGCTTATGCCTCTATTGGTGCGTGTAACATCTGTCATAATGACGTCAAGCACGATATTAAATAATAGAGGTGATAGTATGCATTATTATTATTCTCCGGGATACCCTTGCATCGTAAAGCCGCCCTGAATGTGAGAGAGTATCGAAGGCTTTCTCGAAGTCAATGAACATTATGTAAAGGGGAGAGCGCCATTTCACGGATTGCTCGATTATTATTCTGAGGCTATTTGCGTGATCAGTACATGATCTTCCAGGGCGAAATGCTGCTTGTTCTTGTCGCAACTCTCTACTTAGCGCTGTGCACAATCTGCAATTGATTATGCTTGCAATTATCTTGTAGGGCTTGCTAAGCAACGTTATCCCCCTCCAGTTCTGGCATTTTATGAGATCTCCTTTCTTAGGAACTTTATAATGATTCCTTCTTTAAGCTCGGCTGGCAGATAACCCGAGTTCCAGAATTTTTGGATAAGCGGGTGAATTATTTGAGCACTAATGTTGGGTGATAACTTAAAAAGCTCAGCTGATATATTATCGCTGCCTGGGGCTTTGTTGGGTTTTAATGATTTAATGGCCTCTGCAATTTCTGATAGGTCCGGGCACAGAGTCGAGATGTCATTTCTTGCGAAGTGGGCAGTACATAGACAGGATGGCTGATCACTTGTTGCGGAGCTGTCTAGTATTTCGGTATAATAGTTTGTCCATATTTCCAACTGTACTAGTTTACACGTAACGCTTCCATCCGGTCTCTTTAGTGGTTTGCTGGCGAATGATGTCTTTTGAGTCAGTTGTTTGGTGGCTTTGTAAAGGTCTCTGCTACGATTGGTTTCTGCAGCAGCTTGCGCATCATCTGCAATGCTATTCACCCATCTACGCTTGTCTTGCCTAGCGCTCCGTTTTACCATACGGTTCAGATTGTTATGGCTCAGCTGCAGTTGTTGTTTAGTTCTGCGAGTCTTTGCGTTGCTTGAGTTAGCATTTGTTTAATTATTTGGTGGTGGCACTTTCTGCGTGGGAATAGGATTTATCTTCACAGCGTCAGCATACGATACATGTATAGCAAGGTTGGAAACCGAAACAAATAACGGTATCGGTATTGATAACGGTACAATTATTTTAAAAATTTCGGTATCTATAACGGTAACGGTATTTTTTTATTTCGGTATCGGTACTACCGGTACATACCGTTATGGAGTTTAAAATACCGGTATACCGCTATTACTGTGAAGTTTATTAATTCATACAGTGTATATAGCAAAAACCTCTTTATTAAGTTAAAAGTAAGTAATTTTACATAGTCTTTAGTAAACAGTAACATAAAAAAACCAAGTTTTATATCTTGCACAGAATATTTACACGAGTGTAGTGTAAACTTGTATGTTTGTATAAACATGCATAAGTATGTTTAGATCAGAGCTGCCTACAGTGAGAAAACCGAGAGAAATGTATAAGCATATGTTTATTCATTTCTATAAAAAGCCGATTGATTTTCGGCACTCTGACGCTTCTCTGGGCAGCCTGGTTATAAACGTTTATACTAGTGTTTTTCAAACGGTATTTCCCGGAAAATGTGCGGGAATTTCCGGTATTTTTTGACATTATGGCAACTTGATGAGTGTCGTTATTCATTTTATGAATGCGATATCGCATTAATAATGCCATGGCACTAGCACAATAGCTAAAACTTTACAACAATTAAGGCCGAGACTAAGAGTCCTTTATTTGCCATAAGTAGAACGCGACGTTCAAAATTTAATTCTACAATTCACAAAAGTAAAAACAGAAATGTGCAAGGAAATAAAAGAAAAATTACCAAATAATAATTTTATATATTCGTGTTCGTATTCGTCAAATTCAGGCGAATACGAATATTTTTCCAAAAAATTAAATAAATTAAATAAATAACCGCATAAATCCTAAACCAAATTTAAATAAATGGATAAAAATATTAGTTTGTACGAATCCATTAAATTTTGTATAGAAATTTTTGCTCTTTTTGAAATATTATTTACTGACGATCATTGAAATTTTTGGGTAGTTCTTATTAACTTTAAAGTGCGCCAAGAGGAGTATGAAGCTCTTTTTCATAACAATTTTTTAATATTTCATATTGCAGGCGTAAATAGAACCCTAATTTAATGTCTATAAATTTCACATTAAATATTCGTATTATTATTCGCGAATACCGTTTCAAATATTCGCATTCGCGAATATCAAAAATTGACATTCGTTACATTGCTGTTCTGTACTTAAGTCCTATTTTCAAAGAAATATTTATTTAATAATATATATATTTTTAAAGTGTGTATTGTTTGGCCCTCGAGAGTTTTTCGTCCGTATAATCTTGCGGTTTTTCTTTAACAACCACGTTGCTACTTCCTATGTGAAGGCATACGTCATGTACAGTCACAAAACTTTTTTAAAATACTGTTAATAACATCCTGGGCCTATGGTCTAGTTACTCCACCCATGTTTGTTCAAGACCATATTATCCAACTTTACTTTGTATAATATGTATCTATAAATAAATAATTTTATTTTTTTGGCATTTACACATAATATGCATTACTATTATTTAAAGAACTCAAATGGTATTATTTTTTTTTTACTAATGTGCTTATAAAACGTTTTATTTAATCGATCTCATGAATTATAGTTTTTTTTTTTGTTGAAATAATTAAATTAAATATATTTTGTATTGTTTTGCACTGGGCGGAAATTTCCCGGGAAGCCGAAAAGTCGTTCCCGCTTTCCTGGGAAATGAAAAAGTCCGAGAAAAGAAAAACTCTAGTTTATACATATGTGTTTGATTATGGTGTGCTTACACTTTGTTGTTGATAAAAAAGTAGTAAGAATAGAGCTGAATAAGAACGTCTAAAAGGGGGAAATTTTGTTTCTGTAATTAATTTCAAAAAAAGTTAATTGAAATTAAGTTTTGTAATTTTTTTTTACGGAAATCGGTATACCGGTACGTACCGGTATAGACATAAACGGTATTGTCGATACCGGTATTTTCTAACCGAAATAAGTTTCGGTATCGGTATTGATACCGGTACCTAATTTTAACGGTATTGGAATCGGTATCGGTATTTTTACGATACCGTTTGCCAACCTTGATGTATAGTGATTGTTTGGGTCATCTGAGGATAATTGGCAGAGTAAAATTTTTCTGTTTGAGCTGGGGTTGCTTTAGGTTTTTGGCTCATTGCCTGTTTAACGAAAGAGTACATAGGACATTCTCTGTAGTTAGCAGTGTGATTATCTCCACAATTGCTGATTTTTTAAAATTTTTAGCTTTTGATTTCTTGTATCTAGCAGTACCGTGTAATTCACCGAACACAACGCAAACCGGAGATAAATTCCAGCAGGTCTGGCCATATTCTTGACAATTATGGCACTGTACGGGTCCTGAACGCTTATGTGGTTCTTTACCTGTGATTTGTCTGTATAACAGATACTTTAAATTATAAATTGGATGAATATCACTTTTGCTCAATTTTATATCATTTGGTTCCTGTTCAACGCGAAATAGAGGTTGGATGATCTTCTCCCTATTTATTATATTAGTGACATTTTTTACCTTAAATCCTTCGTGGATGAGTTCGTCTTTCACTTATTCGGGATTAACATAAGAATCTATGCCCTTCAATACTATCTTTATCACTCTTAACACCAGCTTAGAGTGTATAGAAATTTGTTTTATTTTATCTCTTCCTTAATATATTTGAATTTGCGTTTCATCAATGCTACCAGGTTTTATTGTAACAATATGAAATAAATTCTCATAAATGGCGGAGATCAATTTGTTAAAAGGGTTGCATTTGTATACTTATAAGTATAACCAAAACAAATATACGACGGTATGTACCATATAATTGTAGAGTGAACGAAAGTCCTAGTATATGAGTTATTGTGTGTGTGTGCTTTTCCAAATTACAATACAATTAAAAACTGATAACAGCTGCTTATTGTATTGCTGCTGAGCAACTGGTTGTATCTGTTTTTGCTCAAAAATACATGTTGTAATATAAATATATGAAAAAACCACTGTTGAAACAAATACATGATGAGCACGTTCTTCAGGTTTTTTATGGCGCAGCCAAGTATAGAGAGAGAGAGAGAGAGAGAATTTCGCTCTGAGAGTAATTACACATACATATCGTGTGTAATTTTTTTGTATTTGCAGCTCATGTATTTCATGTATCATTTACTTACATATGTATGTGAAATTTTGCTTTTATTTAGAGATGTGCAAATGTCGTGATTTTATCGTGTCATGCGTGAGTCACGCGTGATTCACGTGATTCGTGATCAAATATTATAACTAATCACGCGTGAGTGCGTGAGCGTGACTGAAAAAAATTTACTCGTGCGTGAGCTTTTTTATAATAATCACGCACGAATTCTAACGCTCTCACGAGATAACATTCCTGCATTTAATATTATTTTATAATAATAAATTCATATACATATGTATAGTGATATGTATGGTAGTATGAGCTTACAAGCATAATGAATACCCCCCAAACAAAATGTTTTGAATTTTTCTGAAGTCAGACTTGTACCGAATTCGTTAAGAAATTTCGGTAGTTTCTCTGAACAATTTGTTTTAAACATTAAAACTCTGATTTTTGAGTACATATGTAAGTAAAAGTCTGTGAACATTTTTTAAAAATAAATATGTAATATTATATGTTGATAAAAAAAGGATTGTAACAAACATTAAAAAATGTGAGTATGTGCAAATTATTTCGATAATAGCAGCAACATAACGGTGAAGCGGTACTCTGCTATAAAAGCAAAATAAAAATCGTACCTACATGTCGTTAAGAATTCGTACCGACTTATCGTAATGAATTCGTACCGACATATTGGTACCATTTCATAAAAAAATTTTTACGATTTCGGTAATATTTCGGTGCCGAAATCGGAAGATTTTGTCGACCAATCGTTACGAATTCTTTACGAATTCGGAGCATTTTGTTTGATGGGTACATACAGCTTTAATTGTAAGTATGTATGTATGTATGTTTCTTAGATACCCTGTAGGAAGTATCAATTGAGAAACACTAATGATTCAAGAGTGCCTTTGTCAACAATACTACTGACGAATTGTACCGCAGAAAATGTTTTTTGCTTTATGGGCCGTCCATATATTACGTAACGCTGTAGGGGGGAGGGGTGGGGTTCCAGTTTTGTTATGATTTGTTATGGTGGTGGTGGGGGAGAGTCTGAAAATTTTACGTAACAGAAAAATTTTTAGAAATTTGTATGTTTTCTTATATAATATGCTTTTCTCATTTATTTGATTATCATTTATTTAATTGATCATACGTCTTACCTTCACATTTATATTATGTATGTACCCATCAAACAAAATGCTCCGAATTCTTAAAGAATTCGTAACGATTGGTCGACAAAATCTTCCGATTTCGGCACCGAAATATTACCGAAACCGTAACAATTTTTGTATGAAATGGTTGACACGACTTCGTAACGATATGCATGTCGGTATGAATTGATTACGATAAGTCGGTACGAATTCGTAACGACATGTAGGTACGATTTTTATTTTGCTTTTATAGCAGAGTACCGCTTCACCGTTATGTTGCTGCTATTGTCGAAATAATTTGCACATACTCAAGTTTTTTAATGTTTGTTACAATCCTTTTTTTTATCAACATATAATATTACATATTTATTTAAAAAAAATGTTCACAGACTTTTACTTATGTACTCAAAAATCAGAGTTTTAATGATTTTTTTTATTTTTTTTATATATATATATATTTTTTATTTTTTTATTGTATCTTCATATGTGAACTAACAATAAGTATTCAAATCTTGAATCTATAAAAAAAATTATTAGGCCCGACCAGAGTCGGACATAAACTTAGTGAAAGTTATAAATAATACATAAGTAGTGATAATCAAAAAGGAAAAATAAATATATTTTCAAGCAGTCCCATCTGGAGTGTTAAGTATAAGAGCCCTTGTGTCCCTCTTTTTAAGGCGGATGTGTCCAGTAAAGTTCAAAATATTACGAGCCAGGGGATTAGGATGTGACTCGAGTTTTGTTAAATATTTGCCTGCGTATTTTGCAATTTCTTCAGTCACTAGTGGCATATTTAAATCACGATGTATATTTGAATTTTTTATGTACCATGGAGAAGATGTTATTAACCGTAAAATTTTGTTTTGCTTTCGTTGGGTTTTCTCGATATTGGAAGCTGAAGCAGTGCCCCATAGTTGAATTCCGTAACACCATATTGGTTTCAAAATCGACTTGTATATTAAAAGTTTACAATCTAGACTGTGTGTTGAATTTCTACCAATCAGTCAATGTATCTGAGTTATTTTAAGTTTCATTTGTGTTAGCTTTGAGTCAATATGGTGTTTCCATGTAAGCCGACGATCAAGGTGTATACCAAGGTATTTCACATGTGAATGTTGAGGAACAACTTGACTGTTGATTCTATTGTAAGACAAGTATCTTTTCGTAGGGTAAAGGTTATATATACGCACTTCTGTTCGTTTACTTTTATTCTCCATAAGTTTAACCATAGCTCAAGCTGTGTTATATGTTCCTGAAGATATCGGGATGCCTCATGAGGGTTTTCATGCAAACTAAGGCAGGCTGTATCATCGGCAAATGTAGAAGTATAGATATTACTGTTCATAGGCATATCACAAGTATAAATCAAATACAAAACTGGCCCCAATATACTCCCTTGAGGTACACCGGATGAGATAGTTTCGGGTTCACTCATAAATTCTCCTTCCATAACAGAGAACTTCCGGCCTAAAATATAACTATCCAAAAGTTTTAGAATGTTATTTGGTAGATATGTCTTCAATTTTAAAATTAGGCCATCATGCCAAACTTTATTAAATGCCTGAGAAACATCAATAAATAGAGCAGAACAATACTTCTTTTCATCGAATGTTTTCCTTATAAATTGAACCAATCTATGCGTTTGTTCAATTGTGCTATGCTGACTTCTAAAACCAAATTGATGGTCCGGTATGCACATATTATCTGTTAGACAAGGGGACAATTTTATCATGAGAAGCTTTTCGAAGAGTTTTGACATAGTTGACAGCAAAGTTATTGGCCTATATGACTCTGCTTTGGTAAGATCTTTGCCCGGCTTTGGAATCATTTTGACCTTGGCATGCTTCCAGTGTTGTGGAAAATACTCCAGTCGTAATATGGCATTAAAAATAAACAGCAGGATTCTTATTGCGATATGCGGCAAGTTCATCAGCATCTTGTTACTAATTCCATCAATACCTGGAGCTTTCTTTGGTTTGAGTTCAGCAATTACTTTTTGTACATTACGCATCTTAAACTTTAAGGGTCGAGGGGTAGAGCAACTACACTCGGCAAATCAGAAACACCAGTACATGTGTTTGGCGTAAATACGGATTTTAAGTGCTCAGCAAATATTTTACATTTTTCCGTATCGCTTCTTGCCCAGTTTCCGGTAGATGTGCGCAGAGGTGGCTTAAACTCAACGGGTGTTTTAAGCTTTCTAGCAGCGCGCCACAAAGAGTAATTTGATGCTTGTGTGACATCAAGACCTTCCAGATAATTTTTAAGAGATGCAGTTTTTTCAGATGCAAGCAACTCTTAGAGTCGTTTAGTACACTCTTTAAATCTGATTTTATTTTGGGATGATCTGTGCTGTTGTCATTCCCTTCTAGCTCTTCTTTTTTCATACACGAGACGTTCAATATCCCTATAATAAATTTTATTAAACCCAATTTGCGGATGAGAGGTAGTGGCATGCTCAGTAGCCTGTTTAATATATTCATTAATATAGGCAATGCTAGATTCAATATCATTAGGTGTTCTTAGCGTAATATTTTCCGTGCAATGACTACTAAGATATTTTTTGAATCCCAGCCAATTAACACGATTGATCATCTTCATATATGGTTGAGGTAAGTCACTTCTTAGTGGGTTACAGATTGAAATGATAGTCGGAGAGTGATCGAAGGAGAGATCTAGAGCAGATTCAACATGAATTAAATCCCTAGAAATGTTTTTCATGACGCCAAAATCTGAGTCTTGACTTAATTAGAATTGCAGATCCACCACATGCTCTCCCTCTAGGGTCCTTTGTGTCATATATAGTGTAGCCATTAATTTTGAAAAAGCTTCTCGAAGTCAAATGAGTCTCAGAGACCAACATTATGTCTCACCTATCTGAGAGAAAAAAATTATAACGAACTTATTAAAAAACTATAACTGGTGATAATATTTTTCATATCATTCCAATTAAGCGAGGTAATATTGACGAAACAAAAATCCAAATATATGATGAAAAAGATTTCCGAAAGTGCTAAAGGCCTACAGATAGTATTAAAGGGCAAAGATTCATATGTCGAGCCCGAAGAAGTAAAATGTGCACTTATCGACCAAGGATTTAAGGTTAAAAATTTTACTAATATAATCAGTAGGGAGAAGATAACCCAGCCTCTATTTCGTGTTGAACTGGAGCCGAATGATATACAGCTGAAAAAAAAAACGAGACACATCCAATTTAAACCTTAAAATATCTCTTATACCGAAAAATCACAGTGGAAGAGACGCATAAGCGTTCAGGTCCCGTGCAGTGCCATAATTGCCAAGAATGTGGCCATACAAAAACTTACCGCAATTTACCTACAGTGTGTGTTATATGCGCTGAATTGGACGACACTGCTAGTTGTACTAAACCAAAAGAGCAAGGTAAAAAAAAATGTAGTAACTGTGGAGGTAATCACACCGCTAACTACAGAGGATGTCCTGTATATTCTTTCGTTAAGCAGGCTATGCTAAGACTAATTCTATTCCCAAACAAAATGTTTCATCGACAAATAATTCAATAAATTCAAACTCAAGCTTTAATTTCAGTCGCCTTGAACCCACTATTGATAATCTGGTGCAAACTATAATAATTTTACAACAAATGTGACTAGCAGTTCTCGTTGAACCTTCATAGTGAAGAGACATTAAAGCGGATTTTTTTTACATACATACATACGAAACAAATATAAAAAAACAACAAAATCAAAAATTATACAAAAAATATTCGTAATACATATTCACCTTGATAAATAAGCTTATTGGCTTTACTAATATTTTTAACATAGCAAGAAATAGCAAAAACAAAAAAAACCGTAAACACAAACAAAGTTCCCTTGAGGAATAATACTCTGTATGAGTACCTCAAAGGAAAAAATTTTGAAGTGAGTTCTAACGGCAGAAATGCTTATTTTACTGTGAGTTCTGAAACTCTTAATGAAAAAAATATAAATAATAAATCTGATGAAAATCTTTTTTTAACGGCAAAGCCAATTTTTCGTCAGCGATCAACTTCGCTTTGTCCAATGCCAACTAGTGAATCGTTTACATTACCATTGCCTAGTACTTCTTCATTTAAGTCTGCGATATCATCCGCATCGGGCTCGCCTTCATCACTAAACCAAGTTATCACTACAGATAACAGTAGCTCAAAACCCACGGTACAAGTGGGAATGGACAGATATATAACAGTGGTAAAGCGTGGGCGAAGCCCAAATTCTTCAAAAATTTCATCTGCCCCAAAGATGTCTAGGGATAACAGCGCATCATCTACCAATCGTCAAAATCGTTTTTCATTATTGCAAGACACCGACGACAAGCCCTCTACATCATCGCAAAAGTCTTTTAAGCCACCACCTATTTATCTGAGAGAAAAAATTCTAACGCGCTTATAAAAAACTACTGTCGACCATTGGTGATAATACTTTTCATATCATTCCAATTAAACGAGGTAATATTGATGAAACTAAAATCCAAATATATAATGAAAAAGATTTCCGAAAAATTGTTAGTGAATTCGAAAAAAATAAAACAAATTTTTACACATACCAACTTAAGAGTGCTAAAGGCCTACAGATAGTATTAAAGGGCATAGATTCATATGTTGAACCCGAAGAAGTAAAATGTGCACTTGTCGACCAAGGATTCAAGGTAAAAAATGTTACCAACATATTTAATAGAAAAAAGGTCCCCCAACCCCTATTTCGGGTTGAACTGGAGCCGAAATACATACAATTGAAAAAAAATGAAGCCCATCCAGTTTATAACGTAAAACAATTCGAATTACATCGAAAAATCACAGTTGAAGAGCCACGTAAGCGTTCAGGTCCCGTACAGTGCCATAATTGCCAAGAATATGGCCATACGAAAACTTACTGCAAGTTACCTACAGTGTGTGTTATCTGCGGTGAATTGCATGGTACTGCTAGCTGCACTAAGCCAAAAGATCAAGCAGAAAAAAATGTAGTAATTGTGGAGGTAATCACACAGCTAACTATAGAGGGTGCCCTGTATTTTCTTTCGTTAAACAGGCTATGGGTCAAAAACCCAAGTTAACTCCAGCTCTACAAGTAAACGCGAACTCCGACACTTTTGCTCAAATCAGCCAACCAGTTACTTCACGTGTATCGTATGCTGATGCTGCTAAGACTAGTTCAATTCCCACGCAAAATGTTCCACCGCCAAATAATTCAACGAATTCAAACTCAAGCTTTAACTTTAGTCGCCTTGAAGCTACTATTGAGAATCTGGTGCTAACTATAAACAACTTTACTACAAATATGACAAGTATGATGCAAGAAATGCTGCGAATGCAGAATACACTGCTTCAAGCATTAGTTAATAAACCATGAACACGTTAAAAATATGTTTCTGGAACGCAAACGGCATTCGCCAACATAAAAATGAACTTGAGCACTTCCTCATGGAAAAAAATATTGATATAATGTTGGTTTCTGAGACTCATTTGACCTCAAGAAGCTTATTACAAAGGACCCAAGAGAGAGAGCATGTGGTGGATCAGCAATTCTGATTAAGTCAAGACTCAAGCACTATGTCCTTGACAACGTTAGCGAAGAATATTTGCAAGCAACGAATATTTTCGTAGAAAATTTTTGTGCGAATTTCGTGATATCATCAATTTACTCACCTCCCAGATTTTCAGTTACCGAAGATCAGTATGAGAAGTTCTACAAATTGCTTGGATCTTGTTTCGTGGCAGCTGGTGACTACAATGCAAAACATACCTACTGGGGATCGCGTCTTGTTACACCTAGAGGTCGAGCCTTGTTCAATACAATTTCAAAAATGGGCTTAGATGTCATTTCGAGTGGGGAGCCTACTTACTGGCCTACTGACGTAAGAAAAATTCCAGATGTTATAGATTTTGCCGTCACGAAAAATATTCATAGGGACTTAATTCATGTAGAGGCCTGTCTAAATCTGTCCTCCGATCACTCTCCAACAATAGTTACAATTTTCAACCCACTAAGGAGTGATTTAACTAACTCATATGTGAATATGATTAATGGAATCAACTGGCTGGTATTCAAAAAATATCTTAGTAGTCACTGCGTAGAAAACATTCAGCTTAGATCATGCGATGATATTGAATTTAATATTGCCAATCTTAACGAAAATATTAAACAGGCTGCTGAACACGCCACTACCTCCTATCCGCAGACCGGGTTTAACAGAATTTATTCTACGGAAATTGAACGTCTTGTATGTGAAAAAAGGAGAGCTAGAAGAGAATGGCAACAACACAGATCACCCCTAAATAAAATCAGACTTAAAGAATGTACTAAGCGACTCAAAGAGCTGCTATCGTCGGAAAAAACTGCACTACTGGAAAAGTATTTAGAAGGTCTTGATGTAACGTCCGCATCTAATTACTCTTTATGGCGCGCTACTAGAAATCTTAAACGACCCGTTGATCTTAAATCACCATTGCGTACTGCGACCGGAGGCTGGGCAAGAAGTGATAGTGAGAAAGGTAACTTATTTTCTGAGCATTTAAAATCTGTATTCACTCCCAATTCATGTACGGGTGCTGCTGATTTACCGAGTGTAGTTTCTCTACCCCCTCGTCCCTTAAGGTTTAAGATGCGTGAAGTACAAAAAGTAATTGCTGAACTCAACCCGAAGAAAGCTCCAGGTATTGATGGTATTAGTAACAAAATGCTCATGAACTTGCCTCATATTGCAATAAGAATCCTGCTATTTGATTTTAATGCTATTTTAAGAATGCAGTATTTTCCACATAACTGGAAACTTGCCAAGATCAAAATGATTCCAAAGGCGGGACTATAAGCTTACTATCTACAATCTTAAAGCTTTTCGAAAAGCTGCTCATGACTAAATTGTCCAAAATTTTAACAGATAATGGGTGCATCCCGGATCATCAATTTGGCTTTAGAAGTCAGCACAGCACGATTGAACAAACGCATAGACTGGTCCAAGTTGTAAGAAGAACATTTGAAGAAAAGAAGTATTGTTCTGCTCTCTTTATTGATGTTTCTCAGGCGTTTGATAAAGTATGGCACGAAGACCTAGTTTTAAAATTGAAGACATATGTATCTGCCAATAAACATTCAAAAGCTTTTGGAAAGTTATATTATTGATAGGAAGTTCACTGTTATGGAAGGAGAGTTCACGAGTGTGCCCGAATCTATATCTTCTGGTGTTCCCCAGGGTAGTATTCTGGGTCCTGTCTTGTATTTAATATATACTTGTGATATGCCTGTGAGCAATAATATCTATATTTCTACTTTTGCCGATGATACAGCCTGTATGAGTGTGCACGAAAACCCTTATGAGGCATCCCGCAATCTCCAGGAACATATCACTCAGCTGGAAATATGGTTGAACTTATGGAGAATTAAAGTCAATGAACAAAAGTGTGTCCATATAACGTTCACCCTAAGAAGAGATACTTGCTCCCCCATTCGAATCAACAATCATAATATTCCTCAACATTCCCAAGTGAAATACCTTGGTATACACCTTGATCGAAGACTTACATGGAAACATCATATTGACTCTAAGTTAACTCAGATGAAACTTAAGTTAACTCAAATCTATTGGTTGATTGGCAGAAACTCAACACTCAGCTTAGACTGCAAACTTTTACTGTACAAGTCGCTTTTGAAGCCAATATGGTGCTACGGAATTCAGTTATGGGGCACTGCTTCAGCTTCCAATGTCGAGAGAATCCAACGAAGGCAAAACAAAATTTTACGGTTAATAACATCGGCTCCATGGTACATCCAAAATTCTATTATACATCGTAATTTAAATATGCCACTAGTGACTGAAGAAATTGCAAAATACGCAGGCAAATATTTAACAAAACTCGAATCACATCCTAATCCGCTTGCTCGTAATATTTTGAACTTTACTGGACACATCCGCTTAAAAAAGGGGACACACGGGCTCTTATACCTAACACTCCAGATGGGACTACTTGAAAATACTTCCCCCCCCCCTTTTTTTTTTTGATTATCACTACTAATGTATTATTTATAACTACCACTAAGTTTATGTCCGACACTGGTCGGGCCTAATAATTTTTTTTTTTTATAGATTTAAGATTTGAATACTTATTGTTAGTTCACATATGAAGATACAATAAATAAATACATGCATTATAAAAAAAAAAAAGAAATGTGACTAGCACGATGCAAGAAGTGCTACGACTGCAGAATACTCTGTTTCAAGCATTAGTTAACAAGCCATGAACACGTTCGTAAATGTAAATGCATCACTGCGCTGCAAATGTAAATTTAAATGTTCTAAACTGATTCACTGAAGTAGATAACGCACAAATAAATGTCAAATATGGTGTAAAAATATGATTACTACTAAAACATTTTAAATAAAAGTTTGCACGTATGATGCAGAGCGGTGATGCATTTACGAACGCACCCTACCCTATGTTTATGTTGCCATTCCCTTCTAGCTCTTCTTTTTTCATACACGAGACGTTCAATATCCCTATAATAAATTTTATTAAACCCAGTTTGCGGATGGGAGGTAGTGGCATGCTCAGTAGCCTGTTTAATATATTCATTAATATAGGCAATGCTAGATTCAATATCATTGGGTGTTCTTAGCGTAATATTTTCCGTGCATTGACTACTAAGATATTTTTTGAATCCCAGCCAATTAACACGATTGATCATATTCATATATGGTTGAGGTAAGTCACTTCTTAGTGGGTTACAGATTGAAACGATAGTCGGAGAGTGATCGGAGGAGAGATCTAGAGAAGCTTCAACATGAATTAAATCCCTAGAAATGTTTTTCATGACGCCAAAATCTATAACATCCGGAATTTTTTGTACGTCAGTAGGCCAGTAAGTGGGCTCCCCACTCGAAATAACATCCAATCCCATTTTTGAAATTGTATTAAACAAAGCTCGACCTCTAGGTGTTACAAGGTACGTATGTTTTGCATTGTAGTCTCCAGCTGCCACGAAACAAGATCCAAGCGATTTGTAATTAGAACTTTTCATACTGATCTTCGGTAACTGAAAATCTGGGAGGTGAATAAATTGATGATATCACGAAATTCGAACAAAAATTTTCTACAAAAATATTCGTAGCTTGCATATATTCTTCACTAACGTTGTCAAGGATATAGTGCTTGAGTCTTGACTTAATTAGAATTGCAGATCCACCGCATGCTCTCCCTCTAGGATCCTTTGTGTCATATATAGTGTAGCCATTAATTTTGAAAAAGCTTCTCGAAGTCAAATGAGTCTCAGATACTAACATTACATCAATATTTTTTTCCGTGAGGAAGTGCTCAAGTTCATTTTTATGTTGGCGAATGCCGTTTGCGTTCCAGAAACATATTGTTAACGTGTTCATGGCTTATTAATTAATGCTTGAAGCAGAGTATTCTGCGTTCGCAGCATTTCTTGCATCATGCTAGTCATATTTGTTGTAAAATTGTTTATAGTTTGCACCAGATTATCAATAGTGGCTTCAAGGCGATTAAAATTAAAGCTTGCGTCAGTATTTTTTGAATTATTTGGCGGGGAAACATTTTGTGTGGGAATTGAATTTGTCTTAGCAGCATCTGCATACGATACACGGGAAGTAACTGGTTGGCTCATTTGCGCAAAAGTGGCAGAGTAAGCGTTTGCTGATTGAGCTGGAGCTAATTTAGGTTTTTGCACCATAGTCTTCTTTACGAAAGAGTACACAGGACAACCTCTGTAGTTAGCGGTGTGATTACCTCCACAATTACTGCATTTTTTATCACTTTGATCTTTTGGCTTATTGCAACTAGCAGTGCCGTGTAATTCGCCGCACACAACACAAACAGAGGGTAAATTTCAGTATGTTTTTGTATGGCCATATTCTTGGCAATTATGGCACTGTACAGGACCTGAACGCTTATGTGGCTCTTCAACTGTGATTTTTCGGTACAAGAGGTATTTCAAATTATAAATTGGATGCGTTTCATTTTTTTTAAATTTTATATCATTAGGCTCAAGTTCAACACGAAATAGGGGTTGGGGAATCTTCTCTCTATTTATTATATTGGACACATTTTTTACCTTAAACCCCTGGAGGACGAGTGCATCTTTTATTTCTTCGGGAACAACATAAGAATCTATGCCCTTCAATACGATCTGCATGCCTTTAGCGCTCTTAAGCTGGTATGTGTAGAAGCTTGTTTTATATTTTTCAAATTCAGCAACCATTTTGCGGAAATCTTTTTCGTCATAAATTTGGACTTTAGTTTCATCGATGTTGCCACGTTTTATTGGAACAATGTGAAATTTATTCTCACCAATGACCGAAATTAATTTTTTAATAAGGGCATTTGAATTTTTTTGTCTCAAATAGATTGGTGACGGCTTGGATATTTTATTCGAGGATACCTCGGGTTTGTCGTTGTCATCTTGCAAAATTTTAAAGCGGTTTTGGCGATTAGTTGAGGCTGCGCTGTTATCCCTAGACATTTTTGGAACAGATGAAATTTTTGAAGAATTCGGGCTTCGCCCACGCTTTACCACGGTTATATATCTGTCCATTCCGACTTGTACCTTGTAGTTTAGAGCCGCTGTTATCTGTAGTGATAACTTTGTTAAGTGATGAACACGAGCCTGAAGTGGATGATATTACTGGCTAATATGAAGAAGTACTAGGCAACTGTAATGTTAATGAATCACTACTATTTGACATTGGACAGAGTGAAATTGATCGCTGACGAAAAATTGGCTCTGCCGTTAAAAAAAAGTCTCATCACGTTTATTATTTATATTTTTTTCATTAAGAGTTTCAGAACTCACAGTAAAATAAGCATGTCTGCCGTTTGAACTCATTTCAATTTTTTTCTGTATTTGAGGCACTCATACAAAGAATTCCTCAAGGGTTATTCGTTTGTGTTTTTTTTTGTTTGCGGTCTTTTTTTGTTTTTGTTATTTATGATTGTTTGTTTTGAGGTACTCATACGAGTATTCCTCACTTTGTTTTTTTTTGTTTGCGGTTTTTTTTGTTTCTGTTATTTCTACTATGTAAGAAATATTAGCAAAGCATAAAGCTTATTTATTAAAGACAGTATGTATGTAAAGACAATATGTACTACGAATATTTTTTTTGTATAATTTTTTTGTTTGTTTTTTAAGTATGTAAGCAAAATTCCGCTTATCGACTGTTCGCTATCAAGGTACCACGAGAACTGGAGTTTTAATGTTTAAAACAAATTGTTCAGAGAAACTACCGAAATTTCTTAACGAATTCGGTACGACAAGTCTGACTTCAGAAAAAGTTGAAACATTTTGTTTGGGGGGTATACATACATAAATGTGCGGAATGTCAATTTTTGATATACGAGAATTCGAATTCGAATATTTAAAATGATATTCGCGATTACGAATATTTAAAACAATATTAATTAACTTTGCTTCATTTTAATTTACATTGTAAATTTTACAAAAACACGAGCATACAATACATATATACATAGATACATATGTACATATGTATATGTAAGAACCTATTTTCCAACCCAAAAAACATGCAAATTATATTATAAATATACTTTTTCGTGGGCGTGCGTGATAAGTTGTAAACCACTCGTGCGTGATTAAAAATATTTTATTCGTGAGCGTGCGTGATCGTGAAAATGTTGAAAATCATTCGTGCGTGAAAGTGCGTGAGTAAAATATTTTTCTGCGTGAGCGTGTGTGTCGTAAGTCAGAAAACACTCACATGCACATCTCTACTTTTATTCATTCATTCATCAGCTATGTATATTTTTTCTCAACACATCATAAGGTACTTATTCTAAAAGCAGTTTTATGTATCTTATTTGCTTTAGAAAAACAAATACAAATAAATGTGTTGTTTTCATTTGCTCATTGCCCAACCATACAATAATTGCTTAAAAAATCAACATTAAGAACTAGTAACAGAAACGGTGAATAACATATCTGTTCATACCAGAACCAAAACACAAGCAAAACTGATGCCAACAGGTATATCTGTGCAAGCCTATAGTTCGAATTTGTTTCTCTCAAATAGATTAGTGGTGGTTTGGAGAACTTGTTCGATGATACAGCGGATTGGTCGTTATTAGCGTGCAATATTTAAAAAAGATTTTGACGGTCAACTGGAGCGGCGTCGTTATCCCTGGGAATTTTGATGAATTTGTGCTCCGCTAACGCTTTACTATTGTAATATATCTGTCCATTCGGACTTGCATCTTAGCTTTCAGACTATTGTTATCTATAGTGATAACTTGGTTAAGCTCGCTGCGGATAATGAAGCTGACTTAAATAAAGATGTACTAGGCAACCGTAATGAATGAGTTCTTGCTATGGAATAAGCGAAGTTGATCGCTCACAAAAAAGTGGCTTTGCCGTTAGAAAAAGACTATCATCACATCTTTAATTATCATTTTTTTGCATTAAGAGCTTCAGAACTCACTGTAAGATAGCCATTTCTGCCCTTAGAACTCACTTCACAAGTTTTGTTTTTGAGGTACTCATATAGAGTATTTCTCAATGTCACTTTGTTTTCGGTTTTTTTTGTTTTGTTTTTATTATTAAAGCAAATAAAGCATTGTGACGTCATTTTCTGCCGGGTATACTCAGCCTGAAATGCCAAGGTCGTTACAAGAAATAACACGTTTTTTTATCCTTAATTATTAGTATTCTTTATTTAATAGTTAATAGTTTTAGTTCTTTTCTTAAATACAGTTTGCTCGATTAAAGTTAGTTTTATATCATCTGTTTCGCTTCTGGTTTCTGAGCTCCGGAGTTGTTATGACTTGGCTTCCTGCGAGTTATCTTCTATGCTTCCGTCTTCAATCTTAACCTTACTCCTGGGGTCTCATATGGTGACTTATGTTTCAGCACCCTTGAATTGTACCAGCTACCGTCCTACTACTTCCCGTTTCAGTGGAGACGTTGTATTGGTTTAGTTGTGAGAACAATCGTTGCAATACTATCGAGATTTCCCTTTATCGCTTGGCGACAATGTTTATAACTATTTGCTTATCGAGGCGTTACTTTATTGTATCGCGACTGGGCAATCGCTAACAATCTTTATTAAAATCCACTTATCTAGGTTCTACGGAATTGTTTCGCGACTAGGCAATCACTAACAATGTCTATTAATATTTACTCATCTAGGTTCTACTGTATGGTTTCGCGACTAGGCAATCGCTAAAAATGTTTATTTACATATACTTATATCTAGGTTCTACTGTATTGTTTCGCGACTAGGCAATCGCTAACAATGTTTATTAATATCTACTTAACCAGGTTCTACTGTATTGTTTCGCAACTAGGCAATCGCTAACAATGTTTATTAATATTCACTTATCTAGGTTCTACTGTATTGTTTCGCGACTAGGCAATCGCTAACAATGTTTATTAATATCTACTTATCCAGGTTCTACTGTATTGTTTCGCGACTAGGCAATCGCTAACAATGTTTATTAATATTCACTTATCTAGGTTCTACTGTATTGTTTCGCGACTAGGCAATCGCTAACAATGTTTATTAATATCTACTTATCCAGGTTCTACTGTATTGTTTCGCGACTAGGCAATCGCTAACAATGTTTATTACTAACTACTTGCTTACCCTGATTAATCCTGATCCACTGATGAATACCATGCGACTGACTTAATGTTAGCAAAATCTTCGGCCTTTTATACTCTTTTGGATGTTTTTGTTGTTGCATGTTTTTTTTCTTTTGTTTATTTCTTTAGTATATTTCCTTGGACTTGAAAGTCATACGGGTGTACACATGTTTTTTGTTAGTGTCTTTTAATACATTTGTTTTATAAATTATTTTGTTGATTATATTTGTTATTTTATGTTTTACTTCTTTACAGGGTGTGACATCAGTTTGTGTGCAAACGATTCGTCACAGCATATTTATCAAAGTCAATATTTAATACGAATTTTAAGCATTCCGAATATTTTTTTGTATAATTTTTTGTTTGTTTAGTATGTATAAAAGAAAAACCCCTAAACCTAAGACATCTGTTCACTATGAAGCTTCAACGAGAACTTATAAAAACTTCCCTTGCCTCTTGGCAGTTTTTTAGAGTATATGCGAAATTTAGGCAGGCATTATACTCTCTAACCAGATGAGATGATGAGGTGCCCACCTCTTTCTGTAGAAGCGCAGGAAAAATGCCATCCGGTCCGCTTGCCTTGAAAGGAGAGGAGCTACTTATTGCATTCCAACTCATGTTTCCAACTAGTGGCGGTTCCACTGTGGATGTCTCCATAATATTTGGGAAATGTGTATTCATCAGCAACAATAAGGTCTCTGTTGTTCCCGCCCTTTTGCCCATATCGTTAACTATCATTTCGGTTTGGATTTGTATTTTAAGAAGAAACTTTTTTAACTTCGACTTCGTTCACACTATCAACCTGTTCGCAGAAAAGCTTCCAGGAGTTGCGTTTTACTAAATTTTTACGTAAGGTTTAACTATAACCTCAACAGTAATCGTATTCGCATTGTTATCAATATCTTCCACACTCAAGCAGTCTAACGATGTTTGCCTTAGACGATTCCTGAGCAAGTTGCCAAACCATTCCCAGTCTGTTTTTGCCTTTTTTTTAAAACTAATTGGTTTCGGCGCTGGCCGAGCCAGTTTAAACATGATATAACGATGATCAGAAAAAGGAATGTTCATCGGAAACCCTATAATCCTGGATAACGTTAATGTTTTCCATACATGCGTTAATACCTAATACCTCCTCCCTAATGCTATTAACAAAAGTTACCTTATTGCCGGTGTTAATTGTAGTTAGGTCGTTGATATTAAAAAATTCAATGAGGGCTTCGGCCCTACGACTACTGTTAGTACTTCTTCATGCACTATGATGAAAATATTCGGCGACGCCTATTAGTTACCTTTTTGTTTGGCTTCTCTGACCAAGTGTAGCAACTCCGACGTAGGTGGTAGTTGGCAAATAAACTGATGCTTTAAAGCTGATACTTCGTGTACTAGAATAGTTATGTTCTTAAATACTCTATTTGACGGTGATATTACTGAAGATGCTACAGAATCACTGTCTAATGTCAACGTGTGAATGTGTTATTATGGGGTTTCGTATCTCTCCTTTCTTATATCTTTATCTGACTTTTCTTGCTGTTAAATGATTTGTGACCGACTTCATGACACCTAAAGCTTTTTTGGTTTGGTCTGAGGACATTCTTTAATTGTATGCCCTCTGCGTCCACAATGATTTACTAAGTTTTGAATCTTCTTTTCCAACACCTGACGGATACTCCTGCTTAAGGCGCCAGCTATCGAAACTGTGATACTGATGGTTTAGCTATTCTCTCAAACACCTTCAACTTACTCTTCAAGTCTTCTATACTTGCAGCCTGATAAAGTACTGCTTTCTTGTTTTTATTGCCGTATAAAGTATTCGACCATACGATTTAAATCCAGGTCTATTGTAGAACCAATTTCCATTAAATGGTATGAGTACTTCCGAAAACTTTCATTTGAGCGTTTCTTCCAATTTTTCACCATCCTATGAACTTCTATGGAGGAATACTTAACACGAAATTCCCTTTTCAAGGATGTCCAATAACGAATATTGGTTCGACTTCTACAAAATGTTTTCGCGGCACCCGAAAGAAGTTGTGTATAAATGTATTGCTGTAAGTCGTTCCACCCTACGATCAAGGCAAAGTCCTCGAAGTCGTCCAACCATTGTTCTATGCTAAGTTGTCTTTCGCCAGAAAATTTTGATAGGGTATCTTCCATACCCCTTAGAGTGAAAGATGAAGTTCCAGGATGTTCTGCGCCAGTAGGTGGGCTAATTATCGAAACCGCCTCAACATATTCTGAGCTCTCCTCCTCTGCAATCTGTCTCCTAAAACCGAAATGCCCAATTACCCTTTCTTGTAATACCAGTTTCGGTCCGTCCGTATCCATCCCAAGCTCCTCACACTTCGTCCTCACCTCGTCTGTAGTTAACCCAAGTATGTCTATCAAATGACAGAAATATAAATAATTTTTATAAAATATTACTGATCACACAGCTTACAACAACCTTTTACTGCAATAACACCTGGTGAAGTAGACATTGAGGCAACATTTGCCTTCATACCTAATACTCCGCCCATCATGTCCGTGATGGCATTTTTTTTAATCGTTTGGGCCATAATGTTTTTATTGTTAACACGACGATCTAACTATTTCTGCACCAGCTGCTTGGAATGCGAGTGTAAGTTTTCACGCCTAACATTCATTTTATTGGATGTATAGTTATACGCACATAGGGCAGCTACGTCTAAAATATTGAAAACAAAATGAGTACGGCAAGCGTCGAGTTCTACGTTTGCAGGTATATTTTCCTAGCATTTGATCCATTGAGTCTTGGAAGTGATGTATAGAAATTATCACCCACAACTGTAATATCTTTGAAGTAAATGCTTTACTACATTTTCTCCAATATTTGCTAGTTTGCTGACTTCCAGGTGGTTTACCAGTGTAAAGTTCTCCTTGCAATGGAAATTTAGTTACCGCATCACAGACCCAAAATACCTTTATTGTATGGGTGACCAAGATAAATTTAAGGTTGTGTAAGTGAGCGAAAAAGATAAACACACACGCAGAAACAATTAATAAAAGTAATTCTTATATGATTTTTTTATGAAAGAATTTTTTCTAGAAAACCGTTTCAAAAAAAGTAATAAATAATAAACATTATTATTCACTTAAATTCTGAGTTTAAAACTACTAAAAACCAATTTGTAAGAGAAAATAATTTTTAATTTTCACGTAAGCAAAAGCATTTTTTAACATAAACAGCATACACAATAAATTTCTCGCAGTGCGTTTGAGAAAAATGAGTAAAAAGATAAGCAAAAATTTATCTCAGATAACACTAAATGAAAGAGAATAAGAATACGTGTGAATTCGATTTGCAAAAATTTGCTACATGATGTTCACCCATGCTTTATTGCGTACTTTGCTGGTTTACTTGGAATGTATTGGGTGAAACTCGTGCGACCTATGTATGGGCACAATCGCTCATCTACAATCACAACATCGTTGGCTTTATAAAGTTTATTCAAATCAGAATTGAGCATATTGAACATGTCACTTATTGCAGCAGCTTTGCTCGTTTTTTCTCCCAAAATACGTGTAGCGCTGTTGTCGAAACAATTAATAGAGTGAAATCTCTGACGTGTCACAGTAGCTCGAAATATAGTAAGCAATCTGTTTTCCATAGCTCAGCAGTTTGCTGATAGATAGATTTGGTGACGCCTTCAGTAATCAGAAGTCCAAAGAACGCGTAAATTTCATTGACTGTAACAGTCGTCCACTTCCTGGACTCCATGATGTTTTCCCCATCGTCATGCACCATATACAAAGCTAATTTGTCAAGCCATTCTTGCTGTTCTTGTTCATTCGTTCGTAAAAATTTTCGTGAAGTTATCATATCAACCACTTCTCCAGCTTTGAATGGCATTTCATTTTGTTGTGAATCCATCCCAAACCAAGAATAAAAAAGCACTTTTTTATAATCCAAAGCTTAGCGGAAAAAAAGACACACTATTTATTGAAAGAAACACTTTGTGGTGACAATTCCGATTTTGCAATAAAAAAACAAGAAGTAAGTAAAACTAACTGTTTCTCAAAAAACGCAAAAGAAAAAGCACAAAAAAAACACGTTTTTCACTCAAATGTGTTAATGGTACAATTGTATCAAGGATGGCAATGAGACATAAACATAAACATGCCCCTCCCCACCGATGTTTGGGACATATGTATGCATACAAAATAAAATCAATTATTTTATTCTCAGACATACATATAGTTGGGGCATTCCTAAAAGGTTAGCTCTGAAGGTTCATTAATAATATCGAAAATTCACTTTCAAAATACGAATTGGTACAGATGTACCAAGCATGTCACAGAAGGGTTAAAAAAAAATAAATTACAATTAATATTTAATTATGTAATAAAACTTCTATTCATCAATTCTTCTGTTTGTTTAAATTAATTACCAAAAAATATTTCAGGTTTATTAAGCGCTTATTTAAACTTTCATGCTTGGCGTCGATTTCACACAAATCTAATAATGTTTTGGATTAAATGAGACATTTTTAGATTTAGTTAAACTGTAATGAATTTTAATCAGAAATAATCTCCTATTCGGGCTTAAGTTCAGTAATTTCATATCTTATTGAATGAAATATTTTTATTAATTAATGTGAGTTTCTAAAGAAGAGAAGAAAAATTAAACTAGACTTTTTAGCTGGGAGAAATACCGATATTTTTCTGTGCAACTACGCACTTCATCAGCACCCTAGTCTATCTACTTTGGTAGAGATTTTTTATTAACATCAGCTATTTAACGTAAATTCTAATGAAACGGAATGTGAGAAATGATTATTGTGTACAATTATTGATTTACCTTTGGTAAATACATATGTAAGTATCACTATTCATTTCCCCTGTTTTTTCCATTTTTTCATTTTTCTATTTAGGTTAGCATGAAGTTATATTACTCTACCTACGTATGTTTAACTATTCTTGCTTATCTTTTACTATCATCACATTAATTATCTTTTACTTATTCGATGTACCGTCGGTACATACATGTAAGTATTATAGTAGTGGATATTATGTTACATTGTTTATGCTTTCAACAGTTGATTTTGCTTTCCAGCATTATTAACTGTGTTGCCAAGTAAGCTGATGCTAATAACAATCTCTACCAAAGTAGATAGACTAGGGTGCTGATGAAGTGCGTTGCTGCACAGAAAAATATAGGTATTTCCCCCAGCTTAAAAGTCTAATTTAATTTTTCTTCTCTTCTTTAGCAACTCACATTAAGTAATAAAAATATTTCATTCAATAAGATATGAAATTACTGAACTTAAGCCCGAATAAGAAAAAAAATGTTTTGGATTTTAAGAATTAGTTGGTAATAACTAGGGAAAGGATTTTCATGCATTTAAAATCAGGTTTTAGTAAATAAAATATGCAGTAAAAATAGAAAAATATGTATTTAAAACTAATAAAATATGCATTTATCAACTTTTTTTCTCAACATTTAATAACATTAAAGGTACACAGAGAAAACAGTGCCTAATAAATACCTCATAAAATAGAACAAAACTAATAAGAAATCTCTATGGTTTTTTTTTCAATAAGGAAATCTTATTAATTTCATAGAGAAAACCTTTTTGAAAAAAATCAAGAAGAAATCTTGTTGTTTTTATGAGGTTATCTTATTGATATTTTTAATAAGGTTTTCTTTTTGATTTTATGAGGCGACCTCATAAAATAAAAAAAAATTATGTCTTTCTTTATTCTCTGTGCTTTGCTTATGTATTTTCATTTAAATTCTATACCATATACCTATGTATGTATGTAGTATATGTAGATGTTATTTATTTATACTATACATACTATACATACTTACATAGATACATACATATTATATTGTATCCTTAATTAATTCACTCACCATACATACATATTATTACTTGAAAGGAGACAAGTATTGAACCAGCAAACTTCTGACTGATAGACAAACACTCTAACCAATATGCTAACAAGCAGTCTGAATAACCATTGAAATAATTTTGCAATTTTTGCTTATACAAAAACGAAAAAGATCATGAAAAAAAATTGTCTGTGTCTATTTATAGATATGAAATAACAAGACACCTCATAAAATCAAGAAGATTTCCTTTTTAAAAAAATCAATAAGATGCTTTACACATAATCATATAGGAACCTAATAAACTCAAGAAGAAAACCTTATTGAAAAAATCAATAAGGCAACCTAATAAAATCAATAAGAAATCCATATAACTAGTTTACAATTTATAAGAAAACCTAATAGAATCAAGAAGTTTTTCTCTATGGATTGTTTTATTGGTGCCAAAAATAACCGAAATTGAGTAAAAAAAATGGGAATAATAAGATTTCTTCTTGATTTTTCGTGGTTTTCTTCTTGATAAAATTAATAAGATTTACCACATAAAAATAATAAGGAATCTCTATGAAAAAATCTATACCCCTTAGCCTAAAAACGTTTCATAGAGAAAATCTTATTGATTCTATGAGGCAGTTTTTTCTCTGTGTATTCACATCAGTTTTTTTCTTGTTGGAAAAATGGAAAAATTTAATTTGTTTACAAGAAACACAGGAAAAAAAATTCCACCAAAAGTTGAATTTTTAAATTAACTTTAAAAGCTTAAAAAAATCACCACCTTCATTGCTTTCTTAAAAAAATTTTGTCATTAAAAACTTAAAAAAACATAAAAATCTCAGCTTCGATGCCTTTTTAATAAATATTTTGTCAAATCATATGGAATACAAAATAAAGTTCAGTCGAACTTTTATTTACGTATTTTTTTTTTAATTATCAAAGATAAGTCCTTGCATATTTTTTTATTTTAAATTTTATGTAACAAAAATTAAAGTTCCACGTCAGCAGAAGTTATTGGTGCGTACTTAAATGCTGCTATTTCGTTTGTGGAATATTCAGTTTCTAAACTTTCGTTCTTAGAACTATAAACTATTGATCCAATATGTTGCATATATTTTAAGTTTATAATTTTTTTTATATAACTATTTCTAGTAGTTGATGTGTTAAAGTAACGAACGGCTCTAATTGGCCCATAGTGTGAACAAGAAAGCAATATGTACTATGTGTACCCAAATATCAATTAGGGAGAAGGCTATCGGATATTATATTCCTATTAATAAAATTAATTAAAATTAAATATGCAAAAAATAACGTGTGCTTCAAGTGTACGTTAAAACCAGTTTTTGTATAGAAATTTTAATTTAACGTACTCTTCAAGCACACGTAATTTTTTGCATATGGGCATTTCCGCGGTCACTCACACGACTTTCGGAAGTAAAATTAAATTTTAAATGTTAAATAAATCAAACACAATTAATTTTTTTGCAATTCACCACTAATAATTTTTTGTAGTATTTTGAGAGTACTACCAATGGTAAAAAAATTGAGAGCCTCCGGTTTTTATCTTTTGAAATAAAAGGCCACAAAAGAGCGGTCACTCACGCGACTTTAAATAGACATGGCTTTAAACATCATTGGTAATAATCGGCAAACTCTGCGAATTGTGTGAAAATTTTGCTTTTTAAATATTTTTGACATAAATAAGAAATACCAAGCTTTATTATTAGACTTATGATTTTTCAAAATTTGGCCTGTCATTTTTTTTCGAAGGATTATTATGGGTCACTCACGCGACATTTTTTTCCACTGCAGTTTTGTGTGTATAATTATAGTAATAATTATAGTAATTACATTGGTATTTAAGCTAAGAAGAAGAAGAAAAAATAAAAAAGAGATATTCATGAGCTGCAAACGACTAAAAAATACTCTATGTTACTGAAGAAAAGAAATTAATTTATTTTAAATTCTTTTTTGCTTATTGAGCAAATAAAATTTTTGAGAATAACTTTTTTAACTTGCTATCGACTTCTATTGGATTCTCTCGCTATTTTATTCTGTACTTTCGGGACAATTCTCTTTGTTTTGCTCTATAATCCATCAGTTTTTGTGGGTTATTTTTTATTTTGCCCATGTACCGCATTTGCTTTTAATTTTCTTTATTAATATTTTGTTGGTCCATCTAAATTTGAATTAAAAAAAGCTAACAATAACTAAGCAAAAATAATTTTTTTAGAAGGGATTGCACTTACGGTCACTCACGACATACTTTCGCAATGAATAAAAAGTTAATTATTTGAAGAAAACGTAATTTAGTTTTATTTTACTGATTGTTGAACCAATCTCACGTAAACTACAAATCTGCGTTCACTTTTATCAACAAATGCAAACGTTTGGAAAACTTATGCTGTTTTTCGGTCACTCACGCGACAAAAGAAAATCAGATTAAAGATTTGCACAAATACGATTAATTCGTGCTCTGTTGTATATCCTTGTACTTTTTACCGTAACTTCACTTATCTAAGTACAATTAAAGAAGAGAAGCTCTACGGTAAGAGAACTCTAAATGTAGTAAATATTTTAACGAATTAAGCCTATAAAACGTACCCAGTGCAAGATACATACAAACTCAACTTCGCTTACAATTATTTTTACATATAAAGTTTTATTCACTATTTTAAACCAAAAATATAAAATTTCAATACTTCTAAATAATATATAATAAAAAACGGCAAGATTTTCGGTACTTTTTTTGGGACTCTTGGTTGACCTTTTCGCGAAAATGCCCATAAGGGGAAAATTTTTTGACTAAAATTTCTTTAATTTTATTAATAGAAATTTAGTATCCGACAAGCCGTCTGTCACGTTCCCCATCTAATTATTATAGGATGTATCCGTATCATATCATTTGATATTTTTCATTAAAGGCTGAAACACGCAAACGTGCTTTCAAAAGCACTTTATATCCACTTGAAATTAATGCGGAACCAGTAGAGAGCGCTATAAAAAATTGCACAAACATTTTTGGTTTTAATTGGGTTTAAAAGGGCTATTATCTCATGCAATTTTTGTAAATTTTCAATGGTATTGGTATTCTTGACTTAACCCAAGGTATATCGAATAATATCACAAAAAATACGATCGTAAATTTTTCTCGTTTTCCTCTTTTTTTGTTCTTACACAGTCGTAAAAACTGCAGCTTTTAAATACTTAACAGTAGTAGGGAACTGGGCATTCGGGGACAATTAAAATTGTTAAATTGTTGCTGAAATTGTTAAATTTGGGTAATTAAAATTTGAAAATTGTTAAATTCTTGGAAATTTGTGTTTTTTTGTTTACATAAGGAGTTTTTTGTTTATATAAGGAGTTTTTTTGTTTACATTAGGAGTTTTTTGTTTACATTAGGAGTTTTTGTTTACATTAAGTGTATGTCTGTCTGTCGGTCTGTCTGTCTGCCTGCCTGACCGTGGGAAGTTTGTGTGTGGAATATTTTGTGTGAATGTATTAAGGCGGTTCATAGTTTGGCGGTTTTATGTGTGTATGTGACGACGGGGAAAATCATGAAAATGGTTTTTCCTAATGCTGACGGAAAATCATCTAATGATTTTTCGTAATACCGAAGGCAAAACATTATAATTTTTCCTAATGCCTACTGCAATACATGATAATTTTTCCTAATGCCTACTGCAATACATGATTATTATTTTTTTCAAATGCCGACGGCAAAAAATGAATATAATTTTTTCAAATGCCGACGGGAAAATGATTTTTCCTAATGACGACGGGAAAACGTGAAAGTTATTTTTTCTAATGCTAATGTAGGTGTTGCTAGACTGTGGGAATTTAAGGCTGACCGTGATTTGAGTGGGTGGCGTTGTTGCCGTAATATGTAACCATAGGAATTTGTGGATGTGTCTGTCTGTCTGTGAGAATTTAGGTGAAGGTTTGATTGGCAGGGGGCGGGGTGTAGTTGAGGTAGATCGATTGCGTGTGTAGTTGTGTGTGAATGTATGTGTATGTGTGTGTGTGTGTGTGTGTGTGTGTATGTGTATGTTTGTAGGAATTTCAATGTGTGTATTTCTGTAGGAGCTTAAGGCTGATTGTGATTTTTGAGGGGCGAAGCATTCTATTAATATGTAACCGGGGGAATCTGTGTGTTTGTATTTCTGTAGGAGTTTAAGGCTGACCATGATTTGGGTGGGCAGGGTTGTTGACGTAATATGTAGCCATGGGGATTTGCGAATGCGTCTGTCTATAGTAGTTTAAGGCTGATCGTGATTTGAGGTGGGTGAGGATGTTGTTGAGGTAAATTGGTTATGTGTATGTATGTATATATGTATTTTTGTAAGAATTTAAGATGATTGTGATTTATTAGGGCCGAGGTGTTCTTGTAATATGTAGCCGTGAGAATCTATGTGTATAGACGTCTGTAGAAGTTTAAGACTATCTGTAATTTCAGGTAGGTGAGAGTGTTGTGTTGTTGAGATTAATCTTATATATTGTATATGTATGTATGATCATGGGAATTTGTGTATGTATATCTGAGGGAGAATTTAAGGCTCGTCATGATTTGCAAAAGGTGGGGTGTTGTTGAAATTTTCTTGGATATTTCTTATATGAATTCTGCTATGTGTGTGTATTTGAGCTGGTATTTATGTGTAGGTAGAAATAAATTGTTTTCAATATCGACATATGGTACTATAAAATACTATCATATATCTGGACTTCCCTAATCCTAGTATGCTTTTATACTTACGATTGCTTTATATTTTCTCATGCTTAAATTTGTCTCGCGTTGAAGTCAGTCTGTGTGAAATTTGTTTATATTACAGATTTTGTTTATTTAACTACATTCGTCTTCTTTGACTGAAAGAGTTATCTACACACAGAGAAAAACCAACTTGAAATCAGTAAGAACCATGCTGAATTAATAAGAACCATTAGCGAAGGTTTAGTCATATTGAAATTTCTTATTTCAATATGGACAAAATATTAATTTACAGTATTCATTTATTAAACTCATTAGTTTGTAGATATCTCAATATACATTTTCTATTATATTAAAAATTATTGAATTAATGTGATGAATTCTTATTTTTAAGCTGCAGATTTTCCCTGAGTGTATTGATTGTTTATATTTGCATTGTGCTTTAACTAAACGACGCTTCATATATTTTCATGATGTAGGTCTAATAAATACTTAAGCATTGATAAGAAATTTGATATGTATACATACATATCTACAAATTGATTTTATGTATGTATGTATGTATGTATGTATGTACATATATATGTACATACAAATAAGTGTTCAATTCAATCTTTGAATACATTTTTTATTTTATTTTTTGTCATGTGATGTCTGTTGTTGGTGAAATTAAAAACATTTTAATTTTTATCTGCGTTTACTTAAAAGTTTGTGAGGATTTTCTGTTGTAAGTAAAACTGAATTCTTGAAGATATGTGCTTACATACTCTATAGTAATAGTAACTATAATAGAAATATTTCTTATACTTAATTTACAGTTTTTTAAAGTATAGGGTATAAAATTTTTTCTAGCTATAGCCTTCTACATTTATTTTGGAAAGCTTGCTTTGCTTTTTGAAAATGTATAAACATTTTTAAATGAAACTGATCCGGCACTCCAGCTTAGGTACTGATAGTTTTTTTTGTTGTTAGTTAACTTACTTATTTTTTATTTTTTATTGATAAACATTGGAAATCAAAAGGGAGTTTTATATTGTAATTATTATTTTCATAATTGTTGAAAACAATCGCTGCTTTTTGTTTGTTTTTTGCGATGAAATCATTTGAATTACTTTTGCAACTTTACGCGTTTATAAAAATTATGTTATTTTCTATATTTCTTAATTTATAAGACTTTTAGACTTTGTCCTTTAGGGGTTATATATTCTATTATACGATTATGAATAAGAATGCAGTAAGCTGATGTATTTGCTTACTGCTTCAAATTAAAATTTTATTAAATTGAATAAAAGGAGTTTTTTTTTTAAACTCTGATGCAGTTAGAAGCGCTGGAGATTCTTTCATATAACAGCTTTTTTGAAATTTTTGATACATAGTATAATATAGAATTGGATAACATTTATTTTTAATTTTTATGTTAAGAAGTATGGGTATGAGACTGAATTTAAATGTACTTTTAAATTAGTTAAATCATAATGAACAAACATATTTTCTTCTTTAATAGCGATCAACAGAAAACGAACTCGTTTTCATATAATTTAGGTATACCCTATCGACGGCTCCTCTAGGATACAAGATGACTTTGTATGACGAAATTTCTGTTGATTTATACTGATAATATGTTTACATTAATAAGATACATATACATACAGTGCACTCGGGAAAACGTCAACACTAGTTTACGTCAACATCCCAAAACGTCAACCCTTAATTTTTTACATTGTCTACTCTAAAACGTCAACCAAGCAACCAAACAACCAAACCACAAAGCTCTAAAACGTAAACTTTAAATAAATCAAAATTCTGAATTAAGCAACAGTTAAAATACACAGTTTTGATCACACACAGACATTTATTTTATGAAATTAGTTAAGAATTTGGGTATTCCCCTTATAAGTATGTAGAATAGAAAAGAAATTGTATCTCTATGTGATGTCTTTTTTATGTTGAGTTGCTTTTTAACCCCCGACTAAAAAAAGGGGTGTTATAAGTTTGTTGTGTGTGTGTGTGTCTGTGTATCTGTGTGTCTGTCCGTGTCCACGTACAGACTAAACGGCTGAAACGATTTTGATTTAGTTTTTTCTGTTTGAAATGTGACTTGATCGGGAGCTATGTTTGATGAAAATCGGTCCAGCCCTTTAGAAGATATAACATCTTTTCTGAAAAAAGTCAGGGGTTTTAAAAATTTGTAATTTTTGTTATTTTGTATTTGTTTATGTTTCGTTTTATTTATGGTCAATAAAAACGTTTTAAAGCACACTATCAATATGTTTTTTATTAAAAGTTTCTACATTCATAAACGTCAACAATTTGTTAAACGTCAACACTCGCGGTTTTAATTAGTTGACGTTTTCCCGAGCGCACTGTATGTTTATTTTATGAACGGTGAGCACCTATGGCTTTTATTTAATGTTCTATATGACTTTTTTTTTCATTTTCTTTAATAATTTTCTCCCCATAATAGCATTCTAAATATTTCAAGGGCTCAAATGCTGTGTAGTCTTCTTCTGCAAACTTAACTAAACGTCTAACTTCTTCCAATGCTTCTTTATAAGAAGATATTTTGTTATGGTCTTCTTCTACGATACGTGCCCATCGGGCAGAGTGTACGTATTAGTTGGTCAGTCAGTCTCTATTTTTATTTATTTTTTTTTCTTCTAATGTGCCACTCCTTTTTTTAGATTTTACTACTTGGAATAGAGAATTTTTGTCTAATTTTTTGGTGGGTATATACATTAGGTATGTAGAAATTAGTTTAGATACAAAGAAATGCATGTTTAATATACAACTATTGTATCAAATCGATCTCAAATAACTCAGTTACCTCTACCAGCAATTCACCGTTGGTGTATTCATAAAGTGTTAGAAACAATGAAATATCTATGTTTTGAGAGAATTTTTCCCCTCAAGTATTTCTACATGAGGTTTGAGGGGTCAATCACTGTCGCATTCATATGTAATGATTATTCACTTAAAAAACGTCATCATCACCATCAATCATCTCCGTATACAATACATTCATGAGTTGGGTTGATCCAGATACAATTGCTGTCTCATCACCTTCTAACAGCTTTATATATTTTGCTAGTATGCATGCCTTAGCATGCTTCTATCGATAGTGACGTAAGAGTCCGAGATGTAGAGTGTTACAATTAAAAATCTTTACTATTAGAATATACCAGTTCGCTCTTTTGAATTTTTACAAAGTAGATACATATGTATGTATTTCATTGACCACAAAATCATAAAATTTCTTTGCTTACAAAATTGTATGACGAGGATTTTTTTTTTTTTTTGTAAATTATACATGCTTCGGCATGCTTTCATTTTTTTTCTATAAATTTATGTAATACTCATACAGATACAGATATAAAGTAAGATCTGTTTACTGTACATTTTAAAATTTATGCATGCTTCAGCATGATTCTAGTTGAAGCGTATATTGATTCACTAAGTTTGTTTGATACTTATTCATACACATGTACATTCTTAAAGATTGGATATCAAAGTCCAATTTCCGTAGTTTATCTATATTTTCTAAAGATCTGATAGCTAAAGAAATAAATAGAGTGAAGATCTTCTATAATAATCCCATTTTCATATTGTAATATTTTGCGTGCTAGCGCTTTCGATGGGAAAATATACATACAACTTTATAAAAAGTGATAATATGATGTGCTGCTGAATATTGCACTATGTTATAGTTCATTTTAAACACTGAAGTTTTAGCAATATTTCATTCAGACCAACAAGTTTAGAGAATTCCACTACATTTAGTTAATTATCTTTCTTAAGACCCATCATTCCTAATCAATCCTACAAAAAACAACACAAACTAGACTTTTCGTTTTAATTTTATTTTTATTAAATTCAACATTCATTCTTCAAATTACTTTATACTATATTAAGTAGCTTTTCCTCATTTGTTGAGTTGACTTTAATAGGAGACATTTTAATGGTACGATGAACTTTTCTATTGCATGCATTGAGTAAATCTTTATATATACCAATCCACTTATATGAACCATTAAAGCTAATTCTTTTCACATCATTCCTTTCAATGATCTATTAAATCATTCTAATATTGATGCTTTCATATTAAGTAATGTTTAATCTTCTATTTATGTATGAGTTTTCCCAAGTATTTATTAAAAAATTCTTTAGAATCATCTGTTTGTAAGTTTTTTGGTACCCGTACCACTTCAAAAATATTTTCCATTGCCTGGGTTTTTAGAGTGCAGCTTTTATTTTCAGCTGTACTACAATTTGAGAATGTGTCAATTACAGTCTTCAAAAATCAACAATTTCTATTTTCTGTAGAATAGTTCTACATTTCACCTAACTTAGCTCCATAAAACATCATATATTCCTGTCATTACATCTCTACAAGCACAAACAGTTGTTGAAATTTAATATGGACTTCGTTAACTAAATTCCTTTTTAAAGACATTGAATTGTTTCACAGATTTTTTCGAAAGTGTTGTGATCTACATCTTGCACTTTCAGCTATTTATACTAACATGTAGTTAATTTTCTAATCTATATATTTAACCGTAAACTCTTCAATTTGTTTTTAATTATTTACTTTTTAGAATTGCTTTTTCAATTTTATAACTGTCTTCTTTCTCTAATTTTATTTCACGTTGTAGTTCCTCAATTTGCATTTAAATATATTCTTGAATATTAATGCTTTAAGCTATATTATTAATTTGTCTTGTATTTTATCTTCATTCAGTTTAATGTAACTATCAACAATAGTCTGTATCTAATTCATTTATGCCTTCCAATACTGATAAGTCAGTATAAATGTCTTCAGAATTGGAAGTCTATGAGTAAAATCATCGTCATCATCATTCTCAGTATTAGCATCATTAAATATGATGGTATTATCAAATATTGTTCCTTCTACTAGTTTCTTTTGGGGTACTTGTCTATATCTTGAGTGAAGGTTTCTCAGGCTTTAAACTTGTATATTTTCAACTTCTGTCTTGATTTTACTTTCTTCTTTCATAAGAATTCTTTTAATATTTTTAGAACTATTTATGAATTCTTCTGCTATAGGTTTAAATGTATCTTTTAGTTGTTCACTTGTATCTATTTCACCAGTTTTTATACTACGAAGCTTTTTCTTCAACACATTTCTTGTCAACACCAACTGTTTTAAAATTTTCTCATCCAGGGCAAATAACAGGTATCAGCAATCATATCAGCTTTTCAGGACCTGGTCTGGTTTTCAGATCAGCTTATCAGGACCTGGTCTGGTTTTCAGATCAGCTTTTCAGGACCTGGTCTGGTTTTCAGATCAGCTTTTCAGGACCTGGTCTGGTTTTCAGATCAGCTTTTCAGGACCTGGTCTGGTTTTCAGATCAGCTTATCAGGACCTGGTCTGGTTTTCAGATCAGCTTATCAGGAGCTGGTCTGGTTTTCAGATCAGCTTATCAGGAGCTGGTCTGGTTATCAGATCAGCTTATCAGGAGCTGGTCTGGTTTTCAGATCAGCTTATCAGGAGCTGATCTGATTTTTAGATCAGCTTATCAGGTAACAGATCAGGCTATCAGGAGCTATTCAGATTTTCATTTCAAGATATCTGAGTTAGATTTAGTTATCAGTGTACAAGTAGCTAGCCATTTATAACATTTATATACATGAAGTTTAAAGTCAGATGAAATACGAAAAAGTAAAGTTTTATCTAGTAAAATTATTTTCTATAACGATCATCGTTTAATTCACTATCTTTGCTTATAATCAAAAATCCATATTTATCCTTTCAACATGCTTTTTATTTTTCTCACCTAACTTAAACATTAAATATACATTATGATGATTTCTTATTAAATGTTTGGTGATTCTGGTGTAAGTTTTACATAAGTAGAATGAATCAACATTCTTATCTCTCCCCATACAAAAATATGCTTCCCATACGCATCATCGTTAAATATCATATTGGAATTACTTTGGACTGAAATAACAGATTCACTATCGGTAAATTTTGTAATATATTATTATTTTAATTGATGTAATTAATTTAATACATTTTATAAATATTATCTCTTATTATAAAAAAATAAACTAATACAGCTATACCATATCAGAAAATATTTTCTGAAATCGTATAGCTGCATTAGTTTATTTTTTCTATAATAAGAGATAATGATCCACACTCATAGTCAAAACAGCATAAAAATATCCTTTTTTTGACTATGAGTATGCATCTATATTTATGAAATGCGTTTAGTTACAAAAATGTGGTTAGTAAAACAAAGTATATTTTAACAGCCTTATTTATAACACTTATTAGGGCTTTATAAAGACTTTTTAAGAAAAAAATTTTTTTATAAAAAATTTGTTTTAAAAAGCCTTTACAAAGCCTTAATAAGTTTTATAAATAATGCTGTAAGAGTTTAAAATCAGTATTTTGTATGATAATACTGATTTGAAACTCTTAAAATATTCTTTGTTTTGACTATGAGTAGGGGCCATTATCTCTTATTATAGGACAAATAAAATAATATAGCTATACGATTTCAGAAAATATTTTCTGATATCGTATAGCTACATTTTTAATTTTTCTATAATAAGAGATAATATTTATGAAATACATTTCATAAATATTGGCGCATACTACTCATAGTAAAAACAACCTAAAAATACCTTGGTACGAAATATTGATGAATCATCAAAATTTCATACCATCCTATATTTATGTTGTTTTACTAATCGCATTTTGTAAATAAATGCATTTCATAAATATTATCTATTGTTATAGAAAGAATCAAATAGTATGGTTATATGATATTAGAAAACATGATTTCTGATATCATATAATCATACTATTTTATTTTTCTATAATAAGAGATAATGACTCATACTCATAGTCAAAACAAAGGATATTTATATGCTGTTTTGATTATGAGTATGCGTCAATATTTATGAAATGCATTTAGTTATAAAATGCGGTTAGTAAAACAAAGTATATTTTAAGTGTTTAAAACCACCATTTTTATGGTAATAGCGGTTTTAAACACTTAAAGCATACTTTGTTTTGACTATGAGCATGAGCTGATATTTATGAAATGGATTTTATAAATATTGACTCATACCCTTAGTCAAAACAACATAAATAATTCTTGGTACGAAATATTGATGATTCATCGAACGATAGTTCAAAAATAAATCATAGTTCCTTTATATCAAATTCTATTCGTGCAACAATAGTTGACCTGTCAAATTACGAAAAAAAAAACGCTATGATTGGCTTGCTAGAAAGTCCTAATGGACTTAAATTTTGAGAACATTTATTTATACTCAAAATCTTTATATCACCCCAGATATAAATATCTGAAGAAATTAATTACATCAATTAAAATAATAATATATTACAAAATTTACCGATAGTGAATCTGTTATTTCAGTCCAAAGTAATTCCAATATGATATTTAACGATGATGCGTATGGGAAGCATATTTTTGTATGGGGAGAGATAAGAATGTTGATTCATTCTACTTATGTAAAACTTACACCAGAATCACCAAACATTTAATAAGAGATCATCATAATGTATATTTAATGTTTAAGTTAGGTGAGAAAAATAAAAAGCATGTTGAAAGGATAAATATGGATTTTTGATTATAAGCAAAGATAGTGAATTAAACGATGATCGTTATAGAAAATAATTTTACTAGATAAAACTTTACTTTTTCGTATTTCATCTGACTTTAAACTTCATGTATATAAATGTTATAAATGGCTAGCTACTTGTACACTGATAACTAAATCTAACTCAGATATCTTGAAATGAAAATCTGAATAGCTCCTGATAGCCTGATCTGTTACCTGATAAGCTGATCTAAAAATCAGATCAGCTCCTGATAAGCTGATCTGATAACCAGACCAGCTCCTGATAAGCTGATCTGAAAACCAGACCAGCTCCTGATAAGCTGATCTGAAAACCAGACCAGGTCCTGATAAGCTGATCTGAAAACCAGACCAGGTCCTGAAAAGCTGATCTGAAAACCAGACCAGGTCCTGAAAAGCTGATCTGAAAACCAGACCAGGTCCTGAAAAGCTGATCTGAAAACCAGACCAGGTCCTGATAAGCTGATCTGAAAACCAGACCAGGTCCTGAAAAGCTGATCTGAAAACCAGACCAGCTCCTGAAAAGCTGATATGATTGCTGATACCTGTTATTTGCCCTGGATGAGAAAATTTTAAAACAGTTGGTGTTGACAAGAAATGTGTTGAAGAAAAAGCTTCGTAGTATAAAAACTGGTGAAATAGATACAAGTGAACAACTAAAAGATACATTTAAACCTATAGCAGAAGAATTCATAAATAGTTCTAAAAATATTAAAAGAATTCTTATGAAAGAAGAAAGTAAAATCAAGACAGAAGTTGAAAATATACAAGTTTAAAGCCTGAGAAACCTTCACTCAAGATATAGACAAGTACCCCAAAAGAAACTAGTAGAAGGAACAATATTTGATAATACCATCATATTTAATGATGCTAATACTGAGAATGATGATGACGATGATTTTACTCATAGACTTCCAATTCTGAAGACATTTATACTGACTTATCAGTATTGGAAGGCATAAATGAATTAGATACAGACTATTGTTGATAGTTACATTAAACTGAATGAAGATAAAATACAAGACAAATTAATAATATAGCTTAAAGCATTAATATTCAAGAATATATTTAAATGCAAATTGAGGAACTACAACGTGAAATAAAATTAGAGAAAGAAGACAGTTATAAAATTGAAAAAGCAATTCTAAAAAGTAAATAATTAAAAACAAATTGAAGAGTTTACGGTTAAATATATAGATTAGAAAATTAACTACATGTTAGTATAAATAGCTGAAAGTGCAAGATGTAGATCACAACACTTTCGAAAAAATCTGTGAAACAATTCAATGTCTTTAAAAAGGAATTTAGTTAACGAAGTCCATATTAAATTTCAACAACTGTTTGTGCTTGTAGAGATGTAATGACAGGAATATATGATGTTTTATGGAGCTAAGTTAGGTGAAATGTAGAACTATTCTACAGAAAATAGAAATTGTTGATTTTTGAAGACTGTAATTGACACATTCTCAAAGTACAGCTGAAAATAAAAGGTGCACTCTAAAAACCAAGGCAATGGAAAATATTTTTGAAGTGGTACGGGTACCAAAAAACTTACAAACAGATGATTCTAAAGAATTTTTTAATAAATACTTGGGAAAACTCATACATAAATAGAAGATTAAAGATTACTTAATATGAAAGCATCAATATTAGAATGATTTAATAAATCATTGAAAGGTATGATGTGAAAAGAATTAGCTTTAATGGTTCATATAAGTGGATTGGTATGTATAAAGATTTACTCAATGCATGCAATAGAAAAGTTCATCGTACCATTAAAATGTCTCCTATTAAAGTCAACTCAACAAATGAGGAAAAGCTACTTAATATAGTATAAAGTAATTTGAAGAATGAATGTTGAATTTAAAAAAAATAAAATTAAAACGAAAAATCTAGTTTGTGTTGTTTTTGCAGGATTGATTAGGAATGATGAGTCTTAAGAAAGATAATTAACTAAATGTAGTGGAATTCTGGTCGGAATGAAATATTGCTAAAACTTCAGTGTTTAAAATGAACTATAACATAGTGCAATATTCAGCAGCACATCATATTATCACTTTTTATAAAGTTGTATGTATATTTTCCCATCGAAAGCGCTAGCACGCAAAATTTTACAATATGAAAATGGGATTATTATAGAAGATCTTCACTCTATTTATTTCTTTAGCTATCAGATCTTTAGAAAATATAGATAAACTACGGAAATTGGACTTTGATATCCAATCTTTAAGAATGTACATGTGTATGAATAAGTATCAAACAAACTTAGTGAATGAATATACGCTTCAACTAGAATCATGCTGAAGCATGCATAAATTTTAAAATGTACAGTAAACAGATCTTACTTTATATCTGTATCTGTATGAGTATTACATAAATTTATAGAAAAAAAATGAAAGCATGCCGAAGCATGTATAATTTAAAAAAAAAAAAAAAAATCCTCACGTCATACAATTTTGTAAGCAAAGAAATTTTATGATTTTGTGGTCAATGAAATACATACATATGTATCTACTTTGTAAAAATTCAAAAGAGCGAACTGGTATATTCTAATAGTAAAGATTTTTAATTGTAACACTCTACATCTCGGACTCTTACGTCACTATCGATAGAAGCATGCTAAGGCATGCATACTAGCAAAATATATAAAGCTGTTAGAAGGTGATGAGACAGCAATTGTATCTGGATCAACCCAACTCATGAATGTATTGTATACGGAGATGATTGATGGTGATGATGACGTTTTTTAAGTGAATAATCATTACATATGAATGCGACAGTGATTGACCCCTCAAACCTCATGTAGAAATACTTGAGGGGAAAAATTCTCTCAAAACATAGATATTTCATTGTTTCTAACACTTTATGAATACACCAACGGTGAATTGCTGGTAGAGGTAACTGAGTTATTTGAGATCGATTTGATACAATAGTTGTATATTAAACATGCATTTCTTTGTATCTAAACTAATTTCTACATACCTAATGTATATACCCACCAAAAAATTAGACAAAAATTCTCTATTCCAAGTAGTAAAATCTAAAAAAAGGAGTGGCACATTAGAAGAAGAAAAAAATAAATAAAAATAGAGACTGACTGACCAACTAATACGTACACTCTGCCCGATGGGCACGTATCGTAGAAGAAGACCATAACAAAATATCTTCTTATAAAGAAGCATTGGAAGAAGTTAGACGTTTAGTTAAGTTTGCAGAAGAAGACTACACAGCATTTGAGCCCTTGAAATATTTAGAATGCTATTATGGGGAGAAAATTATTAAAGAAAATGAAAAAAAAAGTCATATAGAACATTAAATAAAAGCCATAGGTGCTCACCGTTCATAAAATAAACATATGTATATGTATCTTATTAATGTAAACATATTATCAGTATAAAGCAACAGAAATTTCGTCATACAAAGTCATCTTGTATCCTAGAGGAGCCGTCGATAGGGTATACCTAAATTATATGAAAACGAGTTCGTTTTCTGTTGATCGCTATTAAAGAAGAAAATATGTTTGTTCATTATGATTTAACTAATTTAAAAGTACATTTAAATTCAGTCTCATACCCGTACTTCTTAACATAAAAATTAAAAATAAATGTTATCCAATTCTATATTATACTATGTATCAAAAATTTCAAAAAAGCTGTTATATGAAAGAATCTCCAGCGCTTCTAACTGCATCAGAGTTTAAGAAAAAAAACTCCTTTTATTCAATTTAATAAAATTTTAATTTGAAGCAGTAAGCAAATACATCAGCTTACTGCATTCTTATTCATAATCGTATAATAGAATATATAACCCCTAAAGGACAAAGTCTAAAAGTCTTATAAATTAAGAAATATAGAAAATAACATAATTTTTATAAACGCGTAAAGTTGCAAAAGTAATTCAAATGATTTCATCGCAAAAAACAAACAAAAAGCAGCGATTGTTTTCAACAATTATGAAAATAATAATTACAATATAAAACTCCCTTTTGATTTCCAATGTTTATCAATAAAAAATAAAAAATAAGTAAGTTAACTAACAACAAAAAAAACTATCAGTACCTAAGCTGGAGTGCCGGATCAGTTTCATTTAAAAATGTTTATACATTTTCAAAAAGCAAAGCAAGCTTTCCAAAATAAATGTAGAAGGCTATAGCTAGAAAAAATTTTATACCCTATACTTTAAAAAACTGTAAATTAAGTATAAGAAATATTTCTATTATAGTTACTATTACTATAGAGTATGTAAGCACATATCTTCAAGAATTCAGTTTTACTTACAACAGAAAATCCTCACAAACTTTTAAGTAAACGCAGATAAAAATTAAAATGTTTTTAATTTCACCAACAACAGACATCACATGACAAAAAATAAAATAAAAAATGTATTCAAAGATTGAATTGAACACTTATTTGTATGTATATATATATGTACATACATACATACATACATACATACATAAAATCAATTTGTAGATATGTATGTATACATATCAAATTTCTTATCAATGCTTAAGTATTTATTAGACCTACATCATGAAAATATATGAAGCGTCGTTTAGTTAAAGCACAATGCAAATATAAACAATCAATACACTCAGGGAAAATCTGCAGCTTAAAAATAAGAATTCATCACATTAATTCAATAATTTTTAATATAATAGAAAATGTATATTGAGATATCTACAAACTAATGAGTTTAATAAATGAATACTGTAAATTAATATTTTGTCCATATTGAAATAAGAAATTTCAATATGACTAAACCTTCGCTAATGGTTCTTATTAATTCAGCATGGTTCTTACTGATTTCAAGTTGGTTTTTCTCTGTGTGTAGATAACTCTTTCAGTCAAAGAAGACGAATGTAGTTAAATAAACAAAATCTGTAATATAAACAAATTTCACACAGACTGACTTCAACGCGAGACAAATTTAAGCATGAGAAAATATAAAGCAATCGTAAGTATAAAAGCATACTAGGATTAGGGAAGTCCAGATATATGATAGTATTTTATAGTACCATATGTCGATATTGAAAACAATTTATTTCTACCTACACATAAATACCAGCTCAAATACACACACATAGCAGAATTCATATAAGAAATATCCAAGAAAATTTCAACAACACCCCACCTTTTGCAAATCATGACGAGCCTTAAATTCTCCCTCAGATATACATACACAAATTCCCATGATCATACATACATATACAATATATAAGATTAATCTCAACAACACAACACTCTCACCTACCTGAAATTACAGATAGTCTTAAACTTCTACAGACGTCTATACACATAGATTCTCACGGCTACATATTACAAGAACACCTCGGCCCTAATAAATCACAATCATCTTAAATTCTTACAAAAATACATATATACATACATACACATAACCAATTTACCTCAACAACATCCTCACCCACCTCAAATCACGATCAGCCTTAAACTACTATAGACAGACGCATTCGCAAATCCCCATGGCTACATATTACGTCAACAACCCTGCCCACCCAAATCATGGTCAGCCTTAAACTCCTACAGAAATACAAACACACAGATTCCCCCGGTTACATATTAATAGAATGCTTCGCCCCTCAAAAATCACAATCAGCCTTAAGCTCCTACAGAAATACACACATTGAAATTCCTACAAACATACACATACACACACACACACACACACACACACACATACACATACATTCACACACAACTACACACGCAATCGATCTACCTCAACTACACCCCGCCCCCTGCCAATCAAACCTTCACCTAAATTCTCACAGACAGACAGACACATCCACAAATTCCTATGGTTACATATTACGGCAACAACGCCACCCACTCAAATCACGGTCAGCCTTAAATTCCCACAGTCTAGCAACACCTACATTAGCATTAGAAAAAATAACTTTCACGTTTTCCCGTCGTCATTAGGAAAAATCATTTTCCCGTCGGCATTTGAAAAAATTATATTCATTTTTTGCCGTCGGCATTTGAAAAAAATAATAATCATGTATTGCAGTAGGCATTAGGAAAAATTATCATGTATTGCAGTAGGCATTAGGAAAAATTATAATGTTTTGCCTTCGGTATTACGAAAAATCATTAGATGATTTTCCGTCAGCATTAGGAAAAACCATTTTCATGATTTTCCCCGTCGTCACATACACACATAAAACCGCCAAACTATGAACCGCCTTAATACATTCACACAAAATATTCCACACACAAACTTCCCACGGTCAGGCAGGCAGACAGACAGACCGACAGACAGACATACACTTAATGTAAACAAAAATTCCTAATGTAAACAAAAAACTCCTAATGTAAACAAAAAAACTCCTTATATAAACAAAAAACTCCTTATGTAAACAAAAAAACACAAATTTCCAAGAATTTAACAATTTTCAAATTTTAATTACCCAAATTTAACAATTTCAGCAACAATTTAACAATTTTAATTGTCCCCGAATGCCCAGTTCCCTACTACTCTTAACAACTAATAAAAAAACAAAATTAGATTTATAACATGAAAAAACTAAAAAATGTACTAAAAATATGCATTTATAACAAAATATGCAAAAATATGCACTAACAAATAGTTGCCATTTTGTTACAAATTTGTTGATTCGCAAAGGTATGTTATTTACGTTGATTTAAGACCAACGACAGAAAACATGTATTTACATTAAAATCCTTTCCCTAGTAATAACTTGGTGTTCAAATTGCATTTCATCCTCTTTGAACAATAAATTTATTTCCTTTTTTCAATCCGTTATTTTTTGATGTTATTATTAAAAATTTTGGATCACATGACGGAATATTTATATTAGGTTTATGAAGACTTATTATTCGATGAAATAATTGGCGGCCGGGAGCCATTTTTATGTCACCAATAACGATAATTAAATGTACTTTATTTGTGACCACTGGAAAGTTCACAATACTCCACGTATTTACAAGTACTTTGAATGACAATGCGTGATAAGCTGATACTATTCCAAATCCAATTTAAGGACAAAAAATTATTTTCAGCGAAATTATTCGATAATTAATATAAAACAAAAATAAAAAAAAAATTACATCAGGTGTGAAATCGTTTAAGCGCCCACCTACGATATTCTGCATTCGAAAATTTATTTTAGAACCGAATGTTATTTAGGTATCTGACCATATAGAGACTGACTCTCTTTTTTTTGGGCATGTCCTTGAACTCCTTCAGCAATTCTCTTTTCTTTTCTTCATAAACGTGGTGAATACAATGAGGCATGGTTTCAAACCAAAAAACATCAGATTTGACTTCTGAATTCATATCTGTCTAAAACAAACTGAAAATTCAAAATGCCTAATAATACACACTTGGAAGATTAAAAAAAAACCGAAAATCAAATGTATTAATTAGTATGATTTTCTTTTTCAAAAATATGATTCTTTAGTGTAGTGAACGTATTTTAATATTTATTGTCTTTTTTTAATTTTTCTTAATTAGAAAACTATTGATCGGCGTAAAGATGTAGATGATAAAATTAAAACAGCTTGTGAAAGATTTTCAGAACGTATGTCTGATAATTTTGAAATGTTAGATGACAATCTGAAGCACTTACAAAGTCAACAATTTAGTTGTTATAACGATATAAAAGAAGAATTGGGTAAGTTTGCGAATAAGAAAGATAATAAATTATACATTAAATTTATTTTGTGTACACTATTTTTTCTAACAGGCAAAATTAACTGCGTTCAATCGGAACTATTAAAAAATACGAGGAGTAAAATAAATGAAATTGAAAGTCTTTGTGATAACTTCTTAGAAAAATCTTCTTCATTGGAAGATATTTTCTCCAGTTCTCTAAAAAATCTAAGCGGTAAACATCAGAATGCACTCATACAAATTCTAGATCAGCTCAAGGAGAAGGAAAATAAATTTCAAAATGAAATTAAAAAAAAACTCTCCTCTTTGCAATTATATAATGAACAACAAAAATCTTCGTTGTGCATTTTGCGCGAAAGTATAATAGGAAAGTTTACTACGAGTAACGCAGATCTAGAAAAACATACGTACAGGCTGAATACAACAGCAGAAGAAATTAAATTAAAATCTTTACAAAATTTAGAAGAACTAAAACAAATGACTAACACTCTAAACGAGGAACGCTCTTTAATGGAAGAGGAACAAAAACTAATGCAAGAATTTCAAGAAAATATTAAATCCTTACATCAAAAACGGTCAAAATGCAAAAATAAATTAAATGGCAATATAGAAAATGTGAATAAACACCAACAAGTTGTTATAAGGACTGCTGAAGACATCTCAGGATTCAGTAAAGAATTCTTAAATAGCCAGACAACTGAATTTGAAAACAACTGTTCTTTAGGTCGGGATTTAACTTCCCAAATAGAACTTGTTGTTGACCAAAGTTTTGCTGAATGTACGGCTATTGACATACAGTTAGACGATATGGTGAAGGAAACACTCAAGCAAGCAGATGGAATACCCTCTACGCAAACAAAATATCTCAACGAGATAAGTGATACAACTGAACAAAATAAAAGCGAAAGTAAACGTTTGCGTTTAGAACATTGCACAAAAATCAAAACAAATACAGAAGAGGTTTCTTTGTCTATGGATAATTATGATAAAAGTGTGAAGGAGCATTTCAATACTCTGGATAATACAAATTCGACACTTCGAAAATCTGTAGAAGAATATACGCAAGTGTTTAATAAACAGTTGGCTAACTGTGATCACGATATGGATTCATTTAAGCGAAGCGAATTGAGAACTTATAAGGCCACTGGGGCGACGCCATCAAAAAAACAGTTCAGCTATCCAAGAGTCTTGGCAGAAACTTCGCCTCATACTCGAATAGTGCAACGATTTCGCCAGCAAAATGATTGGTCGGACTTGGATACAACGTTGCCCATCGATGAGGAGGTAATTTAAAAAGTAGAAACAAAACTGGTCCTAAATTTTCACAAAATGGTTATGGTTTCTCTTTTAGGAAAGTGACAGCGATGTTGAAGATGGTATTATTTCCATTCAGGACACATCTGATACTGATGTTCAGAATTCAACTCTATAATACTAACTCTTTAATGTGCGCGCATAAGGCACTGTAAATATACATTTATAAATTGAAGCATTTTTAAAATTATATAAAATGTTTGCCATTGAGACAATTACTTTTTTTTAAACAATTTTGCTTCTAATATTCTTTTTTATTTTTGTTTAAGTTAATATAAAAGTAAATGAGATTTTATGTACACTCTTAATTTTTCTTTTTTACATTTTCTTCATTACTCCATGAATACAATTGCAGGGAATTGCTTCTATTTTATCTATGTTTTCCTTATAGTTATCAAGGAAGGGATAAGGCTAAGCTATAAAGAAATGTTACCTACAATAACTCGTAATAGAGTTATTATAATTGAGTTCGAAATTAATCTAGACTCATTAGGACTGGTTGAGATCGTTAAACTCACCTTTGAGTATGAGAAGAAGTTAATGATGTAAGTATACAGATGTACATAGTTTAAGTAAACTTCAGTTTATTTCTTTAATAGGTTTAATAAAATGTTGAATGTATTTAAATTTAGACTTCAATGGTAATTACGGTAAGTATATTGTATTATTTCGGTCTAATTCATAAAAAATATTCTAGGTTTATTACAGGTTTATTTGACAAATTTCCCATAGAAATATGTCAAATAAGCGTTTAATAAACCTGAAATATATTTTATGAAAAAGACAGTTTTTCTTTAGGTTAAATTACCCAATAGAGTTGGTAAGAATGTATTTATGTATATACATATATATGTAGGTAATACCCCCCCAAACCAAATGTTTCGACTTTTTCTGAAATCAGGCTTGTACCGAATTCGTTAAGATATTTCGGTACTTTGTTGAGATCAGACTTTTCGCAGCGAATTCGTTAAGAAATTTCGGTAGTTTCTCTGAACAATATTTTAAAAAAAAATTAAAACTGATTTTTGAGTACATTAGTAAAAGTTGAAAAATTGTTTTCTAAATAAACATTTATATGTTAATAAAAAAGGATTGTAACAAATATTAAAAAAATATGAGCGTGTGCAAATTATTTCGACAATAGTAGCAAGATAACGGTGAGGCGGTACTCTGCTATAAAAGGAAAAATAAATCGTACCTACATGTTACGAATTCGTATCGATTTCGTACCGACATAACGTTGCGAAGTCGTGTCAACAATTTCATACAAAAATTGTTACTATTTCGGTAATATTTCGGTTCTGAAATCTGAAGATTTTGTCGATCAGTCGTATATATATATATATATATATATATATATATATATTGGCGACAAACAAGCGCTAAAATTGCAAAAATTCTAAAGAATGCCATGGTTCAACCTTTCTTCCACTAATTCTGCTCTTAGCTCAGATCTATGGAGCGTGTTTCTATACCCGCGGTCAAATTACTCCCGTAAATATTTAATAAGGCTTTTAAATCCAAGGACTGCGAAGAGTGTGTGTGTGTGTGTGGGTAAAACATTTTTATTGAATTTTATGTTAAAATAGTTTGAAAAAAAATGTTATTACCTCAACAACTACAAACTAGTATTTCTGGCAACACTTGTAAAAAATATTTAAAAAACCAAATGTGTTGCAAGTCATGAGTATGTCGATAGATATGTATGTATGTGTAGATATGCGGGATGTAACGAAGAATGCTAATCGATACATAGAAGTATGAAATAAAGTGCGCAGGGGTATACGCAAGTATGAGAATGAATAGATATCAACACGCACTAGCATAAAAAATGTTCGATGTGTGCGGGAGTATCCAAAATTTTTTGTATCGATTGGCTTTCCCTGGTACATATGTATATGTTGAGTCATGTGAGCATTTGCTTAAGCATAAAATAAATTTGACAGTTCTATTTCTTTATTATTAACTTAGTGGAAAAAATTTATATTTTTGCAATTATACATGTATATAATGGAAATTCGCGAAATGACGGAAATTGGCAAAAAGCTGCAACAGCAGGATGAAAAAATCTAATAATGTTTTAAACTTTTCAAAACTGTTAAATGTTATTGTTTGCAAAAATTCGCGAAAATTGGCAAAATTTTAAACAAGCCATAATATGGATTAAAAATCGCTAAAATTATAAGGAATGCAAAAAATTCGACAAAAATCGCGAAAATTACGTAAATATGCAAAAATTTATCAACAGCGGGATGATAACAAAGTTTAATACTTCTTTAAAATCAGCAAAACTGCCAAGAAGCTGAAGACATGTAAAAAGCCGCTTTTATTGCGAACTTTGCAAAAACATAGCGAGAAGTTGCATAATTTTAAACTAGCCATAATATTGATTAAAAATCTTACTAACAGCGAGATGACAAATTCTTTTATTTTTTAAAAATCGGCAAAACTTTTAGGAGGCTGAAAGCATGCAAAAAGTCGCTTCTATTGCGAAGTTTGCAAAAATTCGCGAGAAGTTGCAGATGGAATAAGATTGATTGCCTTCTTCGCCTGAATTTTTTTTTTTTGAAGTTGGTAGCGGGAATAAGAGTGATTGCCTTTTGCGCCTGAATTTTTTTATGAAATTGTAATTTCCCTTATTTTGTACTCACTGCAGTATATTTGTCACATTTACCGTTTCGTTTTAATCAATGGGGCCATAGGTTTAATATTGCAAACGCAGAGGTCATTTAAAAAACATGTGCACACAAAAGATAGAAAACGTAAATATTGTTGATAGTTTAGAGATGAGTCTATTTGCATTAAATAGTTCAACCGATAATCCTATTGAAGTCAAAGTTTATATTACGGGTAAACATTTTAAAATGCAACTAGACACAGGCTCTGAAAATAATGTAATTTCATATGATTTTTTTAAACACAATTTCAACAATCATAAAATTACGAAGTTAAGTACATTGTTGAAGGCGCATAATTGTTTTTTTTTTATTTATTTTTTTAAAGAAAAACCCAAACACAATTCGCAAAGCATCACTACCACTCAGCCACAGGGGCACCCTAACATTGTTGCAATTGGTACTTGTGATGTTAATATTCCTTTTAAAAATCCAAATAAGATTATAACGTTTATGATTATAGAGAACAGTGGACCACCACTGATTTTTCGAAAGTTTTTGAAAATATTTAATATAGAATTTTCAAATTTAAATTATCTCAAAAAGGATGACACCGGGAATTATTTGCTAGAAAAATATAAAAATTTATTTGACGGCTCGTTGGGTTTGTTAAAGTCAAGCACATTTAAATGTAAAAGACAGTGCAAATCCAAAGTTTTTCAGACCACGACCTTTGCCTTTGTCTATAAAGAGAAAGGTGGAAACCGAATTAGTGTCATTAGGAGTGTTAGAACCGGTTAAATATTCCGAATGGGGTACACCGATAGTGCCCATAATAAAAAATAATGGGGGACTCGTATTTGTGGGGACTTTAAAAGTTACACTAAACCCACAATTGAATATTGAAAGGTACCCATTACTTAGAATCGAAGAAATTTTACCAATTACATGGCGGTGTAGAGTTTGTAAAGCTTCATTTAAGTACTGCATATCAGCAAATAGAACTTTATAGGGAATCGAGAAAATTCACAACGATTTCTACTTCTAGGGGCTTATTTCAATACACCAGATTAATATATGGTTTGGCATCAGCACCTGCAATTTTTCAGAAAATGGATTCTTTACTTTCAGGGTTAGAAGGTGTCGTAGTGTTTCTTGGCGATATTTTAATCGCAGCACCTAATAGAAAACTCATATTACAAAGAGTAGAAACAGTTCTAAAATTACTAAATAATGCTGGGTTTAAATTATCTAAGGAAAAGTGTGAATTCTTTTGTGAAAGCATTAATTATTTAGGACATGTGATCGATAGAATCCAGAGAAGGTAAGAGATATACGGAATATGAAGGCTCCAGCAAACGTAAAAGAACTTCAAACTTTTTTGGGAGTTATTAATTTTTATAGAAGATTTTTACCTAATGTATCAACCATACTTACAATTAGAAGAACCGTATATTTGGTCAGAAAAATGTTCACAATCAGTTGAAGAATTGAAAAAGCATTTGATTGCTAATAATTGTTTAGCTCATTTTAATCCTGACAACAGAACAAAAATTACAGTAGATACAAGTCCTGTAGATGTTGGGGCTGTGTTATCACAAATTGACTGTCATGGAAACGAAAGGCCAATTGAATTTGCATCTAAGTCTCTCTCTGAAGCAGAAAAAAGGTACTCACAATTAGATCGTGAAGCAGTTGCAATTTTTTTTGGTATTATGTTTATGGAAGACATTTCACTTGAGTAACTGATAATAATTTTTCTATCTTCCACACTAATTCTTCATCTATTATTATTATTATTTATAATAATAATAATTCTACTTCTTCAAAACACTCTAAAAAAACAAACATATTTTCCTTAAAAAAAATTCGAAACAAACAAACGATTTTTAATGTAAAAACAAGACATTGGGTGTGTGAATAAAAAAAAATGTGTACATACTCGTATGTATTTGCTTTTTAGTTAAAAATTTGTTTTAAACACAAAAATAAAAAAATTAAAAATAATTTTTAATTAATTTTTTTTATTCACACAACCCATTAAGATTAGAAAAATTAGAAAATATAATATAGTATTTATAATAATCATACAACTGTTTGTAGACTTTTGATTGTTTGGTTTTTTACAAAGATCAATGGTACATTTTCATAAAGTGCAAATTAATTTTTTTCATCCGCGCACTTCGCCATGTCGTCACAGAACAAATAACACAAAGCAAATGACGTTTATTTCGTCAATCAGATTTGGAGACGTACAAATAATCAGCCGTCAAATAAAAATATCAAAATTTTTTGATTCTCATCAATCAGTGCTGACAACGTGTACGTGTAGCCGAAAAGAAACGACTGCACGCACATAACTATGTGATTGATGAGTTTTTTTTATACGTCTCCTGGACACTTAAGTGATTCACTAGAATCATTTACACCAATGAGTGAAGATTATCAAAACACAAATAGAGATGATCATATAAACTTAAATTATGAAAATCATGTTGTACATATAATTTAAGATCTAGGAATAAAAACCAAAACCAATAGCTATAATTAAAAACACTTGTATTATTAGTATAGTTGTAAATTAAGCGAGGGGTATTGTGGCATATCAACTTTCATTATATCTACTTGCTAAAAATATATTAAATGTTAATTGAATTATTTATCACTTATGTACATACATATGACTTTATTTTAAAAATGAAAGTAAAAACTTCTTCACTTTTGATTGAACCAACAAACAGCAAACATGTTTTGAGTCTTTACACTATCAAATTTGCCGTATGCTGAAAAGCTTACATAGGCTTTTCAACAAATAACATCTAACAGCAAACATGGCAAATTTGTTACAAAGTAAAAATATGGTGTCTACACGATATGCTAAAATTTTGAACAAACGCTTGTTGACAACTTTAGCAAATGCCCTTCATATGCAGTTAAGCATACGTATATTGAAAAAATTTTGTGTCTGCACGATATGTTGGCACTGGTAAAAAATTTTTCATCATAATTATGCTGATTCAACATATCGTCTGGACTTAGCTTAATAATGAGGCCCCACCAGCAGCGTTACCGTTGAAAAATTCCAAAAAGGGCATTGAAAAGGGATTTTCAAAAAAAAAAGTGGCACAAAAAGGGGATTTCTAAGAAAAAAAGGGGCAACTTAAAAATCAAGGAAAATTAAATAAACAAACGTATTTATTAACCTATTTTTATTAAAAACAAACAATAAAAACAAATTTCTCATGTATAAAAAGTACACAAACATTCATTTTATGAGAACTCATATACTAAGTTTATTCGCACATTTTATTTGCAAGTAAAAATTCTAACTTGTAGCAGAATTAGGTTTTATCTTCTGTTCTGTTACGAATCAGCTGACTCTTTTTTGCTTTTCGAAATCTTACACAAGTCGTTAGTTTTTCTGTTTCGTTCTGTTCTGTTACGGTTCAACCTGTGAAAATCCAAAAAATTTTAAGTAATTATAAGTGACAGCATAAATAAAATAAAAATTGTGACTATGCTTTTAAAATTTAAAAAATTTAATTTTTATCAGAAAAACATAAAATTATTTTGAAACATAAAAATAGACGAACTCATCACTTCAGTGGAAAACTGTGGCCGTTCTGCTCAGAAACAGGTGATAAGTTATAACATAAAATGTAACTATTAAAATTTAAAAACTGAACGGCACAGCACCGAACATCAACAGAAAGTAAAGAATAATGAAGCCTGTACTAATTCACGTAAACAATTACTGATTACTGTGGATGAGATGTATGTATTCGTGATGTAACGAATGTCAATTTTTGATATTCGCGAATACGAATATTTGAAACGATATTCGCGAATACGAATGCGAATATTTCATGTGAAATTTATAGACATTAAATTAGGGCTCTATATACGCCTGCAATATGAAATATTAAAAAATTGTTATGAAAAAGAACTTCATACTCCTGTTGGTGTACTTTAAAGTTAATAAAAATTACCCAAAATTTTAATGATAGTCAGTAAATAATATTTGAAAATGATACAAAGCACAAATTTCTATAAAAAATTTAATGGATTCGTACAAACTAATATTTTTTATCAATTTATTTAAATTTAGTTTAGGATTTATGCATTTATTTATTTAATTTTTTTTGGAAAAATATTTGTATTCGTATTGGCCTCAATTTGACGAATACGAATGCTTCGTATTCGCATTAAAATGGCCGAATATTCGGCAATTCGAATACGAATATTCGTGCATCACCAGTATGTATACAGAAAAAGAAATTTTTGATTTTACAATTGTTTATTTGACGACTGTGAATATATTTCTATAATACCGGCGAGTTGAGTATTTGCAAAAAAGTTTTTATTTACAAATAAGACGAGTATAAACGTAGTATAGAAAGCTACTAAATATAAAAACAAATCATAAAATCTATGATAATAATGAAACACTGGTCAAAATGTGGCATTTGATTTTGATCGAAATTTCAATAGAAAATAAATGCAAATTTAGTTCGATATTGAATGCCGTAATTTGCCCCAGCTCTCAAGATATACAAAAAATTAAAAAATACATTAATAAATTTGTTGCGATCTTTTGGGGCATATCACTTTTTTTACTTAAAAACCAGTATAATTCAAAAAATTTACTTAACCATTTAAAGTTTTGATAAAAAATTTTAAATTTCGATTCTGAATAGGATAATATACATATTTATGGTATTATTTTTATGCATAATGCATACTTATTAAATACTTTAAATATCAATTCTTTTGAAATTGTACATTTGTATTTATTAATAAGTTCTTCACTTGCAATTCATTCTTTCAAATCGTTTTGAAATAAATTTAAGGCAGACAGCATGGACAGACAAGTATCTAATTTCAGTTTATTTGAAAATTTTTTAGCAATGGTAATTTAAGTTTACGCTTTATGTTTCTTTTTGGTAATTTTTTTTATAGACATGAAATAAGGTGTAACTCAGCGACCTTCAAACTGCTGAATCTGGGTATATTTTTGCGTTTAATTTGGCCAATTTGTCCATTGACTTAAACGAGTAGTTGCAACTTATCATCAGCAATAGTCATCTTCCTCCGATAATAATTATTTTTTTGTGGTAAAAACTCGGGTATTTTTCGATAATTTGCTTTTGGGAATTGGCCATGTGTTTGGCTGTTTTAGTTTTCTAAAATCATGCGATTTCAACTCATCGGTTTACAAAACAGCCTTTTAAAAATATGTACTTTAATTAAATTTGGTTTTCACAAAGCTGTCGAAAATACAGTTAGAATTATCAAGTATGAGTGTGCAATTGTACTCGTACATATACATATATAAAAGTCTTACAAATATGAAAAGATTCATACCAAGGTGTATGTTTTTATATGAAGTTTGATACATAGGAAATAAAATCTTGTTTAATGTGGTAGAATCTGTAAGAATCTGCGTACATTTATTGTCAAAATAAAAACGAAAGTTGACTGAACAAAAAGGGGCAAAAAGGGGTATAAAATAATGCAAATGATACTAAAAGGGGATTTAATGGTAACGGGCATAAAAAGTGGCAAGGCAGTTGAAAAAGGCAAAATGCGACTTTAGTCGCACAACGGTAACGCTGGTTACTGTGAATGGTGTTCGCTATCGTGAGATGATAACGAACTTTTATGGCCCGAATTGAAATATATGGATGTGGACGATATGTGGATTTGGACGATATGTGTGCCACACAGCTAACGAAACAATGGATCTTTTGCGCTACAAATTCAATGGCCGTGTTGTCTCACGTTGTGGCGATGTCAATTGGCCGCCAAGATCATGTGATTTGACATCGTTGTACTTCTGTCTTGAGGGTTATTTGAAAGAAAAGGTTTACGTCGATAAGCCAGCAACAATTCAAGAGCTACATGATGATATATTTTGGCACATTAACGGCATATAATTGAGGTTCTATGCCTCAGCGTCATCGAAAATTTGGGCCATTGGATAGAGGTGTGCCGCCGAGGTCGCGGCGATATTTTGTTCCATACATAATTGAACCATACCATTATATCATAATTTAAAGAAATGACAATAATTTCCTAAATAACCTGTGTTTTATTCAAAATCAAAATCGGCCCTTAAATTTTAAACTTTAAATTCGTTTTCTGGCAAACTAGTTTTTTTTTAGTTGACGTTTGTTTTAGTATGTTGCGGGGAATATGAAATTTATTCACACATATACCTCGTTTATACGCAAATCTTATTTGAAAATAAAACTATGTAATAGAAAGCAATATATGTACATATGGTTATATTATTAAATACAACGATAAATATCCTTATTGGGAATAAAAGTTCACATGAAATGAGGGAACACTAAAATTGTGATCGCCAATATTTGGTTTGTTGTTGTGTCAGTAAACTATTTCCTAATTTTGTTCAGCATTTTTTGTTCACGGGAAATATTTCACGTGAACAAATTGTTCGCCTTCTATTCCTGATAAGGTAACACTAAAGTGTGCCAACAATTTTTCCTGAAAAAGCTCCTTATATAGGGTGTTTTTTTGAGGGGTATATAACTTCGAATTGAAATAAAACACAAGAAAATCGTTTTAATGTCCATCAATTTGGCTTTATTGGAAGGATAATTTTATGCCATTAATGTTTAAATATGATTTCGGGCATGTGGCCGCCGCGGCTGGCTCGAATAAAGCTAATTCTACAGGTCCAATTTTCAACCACTTTTTCGAGCATATGGGGCCGTATGTTGGCAATAACGCCACGAATGTTGGCTTCCAAGTCCCCTAACGTTTCTGGTTTGTTGGCGTAGACGAGCGACTTCACATATCCCCAAAGAAAATAATCCAATGGTGTCAAATCACACGATCTTGGTGGCCAATTGTCAGGTCCATTCCGCGAAATTATGCGCTCATCGAATGTTTCCTTCAATAAATCGATTGTGACGTGCGCTGTGTGGCATGTAGCGCCGTCTTGTTGGAACCACAACTCATCCACATTCATGCCATCCAATTCGGGAACAAAATAGTCGGTTAGTCGGCTCCAATTGCTGTGCACAGTGGCGAATCGATTCATTCGGGTCCTCTTCAACACTTTGCTCTACAGCGGCAATTGTTTCTTCGGTGCGCACTGTTCGACGTCTCTGCGGATGCGTATTATCACATAGAGTAAACGTAGTGCGAAAACGATCCATGGTTAACCGAATTAATTGCTCTGATGGACGATTATGTCGACCATAAAATGGACGGAGCTTGCGGTAAACTTCGCGAACTGAACCATTATTTTCGAAATAAATTTGCACGATTTGCAAGCGTTGTTCTTTTGTCAACCTGTTCATGATGAAATGGCAAACCAAACTAAATATTAATCACTTGACAGCTGACAAAATGGCCGCCAGTTAAAAAAGTGATGCCAACTTAAAGTTCTATACCTCAATAAAAAACACCCTTTATTAGAAAAAATGTTAAGATTGACTAGAAATAACGCTAGTGGTTTAAAAATTTTTGGTGCTAATAAACAAAAAGCTACGCCTAAAACTTAACTTTTAAAATTATTTATTGACCAAAAGTAACAACAAAAGTAACAAGCTGTATCTTTCTAAGAATTTCGCAATTTAAAAGGATTATATGAATGCTATACCAAACATTTGAAAAATATTAGTCAGGATTCGTCACTGTTATCCTTAAGGAATTTCGAAATATTTTCAATTACATATAGTTTTCATATCGGCTTTCACTTGCCTAAAAAGGCAAATGCGTTACTTGTGAAAATTACAAAAACTTGGATAATGCAGCACAAAATATTTTAGAGCAAACAGAAGAGCACCATAAACACATAAGAGATAAATATAAATGCGAAGAAATATTTTTAGAGGATCAAAACGTTATTTTTTAAGCACATCATTTGGTCGTAACAGCCTTAACATGAGTTAGTAGCTAGCCAGCATAACAGCAAAAAAGACGTAAGCGACATAAATACCCGTTATCCAAGATATATATGAAATAAAATAAATTCAATAGCCCAATTCACAATCTTGTGCAAATGGTCTTGCGTCGTTGCATTTGCAAAATGGTATAGTATATTGAAACTCACCACTTAACAATTCTTAGTGGTGAGTATCAATATACTATACCATTTTGTGAATTGGGCTAATGTATTATTAAGGCGTAACAGTACTTACATACTTAGTTTCACGGTAATACTTGGTAATACTTGGAGCTTAACGAGAGATATTTAATGAAAACTTCCCCCTGTATAATTTGCTTTTTGGCGCTTGCGTCTTTTTGGCGGTTAGGGCACGATATATTTCGAGAAGTCGTAAGTTGTCGATCTTCGACACAGGGTTATTATTGCACAATATTGTACTATTACAATGTTTTTTCCTGCATATGTAAAGACTTTTGCATTTAGAGCTTGATAGAATTGCCTCAGAATAGTTACACCATTCTTGAATTGTATTAAATATGTTTTGTAGGCTGACGGTTGGATTTTTTTCTTTACCAGATCTGATTAAAAGGTGGAAATCATCTGCGTATGCGATATAATCTAGTTCCTTAAAAAGAGCTACTTTTAGGCACAGTTTGCTATAAGCAATAAGGAATAATACTACCGATAGTGGCGATCCCTGAGGAATCCCGTTTTCCATGGGCGTGTGCTTAGAAAAGTATTTACCTATCCTAACGATTATTTTCCTGTTACTCATAAAATTTTTTATATAGTTTATAATTTTTGGGCCAACTTGCCATGAAATAAGTTGATCGATAACTACGTGTACACCTATTTTGTCGAAAGCTTTCTCGATGTCTAGAGATATTATTGTGGTATGTTTTTTCAAGGAAAGGCTGTTCGCAATTTGATAATCTACGTAAAGCAGAGAATCAATTGCTGATTTGTTGCCTTTCTTAAAACCGAACTGTCGACTATCGAGAAGCTTGTTGGTCGACACAAGCCACCATAGCCTGTTTGCTATAATTTTGTCGAGAACTTTTGACAGGCATGGGTTTAGTGATATTGGTCTGTATGAATCTGGCAATGTTTTATTAGATCTTGGTTTTAGTATTGGAACTATTATGGTTGTTTTACATTGTTGTGGTATATGACTACTAAATATGTTATTAAAATGGCCAAGAACTTTTTGTTTCATAATACTTGGTAATTGCTTTAACATTGAATACGAAATCCTGTCGATACCTGGAGTATTCCCTTTCAAACTGTTAAGTGCTGAGGCCAGTTCTGTCAAAGTTATATTATGTTCAATTACCGCACTGGCGATGGTGTCGTTGTTACAACTACTTTGGCGTTGCAAATATGTTTATGTCTTTGAAATTGCTGTGGAAAGTTCATACTTAAAATATTTGCTATCTCTTTTTTGTCTGTAGTTAGTGATTGGTTATGAGTTTGCAAGCTGTGAATATCATGGGAGGACTTGTATCCAGAAAGGTTATTGATATTTTTCCACAATCGTTATATTGGGGTAGTCGGCTTGATACTTGAAGTTAGATGTTGTAGAGAATTGTATTTGGCTTTTTTATCTCGCGTTTAGTTTCTTAAAATTAAGGAGATTTTCAGTATTGATGTTTCTTTTAAAATAATTCCATGCTATGTTTTTACGTTTCTTGAGCTTCTCTAGATTTTGATTCCACCAGGGTACTCTTCGAAGAGACATATTGGGACATGATTGTGGTATTGTTAGATTTGCGGCTTGTATTATGCTCTTGCGAATATTGGCTGCTTCTTTGTTTGTATTACTGCTTGTTGGTCTTTCCGAGCAAACCTTTTTACAGATATTATGAAACTTAGACCAGTTAGCCTTATGTATTAAAAATTGGGTTTTAGTTGCATGTCAATAGCTCTTCGTTGAAAATTCAAGGACGTTATTATTGAAAAATGATCGCTTCCGTTAAGGCTTTCATCGGTTTTCCAAACAGTTATAATTAGCTGCTAAAGAAGAAGTGCAAAATTTGAGGTCAATATGTGAAAAGGATCCATGCGTGCTTAAGTGAGTTGGAGACTCATTATTTAAAATAATAAAATATAAACGTTAATGATATTAAATTTGATTGGAAGAGTAACGATTTTATGTTCTATCGATTTGTGAATAAGAATTGCCACTCCACCGTATCTAGTAACTGATGTATTTGTTGTAATTTATGAGAATGGGTATATTAGCTAAGGAATGGATATGGGACAATAATTTTTTGTGAGTGTCAATAACTCATTGTAGTTCTTAATATATCCATTAATATTCCATTGAATAATATTGAAAGTTTTAATTATATCAGTTCGGTGCATGTATGGGTTAATGTTTTTATAATGTGAGAGAATTAATATTAAATTTGTTTTTTTGTAATAATAATTTATTAGTCCTCGTCCAGACTTGCAATTTTTGTTGCTGCAATTTCTTAAAATTCTGCTCTCAAATTGCATAAGTGTCCACATTACGAAATTATAATATTGCAATTATGTATTAAAAAAATTAAAAAACCACAAATTTCCTTGAAAAATTAACAATTATATTTACTTTTTGTTATATTTTTTTGTTTTTCATACAACTGAAGAAATAAAATTATAAAAAACGTCAAATACAACTAACATCTTGAAATTAATAATTACGAATTGCAATTCAAAAGAGAATTGCCGAGCACATGAAACTGTGTACCCCTCCCCAATATTCTCACCTCTCTCACCAATAAACTCAAGAATTGCTGCAACAAAAATTGCAAGTATGGACAGGGACTAAAGAGTATTTTAATATCATTAATAATTGGCCCTAGTAACAAATATATTTGGTGTAAATTGTAATTTATAGTAGTTAGCTGAGAGATAATTTAATAAGTAATTATAAGAGTAAGTATTTTTTTGCTTTAGGTTAGGACAAAAAAAATGATATGGAATAATAATGTGAGAACGTCTGCTGAGCGTGTAATAAATAAAATATGAGAGGCTGGAATAATAAAATTATTTAATGAATTGAGATAATTTGATAATTGTATATATATACATATGTATATATGTATAATCTTAGTTTTAAAAGCCATTGTAACAAAATACGAGAATTTATTTCTTTCTTTTGCTAGATGTTAGTTTCTTTTTTAATTTAGAGACATTTTTGATTGATATGTTTCTTGGGAGAAGAAATGTTTTCCTATCGTGTGTTTTCTGTTTCCATATTGTTGATTTCATTCTCTGATATATCTATATCAGATATTACGGTGTTCGAATTAGGATGACGTTCTTTGTAGATGTTCGCAGCTTTTTTCTTACTTACTTTTTCTTCGGAAACTATTGATTGAATCTCTTTCTCTTTTAGAAATATTGGACATTTTTTGTCAGTAGTAGAGTGGTTGAAATCGAGACTTAATTCTTTGCAATTGATGCATGATTCCGTTAGCGTACATGTTTCCTCGTTTTCTCCTAAATGGAACTGTTGTGAACAGTTAGGGCATAGTTTGATATTTTGGCATGTTTTGGCTATATGTCCATAGCGGTAGCAAGTTTTGCATCGTAAAGGTAGAGGAATATATGTACGGATTCTTACTCTCTCGTATGCAATTGAAATCTCCGACGGAAGAGATGTTGCGTTCAATGTAAAAATTACCAGACCAGTTTCTTCTAATTTACCTTCTGTAGATTTTTTCATTATTTTTTCGACTTTGCATATATTCTGAGCTTTTAACACTACTAATTTTATTAATTTACTTGCTTGTATCAAGTTTTTCGTTTTAATAATGATTTTACCATTTCTGAGTTTATTAAAAAAGGGAGATACCACGATTGTAGATTTGAATTTTTGATGTACCATGGAGCCGATGTTATCAAACGTAAAATTTGTTTTCCCTTCGTTGGATTTTCTCAACATTTGAAGCTCAAAAGCGACTTATATATCAAAAGTTTGCAGTCCAGGCTGAGGGTTGAATTTCTGCCAATTAACCAATATATTTGAGTTAATTTAAGTTTCATTTGAGTTAGCTTAGAGTCAATATGATGTTCCCACGTAAGCCTTCGATCAAGGTGTATAACAAGGTATTTTACTTGAGAATATTGAGGAATATTTTGATTGTTGATTCGAATGGGAGAACAAGTAAATATCTTTTCTTAGGGTAAACGTTATATGGACACACTTTTGTTCATTTACTTTAATAAGTTCAACCACATTTCCAGCTGGGTAATATGTTCCTGAGGATTGCGGGATGCCTCATCAGAGTTTTCGTGAATACTCATACAGGCTGTATCATCGGCAAATGTAGAAATGTGGATATTATTGCTCATAGGCATATCGCAAGTATATATTAAATACAAGACTGACCCTAGAATACTACCCTGTTGCACACCGGAAGATATAGATTTGGGCACATTCGTGAAATCTCCTTCCCCAACAGTGAACTTCTATCAATGATATAACTTTCCTAAAGCTTTTGTATGTTTATTGGCAGATATGTCTTCAATTTCAAAAATAGGCCTTCGTGCCATACTTTATCAAGCTCCTGAGAAACATCAATAAACAGAGCAGAACAATACTTCTTTTCTTCAAATGTTCTTCTTACAACTTGGACCAATCTATGCGTTTATTCAATGGTGCTATGCTGACTTCTAAAACCTAATTGATGGTCCGGGATGCACCCATTATCACCTAAAATTTTGGACAATTTAGTCATGAGCAGCTTCTCGAAAAGCTTTGAGATTGTTGATAGTAAGTATAGTTGTGCTTATCAGCTCTTTTGAGTGACCGCCCTTTTCAGCTCAGCTCACTTTACTGAAGTATTTCATTCAGTTGGCTCAGTAGCTCACTTAATTTGTAGTGAAACGTTTTATCAAGCATAAAGAAAGAGCAAAAACAGAAGCATAAAAAGTGACTGATTTATACAGTGAGTGTGTGTGTGTGTGTGTGGTCATACATTACAAAACAAGGCAGATGAAGTATAAAAAAAATAAAACTAAAATACGAGTACATAGTTTAATCTCTCTCTCCTTTTTTCACATACAAAACGTTCAATTTCTGTGTTATAAATTCTATTAAAGCCAGTCTGCGGACAAGAGGTAGTGGAATGCTCAGCAGCCTGTTTAATATTTTCGTTAAGATTTGCAATGTTAAATTCAATATCATCATATGATCTTAGCTGAATGTTTTCTATGCAGTGACTACTAAGATATCTTTTGAATCTTAGCCAGTTGACCCCATTAATAATTTTAAATATGAGTTATTTAAATCACTCCTTAGTGGGTTGAAAATTTTAACTATTGTGGGAGCGTGCTCGGAGGAGAGATCTAGAATAGCCTCCACGTGAGTTAAGTCCCTATTGATATTTTTCATGACGCCAAAATCTATAACATCCGGAAGTAAGTAGGCTCCCCACTCGAAATGACATTTAATCCCATTTTTGAAATTGTATTAAACAACGCTCGACCTCTAGGTGTAACAAGACGCGAGACCCAGTACGTATGTTTCGCATTGTAGTCGCCAGCTGCCACGAAACAAGATCCAAGCGATTTGTAGAACTTCTCATACTGATCTTCGGTAACTGAAAATCTGGGAAGTGAGTAAATTGATGATATAATGAAATTCGAACAAAAATTTTCTACAAAAATATTCGTTGCTTGTATATATTCTTCACTAACGTTCTCAAGAATATAGTGCTTGATTCTTGACTTAATTAGAATTGCAGAACCACTGCATGCTCTCCCTCTAAGGTCCTTTGTATCATATACAGTGTAGCCATTAATTTTGAAAAGGCTTCTCGAATTCAAATGAGTCTCAGAGACCAACATTATATCAATATTTTTTTCCGTAAGAAAGTGCTCAAGTTAATTTTTATGTTGGCGAATGCCGTTTGCGTTCCAGAAACATATTTTTAACGTGTTCATGGTTTATTAACTAATGCTTGAAGCAGTGTATTCTGCATTCGCAGCATTTCTTGCATCATACTTGTCATATTTGTAGTAAAGTTGTTTATAGTTAGCACCAGATTCTCAATAGTAGCTTCAAGGCGACTAAAGTTAAAGCTTGAGTTTGAATTCGTTGAATTATTTGGCGGTGGAACATTTTGCGTGGGAATTGAACTAGTCTTAGCAGCATCAGCATACGATACACGTGAAGTAACTGGTTGGCTGATTTGAGCAAAAGTGTCGGAGTTCGCGTTTACTTGTAGAGCTGGAGTTAACTTGGGTTTTTGACCCATAGCCTGTTTAACGAAAGAAAATACAGGGCACCCTCTATAGTTAGCTGTGTGATTACCTCCACAATTACTACATTTTTTTTCTGCTTGATCTTTTGGCTTAGTGCAGCTAGCAGTACCATGCATCACCGCAGATAACACACACTGTAGGTAACTTGCAGTAAGTTTTCGTATGGCCATATTCTTGGCAATTATGGCACTGTACGGGACCTGAACGCTTACGTGGCTCTTCAACTGTGATTTTTCGATGTAATTCGAATTGTTTTACGTTATAAACTGGATGGGCTTCATTTTTTTTCAATTGTATGTATTTCGGCTCCAGTTCAACCCGAAATAGGGGTTGGGGGACCTTTTCTCTATTAAATATGTTGGTAACATTTTTTACCTTGAATCCTTGGTCGACAAGTGCACATTTTACTTCTTCGGGTTCAACATATGAATCTATGCCCTTTAATACTATCTGTAGGCCTTTAGCACTCTTAAGTTGGTATGTGTAAAAATTTGTTTTCATTATATATTTGGATTTTAGTTTCATCAATATTACCTCGTTTAATTGGAACGATGTGAAAAGTATTTTCACCAATGGTCGACAGTAGTTTTTTATAAGCGCGTTAGAATTTTTTTCTCTCAGATAAATAGGTGGTGGCTCAAAAGACTTTTGCGATGATGTAGAGGGCTTGTCGTCGGTGTCTTGCAATAATGAAAAACGATTTTGACGATTGGTAGATGATGCGCTGTTATCCCTAGACATCTTTGGGGCAGATTAAATTTTTGAAGAATTTGGGCTTCGCCCACGCTTTACCACTGTTATATATCTGTCCATTCCCACTTGTACCGTGGGTTTTGAGCTACTGTTATCTGTAGTGATAACTTGGTTTAGTGATGAAGGCGAGCCCGATGCGGATGATATCGCAGACTTAAATGAAGAAGTACTAGGCAATGGTAATGTAAACGATTCACTAGTTGGCATTGGACAAAGCGAAGTTGATCGCTGACGAAAAATTGGCTTTGCCGTTAAAAAAAGATTTTCATCAGATTTATTATTTATATTTTTTTCATTAAGAGTTTCAGAACTCACAGTAAAATAAGCATTTCTGCCGTTAGAACTCACTTCAAAATTTTTTCCTTTGAGGTACTCATACAGAGTATTATTCCTCAAGGGAACTTTGTTTGTGTTTACGGTTTTTTTTGTTTTTGCTATTTCTTGCTATGTAAAAAATATTAGTAAAGCCAATAAGCTTATTTATCAAGGTGAATATGTATTACGAATATTTTTTGTATAATTTTTGATTTTGTTGTTTTTTTATATTTGTTTCGTATGTATGTATGTAAAAAAAATCCGCTTTAATGTCTCTTCACTATGAAGGTTCAACGAGAACTGCTAGTCACATTTGTTGTAAAATTATTATAGTTTGCACCAGATTATCAATAGTGGGTTCAAGGCGACTGAAATTAAAGCTTGAGTTTGAATTTATTGAATTATTTGTCGATGAAACATTTTGTTTGGGAATAGAATTAGTCTTAGCATAGCCTGCTTAACGAAAGAATATACAGGACATCCTCTGTAGTTAGCGGTGTGATTACCTCCACAGTTACTACATTTTTTTTTTACCTTGCTCTTTTGGTTTAGTACAACTAGCAGTGTCGTCCAATTCAGCGCATATAACACACACTGTAGGTAAATTGGGGTAAGTTTTTGTATGGCCACATTCTTGGCAATTATGGCACTGCACGGGACCTGAACGCCTATGCGTCTCTTCCACTGTGATTTTTCGGTATAAGAGATATTTTAAGCTTTAAATTGGATGTGTCTCGTTTTTTTTCAGCTGTATATCATTCGGCTCCAGTTCAACACGAAATAGAGGCTGGGTTATCTTCTCCCTACTGATTATATTAGTAAAATTTATTACCTTAAATCCTTTTTCGATAAGTGCACATTTTACTTCTTCGGGCTCGACATATGAATCTTTGCCCTTTAATACTATCTGTAGGCCTTTAGCACTTTCGGAAATCTTTTTCATCATATATTTGGATTTTTGTTTCGTCAATATTACCTCGTTTAATTGGAATGATATGAAAAGTATTATCACCAGTTATAGTTTTTTAATAAGTTCGTTAGAATTTTTTTCTCTCAGATAGGTGAGACATAATGTTGGTCTCTGAGACTCATTTGACTTCGAGAAGCTTTTTCAAAATTAATGGCTACACTATATATGACACAAAGGACCCTAGAGGGAGAGCATGTGGTGGATCTGCAATTCTAATTAAGTCAAGACTCAGATTTTGGCGTCATGAAAAACATTTCTAGGGATTTAATTCATGTTGAATCTGCTCTAGATCTCTCCTTCGATCACTCTCCGACTATCATTTCAATCTGTAACCCACTAAGAAGTGACTTACCTCAACCATATATGAAGATGATCAATCGTGTTAATTGGCTGGGATTCAAAAAATATCTTAGTAGTCATTGCACGGAAAATATTACGCTAAGAACACCTAATGATATTGAATCTAGCATTGCCTACATTAATGAATATATTAAACAGGCTACTGAGCATGCCACTACCTCTCATCCGCAAATTGGGTTTAATAAAATTTATTATAGGAATATTGAACGTCTCGTGTATGAAAAAAGAAGAGCTAGAAGGGAATGACAACAGCACAGATCATCCCAAAATAAAATCAGATTTAAAGAGTGTACTAAACGACTCTAAGAGTTGCTAGCATCTGAAAAAACTGCATCTCTTAAAAATTATCTGGAAGGTCTTGATGTCACACAAGCATCAAATTACTCTTTGTGGCGCGCTGCTAGAAAGCTTAAAACACCCGTTGAGTTTAAGCCACCTCTGCGCACATCTACCGGAAATTGGGCAAGAAGCGATACGGAAAAATGTAAAATATTTGCTGAGCACTTAAAATCCGTATTTACGCCAAACACATGTACTGGTGTTTCTGATTTGCCGAGTGTAGTTGCTCTACCCCTCGACCCTTAAAGTTTAAGATGCGTAATGTACAAAAAGTAATTGCTGAACTCAAACCAAATAAAGCTCCAGGTATTGATGGAATTAGTAACAAGATGCTGATGAACTTGCCGCATATCGCAATAAGAATCCTGCTGTTTATTTTTAATGCCATATTACGACTGGAGTATTTTCCACAACACTGGAAGCATGCCAAGGTCAAAATGATTCCAAAGCCGGGCAAAGATCTTACCAAAGCAGAGTCATATAGGCCAATAACTTTGCTGTCAACTATGTCAAAACTCTTCGAAAAGCTTCTCATGATAAAATTGTCCCCTTATCTAACAGATCATATGTGCATACCGGACCATCAATTTGGTTTTAGAAGTCAGCATAGCACAATTGAACAAACGCATAGATTGGTTCAATTTATAAGGAAAACATTCGATGAAAAGAAGTATTGTTCTGCCCTATTTATTGATGTTTCTCAGGCATTTGATAAAGTTTGGCATGATGGCCTAATTTTAAAATTGAAAACATATCTACCAAATAACATTCTAAAACTTTTGGATAGTTATATTTTAGGCCGGAAGTTCTCTGTTATGGAAGGAGAATTTATGAGTGAACCCGAAACTATCTCATCCGGTGTACCTCAAGGGAGTATATTGGGGCCAGTTTTGTATTTGATTTATACTTGTGATATGCCTATGAACAGTAATATCCATACTTCTACATTTGCCGATGATACAGCCTGCCTTAGTTTGCATGAAAACCCTCATGAGGCATCCCGATATCTTCAGGAACATATAACACAGCTTGAGCTATGGTTAAACTTATGGAGAATAAAAGTAAACGAACAGAAGTGCGTATATATAACCTTTACCCTACGAAAAGATACTTGTCTTCCAATAGAATCAACAGTCAAGTTGTTCCTCAACAGTCACATGTGAAATACCTTGGTATACACCTTGATCGTCGGCTTACATGGAAACACCATATTGACTCAAAGCTAACACAAATGAAACTTAAAATAACTCAGATACATTGACTGATTGGTAGAAATTCAACACACAGTCTAGATTGTAAACTTTTAATATACAAGTCGATTTTGAAACCAATATGGTGTTACGGAATTCAACTATGGGGCACTGCTTCAGCTTCTAATATCTAGAAAATCGAACGAAAGCAAAACAAAATTTTACGGTTAATAACATCGGCTCCATGGTACATAAAAAATTCAAATATACATCGTGATTTAAATATGCCACTAGTGACTGAAGAAATTGCAAAATACGCAGGCAAATATTTAACAAAACTCGAGTCACATCCTAATCCCCTGGCTCGTAATATTTTGAGCTTTACTGGACACATCCGCCTTAAAAAGAGGGACACAAGGGCTCTTATACTTAACGCTCCAGATGGGACTGCTTGATAATATATTTATTTTTCCCTTTTGATTATCACTACTTATGTCTTATTTATAACTATCACTAAGTTTATGTCCGACTCTGGTCGGGCCTAATAATTTTTTTTTATAGATTTAAGATTTGCATACTTATTGTTAGTTCACATATGAAGATACAATAAATAAATACATCTATTAAAAAAAACAAAAAAAAGATAGGTGGTGGCTTAAAAGATTTTTGCGATGATGCAACGGGCTTGTCGTCAGTGTCTTGTAATAATGAATAACGATTTTGACGATTAGTAGAGGATGTGCTGTTATCCCTAGACATCTTTGGAGCACGCTAAGTTAGCAGATTATCTAGAAATTATATGACACCCTTACGATTACAAATTTATATTATACATAACATATTTCTGTGTTAAGGTAGAATTAGCCGAACGTCCACGTAAGCTAACGAAACAGCTGATCGTTTTTGTTGATTGAAACCAAGGCACATTCACCAGGTAGTAGCGGAAATGCAGCTGAGCTATTTTTTTTCCAAATTAAAGTTCACCGGTAACTTCAAAAATTGTTTACGAAGGAGAAATTAAAAAAAACAATGAGTGTTCGAACTCACGGGCGATGTGTTAACACCTTTTTGTTACACGGTACCTGTTCGATTTCTATGAACACAGACACACAAACCCAGAGGTAGAGTTAATATAAAGTATTTAATGAAAAAGAATAGTTTATTGAATTTAATTTTACTTTGTATAATTTATTAATGTTATGTTTTCAGCACAGTTAATATATAATATATATATATATATATATATATATATATATATATAATATATATATAATATATATATATATATATATATATATATATAATATATATATAATATATATATATATATATATATAAATTTAGTAGATGCACTCAAAATGAAAAAAATTAAACAGAAGTGCTAATGATTTCATTATTTTCTTGCTTAATACTTTTTATTTATTTTATATTAAACCCACAAAAAACATAGAGAATGCAAAGCAACAGACAAATGTACATACATACATTGTTATGTTTGTAGATAAGCTAACTACATACGTTGCTGTCTTGCTATCTCATTTTTATATATGTACGTATAACCACGTCACTATTCTCTTTGCTATGCATAAGACAAAACCAAAGATCAACATAAAACACTTTTTTAATATTACTCCAAATTAATACTCCAAATTAAAACACTTGAAGCTCGGCTCGCCGATATCGGATCGCCTTAATTTTTGGCCTAAACTCTTCGTCGAAACCCGCACTAGCTTTTTAATCCAAAAATTAATAAAATCGGCTATGAATTTCCGGAGAAAATCGCGTGGGAAAATTATATGAAAATCGCCCAATAATAACTTTCAATGCCGACTGCCAAGCAACGAACAAACAAACGATGATTTACTTTTACATACATACCTAACACTTGCGTATTTATTGAAACTGATAGTTTACTGCCCTAGAGGCGCGCGAGTTACATATACAACTAACTATATTGACATAAAATCGAATGAACCCGATAAATTCGAGGAATTTTTAAATCAAATTAATAAAACCAAGCAGTAACCCAATTTTATATTTCCGGTGCATTGCACAAGACATAATATTTCCAAAGTAATTAATCAGCATAATTTTAACAATAATTAAAATAATAAAACTTCACACACTTGTATAAATGAAAAGGTTTTCCAATAAATGTAATTTAAGCTAAGTATGCAAAATTGTAATTCATACATACATACATTTGAAGTTCTTTAACAAAATTAAATAAAATAACAAAATATAATTTAAGCTAAGCAAGCACAATTGTAATACATTTTAATTTGTTGAATAAAATTAAATAAAAGAACAGGCAGACTGATCTGACCACCAAAACTGATCACAACGTGTCTTCTCCAGATTTTTTAAAAACCCTCGAACGTCGGCAAGTAATAAAATTGGCGCAGTCGGTAGGATCCTAGTGTTTAAATTCAAGGATTTAGTGATACGTATAGCGTTCAGAAAAATAAAATTTTTTTTTTTACAATTATAAGAACAAAATTGTGAAGATGATTAATGGAATCAACTGGCTGGTATTCAAAAAATATCTTAGTAGTCACTGCGTAGAAAACATTCAGCTTAGATCATGCGATGATATTGAATTTAATATTGCCAATCTTAACGAAAATATTAAACAGGCTGCTGAACACGCCACTACCTCCTATCCGCAGACCGGCTTTAACAGAATTTATTCTACGGAAATTGAACGTCTTGTATGTGAAAAAAGGAGAGCTAGAAGAGAATGGCAACAACACAGATCACCCCTAAATAAAATCAGACTTAAAGAATGTACTAAACGACTCAAAGAGCTGCTATCATCGGAAAAAACTGCACTACTGGAAAAGTATTTAGAAGGTCTTGATGTAACGTCCGCATCTAATTACTCTTTATGGCGCGCTACTAGAAATCTTAAACGACCCGTTGATCTTAAATCACCATTGCGTACTGCGACCGGAGGCTGGGCAAGAAGTGATAGTGAGAAAGGTAACTTATTTTCTGAGCATTTAAAATCTGTATTCACTCCCAATTCATGTACGGGTGCTGCTGATTTACCGAGTGTAGTTTCTCTACCCCCTCGTCCCTTAAGGTTTAAGATGCGTGAAGTACAAAAAGTAACTGCTGAACTCAACCCGAAGAAAGCTCCAGGTATTGATGGCATTAGTAACAAAATGCTCATGAACTTGCCTCATATTGCAATAAGAATCCTGCTATTTATTTTTAATGCTATTTTAAGAATGCAGTATTTTCCACATAACTGGAAACTGGCCAAGATCAAAATGATTCCAAAGGCGGGCAAAGATCTTACCAAGACTGATTCATATAGGCCTATAAGCTTACTATCTACAATCTCAAAGCTTTTTGAAAAGCTGCTCATGACTAAATTGTCCAAAATTTTAACTGATAATGGGTGCATCCCGGACCATCAATTTGGCTTTAGAAGTCAGCACAGCACGATTGAACAAACGCATAGACTGGTCCAAGTTGTAAGAAGAACATTTGAAGAAAAGAAGTATTGTTCTGCTCTCTTTATTGATGTTTCTCAGGCATTTGATAAAGTATGGCTCGAAGGCCTAGTTTTAAAATTGAAGACATATCTGCCAATAAACATTCAAAAGCTTTTGGAAAGTTATATTATTGATAGGAAGTTCACTGTTGTGGAAGGAGAGTTCACGAGTGTGCCCGAATCTATATCTTCTGGTGTGCCCCAGGGTAGTATTCTGGGTCCTGTCTTGTATTTAATATATACTTGTGATATGCCTGTGAGCAATAATATCCATATTTCTACTTTTGCCGATGATACAGCCTGTATGAGTGTGCACGAAAACCCTTATGAGGCATCCCGCAATCTCCAGGAACATATCACTCAGCTGGAAATATGGTTGAACTTATGGAGAATTAAAGTCAATGAACAAAAGTGTGTCCATATAACGTTCACCCTAAGAAGAGATACTTGCTCCCCCATTCGAATCAACAATCATAATATTCCTCAACATTCCCAAGTGAAATACCTTGGTATACACCTTGATCGAAGACTTACATGGAAACATCATATTGACTCTAAGTTAACTCAGATGAAACTTAAGTTAACTCAAATCTATTGGTTGATTGGCAGAAACTCAACACTCAGCTAAGACTGCAAACTTTTACTGTACAAGTCGCTTTTGAAGCCAATATGGTGCTACGGAATTCAGTTATGGGACACTGCTTCAGCTTCCAATGTCGAGAGAATCCAACGAAGGCAAAACAAAATTTTACGGTTAATAACATCGGCTCCATGGTACATCCAAAATTCTATTATACATCGTGATTTAAATATGCCACTAGTGACTGAAGAAATTACAAAATACGCAGGCAAATATTTAACAAAACTCGAATCACATCCTAATCCGCTTGCTCGTAATATTTTGAACTTTACTGGACACATCCGCTTAAAAAAGAGGGACTACGGGCTCTTATACCTAACACTCCAGATGGGACTACTTGAAAATACTTCCCCCCCTTTTTTTTTTTGATTATCACTACTAATGTATTATTTATAACTACCACTAAGTTTATGTCCGACACTGGTCGGGCCTAATAATTTTTTTTTTATAGATTTAAGATTTGAATACTTATTGTTAGTTCACATATGAAGATACAATAAATAAATACATGCATTATAAAAAAAAAAAAAAAAATTTTGGTGCAGTGAAAGCTAAAAAGCTAAATAGCAAAAATTTTAAGCCAACACCATCAAACTTAAGTGAACATTTTTTAATTCAAAGTTGATACTACAAAATAAAAACAAAGTGAAAACCACTCGTGTGCAGTGAAAGCTAAATAGACTTGTTTTACGCCTACACCACCAAAGTGAAGTTAACACTTAAAGTTTAAAGTAGACACTACAAAGAAATAAAGTGAACCATCACAAAAGCAGTAAAAACTGCTTCAATAATTGTACAAAATTAATCAAAGACAACGTGCGTTTGATCAACGAAGAATGGCGGAAGGACAGCCTCAAGTAGTGCCTGTCGAACTGGTCGAAGAACTTGCTAGAAGAGAGCAACAATTGGAAGCGATGAGGCAAGCATACCTAGAACTAAGGATTAGAGCAGAAGTAAACAACAGAGATATCGTAATGAAAACAGTAAACAGCCTGCCTACATTCACCGGTACGGGTGACATCACAAAAAATTCATTTTTTAGAAGCATTGAATATCTATTATCTACAATCAATGACACCGAGTTAAGGAAGGAAGCGATACGAACAATTTTCTACAAGACGATACAAGGACCTGCAAAGAATGTAATAATCAACATACTAGAACCAGACAACTGGCAATTAATCAAAGAGACCCTGAAGTTACGATATCGACCTGACGTTGAACCACATCAGCTGTACAGGAAAGTTGCAAACCTCAAAGTAAATAATGTAAGTGAACTTATGATAGAGATTCAAGATATTAAATATAAGTCGGACGAACTAACTGTGTATTATACAGGCGACCATTATATAGACCTAAGTAATATGGACAGTATATTAATAAATACTATAAAAGAAATGACTCAGGGAATTTTACTAGACAAAATTTATAACGAAGGAAATTTAAACAATATTTTAAAAATAATGACGAGTAGAAGATTTGAAGACGGTTGCATCCGACCCGATTATAGGAAATTTAAAATAAAAGAAGATAGACCAACAAATGCATGGAACAGTAGGTATCAATACAAAGGACAACGATTTAATAATGCATCTGCGGATGGTAGAAATATGAATCAAAACATAGGTAACAGATATAATAATTCACCTCAAGAAAGGCAATGGAATCGAAATCCTTACTACCAAAATGAAATAAAATATAATAATTCTGGGCAGTATAGGCAAAATAATAATTTTAATAACGGAAGATTTAACAATTTTAATCAATTTGCAAATTCGGCTAATTTACAAAGACCACAGACAGGAAACCCTAGACAAGGTTCAGGCCAATATCGCCAAAACCCATTTAGGCAAGGTCAGGTTGAGCCCATGGAAATTGATAATATACAATCAAATATGAGTAGACTTCAATTGGTAGGACACCCTGATCCTCAGATTAGCCAAAATCGCTTAATCTCGGACAGGCAAAACCAAGAAGAAACTCCAGCAAACAATAGCAGAAGAGAAGAAGTTAATAACTGCATTTTTTTTTTATGAAACAGCCTTGGAATGGCTACCCAAAATAAAATTAGTAATTAATAATAAAACCTATAGTGCGCTCATAGATACAGCAGCTAGTTTTAGTTTAATTAATAGCGAAATAAATGATTTCCCGAAAGTAAAATTAAAAGACCCAATATTATTTAGTACAATTACAAATGAAGACGCAATAAATTATGAAGTGTGCACAGTAGCACCAGAAGAGTTTAATTTACCAAATAACGCACGAGTGAGATGGAAGGCAGCACCATTCACAGGGAGAAAGTACGAGTTCATAATCGGTATGGATATTTTAAGGTTTCTAAATGCACACATAAACGTTGAAAAAAGAATAATAATTTTAAATCAGGGAGAAAGCCCACTTCTAAATAATCCTTACAATTTTAACCAAATTTATGCCCTTGAAACCACTGATTTAAATTTAGACAGATTAAAGTTGGATCACTTAAACAAAGAGGAATATAAAGAAATTACAGCACTATTGAAACGATTTAATAATTTGTTGTTTAAAGAAGGTGATAAATTAACTAACACTACTGAAATTCAACATGAGATAAAAACGACAACCCAACAACAGATCAATTCAAAATTATATCGATATCCTCCTCAACATGAAATGGAAGTGAGGAAGCAAATAAAAGAGATAGAAGAACAAGGCATTATTCAAAAAAGTTATTCCAGATATTCCAGTCCATTAATAGTGGTACCAAAGAAGAACGGACAATTCGGGTAAAAAAAAATTTCGTTTAGTAGTCGATTATAGAAAGTTAAATGACGTAACAGTTGACGACAAATATCCTCTTCCCAACATTGATTCAATCCTAGGTAAACTAGGAAGGGCACAATACTTCACAACACTCGATTTAGCAAAGGGTTATCATCAAATCTTAGTAAAAAAGGAAGAAGGTGCATTTGTTACACCTCACGGCTTGTACGAGTTCATAAGGATGCCGTTTGGACTAAAAAATGCTCCCGCAACCTTTCAGCGTCTCATGAACGAAATTTTGCGAAATTTTATAAATCGAACTTGCGTAGTTTATTTGGATGATATATTGATTTTTAGTACCACATTACAAGAACACGTAAAAGCAATTAAAGACATATTTAAAGTCCTGGAAAACAAAAATTTGAAAATACAGATAGGCGAATGTAATTTTTTGAGAAAAGAAACGGAATTTCTAGGCCATATCCTAACTAAAGACGGAATGAAACCGAACCCTAATAAGATTAAAGTGATTGAAAATTTAGAACTACCAAAAACTGAAAAGCAAATAAAAAGTTTTTTGGACTTGACCGGATACTATCGCAAATTCGTGAAGGACTATGCAAAAATAGCACAACCAATTACTAAATACTTGAAAAAAGGGGCAAAAATTAGTTTGAAAGACCCAACTTACATTGAAGCGTTCGAAAAATTAAAGACACTAATAAGTACACATCCAGTTTTACGCTACCCAGACTTTGAGAAGCAATTTACGTTGACAACAGATGCGTCTAATTACGCTATTGGCGCAGTATTATCGCAAAAAGGACATCCTGTTTGTTACGCTTCGAGAACTTTGAATAACCACGAAAGAAACTACTCTGCGACGGACAAAGAATTTTTAGCAATAATGTGGAGTGTCAACTATTTTAGACAATATGTGTACGGCAAAAGATTTAAAATTTTAACCGATCATCAACCAATCAAATTCTTACATACGAAATATAAAGGCAAGGACATATCACCACGACATCAGAGATGGCTACTAAAACTAGGAGAATATCAATTCGATATTGAATATTTGAAAGGCAAGGAAAACAAAGTAGCGGACTTCTTAAGCAGGATAGAAAACAGTGAGGATACTGTTTCGGAAAATCTAGAAAATAACAACATCAATGCTTTAAAATTGTTAAGGTACGGTCACACTTGTGAAACATTTGCTCAAAAAAGCGTAACCAACTTACACTAATGAAAAAAGTTTTGATCCAGACACTTATTTATCATATTTAACAGTTTGGAACACAACTAATGCACAATGTCATACAATCCAACTATATTGGCTACTCTTTAAATTGACAAACTTTTGTCTGAATTGAAAGATTTTTCATTAGCATTTAGTGGTTGCGCTTTTTTGGGCAAATGTTTGATAAGTGTGACCGTAGCCTTAGTCAATAACATAGAAGACGATGAAACAATGGCTACAGTACACTCAGCGGAAGAAGACTTAGGTGACCATTTTCCAATAAAAGAAGAAATAGTGAACAAATATAAAACTCAAATTATCCTAACAAATAATAAAACGGAAGACTTTAAAATATTACATGGAAAAAGAATTATATTTATTGCCGAAAGTGATTTTGAAGAAATAGCAAACATATTTAGAAGATTTATTACAGAAGGGAAGATTGGAATTTATGCGGAAATTTCAGATCACAGCTACAATAAAGTACAGGGAAAACTTATTGAAATGTATTCCAATGATAATCAGATAAAATTTATTAAGTGTACAAGGAGAGCACAACAGAAACAGAAGTCGAAGCCATTAAGCAAATTTCCCTGTACCACGTGAGAGAAAGTATGCATTCAGGTATCTTGGAAACATACAACCAAATAAGAAATAAAATATATATCCAAAATTAATGGAGTTGATTCAGATCGTTATAAATCAATGTGAAATTTGTCAGGAAGTAAAGTACGACAGACACCCCATCAAACCAAAATTTAATATTACAGAAACACCGACTAGAGAAAATGAAATTATACATATAGATACATATGTCATGAAAAGATTCCACTTTTTAACAGTTATATATAAATTTTCAAAATTCGGAGCAGCTTATCCGCTGACCGATAGAAATCATATTACCATTATTGAACAACTAGAAGACCATTTTACTAAATTAGGAAAACCAAGGAAAATAATTGCAGACAATGAATTTAAAACTGCAAGAATAAAGGAATTTTTGGACAATGAAAACATAGAACTTCATCTAACTAAACCTAACAGCCATACAGGCAATGCAGACATTGAAAGATTCCATAGCACAATAGCAGAAAAATTTAGGATTTTGTATAAATTAGAAAAAGGAATATCAGTGAAACAATTAATACAGAAAGCCATTCGAAATTATAAGGATAGATTCCATTCAGCGACAAAATATACACCAAACGAGGTGCATACTAATAAAGTAGATCTTGAAATAGTGAAAAATAATTTGGAAGCAACAAAACATAAAATCATAAATAAATTGAACAAAAATAGAGTGGATTATGAGGAAAAGAGATCAGAAGGGTTTATAAAAAACTATAAAGCGGTTAGGCATAAAGAGCAACCAAAGTATAGGAAAGTAAAATTGAAAAATATTCACCCTTACAACATTAAAAAACCATTAAAATTTACAGATACTAATCATGATACTGGTAATGTCGACATGGATACGACCGAATGAAAGCACAATGTTTGTAACGGAACTAGAGGACCAAATAGGATTTATTGACCTACAATTAAGAGACCAGAAAATAGTTAAGGACAGTGACATAGTATTACATATAATCGATGTTAAACAGATAGAAAATATTCTTAATGACATGACAGACAATATTATACTAGCGAAAGCAAGTAACAAGGACATACTACAAGCCGAACTACTAGAAGCAAGAAATAAATTAATGACGTTAGTACCCATAGAAAAAAGACAAAAGAGAGGACTTATAAATGCAATAGGTAGTGTAGCTAAATGGACATTTGGAACAATGGACGATGACGATAGACAGACCATACAAAAACATTTATTACAGACAAATGAGACATTAAACGAGCAAATCCATATAAACGAACATTTTAATTTAGCGATTGAACAAATAAAAAATATTGTAAAAAACGATAGGAGAGAAATTGAAAGAGGTCTTAATACTATAAATAAAATTGTAGACGAAGAATACCAACAACATATGTATTTACAAACAAATGACTAAAATTCAATTAATAAAAAGTAAAATAGAACAAATCCAAGATAATGTAGCCTCAGCCAAATACGGACTAGTTCACCCAAATATTTTAACAAATCATGAAATTAACAAATATAATATTGATTTTAATAAATTAAAATATTTACAATTAGGATTAGCAACCTTTAATAATACTTATTTAATATTAAGCATTAAAATACCAAAATTGTTCATACAAGTAAAAATAAGAAAAATTGTACCATTACCAAATAAAAATCAAAAAGAAATAGAAGCCAAAATAGAAGAAGTTTTTACGTATAAAAATAAAACTATGCAATTTGAAGAAAATAAACATTTCAGACAGTTAAAACCCAGCACTCATTGTATATTAACAAAAAATTGTAAATTAATAACAAACAGAGAATTAGAAATTATAGCGTTAGATGAAAAAACATTAATTGTTAAAAATGCGGTAAATTTATTTGTAAACAATACATGTAATAAAAATCATACTATTTTAAATGGAAATAATTTAATTCAATTTAACAATTGTTCAATAGAAATTAATGATTAGTATTATTCTAATTTAGTGGAAAAATTCGAAAGAAATATTATGAGCTTGCGATATGCTGATATAAAGAATTTTACAGAAAAACTTACTTTCGAGCAAATAGATGAAGAAAATAAAATTAATTTCAAAAATATTTCTAATTTAAAAACCCATAATAAAGTCATATACGGGTGCAACATTTTTCTGATACTTACAATGATATTAATCATCATCATTTGGAAAACAAAGTTAAGATATATTAAAATAAATTCAAATGAACGAATTCATGAGAATTCTGATCTAAAGGGGGGAGAAGTTACATATACAACTAACTATATTGACATAAAATCGAATGAACCCGATAAATTCGAGGAATTTTTAAATCAAATTAATAAAACCAAGCAGTAACCCAATTTTATATTTCCGGTGCATTGCACAAGACATAATATTTCCAAAGTAATTAATCAGCATAATTTTAACAATAATTAAAATAATAAAACTTCACACACTTGTATAAATGAAAAGGTTTGCCAATAAATGTAATTTAAGCTAAGTATGCAAAATTGTAATTCATACATACATACATTTGAAGTTCTTTAACAAAATTAAATAAAATAACAAAATATAATTTAAGCTAAGCAAGCACAATTGTAATACATTTTAATTTGTTGAATAAAATTAAATAAAAGAACAGGCAGACTGATCTGACCACCAAAACTGATCACAACGTGTCTTCTCCAGATTTTTTAAAAACCCTCGAACGTCGGCAAGTAATAAAATTGGCGCAGTCGGTAGGATCCTAGTGTTTAAATTCAAGGATTTAGTGATACGTATAGCGTTCAGAAAAATAAAATTTTTTTTTTTACAATTATAAGAACAAAATTGTGAAGATGATTAATGGAATCAACTGGCTGGTATTCAAAAAATATCTTAGTAGTCACTGCGTAGAAAACATTCAGCTTATATCATGCGATGATATTGAATTTAATATTGCCAATCTTAACGAAAATATTAAACAGGCTGCTGAACACGCCACTACCTCCTATCCGCAGACCGGCTTTAACAGAATTTATTCTACGGAAATTGAACGTCTTGTATGTGAAAAAAGGAGAGCTAGAAGAGAATGGCAACAACACAGATCACCCCTAAATAAAATCAGACTTAAAGAATGTACTAAACGACTCAAAGAGCTGCTATCATCGGAAAAAACTGCACTACTGGAAAAGTATTTAGAAGGTCTTGATGTAACGTCCGCATCTAATTACTCTTTATGGCGCGCTACTAGAAATCTTAAACGACCCGTTGATCTTAAATCACCATTGCGTACTGCGACCGGAGGCTGGGCAAGAAGTGATAGTGAGAAAGGTAACTTATTTTCTGAGCATTTAAAATCTGTATTCACTCCCAATTCATGTACGGGTGCTGCTGATTTACCGAGTGTAGTTTCTCTACCCCCTCGTCCCTTAAGGTTTAAGATGCGTGAAGTACAAAAAGTAACTGCTGAACTCAACCCGAAGAAAGCTCCAGGTATTGATGGCATTAGTAACAAAATGCTCATGAACTTGCCTCATATTGCAATAAGAATCCTGCTATTTACTTTTAATGCTATTTTAAGAATGCAGTATTTTCCACATAACTGGAAACTGGCCAAGATCAAAATGATTCCAAAGGCGGGAAAAGATCTTACCAAGACTGAGTCATATAGGCCTATAAGCTTACTATCTACAATCTCAAAGCTTTTCGAAAAGCTGCTCATGACTAAATTGTCCAAAATTTTAACTGATAATGGGTGCATCCCGGACCATCAATTTGGCTTTAGAAGTCAGCACAGCACGATTGAACAAACGCATAGACTGGTCCAAGTTGTAAGAAGAACATTTGAAGAAAAGAAGTATTGTTCTGCTCTCTTTATTGATGTTTCTCAGGCATTTGATAAAGTATGGCTCGAAGGCCTAGTTTTAAAATTGAAGACATATCTGCCAATAAACATTCAAAAGCTTTTGGAAAGTTATATTATTGATAGGAAGTTCACTGTTGTGGAAGGAGAGTTCACGAGTGTGCCCGAATCTATATCTTCTGGTGTGCCCCAGGGTAGTATTCTGGGTCCTGTCTTGTATTTAATATATACTTGTGATATGCCTGTGAGCAATAATATCCATATTTCTACTTTTGCCGATGATACAGCCTGTATGAGTGTGCACGAAAACCCTTATGAGGCATCCCGCAATCTCCAGGAACATATCACTCAGCTGGAAATATGGTTGAACTTATGGAGAATTAAAGTCAATGAACAAAAGTGTGTCCATATAACGTTCACCCTAAGAAGAGATACTTGCTCCCCCATTCGAATCAACAATCATAATATTCCTCAACATTCCCAAGTGAAATACCTTGGTATACACCTTGATCGAAGACTTACATGGAAACATCATATTGACTCTAAGTTAACTCAGATGAAACTTAAGTTAACTCAAATCTATTGGTTGATTGGCAGAAACTCAACACTCAGCTAAAACTGCAAACTTTTACTGTACAAGTCGCTTTTGAAGCCAATATGGTGCTACGGAATTCAGTTATGGGACACTGCTTCAGCTTCCAATGTCGAGAGAATCCAACGAAGGCAAAACAAAATTTTACGGTTAATAACATCGGCTCCATGGTACATCCAAAATTCTATTATACATCGTGATTTAAATATGCCACTAGTGACTGAAGAAATTACAAAATACGCAGGCAAATATTTAACAAAACTCGAATCACATCCTAATCCGCTTGCTCGTAATATTTTGAACTTTACTGGACACATCCGCTTAAAAAAGAGGGACTACGGGCTCTTATACCTAACACTCCAGATGGGACTACTTGAAAATACTTCCCCCCCCTTTTTTTTTGATTATCACTACTAATGTATTATTTATAACTACCACTAAGTTTATGTCCGACACTGGTCGGGCCTAATAATTTTTTTTTATAGATTTAAGATTTGAATACTTATTGTTAGTTCACATATGAAGATACAATAAATAAATACATGCATTATAAAAAAAAAAAAAAAAAAAAAAAAATTTTGGTGCAGTGAAAGCTAAAAAGCTAAATAGCAAAAATTTTAAGCCAACACCATCAAACTTAAGTGAACATTTTTTAATTCAAAGTAGATACTACAAAATAAAAACAAAGTGAAAACCACTCGTGTGCAGTGAAAGCTAAATAGACTTGTTTTACGCCTACACCACCAAAGTGAAGTTAACACTTAAAGTTTAAAGTAGACACTACAAAGAAATAAAGTGAACCATCACAAAAGCAGTAAAAACTGCTTCAATAATTGTACAAAATTAATCAAAGACAACGTGCTTTTGATCAACGAAGAATGGCGGAAGGACAGCCTCAAGTAGTGCCTGTCGAACTGGTCGAAGAACTTGCTAGAAGAGAGCAACAATTGGAAGCGATGAGGCAAGCATACCTAGAACTAAGGATTAGAGCAGAAGTAAACAACAGAGATATCGTAATGAAAACAGTAAACAGCCTGCCTACATTCACCGGTACGGGTGACATCACAAAAAATTCATTTTTTAGAAGCATTGAATATCTATTATCTACAATCAATGACACCGAGTTAAGGAAGGAAGCGATACGAACAATTTTCTACAAGACGATACAAGGACCTGCAAAGAATGTAATAATCAACATACTAGAACCAGACAACTGGCAATTAATCAAAGAGACCCTGAAGTTACGATATCGACCTGACGTTGAACCACACCAGCTGTACAGGAAAGTTGCAAACCTCAAAGTAAATAATGTAAGTGAACTTATGATAGAGATTCAAGATATTAAATATAAGTCGGACGAACTAACTGTGTATTATACAGGCGACCATTATATAGACCTAAGTAATATGGACAGTATATTAATAAATACTATAAAAGAAATGACTCAGGGAATTTTACTAGACAAAATTTATAACGAAGGAAATTTAAACAATATTTTAAAAATAATGACGAGTAGAAGATTTGAAGACGGTTGCATCCGACCCGATTATAGGAAATTTAAAATAAAAGAAGATAGACCAACAAATGCATGGAACAGTAGGTATCAATACAAAGGACAACGATTTAATAATGCATCTGCGGATGGTAGAAATATGAATCAAAACATAGGTAACAGATATAATAATTCACCTCAAGAAAGGCAATGGAATCGAAATCCTTACTACCAAAATGAAATAAAATATAATAATTCTGGGCAGTATAGGCAAAATAATAATTTTAATAACGGAAGATTTAACAATTTTAATCAATTTGCAAATTCGGCTAATTTACAAAGACCACAGACAGGAAACCCTAGACAAGGTTCAGGCCAATATCGCCAAAACCCATTTAGGCAAGGTCAGGTTGAGCCCATGGAAATTGATAATATACAATCAAATATGAGTAGACTTCAATTGGTAGGACACCCTGATCCTCAGATTAGCCAAAATCGCTTAATCTCGGACAGGCAAAACCAAGAAGAAACTCCAGCAAACAATAGCAGAAGAGAAGAAGTTAATAACTGCATTTTTTTTATGAAACAGCCTTGGAATGGCTACCCAAAATAAAATTAGTAATTAATAATAAAACCTATAGTGCGCTCATAGATACAGCAGCTAGTTTTAGTTTAATTAATAGCGAAATAAATGATTTCCCGAAAGTAAAATTAAAAGACCCAATATTATTTAGTACAATTACAAATGAAGACGCAATAAATTATGAAGTGTGCACAGTAGCACCAGAAGAGTTTAATTTACCAAATAACGCACGAGTGAGATGGAAGGCAGCACCATTCACAGGGAGAAAGTACGAGTTCATAATCGGTATGGATATTTTAAGGTTTCTAAATGCACACATAAACGTTGAAAAAAGAATAATAATTTTAAATCAGGGAGAAAGCCCACTTCTAAATAATCCTTACAATTTTAACCAAATTTATGCCCTTGAAACCACTGATTTAAATTTAGACAGATTAAAGTTGGATCACTTAAACAAAGAGGAATATAAAGAAATTACAGCACTATTGAAACGATTTAATAATTTGTTGTTTAAAGAAGGTGATAAATTAACTAACACTACTGAAATTCAACATGAGATAAAAACGACAACCCAACAACAGATCAATTCAAAATTATATCGATATCCTCCTCAACATGAAATGGAAGTGAGGAAGCAAATAAAAGAGATAGAAGAACAAGGCATTATTCAAAAAAGTTATTCCAGATATTCCAGTCCATTAATAGTGGTACCAAAGAAGAACGGACAATTCGGGTAAAAAAAAATTTCGTTTAGTAGTCGATTATAGAAAGTTAAATGACGTAACAGTTGACGACAAATATCCTCTTCCCAACATTGATTCAATCCTAGGTAAACTAGGAAGGGCACAATACTTCACAACACTCGATTTAGCAAAGGGTTATCATCAAATCTTAGTAAAAAAGGAAGATAGGGAAAAAACTGCATTTGTTACACCTCACGGCTTGTACGAGTTCATAAGGATGCCGTTTGGACTAAAAAATGCTCCCGCAACCTTTCAGCGTCTCATGAACGAAATTTTGCGAAATTTTATAAATCGAACTTGCGTAGTTTATTTGGATGATATATTGATTTTTAGTACCACATTACAAGAACACGTAAAAGCAATTAAAGACATATTTAAAGTCCTGGAAAACAAAAATTTGAAAATACAGATAGGCGAATGTAATTTTTTGAGAAAAGAAACGGAATTTCTAGGCCATATCCTAACTAAAGACGGAATGAAACCGAACCCTAATAAGATTAAAGTGATTGAAAATTTAGAACTACCAAAAACTGAAAAGCAAATAAAAAGTTTTTTGGACTTGACCGGATACTATCGCAAATTCGTGAAGGACTATGCAAAAATAGCACAACCAATTACTAAATACTTGAAAAAAGGGGCAAAAATTAGTTTGAAAGACCCAACTTACATTGAAGCGTTCGAAAAATTAAAGACACTAATAAGTACACATCCAGTTTTACGCTACCCAGACTTTGAGAAGCAATTTACGTTGACAACAGATGCGTCTAATTACGCTATTGGCGCAGTATTATCGCAAAAAGGACATCCTGTTTGTTACGCTTCGAGAACTTTGAATAACCACGAAAGAAACTACTCTGCGACGGACAAAGAATTTTTAGCAATAATGTGGAGTGTCAACTATTTTAGACAATATGTGTACGGCAAAAGATTTAAAATTTTAACCGATCATCAACCAATCAAATTCTTACATACGAAATATAAAGGCAAGGACATATCACCACGACATCAGAGATGGCTACTAAAACTAGGAGAATATCAATTCGATATTGAATATTTGAAAGGCAAGGAAAACAAAGTAGCGGACTTCTTAAGCAGGATAGAAAACAGTGAGGATACTGTTTCGGAAAATCTAGAAAATAACAACATCAATGCTTTAAAATTGTTAAGGTACGGTCACACTTGTGAAACATTTGCTCAAAAAAGCGTAACCAACTTACACTAATGAAAAAAGTTTTGATCCAGACACTTATTTATCATATTTAACAGTTTGGAACACAACTAATGCACAATGTCATACAATCCAACTATATTGGCTACTCTTTAAATTGACAAACTTTTGTCTGAATTGAAAGATTTTTCATTAGCATTTAGTGGTTGCGCTTTTTTGGGCAAATGTTTGATAAGTGTGACCGTAGCCTTAGTCAATAACATAGAAGACGATGAAACAATGGCTACAGTACACTCAGCGGAAGAAGACTTAGGTGACCATTTTCCAATAAAAGAAGAAATAGTGAACAAATATAAAACTCAAATTATCCTAACAAATAATAAAACGGAAGACTTTAAAATATTACATGGAAAAAGAATTATATTTATTGCCGAAAGTGATTTTGAAGAAATAGCAAACATATTTAGAAGATTTATTACAGAAGGGAAGATTGGAATTTATGCGGAAATTTCAGATCACAGCTACAATAAAGTACAGGGAAAACTTATTGAAATGTATTCCAATGATAATCAGATAAAATTTATTAAGTGTACAAGGAGAGCACAACAGAAACAGAAGTCGAAGCCATTAAGCAAATTTCCCTGTACCACGTGAGAGAAAGTATGCATTCAGGTATCTTGGAAACATACAACCAAATAAGAAATAAAATATATATCCAAAATTAATGGAGTTGATTCAGATCGTTATAAATCAATGTGAAATTTGTCAGGAAGTAAAGTACGACAGACACCCCATCAAACCAAAATTTAATATTACAGAAACACCGACTAGAGAAAATGAAATTATACATATAGATACATATGTCATGAAAAGATTCCACTTTTTAACAGTTATATATAAATTTTCAAAATTCGGAGCAGCTTATCCGCTGACCGATAGAAATCATATTACCATTATTGAACAACTAGAAGACCATTTTACTAAATTAGGAAAACCAAGGAAAATAATTGCAGACAATGAATTTAAAACTGCAAGAATAAAGGAATTTTTGGACAATGAAAACATAGAACTTCATCTAACTAAACCTAACAGCCATACAGGCAATGCAGACATTGAAAGATTCCATAGCACAATAGCAGAAAAATTTAGGATTTTGTATAAATTAGAAAAAGGAATATCAGTGAAACAATTAATACAGAAAGCCATTCGAAATTATAAGGATAGATTCCATTCAGCGACAAAATATACACCAAACGAGGTGCATACTAATAAAGTAGATCTTGAAATAGTGAAAAATAATTTGGAAGCAACAAAACATAAAATCATAAATAAATTGAACAAAAATAGAGTGGATTATGAGGAAAAGAGATCAGAAGGGTTTATAAAAAACTATAAAGCGGTTAGGCATAAAGAGCAACCAAAGTATAGGAAAGTAAAATTGAAAAATATTCACCCTTACAACATTAAAAAACCATTAAAATTTACAGATACTAATCATGATACTGGTAATGTCGACATGGATACGACCGAATGAAAGCACAATGTTTGTAACGGAACTAGAGGACCAAATAGGATTTATTGACCTACAATTAAGAGACCAGAAAATAGTTAAGGACAGTGACATAGTATTACATATAATCGATGTTAAACAGATAGAAAATATTCTTAATGACATGACAGACAATATTATACTAGCGAAAGCAAGTAACAAGGACATACTACAAGCCGAACTACTAGAAGCAAGAAATAAATTAATGACGTTAGTACCCATAGAAAAAAGACAAAAGAGAGGACTTATAAATGCAATAGGTAGTGTAGCTAAATGGACATTTGGAACAATGGACGATGACGATAGACAGACCATACAAAAACATTTATTACAGACAAATGAGACATTAAACGAGCAAATCCATATAAACGAACATTTTAATTTAGCGATTGAACAAATAAAAAATATTGTAAAAAACGATAGGAGAGAAATTGAAAGAGGTCTTAATACTATAAATAAAATTGTAGACGAAGAATACCAACAACATATGTATTTACAAACAAATGACTAAAATTCAATTAATAAAAAGTAAAATAGAACAAATCCAAGATAATGTAGCCTCAGCCAAATACGGACTAGTTCACCCAAATATTTTAACAAATCATGAAATTAACAAATATAATATTGATTTTAATAAATTAAAATATTTACAATTAGGATTAGCAACCTTTAATAATACTTATTTAATATTAAGCATTAAAATACCAAAATTGTTCATACAAGTAAAAATAAGAAAAATTGTACCATTACCAAATAAAAATCAAAAAGAAATAGAAGCCAAAATAGAAGAAGTTTTTACGTATAAAAATAAAACTATGCAATTTGAAGAAAATAAACATTTCAGACAGTTAAAACCCAGCACTCATTGTATATTAACAAAAAATTGTAAATTAATAACAAACAGAGAATTAGAAATTATAGCGTTAGATGAAAAAAATTAATTGTTAAAAATGCGGTAAATTTATTTGTAAACAATACATGTAATAAAAATCATACTATTTTAAATGGAAATAATTTAATTCAATTTAACAATTGTTCAATAGAAATTAATGATTAGTATTATTCTAATTTAGTGGAAAAATTCGAAAGAAATATTATGAGCTTGCGATATGCTGATATAAAGAATTTTACAGAAAAACTTACTTTCGAGCAAATAGATGAAGAAAATAAAATTAATTTCAAAATATTTCTAATTTAAAAACCCATAATAAAGTCATATACGGGTGCAACATTTTTCTGATACTTACAATGATATTAATCATCATCATTTGGAAAACAAAGTTAAGATATATTAAAATAAATTCAAATGAACGAATTCATGAGAATTCTGATCTAAAGGGGGGAGAAGTTACATATACAACTAACTATATTGACATAAAATCGAATGAACCCGATAAATTCGAGGAATTTTTAAATCAAATTAATAAAACCAAGCAGTAACCCAATTTTATATTTCCGGTGCATTGCACAAGACATAATATTTCCAAAGTAATTAATCAGCATAATTTTAACAATAATTAAAATAATAAAACTTCACACACTTGTATAAATGAAAAGGTTTGCCAATAAATGTAATTTAAGCTAAGTATGCAAAATTGTAATTCATACATACATACATTTGAAGTTCTTTAACAAAATTAAATAAAATAACAAAATATAATTTAAGCTAAGCAAGCACAATTGTAATACATTTTAATTTGTTGAATAAAATTAAATAAAAGAACAGGCAGACTGATCTGACCACCAAAACTGATCACAACGTGTCTTCTCCAGATTTTTTAAAAACCCTCGAACGTCGGCAAGTAATAAAATTGGCGCAGTCGGTAGGATCCTAGTGTTTAAATTCAAGGATTTAGTGATACGTATAGCGTTCAGAAAAATAAATTTTTTTTTTTTACAATTATAAGAACAAAATTGTGAAGATGATTAATGGAATCAACTGGCTGGTATTCAAAAAATATCTTAGTAGTCACTGCGTAGAAAACATTCAGCTTAGATCATGCGATGATATTGAATTTAATATTGCCAATCTTAACGAAAATATTAAACAGGCTGCTGAACACGCCACTACCTCCTATCCGCAGACCGGCTTTAACAGAATTTATTCTACGGAAATTGAACGTCTTGTATGTGAAAAAAGGAGAGCTAGAAGAGAATGGCAACAACACAGATCACCCCTAAATAAAATCAGACTTAAAGAATGTACTAAACGACTCAAAGAGCTGCTATCATCGGAAAAAACTGCACTACTGGAAAAGTATTTAGAAGGTCTTGATGTAACGTCCGCATCTAATTACTCTTTATGGCGCGCTACTAGAAATCTTAAACGACCCGTTGATCTTAAATCACCATTGCGTACTGCGACCGGAGGCTGGGCAAGAAGTGATAGTGAGAAAGGTAACTTATTTTCTGAGCATTTAAAATCTGTATTCACTCCCAATTCATGTACGGGTGCTGCTGATTTACCGAGTGTAGTTTCTCTACCCCCTCGTCCCTTAAGGTTTAAGATGCGTGAAGTACAAAAAATAACTGCTGAACTCAACCCGAAGAAAGCTCCAGGTATTGATGGCATTAGTAACAAAATGCTCATGAACTTGCCTCATATTGCAATAAGAATCCTGCTATTTACTTTTAATGCTATTTTAAGAATGCAGTATTTTCCACATAACTGGAAACTGGCCAAGATCAAAATGATTCCAAAGGCGGGAAAAGATCTTACCAAGACTGAGTCATATAGGCCTATAAGCTTACTATCTACAATCTCAAAGCTTTTCGAAAAGCTGCTCATGACTAAATTGTCCAAAATTTTAACTGATAATGGGTGCATCCCGGACCATCAATTTGGCTTTAGAAGTCAGCACAGCACGATTGAACAAACGCATAGACTGGTCCAAGTTGTAAGAAGAACATTTGAAGAAAAGAAGTATTGTTCTGCTCTCTTTATTGATGTTTCTCAGGCATTTGATAAAGTATGGCTCGAAGGCCTAGTTTTAAAATTGAAGACATATCTGCCAATAAACATTCAAAAGCTTTTGGAAAGTTATATTATTGATAGGAAGTTCACTGTTGTGGAAGGAGAGTTCACGAGTGTGCCCGAATCTATATCTTCTGGTGTGCCCCAGGGTAGTATTCTGGGTCCTGTCTTGTATTTAATATATACTTGTGATATGCCTGTGAGCAATAATATCCATATTTCTACTTTTGCCGATGATACAGCCTGTATGAGTGTGCACGAAAACCCTTATGAGGCATCCCGCAATCTCCAGGAACATATCACTCAGCTGGAAATATGGTTGAACTTATGGAGAATTAAAGTCAATGAACAAAAGTGTGTCCATATAACGTTCACCCTAAGAAGAGATACTTGCTCCCCCATTCGAATCAACAATCATAATATTCCTCAACATTCCCAAGTGAAATACCTTGGTATACACCTTGATCGAAGACTTACATGGAAACATCATATTGACTCTAAGTTAACTCAGATGAAACTTAAGTTAACTCAAATCTATTGGTTGATTGGCAGAAACTCAACACTCAGCTAAGACTGCAAACTTTTACTGTACAAGTCGCTTTTGAAGCCAATATGGTGCTACGGAATTCAGTTATGGGACACTGCTTCAGCTTCCAATGTCGAGAGAATCCAACGAAGGCAAAACAAAATTTTACGGTTAATAACATCGGCTCCATGGTACATCCAAAATTCTATTATACATCGTGATTTAAATATGCCACTAGTGACTGAAGAAATTACAAAATACGCAGGCAAATATTTAACAAAACTCGAATCACATCCTAATCCGCTTGCTCGTAATATTTTGAACTTTACTGGACACATCCGCTTAAAAAAGAGGGACTACGGGCTCTTATACCTAACACTCCAGATGGGACTACTTGAAAATACTTCCCCCCCCCTTTTTTTTTTTGATTATCACTACTAATGTATTATTTATAACTACCACTAAGTTTATGTCCGACACTGGTCGGGCCTAATAATTTTTTTTTTATAGATTTAAGATTTGAATACTTATTGTTAGTTCACATATGAAGATACAATAAATAAATACATGCATTATAAAAAAAAAAAAAAAAAAAAAAAAAAAATTTTGGTGCAGTGAAAGCTAAAAAGCTAAATAGCAAAAATTTTAAGCCAACACCATCAAACTTAAGTGAACATTTTTTAATTCAAAGTAGATACTACAAAATAAAAACAAAGTGAAAACCACTCGTGTGCAGTGAAAGCTAAATAGACTTGTTTTACGCCTACACCACCAAAGTGAAGTTAACACTTAAAGTTTAAAGTAGACACTACAAAGAAATAAAGTGAACCATCACAAAAGCAGTAAAAACTGCTTCAATAATTGTACAAAATTAATCAAAGACAACGTGCTTTTGATCAACGAAGAATGGCGGAAGGACAGCCTCAAGTAGTGCCTGTCGAACTGGTCGAAGAACTTGCTAGAAGAGAGCAACAATTGGAAGCGATGAGGCAAGCATACCTAGAACTAAGGATTAGAGCAGAAGTAAACAACAGAGATATCGTAATGAAAACAGTAAACAGCCTGCCTACATTCACCGGTACGGGTGACATCACAAAAAATTCATTTTTTAGAAGCATTGAATATCTATTATCTACAATCAATGACACCGAGTTAAGGAAGGAAGCGATACGAACAATTTTCTACAAGACGATACAAGGACCTGCAAAGAATGTAATAATCAACATACTAGAACCAGACAACTGGCAATTAATCAAAGAGACCCTGAAGTTACGATATCGACCTGACGTTGAACCACACCAGCTGTACAGGAAAGTTGCAAACCTCAAAGTAAATAATGTAAGTGAACTTATGATAGAGATTCAAGATATTAAATATAAGTCGGACGAACTAACTGTGTATTATACAGGCGACCATTATATAGACCTAAGTAATATGGACAGTATATTAATAAATACTATAAAAGAAATGACTCAGGGAATTTTACTAGACAAAATTTATAACGAAGGAAATTTAAACAATATTTTAAAAATAATGACGAGTAGAAGATTTGAAGACGGTTGCATCCGACCCGATTATAGGAAATTTAAAATAAAAGAAGATAGACCAACAAATGCATGGAACAGTAGGTATCAATACAAAGGACAACGATTTAATAATGCATCTGCGGATGGTAGAAATATGAATCAAAACATAGGTAACAGATATAATAATTCACCTCAAGAAAGGCAATGGAATCGAAATCCTTACTACCAAAATGAAATAAAATATAATAATTCTGGGCAGTATAGGCAAAATAATAATTTTAATAACGGAAGATTTAACAATTTTAATCAATTTGCAAATTCGGCTAATTTACAAAGACCACAGACAGGAAACCCTAGACAAGGTTCAGGCCAATATCGCCAAAACCCATTTAGGCAAGGTCAGGTTGAGCCCATGGAAATTGATAATATACAATCAAATATGAGTAGACTTCAATTGGTAGGACACCCTGATCCTCAGATTAGCCAAAATCGCTTAATCTCGGACAGGCAAAACCAAGAAGAAACTCCAGCAAACAATAGCAGAAGAGAAGAAGTTAATAACTGCATTTTTTTTTATGAAACAGCCTTGGAATGGCTACCCAAAATAAAATTAGTAATTAATAATAAAACCTATAGTGCGCTCATAGATACAGCAGCTAGTTTTAGTTTAATTAATAGCGAAATAAATGATTTCCCGAAAGTAAAATTAAAAGACCCAATATTATTTAGTACAATTACAAATGAAGACGCAATAAATTATGAAGTGTGCACAGTAGCACCAGAAGAGTTTAATTTACCAAATAACGCACGAGTGAGATGGAAGGCAGCACCATTCACAGGGAGAAAGTACGAGTTCATAATCGGTATGGATATTTTAAGGTTTCTAAATGCACACATAAACGTTGAAAAAAGAATAATAATTTTAAATCAGGGAGAAAGCCCACTTCTAAATAATCCTTACAATTTTAACCAAATTTATGCCCTTGAAACCACTGATTTAAATTTAGACAGATTAAAGTTGGATCACTTAAACAAAGAGGAATATAAAGAAATTACAGCACTATTGAAACGATTTAATAATTTGTTGTTTAAAGAAGGTAATAAATTAACTAACACTACTGAAATTCAACATGAGATAAAAACGACAACCCAACAACAGATCAATTCAAAATTATATCGATATCCTCCTCAACATGAAATGGAAGTGAGGAAGCAAATAAAAGAGATAGAAGAACAAGGCATTATTCAAAAAAGTTATTCCAGATATTCCAGTCCATTAATAGTGGTACCAAAGAAGAACGGACAATTCGGGTAAAAAAAAATTTCGTTTAGTAGTCGATTATAGAAAGTTAAATGACGTAACAGTTGACGACAAATATCCTCTTCCCAACATTGATTCAATCCTAGGTAAACTAGGAAGGGCACAATACTTCACAACACTCGATTTAGCAAAGGGTTATCATCAAATCTTAGTAAAAAAGGAAGATAGGGAAAAAACTGCATTTGTTACACCTCACGGCTTGTACGAGTTCATAAGGATGCCGTTTGGACTAAAAAATGCTCCCGCAACCTTTCAGCGTCTCATGAACGAAATTTTGCGAAATTTTATAAATCGAACTTGCGTAGTTTATTTGGATGATATATTGATTTTTAGTACCACATTACAAGAACACGTAAAAGCAATTAAAGACATATTTAAAGTCCTGGAAAACAAAAATTTTAAAATACAGATAGGCGAATGTAATTTTTTGAGAAAAGAAACGGAATTTCTAGGCCATATCCTAACTAAAGACGGAATGAAACCGAACCCTAATAAGATTAAAGTGATTGAAAATTTAGAACTACCAAAAACTGAAAAGCAAATAAAAAGTTTTTTGGACTTGACCGGATACTATCGCAAATTCGTGAAGGACTATGCAAAAATAGCACAACCAATTACTAAATACTTGAAAAAAGGGGCAAAAATTAGTTTGAAAGACCCAACTTACATTGAAGCGTTCGAAAAATTAAAGACACTAATAAGTACACATCCAGTTTTACGCTACCCAGACTTTGAGAAGCAATTTACGTTGACAACAGATGCGTCTAATTACGCTATTGGCGCAGTATTATCGCAAAAAGGACATCCTGTTTGTTACGCTTCGAGAACTTTGAATAACCACGAAAGAAACTACTCTGCGACGGACAAAGAATTTTTAGCAATAATGTGGAGTGTCAACTATTTTAGACAATATGTGTACGGCAAAAGATTTAAAATTTTAACCGATCATCAACCAATCAAATTCTTACATACGAAATATAAAGGAAAGGACATATCACCACGACATCAGAGATGGCTACTAAAACTAGGAGAATATCAATTCGATATTGAATATTTGAAAGGCAAGGAAAACAAAGTAGCGGACTTCTTAAGCAGGATAGAAAACAGTGAGGATACTGTTTCGGAAAATCTAGAAAATAACAACATCAATGCTTTAAAATTGTTAAGGTACGGTCACACTTGTGAAACATTTGCTCAAAAAAGCGTAACCAACTTACACTAATGAAAAAAGTTTTGATCCAGACACTTGTTTATCATATTTAACAGTTTGGAACACAACTAATGCACAATGTCATACAATCCAACTATATTGGCTACTCTTTAAATTGACAAACTTTTGTCTGAATTGAAAGATTTTTCATTAGCATTTAGTGGTTGCGCTTTTTTGGGCAAATGTTTGATAAGTGTGACCGTAGCCTTAGTCAATAACATAGAAGACGATGAAACAATGGCTACAGTACACTCAGCGGAAGAAGACTTAGGTGACCATTTTCCAATAAAAGAAGAAATAGTGAACAAATATAAAACTCAAATTATCCTAACAAATAATAAAACGGAAGACTTTAAAATATTACATGGAAAAAGAATTATATTTATTGCCGAAAGTGATTTTGAAGAAATAGCAAACATATTTAGAAGATTTATTACAGAAGGGAAGATTGGAATTTATGCGGAAATTTCAGATCACAGCTACAATAAAGTACAGGGAAAACTTATTGAAATGTATTCCAATGATAATCAGATAAAATTTATTAAGTGTACAAGGAGAGCACAACAGAAACAGAAGTCGAAGCCATTAAGCAAATTTCCCTGTACCACGTGAGAGAAAGTATGCATTCAGGTATCTTGGAAACATACAACCAAATAAGAAATAAAATATATATCCAAAATTAATGGAGTTGATTCAGATCGTTATAAATCAATGTGAAATTTGTCAGGAAGTAAAGTACGACAGACACCCCATCAAACCAAAATTTAATATTACAGAAACACCGACTAGAGAAAATGAAATTATACATATAGATACATATGTCATGAAAAGATTCCACTTTTTAACAGTTATATATAAATTTTCAAAATTCGGAGCAGCTTATCCGCTGACCGGTAGAAATCATATTACCATTATTGAACAACTAGAAGACCATTTTACTAAATTAGGAAAACCAAGGAAAATAATTGCAGACAATGAATTTAAAACTGCAAGAATAAAGGAATTTTTGGACAATGAAAACATAGAACTTCATCTAACTAAACCTAACAGCCATACAGGCAATGCAGACATTGAAAGATTCCATAGCACAATAGCAGAAAAATTTAGGATTTTGTATAAATTAGAAAAAGGAATATCAGTGAAACAATTAATACAGAAAGCCATTCGAAATTATAATGATAGATTCCATTCAGCGACAAAATATACACCAAACGAGGTGCATACTAATAAAGTAGATCTTGAAATAGTGAAAAATAATTTGGAAGCAACAAAACATAAAATCATAAATAAATTGAACAAAAATAGAGTGGATTATGAGGAAAAGAGATCAGAAGGGTTTATAAAAAACTATAAAGCGGTTAGGCATAAAGAGCAACCAAAGTATAGGAAAGTAAAATTGAAAAATATTCACCCTTACAACATTAAAAAACCATTAAAATTTACAGATACTAATCATGATACTGGTAATGTCGACATGGATACGACCGAATGAAAGCACAATGTTTGTAACGGAACTAGAGGACCAAATAGGATTTATTGACCTACAATTAAGAGACCAGAAAATAGTTAAGGACAGTGACATAGTATTACATATAATCGATGTTAAACAGATAGAAAATATTCTTAATGACATGACAGACAATATTATACTAGCGAAAGCAAGTAACAAGGACATACTACAAGCCGAACTACTAGAAGCAAGAAATAAATTAATGACGTTAGTACCCATAGAAAAAAGACAAAAGAGAGGACTTATAAATGCAATAGGTAGTGTAGCTAAATGGACATTTGGAACAATGGACGATGACGATAGACAGACCATACAAAAACATTTATTACAGACAAATGAGACATTAAACGAGCAAATCCATATAAACGAACATTTTAATTTAGCGATTGAACAAATAAAAAATATTGTAAAAAACGATAGGAGAGAAATTGAAAGAGGTCTTAATACTATAAATAAAATTGTAGACGAAGAATACCAACAACATATGTATTTACAAACAAATGACTAAAATTCAATTAATAAAAAGTAAAATAGAACAAATCCAAGATAATGTAGCCTCAGCCAAATACGGACTAGTTCACCCAAATATTTTAACAAATCATGAAATTAACAAATATAATATTGATTTTAATAAATTAAAATATTTACAATTAGGATTAGCAACCTTTAATAATACTTATTTAATATTAAGCATTAAAATACCAAAATTGTTCATACAAGTAAAAATAAGAAAAATTGTACCATTACCAAATAAAAATCAAAAAGAAATAGAAGCCAAAATAGAAGAAGTTTTTACGTATAAAAATAAAACTATGCAATTTGAAGAAAATAAACATTTCAGACAGTTAAAACCCAGCACTCATTGTATATTAACAAAAAATTGTAAATTAATAACAAACAGAGAATTAGAAATTATAGCGTTAGATGAAAAAACATTAATTGTTAAAAATGCGGTAAATTTATTTGTAAACAATACATGTAATAAAAATCATACTATTTTAAATGGAAATAATTTAATTCAATTTAACAATTGTTCAATAGAAATTAATGATTAGTATTATTCTAATTTAGTGGAAAAATTCGAAAGAAATATTATGAGCTTGCGATATGCTGATATAAAGAATTTTACAGAAAAACTTACTTTCGAGCAAATAGATGAAGAAAATAAAATTAATTTCAAAAATATTTCTAATTTAAAAACCCATAATAAAGTCATATACGGGTGCAACATTTTTCTGATACTTACAATGATATTAATCATCATCATTGGGAAAACAAAGTTAAGATATGTATATTAAAATAAATTCAAATGAACGAATTCATGAGAATTCTGATCTAAAGGGGGGAGAAGTTACATATACAACTAACTATATTGACATAAAATCGAATGAACCCGATAAATTCGAGGAATTTTTAAATCAAATTAATAAAACCAAGCAGTAACCCAATTTTATATTTCCGGTGCATTGCACAAGACATAATATTTCCAAAGTAATTAATCAGCATAATTTTAACAATAATTAAAATAATAAAACTTCACACACTTGTATAAATGAAAAGGTTTGCCAATAAATGTAATTTAAGCTAAGTATGCAAAATTGTAATTCATACATACATACATTTGAAGTTCTTTAACAAAATTAAATAAAATAACAAAATATAATTTAAGCTAAGCAAGCACAATTGTAATACATTTTAATTTGTTGAATAAAATTAAATAAAAGAACAGGCAGACTGATCTGACCACCAAAACTGATCACAACGTGTCTTCTCCAGATTTTTTAAAAACCCTCGAACGTCGGCAAGTAATAAAATTGGCGCAGTCGGTAGGATCCTAGTGTTTAAATTCAAGGATTTAGTGATACGTATAGCGTTCAGAAAAATAAAATTTTTTTTTTTACAATTATAAGAACAAAATTGTGAAGATGATTAATGGAATCAACTGGCTGGTATTCAAAAAATATCTTAGTAGTCACTGCGTAGAAAACATTCAGCTTAGATCATGCGATGATATTGAATTTAATATTGCCAATCTTAACGAAAATATTAAACAGGCTGCTGAACACGCCACTACCTCCTATCCGCAGACCGGCTTTAACAGAATTTATTCTACGGAAATTGAACGTCTTGTATGTGAAAAAAGGAGAGCTAGAAGAGAATGGCAACAACACAGATCACCACTAAATAAAATCAGACTTAAAGAATGTACTAAACGACTCAAAGAGCTGCTATCATCGGAAAAAACTGCACTACTGGAAAAGTATTTAGAAGGTCTTGATGTAACGTCCGCATCTAATTACTCTTTATGGCGCGCTACTAGAAATCTTAAACGACCTGTTGATCTTAAATCACCATTGCGTACTGCGACCGGAGGCTGGGCAAGAAGTGATAGTGAGAAAGGTAACTTATTTTCTGAGCATTTAAAATCTGTATTCACTCCCAATTCATGTACGGGTGCTGCTGATTTACCGAGTGTAGTTTCTCTACCCCCTCGTCCCTTAAGGTTTAAGATGCGTGAAGTACAAAAAGTAACTGCTGAACTCAACCCGAAGAAAGCTCCAGGTATTGATGGCATTAGTAACAAAATGCTCATGAACTTGCCTCATATTGCAATAAGAATCCTGCTATTTACTTTTAATGCTATTTTAAGAATGCAGTATTTTCCACATAACTGGAAACTGGCCAAGATCAAAATGATTCCAAAGGCGGGAAAAGATCTTACCAAGACTGAGTCATATAGGCCTATAAGCTTACTATCTACAATCTCAAAGCTTTTCGAAAAGCTGCTCATGACTAAATTGTCCAAAATTTTAACTGATAATGGGTGCATCCCGGACCATCAATTTGGCTTTAGAAGTCAGCACAGCACGATTGAACAAACGCATAGACTGGTCCAAGTTGTAAGAAGAACATTTGAAGAAAAGAAGTATTGTTCTGCTCTCTTTATTGATGTTTCTCAGGCATTTGATAAAGTATGGCTCGAAGGCCTAGTTTTAAAATTGAAGACATATCTGCCAATAAACATTCAAAAGCTTTTGGAAAGTTATATTATTGATAGGAAGTTCACTGTTGTGGAAGGAGAGTTCACGAGTGTGCCCGAATCTATATCTTCTGGTGTGCCCCAGGGTAGTATTCTGGGTCCTGTCTTGTATTTAATATATACTTGTGATATGCCTGTGAGCAATAATATCCATATTTCTACTTTTGCCGATGATACAGCCTGTATGAGTGTGCACGAAAACCCTTATGAGGCATCCCGCGATCTCCAGGAACATATCACTCAGCTGGAAATATGGTTGAACTTATGGAGAATTAAAGTCAATGAACAAAAGTGTGTCCATATAACGTTCACCCTAAGAAGAGATACTTGCTCCCCCATTCGAATCAACAATCATAATATTCCTCAACATTCCCAAGTGAAATACCTTGGTATACACCTTGATCGAAGACTTACATGGAAACATCATATTGACTCTAAGTTAACTCAGATGAAACTTAAGTTAACTCAAATCTATTGGTTGATTGGCAGAAACTCAACACTCAGCTAAGACTGCAAACTTTTACTGTACAAGTCGCTTTTGAAGCCAATATGGTGCTACGGAATTCAGTTATGGGACACTGCTTCAGCTTCCAATGTCGAGAGAATCCAACGAAGGCAAAACAAAATTTTACGGTTAATAACATCGGCTCCATGGTACATCCAAAATTCTATTATACATCGTGATTTAAATATGCCACTAGTGACTGAAGAAATTACAAAATACGCAGGCAAATATTTAACAAAACTCGAATCACATCCTAATCCGCTTGCTCGTAATATTTTGAACTTTACTGGACACATCCGCTTAAAAAAGAGGGACTACGGGCTCTTATACCTAACACTCCAGATGGGACTACTTGAAAATACTTCCCCCCCCCTTTTTTTTTTTGATTATCACTACTAATGTATTATTTATAACTACCACTAAGTTTATGTCCGACACTGGTCGGGCCTAATAATTTTTTTTTTATAGATTTAAGATTTGAATACTTATTGTTAGTTCACATATGAAGATACAATAAATAAATACATGCATTATAAAAAAAAAAAAAAAAAAAAAAAAAATTTTGGTGCAGTGAAAGCTAAAAAGCTAAATAGCAAAAATTTTAAGCCAACACCATCAAACTTAAGTGAACATTTTTTAATTCAAAGTAGATACTACAAAATAAAAACAAAGTGAAAACCACTCGTGTGCAGTGAAAGCTAAATAGACTTGTTTTACGCCTACACCACCAAAGTGAAGTTAACACTTAAAGTTTAAAGTAGACACTACAAAGAAATAAAGTGAACCATCACAAAAGCAGTAAAAACTGCTTCAATAATTGTACAAAATTAATCAAAGACAACGTGCTTTTGATCAACGAAGAATGGCGGAAGGACAGCCTCAAGTAGTGCCTGTCGAACTGGTCGAAGAACTTGCTAGAAGAGAGCAACAATTGGAAGCGATGAGGCAAGCATACCTAGAACTAAGGATTAGAGCAGAAGTAAACAACAGAGATATCGTAATGAAAACAGTAAACAGCCTGCCTACATTCACCGGTACGGGTGACATCACAAAAAATTCATTTTTTAGAAGCATTGAATATCTATTATCTACAATCAATGACACCGAGTTAAGGAAGGAAGCGATACGAACAATTTTCTACAAGACGATACAAGGACCTGCAAAGAATGTAATAATCAACATACTAGAACCAGACAACTGGCAATTAATCAAAGAGACCCTGAAGTTACGATATCGACCTGACGTTGAACCACACCAGCTGTACAGGAAAGTTGCAAACCTCAAAGTAAATAATGTAAGTGAACTTATGATAGAGATTCAAGATATTAAATATAAGTCGGACGAACTAACTGTGTATTATACAGGCGACCATTATATAGACCTAAGTAATATGGACAGTATATTAATAAATACTATAAAAGAAATGACTCAGGGAATTTTACTAGACAAAATTTATAACGAAGGAAATTTAAACAATATTTTAAAAATAATGACGAGTAGAAGATTTGAAGACGGTTGCATCCGACCCGATTATAGGAAATTTAAAATAAAAGAAGATAGACCAACAAATGCATGGAACAGTAGGTATCAATACAAAGGACAACGATTTAATAATGCATCTGCGGATGGTAGAAATATGAATCAAAACATAGGTAACAGATATAATAATTCACCTCAAGAAAGGCAATGGAATCGAAATCCTTACTACCAAAATGAAATAAAATATAATAATTCTGGGCAGTATAGGCAAAATAATAATTTTAATAACGGAAGATTTAACAATTTTAATCAATTTGCAAATTCGGCTAATTTACAAAGACCACAGACAGGAAACCCTAGACAAGGTTCAGGCCAATATCGCCAAAACCCATTTAGGCAAGGTCAGGTTGAGCCCATGGAAATTGATAATATACAATCAAATATGAGTAGACTTCAATTGGTAGGACACCCTGATCCTCAGATTAGCCAAAATCGCTTAATCTCGGACAGGCAAAACCAAGAAGAAACTCCAGCAAACAATAGCAGAAGAGAAGAAGTTAATAACTGCATTTTTTTTTATGAAACAGCCTTGGAATGGCTACCCAAAATAAAATTAGTAATTAATAATAAAACCTATAGTGCGCTCATAGATACAGCAGCTAGTTTTAGTTTAATTAATAGCGAAATAAATGATTTCCCGAAAGTAAAATTAAAAGACCCAATATTATTTAGTACAATTACAAATGAAGACGCAATAAATTATGAAGTGTGCACAGTAGCACCAGAAGAGTTTAATTTACCAAATAACGCACGAGTGAGATGGAAGGCAGCACCATTCACAGGGAGAAAGTACGAGTTCATAATCGGTATGGATATTTTAAGGTTTCTAAATGCACACATAAACGTTGAAAAAAGAATAATAATTTTAAATCAGGGAGAAAGCCCACTTCTAAATAATCCTTACAATTTTAACCAAATTTATGCCCTTGAAACCACTGATTTAAATTTAGACAGATTAAAGTTGGATCACTTAAACAAAGAGGAATATAAAGAAATTACAGCACTATTGAAACGATTTAATAATTTGTTGTTTAAAGAAGGTGATAAATTAACTAACACTACTGAAATTCAACATGAGATAAAAACGACAACCCAACAACAGATCAATTCAAAATTATATCGATATCCTCCTCAACATGAAATGGAAGTGAGGAAGCAAATAAAAGAGATAGAAGAACAAGGCATTATTCAAAAAAGTTATTCCAGATATTCCAGTCCATTAATAGTGGTACCAAAGAAGAACGGACAATTCGGGTAAAAAAAAATTTCGTTTAGTAGTCGATTATAGAAAGTTAAATGACGTAACAGTTGACGACAAATATCCTCTTCCCAACATTGATTCAATCCTAGGTAAACTAGGAAGGGCACAATACTTCACAACACTCGATTTAGCAAAGGGTTATCATCAAATCTTAGTAAAAAAGGAAGATAGGGAAAAAACTGCATTTGTTACACCTCACGGCTTGTACGAGTTCATAAGGATGCCGTTTGGACTAAAAAATGCTCCCGCAACCTTTCAGCGTCTCATGAACGAAATTTTGCGAAATTTTATAAATCGAACTTGCGTAGTTTATTTGGATGATATATTGATTTTTAGTACCACATTACAAGAACACGTAAAAGCAATTAAAGACATATTTAAAGTCCTGGAAAACAAAAATTTGAAAATACAGATAGGCGAATGTAATTTTTTGAGAAAAGAAACGGAATTTCTAGGCCATATCCTAACTAAAGACGGAATGAAACCGAACCCTAATAAGATTAAAGTGATTGAAAATTTAGAACTACCAAAAACTGAAAAGCAAATAAAAAGTTTTTTGGACTTGACCGGATACTATCGCAAATTCGTGAAGGACTATGCAAAAATAGCACAACCAATTACTAAATACTTGAAAAAAGGGGCAAAAATTAGTTTGAAAGACCCAACTTACATTGAAGCGTTCGAAAAATTAAAGACACTAATAAGTACACATCCAGTTTTACGCTACCCAGACTTTGAGAAGCAATTTACGTTGACAACAGATGCGTCTAATTACGCTATTGGCGCAGTATTATCGCAAGAAGGACATCCTGTTTGTTACGCTTCGAGAACTTTGAATAACCACGAAAGAAACTACTCTGCGACGGACAAAGAATTTTTAGCAATAATGTGGAGTGTCAACTATTTTAGACCATATGTGTACGGCAAAAGATTTAAAATTTTAACCGATCATCAACCAATCAAATTCTTACATACGAAATATAAAGGCAAGGACATATCACCACGACATCAGAGATGGCTACTAAAACTAGGAGAATATCAATTCGATATTGAATATTTGAAAGGCAAGGAAAACAAAGTAGCGGACTTCTTAAGCAGGATAGAAAACAGTGAGGATACTGTTTCGGAAAATCTAGAAAATAACAACATCAATGCTTTAAAATTGTTAAGGTACGGTCACACTTGTGAAACATTTGCTCAAAAAAGCGTAACCAACTTACACTAATGAAAAAAGTTTTGATCCAGACACTTGTTTATCATATTTAACAGTTTGGAACACAACTAATGCACAATGTCATACAATCCAACTATATTGGCTACTCTTTAAATTGACAAACTTTTGTCTGAATTGAAAGATTTTTCATTAGCATTTAGTGGTTGCGCTTTTTTGGGCAAATGTTTGATAAGTGTGACCGTAGCCTTAGTCAATAACATAGAAGACGATGAAACAATGGCTACAGTACACTCAGCGGAAGAAGACTTAGGTGACCATTTTCCAATAAAAGAAGAAATAGTGAACAAATATAAAACTCAAATTATCCTAACAAATAATAAAACGGAAGACTTTAAAATATTACATGGAAAAAGAATTATATTTATTGCCGAAAGTGATTTTGAAGAAATAGCAAACATATTTAGAAGATTTATTACAGAAGGGAAGATTGGAATTTATGCGGAAATTTCAGATCACAGCTACAATAAAGTACAGGGAAAACTTATTGAAATGTATTCCAATGATAATCAGATAAAATTTATTAAGTGTACAAGGAGAGCACAACAGAAACAGAAGTCGAAGCCATTAAGCAAATTTCCCTGTACCACGTGAGAGAAAGTATGCATTCAGGTATCTTGGAAACATACAACCAAATAAGAAATAAAATATATATCCAAAATTAATGGAGTTGATTCAGATCGTTATAAATCAATGTGAAATTTGTCAGGAAGTAAAGTACGACAGACACCCCATCAAACCAAAATTTAATATTACAGAAACACCGACTAGAGAAAATGAAATTATACATATAGATACATATGTCATGAAAAGATTCCACTTTTTAACAGTTATATATAAATTTTCAAAATTCGGAGCAGCTTATCCGCTGACCGATAGAAATCATATTACCATTATTGAACAACTAGAAGACCATTTTACTAAATTAGGAAAACCAAGGAAAATAATTGCAGACAATGAATTTAAAACTGCAAGAATAAAGGAATTTTTGGACAATGAAAACATAGAACTTCATCTAACTAAACCTAACAGCCATACAGGCAATGCAGACATTGAAAGATTCCATAGCACAATAGCAGAAAAATTTAGGATTTTGTATAAATTAGAAAAAGGAATATCAGTGAAACAATTAATACAGAAAGCCATTCGAAATTATAAGGATAGATTCCATTCAGCGACAAAATATACACCAAACGAGGTGCATACTAATAAAGTAGATCTTGAAATAGTGAAAAATAATTTGGAAGCAACAAAACATAAAATCATAAATAAATTGAACAAAAATAGAGTGGATTATGAGGAAAAGAGATCAGAAGGGTTTATAAAAAACTATAAAGCGGTTAGGCATAAAGAGCAACCAAAGTATAGGAAAGTAAAATTGAAAAATATTCACCCTTACAACATTAAAAAACCATTAAAATTTACAGATACTAATCATGATACTGGTAATGTCGACATGGATACGACCGAATGAAAGCACAATGTTTGTAACGGAACTAGAGGACCAAATAGGATTTATTGACCTACAATTAAGAGACCAGAAAATAGTTAAGGACAGTGACATAGTATTACATATAATCGATGTTAAACAGATAGAAAATATTCTTAATGACATGACAGACAATATTATACTAGCGAAAGCAAGTAACAAGGACATACTACAAGCCGAACTACTAGAAGCAAGAAATAAATTAATGACGTTAGTACCCATAGAAAAAAGACAAAAGAGAGGACTTATAAATGCAATAGGTAGTGTAGCTAAATGGACATTTGGAACAATGGACGATGACGATAGACAGACCATACAAAAACATTTATTACAGACAAATGAGACATTAAACGAGCAAATCCATATAAACGAACATTTTAATTTAGCGATTGAACAAATAAAAAATATTGTAAAAAACGATAGGAGAGAAATTGAAAGAGGTCTTAATACTATAAATAAAATTGTAGACGAAGAATACCAACAACATATGTATTTACAAACAAATGACTAAAATTCAATTAATAAAAAGTAAAATAGAACAAATCCAAGATAATGTAGCCTCAGCCAAATACGGACTAGTTCACCCAAATATTTTAACAAATCATGAAATTAACAAATATAATATTGATTTTAATAAATTAAAATATTTACAATTAGGATTAGCAACCTTTAATAATACTTATTTAATATTAAGCATTAAAATACCAAAATTGTTCATACAAGTAAAAATAAGAAAAATTGTACCATTACCAAATAAAAATCAAAAAGAAATAGAAGCCAAAATAGAAGAAGTTTTTACGTATAAAAATAAAACTATGCAATTTGAAGAAAATAAACATTTCAGACAGTTAAAACCCAGCACTCATTGTATATTAACAAAAAATTGTAAATTAATAACAAACAGAGAATTAGAAATTATAGCGTTAGATGAAAAAACATTAATTGTTAAAAATGCGGTAAATTTATTTGTAAACAATACATGTAATAAAAATCATACTATTTTAAATGGAAATAATTTAATTCAATTTAACAATTGTTCAATAGAAATTAATGATTAGTATTATTCTAATTTAGTGGAAAAATTCGAAAGAAATATTATGAGCTTGCGATATGCTGATATAAAGAATTTTACAGAAAAACTTACTTTCGAGCAAATAGATGAAGAAAATAAAATTAATTTCAAAAATATTTCTAATTTAAAAACCCATAATAAAGTCATATACGGGTGCAACATTTTTCTGATACTTACAATGATATTAATCATCATCATTTGGAAAACAAAGTTAAGATATATTAAAATAAATTCAAATGAACGAATTCATGAGAATTCTGATCTAAAGGGGGGAGAAGTTACATATACAACTAACTATATTGACATAAAATCGAATGAACCCGATAAATTCGAGGAATTTTTAAATCAAATTAATAAAACCAAGCAGTAACCCAATTTTATATTTCCGGTGCATTGCACAAGACATAATATTTCCAAAGTAATTAATCAGCATAATTTTAACAATAATTAAAATAATAAAACTTCACACACTTGTATAAATGAAAAGGTTTGCCAATAAATGTAATTTAAGCTAAGTATGCAAAATTGTAATTCATACATACATACATTTGAAGTTCTTTAACAAAATTAAATAAAATAACAAAATATAATTTAAGCTAAGCAAGCACAATTGTAATACATTTTAATTTGTTGAATAAAATTAAATAAAAGAACAGGCAGACTGATCTGACCACCAAAACTGATCACAACGTGTCTTCTCCAGATTTTTTAAAAACCCTCGAACGTCGGCAAGTAATAAAATTCGCGTATAGATGTTAACACATCAAAAATGTTAAAAAAATTTTCAATGTGAAAAATATTTTATTAAAAAAATTCTTTTGAAACAAATTTAAAAATATGAAAAAAACTATTAAAAAATTGTGAAAAGTGATAAACGTTGCAAATTTTGTTAGTGGTAGCTGCAGTGGAGAAATTTTTTCAAGTTTATGTGAATAATTTTTATTATTATTATGCTACAACAAAATTACATTTTTGATATTTCGGATAAACTAAAAACCATGTTGTTTTTTTAATTGTTGTATTTTTTCATTGTTTTTGTAATCCTGATATTACCTGGAAATAAATGTGCCTTGATTGAAATCAATGCAAATGCTTACCAAAATTTGCTGTTTACGTTGACGGCACGTCTCAACCTGCATACATATGTATATAAAATAGAATTTACTAACGTTGTTAAGTGACGTTTGTAAGTCAGTGATGGTAGCATTGTAAGTTAAATGGAATAGGGGTATTTTGTCTCTGTTTTTTTGGTACTTTTGTTAATAATAATATCTATAATAATACCAATGTATGTATATGTAGTATAAATATACATACATAAGTACATACATACCCAGCAAAAAATTTCCAAAAAGGTAATCGAGTTTGGAATTAAGCAGTTTTTGTGGAAGCACTTCCCTACTGGATTACCAACTTAATGATTTTAACAAGGCGTGAGACTAAAATAATCGATTCTTTAGAAGTACTTACATTTTTTTATTTGTCAACATTTCACGTAATCTATTTCGTCTAAAAAAATCATTCTCTTCATTTAGCAACTTGCACGTAATTTTTTTAAATTTTAGGTAATGTGGTTTGTAAGCGAGTAATGGAAATTGGCAATCAGAAAAGTAAGTCATTATATGACAAGTAGTTCTAATGGTAATGTGTAATTTTTTGCTGGGTACATATTTGTTGTTTGATAAAATTTATAATTTTTGTTATAGTGCAATTTTTAGTAAGTGACCTCTCGGGTTTTTTCGACTAAAGAATTTGCGTGAGTAAAGATCTTCCTAAAATATGTGTAAAAAAAATTTTTGGTTATTTTTTTACCCAAATTTTTTTTTTCAATTTCCAACCCTGAGACCATAACTTCAATTTTTCTGGTTTTAATACGAGTACTAATTTATTTATTTCTAAAATATAGAATATATTTAATTAACAAAGAAATAACTAGCTTTATTTAATTGGTTCTATATATAATTTGAAATTTATTTGCTGGTGGTTCAGCGTTGTCTATATATTTCATTGTTGCTGTAACAAATCATCAGTAGATTTCAACCACTCATTTTGAATAGTCACAAACCTCTTATCTTATGCACAGACTTTCAAGAACTATTTGAGAATTCACAAACAATAATATTTTTTGAAAATCACAAAAGAAAAATAAGCGTAGTAGGCTTAGAAACTAATACAAAAAACCCAGCAAATAATTTATATTCGATTTGAAATATATAGACAACGCTGAACCACCAGCAAATAAATTTCAAATTAAAATAAACTTCTGACAATATGTCGAATAATAAATTTCTTAAATGTTAAATTTAGATTTTATTTTTCATTTTGCCTTATAATTACTTTTATTGTTATCCAATGGATTTCTAATTGTATAAAGGTAAATAAATAAATATAAATTATTTGCTGGGTTTTTTGTATTAGTTTCTAAGCCTACTACGCTTATTTTTCTTTTGTGATTTTCAAAAAATATTATTATTTGTGAATTCTCAAATAGTTCTTGAAAGTCTGTGCATAAGATAAGAGGTTTGTGACTATTCAAAATGAGTGGTTGAAGTCTACTGATGATTTGTTACAGCAACAATGAAATATATAGTCAACGCTGAACCACCAGCAAATAAATTTCAAATTAAAATAAACTTCTGACAATATGTCGAATAATAAATTTCTTAATTGGTTCTATATATCAAAAAAGTGTACTTTTCCCAACCCTGTAATCATTCTTTTAGATTTTTTTGGTTCCTTATACCAATCTTGTTCTTTAAAAAATATATAAAATATGTTAAGTGAACAAAAGAAAAAGAAATAAGGAAAATACTAGTTTTATTTAGTTACTTTAATAAAAAAAGTTTAAATTTTCCTGCTGTGGAGTGTAAGTTTCCCAATCCTTGAATCATAATTTAAAATTTTTCTGATTTCTTACACCAATCTTTTTCTTTTAAGAATGTAAGATGTTTCAAATTTATAGATAAAAAGGAAAATTTTGTTTTAGTAGGTTATTTTTATATAAAAAAGTTAAAGTTCCCAAAACCTGGAAACGTCTTTTTTATTTTTTTTATATTTTAATACAAATTTTATTCGTATTGAAGTATAAAATAAGTTTATTTAACCAAAAAATCAAAAAATTAGTGTTATCTAGTTACTTTTATATGGCAAAATCAAGTTTAAGTTTTCCAGCTCTGAAACCGTCTGACCGATTTCGCTGATTTTCAATACCAATCTATTTTGGACCATTTCTGATGCACCAGTCCAAGACCGAAGCATCTAGCTTTTCTGGGAGCTTCGGAAAACCAGTTTCACGTACACCAGACGGACGGACGGACAGACGGACATCGCTTATTCATCTTCCCTATTCATAAGGACCCAGAATACATGTATATATATATATTATGGGTCGCATATAAATATTATGGAAATTACACACGGAATGACAAACACTTTTCTATTTTTGGTAAATGGTGGTGGTGATTTACTAGTGACGTTGTCAGTAGTACTACTGACCAGGTGTACCCCAGCCAATGGTATTATAAATTGGCATTTAACATTAGTTTGTCATTGCAAATCCACCACTAGAGTGTAGCACTACTGATTAAGTAGTTCTTTTGGGACCAAATGGAGACATTGGCACCAAAGATTCACTAGTAAATTTTAAGGGCTCTAGTCGACAATATCAGTAGTAGGGAACTGGCGGTTCTGGGACAATTAAAATTGTTAAATTGTGGCTGAAATTGTTAAATTGTGGGCTGAAATTGTTAAATTGTTGCTGAAATTGTTAAATTTGGGTAATTAAAATTTTAAAATTGTTAAATTCTTGGAAATTTGTGTTTTCGGCGGCGCTTTGATGTTTTTTGTTTACATTAGGAGTTTTTGTTTACATTAAGTGTATGTCTGTCTGTCCGTCTGTCGGTCTGTCTGCCTGACCGTGGATGTTTGTGTGTGGAATATTTTGTGTGAATGTATTAAGGCGGTTCATAGTTTGGCGGTTTTTATGTGTGTATGTGACGACGAGGAAAATCATGAAAATGATTTTTTCTAATACCAATGGTGAAATAGTGATTATTAATTTTTCCTAATGTCTACGGCAAAACATGTTTATTAATTTTTCCTAATGCCGACGGCAAAACATGAATATAATTTTTTCAAATGCCGACGGGAAAATGATTTTTCCTAATGACGACGGGAAAACATGATTATTATTTTTTTTTTCAAATGCCGACGGCAATACATGATAATTTTTCCTAATGCCGAAGGCAAAACATGATAATTATTTTTTTCAAATGCCGACGGCAAAACATGATTATTATTTTTTTCCTATTGCCGACGGCAAAACGTGAAAGTTATTTTTTCTAATGCTAATGTAGGTGTTGCTAGACTGTGGGAATTTAAGGCTGACCGTGACTTGAGTGGGTGGCGTTGTTGCCGTAATATGTAACCATAGGAATTCGTGGGTGTGTCTGTCTGTCTGTGAGAATTTAGTTGAAGCTTCGATTGGAAGGGGGGCGGGGTGTAGTAGAGCTAGATCAATTGCATGTATATATATATATGTGTGTGTGTGTGTGTGTGTGTGTGTGTGTGTATATGTGTGTGTGTGTACGTTTGTAGGAATTTCTATAGGAGCTTAAGGCTGATTGCGATTTATGAGGGGCGAGGTGTACTAGTAATATGTAACCGAGGGAGTCTGTCTGTTTGTATTTCTGTAGGAGTTTAAGGCTGACCATGATTTGGGTGGGCATGGTTGTTGACGTAATATGTAGCCATGGATATTTGTGGGTGTGTCTGTCTGTAGGAGTTTAAGGCTGATCGTGATTTGAGGTGGGTGAGGATGTTATTGAGGTAAATTGGTTATGTGTATGTATGTATGTATGGCCAGGGGAATTTGTGTATGCATATCTGGAGGAGAATTTAAGGCTAGTCGTGATTTGTGAAAGGTGGGGTGTTGTTGAAATTTTCTTGGATATTTCTTATATGAATTCTGCTATGTGTGTGTATTTGCGCTGATATTTATATGTAGGTGGAAATAAATTGTTTTCAGTATCGACATTTGGTACTATAAAATAATATCATATGTCTGGACTTCCCTAATCCTAGTATGCTTTTATACTTACTATTGCTTTATATTTTCTCATGCTTAAATTTGTCTCGCGTTGAAGTCGGTCTGTGTGAAATTTGTTTATATTACAGATTTTGTTTATTTAACTACATTCGTCTTCTTTGACTGAAAGAGTTTTCTACACACAGAGAAAAACCAACTTGAAATCAGTAAGAACCATGCTGAATTAATAAGAACCATTAGCGAAGGTTTAGCCATATTGAAATTTCTTATTTCAATATGGACAAAATATTAATTTACAGTATTCATTTATTAAACTCATTAGTTTGTAGATATCTCAATATACATTTTCTATTATATTAAAAATTATTGAATTAATGTGATGAATTCTTATTTTTAAGCTGCAGATTTTCCCTGAGTGTATGGATTGTTTATATTTGCATTGTGCTTTAACTAAACGACGCTTCATATATTTTCATGATGTAGATCTAATAAATACTTAAGCATTGATAAGAAATTTGATATGTATACATACATATCTACAAATTGATTTTATGTATGTATGTATGTATGCATGTATGTACATATATATGTACATACAAATAAGTGTTCAACTCAATCTTTGAATACATTTTTTATTTTATTTTTTGTCATGTGATGTCTGTTGTTGGTTATTAAAAACATTTTAATTTTTATCTGCGTTTACTTAAAAGTTTGTGAGGATTTTCTGTTTTAAGTAAAACTGAATTCTTGAAGATATGTACTTACATACTCTATAGTAATAGTAACTATAATAGAAATATTTCTTATACTTAATTTACAGTTTTTTAAAGTATAGGGTATAAAATTTTTTCTAGCTATAGCCTTCTACATTTATTTTGGAAAGCTTGCTTTGCTTTTTGAAAATGTATAAACATTTTTAAATGAAACTGATCCGGCACTCCAGCTTAGGTACTGATAGTTTTTTTTTTTTTTTGTTGTTAGTTAACTTACTTATTTTTTATTTTTTATTGATAAACATTGGAAATCAAAAGGGAGTTTTATATTGTAATTATTATTTTCATAATTGTTGAAAACAATCGCTGCTTTTTGTTTGTTTTTTGCGATGAAATCATTTGAATTACTTTTGCAACTTTACGCGTTTATAAAAATTATGTTATTTTCTATATTTCTTAATTTATAAGACTTTTAGACTTTGTCCTTTAGGGGTTATATATTCTATTATACGATTATGAATAAGAATGCAGTAAGCTGATGTATTTGCTTACTGCTTCAAATTAAAATTTTATTAAATTGAATAAAAGGAGTTTTTTTTTCTTAAACTCTGATGCAGTTAGAAGCGCTGGAGATTCTTTCATATAACAGCTTTTTTGAAATTTTTGATACATAGTATAATATAGAATTGGATAACATTTATTTTTAATTTTTATGTTAAGAAGTACCGGTATGAGACTGAATTTAAATGTACTTTTAAATTAGTTAAATCATAATGAACAAACATATTTTCTTCTTTAATAGCGATCAACAGAAAACGAACTCGTTTTCATATAATTTAGGTATACCCTATCGACGGCTCCTCTAGGATACAAGATGACTTTGTATGACGAAATTTCTGTTGCTTTATACTGATAATATGTTTACATTAATAAGATACATATACATATGTTTATTTTATGAACGGTGAGCACCTATGGCTTTTATTTAATGTTCTATATGACTTTTTTTTTTTTTTTCATTTTCTTTAATAATTTTCTCCCCATAATAGCATTCTAAATATTTCAAGGGCTCAAATGCTGTGTAGTCTCCTTCTGCAAACTTAACTAAACGTCTAACTTCTTCCAATGCTTCTTTATAAGAAGATATTTTGTTATGGTCTTCTTCTACGATACGTGCCCATCGGGCAGAGTGTACGTATTAGTTGGTCAGTCAGTCTCTATTTTTATTTATTTTTTTTTTCTTCTAATGTGCCACTCCTTTTTTCAGATTTTACTACTTGGAATAGAGAATTTTTGTATAATTTTTTTGCTGGGTATATACACTAGGTATGTAGAAATTAGTTTAGATACAAAGAAATGCATGTTTAATAAACAACTATTGTATCAAATCGATCTCAAATAACTCAGTTACGTCTACCAGCAATTCACCGTTGGTGTATTCATAAAGTGTTAGAAACAATGAAATATCTATGTTTTGAGAGAATTTTTCCCCTCAAGTATTTCTACATGAGGTTTGAGGGGTCAATCACTGTCGCATTCATATGTAATGATTATTCACTTAAAAAACGTCATCATCACCATCAATCATCTCCGTATACAATACATTCATGAGTTGGGTTGATCCAGATACAATTGCTGTCTCATCACCTTCTAACAGCTTTATATATTTTGCTAGTATGCATGCCTTAGCATGCTTCTATCGATAGTGACGTAAGAGTCCGAGATGTAGAGTGTTACAATTAAAAATCTTTACTATTAGAATTTACCAGTTCGCTCTTTTGAATTTTTACAAAGTAGATACATATGTATGTATTTCATTGACCACAAAATCATAAAATTTCTTTGCTTACAAAATTGTATGACGTGAGGATTTTTTTTTTTTTTTTTTTTTTTTTTTTTTTTTTTTTTTTTGAAATTATACATGCTTCGGCATGCTTTCATTTTTTTTCTATAAATTTATGTAATACTCATACAGATACAGATATAAAGTAAGATCTGTTTACTGTACATTTTAAAATTTATGCATGCTTCAGCATGATTCTAGTTGAAGCGTATATTCATTCACTAAGTTTGTTTGATACTTATTCATACACATGTACATTCTTAAAGATTGGATATCAAAGTCCAATTTCCGTAGTTTATCTATATTTTCTAAAGATCTGATAGCTAAAGAAATAAATAGAGTGAAGATCTTCTATAATAATCCCATTTTCATATTGTAAAATTTTGCGTGCTAGCGCTTTCGATGGGAAAATATACATACAACTTTATAAAAAGTGATAATATGATGTGCTGCTGAATATTGCACTATGTTATAGTTCATTTTAAGCACTGAAGTTTTAGCAATATTTCATTCCGACCAGAATTCCACTACATTTAGTTAATTATCTTTCTTAAGACTCATCATTCCTAATCAATCCTGCAAAAACAACACAAACTAGATTTTTCGTTTTAATTTTATTTTTTTTTTAATTCAACATTCATTCTTCAAATTACTTTATACTATATTAAGTAGCTTTTCCTCATTTGTTGAGTTGACTTTAATAGGAGACATTTTAATGGTACGATGAACTTTTCTATTGCATGCATTGAGTAAATCTTTATACATACCAATCCACTTATATGAACCATTAAAGCTAATTTTTTTCACATCATACCTTTCAATGATCTATTAAATCATTCTAATATTGATGCTTTCATATTAAGTAATCTTTAATCTTCTATTTATGTATGAGTTTTCCCAAGTATTTATTAAAAAATTCTTTGCCATCATCTGTTTGTAAGTTTTTTGGTACTCGTACCACTTCAAAAATATTTTCCATTCCCTTGGTTTTTAGAGTGCAGCTTTTATTTTCAGCTGTACTTTGAGAATGTGTCAATTACAGTCTTCAAAAATCAACAATTTCTATTTTCTGTAGAATAGTTCTCCATTTCACCTAACTTAGCTCCATAAAACTTCATATATTCCTTTCATTGCATCTCTACAAGCACAAACAGTTGTTGAAATTTAATATGGACTTCGTTAACTAAATTCCTTTTTAAAGACATTGAATTGTGTCACAGATTTTTTCGAAAGTGTTGTGATCTACATCTTGCACTTTCAGCTATTTATACTAACATGTAGTTAATTTTCTAATCTATATATTTAACCGTAAACTCTTCAATTTGTTTTTAATTATTTACTTTTTAGAATTGCTTTTTCAATTTTATAACTGTCTTCTTTCTCTAATTTTATTTCACGTTGTAGTTCCTCAATTTGCATTTAAATATATTCTTGAATATTAATGCTTTAAGCTATATTATTAATTTGTCTTGTATTTTATCTTCATTCAGTTTAATGTAACTATCAACAATAGTTTGTATCTAATTCATTTATGCCTTCCAATACTGATAAGTCAGTATAAATGTCTTCAGAATTGGAAGTCTATGAGTAAAATCATCGTCATCATCATTCTCAGTATTAGCATCATTAAATATGATGGTATTATCAAATATTGTTCCTTCTACTAGTTTCTTTTGGGGTACTTGTCTATATCTTGAGTGAAGGTTTCTCAGGCTTTAAACTTGTATATTTTCAACTTCTGTCTTGATTTTACTTTCTTCTTTCATAAGAATTCTTTTAATATTTTTAGAACTATTTATGAATTCTTCTGCTATAGGTTTAAATGTATCTTTTAGTTGTTCACTTGTATCTATTTCACCAGTTTTTATACTACGAAGCTTTTTCTTCAACACATTTCTTGTCAACACCAACTGTTTTAAAATTTTCTCATCCAGGGCAAATAACAGGTATCAGCAATCATATCAGCTTTTCAGGAGCTGGTCTGGTTTTCAGATCAGCTTTTCAGGACCTGGTCTGGTTTTCAGATCAGCTTATCAGGACCTGGTCTGGTTTTCAGATCAGCTTTTCAGGACCTGGTCTGGTTTTCAAATCAGCTTTTCAGGACCTGGTCTGGTTTTCAGATCAGCTTATCAGGACCTGGTCTGGTTTTCAGATCAGCTTTTCAGGACCTGGTCTGGTTTTCAGATCAGCTTTTCAGGACCTGGTCTGGTTTTCAGATCAGCTTATCAGGACCTGGTCTGGTTTTCAGATCAGCTTATCAGGAGCTGGTCTGGTTTTCAGATCAGCTTTTCAGGACCTGGTCTGGTTATCAGATCAGCTTATCAGGAGCTGGTCTGGTTTTCAGATCAGCTTATCAGGAGCTGGTCTGGTTTTCAGATCAGCTTATCAGGAGCTGATCTGATTTTTAGATCAGCTTATCAGGTAACAGATCAGGCTATCAGGAGCTATTCAGATTTTCATTTCAAGATATCTGAGTTAGATTTAGTTATCAGTGTACAAGTAGCTAGCCATTTATAACATTTATATACATGAAGTTTAAAGTCAGATGAAATACGAAAAAGTAAAGTTTTATCTAGTAAAATTATTTTCTATAACGATCATCGTTTAATTCACTATCTTTGCTTATAATCAAAAATCCATATTTATCCTTTCAACATGCTTTTTATTTTTCTCACCTAACTTAAACATTAAATATACATTATGATGATCTCTTATTAAATGTTTGGTGATTCTGGTGTAAGTTTTACATAAGTAGAATGAATCAACATTCTTATCTCTCCCCATACAAAAATATGCTTCCCATACGCATCATCGTTAAATATCATATTGGAATTACTTTGGACTGAAATAACAGATTCACTATCGGTAAATTTTGTAATATATTATTATTTAAATTGATGTAATTAATTTCTTCAGATATTTATATCTGGGGTGATATAAAGATTTTGAGTATAAATAAATGTTCTCAAAATTTAAGTCCATTAGGACTTTCTAGCAAGCCAATCATAGCGTTTTTTTTTTCGTAATTTGACAGGTCAACTATTGTTGCACGAATAGAATTTGATATAAGGGAACTATGATTTATTTTTGAACTATCGTTCGATGAATCATCAATATTTCGTACCAAGAATTATTTATGTTGTTTTGACTAAGGGTATGAGTCAATATTTATAAAATCCATTTCATAAATATCAGCTCATGCTCATAGTCAAAACAAAGTATGCTTTAAGTGTTTAAAACCGGTATTACCATAAAATGGTGGTCTTAAACACTTAAAATATACTTTGTTTTACTAACCGCATTTTATAACTAAATGCATTTCATAAATATTGACGCATACTCATAATCAAAACAGCATATAAATATCCTTTGTTTTGACTATGAGTATGAGTCATTATCTCTTATTATAGAAAAATAAAATAGTATGATTATATGATATCAGAAATCATGTTTTCTAATATCATATAACCATACTATTTGATTCTTTCTATAATAATAGATAATATTTATGAAATGCATTTATTTACAAAATGCGATTAGTAAAACAACATAAATATAGGATGGTATGAAATTTTGATGATTCATCAATATTTCGTACCAAGGTATTTTTAGGTTGTTTTTACTATGAGTATGCGCCAATATTTATGAAATGTATTTCATAAATATTATCTCTTATTATAGAAAAATTAAAAATGTAGCTATACGATATCAGAAAATATTTTCTGAAATCGTATAGCTATATTATTTTATTTGTCCTATAATAAGAGATAATGGGCCCTACTCATAGTCAAAACAAAGAATATTTTAAGAGTTTCAAATCAGTATTATCATAAAAAATACTGATTTTAAACTCTTACAGCCTTATTTATAAAACTTATTAAGGCTTTGTAAAGGCTTTTTAAAACAAATTTTTTATAAAAATTTTTTCTTAAAAAGTCTTTATAAAGCCCTAATAAGTGTTATAAATAAGGCTGTTAAAATATACTTTGTTTTACTAACCACATTTTTGTAACTAAACGCATTTCATAAATATTGATGCATACTCATAGTCAAAACAAAGGATATTTTTATGCTGTTTTGATTATGAGTGTGGATCATTATCTCTTATTATAGAAAAAATAAACTAATGCAGCTATACGATTTCAGAAAATATTTTCTGATATGGTATAGCTGTATTAGTTTATTTTTTTATAATAAGAGATAATATTTATAAAATGTATTTAGCTACATAAATGCGGTTAGTAAAACAACCTTAAAAACCTTGGTACGAAATATTGATGATTCATCGAACGATAGTTCAAAAATAAATCATAGTTCCTTTATATCAAATTCTATTCGTGCAACAATAGTTGACCTGTCAAATTACGAAAAAAAAACGCTATGATTGGCTTGCTAGAAAGTCCTAATGGACTTAAATTTTGAGAACATTTATTTATACTCAAAATCTTTATATCACCCCAGATATAAATATCTGAAGAAATTAATTACATCAATTAAAATAATAATATATTACAAAATTTACCGATAGTGAATCTGTTATTTCAGTCCAAAGTAATTCCAATATGATATTTAACGATGATGCGTATGGGAAGCATATTTTTGTATGGGGAGAGATAAGAATGTTGATTCATTCTACTTATGTAAAACTTACACCAGAATCACCAAACATTTAATAAGAGATCATCATAATGTATATTTAATGTTTAAGTTAGGTGAGAAAAATAAAAAGCATGTTGAAAGGATAAATATGGATTTTTGATTATAAGCAAAGATAGTGAATTAAACGATGATCGTTATAGAAAATAATTTTACTAGATAAAACTTTACTTTTTCGTATTTCATCTGACTTTAAACTTCATGTATATAAATGTTATAAATGGCTAGCTACTTGTACACTGATAACTAAATCTGACTCAGATATCTTGAAATGAAAATCTGAAGAGCTCCTGATAGCCTGATCTGTTACCTGATAAGCTGATCTAAAAATCAGATCAGCTCCTGATAAGCTGATCTGAAAACCAGACCAGCTCCTGATAAGCTGATCTGAAAACCAGACCAGGTCCTGATAAGCTGATCTGAAAACCAGACCAGGTCCTGAAAAGCTGATCTGAAAACCAGACCAGGTCCTGAAAAGCTGATCTGAAAACCAGACCAGGTCCTGAAAAGCTGATCTGAAAACCAGACCAGGTCCTGATAAGCTGATCTGAAAACCAGACCAGGTCCTGAAAAGCTGATCTGAAAACCAGACCAGCTCCTGAAAAGCTGATATGATTGCTGATACCTGTTATTTGCCCTGGATGAGAAAATTTTAAAACAGTTGGTGTTGACAAGAAATGTGTTGAAGAAAAAGCTTCGTAGTATAAAAACTGGTGAAATAGATACAAGTGAACAACTAAAAGATACATTTAAACCTATAGCAGAAGAATTCATAAATAGTTCTAAAAATATTAAAAGAATTCTTATGAAAGAAGAAAGTAAAATCAAGACAGAAGTTGAAAATATACAAGTTTAAAGCCTGAGAAACCTTCACTCAAGATATAGACAAGTACCCCAAAGAAACTAGTAAAAGGAACAATATTTGATAATACCATCATATTTAATGATGCTAATACTGAGAATGATGATGACGATGATTTTACTCATAGACTTCCAATTCTGAAGACATTTATACTGACTTATCAGTATTGGAAGGCATAAATGAATTAGATACAAACTATTGTTGATAGTTACATTAAACTGAATGAAGATAAAATACAAGACAAATTAATAATATAGCTTAAAGCATTAATATTCAAGAATATATTTAAATGCAAATTGAGGAACTACAACGTGAAATAAAATTAGAGAAAGAAGACAGTTATAAAATTGAAAAAGTTATTTAACTACATTCGTCTTCTTTGACTGAAAGAGTTTTCTACACACAGAGAAAAACCAACTTGAAATCAGTAAGAACCATGCTGAATTAATAAGAACCATTAGCGAAGGTTTAGCCATATTGAAATTTCTTATTTCAATATGGACAAAATATTAATTTACAGTATTCATTTATTAAACTCATTAGTTTGTAGATATCTCAATATACATTTTCTATTATATTAAAAATTATTGAATTAATGTGATGAATTCTTATTTTTAAGCTGCAGATTTTCCCTGAGTGTATGGATTGTTTATATTTGCATTGTGCTTTAACTAAACGACGCTTCATATATTTTCATGATGTAGATCTAATAAATACTTAAGCATTGATAAGAAATTTGATATGTATACATACATATCTACAAATTGATTTTATGTATGTATGTATGTATGCATGTATGTACATATATATGTACATACAAATAAGTGTTCAACTCAATCTTTGAATACATTTTTTATTTTATTTTTTGTCATGTGATGTCTGTTGTTGGTTATTAAAAACATTTTAATTTTTATCTGCGTTTACTTAAAAGTTTGTGAGGATTTTCTGTTTTAAGTAAAACTGAATTCTTGAAGATATGTACTTACATACTCTATAGTAATAGTAACTATAATAGAAATATTTCTTATACTTAATTTACAGTTTTTTAAAGTATAGGGTATAAAATTTTTTCTAGCTATAGCCTTCTACATTTATTTTGGAAAGCTTGCTTTGCTTTTTGAAAATGTATAAACATTTTTAAATGAAACTGATCCGGCACTCCAGCTTAGGTACTGATAGTTTTTTTTTTTTTTTGTTGTTAGTTAACTTACTTATTTTTTATTTTTTATTGATAAACATTGGAAATCAAAAGGGAGTTTTATATTGTAATTATTATTTTCATAATTGTTGAAAACAATCGCTGCTTTTTGTTTGTTTTTTGCGATGAAATCATTTGAATTACTTTTGCAACTTTACGCGTTTATAAAAATTATGTTATTTTCTATATTTCTTAATTTATAAGACTTTTAGACTTTGTCCTTTAGGGGTTATATATTCTATTATACGATTATGAATAAGAATGCAGTAAGCTGATGTATTTGCTTACTGCTTCAAATTAAAATTTTATTAAATTGAATAAAAGGAGTTTTTTTTTCTTAAACTCTGATGCAGTTAGAAGCGCTGGAGATTCTTTCATATAACAGCTTTTTTGAAATTTTTGATACATAGTATAATATAGAATTGGATAACATTTATTTTTAATTTTTATGTTAAGAAGTACCGGTATGAGACTGAATTTAAATGTACTTTTAAATTAGTTAAATCATAATGAACAAACATATTTTCTTCTTTAATAGCGATCAACAGAAAACGAACTCGTTTTCATATAATTTAGGTATACCCTATCGACGGCTCCTCTAGGATACAAGATGACTTTGTATGACGAAATTTCTGTTGCTTTATACTGATAATATGTTTACATTAATAAGATACATATACATATGTTTATTTTATGAACGGTGAGCACCTATGGCTTTTATTTAATGTTCTATATGACTTTTTTTTTTTTTTTCATTTTCTTTAATAATTTTCTCCCCATAATAGCATTCTAAATATTTCAAGGGCTCAAATGCTGTGTAGTCTCCTTCTGCAAACTTAACTAAACGTCTAACTTCTTCCAATGCTTCTTTATAAGAAGATATTTTGTTATGGTCTTCTTCTACGATACGTGCCCATCGGGCAGAGTGTACGTATTAGTTGGTCAGTCAGTCTCTATTTTTATTTATTTTTTTTTTCTTCTAATGTGCCACTCCTTTTTTCAGATTTTACTACTTGGAATAGAGAATTTTTGTATAATTTTTTTGCTGGGTATATACACTAGGTATGTAGAAATTAGTTTAGATACAAAGAAATGCATGTTTAATAAACAACTATTGTATCAAATCGATCTCAAATAACTCAGTTACGTCTACCAGCAATTCACCGTTGGTGTATTCATAAAGTGTTAGAAACAATGAAATATCTATGTTTTGAGAGAATTTTTCCCCTCAAGTATTTCTACATGAGGTTTGAGGGGTCAATCACTGTCGCATTCATATGTAATGATTATTCACTTAAAAAACGTCATCATCACCATCAATCATCTCCGTATACAATACATTCATGAGTTGGGTTGATCCAGATACAATTGCTGTCTCATCACCTTCTAACAGCTTTATATATTTTGCTAGTATGCATGCCTTAGCATGCTTCTATCGATAGTGACGTAAGAGTCCGAGATGTAGAGTGTTACAATTAAAAATCTTTACTATTAGAATTTACCAGTTCGCTCTTTTGAATTTTTACAAAGTAGATACATATGTATGTATTTCATTGACCACAAAATCATAAAATTTCTTTGCTTACAAAATTGTATGACGTGAGGATTTTTTTTTTTTTTTTTTTTTTTTTTTTTTTTTTTTTTTTTGAAATTATACATGCTTCGGCATGCTTTCATTTTTTTTCTATAAATTTATGTAATACTCATACAGATACAGATATAAAGTAAGATCTGTTTACTGTACATTTTAAAATTTATGCATGCTTCAGCATGATTCTAGTTGAAGCGTATATTCATTCACTAAGTTTGTTTGATACTTATTCATACACATGTACATTCTTAAAGATTGGATATCAAAGTCCAATTTCCGTAGTTTATCTATATTTTCTAAAGATCTGATAGCTAAAGAAATAAATAGAGTGAAGATCTTCTATAATAATCCCATTTTCATATTGTAAAATTTTGCGTGCTAGCGCTTTCGATGGGAAAATATACATACAACTTTATAAAAAGTGATAATATGATGTGCTGCTGAATATTGCACTATGTTATAGTTCATTTTAAGCACTGAAGTTTTAGCAATATTTCATTCCGACCAGAATTCCACTACATTTAGTTAATTATCTTTCTTAAGACTCATCATTCCTAATCAATCCTGCAAAAACAACACAAACTAGATTTTTCGTTTTAATTTTATTTTTTTTTTAATTCAACATTCATTCTTCAAATTACTTTATACTATATTAAGTAGCTTTTCCTCATTTGTTGAGTTGACTTTAATAGGAGACATTTTAATGGTACGATGAACTTTTCTATTGCATGCATTGAGTAAATCTTTATACATACCAATCCACTTATATGAACCATTAAAGCTAATTTTTTTCACATCATACCTTTCAATGATCTATTAAATCATTCTAATATTGATGCTTTCATATTAAGTAATCTTTAATCTTCTATTTATGTATGAGTTTTCCCAAGTATTTATTAAAAAATTCTTTGCCATCATCTGTTTGTAAGTTTTTTGGTACTCGTACCACTTCAAAAATATTTTCCATTCCCTTGGTTTTTAGAGTGCAGCTTTTATTTTCAGCTGTACTTTGAGAATGTGTCAATTACAGTCTTCAAAAATCAACAATTTCTATTTTCTGTAGAATAGTTCTCCATTTCACCTAACTTAGCTCCATAAAACTTCATATATTCCTTTCATTGCATCTCTACAAGCACAAACAGTTGTTGAAATTTAATATGGACTTCGTTAACTAAATTCCTTTTTAAAGACATTGAATTGTGTCACAGATTTTTTCGAAAGTGTTGTGATCTACATCTTGCACTTTCAGCTATTTATACTAACATGTAGTTAATTTTCTAATCTATATATTTAACCGTAAACTCTTCAATTTGTTTTTAATTATTTACTTTTTAGAATTGCTTTTTCAATTTTATAACTGTCTTCTTTCTCTAATTTTATTTCACGTTGTAGTTCCTCAATTTGCATTTAAATATATTCTTGAATATTAATGCTTTAAGCTATATTATTAATTTGTCTTGTATTTTATCTTCATTCAGTTTAATGTAACTATCAACAATAGTTTGTATCTAATTCATTTATGCCTTCCAATACTGATAAGTCAGTATAAATGTCTTCAGAATTGGAAGTCTATGAGTAAAATCATCGTCATCATCATTCTCAGTATTAGCATCATTAAATATGATGGTATTATCAAATATTGTTCCTTCTACTAGTTTCTTTTGGGGTACTTGTCTATATCTTGAGTGAAGGTTTCTCAGGCTTTAAACTTGTATATTTTCAACTTCTGTCTTGATTTTACTTTCTTCTTTCATAAGAATTCTTTTAATATTTTTAGAACTATTTATGAATTCTTCTGCTATAGGTTTAAATGTATCTTTTAGTTGTTCACTTGTATCTATTTCACCAGTTTTTATACTACGAAGCTTTTTCTTCAACACATTTCTTGTCAACACCAACTGTTTTAAAATTTTCTCATCCAGGGCAAATAACAGGTATCAGCAATCATATCAGCTTTTCAGGAGCTGGTCTGGTTTTCAGATCAGCTTTTCAGGACCTGGTCTGGTTTTCAGATCAGCTTATCAGGACCTGGTCTGGTTTTCAGATCAGCTTTTCAGGACCTGGTCTGGTTTTCAAATCAGCTTTTCAGGACCTGGTCTGGTTTTCAGATCAGCTTATCAGGACCTGGTCTGGTTTTCAGATCAGCTTTTCAGGACCTGGTCTGGTTTTCAGATCAGCTTTTCAGGACCTGGTCTGGTTTTCAGATCAGCTTATCAGGACCTGGTCTGGTTTTCAGATCAGCTTATCAGGAGCTGGTCTGGTTTTCAGATCAGCTTTTCAGGACCTGGTCTGGTTATCAGATCAGCTTATCAGGAGCTGGTCTGGTTTTCAGATCAGCTTATCAGGAGCTGGTCTGGTTTTCAGATCAGCTTATCAGGAGCTGATCTGATTTTTAGATCAGCTTATCAGGTAACAGATCAGGCTATCAGGAGCTATTCAGATTTTCATTTCAAGATATCTGAGTTAGATTTAGTTATCAGTGTACAAGTAGCTAGCCATTTATAACATTTATATACATGAAGTTTAAAGTCAGATGAAATACGAAAAAGTAAAGTTTTATCTAGTAAAATTATTTTCTATAACGATCATCGTTTAATTCACTATCTTTGCTTATAATCAAAAATCCATATTTATCCTTTCAACATGCTTTTTATTTTTCTCACCTAACTTAAACATTAAATATACATTATGATGATCTCTTATTAAATGTTTGGTGATTCTGGTGTAAGTTTTACATAAGTAGAATGAATCAACATTCTTATCTCTCCCCATACAAAAATATGCTTCCCATACGCATCATCGTTAAATATCATATTGGAATTACTTTGGACTGAAATAACAGATTCACTATCGGTAAATTTTGTAATATATTATTATTTAAATTGATGTAATTAATTTCTTCAGATATTTATATCTGGGGTGATATAAAGATTTTGAGTATAAATAAATGTTCTCAAAATTTAAGTCCATTAGGACTTTCTAGCAAGCCAATCATAGCGTTTTTTTTTTCGTAATTTGACAGGTCAACTATTGTTGCACGAATAGAATTTGATATAAGGGAACTATGATTTATTTTTGAACTATCGTTCGATGAATCATCAATATTTCGTACCAAGAATTATTTATGTTGTTTTGACTAAGGGTATGAGTCAATATTTATAAAATCCATTTCATAAATATCAGCTCATGCTCATAGTCAAAACAAAGTATGCTTTAAGTGTTTAAAACCGGTATTACCATAAAATGGTGGTCTTAAACACTTAAAATATACTTTGTTTTACTAACCGCATTTTATAACTAAATGCATTTCATAAATATTGACGCATACTCATAATCAAAACAGCATATAAATATCCTTTGTTTTGACTATGAGTATGAGTCATTATCTCTTATTATAGAAAAATAAAATAGTATGATTATATGATATCAGAAATCATGTTTTCTAATATCATATAACCATACTATTTGATTCTTTCTATAATAATAGATAATATTTATGAAATGCATTTATTTACAAAATGCGATTAGTAAAACAACATAAATATAGGATGGTATGAAATTTTGATGATTCATCAATATTTCGTACCAAGGTATTTTTAGGTTGTTTTTACTATGAGTATGCGCCAATATTTATGAAATGTATTTCATAAATATTATCTCTTATTATAGAAAAATTAAAAATGTAGCTATACGATATCAGAAAATATTTTCTGAAATCGTATAGCTATATTATTTTATTTGTCCTATAATAAGAGATAATGGGCCCTACTCATAGTCAAAACAAAGAATATTTTAAGAGTTTCAAATCAGTATTATCATAAAAAATACTGATTTTAAACTCTTACAGCCTTATTTATAAAACTTATTAAGGCTTTGTAAAGGCTTTTTAAAACAAATTTTTTATAAAAATTTTTTCTTAAAAAGTCTTTATAAAGCCCTAATAAGTGTTATAAATAAGGCTGTTAAAATATACTTTGTTTTACTAACCACATTTTTGTAACTAAACGCATTTCATAAATATTGATGCATACTCATAGTCAAAACAAAGGATATTTTTATGCTGTTTTGATTATGAGTGTGGATCATTATCTCTTATTATAGAAAAAATAAACTAATGCAGCTATACGATTTCAGAAAATATTTTCTGATATGGTATAGCTGTATTAGTTTATTTTTTTATAATAAGAGATAATATTTATAAAATGTATTTAGCTACATAAATGCGGTTAGTAAAACAACCTTAAAAACCTTGGTACGAAATATTGATGATTCATCGAACGATAGTTCAAAAATAAATCATAGTTCCTTTATATCAAATTCTATTCGTGCAACAATAGTTGACCTGTCAAATTACGAAAAAAAAACGCTATGATTGGCTTGCTAGAAAGTCCTAATGGACTTAAATTTTGAGAACATTTATTTATACTCAAAATCTTTATATCACCCCAGATATAAATATCTGAAGAAATTAATTACATCAATTAAAATAATAATATATTACAAAATTTACCGATAGTGAATCTGTTATTTCAGTCCAAAGTAATTCCAATATGATATTTAACGATGATGCGTATGGGAAGCATATTTTTGTATGGGGAGAGATAAGAATGTTGATTCATTCTACTTATGTAAAACTTACACCAGAATCACCAAACATTTAATAAGAGATCATCATAATGTATATTTAATGTTTAAGTTAGGTGAGAAAAATAAAAAGCATGTTGAAAGGATAAATATGGATTTTTGATTATAAGCAAAGATAGTGAATTAAACGATGATCGTTATAGAAAATAATTTTACTAGATAAAACTTTACTTTTTCGTATTTCATCTGACTTTAAACTTCATGTATATAAATGTTATAAATGGCTAGCTACTTGTACACTGATAACTAAATCTGACTCAGATATCTTGAAATGAAAATCTGAAGAGCTCCTGATAGCCTGATCTGTTACCTGATAAGCTGATCTAAAAATCAGATCAGCTCCTGATAAGCTGATCTGAAAACCAGACCAGCTCCTGATAAGCTGATCTGAAAACCAGACCAGGTCCTGATAAGCTGATCTGAAAACCAGACCAGGTCCTGAAAAGCTGATCTGAAAACCAGACCAGGTCCTGAAAAGCTGATCTGAAAACCAGACCAGGTCCTGAAAAGCTGATCTGAAAACCAGACCAGGTCCTGATAAGCTGATCTGAAAACCAGACCAGGTCCTGAAAAGCTGATCTGAAAACCAGACCAGCTCCTGAAAAGCTGATATGATTGCTGATACCTGTTATTTGCCCTGGATGAGAAAATTTTAAAACAGTTGGTGTTGACAAGAAATGTGTTGAAGAAAAAGCTTCGTAGTATAAAAACTGGTGAAATAGATACAAGTGAACAACTAAAAGATACATTTAAACCTATAGCAGAAGAATTCATAAATAGTTCTAAAAATATTAAAAGAATTCTTATGAAAGAAGAAAGTAAAATCAAGACAGAAGTTGAAAATATACAAGTTTAAAGCCTGAGAAACCTTCACTCAAGATATAGACAAGTACCCCAAAGAAACTAGTAAAAGGAACAATATTTGATAATACCATCATATTTAATGATGCTAATACTGAGAATGATGATGACGATGATTTTACTCATAGACTTCCAATTCTGAAGACATTTATACTGACTTATCAGTATTGGAAGGCATAAATGAATTAGATACAAACTATTGTTGATAGTTACATTAAACTGAATGAAGATAAAATACAAGACAAATTAATAATATAGCTTAAAGCATTAATATTCAAGAATATATTTAAATGCAAATTGAGGAACTACAACGTGAAATAAAATTAGAGAAAGAAGACAGTTATAAAATTGAAAAAGCAATTCTAAAAAGTAAATAATTAAAAACAAATTGAAGAGTTTACGGTTAAATATATAGATTAGAAAATTAACTACATGTTAGTATAAATAGCTGAAAGTGCAAGATGTAGATCACAACACTTTCGAAAAAATCTGTGACACAATTCAATGTCTTTAAAAAGGAATTTAGTTAACGAAGTCCATATTAAATTTCAACAACTGTTTGTGCTTGTAGAGATGCAATGAAAGGAATATATGAAGTTTTATGGAGCTAAGTTAGGTGAAATGGAGAACTATTCTACAGAAAATAGAAATTGTTGATTTTTGAAGACTGTAATTGACACATTCTCAAAGTACAGCTGAAAATAAAAGCTGCACTCTAAAAACCAAGGGAATGGAAAATATTTTTGAAGTGGTACGAGTACCAAAAAACTTACAAACAGATGATGGCAAAGAATTTTTTAATAAATACTTGGGAAAACTCATACATAAATAGAAGATTAAACATTACTTAATATGAAAGCATCAATATTAGAATGATTTAATAGATCATTGAAAGGTATGATGTGAAAAGAATTAATTAGCTTTAATGGTTCATATAAGTGGATTGGTATGTATAAAGATTTACTCAATGCATGCAATAGAAAAGTTCATCGTACCATTAAAATGTCTCCTATTAAAGTCAACTCAACAAATGAGGAAAAGCTACTTAATATAGTATAAAGTAATTTGAAGAATGAATGTTGAATTTAATAAAAATAAAATTAAAACGAAAAATCTAGTTTGTGTTGTTTTTTGTAGGATTGATTAGGAATGATGGGTCTTAAGAGAGATAATTAACTAAATGTAGTGGAATTCTCTAAACTTGTTGGTCTGAATGAAATATTGCTAAAACTTCAGTGTTTAAAATGAACTATAACATAGTGCAATATTCAGCAGCACATCATATTATCACTTTTTATAAAGTTGTATGTATATTTTCCCATCGAAAGCGCTAGCACGCAAAATTTTACAATATGAAAATGGGATTATTATAGAAGATCTTCACTCTATTTATTTCTTTAGCTATCAGATCTTTAGAAAATATAGATAAACTACGGAAATTGGACTTTGATATCCAATCTTTAAGAATGTACATGTGTATGAATAAGTACCAAACAAACTTAGTGAATGAATATACGCTTCAACTAGAATCATGCTGAAGCATGCATAAATTTTAAAATGTACAGTAAACAGATCTTACTTTATATCTGTATCTGTATGAGTATTACATAAATTTATAGAAAAAAAAATGAAAGCATGCCGAAGCATGTATAATTTCAAAAAAAAAAAAAAAAAAAAAAAAAAAAATCCTCACGTCATACAATTTTGTAAGCAAAGAAATTTTATGATTTTGTGGTCAATGAAATACATACATATGTATCTACTTTGTAAAAATTCAAAAGAGCGAACTGGTAAATTCTAATAGTAAAGATTTTTAATTGTAACACTCTACATCTCGGACTCTTACGTCACTATCGATAGAAGCATGCTAAGGCATGCATACTAGCAAAATATATAAAGCTGTTAGAAGGTGATGAGACAGCAATTGTATCTGGATCAACCCAACTCATGAATGTATTGTATACGGAGATGATTGATGGTGATGATGACGTTTTTTAAGTGAATAATCATTACATATGAATGCGACAGTGATTGACCCCTCAAACCTCATGTAGAAATACTTGAGGGGAAAAATTCTCTCAAAACATAGATATTTCATTGTTTCTAACACTTTATGAATACACCAACGGTGAATTGCTGGTAGACGTAACTGAGTTATTTGAGATCGATTTGATACAATAGTTGTTTATTAAACATGCATTTCTTTGTATCTAAACTAATTTCTACATACCTAGTGTATATACCCAGCAAAAAAATTATACAAAAATTCTCTATTCCAAGTAGTAAAATCTGAAAAAAGGAGTGGCACATTAGAAGAAAAAAAAAATAAATAAAAATAGAGACTGACTGACCAACTAATACGTACACTCTGCCCGATGGGCACGTATCGTAGAAGAAGACCATAACAAAATATCTTCTTATAAAGAAGCATTGGAAGAAGTTAGACGTTTAGTTAAGTTTGCAGAAGGAGACTACACAGCATTTGAGCCCTTGAAATATTTAGAATGCTATTATGGGGAGAAAATTATTAAAGAAAATGAAAAAAAAAAAAAGTCATATAGAACATTAAATAAAAGCCATAGGTGCTCACCGTTCATAAAATAAACATATGTATATGTATCTTATTAATGTAAACATATTATCAGTATAAAGCAACAGAAATTTCGTCATACAAAGTCATCTTGTATCCTAGAGGAGCCGTCGATAGGGTATACCTAAATTATATGAAAACGAGTTCGTTTTCTGTTGATCGCTATTAAAGAAGAAAATATGTTTGTTCATTATGATTTAACTAATTTAAAAGTACATTTAAATTCAGTCTCATACCGGTACTTCTTAACATAAAAATTAAAAATAAATGTTATCCAATTCTATATTATACTATGTATCAAAAATTTCAAAAAAGCTGTTATATGAAAGAATCTCCAGCGCTTCTAACTGCATCAGAGTTTAAGAAAAAAAAACTCCTTTTATTCAATTTAAAAAAATTTTAATTTGAAGCAGTAAGCAAATACATCAGCTTACTGCATTCTTATTCATAATCGTATAATAGAATATATAACCCCTAAAGGACAAAGTCTAAAAGTCTTATAAATTAAGAAATATAGAAAATAACATAATTTTTATAAACGCGTAAAGTTGCAAAAGTAATTCAAATGATTTCATCGCAAAAAACAAACAAAAAGCAGCGATTGTTTTCAACAATTATGAAAATAATAATTACAATATAAAACTCCCTTTTGATTTCCAATGTTTATCAATAAAAAATAAAAAATAAGTAAGTTAACTAACAACAAAAAAAAAAAAAAAACTATCAGTACCTAAGCTGGAGTGCCGGATCAGTTTCATTTAAAAATGTTTATACATTTTTAAAAAGCAAAGCAAGTTTTCAAAAATAAATGTAGAAGGCTATAGCTAGAAAAAATTTTATACCCTATACTTTAAAAAACTGTAAATTAAGTATAAGAAATATTTCTATTATAGTTACTATTACTATAGAGTATGTAAGTACATATCTTCAAGAATTCAGTTTTACTTAAAACAGAAAATCCTCACAAACTTTTAAGTAAACGCAGATAAAAATTAAAATGTTTTTAATTTCACCAACAACAGACATCACATGACAAAAAATAAAATAAAAAATGTATTCAAAGATTGAGTTGAACACTTATTTGTATGTACATATATATGTACATACATGCATACATACATACATACATAAAATCAATTTGTAGATATGTATGTATACATATCAAATTTCTTATCAATGCTTAAGTATTTATTAGATCTACATCATGAAAATATATGAAGCGTCGTTTAGTTAAAGCACAATGCAAATATAAACAATCCATACACTCAGGGAAAATCTGCAGCTTAAAAATAAGAATTCATCACATTAATTCAATAATTTTTAATATAATAGAAAATGTATATTGAGATATCTACAAACTAATGAGTTTAATAAATGAATACTGTAAATTAATATTTTGTCCATATTGAAATAAGAAATTTCAATATGGCTAAACCTTCGCTAATGGTTCTTATTAATTCAGCATGGTTCTTACTGATTTCAAGTTGGTTTTTCTCTGTGTGTAGAAAACTCTTTCAGTCAAAGAAGACGAATGTAGTTAAATAAACAAAATCTGTAATATAAACAAATTTCACACAGACCGACTTCAACGCGAGACAAATTTAAGCATGAGAAAATATAAAGCAATAGTAAGTATAAAAGCATACTAGGATTAGGGAAGTCCAGACATATGATATTATTTTATAGTACCAAATGTCGATACTGAAAACAATTTATTTCCACCTACATATAAATATCAGCGCAAATACACACACATAGCAGAATTCATATAAGAAATATCCAAGAAAATTTCAACAACACCCCACCTTTCACAAATCACGACTAGCCTTAAATTCTCCTCCAGATATGCATACACAAATTCCCCTGGCCATACATACATACATACACATAACCAATTTACCTCAATAACATCCTCACCCACCTCAAATCACGATCAGCCTTAAACTCCTACAGACAGACACACCCACAAATATCCATGGCTACATATTACGTCAACAACCATGCCCACCCAAATCATGGTCAGCCTTAAACTCCTACAGAAATACAAACAGACAGACTCCCTCGGTTACATATTACTAGTACACCTCGCCCCTCATAAATCGCAATCAGCCTTAAGCTCCTATAGAAATTCCTACAAACGTACACACACACACATATACACACACACACACACACACACACACACATATATATATATACATGCAATTGATCTAGCTCTACTACACCCCGCCCCCCTTCCAATCGAAGCTTCAACTAAATTCTCACAGACAGACAGACACACCCACGAATTCCTATGGTTACATATTACGGCAACAACGCCACCCACTCAAATCACGGTCAGCCTTAAATTCCCACAGTCTAGCAACACCTACATTAGCATTAGAAAAAATAACTTTCACGTTTTGCCGTCGGCAATAGGAAAAAAATAATAATCATGTTTTGCCGTCGGCATTTGAAAAAAATAATTATCATGTTTTGCCTTCGGCATTAGGAAAAATTATCATGTATTGCCGTCGGCATTTGAAAAAAAAAATAATAATCATGTTTTCCCGTCGTCATTAGGAAAAATCATTTTCCCGTCGGCATTTGAAAAAATTATATTCATGTTTTGCCGTCGGCATTAGGAAAAATTAATAAACATGTTTTGCCGTAGACATTAGGAAAAATTAATAATCACTATTTCACCATTGGTATTAGAAAAAATCATTTTCATGATTTTCCTCGTCGTCACATACACACATAAAAACCGCCAAACCATGAACCGCCTTAATACATTCACACAAAATATTCCACACACAAACATCCACGGTCAGGCAGACAGACCGACAGACGGACAGACAGACATACACTTAATGTAAACAAAAACTCCTAATGTAAACAAAAAACATCAAAGCGCCGCCGAAAACACAAATTTCCAAGAATTTAACAATTTTAAAATTTTAATTACCCAAATTTAACAATTTCAGCAACAATTTAACAATTTCAGCCCACAATTTAACAATTTCAGCCACAATTTAACAATTTTAATTGTCCCAGAACCGCCAGTTCCCTACTACTAATATCGATATTTCCTCGCTCGTTATCAATAGTAAAGTTATAGGGATTTTCTAGCGACATAGTCAATAGTGCTACTGATTAGGTGTACCCCAGCCAATGTAATCGCCTATTGACATATAACCTAGGGTTGTCATTGAAAATCTACCAGTAGACTTTAGCACTATTGAGAAGGTAGTTATTTTACGCCCATATGGAGATATTAAAACCAAGGATTCACTAGTAGATTTTAGTGACCCTCGTCTACATATGTTTATTTATTATTATAATAAAAAGGAAAAACAAACTATTGACGCGTTCATTGACAATATCACCAGAAATACACTAGAACTATTGTCTTTAATGTATCTCTACTCGCGCATGAAAGGAAAGTTGTCGACATTTTAACTAGTATAATTGTCGCTGAAGAAGAAAGAGTATTGACATAGAGACATATGGTTCTAGGCTGACTAGAGGGTATATAATGAAAAAATATACATACATATGTATATGTAAATATATATGGGTAAGATGCATAAAAATAAGATGTACAAAAAATTTAAATGGTATCAAAACCTCTTATTATGTATGCACATATATAAAAATTATTTCATTTGTAACATACATACATATCGTTGGTCACAAGTAGAAAGGCCCTAACTCAAATAATTGTAATTTTGCAGGAGAAGATACAAACATAATAATAAACAGTACAACTGCTTTGTTAAACTGCTTGTAAAAGTGTTATTTCTACGCTATTGCAATAAATTTTTGTGACGAGGTGTATTTGTGTGAAATGTATACAATTGAGCTTAAACTCAATTTCATGAAAATGCGATTCAGGTCCTTTCTACTTGTGATCAGCAATATGTACGTATGAACACATTTATTTATTATAAATTTATAACATACATACTAGATATGTGCACGTGAGTGGTTTCTGACTCACGACACGCACGCTCACGCAGAAAAATATTTTACTCACGCACTTTCACTCACGAATGATTTTGAAAATTTTCACGATCACGCACGCTCACGAATAAAATAGTTTTAATCACGCACGAGTGGTTTACAACTTATCACGATCACGCACGCTCAAGAAAAAGTATATGTATAATATAATTTTCATGTTTTTTGGGTTGAAAATTAGGTTCTTACATATCGTCACCTAAAATCCAAAAGGCCGTAACAACCAAAAAAATCAAAATAGACTTTTTGATTGATTATGATGTGATTAACCAAAATACATATTTTCCTAAAATTTTACTCACATATGTTTAAAAATACCGATTTTATTCATTATTCAATTTGGCATCTAACATACATGTAAATAGAATAAATTTATGAAGTTTTTTGCTTCTCTTGTAAAATAGTAAAAAGTGTATTTACGGCCTTTTGGATTTTAGGTGACGATATACATATCTATGTATATATGTATGCTCGTGTTTTTGTAAAATTTACAATGTAAATTAAAATAAAGCAAAGTTAATTTAATATCGTTTTAAATATTCGTATTCGCGGATATTATTTTAAATATTCGAATTCGAATTCTCGTATATCAAAAATTGAGATTCCGCATATGTATGTATGTATCAATACATAATATAAATGTGAAGGTAAGACGTATGATCAATTAAATAAATGATAATCAAATAAACGAGAAAAGCATATTAAATGAGAAAACATACAAATTACTAAAATTTTTCTGTTACGTAACATTTTCAAAGACCCCCCACCCCCACTATAACAAATCATAACAAAACTCGAACCCCACCCCTCCCCCCTAGAGCGTTACGTTATATATGGACGGCCCCTAAATCAAAAAACATTTTCTGCGTTACAATTCGTCAGTAGTATTGTTGACAAAGGCACTGTTGAATCAGTAGTGTTTCTCAATTGATACTTCCTACAGAGTATCTAAGAAACATACATACATACTTACAAAGGTGTATGAACCCATCAAACAAAATGCTCCGAATTCGTAAAGAATTCTTAACGATCGGTCGACAAAATCTTCCGATTTCGGCACCGAAATATTACCGAAATCGTTAATGTTAAAAAAAATTGTTCAGAAATGTCTTAACGAATTCGGTACGACAAGTCTGACTTCAGAAAAAGTCGAAACATTTTTTTTGGGAGTATTCATTGTGTTTGTAAGCTCATACTACCATACATATTACTATACATACAAATATGCATTTATTATTATAAAATAATTTATTTCAAATGATTGAATATAGTTACATATGTACCTATGAGAATTCGTGCGTGATTATTAAAAAAAGCTCACGCACGATTACGCACGAGTAAATTTTTTTCAGTCACGCTCACGCACTCACGCGTGTCTTGACTAGTTATAATATTTGATCACGAATCACGTGAATCACGCGTGGCAAGATAAAATCACGACATTTGCACATCTCTAGTTTCTATAACATTATTATTGTACCTATATATTTAATGCTAAAAACAAGAAAATTTTAGATACTACACAAGAAACGGATGTAGAAGTCGTTCACTAAACACAACAAAGTCAACTAGGAAACTGAAGTTAGTAATACAACCAATGCGGAAAGGCGTTTACTTACCTGGACCTTCACTAAACTGTCTTAATACACGCTTTGTTTTCGTCTGATTTCAATAGCTTCAAGTGAAGAAGCATACCTAATATACATACATATTTAACGCACTCAGGCGTTATGGAACAATTTCTGTTTTCATCTGATACACAATATGAATTTTAAGCGTAAAATTTTTAGAGTTACCTATTGAAATTAGACGAAAACTTAAGATAGTATTAAAACAATTTAACTACCATTCGCCTTCAAATATACAAAAATCCATAGTATAAAAATAGAAGTTACTTCCATTCTCTCTTTGTGTTGAAAAATAACATTAACATTAACACAATAATATTTAACAAATATTGATTGGAAATGAATACATTTTGTTCAATCTGTATACTTTGTTTTCTGTTGAATGTAATATCATTTCCTAAAAAATTTCTTCAATAACCAATTGGGTCTTTTTTATTTCACAGATTTTGCAGACCTTAGACAATGACGATGAGCACCAGGTAGTGTAGGGAACTTAAAAAATTTAAATTGTTTGAATTTATACATGATATATATATTATATTTCATAAAAACTATTTTGAAATAAGTTTTGAATAAAAATGTTAAACAGAAAATAGAGGGGAAATATTAAATAAATACTGTAGCACGATTTTATGCCCTTATGAACGTGGTCTAAGTCATATGCATTTTTGCCTCGAAATATCTTTAAAATATTTAATAAATATTACGAGTAAATAAACTTATATTTATGGAGACTAGTACAACTCTAAATTAAAATGCTGTATAATGTAAAAATATTTTTTGATTTGTTCATACGTAACATACTAAATACCTCGACCACAGAAATATTTGAATTAGACCACTTTCATAATTAAGGACACATCTATGTCAGATGATGAAAGTACCTTCTTAAAGCAGCAGCGAAATAATATACACGGTCGTTAAAAAGCAATATAGTGTAGTCATAATCACCGCACTCATTACATCTTTTGCAACGTAGTTTACATTAAGAAACTGTATCACAATATCAAAGAAAATTGAAGTGAGAGACCAGCAGTCATTCATGTTATTCTGAGAAAGCGTCTCACTATCCTTGGACTCATCCTTTACTTGTGCCCATACTTGCTTACAAGAGCTTCCTTTGAGGTTGGATTATATTCTTGGAACTTGAAACCAAATTGATACTAGTTTTGTCAATGCCATCTTTCTACTTCATAGTGATTTCCATTATATTTAATAAATTACATTATTTAAAAACTGAACAATTTCTATCCACTTTAAAATAATTGCTAAGCACATCATTAACCTAGAAGGATGTCTTGTCTCTTATATTATAAATTACTTTCAGGAATAATTTCTGAATCAGCACTAAGTTCAGTACTTTAAATTTTTATAGAATGAATTATTTTATACTTTTTAATTTTTCACATTGATTTTCTAAAGAAGAGAAAAAAATATGCTAGAGCTGGGGAAAATACCGCCATTTTTACGTACCACTACGCACTTCATTAACACCCATATCTATATGATTGGGCAGAGATTGTTTGTAAACATCAGCTATTTAAATGATTTTTTAATTAAATGGAATATGAGAAATGATTTTATTGTGTATACAATTACTGATTAGCTTGGCTAAAATGCATTTTTAAGTATGATTACTCATTTTCTGTTCAGGTTAGAACGAAGTTATTCAATATACCTAAGTTTGTTTAACTATTCTCTTTTACGATCATCATCTCTGGTACAATTACAAGTTATGGTCAGCGATGCCAACTATTTATAACCCAAACGCGCTACTACCCTTCTCAAAACGCACTAGAACGCGCTAAGTTACACCATTGTGAAATATTTTTAGCAAAAACGCGATATTTTCTACGCGCTAAATTAAATTTCAATAAAAGTCGATGTATGTAACTATTAGTACTCGTATCACAATTAATTTTTCAGATTTTGCAATATTGCTTCCTCGACATTATGTTTTAATAAACTAAAATCATTTAATACAGAATCAGAATCGCCGAAATCCTTAGCTTTAACTTTTAATATATTTGTAAAACTTTGTAAAAACATATAAATTGTCGAATAGTTTTCCGATTCAAATGCTTTTTAGGGTTCCGTACACCAAAGGTGAAAAGGAACCCTATTGTTTTCGCTACGCTGTCCGTCTGTCCGTCACACGGTATTTTCTCAGGAACCGTAAGAGCTACGGACCTGAAATTTGGACACAGTATGTAGAACCTTGGCCGCTACAACAAAAAATACATGAGAATTAAAAATTAAAGGGTGTTCCAAAACGAGCAATGAAATATGTTAAAATCCCATGTAATATATGTACATACAATTGTATGAACATATGTATATTGAAACTTGAAATTTGTAAAATTAGTGTATTTTTATACAGACAGATTGTTGTAATTAACACTAAAATTTAAAAAAAAAATCAATTAAAGGGTGTTCTATCAGTTAATGCAATTTTGACTATGTAATTTTGAAAACTTGCTGTATCTTGGAAACCGTAAGAGGCAAACACTTGAAATTTTCAAAAACGGTAAAACTAAAAAAACCGAAAATTATAAAATCGCCAAACCAAAAAAAAAAAAAAAATCGCCAAAAATTAAAAAAAATCGCCAAAACGAAAAAAATCGCCAAAATTAAAAAAAAAGTTCTAACACTAAAATAAATCGCCAAATTCGAAAAAATCGCCAAAATGAAAAAAAAAACGCAAAAGATTTAAAAAAGTCGCCAAAACGCGAAAATGTCGCCAAAACTAAAAAAAAAAATTTAAATAAACAAAAAATCGCAAAAATTAAAAAAAAATCGCCAAAAATAAAAAAAACGCCAAAATGAAAAAACGCCAAAAAACCGAAAAAATCGCCAAAACAAGAAAATAAAGTGTCTAAAATAAAAAAGACCCAAAACTTAAAAAAATGCCAAAACTATATATAAAACGCGGAACCCTATGTGCGCGAGTCATAGTCGCACTTTACTGAATTTATTGTAATTCAGCTATAATAGATGCTTAATAAGTTATGTATGTATTTTTGGTCATCTAATACATAATTTTTGTTGTGAAATTTAAAAATATTTTCCATTAAGTATTAAAATGCGTTTTTAATTCTAACCACAGTCAAGCGAATTTTGTTTACGACAGCTAAATCATTAACTAATTTAAAAAATTTTATCAGATATTTGGATATTAGAAAATTTTTAAATTTATACAAAAAAAAGTTAAAAAATTATTGAACTGAAATGATATTATTGACTTCATTCAAAACGCGCTAATTTAGCGCTTTTTTTTATTAAACGCGCTAAGACGGAAAAAAGCGCGTTCGGCATAGTTAAAACACGCTAAATCTAGCGCGGAACGCGCTAAATTGGCATCGCTGGTTATTCCTATCAAGAGCACTGAGATCAAAATGTTGACCGAGTTTATTTTTTGGGTACAATACCTTTTACCGCAATTTGCAATGGATTTCATTTTGTCATCGTCAGGGTAATATTTCATTTCTATAGACAACATGCTAAATTGACAATATTAATTTTTATTCAATACTTGGCCTTCTATTAGGCCATTTTACTAATCTCCTTATACCGCAGCGTTTTTTTTTTTTGGTTTCAATGCGCGTATGTGTATGTACACAAACGCATGTATTAACTGAAATCCATTCAACATTAATTAAACCCATTTGACCTGACATTCAATAAAAACGAATGCTCACTAAAGCGAAGAAATTTCGAAACAAAATTGTTGGAGACATGTTCGAAAACCTAAAAAATTCGAATGTTCGCTAAATTTTCGAAGTTTCAAACTTCTCTCGATAGTTTTTCGAGTGTGTGACGGTAGCCGAGTGGAATTGTGCTAGCCTGTTAGTCAAGAGGTAGCAAGTTCGAGGACTGTAACTGTAAGTTAAAAAATAATAATAATAATAATTGAAAAAAAAAATTGCCACGATAGTTGGTCATCTGTTAAAATGGAGGTACCATGCTCAAATCCTGCAGCATAAGTAAGTAAATTAATAAGTAAGTTAAAATAAATAAATAAAAAACTAAAATTACTTTTTTAATTTTTCTGTTAACCTTTTATGATACATGTAGACTTTAGTTCGATATTCTCTCACTTTTAATAATGCCAGCGAAACTTCGAAATCGAAGTTTTTTGGGACAAAACAAGTGAACTTTTTTCGATTAATATTTGAGTGTCACTCTCGATAGTTTTACACAATAAATGTTGGAGATATATTCGCAATCGATACCAATAACGAAAGTCTTGGTCAACTGGGAACTTATGCATATACATACATATGTATGTATGCATAAGGATCCAGAATATATATACTTTATGGCTCGCTTATTAATATTCTGGAAATTACAAACGGAATGACAAACCTATATACTTACATATGTATACCCTTTTACCATTTTTTGGTAAAGGGTATAAAAATACAGTTTGTAAACTGTAGAAATAGAAAAGTGGTTACCATTTTGGTACTTTGGTACTTATGTATGTGCAAAGTTTTTTTTGTGTTATTAGCAAATCACTTGCAGTTACTCAGTAAAAAAGCTTCTGCTGACATTTAAAAATATTTAATTTTCCGAATGACCCGCTTAGAAGCACTTCCGACGAAGCGCAGACTAAAGGTAGATGTCTGTCTACTGGTTTCCAAACAATTCCAAGTAAAGCGAGTATTTAAATTTACTTAACACAAACATCAGAAGAAAAAATTCGTGAAGGTAGGATCACACGATTGCTGCAATGCAACAATTATTGGTATTTTTTCGTGCGATTAGATTAAATTTTCAATGAAGTGTAAATTCACTATAGTTCAATTAAATTTAAAATGTTTCACTTAAATCATCATGAGCTTGTGACAAAAATAGTTTAACTTGTGATGATCGTAAAAGATAAGCAGGAATAGTTAAACATACTCAGGTAGAGTGATATAGCTTCGTTTTAACCTGAATATAAAATGAAAAAAAAAAACGGAAAAAACAGAAAATGAATAGTGATACTTATAAACGTATTATCCAAAGGTAGATCAATAATTGTATACACAACATAATCATTTCTCATATTCCATTTCATTACAAATTTACGTTATATAGATGATGTTAATAACAATCTCAAGTAGATAGATATGGGTGCTGATGAAGTGCGTGGCTGCACAGAAAAATGTCGGTATTTCCCCCAGATAATAAAGTCTAGTTTGATTTTTCTTCTCTTCTTTAGAAACTCACATTAATTAATAAAAATATTTCATTAAATAAGAATTGATATTATTGAATTTAAGCACGATTAAGAACTTATTTCTGAATAAAATTCACTACAGTTCAATTAAATTTAAAATGTCTCATTTGTATCTGTGGCAAAAAAGAAAAAGTATTTAAGTCGAGATAAGGTGATTTTGAGTTAATGGCACATCCGTAATCTGCATATTCAAAAGTACCCCTGGTCATAATCTCAATTAATATGTGTAATTTTTTATGAAGTTATAGCACTATGACTTGCGACTTATCTCTTTTAGACTTCTAATCTCATTTGGAATAATAGCTTAATTTAGTTAAATGTATGTATGTAAAATATTAATAAGTAAAATATTAATTTGGGATTATTATTGCGTTTAAAAAATTTTAATCTTAAATTTTAACAATTCCCATAAAAAACACTAATTAAAAAAAATTATGTTTGCCCCCCCCCCCCCCCAGAAAAAATGTCTAGCTACGCCAATGGTTCCCATATTCCACCGACTGAATAACTCATACAGCCATGAGTTCCGTAATCTCTGCTAGTAATGAAAGTATGTACACTTACATACATATGTTGTTCCACTGTAGCTTGCAGAATGCATTTACAACATATGTATGTACCTATGCAGGAATGTTATCTCGTGAGAGCGTGAGAATTCATGCGTGATTATTAAAAAAAAGTTCACGCACTCACGCGTGACTAGTTATAACATTTGATCACGAATCACGTGACGTCACCATAAAATCACGACATTTGCACATCTCTAATACATACATACATATATTTTCAAGTACATACATGCTCCGATACAGTTTTAGTAGCATTTAAATATTTTAGGTACTTTTTCTTCGCTACAGTCACCATTTGAACTTTTTTAATTCCCATCACTTTTTTGTGAACATCTGTTCCTTTTTCATATTAAAACAAACAAAACAAAGTAAAACGCACGCACGTTTTTAAATGTTCTATAAGTGCACCAACGCGTTAACAGTACGGTACGGTACGGAACGGTACAGCAACAGTAACGTTCGGCTAACCCAGCTATTGTGGCAAAGAGGAACTTGGTCAAAATTTATATCTCACTACTTTTAATGGCCGAAATTTTGGATAGGAACTTGGCCTTTTTTCACATTTATGTTTTTGTGAGGATCTGATTACTTTTTGAAAAAATTTCTATAATAACACTTTTTAAACTTAAATTTTCTAGTATGTTTTATTTCTATTCATGATCACTGTGCCAATTCAAAATCGCATAGTTATATAAAATAATGGGTTAGAGCGTGATGGGTGTTGGATTGTACACCTTAAAAATGCACTATTGTCTCATTACAACGGGTCGCTAGTTTGTACGCAATTTGGCTAGAGTCGTCTGAAAGAAACATGTAAAATGCAGTGTAAATTTTAGTGGGTGTGACACCGCCTAATTTCCCAGTATCTTTACATATCAAAGTCTGCTTAGCTGAAGTATATAAACCAAAACGATATGCCCAATGTGCTGCAAAGTTTCAATAGGGTAGCTGGAGCTTTAATTTTTGGATTTTCCGATTGAGTAAATCAATTAGGACTATTTGTCTACAAAATATCAGCTCTCTACAGTATAATATTACGTATAATTTGTATGGGCCTGGCCCCGCCGACTTTTATATCTGCTAGTGCTTATGGTTCATGTAAAGTTTCGTAGGAAAAACATATTGATAAATACATGAGTAATAGACTAAAAACTGCTAAGCCGAAGTACATGAAAGAAAAAGCTAAGACTTATAGGTATAGTCACGGCCACTTTTCAGAACAGGACGTTTTTATTTTGGATAAGTGCAATGTGTATGAAAAGTTTCAATAAAATCGAACTTAATTTTGAGTTTACAGTGCTTGTTCCCACCTCCTGATTGAAACTTTTGGATTCTTAGAGTTTTCTTCGTGATCTGTGATCTAGATTTATTTTTGTATAAAATTTCAGCTCTCTACTACGAATTGGAGTTTTAAGGGTGTGCATTGGATAAAACTTCTTGGTTTTAAGATTTTTCCATTGGCTTACTCATCTACACTTACTTCTGTATAAAATTTCAACTCTCTAGCGCGAATTATACCTTAAAATTTTGAGAACAGCGCTTATAATTCATGCTAATTTTTTCTAAAATATGCTATACAGAAGTAGATTAAACACAAGGCTAACATTTTATGGGAGTGATCACGCCCACTTTTTAAAGTGATAGTTTAAAGTCTTGTATACGTGCAACGTATATGCAAAGTTTCACTAAAATGGCTTGAGTTAAAAGCTGTATATTAAGTTTTTAGTTCCAAACAATATTGGCGTGGCCTCGTCCATTCTGACTAAAATTTCCCGGTTTTCAAGTTCTTCTAGTTGGTTTCTCACCTAGATCTACTTGTATATCAAATTTCAGCTCCTTAGCGCAACTTTTAATTTTTAATTTTTTTGGGCGTAACCCTGCCCACTTTTCCAATTTCAAAATTTTTTTTCGGCCAGTGTCAAGTTTCGTTGCAAACGGATAATAATACCTACATAAAAAGTATATGTGACAGCGCATAGAGAAAGGGACCTAAGGGTAAAAAAATCAATTTTCCCTTTTTTTTTTTTTTTTTTGATGTGGACATCATCTGAGCATCGAATGAGACCGATCCCATGCCCTAAAAGTGTTCCCTCCCAGAGATATGCGCGCTTTATGATGTGATGGTACACCAAAGATACACGTATTTAAATCTTTAAAATGGCTCTCCTGAACAAAACCGGTTTTTACCCTTAGGTCCCTTTCTATTTTGCGCGTCACATATCTAAATATGCTGAGCCCGTAGTACATTAAAATGAGGTTTAAATTGTATGGGCGTGTAAACGCCCACATTTTTAACAAAAAATTTTAGCCTTGCATTATTGCAGTATGTATGCCAAATTTCAATAAAATAGCTTCCATTAAGCGCCTTAGGTTAGCTGTTTTGATTCTGACTTTTATGGGCGTATCCCCGCCCTCCTGGCCAAAATGTTCGGGTTTTCAGTTTTTTTTTAGTTTATAGGTCACTTAAACCTACTGCTGTAGCGAATTTCAGCTCACTAGCCCCGCCCCTTGGTTAAAATTTTCGGGTTTTCAGATTTTTCTAGGTGGTTGGTCACCTAGATCTACTTGTGTACCAAATTTTAGCTCTCTAGCTATAACGGAAGTGCGTCATCAATTTGATGAGTGATCAGTGGGCCAGTGAGTATGTCTTAAAATATTCACTTTTTGCACCTCCATATCTCCGGAACCCTTCAAAGTTCGCATATGTGGTAACATGAGTTAATTCTAATTATGATTTAAATTTCATAATTTTACGATTGCGTGGCACAAAGTTATGAGAGGGGTAAAAACAGCTCGAATGGCTTCGTGTAAATATACACACTGCGTGCATTAGCCGGAACTTGGCTTGGCGCACTATCGTGCGCCTAGATTTTAATATTACTCATGAAAATCATCAGTCGTAATGCCTCCACCCCCGCCTAGAAGCCGGTTCAATATCAAAATGTTGCTTGACCTTCTGTAAATACCGAATCTCCACTTAAGTTGAAAAAACTTTATCTGAAGCTGTTCAAAATGTTCCAATCCCAAAAAAAAAAAAGAAAATAAAGATGGTAACCGAACTAGCGCATAAAATGAAGAGTGGTCTAGCCGAAAGTCGCGAAAAGATTTTCAAAGTTTTATAGTCTGAGACCGAAAAAGGTGTTACTTATGAAAGACAATACGTCAGATCGGGGCAAGTAAGTAACTTGCGGCGATGGTCCCTCATCAGAATTTAAGAACCGTTATGTGGTAAAACTTATACAATGTTAAATGAAAAGTGCAAAAAAATGTATATTAAGGAATAGGTATGAAAGATGGAATTGGCGGAAATATAAAAAGATTAATTAGATAGAATATGATGAATGATGAAATGAAAAAGTCGTGGATTGGAGAAAATATAGCTAGACTTGTGCCATTTAATTCATTTCAGTGACCGGTCATTTTAGTTCATTATTTATAAATGAACTAGTTCGTTCATTTATTTCAATCGCTCTTTTTAGTTCAATGAACTAGTTAGGTATTTTTAGTTCAATGATTTTACATCTACATGCACATGTATGTACATATGTAGATATGTTGTGGTTTTTGACAGTATTAAAAACACAGATCTGTGATTAAAAAACTTTACACAGAAAAAAAAATGATTTTGATATTTGAATACGAAAATCGTTGATTCAATAAAAAAATCTTTCGAATTTTCTGTGATGACGATTTTTGCATTATTGATAAATAAAATTGTATGCACGTTTATTGAATATATTTTTTTCAGTCAATAAAGAAATTTAATGAATCAAAGAAAAAAGCTGTTGACTGAAATTTTATTTTCAGTGATAATTGTTATTGTGTTGTGTGTGTGGATGAATGTCACATTTTTCAACCCCTTTTTGTTTGCTTTTGCTTGGCTGCTGTTAAAACTAAATGTGTTTGGGATGAGTCGAACCGGCAATCTCTTGACTAATAAACTAACGTACTTACCACTCAGCTAAATAGCAAATCGCTTTTGGATACGCAAATAATGAATACACGCAAAACATGATTTCTTTTGTTTCTTCCAGTCTAAAAATAACTTTGTTGAGTAAAAAATCAGGCCACGACGTTTTTCGGCTTCTTGTCCGAATGCACACGTATATAACACCAACAATCAAAATAAACAACAACATCAGCACATGACCAGGTTTAGTCAATCAACAAGCAAGGAAAACACCAACACAAATAAATGAGATTAAATGATATTTTAAAATGTGCGGAATTGATAAATACAATATTCAAGTTAATGACAAATATTATTGAAACTAAAATTTTATTCAATAACATGGTTTTATGGAAAATAATTCTTGTCTATTTTTTTCTGTGTACGAAAACTAAAATTAATTAATTAATTAAGTAATTAATAAATTTGCTTTATAAAGGGTTTATAAAACAAATTTAGTGTGAAAATCTTTTTTTTTTAAATCTCATAAATTCAAAATATTTTTGTGAATAGGTTAGTATGTATAAGTGTTTGCTTGTTTATTGCATTTGTGGTAGTAGCCAGCGATGAACAAGAACTAAATTTACATACATACATGCATACATATGGATGAGTATAGAAGTAAAGCACACAAACAGAAAGAAGTCAAGCAAAACGTTGAAAACATTTAGTTGATAGCCTCTGTGTTAGTTCATTTTGTGTCTTAGTTCTTAGTTCAAAAAATGAACTAGTTCAAAAATTTAACTAGTGAACGTAACACAATTGAACTAGTTCACTTAGTTCAAAATATTGAATCGTTCATTTGAAATAGTTCGTTCATGAAGTACACAAGACTAAATATAGCTTATCAGCAGATAAAACTGTATTTAACTACTGATGTTTGTTTATTTTATATATAAAAATTTAACTACATTTCGTTCGTGACGATATATGTATGTATGTATGTATGTGACAAAATATAAAGACCAAATTTTAATTATAAATACTGTATGTATTTTAATAATTTTTTTACGCCAACATCAAGCTAAGAAGCAGTTATAATTTGCTTCTCAGACACGTTTTCTTCATGTGTCAGAGTTTCGCTGGAGTTTGCTCTTAACCATATTCATTTCAAATGTTGGTTGACTCGACCTTTCCCACACGTGACGGAGTGGATTTTACTTTTTTCTTCATTAATTATTAAATACAGTCTGGTAATTAACAAAAAAAAAAAAATTATATAAATGTGTTATCATTTAAGAATTATGTGTAATATAAGTGTCTAGAAATGTGGAATGCTCCACATAATGGAAATGCAAAATATTGAATATGAAATTACAGATTATCTTTTGAAAAATAGTTACTTACTTCTTTGTGTTGCTGACTATGCATTATTTAACTAATATTAAATAGTTATAATTGATGTTTTTTGGAATTGTTACAATTAAATTTAACATTTGTTAGCTTACTAAATATTTTTAATTATTATTTGTTTATGTTTTTTATTTCAATTACATCGACATTCATTACTTAGCTCCTACGCGCTTTACACTATTGATCCATATTTTTAGATTAACTAGAGCTTGTTTCTGTAGCAAAAAGGAAAAAGTGCTTAATTCGAGATAAGCTGATTTTGAGTTAATGGTAACTCCGTAATCTGTATATTCGAAATTAACCCAGGTCAAAATATCAACTAACTGGCGTGTTTTTTCAGGAAGTTATAGCACTATGGCTTGCGACTTATATTTTTTAGACTTCTAATCTCATTTGGAATAATATCTTATAGCGTAGACCATGATACAATAATATAAAGGTAGAACCACATTTGACGTACAAAATTAATTCTGACTTTTGTCCCAATTATTTGATTACTGTTTTTTTTTGTAAACAGAGAGGAAAACGTTGCCACACGAAATTACAGGGAACTTTGTTTAGGAATGTTTTTTGGAAATGTGTAATTTGTGGTTATGAATAATACATTTAATGGTTTATGCTCTGAAGATACATATATTAAAAATTGTTCAAATATGAATTTTAAATCGCAGGTTCTTATTTTAAATGGCATCGCTCTAGTAATTCTTTTCTTCACAGTCTTAATTATCACAACATAGCCTTGTTTTTATACGGTTTTTGTTTCACTTTCTTTTTTGGTATACGATTGGAGGTGTGTTGTAGCACCACCCTTCTTAACCGTGAATAATATTAACATACACATTCCAAAGCAGTTGCATTTTCTTTTATTTTTAGTTACAGAGTACACCAGTACTTATTAAATGATGACGAGTTTACTAGAACAATGTTAATAACACTCAAATTCGAAAGAATTTCCTTTCATTTCGAAATACGAAGTAGACTCGCAGAATGTGAAAGTGTACTTTTGGACAACACTGCTTTAAAGCAATAATGTAATGGATGTATTTAATATGGCAGATGCCTTTGAAGAGGAATTGCACTTAGGCTCAAACGGGTCCAATGATTTTTTATATTTGTATACTCTTCACGGAAGTGAACAGAACAAACCAAAGGATTTTTGGTAGCAAACCATCATCTATATTGCATGCTTCTATCCATTTCTGCCGCAAATATGGAATTGAAGGAAATTGAAAAAACTCGTGCCTTTGCTGAAATGCTTTCTATTACTGCAATTGTTGTATATGCAGCTCATTGCTCAACATTTATTTTTTTACATATATCACAATTATTTATTATATATATTAATATCTATTTAATAACTTTTAATGCAATAGTGATGACTTCAATATTTGTGTTATAAAACATTTTTTTTTATTAAAAAAGCACAACAGTCAAAAAAGTAATCAAAAAACTCGGATTTTACAAATGAATACGGTAGCATTATTTTTGAGAGTAAAAAATAATCGGGGTAAACGTAAGAAGGTTAATGTGGCGACGAAAAGAGAGAATGGTTACTTTACCTTGACAGACGACAGTATTTGCATTAAGTGAACAAAATTTGTGCATCCCTTTCGTACCACACACTTTGATAATTTTCCTTGGAAATATGAAAATGGACAAAATGTGTCTCGATTTTAATATTTCTTTGTTCTTTTTCTAAAAACAATTAAAATAATTTATACTTCCTGACTGAATCGCATTTTAATTTAGAGAACGAAAACAATTTGCCAACATTGTTGACGGTGTTACCATATTAGGACCGTGTTATCATATAGCTAAATTCAGTATTAATTCACTCTCATTTAGTACATTTATGGTAAATCTAATATGCATTGCAAATTAACGCTGTCGTCTGTCTACGGTATTTAGATTATTCTTTACATTATTCAACTTAAATGTATTACTTGAGGAGCTGGCGAGCAAAACTAGACATGTCCTCAGTTAATGATTTTTTCTTTAAATTTTTTTTCGGGCTCTCCAAGTACACATCTATGAAGTCAGGAAATATTTTCATGCAAAACCAGCTCGATCCTATCTTAAAAAATAACGAAAACTAACTTTTCCTTGCTTGTCCCTATCTAAAAAGTTCAGTAATTTGCCTGTCCTGTAAAAAAAGTTAACGGGTCTAGTCTGGTTTTGTTCGCCAGCTCCTCACTTATAGTGTGTAGAACGATGTTTGCTTAAAAAAATAAAGGTTAACAGAGAATTTCCTAATTTAACTATAAAATATATACATTTCTGAAAATTGACTTGAACGCTTAAAAGTGATCTCCAGCAAAATATTTATTAATGACGATTTCGACGATATTTTCTAAAAAAATTTACGATTTTATCCCTGATAAATCTGGCAGCTAAGCGTATACTTAATACGAATAATTTGGTACATTAGTATCAATTATACATACGTCACGACTCCTCATACTTACAGATTGAGAGTAATGCAGTAGGTAGAATTAAAATGAATTAATTTGTTTTAATTTATAAATTGTATGTTACATGATTATGATTTATTAAGTATTAATTTAATAAAATGTTTTTTTTATAATTTCAATTAAAAAATATGCGATATGATAAATATGAACATATGTATGTTTGATTTAAAAGCTAAAGCAAAAACAATATTACTAAGAAGAAGAGTAGAAAAGATAAAGAGAGTGAATAGAGCGGAATATGGGAGTTATAAAAAAGAACAAAAGAAAATACAATGATTATTAGTAAAAAAATAATGATTTGTGTGAATTTTTTAGATTATATATTAAAAAAAAAACTACATCATAATATTTTATATTAAGACAAAGACGCAAATGATGATAAGGGCTTTTGATTTTCTTTTTGTATGACAAAAATAAAGCTTGTAAGTAATTAAATTTTATTTATCTAATAATGTTTATTAAAAAAAAGCAGAAACAAAATGCTTTAATAATTTTGAAATCTAAAAAATTAAGCAAAAGATGTGTTTATATAAAAAACCTTAATAGTAAAACTAAAAATCATAAATTTCGTGTCTGAAAACGCTTTTCTGTAGTATGTTTGCCAGTATTATTTTTAAGAAAATTTTATTAATTTGCTGTTTTTTTTTTAATTTTATTAATTAAGTGTTAACAAAACTGTGTATGATTTTCAGATGTTTCTGTAATTGATGTTTATTTTTCATATTTTTTCTTTTAATATTATTGAAATTCTTACATTTAAAAAGTTTATTTGTTGTTCATTTTTCTTGTTGATTTGGTTTTGGTTAATTAAAGTTAAATTAAAATACAATTGATCTCATTATCAGGACTGCAGGTATTCGGAAGCAGTGAACTATTTTAATTGCTTTTCTGTTAAAAAAAATATTTTTTTTAAATACATAACAAAAAACATTTGATAAGAGTTAAAAAAGTGATAAAGCGATTCATCTCTTTAAGGTAAAAAATTAAATAAATTAAATTTATTCGGTGATCGTTCTTGTGGTTTCTTGAATGTAAACTTGGGAACCGGGAACAGTGGAGGTGGTAACGAAAGTGCGGTGCTTGGCACGGATCATGTTCAAGTTAGTTTCAGCACATTCAGCACGATCTTCGGCAGCTTCCAATTCACGTTGGAAACGGCGTACGCGGGTGACGGTGTGTTGAGACATGCCCTCCTATAATTTTTTGCAAACAGAAAGAAGCCAAAAATTTTTATATTAAGCTGTGTGTTTTCTCTATGCAATATGGTTTGATTAAGCTTACTTGTTCAGACAATTGACGTTTGAAGAGATTGACCTTGGCAGTGGATTTGTCCAATGCTTCTTGCAACAATATAATATTCCTTTGATCCTCTTCGCATTGTACCATGACTTCCTTGACAGTGCGTTCCTTCTTTCTCAAGATCTTGATAGTTTCAGCGTGTCTTCTCTTTTCTTCTTCCAATTCAAGTTCCAAGTCGCGTACACGTGCTTCCAATTTACTGATGATACGTTTGCTACCAGCAACGGCGTTTAATTCAACCTCTTCCAAGCGAACGGACAAGTTCTGTAATATATAATTGGAAATATTTTAAAATATTAAAAATATATATTTATGTGTGAACGTTTACATGAACATATTTATGTATATTAAATTTTTTTTTAATCGAGTTCAAAAAAGGAGGATGCTAACAATTCGTCTCTATTTTTTTTTGGGGTGTTACTGCATAACTCGATACATTTTAGACCGATAGTAAAAATTCTTTTTTTGTCCGGAAGGGTATAAATTCCCATTGATCCCATTGTGCAAAAAGTGGGCGGGACATGCCTACACTTTTAAACATTTAATTTTATGATGTTCTACTTATTTGATTGCTGCGAAACCTGTAAAACACCTTTGGTTCTTGTAATTACACAATTCGAAAGTTGAAAAAGTGAGTGGGGTTACGCCCATTAAAATTTATTATAATATTTCACGCGGTTCTACTTAACCCATTTTTACGAAACTTACCACATACCTTGAGCTTTAAAATAGACACAATCCTCCATTTCAAAAAATGGGCAGAGTTACGCTCACTAAAATTTAATATTTTATTTGAAGTGGTTCTACTTGACCGATTTTTACAAGACTTGACACGCACCCTGAGCTCTAAAAAACACAGAAACTTGCATTTAAAAAATGGGAGGAGGCACGCTTATTAAAATTTAATTTTATAATTCACGTACTTATCTTCTTCTATCAGATCTTTGCATTGAAGTCGTTTTTTTTGGCAGAAAGAATTATTCTCGATAATTTTCTTTACGTATACGTATTCGCACGTAAAAATTATTTTCAAGAATCCATAGTTTTGTTGCTAACCCACTTATTTTTTTTTTTTTTTTTTTTTAATGCATGTTTTTTTTATTTATTGTATCTTCAAATATGAACTAACAATAAGTATTCAAATCTTAAGTCTATAAAAAAATTATTAGGCCCGACCAATGTCGGACATAAGCTTAGTGATAGTTATTAATAATACATAAGTAGTGATAAGCAACAAAAAGAAAAAAGTGTTTTCAAGCAGCTTCATCATCTAGAGTGTTGAATATTAGAGCCCGTGTATCTCTCTTTTTTAAGCGGATGTGTCCAGTAAAGTTCAAAATATTACGAGCAAGCGGATTAGGATGTTACTCGAGTTTTGTTAGATATTTGCCTGCGTATTTTACAATTTCTTCAGTCACTAGTGGCATATTCAAATCGCGATGTATATTTGAATTTTTGATGTACCATGGAGCCGATGTTATCATGCGTAAAATTTTATTTTGCCTTCGTTGAATTTTCTCTACATTTGAAGCTGAAGCAGTGCCCCATAGTTGAATTCCGTAACACCATATTGGCTTTAAAAGCGACTTGTATATTAAAAGTTTGCAGTCTAGGCTAAGTGTTGAATTTCTACCAATCAGCCAATGTACCTGAGTTAATTTAAGTTTCATTTGAGTTAACTTAGAGTCAATGTGATGTTTCCATGTAAGTCGTCGATCAAGGTGTATACCAAGATATTTCACATGTGAATGTTGAGGAACAACTTGATTGTTAATCCGAATGGGGGAGCAAGTATCTCTTCTTAGGGTGAACGTTATATGGACACACTTTTGTTCGTTGACTTTAATTCTCCATAAGTTTAACCAAAGCTCCATCTGGCTAATGTGTTCCTGGAGTTTGCGGGATGCCTCATCAGGGTTTTCGTGCATACTAAGGCAGGCTGTATCGTCGGCAAATGTGGAAGTATGGATACTACTGCTCACAGGCATATCGCAAGTATAAATCAAGTATAAAACTGGTCCCAGTATGCTCCCCTGTGGCACACCGGATGAAATAGTTTCAGGCCTACTCGCAAAGTCTCCTTCCACAACAGTGAACTTACGGGAAATAATGTAACTTTCCAAAATATTTAAAATGTTTATTGGTAAGTAAGTCTTCAATTTTAAAACTAGGCCTTCATGCCACACTTTATCAAATGCCTGGGAAACGTCAATAAAGAGCGCAGAACAATACTTTTTTTCCTCAAAAGTTCTTCTTATAAATTGAACCAGTCTGTGAGTTTGTTCAATGGTGCTATGCTGACTTCTAAAACCAAATTGATGGTCTGGTATGCACCCACTACTAATTAGAATTGGGGACAATTTTGTTTTGAGCAGTTTTTCGAAAAGCTTTGACATAGTTGATAGTAGACTTATTGGCCTATATGACTCAGCCTTGGTTATATCTTTGCCCGGCTTTGGAATCATTTTAACCTTGGCAAGCTTCCAGCTGTGTGGATAATACTCCAGTCGTAAAATGGCATTAAATATGAATAATAGGATTCTCATTGCAATACGAGGCAAGTTCATAAGCATCTGGTTACTAATTCCATCAATACCCGGAGCTTTCTTCGGGTTGAGTTCGGCAATTAATTTTTGTAAATCACGCGTCTTAAACTTTATGTGTTGAGGGGGTAGAGCGACTACATTCGGCAAATCAGCAACACCAGTATATATGTTTGGCGTAAAAACGGATTTTAAGTGCTCAGCAAATATTTTACCTTTTTCAGTATCGCTTCTTGCCCAACTTCCGGTAGATGTGCGTAGAGGTGGCTTATACTCAATGGGTGTTTTAAGCTTTCTAGCAGCGCGCCACAAAGAGTAATTAGACGCTGGTGTGACATCAAGACCTTCCAGATAATTTTTAAGAGATGCAGTTTTTTCAGACGCAAGCAACTCTTGGAGTCGTTTAGTGCACTCTTTAAATCTGATTTTATTTTGTGGTGATCTGTGCTGTTGCCATTCCCTTCTAGCTCTTCTTTTTTCACGTACGAGACGTTCAATGTCTGTAGAATAAATTTCATTAAACCCAGTCTGCGGATGGGAGATAATGGCATGTTCAGCAGCCTGTTTAATATTCTCGCTGAGATTGGCAATGTTAGATTCAATATCATCGGATGTTCTAAGCGTAATGTTTTCCGTACAATGACTACTGAGATATTTTTTGAACCCCAGCCAATTAACACGATTGATCATCTTCACATATGGGTCAGGTAAGTTACTTCTTAAGGAACTACAAATTGTAATGATCGTCGGAGAGTGATCGGACGAAAGATCAAGAGAAGCTTGAACTTGAATTAAGTCCCTAGAGATATTTTTTATGACGCCAAAATCTATAACATCCGGAATTTTTTGTATGTCAGTAGGCCAATAAGTGGGCTCCCCACTCGAAATGACATCCAAGCCCATTTTTGAAATGGTGTTGAACAATGCTCGACCTCTGGGGGTAATAAGACGCGAACCCCAGAACGTATGCTTAGCATTGTAGTCGCCAGCAGCTACAAAACAAGGTCCAAGAGATTTGTAGAAATCCTCATATTGATTCTCAGTGATTGAAAATCTGGGAGGGGAGTAAATTGATGATATAACAAAATTTGTACAAAAACTTTCAATGCCAATATTTGTTGCTTGTAGGTGTTCTTCACAAATGTTATCAAGAACATAGTGCTTGAGTCTTGACTTTATTAGAATTGCTGATCCACCGCAAGCCCTTCCTCTAGGGTCCTTTGTATCATATATAGTGAAGCCATAAATTTTAAAAAGACTTCTCGAAGTCAAATGAGTCTCAGATACTAACATTACATCAATATTTTTTTCCGTGAGGAAGTGCTCAAGTTCATTTTTATGTTGGCGAATGCCGTTTGCGTTCCAGAAACATATTGTTAACGTGTTCATGGCTTATTAATTAATGCTTGAAGCAGAGTATTCTGCATTCGCAGCATTTCTTGCATCATGCTAGTCATATTTGTTGTAAAATTGTTTATAGTTTGCACCAGATTTTCAATAGTAGCTTCAAGGCGATTAAAATTAAAGCTTGCGTCAGTATTTTTTGAATTATTTGGCGGGGAAACATTTTGTGTGGGAATTGAATTTGACTTAGCAGCATCTGCATACGATACACGGGAAGTAACTGGTTGGCTCATTTGCGCAAAAGTGGCAGAGTAGGCGTTTGCTGATTGAGCTGGAGCTAATTTAGGTTTTTGCACCATAGTCTTCTTTACGAAAGAGTACACAGGACAACCTCTGTAGTTAGCGGTGTGATTACCTCCACAATTACTGCATTTTTTATCACTTTGATCTTTTGGCTTATTGCAACTAGCAGTGCCGTGTAATTCGCCGCACACAACACAAACAGAGGGTAAATTGCAGTATGTTTTTGTATGGCCATATTCTTGGCAATTATGGCACTGTACAGGACCTGAACGCTTATGTGGCTCTTCAACTGTGATTTTTCGGTACAAGAGGTATTTCAAATTATAAATTGGATGCGTTTCATTTTTTTTCAATTTTATATCATTAGGCTCAAGTTCAACACGAAATAGGGGTTGGGGAATCTTCTCTCTGTTTATTATATTGGACACATTTTTTACCTTAAACCCCTGGAGGACGAGTGCATCTTTTATTTCTTCGGGAACAACATAAGAATCTATGCCCTTCAATACGATCTGCATGCCTTTAGCGCTCTTAAGCTGGTATGTGTAGAAGCTTGCGTTATTTTTTTCAAATTCAGCAACCATTTTGCGGAAATCTTTTTCGTCATAAATTTGGACTTTAGTTTCATCTATGTTTCCACGTTTTATTGGAACAATGTGAAATTTATTCTCACCAATGACCGAAATTAATTTTTTAATAAGGGCATTTGAATTTTTTTGTCTCAAATAGATTGGTGGCGGCTTGGATATTTTATTCGAGGATACCTCGGGTTTGTCGTTGTCATCTTGCAAAATTTCGAAGCGGTTTTGGCGATTAGTTGAGGCTGCGCTGTTATCCCTAGACATTTTTGGAGCAGATGAAATTTTTGAAGAATTCGGGCTTCGCCCACGCTTTACCACGGTTATATATCTGTCCATTCCGACTTGTACCTTGTAGTTTAGAGCCGCTGTTATCTGTAGTGATAACTTTGTTAAGTGATGAACACGAGCCTGAAGGGGATGATATTACTGGCTTATATGAAGAAGTACTAGGCAACTGTAATGTTAATGCATCATTACTATTTGGCATTGGACAAAGCGAAGTTGATCGCTGACGAAAAATTGGCTTTGCCGGTAAAAAAAGGTTTTCATCAGATTTATTATTTATATTTTTTTCATTAAGAGTTTCAGAACTCACAGTAAAATAAGCATTTCTGCCGTTAGAACTCACTTCAAATTTTTTTGTATTTGAGGCACTCATACAAAGAATTCCTCAAGGGATATTCGTTTGTGTTTTTTTATGTTTTTGTCTTTTTTTGTTTTTGTTATTTATGATTGTTTATTTGTTTAGAGGTACACATATATATAGTATTCCTCAATATCAATTTGTTTAATTTTTTTTGTTTGCGGTTTTTTTTGTTTTTGTTATTTTTACTATGTAAAAATATCAGCAAAGCATAAAGCTTATTTATTAAAGACAGTATGTACCTATTACGAATAATATGTACTACGAATATTTTTTGTTTGTTTAATTTTTTTGTAAGTAAGAAAAATTCCGCTAATCGACTGTTCGCTATGAAGGTACCACGAGAACTGACTAACCCACTTATGGAAAAATAAAGTGTGCTTCAAGTGTAAGTTAGATCCGGTTTTGTATGGACATTTTTGTTTAAAGTACACTTCAAAGTCGGTTTTTTCTGCATATGGGGGTTAGAATTTATTATTGTTGTAAGTGTTGCCAATTTAGGGGAATTTTTCCCTGTAGTGGTTAAATTCTTTACATAGTGTTCACACTTGACGAATTTATGTCATGACGAATATAAAATTGATATCATGATGCCAATTGATGACGTAAAGACTCAATTTATTAATATTGTGGTAGCGTTATGAAATAATCATCAGAGCTCACGGCCTGATATATTCATCTTGATATCAATTGTCATTTTATGTGTCACTGTGCATTTGACGTTTTGTTTATTGCACAATTTTCATTGGAAAAATATGACACAAAAATTGCTTGTGACCAAACATTAGATATTTTTGGCAAGCATCTTGCAATTATTTGTTTGAAGAAATTAATATTGTAGTGATTCATTATGATATAAAATCATTATATTACGAGTTATGATATAAAATCATCAGGTGTGTTCGCTATGGTAGAGACCCTAATGAAAATATATTTAAGTTAATGTAGTTCAAAGAGAGTTTTCCATTTAGGCGGATTTTTCAAAGATTTGAAGTTTATAACTTTTATTCTTATTTTTTTTTTTTTTTGGAAAAAAATCTCTTGTGCAATATTAAAATTTTTTGCGATTTTCCTGCCTTTTTTCTTATTAATGTATATTTTCATATATCCTTCTTATTAATTTCTATTTACCTTGACTTCGACTTCCAAGGACTTCTTGATGGTTTCCAATTTAACGATACGTTCTTGTTCTTCATGGATCATTTCAACTGTGTGTTTGAGTTCAACCTAAAAAAGCACAGCACATATTTTTGTTTTCCAAAATATTCGTTAATGAAAAACTCTTCTTCAACAATAAGCAATTTACTTGCAATTACTTACTTGAACCTTCTGGTAACGTTCATCAGTAATACGCAATTCCTTGCTGACTTCTTCGTAATCGGAAGAAACGACAGATAATTCTTGTTCCAACTTCGATTTGATAGATACCAAGTTAATGTTGGTAGTGTGTAATTCATTGATGCGTGTTTGCGCTTCTTCGAATTGCAATTCAACGGTGCGCTTAGCACGTTGAGCACTATCCAATTGGGAGCGTACTTCTTCCAATTCACCATTCATACCAGCTAGACGACGTTGAGCAATACCATATTGATCCAAAGTAGATTGCAATTGACGTTGAACGTCTTCGTAGTGAGCTTGCAATTCGGTTAATTGCAGAGATTGCTTCTTAATTACCTTTTGCAAATCAATGTTGGTCTTGTTGGCAACATCCAAGGACATTTCCAATTCGGTGATTTGGATTTGCAACTTCTTCTTGATGCGTTGGACTTCAGTCTTCAAGCGGGTTTCGGCCTCAACAACGCGAGCATTCAACTGTTCAATTTCGATGGCAGTTTGTTTGCTGGAGTTGTTATTGAAAAAAAATAAGAACAAAAGGAATAAAAATGTCCATTAATTAATGTTTGAGTGCAATTATTTTTGCAAATTTAACAAATAAAACAAAAAGAAATTGATTATCTGAATAATAGGGGCCAATGCCGATGCGATTCTTTTGTCAAAATTTATAAAAAAAAATTAAGATTTAAATTTTTTTTTTGTCGAGATTAGACGTACATGCATACATTACTTATGCCCGAAACACGTTCTTATAAAAACCTTGGACTCGCCTCAATTAGCTTTCAAGAATGGGTTCTTGGGATGTAAAAAAATGTACTGAAAAATGTGTGTTGAAATCTAAGAGAGATTCAAATTACAAGCGACAAAAACAATCACCTGATCGGTTAAGACCACTGTAGTGTTCCTCACTTATTGTTTTACACTGTATCATAGTTTAATTGCAGTATAGTTATGGGACAGATCCATGTATTAACCACATCCAACATGTTCAGTGCCGTTTACTATAATATTGCACCGAGTCCAAATTAAATTGGCTCAAGATCAAGACGATACATCACGGAAATGGTGAATATGTAACCATTTACATGCAATTTTTTTTTTCACCATACACTTCTCCGTACTTTTGATAACACTCGCATTTTCTCAATCATAGGTCGAGTAGGTTTGGATCAATTCTAACCAAATTTTCTGTAGGGTGTTTATTGTACATATTTAAAAATTGGCGTGTATACATATGTATGTGTTCGGCTTGAGGTCCGTTTTAATAAATAAATAAAATTACAGACAAATTCAGTTCACAATGGAAAAAGAAAATAACGGCCAATTACCTTATTTAGACACATTAGTAAAAAGATCCGGAGAAATAATAACAATTGATTGGTATCAAAAGCCCACAGCGTCTGGTAGATTGATCAACTTTTACTCCAAACACCCGAAAAATATAATAATTAACACTGCTACCAATTTTATTACTAGAGTGTTAGATACAAGTAATACACAGTTTCATAAAAAGAACAGGGAAATAATAAGAAATATTTTAATTAAAAATGATTTTCCTAAAAAATTAGTAGATAAACTCATAGAAAAAACTTTTACAAAACAGAGACAAATTAATAATAACACAGACAATAGTACAAAGGTCTACAAATCAATTAACTACATCGAAGGATTATCGGAAAGGTTAAAATACTCAGACATTTATGATAAAGACAAATACATCCTGGCAATGAAATCCAACAACACAACAAATATATTATTTAATAATATGAAATCAAAGATAGATATTATGGATGAATCTAACGTTATATATGAAATAAAGTGTAATGGCGACGAGACTGATATATGCCAAAAAGTATATGGCGGTACGACAAAAACAAATTTAAAAACAAGATTAGCATCGCATAAATCAGACTTAAAGACAAGTAACAAACCGCTGACACAAAAAACTGCACTTGCTGCCCACTGTGCAAAAACTGGACATAAACCAGAACTTAATAAAATCAAAATATTAGAGAGAGAGAGAAAAACTATACCAAGCGATACATGCAGGAGATGTTACATATAATAAATATACCAATTGAAAAAAGAATTAACTATAAGACAGATACTGATAATTGCGCACACATATACAGACACATAATAAACAAACACAGGACTAAAAGAAAACATATCAACAGTAGGTGACAGAGCTTAAAAGGGAATAGATCTACTGATAAGATCAAATTTTACAAAATAAAAGTATTTATAATTTGTAGTGATAAATTTAAATATTTTTAATTATATATTAAATCATTATTGTTTTAGTTTAATAATACCCTGAAGATGGCCAACAAAGTTGGTCGAAATATCGGAAATAAATAAACAAAAATTAATAATTAAAAGTAATTTTATTTATTTATTAAAACGGACCTCAAGCCGAACACATGCATATGTATACACGCCAATTGTTACAATGAAGGTCTACAATATTATACACTCACACATATTTAAAAATAATTTGGTTTTGGAAATACAAAGTTATTTCAAGATTTCATCACTGTTTCGAAAAAAATCCGTTAAAATTTCAAAAATATGTTCACATTTAAAACCTTTCGTTCGCACTAAGTTCATGTTTTAGAGTAGCCAACGGAAAAAAGAAAGTGTTCATATTTTGGGTTGTTCATATAATAGGGTGTTCATATTTTCGCGAACGCACTTTATGAGCTTTGTATATAGCTACGTGCCCTTTTGCATTTGGGAAATGAAAAGACAGACAGACGAAGTTTGTGGAAGAAGGGGCGAAGATGCAGAGTGTATAGTACACGACCCTCTGTACCGGACATTTTTTGTTTCTCTTCTGATTTTCGCAATTTATTATTGTTGCTTCACATGATTTTTCTCATTTCAACGGCTGTATGGATACTTGATGTGTCTATTAATTTCCAATATGTAAAAGCTTCGGGCAATAACAAAAGAGAATTGAAAAAATGTCCGGCAAGAAATGTCTCAAGTGTAAAATAGGACTAACGAATGTCATGTTTTGTCGAACGTTTTGGTTTTCGTACAATTATGTTTGTGCTTTTCACGTTTTTCGGTTCTATACACAGCTATGGTTGCCGTATTTTTGTATAACAAATCCTTACGCAGTCACCTGTATAATCACACTATAGTTACATCACAACAGATTTAAGGCTCAGTTAACCGACTGTAAAGTAATGTAACTGCAACAGTAGGAAAAAGCTGATCGATATTGTTGTGTGAAAAGTAATGGAAATGGTTATAGAGATGTAATGTAACGTGACCTACTTTTCTTATAAAATGATCAATCAGCTGTTTCCTGCTGTTGCAGTTACATTACATTACAGTCGGCTAACTGAGCCGACCATAGTGCAATTTTTTAAATACTTATTTTGGCCACGTTGCAATTCAATAAATTTTATGAACGTCCAAGTCAATTATTGTCTTTGTTGTTAGAATATTATCAGCAAAAGTATTTATAGTTTGGAACTTGTATTGCCAAGATGTCTGACATTCTTTCCTCTTAATTATTTACCCTTTTTCACACCAATAAATGGAATTTCAAAAAACTTAAAACAAAGTTTTTTACTTGTGCTACGATCTACAAGAATTTCTAGAAAAAAATTATTTTCTCGATGTTGCGTCATAACGGGTTAAAGGCCGGGGCACAATGAATCCGTCATGCGTTAAACTTCGCCTTTTTCAACTGACAGCTAAGTTGAAATATATGGTACAAAAATTGGTAAACGTTTAACTTTTTGCGTACGTTGAATAGTTTAATAGATATTAGTTGTTTTTTTTTTTTTTTTTTTTTTTTTTTTTTTTTTTTTTTTGGTATGAATTAGGTTTTTGTGTTTTGTGGCAGCAAAAATAACATTAAACAAAAGAAATAATCCAAATAAATAAAAAAAATTTAAGTTTAAAATTTTTAAACGCACAAATTTTAATAATCCCAAATTAATATTTTACTTATTAAGTAAAATATTTTTTTTATTAAAAATACATTGAAATTGATTATTGAGGGGTTTAGCTGGATCCTTTTTTAATTTAATAAATAAAGTACAGAATCAACCTATTAAAGCTGTTCAAATATTTCCGTCAATAAAGTACTCATTGTCGTTGCGTTAATGTCAGTTGAAAAAGGCGAAATTTAACGCATGACGAATTCATTTTGCCCGGCCTTAACTCCACTTGACCTACGCTATTGCATAGATCTTAATAATAAGTCATAAACTAAGCTTCATTTTATTTAGATCATTGATGCAACAGTATTATGATGGAATGGATAAAGTGAACTTCCAGGCCTGTTACACATTCCGATCTCAAAGGTTCTTATTCCACATTTAGTTCTAATTCCATTTGTTTTTATTTAAGCATTTTATATTTCGTTTCTTATTTTTATTTTTTTTTTATATTTTGAATCGCGAAAGATTCGCATTTAGATATTGGGGCAAAAATACTATCAAAACTTTAAAAATGCTACCAACATCACAGCAAAAAATTTCAAAAAAGGTAATCAGGTTTGGAATTAAACATTCTTGGTGGAAGCTATTCCTTACTGGATTACCAACTTAATGATTTTAACAAGGCGTGAGACTAAAATAGTCGATTCTTGGCAATGGATTTTGTTTTGGAAATTTCGCAAGTTCACTACTGTACGAATATGGCAATGCTTTTCAATACGCAACATCGGTCAAATTTGAGCGTTGATTTTATTTATGAAGGCCGAGTTATATGTAATCCATCCTACATTATACATACGTTGCCTTTTTCAACTGACAGCTAAAATGGCAGCAAAACTAAAATAAAATGACGTCCCTAATGCATTTGATATTGAATATTATATATGGGTGTATTTTTAGTAAAAAATGGATTCTGACGATTTCTTTTCTAGAAAACAATGTTACATTTATTGCACTATTCAATAAAAATTAGCAATAAAAGGTTTTTTTTTGAAATAGAGAATTTCTTAAAAACTATTGTATCATCCGCTACGAGCGAAAATGTTTGCTTTAAGCGAACTTTAAGTTGCATTTTTCTTTAAAATAAGTTAAAAAATGAATGTTGCACTTTTTCCACAAAAAAAGAAACAAAAAGTAATAACCCTATTGTTTTCGCTACACTATCCGTCTCTCCGTCACAGGCTGTTTTCTCGAGAACCGTGAGAGCTACGGACAGAATATGTAGACAATTGGCCGCTACAATAACAAATATATGACACTTAAAAATTAAAGGGTGTTCCAAAACGAGCTTCGAAAAAATTTTTAAATCCTTTGTAATATAAATACAATTATAATATACATATCGTTACCTTAATATAAAAAGGACCTAAATCATTATTTTTTGAAATAGAGTATTTTGTATACTTCGATAGAAGAACATCTAATGTATCAAAAAACGCAAAAATCTCAGTTTAAAAAAAAGCAGTGAGTTAGTGCCTTTCTATAATAAGGTAACGATATACATATATTATATAGACATTTGAAATGTGCAAAGTTAGTGTATTTTTATACAGACTACAACAATTAACGCTCAAATTTAAAAAATCAAAATAAAAGGATATTCTATCAGTTAATGTAATTTTGACTATGTAATTTTAACAACTTGCTGTATCTTGGAAACCGTAAGAGGTAAACTCTTGAAATTTTCAAAAACACTAAAACTAAAAAACCTCAAAATTCAAAAATCGTCAAATCAAATGAAATCTCTAAAACTAAAATAAATTGCCGAAAACCGTAAAAATTGTCAAAATAAAAAAATGCCAAAACTAAAAAACGCAAAAAACCGAAAAAATCCCAAAATCGCTAAATCGCTAAAACTAGAAAGCAAGCGACTTGTGTAGACAATTTGTATAGAAATCACTAAAAATTTTTAGTGCTTTTCATAAATTTTTTCTAGACAAGTCGCTTGCTTGCATTGTGGAAACTAAACATTAATTAAAAAAAATTAATACATCAGTTAGTAAGATATTTGAGTAAAGTCCCTGTCAGAGAATGTGTGGCTGACTGTAAAAATAATCAACTTATAGTTAACTTTTGTTAGACTAGCCTAAAAGCTAACTACAATGTCATCCAGAACTGACCCAAAATCCATTCTTAAGTCTCAGTTAGCCGACAGTAATATAATGTAACTGCAACATAGGAAACAGCTGATCGATATTTTTATATGAAAAGTAGGTTACGTTACATTACATCTCTATAACCATTTCCTTTACTTTTCACACAACAATATCGATCAGCTTTTTCCTACTGTTGAAGTTACTTTACATTACAGTCGGCTAACTGAGCCCTTAAGCTTAAATTAGCCATAATGCCATAGCCATAACCAAACCAAAATTCAATTGGTTTCTATGGTAAAAGATGTGGCGTTATGCCGAGTCACGTATAATCGAATACAGTGTTGTCCATTAGTTTGGTTCGAACGGCTGTTTTCTATGGATATGGTTATGGCACGTCTGATTGCACCTCTAGGTTGAGTACGTTATCGAATTTGGTGAGAGCAAACAAATTTACTCTCAGCTACGAGTATTTTGAAACTCATTTCAATATTATATTAACATTTTGTTGTTATCATTTTAGATATTACCTTAGCTGGGTGGTAGCGCGTTGACCATACAATGTGTGGTGATACATAGTTCGAACCCTATTAACATTTTTTGTAAATTTATTGACTACTAAGTAAGTTAAATAGAATCAACTTTAAGTTAGTTGAAAAGTAGTGCAGAGTGAGACAACTGACTACCGGCTGGGACGTCGCAATGTTGTAAAAAGTTAGCTTAAAGTTAGTGTAAAGGTAACTTAGTTTTCGACAGGGGTATTACATATGTAGAGTTCGTACCAAACCCTTCGTGAGCGAGTCACAGTCGCACTTTACTGAATTTATATGATTTCACATTTTTGGAAACTGAGGGATATAATATTCAATGGACCTTTTTCAAACTTTCGTAAACAAAAATCAAATAGTGGAAGTTTTGCATATTTGTTAGCTTGTAGCTTACTTGAACATTATAGCGCTTTCGCGAACTAGTATTGAATAGAAAAATAGAAGTTATGCGATTTCAAAATGCATGTTCTCAGCAAAAAAAAAAAAAAAAAAAAAACAGGTTGTGCTCAAATAATGACATATATACATATTTGATGCTTTCGAACGAAATCATGTTTAGTAGTGCTGTTTTTTTTTTGCATAGAACTCTCACTTAGTTTACGACAGTTTATTAGCGTTAATGATCAGACTGAAAGTAAGCTAAATCGTTAAATTCAATATATTTTAGAAATAATAGTTAAATTTCTTTCAAAGTATTCGGTTTTTAATTTGTGTCCTTGGAAGTTCTTCGTTTTTGCTGAATTAGGATATTTTTCTCTGATGAAAACCAAAACATTGTGCGAATGAATTTTCACGGATATGGCACGAATTTACATTACTTGTAAATCAAAAGATTGAAAGGTTTTGGAAGTAAATTTTTCCTTTGTGAACGTAAGTAAAAAAAGAATATAAATGCGTTTTTTCCAATGATTGAAACAAAAATGTTCTGTATAGTAACTATTTTATGTAATTTTTTTTTTCAAATGAATTCTTATAGTGTACATACATATTTTAAAAATCGATGCCAAAATGTTTGTTGAAATTCGTTCAACATGTCTTTTAAAAGTAGATCAATTGTTTTTCAAATAAAATTCTTTTCTACTTTTTATGTTTTTAAATAAATTAACAGAAAGAAATTTAAATTATTTACAAGATAAATTTAGGCTAAAGTCCAAACATCAAACATTTTCTCTCTCTCTTCATTGACATAATTAACACAATTGCAAAGAAAAGTCAAATCGAAGTGACATGAACTTGTCACAATTGAACATAAATAAACGTTAAAATCAATTGATCTCTAATTGTCAAAGTAATAGCCGAAGGCATGCACTTTATTAAAATTAGATAATGCATAATACTATTGAAAAGTAACAACAATTTTGTATGAAAAATTTGAAATAAAATACATTTCAAATTCATTTGAAATTTTATGAATATGGGGGTAACTATTTAACTAAATCTCGAAATGAGTCATTAGTTGTAATGTTTAAATATTCCTAAGTATGTCACTATGACTAATTTTTTTAATTTTTCCTTCTTTTTTTTTGTGTAGATATTTTTGCATTTAAAAAAGAAAAAATCTAAACATTGTTCTGTGTGTAGATTTTCAATTGTTTAATTTTTTTTTTGCTTCTGATGTAAAAAGGTATTTGATATATTCAGGTTATACGATTTTGTGGCTAATTTTAGCCAACCAAAAGACAGCTTGTACTAAATTTAATATCAAGTACTAAATAAATTTGTATGCCCTTTTCTTCTCTGCAGTATGTGCATATGTATGCATTTACATATGTATTTATATACAACATCTAGGAATTGTTTGTCTAGTACTGCTTTGCATAATATCTATTAAGAATTATTTAATTTAGAAACTAAGCAAATTTTGCTGTTTTCAAGAAATTACTTAATCTGGCCATAAGTGCTCAAAACTTGGCAACAAAAATATAAATTTTTAAAAATATGTACTTGCATATTTTCTTTTCAGAGAAAATGTATTGTTGTTGTGCCGTATCAGTACATACGAATAGTGTTGTTTTTGTTCCTCATACATTCGTATGTATCTGTGTTGTCAAGTGGATTAAAAAAAGTCTTGTCTTGTTGTTTTTTCTCTGTTTTTTTTTTTGAATTTAATAAATTATTTTACTATAACAGCAGTCAATTGTTTTGTTTAATTTTTTTTCTCTCACAAATTTTATTCTAGATTTGAAGGGCACTGAAATATTTTGAATTCCCTCAAATTTCTGGCTGTACATAAGAAATTTGATAAGTTATTTTTTTTCAAATATAATTTTTTGGTATTAAGATTTATTATTACCATTTTGCTAGACTTTTCATTACAATGCTCTATTAATCTTATGAGAAAACAAAATTAATTAATTTTTTATTTAATGTACTCGTATCTTTGTTTTCTTTCTCTGTTTCCTTTTACCAAAAATAGCAATGAAATTAATTTACAAAAAATAATTTAGTCAATCACAATTTATTTCAAATAATCTGATAAAGAAGTAAATAAGATCAAGATTTTTGATTCAGAAGTGATGTAAATGCACCATAATTTCTGATGATTTCAGCAGCGGCTTCGCTGCGAACGCCAAATTAATTCTGTCTATCATAGAAAATTTTGCTCTCTATGCAGAGTTTTAATGTGAAAAATTTTAAAACATCTATGTTTTAAGCGATTGCTTATATTTGTTGGCATTCAAACACAAATTGTAAACTAATTATTTATTGTTGATTCGAAAATACTAAACATTTCGAAGGCAAATTCTCAGTGTGTTGTGCAGGACGACCAGGGCGTATACTTTGTAATTCGAAACGTAAGAAAAGGCTTTCGAATTTACATGTTATTAAGATACAAATTCGAAAATATTTTCTTTCGTTTCGAATTACAGAGTAGACCCCCAGGTGTATTATAATTTCCAATACTCGATATAGCTCTTGAGCACAAAATCTTAAAATTATTGCAAATTTCAAAATATGCACTTGAAATAGATTAAGCGCTAGTGGATTACTGCAGCATGTCGTCTGTAGATGACACAAGTCCATAAGATCTCACTTGCCCAATTGAAAGTTTCTATAAATAGATGTAAGCGACGAACTTCCTAATAGAGGGCTGCGTAAACAGTCTTGAAATGTAAATACGTCTTGTTTTTAAAAGTTTTCTCGTAGCATGTATTATACTAAACCAATAATAAATGCTATCGCATTATAAGCGAAGCACGATGAATGAATTGATGTTCGTGTGTATGAGTGTTTACAATTGATGTCGCGAAGACTTTTTGTTCGTAAGAAACACTCAAAAGAAGTAGTGTTGGTGCATGTATGCTTGTTATTTTGCATATTGTACGTTAGAGTGTGTGTTAAAGATGTAGATGGTAAGTTATTATGTGTTTAAGTGGGGTTTTTTAAAGCAAGCGCACACTACTAATGTCAATGTGTGTGTGCGTTTGTATGTGAGCAGAAAAATAAAATATTCCTATCAGAAATTACCCTAACCTTAAACTAACTTTAAGCTAACTATTTCGCAACTAGTACTGACTGGCAGGCACTTGGATTACTTTTAATGTAATCAACTGACTATTTTATTATTGCGATGTTCTAGGCAGTAGTCAATTGTCTGACTCTGCATTACTCTCAGCTAACTTAAAGTATATTTTTTTAAACCATTAAATTAAATTAAATTTTTTTTCTGGGGTTCGAACATGTATCATCACACGATGTGTACTCAACGCGCTACTACCCAGCTAAGATAGTATCTAAAATAAAAATTTTAATATAAAACTGAAATGAGTTTCTGCGAATAAATTTGTTGGCTCTCATTAAATTCGATTACGTACTCAACATAAAAATTAATTTTGGGTTTGCGTTGGATGAAATTGCAGTTAGCTTTTAGTCAGTCTAAAAAAGTTAACTATAAGTTAATTATTTTTGTAGTTAAGCACAAGAAGAAGCAAGCATCACAAATTTTTTCGTCACAAAGTAATAACTGAAACAAATTTCTTGCAAACAGTGTTGTTTAGCGTTCGTTTTAGAATATTTCGCTGTAGTAAAGAATTTGGAAAATTCCTCATGTCTTAAAAGTTCCTGTAAGTGTTCTCTGGTGCAGGGGTCTATGTCCTACATGTTAGACATATAATAAATTTGCAGGGGGTTAGAAGCGATTTTCAATTGTTTTCTGAACCTGGTCAATTCCAATAAGTTTTCATATTTTTCTGACTAATCATTAACTACAACTTCGTCGTAGTAATATTTTGCTTTTATTTTAACTTTTACTTCATTTGCAAACATGTTTTCTAAATTTCAATCGACTTCAAAATTACAGTTGCTTTTCAATTATGTTGAATTTTTTTTGCGGTTTATTCATTCACAATTTAAAAATATATTTTGAACAATCACAATAAATAAAATTCATAACAGCGACCAACATTCTTCGAGAATGCTTGCCATAATACCAACTGAAACTTCGCTAGATCACCACTTTCGATTACAGTAGAAGATCGAAATTTTCTCATAATAAGGGCAATGTCCTTGTAGGGCATTTTCGTTTTAGATATGAAATCATTGAATGCCAGCTACTAAAAATGTGTTCCAAAGATACTCTTTGTCATCAGAGAAAAGAAATTATATGACTTTTTTTTATTAATATCTGTAAATTTTTATAATTAGGTCCATTGTTACAACTTGGCAATAAGGTTCCGCATAGTTAATCCTAAGCTTAGCCACTATAATGGTAGGTACAGACTGCGACATGTTTATGCAACCAGGGAGATTGTGTTGTCGGTCGCATAGTAGAGCTGCAAAACTATCGATAGTGGCTCCATTCGATATTTTCGATAGTATTTTTTGATGCCATCGATACTATTGATAGTTTTTGATTCTTAGAAATACCCCTTTTACACACGGAAAGTTTACTTTGCAAAGTCTTCATTCAGCTGTGTGAAAGACAGAGTGATAAATACTATCTCTTTCTGTCTTTCTCTCTGCTGAATTAAGGCTTTGCAAAGTAAAGTTTCCGTGTCTATAAGAGCTAAAACTTATCAATTGTATATTTTTCTAACATAAAATCTTGAATTTTTTAATCATTCCATAAAGTAAAAAGAAAGTTGATTTTTTTTAAACTTTTAGTTCCAATGTTTTTAATACACATATTCAACAAACATATATACACAGTTCTATAAAAAAATAAACGAAAAAGCAAACAGATAGATATATGGATCAATAAAAAATAAATTAAAAAGGAATAAAATAAAAAAAAATCTTTCATCATTACTTAAACTATTGCAGTTAGCTAAAAAGTATTCGTTTAACAGAAGGAGAAGCAAACTATTTAGTGTCACCTTGTATTTAAAAGTAAAGAGCGTAGAAGGTCCAGTAGTCGTCAAATTTAGCCGCCGTCAAGTTTCTTCAAGTATCAAAGCCGTTGGTACATAATAATTGTATTTTTATGCAATTTGCATCTAGTAGATATAAACTGACATCTTATGTTGAAACAAATCAAAACTAATTAGTTTATAATTAATTTGTTTTTACATTTATACATGTAATGATAACCATTACCAAACCAGGCGGCGAAATTTTAATGTTGCATTTTTTATTACACAGTCGCCATCATTCCGTTTTTATTGACTTTGATTTTTTTCTTTTAGTAGAGTGTTTTTGTCGATAGTATCGCTATCGAAAAAAATATCGATAGTCCACTTAAAATAAAACTATCGATACTATCGATAGTACCATCGATGGTTTTGCAGCTCTATCGCATAGTGTATAATCATAGCTGTTCAGTGTGATTTTTTTTATTTGAATTTTTTCATAAAATTAAATTAATTTTAAATTTTATTTCTGTTTAAGAAATAGAATTTCCTTGAAATCATTGACATTTCTCATGAAATGAATTAAAATTTGTGGTTATTGATTTGAAATAAAATTTTTCAAATGTAAATTTATTTTTTTGTCAGAAAATTTAAGAAAATCACGCCTTCAGAAATTCAAATAAAAATATAACAAATTAATGCTTTATTTGAATTCAGCGAATGAAATTTTTTTAAATTATATTTCTACACCCAAAAAAATAAGTTTTAAAATCAAGAAAAAACAATTTGATTTTAAGAACGTAACCTTTATGAAATAGAACTTAGTTTGTTTTCTTTTATTTTAGAAATGTTCATTCTTGTTTTAAAAATTAAAAATACTTTGATATCAAAAAAGAATATTTTTTGTTTGAAAAAGACAACAACCTTGATATAAAGTTGAACATACTCAAATTAAAGGATTATGTTTTTGAGTTAAGAATAAAATATTCTTGAAGTTATAATGAAACATTTTTATTTTAAAACTTATTATTTTTATATTAAAAATGAAGCTTTTGAATTAATAATTTAGAATTATAAAGTTAAGAAATAAAGGTCTTAATTTAATAATGAAGCATTTTTTATTAAGAATGAAGCGTGCTAAATTAATAATGGAGAGTTTTTAAATTAGGAATGAAACGTTTTAAATTAATAATATAGAATTTTCGTTTTAAAATTAAAAATATTAATTATTTTTTTGGAATCAAAATGCCCTTATTATGAAAAATTTTCGATCTTCGACTGTAGTCCAAACCGCTAATGGGACGAATTTTCATTTGGGTTATGACGATTTATTTTGTGCTCCAGGATCATACAGGGTAATGGACATTAATATATACATTTGTTCATAATAATAAATTAATTCTCTTTTTTTAACACGACACAATTATAAAATGTTACTCGCTGAAAATTATAATTTCCTTTATTTTAAAAACTTCACATTTCTTTTTCATTATGACTTCAAAAATTAAAATTTTTAATTTAATAAGAAAACATTATTGTTTTTGAAATTTCTAAAATGAAATCGCTTATTTTTGTTTTAAAATTGTTTCGTTATAAAAATAAGAATGTTATATATCAATATTATACAGGAAACATTCTTCTTTTAAAAATAATTTTTAAAAATGCTGCATTTTTAAAACGAAAACGCACATTTTTGTTTTAAAACTGCTTCGTTATAAAAATAAGAATGTTATATATTAATGTTATAGGAAACATTCTTCTTTTAACAATTTGTTTTTAAAATGCTACATTTTTAAAACGAAAACGCAAAGTTCTTGTTTTAAGAATGCTTTTTTGGTTCAGCGTATAGTTTGAATGAAATTTTATTTTATTTCATTTGAGTTTTTGAAATTCAAATAATTTTTTGTTAATAAGTCAAATTTATATTATTCAACAAAAACTTTATTGATTATTTAAAATTCATAAAAAATAGTTTCAAATAGTTTTAAATTGTAAAAAAATATACAAATAAAAAAATTTTCTTTTATTATTGAAAATACTCCTTGTAAGATGACTTCTAGTAATGAAGATTTTTCCTGCGAAGAATCCACCTATTGCCTCAATTATCTATCACCTTGGATAATTGTTTGCAAGAAATTTGTTTGCGTATTGTAGGTATAAGAGTAAAGAAGAAAACACTTCGTGACGGAAGAATTTGTGATACTTGCTTCTTTCTACACATGAGCGCGTGTACAAACGTCATGCATGTATGTGTGTATGATTTTTTATTTTTCTGGGCACATGCAAAGGCACACACATGCATTAACATTAGTTGTATGCGGTTAATCACATAATAGCTTACCATCTACATATTACACACACACTCAAACGTACAATATGAAAAATAACAAGCATACACTAATCAACAGTACTTCTTTGGAGTGTTTGTTACAGACAAGCTGTCTTGACGTCATCGCTTGCTACAACTGATATACACATACACCAATACATCCATCGTGCTTCGCTTATAGTACGACAGCATTTATTATTGGTTTAGTATAAAGCTAAGTCTAGACGATATGTTGAATCAGCAAATATATGCTTACATTCATATGCTTAAAAACAACAACAAATCCTGCTGTCAGCATATACATATGTTAGGCGTCTACACAGTATGCTGAAAGTACCAAATTTTTTAAAGTCAACATATGTCAGCAAATAATAATACAACATATGAGTTAGTATACAATTTTTGTGTCTATACGATATGTTGAATTTCGTATGCTGATATATATATTAAGTCATGTGAGCATTTGCTTAAATGTAAAATAAATTTGACAATTATATTTCTTTATTAGTAATTTGTATAAATTATCGCTTTTAGTGGAAAAGTTTATATTTTTGGTGTATAATTAATATGTATATAAAAAACATAATATCATCAAATGATATTTCCCTTGCCGTTATCCTAACTGCATTTGTTTTTGATGGTGATGCAGAATTAAAAGAAACACGACGTAGAGTTTGGCAAAAGAAATGGTTAGAAAGAAGAGAGGAGGAGGGCTTCTGTGCAAAATTATACAAGGCATTGAAAGAAGAGCAAATATTATACAAAAATTTCATACGTATGGATATAAATGTCATCGTTAGTCCATTCAGTATGGACTTTTGGCCTAATTTGTTTGTATGGTTTTTTCACTTTTTTGACAGCCTGCACTTTTTCAGGTGTTGCGCGTGCAGAATCATCTGTATCAAAGCCACAAAATGATTCTAAACAATCAGAATTTTCCAGCAAACCTGTAATCACTGTTTCCATTTCTTTATACATATCGTTTGCTTAATCGACAAATATGATAAGTCCCTTTTTAATTTTTCAGGTGAGTCTGTCTAAATTTATTTAAACTGAATATGTGTGAGGAAAACGAAACTATTAATTTGGCTATTTTAAATTAACACAAAAAATTTATTTGCTAAGTAAATGCAAGTACATTAGATGCATATTCTTTTCCGCTAACAGGTGTTTTTTTTAATTTTTTTTTGTCTTAGCATATTTGCTTACCACTGTATAACAGCAAGAAAAAATACCGTAACGACATTTTAGGTTTTGGAAATGATGCGTTTTGAGTTACAGTAGCATTCTACATTAAAAATTCAATTTACATAAAAATGGACTTAAAATAATCCCGACTAAGCCAACGATATGTTTATGTTTGAAAATAAAACAACAATTTTTTATTGTAAGGAATAGTAATACTAAAAATATATGCTTATCTATAATGAGTCACCCATTACAAATATCTTCCAATAAATAAACGTTTATTTTTACTATATTTTAATGAGCAGAGTTAAAATAACAATTCTATTTGCTATCAAATTTGCCGTATGCTGAAAAGCTTAAATAGGATTTTCAACAAACAACATATCTGACAGCATACATAGCAAATTTGTTACAAAGTAAAAATATGGTGTCTACACGATATGAAAAAATCTTGCACATACGTTTGTTTACAACTTAAACAAATGCCCTTCATATGTAATTAAGCATACATATGTTGAAAAAATTTAGTGTCTACACGATATGTTGGCACTGATAACAAATTTTTCACCATAAATATGCTGATTTAATATATCTTCTAGACTTAGCTTAATACATGCGACGTGAATACATTTAAAAATCATGACGTTTTTACATTTCAAGACTGTTTACGCAGCTCCCTAGTGTATATAACTATGTATGTAAGTAGGTTTCCGTTTTCTTTATTCCGTTTTCTTTGGATTATCGATTATAAAGATTAAATAGTAAGAGAAACATAGTAAAGTAGTATATTTGGCCTTTGAAATCACTATAGAACTATTAAATGCCAGAGTAATAGTGTTTTCACACTGAAAGTTAAAACCTGGTTTTAACGTTAAAACCACAAACAGCTGATTTTGCTTTCACACTGCAAGTTTGTTAAATTCAGGTTTTAACTCACAGGCTGTCTAATAACTTTGCTCAAAATAAAATAAATCTGCCGAAATGCGTGTATTTGTTGTTGCATTTTTTCTGCTTTTTAATAACACTTGTTGGACATTCTGTTTAACTGTTTTTGTTTGTATGAAAAACTGAGATATTTCACAATGCGCTCTAAAATGGAAATTATTTTAAATTTTGTAAATAGTTTTTTTTTTTAAATTATGGAACTTTTTATACAGAATGAAGACGTGCTTGGAAATATTGTTAATAATATAAAAATGCACAAATCATTATAAGATAAACCTTTTTCATGGGCAGAAGAATGTTAGTCATATTGTCCATTTTCACTTTCCACAGTTGAATTTAAAATATTTTCGTTGTTTTCCTTCCAAAAAACTCTTTTTTTCCCATAATTTTTTCATTATTGTTGCTGCTGCATCTATTTTTAAATTGAAAATTTTTCAAACGCCATCTATTGTTATTCACTGGTATAACATTATCAGCTGCTGTCGGTCATTTTAACTTGGCAGCACTGTATTTATCACAGCAAAAACAAGGTTGCATTTCATTAAACCAACTTAAAACCAATTCAAAAATGGTTTTAATTTGATTTTAACAAAAACAATTTGTATGGTAAAACCAGGTTTTAACAGTTGGTTTTAACGTTAAAACCAACTTTTATTAAAACCATGTCAGTGTGAAAACACTATAACACTATAACACTATAAATAAAACTAAGAGCAGAATATTCAGTAAGTATTCAATGAGGTCAAACCTAATATATTCTGGGCTAAAACGATTTTCAACTCCATCATCTTTTGAATACCAAAAGGTGACTATTCTACTTTTTAGGGTTCCGTATAGAGATGGACGCGTGTCGTGTTTTTTTCGTGACACGAACACCCACGACCCAACACGAGGTGTTCGTGAAAAAAAATCTGATTTCGTGCGTGTTCGGATCGTTTTATGTTGAGCAAAATTGACACAAAAAACACGAAACGATTTTAGATGTAACAAATGTATGAATAAATATCCATTAGAGAAAAAATTTAATAATTTGTTCCGTCAAACACACAACACCAGCATATTTGTTGATATTGTATGGGCCTCTAAAGCTTAAAGTTTTGTACGTAAACCGATAGTATGAGCTGTGGTGGCAGATAGTGGGTGCATTCATAAGACGTAGCTGTAGTGCAACCGTTGAGAGTTTGTCTTAGAAACGCATAGTTGAGTAGTTCCGCTCCACACAACAGTTGAGTAATTTTTCTTCATAAAATTGTTTCGCTACCTATAGTCAACATGTTGTGCTCAGCCTGAACAGTTGATCGAATAGAGTCATACCGTTTGTATGCTTTGTTAGGTGGCAGGAGAAAATATTTGTTAAATTTTACATTACAAATGCGATAAAGTAACGAAAAAAGATGTAAAATTAAATTATATCAATCAACCCGTTTCTAAGACGTAACTATTGGGGCCAACAGTTTCACAACTGTTGAGCTCAACAGCTACGTCTTATGAATGCGCCCAGTATCAGCTGGCAGAGCCAACTTTATGCCATATTTTGAAAAGCGACTCTAGAAAAAAATCAATTAAATTTTCTGCCATACCAATAATATTTCGTGCGTGTTGTGCAGTATCGTGTTGACAAAATTTTTCGCGTGCGTGTTTCGTACGTGTCAAGCGTCTTGGTATTCGTGTTCGTGTCGTGTTGGAAAAATTCGACATGCGCCAATCTCTAGTTCCGTACACGTAAAGGTTAAAAGAAACCCTATTGTTTTCGCTATGCTGTTCGTCTGTCCGTCACAGGCTATTTTCACAGAAAAAAATATCATCGAAATACAACCAATAAGAAAAATTGTTAATATTTAATTCAAAAATTAACAATCATCATTGTTGATATAACAAATTAAAATTTTGTTTAGTCAATTAAATTACTCAACAAAATTATTTGTTAAATTATATCATAACGCAATGCGCACATATAAAAGAAACAAGAAGTCATGTTTTGTATGTATTAATTATTTGCTGAGATGTAAGTAAGTGAGTTTATTATTCCTGAGGTTGCCGGTTCAACTCCGCCCAAAGACACTTAATGTTTTTCGTAGGCAAGCAAAAAATCGTTTCGAGGATTGTGATTGTGTATAAAAAAATATTGTTAATGTATTAATTATAATAATGAAATGTGTACGGAAATTTAACAATTTGCATTGTTAATATAACAATAACTTTAATTGAAATAACTTTGAAATTTAACAAAAATAAATGCTGAAAATATAAATAAATTTCAACAAACTATTTGTTAAAATATTTAATTGAAAATATTTTTCAGATTTTCTCTTTACTTGCAATTTCGTTAATTGTATTTACAAAAATCGTTGTAGGTTCAAAATCAATTAATATTTTAATTGATTAATTGATTAATTGATATAACAAAAAAATTAATTGTGTTTACAAATCATTTTTTTCTGTGTTCTCAGGAACTGTAAGAGCTACGGACCTGAAATTTGGAACATGTAGAACTTTGGCCGCTACAACAACAAAATGAGAGTTAAAAATTAAAGGGTATTCCAAAATGAGCTACGAAAAATTTTAGAATCCCATGTAATATACATACAATTATATATACACTTGAAATTTGTAAAGTTAGTGTATTCTACAACCATTAACACTAAAATTTAAAAAAATTTTATTAAAGGGTATTCTATCAGTAATAAATGCTGTCGTTTAATAAGCGAAGCATGATGGATGTATTGATGTATGTACGTATATGTATATGAGTGTTTACAAGCGATGTCGCGAAGACTTCTTGTTCGTAACAAACAATCATATTGTACGTTGGAGTGTGTGTGTATCTGTGGTGTAAATTGTAAGCTCCCTGTCGGAAATTACGTTAACTTTAAACTAGATTTTATGCTAACTATTTCGCAACTAGTACTGACTGAAATTTGGATTACTTTTTAATGTCATCAACTGACTATTTTAACATTGCGATGTCCTAGGCGGTAGCCAATTGTCTCACTGTGCATTAATTTCAGCTAACTTTAAGTTGATTTTATTTAATCACCTGGTAGTCAGTAAATTAAAATTTTTTTTCTGGGGTTTGAATATGTATCATTACGCGTTGTGTACTCAACGCGCTACCACTCAGCTAAGGTGACATCTAAAATAAAAACATCAAAATGTTAATATAAAACTGAAATTAGTTTCAAAGTAGCTGAGAATAAATTTATTGGCTCTCATTAAATTCGATTACGCACTCAACTTAAGAATTAATTTTGGGTTTGTTCTGGATGACATACCCCTTTTAGACACGGAAAGTTTACTTTGCAAAGTCTTAATTAAGCTAGGAGAAAGACAGAAAGAGAAAGTATCCCTCTGTCTTCCACACATCTGAATTAAGACTTTGCAAAGTAAACTTTCCGTGTTTAAAAGGGGTGACATTGCAGTTAGCTTTTAGCCAGCCTAAGAAAAGTTAACTATAAGTTAACTATTTTTGTAAACAACCACATGGCTATTATGTGTTTAAGAGTGGTTTTTTAAAGTTAGCGCACACAACTAATATCAATGCATGTGTGCGTTTGTATGTACGCAGAATAATAACCCTGTCGGATAATGTGTGGTTGACTACAAAAATAGTTAACTTATAGTTTACTTTTCTTAGACTGACTAAAAGCTAGCTGCAAAGTCATCCAGAACAAATCCAAAATTAATTCTAAGCTTGAGTACGTAATCGAATTTCGCGAGAGCCAACAAATTTATTCTCAGCTACTTTAAAACTCATTTCAGTTTTATATTAACATTTTGCTGTTGTTATTTTAGATGGCAGCTTAGCCGAGTGGTAACGCGTTGAGTACACAACGTGTGATGTTACATGTTCGAGCACAGAAATTTCTTTTAATATACTGACTACCAGCTGATTTAAAAAAGTAAACTTTAAGTTAGCTTAAAGTAGTGCCTATTGAGACAATTGGCTACCGCCTAGGACATCGCAATGTTAAAATAGTCAGTTGATTACATTGCAAAGTAATCCAAGTGTAGTCAGTACTAGTTGGGAAATAGTTAGCTTAAAGTTAATTTAAAGTTAGCCAAATTTCCGATAGGGAAGAGATCATACACACAACGTGTGTGCGTATGTAGATGCGTGACGTTTGTATACGCGCCCATGCGTATGAAGAAGCAAATTCCTCCATCACGAAGTATTTTCTTCTTTACTCCTTTACCTGCAATAACTGAAACAAATTTCTTGCAAACAGTGTTTTTTAGTGTTTGTTTTAGAAGATTTCGCTGTAGTAAAGAATTTGCAAAATCCCTCATGTCTTAAAAGTTCTTGTAAGTTGTCTTGTGCATAATTAATAATATACATAAGTATGTCGTGATATATAATAAATTTTAATAATTCTCCGGATTTGGCCTGGATCAACTATGTATATCTTGTTTCCAAATATGAATAAAAAATTACTCGACGGAAAGAGATTTGACTCATCTGACAAACAAATACCCGTTTTGATGACTTCCACAAATTTTATTTTTTGAAAGGGAGAGAAATAGAAACTTTGGACAAAGTGTATATAGCTCAAAGAAGATTAGGGTGAATTTTGACCAAAAACTTGTGTTTCATTCAAAAAGTCATGGACTTACTGACCCAACCTCGTATTATTTTTTAATTGCTCAATTTCAAAATAAAAATTTAACAGATTTATAAAAAAATGCGAATTGTGCTATTTTCATAACATCATTGTTAACCATCACAAAATCAGGCAACAATTTTTTAAATTAGCTCTCTTTTTGATAAATTTAAGGCAAAAGAAAACAAAACAATTACACAGTTTATCTATATTCAGTGTGATAAAGTAAAAGTTTGAATGATGACATTCAGTGATTTTTTTATGCTAATGACTCATTTAATGTCATTGGCAGTTTACTTCAAATTTTAAAAAAAGTTTCAAGGAAAACGCATAAACAATTTTCGTGATTCATCATAAATTTAAAATTAAGACAATTGGCATTGTTGAATGTGTGATAATGGTGATATACCATTCGTTGCGTTTTAAAATAAAATGACTTAATTTGATGTTTTACATCTGTTACAGATATCAATAAATTACATATGCATGTATGTATGCATGTATGTATGTATGTATGTATGTGTGTACACATGTAAATGTCAAATTTTTATGTATTTTCTTTTTTGCTTTGTATTGGGACCTTTTCCGCTTTCTACAAAAATATAATTTCTTATTAAAAAGGGATATTAGACGGGGGAAAAATAAGTCGTATCATTCGCTTACTGCAAATTTAGTTAGTTAGATTTTAATTATGTTACTCGTATTACATACATTTATACGTTACTATAATATTATTTTATGTAACTGACGAAACACAAATGGCCTTTTTCATAAAAAGTATTTTTGCTATACAGTTGTTTCCCTTTTTTTTTTGAATGCAAGCAAGGCACATTTAACAGGAACATGATGCAATTATACCAGGTGACTGAATAAGGACAACAAGGAGAGCTGTGTTAACCAAGGAACGGCAAAAACATAATGGCAAAACAGAGTATACTTTAAGAACTTAATACCAGTATTTTGTTTGGTAACACTGGTTTTAATTTCTTAAAGTATACTTTTTTATGACTATGAATATGAGCCAATGATAATTATACAATAACCAACACAAAATGAAGTTTTTAACATTTGTTAGATACAAAACAAATTTAACAAAAACTTATCAGATGACATCTTGACCAGGTAAAACAGCTGAGCTACTTTTTTCAATTTAAACTTAAATTAGACGTGCCATAGCCATAATGTCATAGCCATAACCAAACCAGAATTCAATTGGTTTCTATGGTAATGGCTATGGCGTTATGGCGAGTCACCTATAATCGAATACAGTGTTGCCAATTATTTTGGTTCGAACAGCTGTTTTTTATGGTTATGGTTATGGTACGTCTGATTGAAAATTTAGACATTATTTAAGAAAAAAACTTTTAAAACATTTTAAGAAAATTTCAACGTGTTTAATACAAAAAAAGAATGTGTAGAAAAAAAATTAAAAATTTGTTTAAAAATTGTGAGATGTTCTTCACGTTGCCAATTCTGTTAGTGGTAAACGCCGCACTACCCCTGGTATTTCGCCAATATAGCCGGACCTTAAGCCAAAAATTTAATTTAAGAAATGTTAAATTCTAAGTACACATCTCGAGAGGCAACAAAATCATATAATAAATTTTCAAGGCTTTTGATTGAGATTTGTCGAATTGAGCCACTGTTGAAGTCAGGAATTTTGAGTAAGTTTTATATTTTTATATATTATGTTTTAACTAGGGATGCCAATCGGGATTAGTTTTTGAAAGTCCCTTCATTTGGGATTTTGTAAGTCCCGATCCAAAAATCCCGAAATTTTCGGGATCTCGAGATTTTGCAGGATTCCGGTGTTTTGCGGGTGTAAATATTTTTTACAAGTATTAAGTTGTATGGAAATTTTAAATATTATAAAAAATATATAAATATAAACAGGTTTTCGAATATAAATTGCTAAGAAATCCCGAAAAATTAAATCCCCGAATTCAGGATTTGCCAATCCCGAAAACTCCCGGAGTTTCGGGATTCGGGATTTCCCGTTTGGAATCCCTAGTTTTTATGGCGTTGAGAGGTTCATACATATCGCTCATTTGCTTCAATAGTGGCATAACTCAAAAAATGAGTTTTTTGAGTTAATAATGCAGAAAGATGCGGCATTTTGTATTTAATCTTGTGTAAAAATTTCATATAAATAGCTTGTACCATCACCTCCTGAGAGAAGAATTTTTTTCATTTCTCCATTGAGTTGTATGCAAAATAAAAACTTAAAACGCGTTTTCTGCAAAACTGGTTTTTTTGAGTTGTGCCACTATTGCAGTAAATGAGCGATATGTACATATATTGCAATATATTTCTTGTGTCTCGGAGAATTCTTCCAGCATTTGGTAAAAAGAAGAAACAAAAAACAAAACAAAAACGGAATAGTGAAAAAATTAGGGCGGAATATTTTTTTTTTAGAATCGGTGTGATTGTGTATACACAATTTATTAGAGGTTGCTAATAAATACAATAAACAATACATATGTATATACTTTCGAATCAACAGATCTGAATCAGATAATGACAAAAGTATAGTTTTAAGTACTCTTTGAGTATTGAACGTCAAAAAACTCGGAATGACATACTAAAATGCAAACATACTCAGCAAGTTTAAACAGCGTACGTATAACTATAAACAACCAACTACTATGTTAATACACATTTTTTGGGTCACGTAGCACAAATGACTATAACTAAAATTTATACACTGTATTAGCTACAATCATAACTATAAGTATAAAAATAGTCTAAGTATTTATTCGGCTACACATGAATACATAGAGTAGTATTTTATTTACACAAGCATCAATGCTGCCAGTTCATTAACAATTTTTGTTTGAAAATTTTACGAAATTTTTTTTTGGGAATAATATAAGTTGTTTAAAGGTTCTATGTATTCTTAATTTTACCTTCTAATTATCTGATTAATGTTTTCAAACAGCCAAAACACCATACACACAAATGCATACGGTGGCGTGTAATGAATATATAAGTATAAACTCCTAATATAAGCATGAAAGATAGTCAAGATGCACAATACATCATTTCAACTAATAGTTGTAGATTATTTTAAGCTGGATTCAACCATTGATTCCAAGCAATACCATTCACATAATATGTCCGGAAAAATCAAAGATATCATATGAAATATGTGTGGCACCACACATAATTTTTAATTGTTTAATAAACAAATTATAAATTAAAAAATATGTACTTTTAATTTTGAATTTCACAATAGTTGATTGAAAGAAGATATGTGATCTTAAGAATTGTTTATGCTACAATTATGAGTATACGCAGTTACTAATATTAAGAGTATTTACTTTACCCTTTATCTCTTCGTGTTACAGACATGTTACAAACCATTAAATCTTTATAAAAACTATTAAAAGTAATTATTTATTTTATAACGCAATAACTTTGGTACAATATCTACTTTCAAAGTGTAAAATTCATTTACAATAAAAAATTTCATCTGCTACAGCAGAACAGATTTAAAGTAACCCTACGCTTTTACTAAATCAATGTTGCCGTTGTGCGTTCTAGTTCATTAACCCCCTGTTTGTGTAAGACGTTTGAGTTAGATATCTAAGCGTTTCTGTAATAGATTAAAGAAAAGTTGTACGAGTTTCCTTTAGTCTATTACAAAAACGCCAAGATTTTTAACTCAAACGTTTTACACAAACAGGGTGTAAATTTTTTAAATGTCCAAGTCAATTATTGTTTTTGTTTCTAAAATATTGTGAGCGAAATTATTTTTTAATTTGAAGCTTTTATCGCCAACATATTTGACGTTTTTTATATTTCATTCTTAACACATTTTCGACACAAAAAAAAAAAAATTAAAAAAAAATCCTAGAACAAATTTTGTCTACTTAAGCTCTTGCTTTTAAAATATTTTAAATACCACTAGTTTCACGATGTTGAGTTATAAAGGGTTAAGTATATATTTTGTTGAAAACTTATTTTAAAGTTTCATTTCTTTTTTTTGCTAGGCTTGCTTATGCCTTCATATCATAAATGATCAAACAGAATTGCGGCATAAACTCATTTTCCATACAAATTGACACAAAAATACAGTGGCAGAAAGCAGTCGAGAGATAGAATTATATTTTATTTTAACAGCGTTTTTTTTTCTATGCTCTTACATAAAAATACTTATTCTCTCAAAAATGTTACCATACTTTTAATAAATTTCACACATTTACAAAACTACAAAGAAAAATGAGCATAAAAGAAAATAAAACAAAAATTAGAGAACATCTGAAGTTACTGCTGTAGATTTTATTATGGGCTTTGTTAATTTGACAGTGATTTTTCCTGAAGTTGCGAACTTATTCTGTTTGATCATTAACATATCACTCACATTTTTATTTGTGAGTTTCAGATAAAGAGGGGTAGGTAGACACGGTGTCGTCACTCTTCATTATATTTTCTCTCTTTCTTACTTCCCCCCTAATATTGATCTGTGTGAAAACTCGTTAATGCTAAGAACACATTTGCGACGAACGACGAATTTTTCGTTGCGAACTTTCGTCATCAGAAATAAAACACATTTATGCATAAGAAAATTAGCACAACACTGCCGTCGAACAAAATTCGTCGTGCGTGACGAACTCTACGATAGATTTATTTATATTTCTTATGCCGACGAACGACAAATAAACAATTTTCTCTCTCTTTGCACAATCAGTAACCAACTTCATCTATTAAAAGAGTAGTTATTTTTTTTGTCATTGCTGTGCTTCACACGATAAATTTATTCTGCGAACTGTTATCGTACCAGTTGTGTTCCGAGCATAAGAATGCGTTCATACGCGGAAATTTTAGTTGAGCAATTTTTTAGTTCATGGGCGAGAGAGGAAACTATAAAGGTCAACCTCTTCATTATCTTTTGCTCTCTCTTCCATAAACTCAAAAGTAGCTGAACTAAAATTGCCATGTGTGAACCAGTGTTGCCAAAACACCGCTTTTCCCGCTATATATGACTGTATTTTGTTGTCATTAGCGATAAGTCTATTAAAAAAACCGCCAGCGGGTTTTTTAGCGGAACAATTTAGTTGACGGGTTTTCAGAGTTTTTCTGAAACTTATAAAGAAATATATTGAATTAAAATAAGCAATTTTTAACACAGCTATGCAACACGTACCCTGGTATTTATTTCGATATAAACACGTAGCTCAAAGAAACTCACTTCACTCTTTTTTGCAAATAAAAATTTGACATTTTGTATTGGTATAGTATAAAGTGAAACTTTTATAAGTTACAAATAATAACATAATACATTATATATAAAATTATACAAATCTCATTTTAATGAATAAATTTTAATTAAAAATTAAAATGATATTGAAAACAAATTTAATCTTTTTTTTGTCTTAAAGGAAATAAGTAAACAAATCTTTAGGCAATAGGAAAAAACCGAAAAATTGGTGATCGCATCAGTGGGATTGAGGAAAAAAAATAAAAAAAGCTCTCAAAACAATAACTTTTTCTGAATAATTTGTTTTTCATTGGAGACTTTTTGATTTTCTTTGAAATACAACTTCAAGCAAATGTGAATTGAGCAATAGAGTTCATTTTATCAACACTATTCTTTAATTTCAGATAGTCAGAAAATCAGGAAATTTTAACAAAAATAGATAGTTTCATATTTCAAGGAAACGGGCAAGATATTATTCCATACGTTTAGAATAATTAAGGTCTATTGAAAAGATACTGAATCACCATAAACGTATTAATATTATAAGATGGAATAGTCCCTTGGATTCTACTCTTTTCTGTGGCCTAATTCTCGCATTCGATTGCGATCGAGTTATTACTCGAATGTTCGAGTTTTTTAACTTTTGGGATTTTCGCATTGGGTTTCGAATAACACATATCGAAATTTCTAATGACAGCATTCGATAACGTGCATACATTCGAATGCAACCGTTCGTGTTTTTACTCGCAAGCAAAAAGGCATTCAAAATCATGTTTAACATAGAAAAAGCGAAGAAAAGGAAAATGTATGTTCAATATTTGACTTATTTATTTATAAATGAATGAATGCACGAATGTACGTATAAAAATACAAATTAAAAAATTTCTAGTTGACTTCAAATATAACAAAACACACTGACTTGGCAAATAATAAAATAAAATATAAAAAAATCAACCAACTCTGGGAGCATCTAAATAACAAATTAGCTGCTTCTGGTCAACCAATAAAAGAATCGAAAATGTAGCTAGTGCTCTATTCTCTAACTTTACACTAATTTATTATTATTAAGTTATTAATTAAATTAAAATGAAAATAACATTTATGTATATTTGTTTCTTTTTTCTGCATATACGTGTGTATGTACGTACATACATACCCTCTAGTCAACCTAGAACCATATGTCTCTATGTCAATACTCTTTCTCCAGCGACAATTGCACTAGTTAAAATGTCGACAACGTTCCTTTTATGCGCGAGTAGAGATACGTTAGAGACGACAGTTCTAGTGTATTTCTGGTGATATTGTGAATGAATGCGTCAATAGTTTGTTTCCTCTTTTATTATGTGCAATAATATTAAATAAATATATGTAGACGAGGGTCACTAAAATCTACGAGTGAATCTTCGGTTCAAATATCTCCATATGGTCGTAAAAGAATAGTGCTAAAGTCTACTGATAGATTTTGAATGACAACCCTATGTTATTTGTCAATAGGCATTTGCATTGGCTGGGGTACACCTAGTCAGTAGCACTATTGACAATGTCCAATGTCACTAGAAAATCACTATAAGTTTACTATTGACAACGAGAGAGGATATATCGATATTGTGGACTAGAGCCCCTAAAATTTACTAGTGAATCTTTGGTGCCAATGTCTCCATGTGGTCCCGAAAGAACTACTAAGTCAGTAGTGCTATAGTCTAGTGGTAGATTTTCAATGACAAGCCAATGTTAAATGTCAATAGATGATACCATTGGCTGGGGTACACCTGGTCAGTAGTGCTACTGACAACGTTACTAGTAAATCACCACAATTTCACTATTCGCACTTTCTGCAGGGTATGTTTTTGCACACATACATATATACAAACATATGCTTTTGCTTACAATTTATTCAGTGTTGTGAAATGAATTTATATATAAATATATTTGCCTTTTTCCAACACTGAAACAAAAACTCGATTCGCTTGGTAATGAGTGTCATCATCCGAAAATTTCTAGCCATCGAAATTAATTTCTATTCGAATGCAATTCCGATCACGAGTGCAGCAATTAGGCCCCTGGTTTGAAATTCGAGTGTGAGGACACTGAAGGAAATAAAATATTTAAATAGTAGGCTGAGTTTTGCTTACAAATATTGGCGAACTATGAGATTCCGGTATATACATATGTAGGCATATGTATATTTTATAAAATTTATCTCATATTTTTGCCAATAAACCATGAAAAACGAAATAAGTTGCTTATAAAAAATTCAGTGGATTTATAAGCGTTTATTTTTACACAGGTAGCGGGTTTTCACGGGCTATATGGCGGGAAATGCTTACAACATTTTGGCAACACTTGTGTAAACCTTGTCTAAGTGCATTAAATAAAACCTTTTTCAAGGTGAACAGTTTCTTAAAAAATCTCTGCAATTTATTATTTCTATTATCTCAGGGATTATTTATTTTGTATAATATTGCAAATTATATTTAAGCAGTTTTGCAAATAAGCCATTTCTTCGTGAATTTTTGGAAGTTTCAAACAAACGCTAAAACGACATGTGTCCTTTAGCATCTATAAAATTTGAATAATATAATTTTGCTTTTTTTTAATAAATGGTTCGGCATTAATTATCATTTAGTTTATAAAATCATTAAGCAAATATAATGTAAGTTTCACATTTTCTAAAATTTCAAAGAAAAACCAAAAAAAAAAATATTTTATGTTAAACATATGAGTATGAGTATTTATAGACAAATCAAATCTAATGCAAAAATTCTGCAGATAACAGCAAGTACGAGTATTTTCAATTATAAGTTATTTGCAATGACCATGTAAAGATATACATATGTATGTATGTATGTATGTATGTTTGAAAAGAAATTTTTTGTTTGTAAATTTTAATATAAAAATCTTTCTAAATAATATTTGTATGTACATCTCAAGTATATTTATTTGTATATTGTAGTATGGCCGACGAGAATACTTATAATTTTCTCATATAGCAAAATATTTAAAAATAACCGTGAGGAACCCAAAAAAGACAAAATAAATAAAAAAAGACGCCATCATATACATTTTTTTTGTCAAAAAAATTGCATTTAATTAAAAACAATAACAACTGTAGGTAAATAATAAAATTAATTTTTTTTTGAAATATTTCTGTGCTGATGGTGTGGGTAGTAAGTAGTTAAAGGTTTCAAGTAATGGAAGATGAGGCAAAAGATTTTTTTTATAGTAAATGAAAATGGCTGGTTTATGCTTTGAGTTTGAAAAGTTTCTTGGGGAAAAGTGCATAGAAATCTTTCAATACACTGAAATTATGGCAAATTCCTGGCAGAAGTTTGAGTGCTTGGGAGCAGTTTTTCATTCAATGTAATAAAAAATTTAATATTAAAAACTTTTCTTAAAGTATTACTTTCAAAGGTGTTTTAAAAAAGTTCACTTAAAAAAAAGAAACGTTTTGACGGCTTTTCATAATATATTGTACTGTTGTAGAAAATAGGTCGGCTAAGCTTTTTTTTAAAGTTTTAAGGCAAGAAGATTGAAATTAATTAATTAATAATAATATAAAACAGAAATGAACTCTAGCCGGATTCAACAGATTTCACTTCATTATTATTCATAATTTAAAATCTTTAATTCTTGGACTTTACGTTACGTAAGGTAAACTTTACAAGTTCTTATGGCATATGAATATTAGCTTGTGGTTTTAATTAAAACTGAGTTCTTAAAATATTTATTGTTAAATAAATTTCATCAGACTGTAAGCCATTTAAACAAAAAAAAAAAAAAAAAAAAAAAAAATAATTACGTTAAATCATAAAAAAATTCAAAATTGTTTGTAAAAAAATGTCTCAATTTTTTTTATGAGTGCAACAAAATTATTAATTATTAAAATCAAAATTATATCTCTTTAAGGAAATTTTGAATCAAGCCACGTAAGTAAGACAATCATTGGAAAGTCTCTGAAAATTTTAATTCAAGCAAACTATTCTAAAAACCCCAATTGTTTGCTGAGAAGTGGCTTAAAAAAGTTTGTGTTCTAAAGCTTTTTTAACTTAATGTTACAAAGATCATCTTTTGTTCCTTATTATATAGGAAGTTCAATTAATAAATATAATCTCTTCTAGCTACAATAATCTTTCACATTACGTAACGTGAGTGAAGATTCCAAAATTTCACTTTGAAAGAAATATTTTATAGAAAAAATTATTTAATACATTTTTAAATATATTAAAATTCAGCTGTACTTTGAAATTATAGAATTTTTTTATATTACGTTATATATAATTTAACTATCCCAAAATGTTCAATTTTATTAAAAATATTTTAAAATAATTTTAAAGTAGTTTTTTTTTGTCTTTTAAAGTATTAACTGTTATGTTACGTGACGTAATGCTGTAACTAATTTTAATTAGATTGAAATTTTAAACACAAACTCTGCATTGTGAGCCCCAATCTAATTTTTCGAAAATTATGTGAAAAGGTGTGCAAATACCTGTTACGTTTTTCCATTAATTATTATAAATTTTACGTTGATACATTAAGTTTTTTTCTTTGAAACATTTTAATTTTTATTCTTTTAACTTTCTATGACTCTTTCTTTAAAATAACTTTAAAGTAGTTTTCTTTGTCTTGTTAATTATTAACTGTTATTATGTTACGTGACGTAATGCAGTAACTGATTTAAATTGGATTGAAATTTTAAATACCAGCTCTGCTTCGTGCACTCCAATTTTATTTGTGGAAAATTATGTGAAAAGGTGTGCAAATAGCTGTTACGTTTTTCCATTAATTATTATACATTTTACGTTAATAAATCTATAAACAGTCCTTTGAATTATTTTGATTTTTATTCTTTTAACTTTTTATGACTCTCACTGTTACAATGCAATGGAAAAACGTAACATTTTTAAGGTTTGATCTTTTGTTAAGTCTGTTAAGAATCTATTACGTTTCGAAGGAGCTTTCAAATATTCTAAATTTCCTTTTTGTATAACTTTTGAAAAAGTTTTTTTTAACTGAAATTCACTGTATTATTTTTTAAATTTAACTTACTTTATGTTAAAAAATTTTCTTCTATTTAGTAAAATTTATAAATTATTTCTTCGTCCTTTGATCCGTAATAAAAATCTTAGCACTTAACATAATGAAATCGGTATCATTGGGGAAAAAATCCTTCGTTGAATTAAATTTTTAAAATTTAATAATTTTTCACTTCAATCACACACACTTTAATAAAATGTATGTTCATAATTAAAAATTCAAAGTAACTCGTTGTTTAATGGGGCTAGTGGCTCAACGTAAGACAAAAAAAAACTTAGCAAGAGAATTATGATAAAAGGATTTAAATTTTTAGTTTTAGAAAAATTTTAAAATTTTTGGTTCACTAATAAACAGTTTGAAAGTTAACATCAGTAGAATTTTTTTAGGTGAGCAAAAAAAAAAAAAAATAATAATAATTGTATATTAAAGGAAGACCTTCTTGCCCTAAAACTCATAACATTTTAACTTTTTTGTGGTTTTTGAATGAATCCTAATGCCAATACAAATAACTGTAATCTTTAATCCTTGGATGATTACGCATTACTTTACGACATATCCAACACTTATCAACTAAATCGCACCTGGAATCAGCATAAAATTCAACGGTTTTCTGATTTAAGGACGACAACTGACGTTTAACATTATGCAACGAGGACGACACTCTATGATCGAGCTTATCGACCAGACGGTCGTCCATCAGTTCCATGTGAATGGTATGAGTCGATATACGACCTTCTGGTGAACACGAACGCATACGCGATACGGCACGGCTGGAACGTACTATGGCCTGTGACATTAACTCCTCTTCTTCCCTTTTCGATTGTTTTATATTACGTTCGGACTCGGACAGTAAGGCCTGAGCGATTGCGTGGGCCGATTTACCGCGTATTTGACGCTTGAACTCTTTCGACATTTCACCGGCTTCTAATTCCATTCTGCGAATTCGATGGAGTAGCTTAATAGTATCTTGACGTATTATATCCTCTAATTCTCTTTGACGGCGTAGACGACGTTCACGCGATCTCTCTAAAACCGAATCGGGAGCAATATGCTTGGTAACACGCGCTGCGTCGGCTAACTTAATAACACTGAACGGTGAACGTTTCTTAACGCGAAAATCTAACAAAATCTCATCTGCTCTGGCCGCACAAGCACGAGATAGTCGCAGTATCTCGTCGGTATTATAACGGCGTATTGCGTTCGAGGACCGATATTGTTTGAGGCCACGTTCACTGGTCCACGGTAAGTGTGGTGGTGTTACCTGCAAATTTTTCGTTTTTGCATCCAAGTAGTCCATCATTGGCTGATAGAAGTTCATAGTGTAGCCATAGTTGTCTTCATAAGTGGATTGTAGCATATGACGAACACGCGGGGGACGCACACTATAGGTAAGAGCCATGATTTCGTTTCTTTTTTTTCCTCCTACTTTTACTCACACAAAAACGAAACCTATAAGAGGGCGAGAGTTAATGCCTAATAAAGTTAAAAGAAGAGTGTATGTGAGAGAGTGCGTTTCAGAAAGAGGGGAAACTTGTTCGACAGAGTAGGGGCAAATTGTAGGTTCGGTATTTTGTTTAGGGTACTAAATTCGTTAGTACTTATTGTTTGTATGTATCTGTATGTGTTCAATACAATTGCTTTTTTGCTTTTGTACTTTAAAACTACAAAATGTTTTCTTTCAAATATCTAGAATATTGTTCAAATTCTTTTGTTATGCAGCAATTGCAGTCGATCGGAAACGGCAGCAGCACAAGCACCAAGATCTGTGATATATCTGTATGTATATTATTTTCTGGTGGAGGGCGGTGGTTGCTTTGTCTGTAGACTGAAGGTTCTTGTTTTTATAGCGTTTTTGGTTGTTATTTATAATAGTGTTCCTTTCAATATGTTGGCAGTAAGTGCTTTATCTACTGCAAGGAATTTTTCTAGGGCCTCTAATATATTTTCAATGTCGGCTAAAAGAAAGAAAAAAAAACAGTTGGTCAATAATTCCATATGGTATTGCCGAAAGACAGCTGGTCTTTGTTTGATTGATATTTTCTTCCTGGTCAAACACTTGTTTGTAGTTGTAAAAATTGAAGGCCAATTTTTCATTACACCCACTTTCCCACACGCAAAGTTTACTTTGCAGCTGGGAGAAAGACTGAAAGATATTGTACCACTACCTCTGCCTTTCACAAAGCTGAATTAAGACTTTGCAAAGTAAGCTTTGTGTGTGGAAAAGGGCTATTATCAAACATATTTCCAGTGTCTTGAATTAGCTACGACACCTACCTTTTCTAGTTTTAACCAATTATCACTTGGTTGTCTTACGACTTTTCAATATTTCACCAAAACTTCCGTGATTGTATAACACAATTGTTACTAAAATTGAAAATGATTTTCATTTCTTTATTTAATTTCATTTGATTAATTTTATTTAATAATTTACCTTTTTCAGTTATATTGAAATAGTCCTTGTAGAAGCAATTTCAAAGAATTACTTAAAGTTATTTTGAATAATTTTTTATTTCAATTCTTTAAAATATTTTCGTTTTTAGAAATTAACTTCCTGCAGTCTTAACTATATTAACTAGACTGAAGTGCATTGCGTTCTATTTTCTAAATTTTGTTTTATATTCTCTTTTATTTTTATTTATTTTTTAATGAAATAGACCGATATTGAAAACAATTGACAATAAATTGGGGATAATAAAAGCAAGACAGTTGCATTTAGAAAGAGGAAATTGCTGAAAATCAATGTTAATTGAAATAAACTAAATCAGTAATGTCCTTGAAACTTAATTATTTTGAACACAACAATAAAAATAAAATGATTTGAGACAATTTAACTCTTTAGATGATATCAAGACATTTTTGAGTAGATTTCATGATATATAAATATATATTATTTTTGTGCAAAACTTATTTTTAATATTTGACACCAGATTTCGCATTAAATACTTCCACTGTAAAATATTGGCCTGACTAATAAATAACATACAAGCAACTTCTTCTTATTTTGTCTCTAAAGGTGTAAGTACATAAAACGCGTTCAATGCGCTAATGCGATACACGCGTCTGTCAAAAAAGTTGAAATAGTGTGTTTTCATAACGCAAGTTACATAGAGAAGTTTGCGACGCGCGTACCTCGCAAAAAGTTGAACATTCTTCAACTTTCACGCGTTGTATACAAAATAACAGCTAGTGTTGCCAGATTTATAATCAAACATACACTAAAATGATTAGAAATTATTGTTTTTATTAAACAATGGATAACAAAATGAATTAATTATTTAAAGAAAAATAAAACGTAAATGCAAGACAAAAAAAAACAGGCAAAGGCTTTAAATTTTACAACTAAAAAAGTCTCAAAGGCGTGGTGTGTAACTTTCCATTTGTATAGCGTTAAACGTTTAAAAAGCGAGAAAAGCGTTGCAGCGTAACGCGTGGTATGTACCTCCACCTTAAAAGACAGCGAAGGTAAGAGTTTCGATTACCTTTTTTTTTTGAAGAGATGGCTGATTGCAGTCATCAATCTAATTTGTATTGTTTATGTAGGGCTTGGATTTTACGAAGTCTAATTTGAAAAAATGTTTACATCAGAAATAATTTTTAGTCAGGCTTAAGTTCAGTAATTTCAATTCTTTTATTGAATGAAATATTTTTTATTAATAAATGTGAGTTTCTAAAGAAGAGAAGAAAAATTAAATTAGACTTTTTAAGCTGGGGGAAATACCGATATTTTTCTGTGCAGCCACGCACTTCATCAGCACCCTAGTCTATCTACTTGGGTAGAGATTGTTATTAATATCAGCTATTTAACGTAAATTTGTCTTATTATTTTACTGGAATATGGGCGATTTGATAAAGCTTCTCGTAATTGAAATACATACAGAAATGCTGTACGAATGATTTTATTTCAAAAATTTGCATTTTTTGTTGCAAGTTTTGTAGTTTTCCGTTGTATGACTAAGATCACTTTTGACGCATACTTTAAATCATTTTTTCCGCCTTATTTTTATAGTTTTGAGAAGTTTTTACATACATGTATGTATGTATTCCGAAATTTAAGATTATAACTTTCAACTATACGAAGTTATATATCGATGTTTTGTGGTCCTAGAAGTCGATCCTAACTGCGTTTGCAATGATGTCCGTGTGTATGTATGTATCTATATATGTATATATGTACCGTTGGTCGCAAGTAGAAAGGCCCTAACTCAAATAATTGTAACCTTAAAGGAGAAGGTGACAACATAACAAAAACAGTACAACTGCTTGTGCAAACCTTGCTTTTGATTTGACCAACTGCTTGTAAAGGCGTTATTTTTTACACTAAAACAATAGCCCAATTCACAATCTTGTGCAAATGGTCTTGCATCGTTGCATGCGCAAAATAGTATAGTATATTGATACTCACCACTTAACAATTTTTAGTGGTGAGCATCAATATACTATACAATTTTGCACATGCAACGATGCAAGACCATTTGCTAATAAATGTGAATTGGGCTAATAAATTCTTGTGATGAGGTGTATTTGTGTAAAATGTATTGGAGTCACTTAAAAACTTAAACTCATAAAAAAACTTTCCACTTGTATTTTTCTAGCTTAAATAACCTGTAAAATCTTGAAAAGTTGGAACTATTAAAAAGAAAGCGTAAAGAAAGAAAAAATTTCTGCTGAAAAAGGGGAAAATATAACTTATCAAACATATTGCAGACGTTATTTCTGAAAACGATTCATTTTCATTTAGGAACCAAAACAACTACACCAACATCAGCTGCTACGAATCAGGCGTTTGTTTGAAATGAACGCAAATGCCATTCAGTACATTTTATTTACAAAATCAGAATTTTGCTTCTAAATTTTAAATTTATTAAAGTATACAGTATATACATATCGCATACTCAATTATAAATAGTCACAGCTCAGAATGATCAAAATGGTTTTGTCTTTTCATAAGCCAAACGAATCTCCAACGTATCAACAGATTTTTGCCACTCCTGAACATTTGGGATTTTTAGAGTTATGAACGTTTTTGATATAGGGTGCGATATGTACATACTTTGTTAATGATAATGATTTACCAATATGCATGAAAGTACTCTAATAATATATACATATACATATATACCCAGAAAAAAATTACACATTACCATTAGAACTATTTGCCATGTAATGTCTTACTTTTCTGATTGCCAGTTTTCATTACTCGCTTACAAATCACATTATTTAAAATTTAAAAAAATTACGTGCAAGTTGCTAAATGAAGAGTATGATTTTTTTAGCCGAAATAGATTACGTGAAATGTTGACAATTAAAAAAAATGTAAGTACTTCTAAAGAATCGATTATTTTAGTCTCACGCCTTGTTAAAATCATTAAGTTGGTAATCCAGTAGGGAAGTGCTTCCACCAAAAATGCTTAATTCCAAACTCGATTACCTTTTTTGAAATTTATTGCTGGGTATGTATACATACCCAAATATCATTACCTTAATATAGAAAGGGCCTAACTCATTATTTGTTCTTCTATCGAATATACAAAAAAATCGATTTAAAAAAATGAGTTAGGGCCTTTCTATATTAAGGTAACGATATGTACTGCTGGAAAAAATTCTCTTCAGATTTCTACTGAATTTAGGGTATTCATTTTTCAAACTGAAAGCTCTAAGTTTCATTAATATAATGTAAAGCATTTAATAAAACAAGTTTCGTTCTCTGAATAAATGATTGACACACAAATAGGCGGCTAGACAGTTCATTTCAATTACAAAAATGTTGTACCCAAATTAGAAATATATTAGAGCTCTAGCGCCCTATTGTAGAATATAGACTAATTGGAGATTATATTTAATATTAATTAATCTTTGCTGATAGTTTTTGAGATGCCGTTTATATGATTTTTGTTTGCTAATTTAAGCGGACAATTTTAATGGTTTTATAGTACATTAATACTGGCAACGGACATTTGTTTAATAAAAATAATATTTAAACCATTTTATAAAAAAAATAAATTTTAAGACAATTATATAAAATGTGTTTTTTGTTAAGATTTTAACTAGCATAATTTTTTTCCCTCTTGTCTGCAAAACGAGCACGCTATATATTTTTATAAAATATTACCATTAATTGTGCCCTTAATTATGAAAGTGGTCTGAGTCATATGCATTTTTACATCGAACTATTAAATAACTATAAATTGAGTCCATATGCTCCTTATAGGAACGACGGAAACATATATGTATATATTAAATAAATCTGAAAAAAAAAATAAATATTTAATAAATATTAATTAAATTTATAATAATCGAGACAAGTGAATGGAGATTTTGTAACAACTTTCTTTTTGGCAACACTGCTTTTGGCAGCTCAGCTGTTTTCGTCTAACATGTTGCTGTTAAACATATCCAGTCTGGTCTATAATTTAACCATGAATACACTTACAAACGAAGAACGCTTGCAGATTAATGAATTTTATTATCAACATTCATGATGGGTTAGGAAAGTGCATAGTGCACTTCTTCAATTTTGTGGTCAGTTGGGGCGGCCTTCTGAGGCGGCTGTCGGAATCTTGTAACTAAATTTCACACCCAATTTACATTACTGGGCATTAAACCACATGTGTTATGCACACACCCATACATGTGTTATGTAGAATGAGAACAGAGGAAAATATCGGAGCTGTATCCTCCAGTGTTGTTGATGACCGTGAATTATTGATTCGGCACCGTTCTCAGCACTACCGTGCGATGATTACAATTTTTTTTTGTCCAAAATGGAAGAGCTGGACCTGACTGACATGTTATTTCAGTAAGACGGTTCCACACGCTACACATCACGCGGAACAATGGCCCAATTGAGAGACCAGTTCGGTAAACACTTTATTTCACGTTTGAGGACGGTCAATTGACCGCCTAGATCGTGTGATTTAACGTGTTTACACTACTTTTTATGGGGCTATGTCTAGGCTCATGTCCATAGGAACAAGCCCGCAACAGCTGACGCAATGCAAGCCAATATTAAAGAATTTTATTATGAGATACCGGCCGATATGTTGGAGAGAGTATGCCAAAATTGGACCGAGCGTATGAACCATTTGAGCCATAGCCACAGTCGACATTTATATGAAACCATCTTTAAACATTGAATTATATAGATTAAATAAAGATTTCATATATTTCTCTAAATTATGTATTTTTTTTTAATCCGAAAGCTCTTAAAAAATCACCCAATACAACCCCTAGTTAATATATTGCATAATATAAAATATTTTTTGATTTGTTCAAATGTAATCCACTAAATATTTCGACCAAAGGAATAAATATATAACTCAGGCCCAATAATTAAATTCTCAATTAAGTGTCATTTATCTTTAAATGCCATTTAAGTACCGAATTCATTTTTTCAGTACAAAGTTGAGAAATATTTAAATGAAACTTAAATGCCCAACTTTGTGTATTTAAATTCTACTTAAGTTTTACGAGCATAGCATATGTTATTGTGCTTGTGTGTGTTTATTGAAACATGTACATGAGCATCAAGAATTTAATTTAATTTTCATAAATATATAACATATACCATATATAGTTTCATATCATGGAAAAATAAATAAAAAAATGCGTGCTTATACTTTTTTTGTGATTTTATGCAATTTCAATTTTCTACACATTGATAACCCAACTTTTTTATTTATGTTAAACAGCTGTTGTTCGGAAAGATTTCTATAATATTTGGAATTTTTTTTTGTGCTTTTACAGTTACAACATAATTTAATAAGATCTTTAATTAATCACTGAATTAAACCACATTCAACATTTATAAAATTGATTATTCGACATATTGTGATTTAAATGCATCTTAAATCTGAGTGGCAATTAGCTAAATGACATTTAATTGAGCAGTCAATTATTGGGCCTCAGACCACTTTCATAATTAAGGGCATAATTATTGTTCAGTATGACAATACATAGTAAGAATTAGGTTTAATTAAAAACTACCTCCAATTTAAAAATATTAAACTTACTTCATGTTGAGATAAGCTAACTACAGAAATTAAACCAAGTTTAATATTAAACAAGATAGTGGTGAAGGTCATAAGAAATTAATATATTTTAAATTCATTAAAAATGTTCTTATGGTATTTACGGCATTTAGTGGATTAAGGAGTGATTATAATACATATTTAAATCCCCAGTGTTTTTTTTCATTAATTTCCCAGCAAAAAAATTAGACATTACCATCTGAACTACTTGCCATATAATGACTTACTTTCTTGATTGCCAAATTGAAGTACTCGATTACAAAACACATTACGCAAATTTTTAAAAATAGGAATCAGAAGTTGAACATATTCTTTGGGTTTTAAAAGATGATGTGAAAATATTGCCAAAATAATTAATTATTTTATATAAATTATATTTATTTCTAAATTGTCTACTTATTTATTTTAAACTAAAAAATAAGTACTTACATTTTGGAAAATTATTATTTAAATATAAGTAGTTCTAAATAATTTTTTTTCATTTACGGTTTTAATAAAAGTTCATCAATCAAAACAATTGAAATTTTTCTAAATATAGTATTTATAAGTAACAATACAGGCACGGATATGAATAAAATATAACTCATTTCAATTTAGTTTATAAAAGAAAGTTTACAAAAGTAAACAATCGTTTTTTAAATTTATTTATATTGTTCTTAAAAACTTATTATTTACTTAATCAAACTGAGATTTTAATCAAAATCTCCCATTTACTCAAACAACGGATTATTAAAACAAAAAATTTATTTTTCGACTAATAAAAGTAGTTCCATCAAGAAAAAAATAAGTATTTCCCAAAAGGAAAAAAATAACTAGTTCCTACAATAAACAACATAACTACTTCTCAAGAATCGATTATTTTAGTCTCACGCCTTGTTAAAATCATTACGTTGGTAATCCAGTAGGGAAGTGCTTCCACCAAAAATGCTTAATTCCTAACTCGATTACCTTTTTTGAAATTTTTTGCTGGGTTGTTTTATATTGCAATTTTTTTGTAGCACTAAAATTTTATAACAATAAATATTTAATCACTATTTAAATAAATTTTTTTCTATTTTCCTTCTACTCAAAAGTAGAAAGAAAATGCAATGAACTTTCATTTCGATTGATTTCCGTACTATTTGAGTGCTCCTCGCTTTTCTGTTTCTTTTTTTTTAATCTGCATTTTGTTTTGTAAAATGTTTCTCTTTCTCTGCTTTTAGTTCTTTATCAATGAGCATTCCTTTATTTTAATGTTTTTTTTAGGAAAAATATTTATATCTGGGTTTTCTAATAACTTATAAATAGACTAAAATGCATAAAATTGTTGTAGGTCCAGGTTTTTTGGTCTGTTTTTTTTTTAGAAAATTACTCGTATATTTATTTGGTTCATAAAACCGTTTGAATTGTATGCAATTGAACCGCATTAAGTATTATTAAGAGTTTAAATCAATTTCTTTTTGTTCTTTTTATTAACCCCCGACTAAAAAAAGGGGTGTTATAAGTTTGTAGTGTATTGTGTGTCTGTCCGTGCCTACGTACAGGCCAAACGGCTGGACCGATTTTCATTTAGTTTCATTTCTGTTTGAAAGACGACTTGATCGAGAGGGTTCTTAGCTATATTTGAAGAAAATCGGTGCAGCCGTTTAGAAGATATAACATCTTTTCTGAAAAAAGTCGGCGGTTTTTAAATTTTTAATTTTTGTTATTTTTATATAAAAAATTATGTCAAATTGTATTTCGCTACCTTAATATAAAAAGTACCCAATTCATTATTTTTTTTTTTGGAAATCGAAATTTTTGTATATTTCGATAAAAGAACATATAGTGTCTCGAAAATTGCAAAAATCTCGATTTCAAAAAAATAATGAGTTAGGGCCTTTCTATGTTAAGGTAACGATATGTATGCATGTATGTATAAGATAAAAAACTTACCGGATGCATTCAATTTCTTCATCCTTTTCGGCCAAACGACGTTCAGCGTCATGACGATATTGATTGAAGTCAGCGGACAAACGTTGAGCGCGTTGTTCCTCAGCCTTGCGACCCTGTTGCATTAAATAGTTTTTTTTTTATATTTAAGTGTTTAAACAATATGTTATAAGGGTGTAAGGACTTACAGCTTCGGCTTCCTTGTAGGCAGCAGTCAATTCATCACGTTCATTTTCCAAGCGGCGTAATTCCAATTCCAATTCGTGCAAACGACGGTTCATTTCGTTGATGGTGGCCTTAGCGTCATGGAGATCATCTGAAATAACAAATATATATAGTTTCTTTTCTTAAACTTTACAAATTTCATTTTTATTTTAACTCACCTCCCAATTTTTTGTTCTCACGAGCAAATTGGTTGTTAGCATCCTTAACCTTTTCCAATTCATGAATGGTGCGCTGTAAGTCAGCCTGTTTGTTCTTCAAATCGCGTTGGGTGTTCTCGTACATGATGATTGTCTCCTCCAAACGGCTCTTCAATTCAACATTGTGTTTCTCCAAAGTGTTAACTGACTTGTTCAGTTCGCGGCATGTGTTGTTAGCCTTCTCCAAATCGATAATTAGTACTTCGACTTCACTGGACAAACGGGTCTTTTGTTTCTCCAAATTGTTAATTTTGACAATGCATGATTCGACATGTTCTTCCAATTCGGTGATGCGCACTTGATACTTGCGACGAATCTCTTCGCACTCTTCGGCACGAGCAGCTGCCTCGGCATTGTATTTGTTTTGCCATGAAATAGAGTCAGCATTGGCCTTGACTAACTGACGTTCCAAGTCTATACGTGCCTCTGACTCTTCTTCGAGTTGAATGCGAATCGATTCCAATTCGCTTTCAACTTGATGAAGGGAAGATTCCAGCATAGAGCGACGACGGTCTTCATCTTCCAAACGGCGACGAGCATCTTCCAATTGGGAGATAACTTGGCTCTTGGAATATGAGACAGTGTCGAGTTGGGACTTGAGATCTTGGACGTCCTTGATCAGTTCAATGTTCTCTTGCGAGAGGCGAGTCTTGTGAGAGGTAATGTCGATGACAGTACGGTTAAGCTCTTCGATCTTAATATGCAATTCTGAAATGGTGATTTCCAACTTTTCAATATGCTTGCTGCTGATGAGTTTCTCCTTGTTGTAGGATTCAACTTGGCTAAGCAATTCGTAAACTTCGGATTGGAATTTGGCTTTTTCTTTTTCGGCTCTATAACATTTAAGGAAATTATTTGTTTTCGCATACGGAAAATAGAAAAGAAAGTAAATGTTAATGAAAAATGTCTGAAGATTTTCAAGTATAATTTAATTCAATTATGCTAGATACTTAGCGTGCATTTGGCTTATGGCTTATATACATATTTTGCTTGTTTCATTTGCAGCTTTGCTCTATTGATGCTTCTCATACCTGGTCAAGATAGGAGTTTTATATGAGGAAATGATTAACCTGATTTGCTGCTTTTAGATGCATTAATAAGTCTAGCGAATGAATGCATGACGTTAATGTGAATCATAAATTTTAAAAGACTTGATAAAACATCATCTAATATCGTATGAGCATGAACAAAACAATACCTCCACATATGTAGATAATTTGTGTTCTCTGAGGGAATGATATTAGTAAAGTGAGAGCAAAGTGATTACATCCTAAATATTTTTCCTAAAATATTTTCTTGCCACTGGCTCATTAACAAAAAAAATTTTTTTGGTGGTTTATCTTTTCGCTTTTTGGTTCATTTGGTCGTTTGATTTCCGGCATATAAAAAGAGTCCATAAAAAAGTACGTGCCAACGTACATCAATGCAATGTTTTTCGGTTAGAATAAATACAGTTCTTTTTCATTAAAGCCATAATCTGGTGAATTTTCGGCAATGGTAAACATGGTGAAATTGTGACAAGATTAAGTATAACAGGATAAACTTCAAAAGCATCAACTGCCTTTAATGCATTTTCTGCACGAGCTTAGCTTGAAATCCGACTTTAAAGAATGAAAAGTAGTTGTTTTTTTTAAAGACAAAACGAAATTAAATACAAGGATATATTTTGTATAAAATTTCAAAGATGCAATAAATCAGGATCACTGAAGGACGTTTAGTACTACAAAAGTTATTAAATTAAAAGGTGTCTTTTAAGTATTGCGTTATGGCATTTCAAGAATATATTGAAGTTTTCACAAATTTTTCTAACAAAAACGTCAATTATGTTTCCGAAAGTCATATGAACATTTTTGTGCAACGATTTTCTACTATTTTCACTGGGGGTCAACTCAATAAAGATGTGCTATTCAAAGGCAAACTTCGTGAAGGCCTTCCAAAAATAATTGTTGCTCTCGAGAAGTAAGTATGGGTCTGTCATACAAATTTCTCAGCAAAATAGAAATTCAGACGTAGCTTTGCCTCCCATAATTCTTGAAACTTCTATCAAAAACATAAACAAGTTTTTAACATTTTTTAATCTTCTTTCTTTCTTTATTTTTTCATTGTCACTGATATGAAGCGTGTATCAGCGGGGAATAATTAATTACTGATGACTTGAAATTTGTATTGAAAATTTACTTAAAAGCAAAAAAGGTAAAAGAGAAACTATAAAAAACTGATAGGCAGAAAAAGTGATTTTTAAACGAAAAAACTGAACGACTGCTCAATAGTTAAAAAACTGCGAAAAATAGATAAATATGCACATTTGGTAACACTGGCTGTGTGTAAAGTGATAAATGCAAGCTGAGGTCGAGGCATATTTAACAAAATTTTAAGATCGAATTCAAGATTTTGTTCTTAATAAAAATCTTAAATTTAAATCACATTATTAAAAATTTAAGAATATAATCTTAAAATTAAATTTATGTTCTTGAGTTTAAGACCACGTTCTTGATTTTTAGAATGAATCCTTATTTTTAATTTATGCTTAAATTTGAGAACGTCAATCTTACTAACCAAATTTCAAGATTGAAAACTGAAGATTTCAGCAATCTAAATCCAAAAATTTCGTTCTCAAATTTATATTGTCCTTTTTCTGTTAGTGCAAGAATGTATTTTCCGTATTATTAGAGTATCCAAGGAATGTTAATGTTAAAAAATTTATTATATTCTTTAAGGAAAGAACTTTCAAATTGTATGTGAAATTTTATCCTGCTAAAAATTTGCTGAGATTTAAAATGGGAAATTAATGTTGAGTCGTTGTGTCAATTTTAGTTTAAGCGAACTGAAACACTGGCTGTGGTCTACGCGGGAAAAAAATCCCAGGAACTCCCGGGAATTATTTTTTTACAAATCCCAGGAAATTTTCAACGGGAATTTTCGGAAATTTCCTATTTACATTTATGAAATTTTCTTTTTTTACATTGCTATTTGTTGTTTTATTACTTAAAAATGCAATTTTGTAACGATGCATAATATAAGTACAGAAGCAGATGTAATAGAGGTTTCCGAGGTGACTACAACAACTTCAAGCGTTACGAAATATTTTCAACCTAAAAATTCTTTATAGCAAATAGTATCTACATTCAGGGAAAAGCAGCAACTCAAAAATAAGAATGCGCGTCACATTAATTAATTAATTTTCAATATACACACAAAAAATTAATATGAATGATTTTGTATTATTAATTAAAATATTTGTAATATCAATTAAAAAATTAATTAAATTTTCAGTTTTTCCAATCAAATTAATTAATACAAGTAAATTTTTAATTGAATGAATTAAATTTTTAATTAAAAATATTAATTGGTGAATACTTTTTTCTGTGTAATAGAAAATGTGTACTGAGATGCATAGAAATAAATAAAATTAATAAATTAAAAAGAAATTTCAACATGACTGGACTTTCGTTAATGTTTCTTATTAATTCAATGTGATTTATATTGATTTTAAGCTGTTTTTTCTCTGGATGCAGATTGGCAGATGTAAATAGAATTTCCATCCATCCTTTATCTCAAAGCATATGAATTTGTTTTAGTTTTGTTTTTGGAATATTGTTGTTCTTGAAATGAACGAATGAAGTTCTTTTGTTTTTAATTTAAATGTTGTATGTTATATTTCTTTATTGAGACTATTTAATTAAATTTATATTTTTTTGAAATTTCCGGGGATTGCCGGGAATAGAGATACAGAGAGAACCTATTTAAAGACTGTTTATTTTATGGAAAGCAAATACGAGATTTACTTAAAACATTTTAATTGTCTTTTAAGAAGCTTTAAACTTGCTAATTTTTCTTTTTGGACTTGGCTTAATTTAGTTTTTTTACATTTGCTAGAAAATATAAAAAGATGTTGAAAAAAATTATTTAGTTAACTTTATTGTATTGTGCAATTTAAAATTGTTTAAAGAAATACGTTTTTTAAGAACCGATCCTTTTTTCTGGAAAGTAAAGGCTCACAAAAAGACTTTTGAAGAAAATTTGGATTTGCTTATATTTGCACTCTATATCCAAATTTAAGGTTAGGAAGTAAATTGGCTTAAAAGTACACTTTTTTTTGACAAATTCAGTTTTATTGATACCAATGTAAAGTAGAAATATGAGAACTAATGATGGAATATGAGGTGGGGCAAATATCCACCTCTAGCATGTTGGCAGACGTTCACTCTTTTCACAACATTTTGAATCACATTTTGCAAGAAAGTTTCGCTTATCTCTTCAATGAAGCGCCGAATTTCATCTGTCAGAGCGTCAGTTGTTTCTGGTTTATTCACGTAAGTCCGGTCTTTCAAACGGCCCAAGAGAAAATAATCCAGCGGCGTTAAATCACAATAAGTAGGCGGCCAATTGACATAGCCAAATCGAGTAATTATGCGACCGGGAAATTTCTCATGCAATAATTGAATTGTTTGAACGGGTGTGTGGCTTGTGGCGCAGCGGCGTCTTGCGTCACTGTTGTCAATATTAACCAATTGTGGCCACAAAAAACGGTTATCATGGCTTGGTAGAGCAGAGAATTCACGGTGACGGCATTTCCATGCTCTTTTCGAAAAAATTCAGGGCGATTTTGCCGCCTGACTCCAAACTGCACCATACTTCACTTCACTTTCTTTTGGTTGATCAATTTTTGACATTTCATCATTTGAATACTAACTTAAAATTTGCCCATTTTTTGCTTGTAGATTCTAAATGATTGGAAATGATAATCATAGTTAGTTATCAGGATGGCAGATTTAATTAAAAATTCCAAATTTTCCTAATATTTGTATGTAAATGCACTAAAGTTCTAGTAAAGGCCTTTTTCCCGATAAATGACAGGAATAATTAATTATTTTTGAACTTTTGAATTCAAGAAAAAAATTTATTGTTTTACTTGGAGTTTCATGTCCTTAACGCCCTGGCCAACGATGTCCGCGGAAAACGTTCGATCGACAAGTTGTATTGAAAACAACAATAAAATAGAAAAATTTTAATTTTGTTTTCAATATACAGTTAAACCTCGATTATCCGGCTCTCGTGGGACTGGCACCTACACGGATAATCGAAATACACAGTTAATAGAGGTTATATTAAAATATACAGACATTTATTTTTTTATTTTAACATTTGATTTATGTAACTACAGATTCAAATATACCACATATTTTTATACAAAACATACACATCGTCACAGAGAATGCTAAATAAAATATGTATGTATGTGTGGGCAGATGAACTTAAAACGGGGAAACACCGGATTTAGATTTACATAATAAAAAAAACACATGAATGCTGCACGGATAATAGAGGTAAAGCACGGATAATAGAGGGAAAAAATAAAAAGAACCGCATGCCGGTTAATAGATGTAACCAATTAATAGAGGCCCGGTTAATCGAGGTTTAACGTAAAGATGTAATCGATAGAACGGTTTCTGTGGACATTGTGGGCCAGGCTGTAAAAGTTATTTCATTTAAGCTCCGGATATATTTAAAATAATTTTTTCTCCAAATTTCCATTTGAAATATAAAACAAAATAAATAATAATAAATAATAAATAAAGTTGGCCTTCAAGCCCATTTTCAATGTAATTTGTTTGCATATGACTATCTTTAAAAAAAAAACATTTTACAAGAATATGATATATGGCAATATTTTAGCTCTTCTAGTCCACAACATTAGTCTCAAAGAAAGTTTTTTGCTTAAATTAATATTTTAGGAAATAATGAAGAAAATAACCAACAAAATACCAAAAATTATATATACCAAAATTCCATTTACATATATGGAAGTTATTTTACTAAGAGTTTACAATAAAAGTCTACATCTATTAAATTATTTTATGCATATGTTAAGTATAGTAATAAGAAAACTAAAAAATAAATTACATAGAATATATGGTCTTGAGGGCTAACTTTGAGGGCCGGACGCACCCCCTAAAACATAACTTATTGCTATGAAATTTTTTTGTATTTTTTTTTTACATAAAACTGAACCGATTTGGGGGTTAGAATAAAAGAAATAAAAAAAAATTCTCCATACAACTAATGGTCACTCTAATATGATGCTTATTAAGCATCTAAAATAGATTAAAAAAATAAATGTGTATGTGTATGCATGAATATGATTAAAGAAATAAATTAAAAAGTTTAAAAATAACGTGCAACATACAAAATATGTAGATACGTCTACGTCTGTACGTATGTATGCTCACAGATATGCAAAAAGATGATGTTCTTAGTGAAATATTTTTAAGCAAAAAAAAAAAAAAAAAAAAAAATTAAAAAAAATTAAAAAATTTAACGCGATTACGCCCTGCTAACCAATTATAATTGATTATACTCATTTTATTTGCTTAAACACCTACTGAGTACATTTTTTTGGTGGAATTTTGAGTTAAAAATTTAAAAATCAAATATTTAACTCATAATTTTCTTTATACCATTAATACTAGTACAAACACAATTTTGCTAAAGTGTGTATTTTTATAAAAGAAAACAAATTCTACGTGGAATTTATGCATGAAAACAACAAAAATGTATCAAATTTCCGTAAAGGTGAAAAAAGAAAAAAAAACACTAAAATAAGCAACAACAATATTGAAAAATATTATTTTTGATGATTCGGCCAAGAAAAACACTAAAACAATTTTCTATATACAAGACATATTTGGGATATTTTTCAACGGAGAAAAAAAGCAACAAAAACAAATACACTGTGAATATTTTGAGAAAAATAAACCAACTTTTTATTTTGCATTTGTTTATTTTTTTCTTGCTGTATAAAATACGAGTAAACAAAGTATTTGAAGGTGGAAACAGAAATTGGGAAATTCTATGTACGAGTATGTATAAGCAAAACATTATTTCAATATTTTCTTTTAAACTAAAAATACAAAAAGAAACCAAAAAAAAGAGCAAATTGTGCACCTAAGTATGTACATGTGTATGTAAGCATGTGTAGAGCTTTTGACTTAAGAGCTTTTTGCGTGAGTGCAAAAGCTTTTGTTTTTCCTGTGGCACGAGTATAATTATCTTTATTTTAATGGGTGGCGGGGTGCTTGATAATCAGACTGAATAGGTTAACAAAACAAATGTTGTTGTATTTTCTTTAAAATGCGCAAACTCTAGAAAATTTCTTTAAACAATTTGAGTTAAAAATGAATACGATCCTCTTTTAAATTTCAATAAAATCCATAAATTTTTACTAATTATTTTGAAATTGTTAAGAAAAATTCGAATTTATTTTAAATGATGATTGCAGAAGTATGAAGTGGGGTGGGGCTTGTCAGTCTTGCAGTGGATTACATATTCATATTTTTTTATTTGTGTAACCAAAATATTTTAACCTTGAATTTCAGATTAATGTTATTTTATTTAAATTGCTATTTGAAAATTTATTTTTGGACTGTGTTAAATAAAATATATAAAGTACATTTTTTCTAGTTTATTATTTGGAATGCAATATAATAAAATTTGCAATTTAAATAAATGAAATATTTGTTCAACATAATATTTCTACAATGCGTTCACAGGCATTACTCATCTAGAAAACTTGTATTAAAACCCCTAAAGCCCTTTTCACAATGTATGGTTAAGAATTAACTTGAAGTTTAAGTTTAAGCAAGTTCTTCACACAAAACTTGCAGTTAAAGTTCCTGTTATCTTTCAGCCATACATTGTGAAAAGGTACGTTAGTTTCTTTTTTTAATGTATGTATGTATGTATGTATGTATGTATGTATATATGTAAACTTTTTAGACATGTCGGAAGAATTTGCACTCATCTTTAGACAACCAAATGCTCTTAATCACCAATATTATGGAAAATGTAATCCGTATGATCAAAACTGATATTAGTATAGAGGCAAATATCTCAACAATATTTCCAAATTTTAAGCCTCAAACCTGGAACGTCAGTTATATCCGAATTAAATCGGATGACATATTTTTTTATTATTAGCAGAATGCACTCGTAGTTGCAAACTGCTGGTAGCAATTCTAATATGCGCATACATTTACATATACTAGTATGCTACATTCTGCATTACCACAACAATAAATCTTATGAAACTGAAACTTCCTACACAACTAAATTCATATGTGCAAACTGAGTAGTGCAAATTTTTACAATGCCAAAACAGCTGTCTTTTTTTGGTTTTGTTTATAAAACCTAAATAATTAAACTTGCGCGCTGGCAAAGTTTCAAGGCGGAAGCGCCACCTCGAAAAGTGCCGCCAGCTACATAAGACATCTGAAAATGTTTAATAAAAACTTCTAAACCTTACGATAGGCTAAAATTTAAGTTGCAATTGTATTAATTTACCTAAATTTTAATAAAATTGATAAAACGTTGAGTGCTTCACCACGTACTTAGATTCATATCGCTCATTTACTTCAAAAGTGTCATAACTCAAAAACGCATTTTTTTGATTAATAATGCAAAATAATTCGAAATTTTGTATTTATCTGGTGTAAAAATTTCACATAAATAGCTTTTACCACCAACCCGCGAGAGAAGAATTTTTTTCATGTTTTCATTTAGTTGTATGTAAATTGAAACCTTTAAACGCGTTTTCTGCAAAACTATTTTTTTTTAGATTTTAATTGAACTATAGTGAATTTTTAATCAGAAATAATTTTTTTTGGAGCCTGACTAAAAATTATTTCTGATTAAAAATTCAATATAGTTCAATTAAAATCTAAAAATGTTACTGTTCACTTGACAATCACAGTTTCAAGCCAAATCAACGGTAGAAAGCAAAAGCAAAGTAACATAATGCCACTACAATAATACTTACATGTATGTACCGACGGTACATCGAATAAGTAATCGTAATTAATGTGATGATCGTAAAAGATAAGCAAGAATAGTTCAACATACTTAGGTAGAGTGATATAACTTCGTGCTAACCAAATAGAAAGTAAAAAAATGGAAAAACAGAAAATGAATAGTGATACTTATAAATGTATTTACCAATGGTAAATCAATAATTGTATACACAATAAGCATTTCTCATATTCCATTTCATACTAAATTTGCGTTAAATAGCTGATGTTAATAACAAAACTCTACCCCAGTATATATCGGTATTTCCCCCAGCTATAAAGTCTAAGTTAAATTTTTCTTCTCTTCTTTAGATACTCACATTAATTAATAAAAATATTTCATTCAATAAAGAATTGAAAGTACTGAACTTGAGCCTGACTAAAAATTATTTTTGATTAAATATTTTTTTTTAGTTGTAACACTATTGAAGTAAATGAGCGATACGTATTTTGGCCACGGCGTTGACGATCAAATATTGGCTACGGCTTACAAAAAATTTGTTAAACGTTTAGAAACAACACTCACACTTTTTAACAGAAAGTTATTGCACATTAGAGTTGAGCGATATATCGAAACCTGTTACTTTTTCACAGCGATTGAAAAATCACAAATCACAACTGTGACTGAATTTATCAAGTAACAGGTTTTGGAAATATAGTTCTTTCATACATACTGTGATTTCTGGCAACTATGTACACCTCACATTTTTATATTTGCAATTTTATTGTCTCTGTGCCTCTTATACGACAATTCTCAATATTTGAACGGGGTTGATTGCTAATTGTTTGTTCTTGTCGCTCTTCTTATTAGTATTTATCAAGACACCAATACTAATAAATACTTTTAAAGCAGAAGAGCTGAAATGTGTTAAACCGTGATCATAGTCAATGTTTAATTTCACTGCTGCACTTCTTATTAGATTTTCTCAAAATAACAGAACTGCTACAAACAAAATACTGCTAAACTATGATCACAGTCACAGTATAAAAGAACAGCGATTTATAAATCACGTTCACAAGGAGCAACATTATTAAAAAATCACGTTATCGCTCATCACTATTGCACATACATATCGCTAATTTACTCAAAGAACGTCATAAGTCAAAAAATGGAATTTTCTAGTTAATGATGCAGAATTAATCCGCATATCGTTCTTTATATTGTGTAAAATTTCATACAAATATCTTGTTTACTCAACTCTTGAGATAATGGAAAAAGAAAATTTTATTTTTAAATTGTGTGTAAATTGAAAACTTCAAAGTCGTTTTCTAGCAAACTAGATGTTTTTAGTAAACAGTCTTAAAATGTAAATACGTCTTGTTTTTTAAATGTGTTGTCGTAGCATGTGTTATACTACACTAATAATAATTGATGTCATTTAATAAGTGAATCACGATAGATGTATTTATGTACATTAGCCCGTCCCTTATATATGAAAATTTAATTTTTCTAATGCATACCCTCTAATATTGTTCGAAATGGTCTAGAAGAGCTAAATTAAAAATATTAAACCTTTTGGACAATGTTAACCCATGCCAAGACTCGGTCAAATTTTACATTTGGGGTCATATAAGGCTATATATGGAGTTTCTAAAAAAAAAACTTTTGATAGACAAATTTAATAACAACATTATGAAATATGATAATTATTATAAAAATTACCCATCTGTAGCCAATACTAACCCTTTCTGGCCCACGTATATTTGAATAATACAACAAAGAAAGCAAACTTCATACGCTTATCATGCGCATGATTTAATTTGGTTTAAAATTGTTTTAAAATTTCTCATCTTTTATTCTACATAAACTTAAAGTAAATATTATGCAACAGCAGCAGTGGCGACAGAAATAAGTACAAACTAACGGTTGTTTGCTCAGTTGAGCAAATTGTTATTGGTGTATTTCTGCATAATTTGTTTTCAATGCTATTGCTTTTGCCTTTTTTTATTAAGAACTCAAAGCGTCTACAAAATTGCTCGCAATTTACAGCTACTAAAGTACAGATTTCTTTTGTACAACGTTTATTTATAAATGATTTGGATTTATTAGTAATTTACAGCTATTCGCTATTTTGTGTTGTGGAACATTTACTTATTTTTAATTGTGAAAAAACTTTCAGTGCTAATTGAAATCATTAAGATCAACATGTCTCTCGCGTTACGCAGCTCTTTCAAAAAAATATATTTAGTGGGAGATGTAAAACATCAAATAAATGGAACAAAGCTTCCATCAAATAGACAAGTTCTATCAGTTTTGTTTTTTAATACTCGTCAAGTAAAATTAACAGTTAGTGCAAGTGCAAATCTTGTGATTCGGGAATGCATGATATTTTGGGAAAAAGCTAGACTTCCCACAAAAGCTTTTCCAAACAGTGTTAAAAAACTTACAAATCTGCATAATGTTTGGAGAAAACTGCAAAAGGGATCAAAAAATACAACTGATGCGTTTAAAGCCCGTGAAAGAAAATTCGTTGATCATTTGGATAACTTGTTTGACATCGCACATGCTGATGCATTAACTACAATAGCAATTGAGGAGGATAGATTGTTTTTAAAACGACAGAGAGAAACAGGTCGCCCGGGTCATTTGGCAGGTGTAGATAGCATTTTGGCTGAAAAAGAGGATCGAAAACGGCAAAGGGAATTGGCATTTGAACAAAGGCGCTTGAAAACCGAAGAAGCTACGACGTCTAATGCTTGTTATGTTTTTCCATCAGATGATTCCACCTCAGAGGACTCGGATAATACAATCTCACCTGTTTTACCACTAAAAAAAGAAGAGGTATTAAAAAGACGAGGAAGAAAAGAATTCCTTACTCCAAAATTGGTATCAGCTTTTGATAGATGCCAATTGAGTGCAAGAGATGCAGTTTTTATTGTTCAGGCTACCATGGAAGCACTTGGCCATAATATCGATGATTATCCAATCAACAAATCATCTATCCAAAGAATTAGGGTAGAAAAAAGAAAAGAACGTGCAGAAGCTTTAAAAAGTGACTTTAAAAGTAATATTCCAGAAGTTGTTACATTACATTGGGATGGTAAATTAATGCCTGCTATAAATATAAAGAATGGCAAGGAAGAACGATTACCAGTACTTATCACTTATGGAAAAAATGAACAACTTATTGCAGTACCAAAGCTAGAAAATTCTTCCGGCAAAGAGCAGGCACAAGCCGTTTGGTCCTCAATAGTGAACTGGAATTTAGAAGACAGCGTGCAAATTTTGTGTTGCGATACAACGGCATCTAACACTGGTCGTTTTAAGGGTGCTTGCGTACAATTAGAACAGAAAGAAGTTCGACAGAGAATTATTATTCTTCGCTTGCCGTCATCATGTGTATGAACTTGTTCTTAAAAGTGCTTTTGAATGTAAACTCAGTGAAAATAAAGTCGGGCCCGACGTAACTCTTTTCAAAAAATTTAAGGAGAATTGGAGTAACATTAACAGCCGCAATATTCAATATTTTCAAAATGATATAAATAAACATTTTTCGCCTGAAAAAATTAAAGATCTTTTAATTTTTTATTCAGCTCAATTAAAAAAAAAACAAACAAGAAATGATTATAGAGAGTTAATAGAGTTGTGCATTATATTTATGGGTGGAAATACCGACAACAAACTAACAATCAGACCACCAGGAGCAATGCACCACGCACGTTGGATGGCCAAGGCGATATATTCGATAAAAATGTGTCTGCTTCAACCAGAGTTCAATTTAACAGACCAAGAAAAAGACGAATTACTTGCTTTGAGTTTGTTTATAGTCACAACATATGTGAAGCCGTGGATAACCTGTCCGTCAGCATTAAAGGCGCCGTACCAGGATTTATGTTTCCTCAAAACATTGAAACAATATGAAAACATCGATAAAGAAATATCGAAATCAGCTTTCGGGAAGTTTTGTCAACACTTGTGGTATTTGTCGCCAGAATGTGCTATATTTTCTTTATTTGACAATGATGTGGAATTGGAAACAAAGGCAAAGATGGTGGCAAACTTTAGTAAAGATAATGTTTCCAATAATATAAAACGCTACATTCTAGATGAGGACAGCACTGATTTTTTATTAAGTAAGCACATGTTACTATTTTTAATTGTATGTCTTTTATTAACTTTATTTGTCTTGCAGAAAAACAAATGTGCGACTTTATCAACAACAAAAGCAAAGATACTCTTATAAATTTGAGAATACCGGATGATTTTTTAACAGTTTCTCCCATTTTATGGAATGAAAACGCATCATATATAAAGGCCAGAGAATTTATTTCTGATCTGAAGCCAATAAATGATGTTGCTGAGAGATCGGTAAAGCTCATGCAAGATTTTCACGGTTTGATCACTGCAGATGAAGAACAAAAACAATATTTACTACAATGCGTGCAGGAGCACAGAAAGTTGTATCCGGATTGCAAGAAAGACACTCTCAAGAGAAAATATCCAAACGAATAATTAATACATAACTTTGTTCCATTATAACCATAACAAACCCCCACGTGAGCGTATATCAAAATTTTAAATTCTGGCATAAATTAACGGTAATCATTTTGTTTATATTTCGTATTTACTTATGTGTAAGAAAGCATTAGAACACAATAAAAAACCCTAAATGTTATATGATTAATAGCAGTTTAAAAAAAATAATGTACAATAAATAAAAAACTGTATGTGTATGTAAACTGACAGTTTCTAAAATATGGGAAGTTTGCCTTCTTTGTTGTATTATTCAAATATACGTAGGCCAGAAAGGGTTAGTATTGGCTACAGATGGGTAATTTTTATAATAATTATCATATTTCATAATGTTGTTATTAAATTTGTCTATCAAAAGTTTTTTTTTTAGAAACTCCATATATAGCCTTATATGACCCCAAATGTAAAATTTGACCGAGTCTTGGCATGGGTTAACATTGTCCAAAAGGTTTAATATTTTTAATTTAGCTCTTCTAGACCATTTCGAACAATATTAGAGGGTATGCGTATCATATTTGAAAAAAAACCCATATAAGGGACGGGCTAATGTACATACGTATATATGAGTGTTTACAAGCGATGTCGCGAAGAGTTCTTGTTCGTAACAAACGCTCAAAAGAAGTAGTGTTGATGGGTGTATGCTTCTAATTTTTTAAAAGTTTTCTTAAAGCAAGCGTATACAACTAATGTGAATACATATGTGTGCTTTTGTATGTGCGCAGAAAAATAAAAGATCATATACATATGTATGTATCCTACAGTTGCAGATAAGCAACAAAGGTTGATTTCCTCTATTAATAGCTAAAACATGTACATTTACATCAACAAAAATCCTAAATAGTTTTCTTGTGCTTCTGAATAAGCTGAATAAGATGGATCGTTTTAGTTAAAATTTTTATTATATGTATATTTTTAAAAAGAAGATAAGATGATTATTATTCTGACAAAATTAAAAAAAAAAACTTATAATAACTATATAACTAAAGTAGAGATAGAAAGCGTATGTAAACATTAGTGTTGTTATTCGATCAAAAATTATTCGAATATTCGAACAACTTTTTATCATATTTGTTAGAATAAAAAATTATTCGAATAATTTTTGTCGAATATTCGAACAATTTCATTAACTACTTGTATAAAAAGATTTTTTGGGTTATCTGAGGTTTTTAAATAATTTTTTCCAAAAAATTAATAATATATTAAAAATGTTTATAAATTTGTGTAAATACATACCTATACTTTTTAACTAATTTTGTTTTACTTTTTAACTCCCGACAAAAACAGGGTTGTTATAAGTTTGAATGTAGTGTGTGTCTGTGTATCTATTTGTATGTACGAGTCGACGTACAGACCAAACGGTTGGACCGATTTTGATTTAGTTTTCCTGTTTGAGGGTGGCATTGGCTTAAAAAGTTAGCACGTTGACTACAAAACCGAAGGTTTTAGGATCGAGCCCGCTATCTGACAGTCATTAAATAACAACACCACGCATTTTTCTGATGTTGTAGTTCATTTCTATCAGTTGTTGTATAAAAATTCAAGTGATGAAGGCATAGTCACTGATCACTGAACTATACTTCAAGAGATACTAATCCTAATGTAATACCAGAGCACCCCCTTTCGTTGTGTGCCAGAATCATCGGTGAAGTAAAATAACTACTAAACTGCTACTAAACACAGCTTCAAACAAATTAATACGACTCGCCAGAGGCGCTGCAACACTACATTATTAAAAAAAAACGTGCAAAAAGCAGATCTGTAAAAAAATGAAGCATTCCTCTATCTATTCCTTCACCACATATGTTTTCTGTTACTATCCCTTTTCTTATAATAGTAGTAGGCAATCATTGCCTGATTGTTACTTCTCTTTAAAAACAAAATAAAAAATGACTTATTCGAGAGTGTTCTTAGCTGTGTTTAAAGAAAATCTGTCCAGCCGTTTAGAATATATCACATTTTTAGATATATTCTGTTGATGTGCTTGTCTTTGACGCAGTAGCTCCCCAACGTCTTGACCGATTTTAATTTTGCTTTATTTTCGTTTGAATGGTGACATGATCGTATATCTTCTAATTTATACTTGAAGAAACCCGGTCTAGTCGATTGGAATTTATCATAATTTTTTTATTTAATCTTTTATTTTTTGCGATTCTGTTACTTCAATAGTATAAGTGCAACATAGAGTTCTTATCTATGCCACTGCGTCAACTGCGACAAAGGTTCTTAAAATTTTAAAGTTTTGTTATTAATATTCCTAAATTTGTTATTGAAACTATTTGCTTTTCTTGTGTAATGAAATATTTTTCGTTTGTTAATAAAAAAATTAATCTAATACACATACGTGTCGTTTTTTGCAAACTTTTTTAAGATTATTCGAATATATTTTTTTATTCTTTGTTCGTTCGAATATTCGAACAAAAGTTCAAAATTATTCGTCTGTTCCAACAAGAAAAAAATTATGTAATTTCATTCGAACAAACATAAAAGACGAATAATTAACAACACTAGTAAACATACAACACACTTCAGCGAAATATCGACACTCTGCCATCATATTGTTGACAATTAATCACCCTGCAGGAAATATAACTGACACAAGACTAGTCACGTGATAGGTCCCCTAGTGATAGGGACCAGTCCGAGTTCTAACACTTCCTACAAAGCGGACCAGTCACTTTTACATGTGGATGGCTTGGGATGGAGTTAATTGATACTTTGTATGCAGCTTGTGACTTGCCACTGAACTATCTCATAGGGATCTAATCGGTGTGGCATAATAGATCTGTTCATTTACTTTCGCAGCAGAAACTAGCATCGAGAGCGTAAAGCAGAAATTTACAAAATTACTCTCCCAGATACGAAAAAGTAAATGAACGCTTTACTTGTAAAAACTGTGCAAGAAAACTTTTTTCATATAACAACCATGGATGGAAATCATAATACAATTGTTATTTTTCTGATTTTTAAAAATCGACATTAAATATGAAATACTTTACACAATTTCATGTATCATTTACTTTTTTTATGCATTTTTCATTATTTTTTAATTGTATTCGTATTCGATTAACAAGTGCAAAAATGCCACTTTCCATCTCTGATCAGATATGATAAAGAAACAAACTTTTTTTTGACAATAAATGGTACTTATATGGCTTAATTAAAGAAAAACAAGAGATTAATAAAATGTGCTTTCCTTTAACATATTTATATGTCGGAGTATTGAATGTGTTTTGTGTATAAAACGGCAAGCGTTGACTGTTATGTCAAGCTTGGGCAGAATCGACTGGCGCTACTGAAGAAAAGAGGAATTGAGAAGGGGGAAGAACGGTTGGGAAGCAGTAGTGGCGAGCTCGAGACTGCCTCGTTGAATTAATTAAAAAATAAATAAATATTTGGAAGTGATTTGAACTTTCATTGAAAATAATTTGAAGTTTAAATAAATTTTCTGAAAATATTGAAAAACATGGAAAATTATAATACTGAAAAGAATATTCCTACCAACTCGACATATACATACATATATCTTTTTTGAATAAAGAAATGCACATTTTTGAGCTTTCCTTTTTCAGACATTTTTCAAATAATTAAATTTAAAACAAAACACCGAACAGCTATTTGAATAATTCTTGCTTACGGGGGCACCCACAATTAATATTTTGACCGAATAAGTATTGTTATTTTGGGTAAAAAGTGCAATAAATATATTAAACTTAATTTTAACAAAACAAAAAAGCACAAATTGCGAACTTGACAGCACCTAGTAAAAGACATAACTCTATCCTTGCGAGAGCAATGTGAAGCTGTTGTTTTTTCAATACTTTTAAGAATGTAGCCACTGCAGCTATTCAATACGAACACCAAAATTGTGGCGGGAGGTGCATATTAGGAGCTGGATAATAACTATGCTGGTGATAAGAAAGACGGGGTGATTTCCCCCGCCTTGAGTTAGAAAACAAAGCGATAAAACCTATATCGTACTCGGATGATACGGCAGTACTGGTATCAAGGATGTTCATGGACGTGATAAGCGATATCATCGCCAATGTTTTGCGATGTTGTTAGATTTTGATGTAAAAAAACTACATCGCTACAATGGAAATTATTTTAATTTATCGAATGAAAAACAAAAAATTCAAACAATTAGCGGAAAGTTTCGTTCAAAGTACTGATTGTGTGTATTTTCATAAAAACAGATGTGTTTTATTTTCTACGACGAATATTCGTAATGAAAAATTTATCGTTCGTTCCAGTTGTGTTTATAGCAATTAGTGGGCGGACGCATCAGCCAGGGCTGGTTGCGTTAAAGACAACTCTAAAAATAATACCGTTAAGCACCATCTTCAGAAAGCAGAAGATAGAGGGAATACACTGAGTACGGGAGTGGTCTCAGGGAAAATGTGCACATGCTTTTACGATAAATGCTCCGTATAGTAAATAAAAATAGGAAGAGCATCTGGCAGTATTGACTGGTCAGATTTTAATATTGCTTCGATATGACGTAGGAACGATCACAGGAAGTTTATAAATTATACCATCTAAAAATGTACCCGGCTAAAATCATATTTGTTGAAAGTATTCTGATATTGAGAGCAGTTTGTATTACGAATTCTTTTAACTTAATAAATCTTTTATACAAATCCTATATACAAATCATTTACATTTTTTTGAAATCTCTTAGACAATTGCATTTACACAACTTTGAACCATTTAAGGAAACAAAAATATATGTACATAATTTAATTGAAAATGATGTGGTTTTTATAGAATTGCTCTATTCAGGCTTCCAAGGTCATTCAAATTGATTTAAATGCAAATAAAAGACAATTTTATTTCATTTTTTCATATCCGACGTTTCGTTGGGATTTTCCAACATCTTCAGGGATACTATTTTTATTGAAATCTGGTAACATTGATAAATAAAAGAACGATTTTAATGCACCAACAACTATAATAATAAAACAATTAATGTTTTTGCTTTAACATACATATACTATCTTCTAATAATAAACATAGAAACATAATAAACATAGAAATAAAATTATTGACAAAATATGTAGATGACCTATTTGCCATTATTAAAAAAAGGACGAGAAAATCATAATGGAGGCCTTTAATAATTACCATAACAAACTTAAATTTACTATTGAAAAGGAAATAAACAATTCACTTCCCTATCTTGATATGAGAATAATAAGACACAATGATAGAATTATAGCAGATTGGTACATGAAACAAATAGCTTCAGGCAGAATAATAAATTATAATTCAACACAGCCCTTTAAACATAAGACAAACACAATTACAAACTTTATTAATAAAGTGTTACATATAACTCATAACAAATTCAAAGATAAAAATATTAAATTAATAAGAGAAATACTTAAAAACAATAATTATCCGACATATTTGATCAATAATCTAATAGACAAATCAATACATAACGCAACAAAAAACAATAACACAAAAACAATATCTGGCAACACTAAATATATAAGCTTATCTAATATTCCAAAGCTGACTGAGAATAATAAAATAAAAGAGATAATTAATGAAGAAGGAATTATATTTGCACACAAACCAAACAAAACAACAAATACACTGTTCACAAATCTAAAAACAAAAATAAATAAAAGAGATCAAAGCAATGTAGTATATGAAATAAAATGTAATGGAAACGCACACGAAAGCTGTAAACAAGTTTACATCGGGACAACAAAAAGGAATCTAGGAGTAAGAGTAGCTGAACATGAGAATGATATTAAAAAAGGACGACAATCTACTGCGCTAGCTCAACATTGTTTGGATTATTCTCACTCAGCTGATCTGGAAAATGTGAAAATACTACACAAAGAGCGAAAATACAACAAAAGACACACTTTGGAAAGCTTAAGTATTCAACAAAAAATGGACATAGCAATGAACAACAAAACTGACAAAGACAAAACTAATGCTACTTATAGCATTGTATTAATTTAAGTTTTAGTGTAACTCCAGCTGTGATATTAGAACGTTAAGAAAAGCTTTATACTGTGATATTTACAATTTTGATTATTTTTGCAATTATTTTTAAATTATGTGTTTTATGTTGTATGTTGTCATGTCGCGTAAAATAACATTATTAAAATTTAAATGCAAATTTTATTAGAAGATAGTATATGTAAGTTAAAGCAAAAACATTAATTGTTTTATTATTATTGTTGTTGTTGCATTAAAATCGTTCTTTTATTTATCAATGTTACCAGATTTCAATAAAAATAGTATCCCTGAAGATGTTGGAAAATCCCAACGAAACGTCGGATATGAAAAAATTAAATAAAATTGTCTTTTATTTGCATTTAAATCAATTTGAATGACCTTGGAAGCCTGAATAGAGCAATTCTATAAAAACCACATCATACGTTAAATAAAAAAGGTCGAATAGTCATATATATATATATATATATTTACATATTAATTGAAAATTATTTAACAACGAAATGAATCACTAGAAGGCAAATGACTAAACAAATACGAAACGGAAAATTGAATTAAAGACATGAATAAAATATAATGGAAATGAATAACATGAAAAGCTAAAGCATTAAAAGCTCTACTAAAGACAAAAAAGTGGCTTAAGAACAGCAATAAATTTGAAAAGCTTAGAAATAAAAATACAACATTAATTCAATAAGTTCTCGTCTAGATTTGCAATTTTTGTTGCTGCAATTTTTTAAAATTCTGCTTTGAAATTTCATTATGGTCAACATTATGAAATAGGTGCTCCTGCGGCTGAGTGGTAGCGATGCTATTTGCGTTTTGGTTATATTTTGTGTTTTTTTATACAACTGAAGAAAGAAAATTAAATGTCAAATATATTTAAAATAACAAGTGCGAATTTCAAAACAAAAGAGAATTGCAGAGCACATAAAACTGTATACGCCTATCCAATCTTCTAACCTCTCTCACCCATAAACTTAAGAATTGCTGCAACAAAAATTGCAAGTCTGGACAGGGACTAAGTGCATGATGCAAAAGTTGTTCCCCAATCATTCTAGGCTTAACTTAATGTATTTTGATTTCTAGTTTTCATCTTAAACCACTTTAGTTAGCCTCTATTTAAATATGTAAGTAATTTTTCTATTTAAATAGTCTTGAAGACTTTTAAAATTTACCTGCTCTTTGATTTGGTCAGGATTTCGAGTTGCTCCTGAAAATCGGCAACAATTTCGTTGTGCTTCTTTCTAAGCAACATGGCGGTTTCTTCGGACTCCAAGTGGACATCTTCAAGCATTTTGCGCATTTTCAACAATTCGCTATCACGTTTGCGGTTGGCCTCGAACTTAATAATAGAAATTAATTTATTGAATAAATTTCATAATTCTCAAAAAAAAAAAAAAAAAAAAAATTACAGTAATTGGTGTATGAGTATTTTCTATTGTACTTAAGATTTTTATTAATTGCTGCCACTTCATGAAAAACTGATGTTATAAAAAACACTTAAAGACTCTTTTTAGAAAGAAACTTTCTGCTTATGAGCAAAGTTTCTTCAAAGTATTCATATTAGTAAGACAAAACTATTGCCCTAATTTTATAAATCATGTCTCCAAAGAATTTTGACGAACAATATATGTGATGAAATTGACAGTGATTTATTGAACGTGTGGCTGCAGCGTGAAATTGATAGCTGTGACACAAATTGATAATCAATTTCATTTTTTAAGTGTCACCGACGAAGAAACAACTAAAATTTTTAGTTTCAATCAATGTGTGCTGTGACCAGCTGTTCAAATTTAATATTAAATTGCCATATAAATTGATAGGTGAATTTGAAAGCAATCTAGTTTTCAATTTAAAAAGTTTGAGTGTGTCAGTAGAAAAAGTGAGTGTGTATTGAAAATTGAACGTGTGGCCCCCCCAAGTCAATGAATTTCGACACACAGTATATGTGATATTGTATTAAAAATGTAAATTTTTTTTTAAATTTTGTTTTTATTTCCATGTAAAAACAAATTTCGGATCTAATTCAGACAATTAGGGTTTAAATAATATCTTATTTCAGCATTATTGAAGATTTTAACTATATTTTTATTGAGCTTTTTATTTTGTTTTCTTATGTTTATTAGGATCGAAGTCGAAGATTTTAAAAATTTTAAAGAAATATTTAAAATTGTATATACAAAATTAATTACAATTTTATAAAAAACGAAGTCGAACTAAACGAACATATCAAAAAATTAACAATTAGACATTTTTACAATTAATTAAATACCAAATTTTTAAATAAAAAAAGTTTTTGTTAAGCAGAACAAAAACAAGTAAATGGACATACATGTGCATGATTAGTAAAGAACAAATATCACAACGGCAAGACTGTTGTAAATTAGGAACGGTTAATTTCAGCTTTCATTACATAAAAAAGCTTTCAAGAAACTGGAGTACGATGAATCGAAACAGTTCACATATTCCATTTTCATTAAAAATATGTTTATTGGACGGAAGTTTACACCAATTGGCACCACATATAGTGGATCAATCACAAGAAAGCTGGTTATGCATTTTATTTAGAGAAAATATTTCCGAACAATCATGTTTGACTTATTTAGTTGGAGCAGCATCGACTTATTGTCGATTCTTAATAAAAATCTTAACATTTTAGTATTCTCTTTTATAGTTTTTATACTAATACTTACTTGATGCTCAGCACCGCCTTCAGCTTCTTCTAGCCGTTCAGACATTTGAATGACTTGGACGCTGAGATCGGCTTTCTCGCGTTCGATCTAAAAAAAAGAGATATGGCTAAGTTAATTAATTTTATTCCAGATGTAAAAAGCTTCAATAAGACTTAGTCCATAAACGTATGTATATCAAGTTTTCTTGCTTAAGTTTTTAATTGTATATGCGGCAGATAATAAATAAATATATATCGGTTTTATATCTCTCTTCTATTTTCTTAGTAAAAAAATCTAAAGGTTGAGCAAGAAAACTTGATGTGTGTGAACCAGGTCTAACAATCATAAAGAAAACTTGCCAATATATCATTATTTTTTTTAATTATCATTATTTTTACTTACCCTGGTAATAACTTACGTAGCGAGACATACATAAATACATTACGAAGTAAATCTATCTTCTATCTATATAATTAATAGGCGAACATGTTTTTTGTAATCCCTTTTACGCTGGTACCACTGCACCGATTTTAAAAAGATTTATATGGTTTTAAAGGATTTTTTATACAGATGTACATAATCTATATTTTATTGAAATCGGTTTAGTATTTTGGGAACTATAAGCGCTTAAAGTTGCTACTACTACATGCACACATATTACACACGCATTTATTATCTTACAAGTAAGAAAAGAAACAAAACATGAGTGTGTGTGTGTGTTTGTAGTATTTCTCTTGACCATACAATTGTTTTTCTCTTATTTGTTGTTGTATCAAAGCCATAATACTTAAAGGAAGAGAGTTGAATAAATTGAATTAGGTTGAAGGGATTTTGTTTATGTTTTTTAACTTCATGTATTATATAATTATGCTTGCATATGTATGTAAGTTTGTGTGTGGCTGTGTTTTAATGAATTTATTTATGACGTTTAGATACATTTTCTTTGAATCTTCAATTATTTACATTTTGATTCTAGAATACGGACGAGTGTGTCGTCCGTTTTGTATATCTAGTAATAATAAAATTCTGAAATTTGGCCTCCTCTTTTCATATGAACAGTTTTTGATATTGTAATATTTTAGAATTTTAAAATAAATGCTGACTGTAACTAGTTTTTTATACACCGATAGTCGAGCAGCTATTACGGCCCTCGAATCCCCGCTTCTAAGAACAGCAACAGCCATCTCTAAATGAGATGGCAGAGCAGTTTGATATTGATTTTATCCGGGGGCATACATGCTTTCAGGGGAATTCTAGGGCTGATAACGTAAAATATGGCTTCTTTAATTTTGAAGAATAGGAAACAAATCTCGATTATAGTGTCCGTGCTAACCGGACACGGTCTCATAGGTAGGCATGCACAAAGGTTAAAGGTTTAACATAACGGTTTTTTGCCGTAACTGCCAGGATATCGATGAAGAGGAAAGTGTAGAACACTTTCTTTGTCACTTTCCTGGACCTGCAAGAAAGAGATTTGGCACAATAGGCGCTCTTGAGTTTAGGGAACTTTCTGACGTTGGTAGTGTTGAACTGCAACGTATTAATAGCTTTGTATTGAGCTCTGGTTGGTTCGACGGTGGGGATTTCGCATAAGCAGAGTATCCGTGGTATCAACATGGATCAAAACGGTCTAAGTCAGTACGGGTTTCTGACTGCCACCCCTACCTAACCTAACCTAACCTAACTAGTTTTTTAACTATCAAAACTAGTTTCTGAATTAAAAGCACACAAAAATTTTTCCAATAAAAATTATGTAAATACATGATATAAATAATTTCATAAATTTTTATTGATTCAAATAGACCTGAACTGTTTGTTTATGAATATGTTCAAATATAAATCATATGTATAAATAAAATAAAAAGATGCACGAAGAGAAGGAAGGAATGATGTTTTTGCAATGCATCACTGAGAAAAACAGCTCAGAAAATTAACGGCAGAATGCCAAGAAAATCACATTAAACGCTACATAAACAACAATAAAAACAATCGTTTCCAAATGCAACAAAATTTTGTTGCACATTCGTTTGCTTTTTTCTTGCTTCAAATTTATTTTATATTATATTTATACTGACCGGCCGCAACCACCAACGAAACGTTGAAATGTTAAATAAGAAATTCAATTTCAGTTTTTGTTATTTTTTTCAAGCACTTTTCTAATTAAAACCAATAAGTGTAGAGAAGAAAAATAAAAATATTCAAATTTAATTATACTCGCATGTAGTGGCCTAAATAAACTAGGGAACTTGTTGTTCATATTTATTTAAGGTGGAATAATTTTTAAGAATTTCTCAAATTCTTGTTTAATATTTATTTTTTTATTTAGCAAAAATCTTTACAGTCGTAACTTATTCTATTAAATATAAAGTTAGCATATGTTAAAGATTAGTATGACTTCCTGTTACATATTTCTTTCTTTTGTTTAACAATGATAAAATTTTAAAAGGAAGTTTTGTTAAATAATATGAGGTTTTCGAAATTGTCATTGGCGTAGCTAGACATTTTTTCTGGGGGGGGGGGGGGGGGCAAACACAATTTTTTTTAATTAGTGTTTTTTATGGGAAATGTTAAAATTTAAGCTTAACATTTTTTAAACGCACTAATAATCCCAAATTAATATTTTACTTATTAAGTTAAATATATATTTTTTATTAAAAATACATTGAAATTGGAAATTAAATAAATATATTTTACTTAATAAGTAAAATATTAATAAGTAAAATATTGCTTTGAGATTATTAGTGCGTTTAAAAAATTTTATACAGATTTTTTTTATTTAACATTTTTTTTTATTTAAGTTAAAACATAAATTAACAGTCCAGTTTCAATAACAAAAATTAAGTTATAATTAAAACTAAAAAAACAAAACATTCCAAACAAAAACAATGTATGTATAGACAAAAAGTAAAGTATGTATTAGAAAAAAACTAAATAATAGTAATAATAATCTAATAATAATAAACTAAATAATAATAAAATTAATATTCGTTTCCAACAAGTTTATATGCTCATATGGAAAAATTTTTTATGTATATACTATATTTGAATACAATATTTTGAAAAGATACAAGCAAGAAATGATTTCATTCATCATTCATGATTTCATTTCTTAATAATTTATTATTTAATTTAAAAAAAATTTATCTGTTGGTGCATAAATAAAAATAGAAAATTGCCATTTATTATTTAGTTACCCTTCCAAAATTGAAGTTCTGAATCAATACTATATTGTTCCGATGAAGGAACATACATACATACATACATAAATAAGTACAAACATATATATGCAAGTATGTATGTATACGTGTTCAATTGAAAAAAATTTTATGTGCATATATATACATGCATACATATCGATAGTTGAGTTTTTCAGTGATTTCAATAAATTTCACACTAATACACCTCATCACAAAAATTTATTGCAATACACTTTCTATTATGTTTTACCTTCTCCTGTAGAGAACGATATATTGACCTGTGTAAGTTGATATCCTATCAAAAATTTCGGTCATCAAAAGTACTGATACCAAAATTTGGACCTAGGAATATTTTTCACAAGTTTTCCACTAGTCTAACAAAGTTGTATATGAACATGAATTGTTTTGTTTTGTTTTCTAATAAAAATAAAACATATGTATACATGTTTAAAGAGGAAATTTTGATTTGTTCGATTTTCTGATGATTTTTCGGACATGAAATGACGATTATTTTATATTTTATCGGGATTTCGGCGATTTTTCCATCATTTTATCTGGCAGCCCTGGACTGAACCATAAATATGCATACATGCATACATACATGTGTGTGTACGAGTATATATAGTATATGAATATACATATACAAGGTATTTGCAGATCATAATTTTTCGCTATTTTTTTAATTTTACTCTAAATAAAAATTGGTGGCTATTGTTACAAACAATTTGACAGTAGAAAATCTTAAGAACACCTTAAAACAACTTGTCTTGCTACTAACTACGTACACTAATACAATTTTATTAAGAATTTGTTGAAAGCTACATATATACACACATGCATTATAAATTCACATGGAGTTTACTATTTGTGATGTTTTGAAGTGCTGTAAACTTATAGTTTTGGGTATTTGTTATGTAATAAAAGTATGAATATTTAGCGATTATTCGAAAAGTTTGTATAAAAATTACTGTTGATTTTCATGAGTAATTTCAAAATAAATAAAAAATAGAATTTTTTAACATTACAGGCACAAGAATATGTTTTAAAAAGAATTTGTAATAAATCCTGGGGGGGGGCAAAAGGCCTAGCTACGCCTATGGAAATTGTACAGAAATTTAATGGTTCCTTCCAACTTTACTTATAACGAACTCATTATAGGTGAAGTTCGTTGTAACTGGAGTAAATATTTTCTACAATTTAATGAAAATAACAGAACACAAACAAAATAGGAAGTTTAACCTAAGAAATTATAATAAATCTTTTTAAAACCAATTTTCACTAAAGTTTTTATATATTTATTTGGTTTTGAAAGTCCTTGCATAAGAGGTTTGTGACTTTTAAAAATGTGTGGTTGAAGTCTACAATGAAATGCATATAGACAACGCTGAACCACCAGCAAATTAATTTCAAATTATAATTTCACTAAATTCAAGAAAGAGATTAAAATGATTAAGATGCAGCTATTTACTTTTTGCCTAAGAGAACATCTGTCTCAGAAAAAAAACAGCAGACAAAATAAGGATGACTTCATAAATGCAGCTTGTAATGCAACACCGTAATGCGCAGTGTTCATAAACACAGCAAAGTTAATGATCAAACAGAATAAGTTTGCAACTTCAGGAAAAATCGCCGTCAGATTGACAAAGCCCATGATAAAATCTATGGCAGTAACTTCAAATGCTCTCTACTTTTTTGTCTATTTTATTTTCTTTTGTGCTTATTTTTCTTTGTAGTTTTGTTTTCAAAATGTATGAAATTTATTGAAAGTATGGTGGCATTGTTGAGAGAATATTTATTTATATGTGAGAGCATAAGAAGAAACGATGTCAAAATAAAATAGATTTTATCTCTCGACTGCTTTCAGGGCTGGTTCTTTGTGTCAATTTGTATGGAAAATGTGTTTATGCCGCAATTCTGTTTGATCAGTTAATTTTGGAAATGCCGCAAGTTCATTATTGCAAGGCAATGCTTTTTAATGCGCAACATCTGTCAAATTTGTGCATTGTTTTCATTAATGATTCTTTTGTTCTTGGTATATTTTCTATTAACACTGTTTGAATTTGTATTACTCATATAAGCCAATTCGAAAACGATTTTCAAAAGAATATCATATGACTGCTGAGCATTCATTTAAAAAATTTAGGGCCTCATTTTGTAAAATGCAACGCTTAGCGTTGTATGTATTTTGTTTTTGTAATTAAAATTTTTTCCATATAACATTTTTAACGCCTGTCATTGTGTTTTACAAAATTAGGCCCATGGTGTAATTATACAGGTGACTGCGTAAGGATTTGTTAAACAAAAATACGGCAACCATAGCTGTGTAAATAATCGAAGAACGTCAAAAACACAAAAATAATTGTACCAAAACCAAAACAAAACAAAGTTTTTGACATTCGTCAGCTACAAAGTACATAGAGCAAAAAATTATCAGCTAAGGTAGTGCTGCCACCTGGTAATATACACCTTGACTAGGCCCTTAATTTTTCAAAAGTTATATATAATGATACAAAGTCGTAAATGGACTAAATTGTCATTTCACTAATTGTCAAAGCAGTGTTGACATAAAGTAGTGCTTTGATTTGTAAATGAATTTCTTTGCAGTGTTGGATTTTAAACTGAATTTATGAAGTCAGCCTACAGGTAGAAAAATAGTCAACAGGTAGAAAGTGCAACACTAAAATTTTGGAGAAGGTTCAACGCATGTCCTGCCTAAGTATAAGTTGTGCTATGAGAACTATATCCACCAGGGCATTGGAGACCATTCTTTATGTCAAACTTATAGAGATTCGTATTAGATACGAATCAGCTCTTGCTATAAAAGGTCTACAGGTAACGGAGGAATGGATCGGACAAGACAACATACCACGCCATCAGAACATATGGTCGTCCGGATACGACCAGACTTTGGAAATGTCCCACCAGGTACGTGAGACTGGGGTTATAACTTATTGCGAGACATTGGTACCAGAAAAACACTCCTAGGTCAATCGAACCCTAGAACAAGCACCCATGAAAGTTTGCTGCTACACGGATGGTTCGAAGCTAGGGGAATAAACGGGCCTATGTTTCTTCATAGCTGACCCGGAGACCGAGATTTACTTCCACTTGCCTGACCGTAATACAGGTCAGTTTCTTGCGATCACGGAGGTTTTAAAACGGATCAGCGTGCACACAGGGGTCAATATACTTACCAACAGCAAGTCGGCAATTATATCAATTAAAATCGAAAGAGTAAAATCTATGACCGTTTTAGATTCCAAGAATATGATAAACGATTACGCAGTACATGGCAACATTCGTCTTGTATGGGTGCCGGCTTACTACGGCGTAACCGGAAATGAACATGCAAATGCATTGACGAAAAAGGCCAAAACGTTACGTACAATAACTCTTATTAACGCAAAGCCTTTCAAGGCAGCGAATATTGAGTTACAAGATTTGGTGAAGCTGGCCCACAGGACACAATGGAATTATGATACTGTGGGTAATTTAACCAAGGTTATATGGGGCGACTTGGACCAGGACAAAACAAGGGGAATGTTGAAACAAACAATCCCGAGCTCAGAAAGTTGACCGGCATCTTAACGGGGCACTATAATCTACCAAGGCATTTGTTCCGGATTAGAGCCACGAATGACAATGAATGAAGGGCAGGCATTGAGGACAAGGAGAAAATGGAACACTTCCTTTGTCTAGCCTTCGCACAGCCAGGACCCCGTTATTTTTGGGGATGACACTTTAACCGACATTAACCACCTTAGTGGTATTGACTGGAAAAGTTTGAGGAACTACGTGAAGGATAGTGAGTTCTTATAAAGGTTTGTTAATTTACATGAGAGCGCACAACAGGCTTATCTGTACTGGCTTCTGTGTATGTCCCCGGATATGAGGGTAATGACTCCTCTTTTCAACCTAACCTAACCTATGAAGTCAGCCTAACTTCCCGTTTTATTGGTTGTTGCATGCGTATAAAGCAGTGCTAGCCACCCGGAGAAATGTATTAGTGTGAGTGTATTCATTTGTATAAGAAGCCGTTAAAAGTTAGGCACTCTGGTGCCACTGTGAGGGAATATGTATAAAGTTCCATTCGGTTTTCTTTAGAGAACTTCAAGAAGAATTCGTAGGAATTTGTTATAACTGAAGGTCGCTATTAGTGTACTAATTTCTATGATATATAAATTCAAGACTGCTGTGACCTTAGAAATATTCATTATACGCGACAATTCGCTAGAAAAGATGTTCCACTGTTTTTTATACTTATGGCTCAAAAGGTTAGTTTTCCTAATTGCTCTAAGGTTTTTCAGGAATTTGGTTGAGTATTTTCTGTTAAGTTGGCATTAGCACCAACAAAGTGCAGCGTAGAAATCAATTACTTTGCTTGATTAATTTAATAAATGTTTAATTTGATTTCAAATTGTATTTACATTAATATATCGATTCATTTAGTTATCCTCTTTTGTTTTTTTTTTTTAGCAGAAGTTTCAATTAACCTGTTAAATTTGTTTAATGCAATAAGTATGAGAAACCCCAGAGTAGATTTTCTAAACGCCGATGGTCGCCTATTCTAGAATAAGTAATTAGAAACTTTTTATTTTTTCTACAATTCATGAAACCTTTTACAAGTCCAGACAACATTAAATCATTTTATTAAATAGTTTTGAATTTTCTTGTGTTCCTCTACGTTACACCTTCAACGTTCAATAAAGAAAATGATAAGAAAATGCTGAACTCACTTCAAGAGGTCTCAGAATGTTCGGAAAATATTAATATAATATCCTCACAAAAACATAAATGTGAAAAACGGCCAAGTTCCTATCCAAAATTTCGGCCATTAAAAGTTGTGAGATATAAACTTTGACCAAGTTCTTCTTTGCCACAATACCTAACACAAAAATAAATTATGTATGATTCAAATTTGTAATCGTAAGGGTGTCATATAATTTCTAGATAATCTGCCATCTTGACAACATTTTTATCAATATAAAGAAATAAACATTTATACATTATTCTCTCCTTTTTTAGAAAGGAAAAAATATTGCCAAGTTAGCAGATTATCTAGAAATTATATGACACCCTTACGATTACAAATTTATATCATGCATTTCTGCCATAAGGTGGGATATTTGTGCATCTTCTTAATATAATAAAAGATATTATTTTTATTATATTGCAAAAAAAAAAAAAAAATTAAAAAAATTCAAATAAAAATCTATTTTTAGTTTTCATATCTGCACTTTCCGGTCTTTTTCTTTTAACATTAAATGAAATTATACCAGAAAAATTTTTAATGATTACTATAATGTTTCCTTGAATTTTATTAACACATTATAATTTTTAATATTTAAGCCAATAAAATAAAAAATGTGAAAATTTAAAAAGAAAAAAGAAAAAAATCATGAGAAATAAGTTCTATGCATCAGTGTCTTTCTTTAAAAATAAACCCATGATGACACATGGCAAAGATAGATAGATTTTTTCATAAATGTATGAATGTAGATTAGTGAGTCATTGCGAAATACACACAAAATTTTTCAAAAAATATTATTATTTTAGATTTATAAATATGTATTTATGAGTTTTAGAAACTTGTTGTTTTTTTATAGCTATTTTTCTATTTATTTGAGTTGGAAATATTAAAGAGATTTTGGGAAAAGTGCTAAAAGATATTTGTGACGCTTTTTGATCATTTGAAAAATTACAAAAAAAAAAGATTAAATTTAAGTTTTTCATCATACACGTGAAATGCTTAAAAATGGAGTTGTCACAAGTGTTCAAAAGTGTAAAAATACATTTTGCTACAATAAATATAATCAACTGTGAATAACAAAATATAATTGAGATATTTCACATTAGCAATATTAAATATATCTAAATCGTTGCCTCAATATATAAAGATCCTAACTCACTATTTTTTTTAAATCGAAATTTTAGCATTTTTCGATACATTAAATGATCTTTTATCGAAATATACAAAAAACTCGATAAAAAAAAATATTAAGTTAGAGCCTTTTTATATTAAGGTAACGATATTTATGTACGTACATACGGATATACATATGTATGTATTTAGAAATTAAGACCCTTATTATGAGCAACTTTCGATCTTCGACTGTAGTCAAAAGTACTGATCGAACGAATTTTCATTCGACAAAGAATGTCCTCCAATGTCACTCAAAGTGACTTTTAAAAATTTTCAACAACTATACCTTAAGAATAAAAACCAGTCGTTTATAAAAAATTTTTGACGAAGGCTAAATTCTGTTCGATAGAAAATTCGTTGGTCAACGAAATTTTCGATGCTCATAATATGAATTAAACATTCGATTTTCGATAGCCGAAAATCGACAAGCGAAGATCGAAAATGGAATGCAACTCATAACAAGGGCCTAAGTAATTTATTTCATAACTGCCTGCCTTATTCATAAAAAATATTATATATTATAAGAGTTTAATAAAACAAATTTTCTATGGAAATTTGAATTATAAACCTTTTATAAAACCAAAATATTTTTTATGAATTAGGCCCTGAATGTTTTAACATTTAACAAAATTACGGATAAAAACAAAAAAATAGAAAAACCCCGGATACTTCTTAAAAAAGAAGTAGGACTGCTCCGGACCCCCCAAAAAAGAAGAGGAGAGTGCCCGGGCAAAAGAGAATGGATGGAAACCCTAGATTCAGGCTTAAGTCATTTGCATTTTTGCTTTGAACTATTAAATAAATCTTGAAGAAACTTCAATAAATATTTAATAAATATTAAATAAATTTATGTTAATCGACTATAAATTAAAATGTTGTATATTAAAAAAATTTTTGGTTTGTTCAAATGCAATCTATTAAATATCTCGACCAAAAAAATATATGACTTGACCACTTTCATAATTAAGGGCACGGTCACATTTAGTAATTAGTGTAGAAAATTTCTATTTCATGTGATACGTTGTTGTGATATTGAAGAATGTAGAGTATATGCTAAATCTGCAATATATGCACTAATATACAGTGGGAGAAATGGCCTTTCTAGTGCCGCCTGAGCAATATTTTAAAATTGGGAATTCGGCAAACTTTATTTGTTTTTTTTTTTTGAAAATCTAAAATCCAATGCATTTTTGTTTGTTTTATTTTTTGTTTTGTTCCTAATATTTGCACAGCTGTGACCATTCAAACTTAACACATGTTTTAACAAGTACAATAACTATTTTTGAGCTTTATTCAAGTCCAATTTTGATGACAGCATTAAATTATGTATTTAATTTTTTAATAAGATTTGTGATTTAAATTTAATCATTAGGTATGTATTAAATAAAAAAATATTGATTTGCGATCTGTGATTGTATGTTTTAGTGCTTAACAGTGTAAAAAGAAAATGTCCTTTGTGAAAATGTTTTTATATAAAAGATCCAATTTTGTGTGGAATAAAAGTAGGGTGGATTCGCCCGGATTCGATTCACTGTTTGTGTAGCTTGCTTAAATAGGTTGTTATCTATGTCAAGTTCAAAAATAGGCTGCAAGTTTTTGCTAATTTTTGATTTTTTTTCGTTTTTAGTTACAATGATAGAATCTAAACGCACCCTTTTTATAATATGGCACAGTGAACCAGTCCCAACAAAAAAAATTTTTAATTATTGAAAATCATGTATTTTCTAATGTTATTGATCGCTCGAAATATAGCGAAGAACAGTACCATTAAATTCAAAAACAATTACGAAATATTATTAGTAAACTTGTAAGTAAGTGGAAAGGAAGTCGCAGAGTTATGGCAGTGTTCGAAGAGCGAAATCAGAGATGGTTGGATGAAGACATTATTTTCCCTATGCCAGCCGTTGACCAACGTAAATAAAAACCTTTTTCAGAGCATGCAAGCAAGACTAAAAAAAAATGCATCAATCGTCAATGAAACACCGAACCAAGAGTTAATGGTAGTGGCGAGCGTGAGTCTTTACAAGACTGGAAAAAGAAGTGATTCACAGTTTGTTTCAAAGTTATGTTCAGAATCCGCGAAAGCTTCAAAAATACTTAAATCTGTAGACTCTAATCCAAAAACTCCTATACACCTGAGAAAGCTTTAGCTCTTTATACAGATGGTGGATACTCCAAAAGGTCATACAAACTAATGTGATATGGTGGCAAATAACAAAACTGCAAAATTTATCAAAGCTACGATATTTTGGCTAAAACTAATACGGAGTCTTACCCCAGTAACATACACGTAACTGAACGTTCAGCTAAATTTGACTTGCAAAGTCTCATAGACCATATGTACATAATACATTTGACATTTTTTAGAATGACTAAAATTCCATTTAATGATAGCTTCTGTGCTTATTGCTTTCGAGAATAAATTGCATATAAAAAGTATAAAAACATGGGCTTCATCCGATTTGTATCCTTAGAAGTACAAACATCAAAAATTACCATACACCTTCTCTTATTTTTTTGCTTAAATTCAGAATAAGTTAGATTTTTCGTACTAGTATTATTATATCAGTTCTGATTTGGGATGCTGACTTTTTAAAACTGGAATTTTTTGAATATCCCATCAAAATTCAAAATTGAAAAAATTTTTCTATGAATGGACCCAATACAGTGTTTTAGGTGTCTAAACTTTAAGTACATTTGTTAAAATCAATTTATAGTTGCATGAAATTTCGAGTCCTGGTAATTATTTATGTAATAAGTTAATTGAGATTTAGATTTAATTGAAAAAATTAAATTTGATTTATTTTCTGTGTACCACAACGCGAAAACTTTTATATTAAAAATCATCAAGACCTTAAAACAGTGTTCTTCAAAATTACTTAAAATTGAGAACTGCTCTCTTACTAATTGAAGCCCGTGGTGGACTTTGGAAAAACACTTTGAAGCGAATAGTATGTACTTGAAATGAATTGAAAATATTTACATCAGTGATGGGAAATGTGGCGCAATTGTGCAATTTTTGTCACTATTGGTTGTTAGTTGGCACTGTGGTACTTTCGCTCCTTTTCTGGCACTTTTTGTACATTCGAGCCATAATCGCCAAAAAGTTTAAGCGGCATATATTTTTAACTTCCTTTTTTGACGAAAATCGATTATCTGCGATAGTAACTAATCTATTTTCTTGAAAAAATTAAGCTTGAAAACTATGTTGCTTAAACTTTTTGGCGGTTATGGCTCGTATTAATATGAAAACTTTTTTTATTCCAATAATAAGTAAGCAGATCACAGGTATTTATACTTCTTGTAAATAAGTACAAAGTATTAATAAATTATACATATACATACATATCGAGCCTTATTTTCGATTTTATCGTAAGCGACATGTTATCGAAAATAGACTTTTTTATTGCAATTAAAATGTTATGGGCCTACCCATATTTTAGAATTATCAAAATGCCAAAATTGTTGATAACTTTTAAGATACAGGCTGTGAAATTTTATGGTAAGCTTTAATTTACGTAAAAAAACATAAAGGGTCCGCCATCTAACGATTTTTTTTCAACTAGTGTTTATTTCGTGAATGGTAACACTTAGCTCATGTCTGATTTGACAGATAATTAGTTTTATCCTTCAGCTGAACGAATATGGGTGTGTATACGCTTGAACAACGCTGGGAAATATTCCGACATTAGTTTGAAAATCATGGTAATGTTGCAGAATGTGTGCGAAACGGATTTTGGAAGAAGAGAAACATCGTCAGCTCCGTATGTTCGTTATCTCGTGAAAAAAGTGAAAGCCAAAGCGCGAAAAGCCAAAAACAGTGCGTAAACCCGAGAATATTGCTGCTGTGGCAGAAAGTGTGCGTGAAGCGCCATCAAAATCAATTCACCGTCGTTCTCAACAATTGAACATTTCGGAGACATCATTGAGACGAATTTTGTATAAAGACCTTGGTATGACGCCATACAAAGTCCAATTGGTTCAGGAGTTGAAGCCAACTGACCATCGAATGCGTTTTCGCTTCGCTAAGTGGGCCTGCGATCGACTTACAGAAGATGCCGATTTTGCCAAAAAAATCATCTTTTCAGATGAAGCTCATTTTGATCTTGGCGGGTATGTAAACAAGCAAAATTGTCGCATTTGGGGCACAGAAAACCCGCACGCATACATTGAAAAGTCGACGCACCCAAAACGAGTCACTGTTTGGTGCGGATTTTGGTCCAGAGGCATAATTGGCCAATTTTTTTTTTCGAAAATGAGCAAGGAGTGGCCGTTACAGTCAATGGCGATCATTATCGGGCCATGTTGAACGAATTTTTGTTCACAAAAATTGAAGAGGAGGATATTGGCAACATTTGGTTTCAACAGGACGGCGCTACGTGCCACACAGCCGAAGCTACATTCGATGTTTTGCGCCCTGTTTTTGAAGATCGCATTATCAGCCGCAGAGCTGATGTCGTTTGGCCACCTCGGAGCTGCGATTTGACACCGTTGGACTATTATTTGAGGTGCCGTCAAAGATAAGTGTTACGCCTACAAGCCAGAGACAATTGACGCTTTAAAGGACAATATTCGTGAAGCCATTGGTGAAATACAGCTGCACACAATCGATAATGTGCTTAAAAATGCATGGCCAGCCGAGGCAGCCATTTGAATGAAATTATTTTTCATTATTAACTGGAAGGAATGTACTTTCAAATAAAAAAAGAAATTTTAGAAAATATTCAGTAGTTTTTTTTATAGCATTTTCAAAAAAAAAGTTATCTGGCGGACACTTTATTTGAATATTTTAAAAAAGCCTTCTCCTGAACAATTTAATTTTTGTCTCTTACGATAAAATCGAAAATAAGGATCGATATGTATATATCTGTGTGTAAACAACTAATTTCGGAAATTATTAAATTAATTGGAAAATTTTGGAAATTATTAAATTAGTTATTATTGTCTATCTACCCAAGTAGATAGACTAGGGTGCTGATAAAGTGCGTGGCTGCACAGAAAAATATCGATATTTCCCCCACCTAAAAAGTCTAGTTTAATTTTTCTTCTCTTCTTTAGAAACTCACATTAATTAATACAAATTATTCATTCAATAAGAATTGAAATTACTGAACTTAAGCCCGAATAAGAAATTATTTCTAATTAAAATTTAATAATTTTGAATTAAATAAAAAGTGCTTTGGCACTATTCAAGTGATTTTGGTACTATTTAGAAACAGATTCGGCACGAAATCAAGATTTTTAATTCCCATCACTGATTTACATATGTAGCTAATTTACATTTAGTACTTGAAAGTTTATTTAAATGTAGCTCTAGGTAAGTTCTTAAAATATCTATGTATGTTTTATGTAATTGAAAAGTTTAAACAATGTATTGACATTGAAAAACTTAAAGTTTTTGAGAGAAAAAAAACCGCATCAAATTTATGTTTTCTTTATTAAACTAAAAATTTAATTTTCATTGAACATGACAGCGAAACTTGCAAACAAAGTAGTGGTATCAGTCCTGCTATTACTAAATCGCATAATTTGTATTATAACCTTTATGTCAACAGCAGAAATGCTTTACGCACGTCCACAGCAGCATACCTGGGTATGTACATGCGTTTTGTATGGGGAATGGTACGTCGTTAGCATAAAAATGCTAATTACGTATCTACCTGGTTTGTTGGAATTTCCGAATTATTTTTTTAGTTTGTTAGAAATGGACAAAAGGCTAAAAAATTTTATGATAACCAATTTCATCCTCACAGTCATTGTTTGTTGAAAAAAGTGGTTGTATAGGTAGACGACATACGTATATAATAAATATATAATATAGGCAGGTAGAAACATTTATTGTTGCGGAAATTTCATTCTTTGTAGTATCGTCAGAAAATTTAGTTTACATTTGTGATTCGAAGTGAAAAGACGTTTCTGTTTATTTTGTGGAAATAAAAAAGTATTAAAAGTGAAATGGCTGATGGTGAATGGCTTACTCCGCGACAACTAAGCGCACTTTCATACGAAGAACAACAAGCATATATTCGGCAAGCGCTTGAAGAGAGCCAAGAAGAAACAAGTGACCACGATTCAATAGTTGGTGACGAGGCTTTAGGTGATATTGGTGGAGATGACTCAGACGTTGAAGAACCCATGTTACCAGAATATGACCCAGAGGGCGACAGTGATTCTGATGAAGATCTTGGAGATGCACCAATTGAAACTGGCGAAGTTTTTACTGCCAGAGATGGTAATGTTTGGTCCTCGATACAACTACAACCTGTAAGATTCCGTACGCACAACATTCTAAGAAGTGCAGAATCTGGACCAGTACGGGCAACGCAGGGTTTGACCATTGCAGAAACGTTCCAATTGATAATGTCAAACGAAATATGCGACATAATTATTCGTGAATCAAATCGAAAGGCAAGGCAATTTTATGATATTGACAACGCAAAACATCCAACAAGAGAACCGAGATCATGGATTCCCATAACAAAAAGTGAATTTGATGCATATTTGGGCCTACTTTTGCTAAGTGGCGTTACACATTCTGGTTACGTGCATACGAAAGATTTGTGGAAAACTACTTCACTTCCACTATGTCGTGCCGCAATGAGTGTACGACGATTTTGGGAAATAAGCCGCTTCATACGTTTTGATAATGGAAACACACGCCAGCAACGAAAACAAACTGACAAAGCAGCAGCAATATCGGGCGTTTCTTTGATGCTTAACAGCTGTCTTCGTAGATATTACGTGGCTGGAGCCAACGTCACCGTAGATGAACAATTGTATGCTTATCGTGGTGGAACTGGCTTCACGCAATACATACCATCAAAACCTGCCAAATATGGAATAAAAGTGTGGTGGGTGTGCGACTCCATTTCTTCCTATCCATTGCAGGTACAATGAATATTGTTGAAAATTGTTGAAAATCTAAATAACTAAATTGAATATAATTTTTCAATGCAGGGACAAATCTATACAGGAATGGCACCGTCTGGTGAACGTGAAAGAAACGTTGGCGAAAGAGTAGTAAAGGATTTATGTGTCAACCTTTTTGCTGGAAGTGGAAGAAATATTGTATGTGACAACTTTTTCACTAGCTACAACTTGGCAAAAACTTTGATGTTAGACAACAATTTATCTATATTGGGTACTTGCAACAAAAGGCGTACATTCGTGCCAGCAGCATTTGTCAACCCGAAACGACGTGAGGCTGAATCATCAATGTTTGGATTCTGTAATCACGTTACGATGTGCTCGTACGTTCCCAAGAAAAACAAGGCAGTTGTAATGTTGTCCACTACTCATTATACAACAGAAACGACCGGTCCTAAGAAGAAGCCATTGCTTATATTGGACTACAACAAAACCAAAGGTGGCGTTGATAACATGGACAAGTGCTTGTCCGAATTTAGTACGAAGCGGCGCACAAATAGATGGCCTCTGGCTTTCTTTTATAATATTGTGGACGTTGCTGCGTTTGCTGCATACGTAATATATATTGACAACAACACTCACCTTAAGACATCTACAAGCCGCCGTAGGATGTTTCTCCATCAGCTTAGCGAGCAATTGTGCAAGCCAGAAATGGAAAGAAGGGCGAATAACAGCAGAATATCCAGAGTTTTTTCAACGCGCAACGCCATCGAAGCCATGAAAGGTGGGCCCATCGGAGTTGTGGATGCTGAGGCACATGCATCGGAGGAACGTGATAGTACGGGCCGGCTAAAAGTAAAGGGGAATTGCTACATCTGCTCGAAACGACGCCCTACTCGTAAATCATGCACATTATGCAACAAACCAGTGTGCGCAGATCATTCCAAAGACTTACCTCAATGCGATAGATGTATTTGAATTTCAATAATTTTAAGCAAAAATAATTAAAACTGACATTATATAATAATAATAAAAAAATAATTACAAAACTTAGCTCAAAATAAACTATACTTTTATATTATATTATCATATTTGCATGCGTTTTACTATACATACCCAGGTATGTATTCTGTTGACTTAAGGGTGCAACTTTGTAAATGGGCTTTATCTTCCGAACGGATGATCTAATCCTAACCAAACTTGGAACTATTGCGTAAAACAGTTTTGACTAGGATATCAAGAAATTTCAAGTCGATCCGGTTATCCAGTTTAGAGCTACAGCGTTTTCAAAACTAAGAACATACCCAGGTATGTTGCCGTTGACATAAAGGATAAACACACATACATATATGAATCATTATGCAGTAAGGAATAAGAAAATAGGAGAAAAAACCCTTTAGCTAGTCCATCAAAGCTTAACAAAATAAACTGGTGTGTGGGCATGAGATATCAAATAATCCATCCCTTACACAGAAAAAATCAAAAATAACTAATTAGTTTTCATTCAACCACAATATCTGTAGTAATAACTCAACCATATTAATTGAAATTCTTTTCGACATTTTAAATTATAATTATATAATTATATATTTTAGTTTATAAATTTAATTGATTGTGTTTTAAAGATTCAATTGAAATTTAATTGAAATGTTTTAAAATTTTTAAAAGATTCCATCAAAAGTAAAATTAATGGCGCATAGTCATAGTCAAAACAAAGTATACTTTATGAGTTTAAAACCAGTATTTTGTATGGCAATACTGGTTTTATGGCCTATTTCCTATCTGCGAAAGAAAACGTTCGACTTACAATTTATATTGAAAACAAAAACAAATTTTCTTATTTTATTGTTGTTTTCAATATAAATTGTAAGTCGAACGTTTTCTTTGGCAGGTGGGAAATAGGCCATTAAACTCTTAAAGTGTACTTTGTTTATGACTATGACTATGCACCAATATCTTTAAAAAAATCCAATTGTTCACCTCAGTGAACAAAATATATATTTCTATCCAACCCTGACCTTTCATAACAATGCCCCCTGAGCCAACTACCACCAACTTCAAAGCTACAAATAAGGTGGCCCGTTTTATACGATAAAATTTATTATTCTATTCTCTTTTTCGTTCGTGAAATATCAAGTGGAAAAAAAAAAGCAGTGAACAACATCTTTGTTACAACTTATCATTTATATAAACTAAGATATTTATTCCAAAAAAAAAAACATACAAACAAACCCATAAAACACAAATGAAATAACAAGTGAAATCAATAAATATACTTACGTTTTATAACGTTTTAAAATTTACAGTGTTTAATTTTTTATATAAAGAAAGCCGTTAAAACCAAGTGAGTTTTATAAACTTAAAATCCGCATAAACATATAAATATAAAGAAATCCGTTAAAACCAAATAAGTTTTTATAAACTTAAAATCCGTAAAAACATGGTCCTTCGAGCCGGAAGGATATGCTTTGGTGGAATGGACCACTATGGCTTAAAGAAACGCCTTCAAAATGGCCTACAACACACAAACCCTTTGAAACTCAAGCTGAAGCTAAAATTAGTCAATCATTTTCGACTGTAGTTAACATACACCCACCCATTGAAAATCAAACTGATACAAATCCAGACATATTATTACGATTTTCAAAATTGTCAAAAGCTCTAAGAGTAATGTCATACGTTTATCGATTCTGTGATCGAACATCACACACCCGAACCCAATCAATTCGAAATGAGAAAATCATTTCCGATAAAAGTAAATATCAATCAACTAAAGCAAGAATTGAAAATTTGTTAACACACCCAAGCATTGAACTTGATGCTATAGAGATAAAAGCAACACAAGATAGACTCATTATTCTATGTCAGCTTAAATATTTTGAAGAAGAATATAATTGTCTAAAAAGGAAACACCCAATTCCAAAAAAGAGCAACTTACTCACTCTAACACCATTTTTAGACTCTGCTAATATTATGCGCGCAAACGGTCGACTAGCCAACTCCAATAGCTTGTCATATTCAGAAAGACACCCAGTTTTAATACCATATGCAAGTCAGTTTGCAAAATTGCTAACTTTGCATGTGCATTTGGTTACTTTACACGGAGGAAATCAACTCACATTAAGGATACTGAGATCTGGCTATTGGATTCCGAAACTTCAGAATCTCATTAGTTCAATAATACACAAATGTGTAGCGTGCACAAAATACAAGAATCGACAAGCTACTCAATTTATGGCAGCCTTGCCACCTGAACGTACCCAAATAACCCGCCCATTTAATAACACTGGAGTTGACTTCTCCGGGCCGTTTGACATCAAATTATATACTGGCAGAAATTTGTAAAATAACAAAAGGATATGTATGCATTTTTGTTTGTTTTGCAACAAAAGCAATCCACTTAGAACCGACATCTGACCTGTCAACTCAAGCCTTTATGGCAGCATTTACACGATTTTTTTCGAGGCGGGGATGCCCTGTCGCCATTTACTCTGACAATGGAACAAATTTCGTTGGAGCTAATCATTTGCTAAAAAAGGAACGACAGGAATTCCTCAAGCAAATAAAAGGATCCAGTCATTGCAAGTAATAGTTTACAAAACTTGACGTGGCATTTCATACCGCCAGGAGCCCCACACATGGGTGGCTTATGGGAAGCGGGCGTAAAAAGCTTCAAATCACATTTAAAGAAATTGAATAACTTGAAATATACTTTTGAAGAACTAGCAACGCTTCTTGCTAGAATTGAAGGATGCCTCAACTCAAGACCCTTAAGCCCGTCAAGTGATAACCCGCAAGATTTGACTCCGTTAACCCCAGGTCATTTTTTAATTGGTTCACCCATATTATCACCCGCAGAACCCGATTGTAGCAATGAAAATCTTTCCCTTGCAAATCGATGGCAAAAATTAAAGATTCAACATCACAATTTCTGCAGAAGATGGAAAGATGAATACCTAAAAGAGCTACATAAAAGATATAAGTGGAAGTACCCGAAGCGACAAGTTGAAGTTAATGATATTGTTGTTATAAGACAAGACAACTTACCCCCAAATGAATGGTTACTTGGACGTATAATTAAAACTTATTCAGGTAGTGACGGACACATCAGAGTTGCCGACATACGTACTCTAAATGGGACTTTGACACGTCCAATAACAAAACTTGTAGTTCTACCCACGACTTAAATTCTTCGTAAACTTCCTTGAGTAAACATACTAACCGATTCACATATATACACACAACTAACTCATTTACACTTACCCTAACTCATTACTTAACGGTCGGGTCACTGCCTTGTGTTATACAATAAATTTAATTATCAAATTAACCCATAAAATTATTATTACAGTGATCTATCATTTAAGTATTACACTCATTTTAACCCACTTATCATTTTAATTGTATTTGTCTTCACAAATTCCCATACAGATCATGGCACCCAATAACAAAAGTGGAAAGTATAACCATGCAGGTAACAGTCAACGCGAATCAAAAAGACGTCAACGATCTAGACATATAGAAGCAAAACGTTATTTTGGTTGCGGTATTTGCCAAGCAGATCATCGGCTAACAAGTTGCAATAAGTTTATCAAATTAAATTTGGCCCAAAAATATAAAACTGCAGTAAAGCTGCATTATTGTATCAATTGTTTAGCCAGAAATCATCTTATTGATAAATGTAGCAGCAAGGCCCGTTGCCAAAAATGTAAGGGTAAACACCACTCTGTATTACATGGTCCAGAAAGGATATTGAAAGATATATCCACTATTCAGTCTTCCACGCCGATTAAAAAACCACCAATTCCTACTCCACGTAGGTCCTTACCAGCCAGCAGTACAACAAACGTCACACCCTTTACCTTGCCAATGTCCTTGCAGCAAATACTTGTACCTACTGTAGAAGTTCACATTATGACAGATACTGGATGCAAATCGGTTAGAGCGTTATTAAACCCGAGCTCTACGTCTTCGCAAGTATCAAATGAGTTTGTGGAACGAAATGAACTTGACACCTTCAACGTAGATGGAAGAAAATATACAAGGTTGACGATAACCCCAAACATGACATCTATTGTCAAATACAATATGTACTTCTTAGTGAAGAAAGAATTGCCGAAAAACCCTTATCCCTCACCTATTACAGAATCCATTAAAGAAAAATTCGGAAATCTGGCCCTAGCAGATCCCAATTTTTACGCTAATACTCCGGTGCAAATGGAATTAGGTGGAGATATTTATAGCCAGATTTCAAAATCAAACATTATCCGTATCGACGGCGGATCCTTATTAGCCCAGGATTCTTCTCTTGGCTGGCTCATTATGGGATGTTATTCCGGCTAACAGTTTACACAAAACCCTAAGTATATTTTACTTACCCATTAACCCATTACCATACCCTTTAAATTTCTTGTTAAGATTAATACTAAAGTCAGTTATTTTCTTTCAGATACGCAGGCGGGGAGGATGTTCACCTCAGTGAACAAAATATATATTTCTATCCAACCCTGACCTTTCATAACAATGCCCCCTAAGCCAACTACCACCAACTTCAAAGCTACAAATAAGGCGGCCCGTTTTGTACGATAAAATTTATTATTCTATTCTCTTTTTCGTTCGTGAAATATCAAGTGGAAAAACAAAAGCAGTGAACAACATCTTTGTTACAACTTATCATTTATATAAACTAAGATATTTATTCCAAAAAAAAAACATACAAACAAACCCATAAAACACAAATGAAATAACAAGTGAAATCAATAAATATACTTACGTTTTATAACGTTTTAAAATTTACAGTGTTTAATTTTTTATATAAAGAAAGCCGTTAAAACCAAGTGAGTTTTATAAACTTAAAATCCGCATAAACATATAAATATAAAGAAATCCGTTAAAACCAAATAAGTTTTTATAAACTTAAAATCCGTAAAAACACCAATGTTTTTTTTTTCAAAACTATGTGACATACTCTATCGCTGGATTTTCACACATAAAAATAAAAGTTATATTATGATATCTGTGGCAATAAGGAAAAAGTGCTTAAGTCATATTTTACTGGGTTGCAGGAGAGCGTTTTTAAGCGTTCAAGTCGATTTTTAGAATTTTTTTCTTTTACAGTTAAATTGGGAAATTCTCTGTTTAACTTAATTTTTTTAAGCAAACATCGTTCTGCACACTATAAGTAATACATTTAAGATGAAATATACCAAAGTATTTATAACCTCAGTTAAGCTATTATTCCAAATGAGATTAGAAGTCTAAAAAAGATAGGTCCTGAAAAATCACACAAATTAATTGAGATTTTGACCAGGGATACTTTCGAATATCGAGAGCCTTTATTAAAAATACGCCAATTCAAAAGAGCTAACTTTTCAATAGAGCGAAAAAACTAGTTAATTCGCTCATTCCCAGTAAAAAAAGACACTCCAAAGAAGTCATGAAAATGTAGAGTTTGCAGTCTGGAAGTAGTTCAAATTTCGATCCGATCTAATTATTTTTACATAGGGTTGTTATTGCGAGAAGTTCTCTTTTTCGATGCCTAGTCACCGAATTAGAAGCGATTTTAAGAAAAATTTCCTTTTTTGTGTTCTATGGTAATATTTTCATCTAGGAAAAACTTTAAAAAGTTACATATTTTAACAATTTGTTTCTTCTTATACAAATTTAAACGCGAAGCAGTGTTTTCATGTAAATTTAAGCAAATAACTTCTAAAATTTAGGCCAAAATTAGTTCATAAATTTCTTTCAAAAAATCGATTTTTTTTTGAACATTTTGGTGAGTATTTACTAAAACTATGGAAAAACTACAAGGTTTTATGTGATTAAAATAAACTTTTACTTGGTTTTCTGCTAACAATCGGCAAATTAAAAATATCGATATTTTGGAAGCAATAAAAATGTGGTTCCTTCAGAATGACTTCCATTTTTTTTACTGGGTTATTGTAAAAATAAATGATGTGCCTTCCATAATATGGATTAGATATGCTTACTAATTTATAGATCTGCAAAAAATACTTTATTTTGCACTGGTTTGCGTATTTTATGAGATAGCATATTTTAATCGATCAAAAAACAAATATTTTTTTAGACTTAGCATATTTTGTCGGAAAAAAATATATTTTTTCTACCACGTGTTTGTCAGAATATTTACAATTAACTTTGGTGTTATTTGTTCATTAATAATTATAACATGTAATTTGGCTTGCAAAGTGATACGAACTTTAAACTGATTAAATCATATATATAGAAAATTAATTTTTATTGACCTTAATAAGTATTCAATTAATCCAAGCAAGACTGTAATTATCGTTTGAGATTATGGCGAAGAACTTTTAATATAAAGTGAAGTACGGTGGCGGAAGAGTAATAAAATGGCGAATTTGGCAGCAACACTTTTTGGTGCAAACAAAAATTTAATCTTTCAATTTCATAATGCTTTTCACATTCTTCATTAGCTTCCCAGCCCTTTAAGAACGGGAAAACATGGCATTTCCTGTTGCTTATTTTAATTTAAAGAAAATTCCAACAGCCTACGTTTTCATAAAGAATTTACACACGAATTTACATTTTCGTTCTATTTTTTTCTTACTGTTTGTTTTATTTCTGGCCCAGGCCAAATATATTTTCTAAATTTGTAAAGAAACTGCTGTTTTTTATTTGCAAGTTGTCTATTCGCTATTTAGTTTTGCGTGGCATGCAGCGCAAAGTGCATGTGTGCATACAAACTGTTTACTTTGTGGCGTTAACATGTTGTTCCTCAAATGCGTGTCGGCGGTGGGGACAAAAAATTTTGCAATACTCAAATCGAAACAGAATTAGAAATAAAAAACATACTTTTTTCTTTTACCCTTTCAAATGTTATTTATCGTTCGTTCTTTTGTATGTTTTTGACGAATGTTTAGAATATATCGAGTATTTTCCTTTCTGCTCTTTCTTTTCAATTTACGAGTAATTGTTTTGAGTTTGGCATCGCAATCGGAAATAAGTAATTAGTGTTAGATAAATGAACTGAAGTAGAGTGAATTGAAGTTCAATGCACAACATTATCAATTTTTGTTATCTTTGTTTAACATAATCACAAGTGTAATTTAATTTTAGACGCCCCTTTTTATTAAAAAGAAAATATTTTAATTGTCTGTTGTAAACGAAAAATGAATGAAAACATTGTTTGATGCAAGAAAAATGCGAATTTGCTAATGAAAACAAAATTTGTATAAATCTGCGATGCTTTGTCTCGCATAAGCTGTTGTTAAGGTGACATTTGAAAATAAATCATGTGATGGAACAATGGCAACGAATTCTTTAATTGCAAAAGGATTTGTATAATTCAAAACAAAAGGTATGTAATCCGCTTTTGTCAAAGAACTTCTTGTTTCTGCAGGGATTTCTGAGTTTTTGTTGTCTTATTAGCGTGCAGAGTGCAGCGGTAATCCAAACTGTTAAGGAATGCCAGTTTTCCAAATGCAGGGGACAAATCACGGCATTCGATACGACTCATAATTTAAAAATATTTTCATATAAACTCTATTGAAATATTTTTAAATTACGAGTCGTATCGGATGCCGTGATTAGCCCCCAGATCTTTCAGATTTCAATCCCCTCAAAAAGATTAAGATGCTTATTTAAAAGCGGCTTGGCTGGTGGTACACCTGAAAAATTATATAAAATCACAGACTTATTCTAGAAATATCGAGATAATATAGATTCCTGAACATCAGGGTATCGCTGATATCAACGAGACGGATAAGTTGTCGAAAATGTAGTTATCACTGAATAACATCACACCGGAAAACGCAAAACCTTTTCAAAAATTCCAAAAACCAACTAAATTAATGGGTTATACAAAGAACAACATGTCAGATAATGGCAAAACTATATTATTGAAAGAGTGACCGTATTTCTTTAGGAAAACCAAAAAAGGGAATCGACAAAATATATCGAAAATATATATCAACAATTTTGACGAAATTTAAAACCTAGATAGATCTGACTCAAAATCAATACATATGCTATACATTGCCAGGAAGCAATACACGCCCTAGAATACATGACATAGATACATCTGTGTCAAAAAGGACAAATACACTTTATATTTTTAAAAAACTTGAGCCAAGAGCGTTTAATTTTCTGATTTCACGAATCAGTGCAACCGATTTTTATGAAATATCAAACTTACATATGAGTCTAAAAGACACAAATGCTATATGATTTTTAATAACTAGGATCCAGAGGATGGCAGTGGACAATGTCTGCCTCTTTAAAATGATCCATCCAATTTTGAAATTGGAAAAATAGTTTTCAAAATGTTGGACCATTTCTGGTGATTCTTTTTTTAATTTGGCGGTTTTTGGCATAACTAACAGTTTTAATGTATTAAAGCATCTTTGAAGCGATTTCGAAGAGTAATAGATCTTTGAAAAATTGAAAAGATGCCCTATGTGTGCCATTAAATATAACAAGCTAAGAACTTCATTAAAATTATTGCACATGTATGTATACTCAGGTCTCGTTTTATGCGGATTGAAATTTATGCAATCTTTAAATTAACGTTTTTTGTTTTAATTTTAACAGATTTTAAAATTTTAGACATCGCAACGCTTAATGACAAATTATTTTGCAAGAAAAGAAGCAATTGAAGCCCGTAAAAACTCCTTGATCTCGTTGAGATAAATAAATTCTAGTGATGAAAATTATATTTTACCATATGATGACAATATTATTATATCCTATAATGATGAAAGTGATATTGAACCAATTCCCAAACGATGCAGACAATTATTCAGTTATAAAGATTAATCATACGTACTCGTATTTGCAGAATTCCCTTAAAAATGCTTTAGCTTATTTTTTATCATTTTCTGTTTTTTTCTGTAATTAATGAATTAATCGTGCATGTTCTGAGAATCACAGTAATTTAAATTACGGCGATTTCAAAAACAAACTACTAATAGCTGATTTGTTAGTGGCTTTTTATGGCATTTTAAGCTTTGCTCATGTAACGGGTGTTTTTTTAGAGTTATAGAACTTCGAATTGAAATAAAACACAAGAAAATCGTTTTAATGTCCATCAATTTGGCTTTATTGGAAGGATAATTTTATGTCATTAATGTTTAAATATGATTTCGGGCATGTTGCCGCCGCGGCTGGCTCGAATAAAGCCAATTCTACAGGTCCAATTTTCAACCACTTTTTCGAGCATATGGGGCCGTATGTTGGCAATAACGCCACGAATGTTGGCTTCCAAGTCCCCTAACGCTTCTGGTTTGTTGGCGTAGACGAGCGACTTCACATATCCCCAAAGAAAATAATCCAATGGTGTCAAATCACACGATCTTGGTGGCCAATTGACAGGTCCATTCTGCGAAATTATGCGCTCATCGAATGTTTCCTTCAATAAATCGATTGTGACATGCGCTGTGTGGCATGTAGCGCCGTCTTGTTGGAACCACAACTCATCCACATTCATGCCATCCCATTCGGGAACAAAATAGTCGGTTATCATGGCTCTATACCGGCCTCCATTAACGGTAACTGACTCTCCAGCATTATTTCGGAAGAAGTATGGCCCAATGACTCCACCAGCCCATAGAGCACACCAAACAGTCAGTTTTTGTGGATGTAATGGCGTCTCAAGGGTCTCATGTGGATTCTCTTCACTCCAAATGCGGCAATTTTGCTTGTTGACGTAGCCATTCAACCAAAAATGAGCCTCATCACTGAACAAAATTTTGCGATGAAAATCAGCATCGAGATCAATCTCATTTTCGGCCCATACACCAAAATCACGACGCATTGCATGGTCTCGCGGCTTTAATTCTTGCACAAGCTGGATCTTGTAAGGTCGCAAGCCAAGATCTTTGCGCAAAATCTTCCATAAAGTTGATGGACAAAGCTCCAATTGCTGTGCACGGTGGCGAATCGATTCATTCGGGTCCTCTTCAACACTTTGCTCTACAGCGGCAATTGTTTCTTCGGTGCGCACTGTTCGACGTCTCTGCGGGTGCGTATTATCACATAGAGTAAACGTAGTGCGAAAACGATCCATGGTTAACCGAATTAATTGCTCTGATGGACGATTATGTCGACCATAAAATGGACGGAGCTTGCGGTAAACTTCGCGAACTGAACCATTATTTTCGAAATAAATTTGCACGATTTGCAAGCGTTGTTCTTTTGTCAACCTGTTCATGATAAAATGGCAAACCAAACTAAATATTAATCACTTGACAGCTGACAAAATGGCCGCCAGTTGATAAAGTGATGCCAACTTAAAGTTCTATACCTCAATAAAAAACAACTATTATAATAATATATTTTATTCCAACTTCCATCGCTACAAATCGTAAAATTTACAAAAGCAATGACTTAAATTTTATTAATTGTTTAAAATCACCGTGATTTGACACAACTGGATTTGCAGAACAGCCACGAGTATTATATTTTTGTTTAGTTTTTTTAAACGTGTTTTGTTTATATTGTTTTAGTTAATGAAATAAGTATATATTGCGCATAGGATCCAGCTAAACCCTCAATAATCCATTTCAATATATTTTTAATAAAAAATAAGAAGAAAGATAAGAAAAAAAATTTTAAACTTAAATTGTAACAATTCCCATAAAAAACACTAATTATTAACTTGACTGCACCTGGTCAGAAAAATACTTGTGTGGCAACACTCTATACTTAAATAGCTGTTGTTGTTATTTACATTTATTTTCTTTTACATACTCTTACGACTACAATTTGAAGCTGAAAAAAGTCAGCCAATGTAGCAATGGTAAAGTAAGAAAATAAAAAACATGTTGATTATTGAGTTCTTGTTTCAACTTTGTTATTTTTTGTTGAGCTTCTCATTTGTTTAAATGAAAGTTTATAATATAATAATAAGAAATTTTTGGGTAAAAGTTCCCTGATGTTCTGCATTAGCAACAGTGAAATGCGCATAGGATCCAGCTAAACCCCTCAATAATAAATTTTAATGTATTTTTAATTAAAAATATTTTACTTAATAAGTAATGTAATAATTTAGTATTGTTAATGCGTTAAAAACCTTAAACTTAAACATCTTTCTGTTGATTTTTTATGCGATTTTGTTTTGATTTTTTAATAAAAATTTTTATTTATGCGATTTTTCATTAGTTTTTATATGAAGCTAGAGGATCTTTTTATTCGAATTCAATTTATCCATTTTTTTTTTGAAACGCATTTGCCGCATAAAACGTGACCTGATGATATTTCGTTCTAGATTACCGAATGATTGAATCAATTTCTATCATAATTTTATATTATTTTAATATTAAATAAGAAATCGAATAAAAAAACAAATTTGTAGTTTTGTCTTCAATTAAAAATTTTTTGAATCAGTCATGATTCAATTAAATTTATGTAATTAATTAATGGATGGTAATATTTTTTGTACACGAATTTACTTAATTATCCCACGCAGCACAAAGGAACGAATCTTCAATATTAGATATATTATATTGTCTTTTTAACCGAATTTAAAAAAGGAGCAAATTATCAATTCGTTTGTATTTTTAATGTTTGTTATTTCATAACTCCGTAACTTTTAGTTCGATTTTTTTTTAAATTATGTTTTGTTGGCTTTATGATTTGTTACGATTGCTGCAAAACTTAGCACACACTTTGTGCTCATTTACCGACCCTGTCACGAAGCAAAAAAAAAGTGTCACGGACACTAATATTTTCAAATTGAACGTAATAAAATAATATAGATTAAATGAAATAAAATCAAATCCGCTGACAATAATAATGATGAACAAATAAGAAATATAAAATTTTCTAACTTGATTGTCACCGACTTCAAATGCACTATTTATTTAAAATTGTAGTACTTGTTTTTGAAGTCGGTTAAATTTTTTTTTTAATTTTAATACTAACCAACATACAATGCGATTATGTACTATATATTACATATTATATATATGTTATAAGAAAGTGGTCTAAGTCATATGCATTTTTGCTTCGAAATATTAAATAAATCTTATAAAACTTCAATAAATATTAAATAAATTTATATTAATCGAGACTGCACAGGAAAAAGTATTCACCAATTAATGTTATCAATTAAAAATTTAATTGACTTAGTTAAATTTTTAATTGTATCAATTAATTTGAGTGAACAAATTAATTGATATTATCAAATTGCTTATAGGTGAAAATTTACTTCACTTTTTAATTAATATTACTAAGATTTTAATTAATATTACAAAATTATTCATCTTACTTTTTGTGTGTAGTACAATTTTAAATAAAAATGCTGTATAATATAAAAAGATATTTTTTAGTTTGTTCATATGTAAAATAACAAATATTTCGACCTAAGATGTATATGACTTGGACCACTATGATAGCTAAGGAAACATATACAGTGGCGAGCACTTGGGGATACGTTTTTACTAGATGTGACATAAAATCGAAGTAAAAGCCATCAAATAAAATGAAAACAATTAAATTTCTTATTTAAACGATTCAATTAAATAACGATTAACGAAACTAAAATGAAATTGAGTCGATAAAAAGTAAAAATTTTTAAAATTTTATAAAGTGCATAATAATTCGAATTAAAATATAAGCTTGTTTAGAATCAGTGAAAGAAAAAAGTGATTTCATAGCGCCACAATAATGCATACCAGTGATAGGCAATGAATCATTTTTTCTCTATTCATGCTGACTCATGAAATTTAGCATATAAGCGAGTAGTCATCATTTAAACTCAACTACTCTGATTTACGCATACTCATGATGACATTGATTTATATGTATAGGCTGAAATAAATATGAATGCGACGTCGACATCTTAGTCATGCCATACTCACACTCATAAATCACCTCAGTTTGATTTCTAATTTCAGGAAAATACTTATACTACTCACATTGATTCAGCTTACTCAAGTCATGCATGTATGTTTATATAAAAGTTTAGTCATTAAACAGTTCGCAAGTAGTATACAATAGTAGTAAATAGGGTTGTTTTCAATTCCTGCAAAAAAAACCAACAGAGAAACTCATAACCTCATAATGAGAAGTTTAATGTTCGTATACAAAGTTCGCATTGTGAATCATACTTATTTTGCATCGTCCATAGTGATTCAGTTAAGGAGAGTCGAAATCCACAACGTCATAAATGTTGCCAAGTATGAGTTCCATGCGCACTTCAAACTTACGAGTGAATATAATTCATAGACAACATTGCAGTAAGTATGAGTGCGCTTAAGTACAAGCAATTATAAGTCATGATGCAACTCCACTTACTTTTTCACTACTCATTGCTGTTCTCTGATGTATACATAAGTAAATACAAGGGTATTCAATCGGTTAACCATTAATCAGTTCGAAAATGGTTATATTTATTATGAAATCATTTTTTATTAATAAAACCTCAAAATAATGAATAATTTATGTACTTTTATTTATTGAAGTCAATAAATTTATGAAAATTCTTTTTAATCGGTTATCCGATTCATCCGTAGCTAACCAATTATTAACTGATTAAAACAAAAACCCGAGTAATTCAATACCCTAGTAAATACGTTTATGTTATTAATCATTTTAAAAAATGTGCTTTTGAGACCAAAAATGTAGTACTCCGAACCGGGAACTCGCCATACAAAAATCAGCACTACTTTTACTCTGTAATATTAGGAAAATGCTTTACTTGTAGAAGATTTTTTTACTGGTTATTATGTAAAAAGCACTTGCACGCTTCAAAAAAAAATTATTTAATTCTTCTTCTTTAATTCGCTGTTAATACGCTTAGGCATACTTGCGACCAAACTTTGGATGGCACAGTTCAGAATATTTGCCCATTATATATGGACTTGGGACCAAAGCCTCTTTAAATTTGTTTTCGCACTATCGTGTTGTTATTTTAATAAAGCTCATACATTAGCAGTGGGGCTGAGATCTGGGCTTAACGCTGACATTGCATTGCACCATTTAAAATTTTGGCTTTTATAGACAATCCTTAATGTTTTCGGCCGTATGCTTTGGATCCCCATCGTCTCAAAATATAACATTTTTATTTTATTTTATTTTATTTTATTTTATTTTATTTTATTTTATTTTTATAAAGAAAAGTAACACTCAGGCAATGAATGTCTACTACTATTATTAGGTGTAACTTTCTTTAGGAAACGGATAGTGATAGAGAAGACAGGTGGTGAAGGAAGTGATAGAGGAAAGCTTCATTATTTTACAACTCTGCTTTTTGCACGTTTTTTTTTAATAATGCAGATTTGAAGCACCTGATGTTACATTAGGATTATTATTTGCTGATGTCAGTATAGTTTAGTTAACAGTGACTATGCCTACATCACTTAAAAAAAGGGACACTAATGCACATCAGAAAAATACGTGGTGCTGTTATTTAATGACCCGGCTCGATCCCAAGACCTTTGGTTTTGTAGTCAACGTGCTAACTACTTCAGCCAATACCACCCTCTTCATCTTGTTCTACAAAATCAGGTATATTGTCTACTTAGATAAAAAGATAATCTTCTTTTCGCTTTATGCCACCAAATGGCGTGTATCTAAGGACGAAATTTTGTTCCAAATTTTGGAAAAATTCCTATTATTTATATGAACGAAAAATAAGGAATAAATACTGTCAATCTGATTTGAAGAAAACACAACTTTCGATTTTGTGTTCGAGGTAATAATTAAGTAAGTTGTAAAATAGGAATTTCGTGCAGGATATTTTTATATATTTTTTACATCGTTTCTTCTTAGTTATTATATTTTTATTTTATATACATATATATTGGCAAATTTTCTTTTAACTTATTAAAAAAAAATGATTAAAAACTTACCCTTTGACGCAATTCACGTTCAACTTCAAGATCATCTTGGAGTAAACGGATTTTATCCTGGAAAAACAAATAATTACGGGAGTTATAATTTTCATAAAAAAGTAATTACACAAAAGTTTGCATTTTTTTAAATTAAAAAAAAAAATCACTTGCTAATATATTATGTCTGTATGTATTTATTTTCTCGAATGATTGCATAATTCCATTTTTTGAAAGAAAAAAATATATATATATTTTTCATCATCATGATTTTTAAAGCATTATGAATATTTTTGGTTCGGTATGTTATACCCACGCACACATTTGCCTATTTTAGTGTATATCTATGTCTATGTCTATGTGTGTGTGTGTGTTTCAGTGTGTGCACATGTATTTAATTTCAAAACTTTTGCACTCATTTCATAATATTTTTTTCTTTATCTATTTTTTAGCTTTCAATTTGTTCGTGGTGGCATTTTGATTTTCTTGCTAGATAAAGATTTTCTTTAGGATATTTTTTATTGTTTTTTTTTTTTTTGTAAAAATTTTTTTATTTTTTGTTATTTTCTTAAAGGTTTTTAACGAGTTTCTTTTCAAGCATTTTCATTTAAGATTTGTATATAATATTTTTAAATTAGTTTTAATTTTTTTCTTGCACTTTTAATTTATTTGGCACTTTAAAAAATTTTGTTTTCTTTTCCATTTTTAAGGAAGTACTTTGATAAAAAAAAGTATAGTTAAAAATTGTTGAATTATGCTTGGCGAATCAAATTGCGGGTTTGGTTGGACCGGTCTTACCTCAAGACGAGAAAGGGCGCTCAAATCGGCTGAATATTCGATATTGATGTCAGCGGCACCTGGTCCAGTGGAGGTGGCTCTGTAAGAGTATTTAGATGAACGTACAGCTTGTGACATTTTGTTAAGTCGTTTTTGTTTTGTTTCTAGTTTAAAAATTTATTTTAAATTTATTATTTATTTTATTTGCTTAAATTTTTTTTAAATTATTTTTGTGAAATAAATAGTTCACTTCGTTTCGCGTATGCGGTTTATAAATGAAATAATAATAATTTAATTGCTTCCTTTTCACACGCAACAGAGAAAGTCAAAAAGTAGTTGTCACCGAGTCACCGAATAATTCGTAATAAACGTCGGAGTAAAGCTGGTGATCTACTGAACAAGAGATCCCGGTGTCGTTCGATTAAAGAGTATTTCGTTGTATTGTCGGTATGACCAATGTTTTCGTCTATTTCTACCCAAAAGAAAAAAAAATCATTTGCTTTTGTTTTTCCTTGCACACAAAATCAAAATAATTCTGAAAAAGAAATATACAAAAACTTTTTTTAAACTTTTCCTATGTTATAAGAAATTTTTCCCAAAATTTTGTGTTCGCAACTCACACACACACACACACACACACACACACACACACACACACACACACACACATGCAAATACTCAACTGAGTACTCGTACGAGTGTCTGTGTGTTCGAGCAAAAATACAGTTGATGATCGTATTTGAGTGTTTCTTTGATGTTCTTGTTAAGTTTTCTAATTCTAATGGATTTTTTCACGCTTTTTCCTTCTCACACTTGGATTTTTTTTTGTGTATCTTTCAGATATTTGTGTTAATTGCCGTTTATTTTTTTAACGCTTAATTGTTGTTGTTGTTTTTTCTCATTTTAAGTTGAAGACAAAAAAGTCAAAATTCTTTTGATATGTTTTTTCTTCATTTTCTTTGGATATTCAGTTGAGCAACATTTATAATTTTGTTTTCAGTGTGCATGTGTGTGATTTTTTTTCTTGAGTGATTTTACCTGTAATTAACCGAACGAATGAATATAAACTTTTTTCCTTTGTGTTTATTTGGTTGTGCTGTTTCGCTTACGTACCTAAAATTGTATACGAATACGAGTTTTGAAAATTAAATTTCTTTTGAACTTTTGGAAATACACAAAATTTATATTTGTATGTACACATTTCTTTTCGCGAATCATCTTGCTCTAGAAATAAATATTTTTTTAAATACATACTTGCACACATGCATAAATCAAGTTCTTTAAAATTTTATTTGTTCTTCATAATTCCAATTGAAATTCTGGTTATTGTTCAGAAGAAATTATGTATATCTTGTTGAGTTTGATTGATGCTTTTGAAAGTTGTTTGATAAACAGAAAGAAGACTGTTTTTTTCGGTTGCATAAATTTTATTTTTATTCGTAATTTTCATGTTTATTTTCAGTAAAAAACACACGGAAGTATTGCAAATTTAAATAATTTCTAATGATTTTTACATAGAGTTATCATTATAAGAAGTTCTATTTTTTGCTGCCTAATCACGAAATTAGAAGCGATTCTTATAAAATTTTCTTTTTTGTAGTTCTATAATAATAATTTTCTTCAGGAATTTTAGTAAAATTTTAGAATTTGTTTCTTTTTATAAGAATTTAAGCATGAAACAGCTTTTTCATGTAAATTTAAGCAAATAATTTTTAATTGTTAGATCAAAATTAGTTTATAACGTTCTTTAAAAGAATCGAAAAGAATGCTTAATATAAATTTAATTATTAGATATTTGATTATTTAAAACAACTATTTTTACACACTTTTGTAGGCATTTATATTAGAAAACGAACTTTAGTTTCCTTTTTCTATTTCCAAACATCGAAGGTGAAAAGGAACCCTATTGTTTTCGCTACAATGTCCGCCAGTCTGTCACAGTTTGTTTTCTAAAGAACCGTAAGAGATTCGGACCTGAAATTTTCGCAGAATATGTAAAACTTTGGCCGCTACAACAGTATATGTATATATGGCGGTTAAAGTGAGCATTGTAACATATAATATACAGACAATTAATTATACACCCAGAAAAAAGATTGATTGAAAACTGGTTAGGCCGATAAAATATTATTTGAATCAACTATATTTCAACTCACGATCAGAGTTACAAGTTGATCGGCGGCGGCGGCGTTTAAATGTCTCGGCGGCGGCCCATATGTCGGTTTGCTGAGCTGTCTGACAATAAAAACAACTCTGATCGAATGGGTTCTATCATTTTATGGAATTTTTCATAAATATTTCTAAAATCGCGCGACTTGCCAAAAAAATCTGTCACACAATTGAATTCTTAGTCCACACCACCACACTTTGTTTTAGCACACATGTCATATTTGGCATATCGCACGATTATGTAGGATAGTAATGCGTATTACGTAATGCTAATTTCGGAGCTTTCATACCCACCCGCATTTGCAACGTTTTTAAAAAATTTTCAGTATACATTTTCTAAACCGCAACAAATCATTACCCCCACCTCACGGAACGTTACATAATATGTGAACAGCTCCTTATTAACAGTATGTTTATTAAACGTAGATTGGTTAACCATAACATATAATAATGTACTGGCGTATAAAAAAATTGGCATTTAAATCTTGTGACAAAATATAATTAACATTTAAACATGTATTATGTTTATACATACATATAAATTATTGAATTAAACTTTCGTACTCAATATCATTATTGTTGTTTGTAAGGATGCTTGCACGTGGAAACCCTAGGTTAATGCAAATTTTTTATAAAAAAAATAATGCTTTTACATTCACATCTGTTAAAAAATATGGTCACATACATAGAAATTCAAAGGATCAGCTGGTGATATCGGCGGCTTTCCTTGAGCCGGCTCAATTTTCCAACCCATTTAAGGTCGGCGGCGTCGCGACTTTCGAGAAATTGAGCTGCGGCGGCAGCTTTGAGAAATCGAGCCGTTCGGCTTGTAACTCTGCTCACGGTATACGTTTTCTTTAAATCCAAAATAAAAAGAAAAAAAAAATACATGTTCATTAACATAAGAACTAAATTGTAGTGATGATAGGATTATGACAATTCTTAAATTGATAAAATATACCGATCGAATGGTTTTGTCATGACTAAATAACGGATATGATGAACATAACCGATTAAAATATTTTCAATTGGATTATTGGTATTTGCAATACAAATGTCTACCTAAATTTATTTCAGAAAAATACTATTAATCTGCTGTTACAAGTGAATGTAATTAAATGTACTGAACGGTTTGATAACAGCACTTGTTTCAATTACACAATCTGTTTTCTCTTTGTATAAAGAAAATTGAAATTTTCGAAGTTAGTGTATTAGATTACACCAATATATATAATAATAATATAAAAATCTTAGTCAAAGGGTATGCTATCAGTTAATGTAATTTTGACAACTTGCTGTATCTTGAAAACCCGTAAGAGGCAAATTTTTGAAATTTTCAGAAACGCTAAAAATAAAAAAATCCCAAAATTAAACAAATGCCGAAACGAACAAATATAAACATAATCTTAAGTAAAAAAGATCGTCATAAAACATGAAATATGTTTAACTGAAAAAAATTATTTTTTGGTTACTTTTCCATTTCCAACCCTGGAACCATATTTTTTATTTTCTTGTTTTTAATACTAATTTGTTTGTTTTTAAAATAAAGAATATATTTAATTACAAAAAAAAAAAAAAAAAAAAACAAATATAGAAACAAATGGAGTTCGAATAATAATTAAAATTAACTAAAAATTAATAGCCATGGGCCTGTGGCAAAAATTAAAATTAAAAATATACTTAATAGTAACAAACCAAAAAAGTTTGTCTTAAGTAGAACAAAAAATAAGCAAATTAAGTAACATGTGTATAATTAGCAAAAAGAACAAAACGACAATGGTAAGACTGTTGTAAATATAGTGATGGTAAAATTGAGCTTACAATACAAAAAAGCTTTCAGCAAATTGAAATACGATGAATCAAAACAATTCACATATTCCATTTGCAATAAAATGCTAAGTATATAAAGCAGAAATCTACATCAACTGACACCACACACAGTGGACCAAACACAAAAGAACGCTGATGATGAAGGTTTAGTGGCCTTCCGAAACGGCTGGATGTTCCGTTCAACTATGTGTTGTTAGTCAGAATATTTACAACAGACTTTGGTGTTATTTGTTCATTAATAATTATCACATGTAATTTGGCTTAAAAAGCGATACGAACTTTAGCCCGTTCAAATCACAAATATAGAAACAAATGGAGTTCGAACAATAATTAAAATTAACTAAAAAATAAAAAAAAAGTTATTAGTTTTATTTATTTTTATATATCAAAAAAGTTTTAAGTTTACCAACCCTGGAATCATACTTTTACATTTTTCTGATTTCTTATACCAATATAAATTAAAAAAAAATATATATATAAAATATGTTAAGTGAAGAAAGAAATAAGTAAAGTAGGGATAAATTAGTTTAACTTAGTTACTTTAATATAAAAAAAGTTAAAGTTTTCCAGCTCTGGACTTGTTGTTTTTTTCTAATTTTCTTTACCAAATATTTCTTTCCAAAACACAAAACATATTTAATTATTAAAGAAAAAGAAAAAAATTAATTAGACCTACATAGCTTCTTTTATATATCACAAAATGTGTTCTTACACCAATCAATTTTTTAGAGAAAAAGGAAAAAATAAGTTTTAGTAGGTTGTTTTGATATAAAAAAAATAAAGTTTTCCAATCTTGAAAACGACTTTTTTACTTATATTATTTTTAATACCAAATTTGTTCGCATTGGAATATAAAATAATTTTATTTAAAAAAATAAGAATTAGTTTTAGCTGGTTACTTTTATAAGGCAAAATCGAGTTTAACTCTTCCAGCTCTGAAAACATATGTTCGATTTTGCTGATTTTTCAATAGCAAACTATTCCGGACCAGTTCTAACACACCAGTCTAAGACCGAAGTCTCTAGCTGATCTGGGAGCTTCAGAAAACCGAGTTCACGTACATCAGACGAACAGACGGACGGAAGGGCAGACGGATATTACTTATTCGTCTTCCCTATTCATAAGTACCCAAAATATGTATACTTTATGGGTCACACATGAATTGTGTGGAAATTATACACGGAATGACAAACCTTTATATACCCTTTACCATTTGTGGTGAAGGATATAAAAAGTTACAAACCAGGAATACTTGAACAACTGATAATTTGGAAAAACTTAACGGATCGATTATGGATGACAACCGAACTTCAACTGCGTTGCCAGTTATCGAAAATATGATTATGACGGATTAGCAACTGAAAAGTGTGTAAGCAAATCTGCTAAAATATAAGAAGTAATGGAATTATTTTCGATGAAAAGAATTAGGAAGTAAAGAATCTGGTGGCATATATTAGACGGTACATGAGAGAAATGTCAAAAATCCTACTGAAACACAAAGATATGCCTTTTCAGTTTTGGGCAAAAGTCATAACGTGTGAAAAATGTTATCAACACGTTTGTACGTTCTGCACTTAAGTGTTCTTCGTTTGTCTTGTTATTATAATACAAGTGAGGTCAGATGTACATGCAAGTATAATTACCAGAGCTGTTAAATTACGATTACGATTAGTAATCAATTAGATTACATTTTAAAAGGATTATATAGTTGTCTTCAAAAGAATTGCTGATAAATAATTGATTACGATTACTAAAATCTAAAAGTTACCTGAATTACTTGAAATTACTACAAAATAATCTAAAATAATCAAAATTAATCAAAAAGTAATTCGATTACTTTCAAGATTACTTTTGATTCTGTTTTATTATTTTCAAACACTCTGAATTAGATTACTTTATTTTGAAAAAGTTCTAACGAAATTTATATATTTAAATGTTTTTTGTTTAAGAAATTCTTAATATATTCGTTTATACAACAACATTAATAATATCAATCTGAAAAAAATATAAAGAAAAACATAAGGTGAAATTTGTCTGTATGCGTTTCATAGTCGCTTCGACAAAATGTCAGTAGACTTCAAACCACACAATTTGAACAGCCACAAACTTCTTATCTTATTCACAGACTTTTTAAAAAATGATTTGAGAATTCACAAAAAATATTTTTGAAAATCACAAAAGCAATTAACGGATATACACGCCAATTTTTTGAAAGACTATAAAAATTTATCTACAGATATCTCTCAAGCTTTCCTCAAAATTTTGCTCATTTGTCAAATTATTAAATATTTTAAATTTTAATCTTAGTGAAATTCAATAAACTTAATAAATAATCAAAAAGAATTAAAAGTAATCCTTAAAAGTAATTGGATTATTTTTTTTAATACTTTTGATTCTTTTTGATTATTTTGTAGTAATTTCAAGTAATTCTGATTACTTTTCCATTATTAGTAATCGTAATCACGATTACTAAGTACGAAACTGAATATAATCGTAATTTAATCATTACTTCACCTTAAAAAAAAAGTAATCAAATTATTAATCATTACGATTACTAATCATTACTTAACAGCTATGATAATTACTGTAATTACTTAAGCAACTGTAAAATTCAATAATTACTGTGCGGTTAAAATCACTGCATCATAATGTTTTTGTATTTTTATTTATTTATATTTATACCAACATAATTATTTATGGCTATACAGTGAAAAATTATGCCATATTTTTCAAAATTTTTAACATTTAAAATTGATTGCAGGAGTGCTAGAGCCCGTATTTGTTTGTTCGGTTTGTTTAAGACTTTTATTATTCATATACATATTTCAACTTCAAAACACATTTTGCCATTTTTCAAAATCCTTGACAATGTAAACTATTTTTTTTACTCAAAACATAACCAAAAATAAATTAAAAACATGTTGCAACATCTTCGAAACATCCAAATACATATTTACATAAGTAGGTATACATGTATGTATGTAATTTGAAACAATGTTGCAAGCATCATTAGTTATTTGTTTGTTTGTACATAATTGAAAGCTGAATTTCTTAAGAAAATCTTATTCAAATAAATTATAATAAGAAATCTAGAGAGAGGCAAATAAGTTTAATTACAAAAAGTGTTTTAATGAAAATACAGTACTGTTCTAGTTTCACGAATTTGCAATTGAAAGTACTGTAAGACTTTGCCCAAGCAAACCAAACAATTTTATAATCGATATGGCCAATATAAATAAATAAATTACAAATATGTTTTTGATGTGTAAACATCTATACGCTAGGGGGTAAAAATCTTTTGACTTTGATTTCTTTGCTGAGATTTCTTTGTTTTTGCTTTTGCTTTGCATTGTCAAATCGGTGTGAACTATGTATGAGTGTAATTATTAGTGTTTGAAAGAAGCAATACCAAAAGCAGAGAAACAAGTCGACCGGCTCGAAGCCGACTGTGCGCCGTCGCCGGTTATTTTTCTGTATATTTCCGTACACCAAAGGTGAAAATGAACCGTAAGAGCTACGGACTTGAAATTTGGACACAATGTGTAGTAATTTGGCCGCTACAACAACAAATACATGAGAGTTCAAAACTAAAGGGTGTTTCAAAACGAGCAACGAAAAATATTAAAATCCCATGCAATATACATACAATTGTATGTACATATATATACACTTAAAATTTTAAAAGTTAGTGTATTTTTATACAGACTACAACAATTAACACTAAATTTAAAAAAATTTAAATTCAGTTAATGCAATTTTGACTTTGTAATTTTGACAACTTGCTGTATCTTGGAAACCGTAAGAGCAAAACTCTTGAAATTTTCAAAAACGGTAAAACTAAAAAATCATAAAATCGCCAAATTTAAAAAAATCGCCAAAAACAAAAAAATCGCCAAAACGAAAAAAGCACCAAATAAAAAAAATCTCTAGGACTAAAATAAATCGCGAAAAAACGGAAAAATCGCCAAAATGAAAAAATCCTTAAACAAAAAAATCGCCTAAATCAAAAATCTGCAAAAACAGAAAAAAATCGCCAAATTGAAAAAATAGCCAATATGAAGAAAAATGCGAATATTAAAAAAACCCAAAAAGAAAAAAAAACGCCAAAACGAGAAAAAAGCGATAAAACTGAAAAAATCGTTTAAACTTAAAAAATGAATAAAGCTAAATCAAAAAAATGCCCAAAACCGAATGTGTGCGAGTCAAAGTCGCACTTTACTGAATTTATTTTAATTGCAATGCTGTACAAGAACAGCAACAACTAAACGATGAACAACAGGAATTGAAAATTAAAAAGTAAAAGTAAAGGCATTTACCATAGATGAGCACTGCAGTACCACTAAAGTTTCAGTAAAAACAATAAAAAATGTTTAACAAGAAATTTTTACTGATTACTAAAATTTTGTTTCTACAATTTTTATAAATTGCCTAAATGATTTGTTATATGATGAGGTGCATTGAATTTTCAGTAATCAGTAATGCCCGTATTCATAATGAAATTCTACCAAGTGGCTAAATGTTTTTCATACAAAAGTTTCAAAATTTGAATGAAAAAACTTTGCCACTTTGCTACAATTTTATTATGATAACGGCCCTACGATTTTCCTGGTAATGCAAATTAAATTTCATTAGCAGTAAAAATTTACTGAATTTTTTTAGTAATCAGTAAATTTACTGCTTACTGCAATTTTGAATGCAGTACATATACATATACTGCAGTGTGCCCATTTACTAACCATATAAGTTTAATAAAACAAACAAAAACCAACAAATTCATATGTATTTACAATATTGAAAGTTTTGATACTTTTAATTAATTAATTTAAAAAAAGATACTAAAAGCATAAGTACTTCCAACTTAAAAAAAATTTCATTACTAGATGTTTACACATCTCCGCCGTGATCGGACTCACATTGCTTTTTTTTAATGAATGTTTTTTATTTATTGTATTTTCAGATATGAACTAACAATAAGTATTCAAATCCTAATCTAAAATATAATTATTAGGCCCAACCAATGTCGGACATAAGCTTAGTGATAGTTATTAACAATACATAAGTAGTGACAAGCAACAAAAAGAAAAAAAGTTTTTCAAGCAGCTTCCTCATCTGGAGTGTTGAATATTAGAGCCCGTGTATCTCTCTTTTTTAAGCGGATGTGTCCAGTAAAGTTCAAAATATTACGAGCAAGCGGATTAGGATGTGACTCGAGTTTTGTTAGATATTTGCCTGCGTATTTTACAATTTCTTCAGTCACTAGTGGCATATTCAAATCGCGATGTATATTTGAATTTTTGATGTACCATGGAGCCGATGTTATCATGCGTAAAATTTTATTTTGCCTTCGTTGAATTTTCTCTACATTTGAAGCTGAAGCAGTGCCCCATAGTTGAATTCCGTAACACCATATTGGCTTTAAAAGCGACTTGTATATTAAAAGTTTGCAGTCTAGGCTAAGTGTTGAATTTCTACCAATCAGCCAATGTACCTGAGTTAATTTAAGTTTCATTTGTGATAGCTTAGAATAAATGTGGTGTTTCCATGTAAGTCGTCGATTAAGGTGTATTCCAATATATTTCACATGTGAATGTTGAGGAACAACTTGATTGTTAATCCGAATGGGCGACAAGTATCTCTTCGTACGGTAAATGTTACTTGAACACACTTTTGTTCATTTACTTTGATTCTCCATAAGTTTAACCAAAGCTCCATCTGGCTAATGTGTTCCTGGAGTTTGCGGGATGCCTCATCAGGGTTTTCGTGCATACTAAGGCAGGCTGTATCGTCGGCAAATGTGAAAGTATGGATACTACTGCTCACAGGCATATCACAAGTATAAATCAAATATAAAACTGGTCCCAGTATACTCCCCTGTGGCACACCGGATGAAATAGTTTCAGGCCTACTCGTAAAGTCTCCTTCCACAACAGTGAACTTACGGGAAATAATGTAACTTTCCAAAAAATTTAAAATGTTTATTGGTAAGTAAGTCTTCAATTTTAAAATTAGGCCATCATGCCACACTTTATCAAATGCATGGGAAATGTCAGTAAAATAAACTTTTTTTCTTCAAAAGTTCTTCTTATAAATTGAACCAGTCTGTGAGTTTGTTCAATGGTGCTATGCTGACTTCTAAAACCAAATTGATGGTCTGGTATGCACCCACTACTAATTAGAATTGGGGACAATTTTATTTTGAGCAGTTTTTCGAAAAGCTTTGACATAGTTGATAGTAGACTTATTGGCCAATATGACTCACCCTTGGTTAGATCTTTGCCCGGCTTTGGAATCATTTTAACCTTGGCAAGCTTCCAGCTGTGTGGATAATACTCCAGTCGTAAAATGGCATTAAAAATGAACAACAGGATTCTCATTGCAATACGAGGCAAGTTCATCAGCATCTGGTTACTAATTCCATCAATACCTTGAGCTTTCTTCGGGTTGAGTTCGGCAATTAATTTTTGTAAATCACGCGTCTTAAACTTTATGTGTTGAGGGGGTAGAGCAACTACATTCGGCAAATCAGCAACACCAGTACATATGTTTGGCGTAAAAACGCATTTTAAGTGCTCAGCAAATATTTTACCTTTTTCAGTATCGCTTCTTGCTCAACCTCCGGTAGATGTGCGTAGAGGTGGCTTATACTCAACGGGTGTTTTAAGCTTTCTAGTAGCGCGCCGCAAAGAGTAATTAGACGCTGGTGTGACATCAAGACCTTCCAGATAATTTTTAAGAGATGCAGTTTTTTCAGACGCAAGCAACTCTTGGAGTCGTTTAGTGCACTCTTTAAATCTGAATTTATTTTGTGGTGATCTGTGCTGTTGCCATTCCCTTCTAGCTCTCCTTTTTTCACGTACGAGACGTTCAATGTCTGTAGAATAAATTTTATTAAACCCAGTCTGCGGATGGGAGATAATGGCATGTTCAGCAGCCTGTTTAATATTCTCGCTGAGATTGGCAATGTTAGATTCAATATCATCGGATGTTCTAAGCGTAATGTTTTCCGTACAATGACTACTGAGATATTTTTTGAACCCCAGCCAATTAACACGATTGATCATCTTCACATATGGGTCAGGTAAGTTACTTCTTAATGGGCTACAAATTGTAATGATCGTCGGAGAGTGATCGGACGAGAGATCAAGAGAAGCTTGAACTTGAATTAAATCCCTAGAAATATTTTTTATGACGCCAAAATCTATAACATCCGGAATTTTTGTATGTCGGTAGGCCAATAAGTGGGCTCCCCACTCGAAATGAAATCCAAGCCCATTTTTGCAATAGTGTTGAACGATGCTCGGCCTCTGGGTGTAATAAGACGCGAACCCCAGAACGTATGTTTTGCATTGTAGTCGCCAGCTGCTACAAAACAGGGTCCAAGAGATTTGCAGAAATCCTCATATTGATTATCTGTGATTGAAACTCTGGGAGGGGAGTAAATTGATGATATAACAAAATTTGTACAAAAACTTTCAATGCCAATGTTTGTTGGTTGTAGGTGTTATTCACAAATGTTGTCAAGAATATAGTGCTTGAGTCTTGACTTTATTAGAATTACTGATCCACTGCATGCTCTTCCTGTAGGGCCCTTTGTATCATATATAGTGTAGCCATAAATTTTAAAAAGACTTCTCGAAGTCAAATGAGTCTCACATACTAACATTATATCAATATTTTTTCCGTGAGGAAGTGCTCAAGTTAATTTTTATGATGACGAATGCCGTTTGCGTTCCAGAAACATATTGTTAACGTGTTCATGGCTTATTAATTAATGCTTGAAGCAGAGTATTCTGCATTCGCAGCATTTCTTGCATCATGTTACAAATATGTAAGTGAAAATTGTTTCAAGATGTTAATCTTTAAAATGAAATTTTTTATTCAAATCATTACGGTTTTGAAATTTTTTTGAAATAAAAAAAATTGTTAGGTTGTGAATTACAAACACGAAATTGCTTTTTTCATTTTAATTTAAAAATAAGTTTTCAAGCTTTATTCTATTTTGATCTAAGTTAGAATATAAATTTCAAATGTTTAATCTTATTGAAAAATAAGACTAAAACTAAAAGAACGTGAAGACAAATCAAGAAAGATTTGGAAAAGTCTGATATAGATAAATAGATTAATTCCGAAAAAAATAATTTTGAAGAAAGTTAATGGATTTTAGAAATTTATGAAAACGAAGAAAATGGTAGAAAAATGTTGATGAAATTGTTTAACAATTTAACTAAATGCGAGGACACGAGTAGTTTAAAAGTGTGATATCTCAATAGTTTTATCTTATGATCAGTGCTGCCACAACCAAAAAATTTTTACAACCAAAATTCGCTTTAAAAGTTACCAAATAAGAAAAAAATAACCAAATTTCAATATTTAGTATTTTTATTAAATAAAATTTAAAATGCTTATATATTTATAATGTACCGCATGTGTTTTGAATACAGTTAATAATAATAATAACAAAACAAATATAATTCTTTTACCTACATATGTATGTATGTAATAATTTAACGCTTGTACATGTATGTATGTATATGGCTGCGTACAAAAACATGTTTTCTCAAATAACTCACGTGGTTGCACATCTTTTTTTTCGCATACAATACAGTACCCGCATCCATCTCTGTTTTGTAGCAAAGAAAATTCTTCTAACCAGGCAGCCCGAAACTTTCTTCTAGGGCTGTTTATAGTAGCACTATGTTAAAATTAGTGTAAATTCCAGAAATATTAAATGTGTTTACTTTTTACCTAATCTTATCATCACTTTCTGAAATCACATTTTCAATTTCTTGTGACCCGACCGCAGATTTTTTCAACAAGTATCTAGATCTAAAAATATACACACGTAAGTTAATAAATAATTTGTTTTTAAAAGTCAATCCTACATCAAAAATGTTTACCTATCCATTTTCCATTTAATTTCACCACTTTGTGCCGCACTACAACAAGAAATCAAGGTACATGAAGCTGACTTGCAAGCAATAGTTCAATGCTCATTTGTAAGGTGTATACCAGTCGGCAGCTGATTAATTTTTTCTAGTTTAGTTTTCCGTTTTATTGTTGAATTTTGTTTTTCTTCATACGTTTAGTTTTTGTATTTGACAGCCGAACAGTATTTTTGCACAAACAACAACTTACGTGCATATTCTGTATACAAATTTACTTTGTGAAATCTTTTAGTTGAATGTTGCCGCCATTACAAAAGACATGTCATTTCTGTAGTACACAATTGCGATCATTTAGTAAAATTAAAAGCTGTTGACAGTGTTGTAAAAGAAAAGTATTGTAAACTAGTGAGCAGCAATCAAGGCGAATTCATAACAGGTGGCTGCACTAGCGATTTTGGTCACAGCTGTTTTATTTTCAGTTGCCTTGGTAGCAATACTAAAAATTGAAACACATAAAAGTTTAAAAAGTATAACATAAAATATATGCACATGTGTAACACTATTTTTGCAAAAAATAACCAAAATGAGAAAAATATTCACATCTCCACATTAAAGAAAAAAATAACCACTTTTGGTTAGAAATAACCAAAAACGGCAGCCCTGCTTATGATGCATAAACGTTTTATATAAATATAAAACTTTACAGCCAGGCCCACTAACTGCTTTCGACTCGTTCGAGTAGTCGTCTCAGTCACTCACTTTTTTTCGTCTGTGAGGCCCACTATCTATCTACTTATATCGTTCGCTTAGCCTTACGTGTGAAACGTAAGCCATTTAAATATTATTGTTACCATATCAATAAATTCAGAAATTAATCGGCTATTTAAATAAAAAATCGCTAAAACAAGTAAAATCTAGTTTTAAAATTACAACTCTACAGTACTTTACGATGTGCTTAATGACAGAAGAAATGTAAAAAAAAAATAAACAAAAATATTATAAACAGAAAATTTTAAGCAAAACTGTTCCAAAATTTTTATTTTTTTATAAAGTGCGATGGAAATATACATAAATGTAAACAAAAAACAAAATAAACAAAAATATTATAAACAGAAAATTTTAAGCAAAACTGTTCTAAAATTTTTTTTTATAAAGTGCGATGGAAATATCGATGGCAGTATATTTTTTAAGTGATGATGAAGAGGCGGTAGAAATACCTCGAAGACAACTTCGAGATGCTACAAATGTTTTGGACCTGACGACAAACCAGTAAGTAAATAATTAATTATGTATGTATGTACATGTATATAAATACATATACTATAAACTGAAGCAATGTTCTTTTATATGCATTAACTATATAACCTTGCATTATTTTAGATTTGTTGCAAATTTTCGAGTATCTAAAGCAACGGTTTATAGAATTATAAACGAATGCCTCAAGCTGTTTGCAAGTTTCATTTGTCCGGAGTGGATTAAAATGCCCGCACCTAATGAGGAACAGGAAGTCATCCAAAAATTCTTTGAACGCTTCGGATTTCCAGGCGTGTTAGGATGTGTTGATGGAACACATATTCGCATAAAAACTCCGGGAGATGAAGTTAAGCATTTGTACTTCAATAGGAAGGGCTATTGCAGTTTAAATGCAATGATGGTAAATATATGGGTAGTCTAATATCGTTATAGTTTTTAATAAACTTTTTTTATTTTTAGATATGTGATTACAAAATGAGGATAATGTTTGTAGATGCTAGGTATCCCGGCTCCAACCACGATTCATTCATATGGGAGTACAGCGTCGTTAACCACAAATTACAAAATCAATTTGAAACCGGAAGAAAAAATATGTGGATTCTAGGTAATATATACATAAGTATATATAATATGTTTATATACTCATTTATTTATTATGTTGTTTTAGGGGATAGCGGTTATAAATTAAAGCCCTTCCTGATGACGCCATTTAGAAACCCAACAGATGTGTATGAAAGGTTGTACAACCAAAAACATACAAGCACACGAAATGTAGTTGAACGTTGTTTTGGTGTGCTCAAAAATCGGTTTCGGTGTATTCTTGGCTTACGAGGGCTTCACTACACCCCCGAAAAAGCAACACAAATCATAAATGCTTGTTGCGCTGTCCACAATATGCGCATAACATATAAATGCTTTGATGAAGCACTTCAACATTTGGAAGCTAACGTAGATTCCGAAGATGATGCATACAACGCTAATGACCCAGTAGAAACGGCTGCTGTTGCAATTCGACGTAACATTGCAATTAATTTGTAAATTTAATTATTATTATCATTATTATTATTATTATTATTATTATTATTATTATTATTATTATTATTATTATTATTATTATTATTATTATTATTATTATTATTATTATTATTATTATTATTATTATTATTATTATTATTATTATTATTATTATTATTATTATTATTATTATTATTATTATTATTATTATTATTATTATTATTATTATTATTATTATTATTATTATTATTATTATTATTATTATTATTATTATTATTATTATTATTATTATTATTATTATTATTATTATTATTATTATTATTATTATTATTATTATTATTATTATTATTATTATTATTATTATTATTATTATTATTATTATTATTATTATTATTATTATTATTATTATTATTATTATTATTATTATTATTATTATTATTATTATTATTATTATTATTATTATTATTATTATTATTATTATTATTATTATTATTATTATTATTATTATTATTATTATTATTATTATTATTATTATTATTCTTACCTCTTATTATTTTAAACACCATACAAAAAGATCATATTTTCTTATCAGTTTTGTCATTTTAGTTAATTTTATTACATTTTTATATTTTTGTTTCCATAAATTCATTTCTTAAATAATATTGCATAAAATAAAAAAAAATTATCATAAAATAATTTGTTAATTCAAAAAAAAGTAAATAAATTTAAATTATTATATATATATAAAAAACAAATAAAAATAGTTAAACATTACATATCTAAGTAAGGCTTTGGCAAATATTTGAGATCAAAAGTACTCGTATATAAAAAATTTATTATTATTTAGGCTGTTTTAGGCACTTACTTTAAATTATTTGCTAAAATTTCAATTGCCTGCAGCATTTTTAGTTGGATTTCTGATTGTTTTTCCACTGCTTCTGCCACTCGATTCACGGCATCAACCAAGTTTTTCGTAGCTTCAACCTGCTCTTGCGACGTTGAAGCTAACTTTTCACTGGCTGCCAACTGTTGTGAAATTAGGGCATGTTGATTTCCAGCTACCAGCACTTTCTTCTTTTTTGAAGATGATGGTAAAAAAACATTTTCAACATTGCCCTCAAAACTCTTCTGTTGCTGTGTTTGCTGTTGTGGCTGGTTTTTTTTAGTGCCTTTATTTTGATGTTGCCTGGTGGGACTTGCTAGTCTTTGGTGGTGAATCCGTAAGCGCTATGAAGCAGTCATCTATTGAGTCAATAGTCTGCGAACAGTGTGCTTCTGAGTACCCAAACACATCCCCACTTGGTGCTGCAGATTTGGAAAGCGACAGAGTTCGGTCAACTATTTCCTCAATTGAAGACAACTGGTTCATACGATACGGGCCACCACCAGTTGCATTCATTTTATTTTCCGGTACTTTTTTGTTTGTTCGGGATTTCAAGTCAACCCAGGTCTATAAAAATATTCGTTAATGTACTCGTATGTACACACTTACATAAGTATTAAAACATGCAATTTTACTTACCTTCTTCCACTCAACAACAGAACGTAGAGGCGGACCCATAGCATTTAATTTGGTTGTTAGTAACTTCCACTGCTCTTCAAGGGACATCCTACTACTTCCAAATACAAAAAGGCCTCTAGCGAACTCCGGATTTTGCTCCATATGTTCACCTAGAGCTTGTAATTGTCCTGGTGTAGACTTCTTAATGCTGCAATATAAAATATTTATAAGTACCACTTTTTTAACAACATATACATATATATTTATACATTTATATGCATATACATATGTATGTACAAATGTATGTTAATGTAAAAAATATATTACTTACCATTTAGATTGTTCCATTTTTCTTAAATTAATTTTTTTTTCAAATTGCACTTCACTGGTCGCTAATAAAAAAATAAGTGACTTCTTTGACATTTGTTTTCTCTTAGATAGCATATGTTTTTACTTAGCGGGCCGCAAATTTGTATGTAGAGTCTTACGTTATCGTTTTCTTGTCGACTTGTCGAGATAAATGTTGTTAGTGGGCCGCAAATCAGCTGTTTTTCATTAGGTATGCGACAACTCGAAAACGAAAATCATCGTGGGCCTGGCTGTTACTGGTAATTTTTTCAGTTTACCGAATCGGTCTGACATTACTTCGATCGTCAAACCGGCAAACAACTGTATAAACTTTGAACACCGGGTAGCATTTTTATAATGACTCGTTAACTGCAAAATAATGTCTGCAAGTTCTGTATTTTAATTTAGAAATTGCGGATTAGTTCGACAATCTAATCATATACTTTGCGGTAGATCGATTCGGTAGACCATGGATATTTTTTTATATTATTTATGCTCTAAGTATTGATAGGGCGCGGTAAATGTAAATAATGCTTACCAATACTTAAAAATACTGAAAAAAGTGCCTACCTTCAAGCTGTCATAACCGACTAACCGGCAACTACTCCGATGCTATTTTTTTACTTTAATATTTCCAAACACTTTTGAAATAAGAAGACTGGAGCTGTGCCGGACTTGTGGTGTCAGAAAAACTTAATTTGTCATATTTGTCATCACCAGGGTAACCTTGAAAAATTCACTAAAATTAACAAAATGTGCTCTTAAAAATAATATAAACTGACTTTTTGGGAAACAAAAATATATTTTTAATTAATCATAATAATAACATTTGCATGCAAAATAGGAACAAATAATAAAACCAAATAAGCAAAAAAGGAAACAATGAAAAATATTAACAAAGAATTAAGATTTGATTTCAACTTCAAAAGAGATCACAGAAATAAATAATACAAGTTTTTCATTTATAATTGTTATTTTAATTTTTTGTTTGTTTTTTGGTTAAGCAACGTCTGTCTATATGCATTTCGTTCCTGCTTATGGAACTTGTAGTATACTTTAACGCAAAAGATTTTCCAATCAGCTAAAGAACTCTGTATGTTTATAATAAGACTCCTAATACGTTATTGATAATCACAATTTACAAACATAATAAATTTATAAGCCTGAAACAAAACAAGCCAATTTCAAAATTTGTTGGGTTGAAGTCTACTGACGAGTTCCATGAACGAAAACCATATAGACATTGCCTTTATAAAAACTTGCTTATGTTCCCAAGACATTCTTCAAAAATATTTAAAAAATACTTTTTCTATTAACGTCATCCAGTTGTTAGCAGTGTCTTACGGTACTTTTAAAGCAAGTTTTCGACAAAAATGCTGGTCCAATTTCTCTTTGTTTTCTTTTACATTTCGTTTTACAAATTTATCGACAGTCGAAAATCCTAAATATTGCAGCCTCTTCATACGCTTTTTGCATTTTGTAGTCTAGTTTTTGAAATAGAATAATGGACCCTTTTTCTTCTATGAGAAGACGCTAAATAATGATTGATATGTTCATTTTCAGAATCTAGACTAAAGTGTTGATTACAATAATAACTGTTACAAATTTTGTTCAACAAAGCTGTTATAAGATCGTGTTCATCTTCGTGAGATGAAATATAATCGATTGCAATACGTTGTAGGTAGATATGCTAATCGGGATAGGTCTTTAGAAATCCCAGGCTTCGGGATTTAGTGATGTAGTCTCGAAATCCCGAACCGGGACCCCGGGATTTACGGGACTAACAAAATTCTGAAAAAGTTGTGAACAAATGTGCGTCTTTATATTAAAAATAATATTTTTAATTAACAATTAATTTTTTTGTATATATAAAAGTTGCATACAGACGAACATATGTACATACATATGTATGCATGTATGTACTTATATCTGTGGCAATAAGGAAAAAGTGCTTAAGTCATATTTTACTGTTTTTCTGGGCAACACTTTTAAGTGTTCAAGTAGATTTTCAGAGTTGTTTTCTTTTACAGTTAAATTGGGATATTCTCTGTTTAACTTTATTATTTTAAGCAAACGTGGTTCTACACACTATAAATAATACATTTAAGTTGAAATATACTCAAGTATAACCTAAAAAGACAAGCCACCGGTCATAGTGCTGTAACTTAAGCACTTTTTCCTTTTTGCCACAGATATAATTCAGACTTTTAATTAAAATATTAAACACTAATGCCGTTTTCGTTTCTAGAAAAAGTTTCACACTTTTTATTTTTTGCTATAAAATTTGGCGTTCGTGTCATACAATAATTTCTAATAAACTATCTATATCAAAAAACCATTTTATTGCAAATTTTCATTTCATGTAATATTTTTTCCTAGAAAAGATGGCCTTTTCTTTTCTGTCGAGATAAGCTGATTTTGAGTTAATTGTGCCTCCATAATCTGCATATTCGAAAGTATACCTTGTTAAAATATCAATCAATTTGTGTGATTTTTCAGGAAGTTATAGAGCTATGACTCGCGATTTATCTTTTTTAGAATTCTAATCTCATTTGGAATAATAGCTTCATTTAAATTATATTTTGGTATATTTCAACTTAAATACAGTTGAACCTCGATTATCCGGGCCTCTATCAACCATCTACATCTATTATCCGGCAAGCTGTCACTTTGTTTCTTGACCTCCATGAACCGTGCTTTTACCTCTATTATCCGTGCTTCCATTTTATATACTTCTATTAACCGTGCTATACATCTATCGGGTGTTTTTTTAAGAGGTATAGAACTTCGAATTGAAATAAAACACAAGAAAATCGTTTTAATGTCCATCAATTTGGCTTTATTGGAGGGATAATTTTATGTCATTATTGTTTAAATATGATTTCGGGCATGTGGCCGCCGCGGCTGGCTCGAATAAAGCCAATTCTACAGGTCCAATTTTCAACCACTTTTTCGAGCATATGGGGCCGTATGTTGGCAATAACGCCACGAATGTTGGCTTCCAAGTCCCCTAACGTTTCTGGTTTGTTGGCGTAGACGAGCGACTTCACATATCCCCAAAGAAAATAATCCAATGGTGTCAAATCACACGATCTTGGTGGCCAATTGACAGGTCCATTCCGCGAAATTATGCGCTCATCGAATGTTTCCTTCAATAAATCGATTGTGACGTGCGCTGTGTGGCATGTAGCGCCGTCTTGTTGGAACCACAACTCATCCACATTCATGCCATCCAATTCGGGAACAAAATAGTCGGTTAGTCGGCTCCAATTGCTGTGCACGGTGGCGAATCGATTCATTCGGGTCCTCTTCAACACTTTGCTCTACAGCGGCAATTGTTTCTTCGGTGCGCACTGTTCGATGTCTCTGCGATTGCGTATTATCACACAGAGTAAACGTAGTGCGAAAACGATCCATGGTTAACCGAATTAATTGCTCTGATGGACGATTATGTTGACCATAAAATGGACGGAGCTTGCGGTAAACTTCGCGAACTGAACCATTATTTTCGAAATAAATTTGCACGATTTACAAGCGTTGTTCTTTTGTCAACCTGTTCATGATGAAATGGCAAACCAAACTAAATATTAATCACTTGACAGCTGACAAAATGGCCGCCAGTTAAAAAAGTGATGCCAACTTAAAGTTCTATACCTCAATAAAAAACACCCTTTATTATCCGTGTAAAAAATTAGATTTAATGTTTTAATACAAACCAAAATTTTATGTTTTATTTACAATAATATGTACACTTTGTGCTTTTATATAACATCTATTATCCGTGTATCAACTGTATATTAATTATAGTGTAAAGAACAATATTTGCTTAAAAACTAACGATTAACAGAGGATTTCTCGATTTAACTGTAAAAGAAACAAATGTCTGAAAATCGACGTGAAAGTTCAAAAGTGCTCTCCTGCAAAATAGTAAAATGTGACTTAATCACTTTTTCCTTTTTGCCACAGATAAACATATATTATCTATATATTATTACCTACTATAATATTATCTACTACAATATTCATTCAAAGCAAATTTTTTATTTTAACTTCTTATAACAGGGAGTTTGTAATAATTTTTAATATAAAAGACAGTCAAAAACATTATTTATGCAAAAACGGAATTCAGAAAAATCCCGGGCTTTAAATTTAAAAAATCCCGGGATTTCCAGGCTCGGAATTTCCCGTTTAGCATCTTTAGTTGTTGGGAATTGTATATTTTATAACAAATTTTAATGTTTCCAAAAATATTTTGAACGTCGATAGCACTATTTTTTTATTAACAATACAACGTGTGTTGATAGCACAAACACAATTTATAAAAAAAATTGTTTTAGAAATATATGTATGTATATATTTTTTTAAATTAATATGAAATGTCCAGTTAAGTCAGGGAACACGTTTATGTTAAAAACTATTTTGGTCAAAAGTGCAGATAGCAGTTTTTGAATATAGACCCTCGATATATTATTTGAATGCAATTCGGAACAATTTGCATAAATACATACATACATACAAACACATTTGTCAGCATGCACGCTGAAAATATAAAAATTTTGTTTTTGGCAGAACATAAAAAATCGAAATAAATTCGAATTTTACCTGAGCGAATAAAAAATGTGGCCGACGCACAACACACGCATACACACATTTGCTTTTAGTTTTAAATAAATAAATAAAAAACAAGTCAACCCACGCATAATTTTCCTTGTTTCATAATAAGTAATTGTATATATGTGCCCTTTATTATGAAAGTGATCTAAGTCTACATCCGGTGCATTTTTGCTTCGAAATATTAAATAAATCTTAAAGAAAACTTTAATGAATATTTAATAAATATTAAATAAATTTATAATAATCGAGACTAGTATAATTCTAAACAAGGATGATGCATAAAATAATAAATAATAATTCAAGAAATATATATAAGACTTCGACCACTTTTATAATTATGGGCACATATGCAAACATATACATATGTATGTGTTTGTATATTTGTATACATATTTGTGTAAAAGTTTTTTAAATGTAAATACCCCAGTAAAAAATAGGATCATCCAAAGAGTAATCTTGTAGCGCTCCTTTGCAAGCAATGGATTACTCCATTAAACTCCGGATCTCATTGGATTTTTAACACAGCATGTCCGCAGACACGAGTACTCCTATTAAGCTCCTTATGGACGACAGAGGGAGTAATCGTTTTTGTCTCCTAAAAGAGCATAAAGGGAGTAAAGATTCATATAAAAGAATTTTTAAATTTCTTTGTTAACTAGTCGTCTTAAATGACGCTTAGAAACTAAATTTTGACACATTCTTAACAATTTGTTACTATACCCGTACCTTTTCGCTTTTTTTTAATAACACGTCTTTCACTTTTTAAAACTAAACTGACTAAATAGAAAAACAACACGAAAACATCAACAATTAACAGTTATGTCAAAGAAAAAGAAACCAAAAACGAACTGATACATCCCTCCTTGATCCATTTGGAGTATTAAGCGAGGCATAAACAAAAAAAAAAGTTTCGATAGCTCGCTTATTACTCCAAATGGACGAACAAGTCATTACTCCTTTATTGCTCGTTGATGGATTAATCCATATATTTTTTACTGGGTACGTCATGATTTTTAAATGTATGCACGTAGCATGTATTATATTAAACCAATAATAAATGCTGTCGTACTATAAGCGAAGCACGATGGATGTATTGGTGTATGTGTATATCAGTTGTAACAAGCGATGTCGCAAGACAGCTTGTCTGTAATAAACACTCAAAAGAAGTACTGTTGATTAGTGTATGCTTGTTATTTTTCATATTGTACGTTTGAGTGTGTGTGTAATATGTAGATGGTAAGCTATTATGTGATTAACCGCATACAACTAATGTTAATGCATGTGTGTGCATTTGCATGTGCGCAGAAAAATAAAAAATCATACACACATACATGCATGACGTTTTTGCAAGTATCACAAATTCTTCCGTCACGAAGTGTTTTCTTCTTTACTCTTATACCTACAATACGCAAACAAATTTCTTGCAAACAGTGTTGTTAACGTTTGTTTTATAAGATTTCGCTGTAGTAAAGCATTTCAAAAATTCCTCATGTCTTGAAAGTTTTTATAAAATGTCTTATGCAGGAGACTAGTGTATATATATATATTTATATACATGTATATATAAATTTTCAAGAGATAAAATAATGTCCGCACCATCTACCACTTCTTATTGTACTTAAAAATATTTCTATTTCAAAACGCTTTCATTCTCACATATCTCAAAAAATGCATTCTTGTAGTTAATAATGCAGAAATAATCTTCTATAAAAATTTCATATAATTTAATTAATAGTTTTATTAATTAAAAATGAGTGCTTACACTTCAAAAGTTTTCAAAATCTGAGTTAAATTTTATTATGCAATATTAAAAGCAGGTTATAAAACCAAAGCCCTCTTGATAACTTCAAGATGGAATAAGGTAGTAAAGACAGTATTAATACACAAGGGATGTTAGATCATTACAATAACAAATATTTTTAAATCTTCATTGAGAAAACTTTAACCTTATTTTCTACAAAATAGCGATAAATGTACTTATGTGCAATAGAATTAAATTTATTGAAATAAATACGTATGTAATTCTTTTTATAAAACTCGTTTTATGTTTATTCCTCTGCAATTAATAATGTATTATTTAAATGTTAGTGGAATTCACAACACATGCTATCAGTATTTTTTTGCATACTACTATTACTAGGGGTTACCTTTTTTAGGCAAGGGATAGTGATAGAGAAGGCAGGTGCTAAAGGAAGAGATAGAGGAAAGTTTCATTCTTGTACAAATCTGCTATTTGGACGTTTTCTTAATAATGCAGTGTTGCAACGCTTCTGGTGTTAAATGAGGCGTATTAATTATTTTGATGCTGTGTTTAGTAGCCATTTTATTGGTTGTTTTACTTCGCCGATGATTCTGCTACACAACGAAGGAGGCCGCTCTGGTGTTACATTAGGATTAGTATCTGCTTAAGTCGGTATAGTTCAGTGACCAGTGACTATGCCTTCATCACTTGAACATTCCTACAACAACTGATACAAAGGGACACTAATGTACATCAGAAAAATGCGTGGTGTTGTTATTTTATTGACTGTTGGATACCGGGCTCGATCCCATGTTTTGTACTCAACGTACTAACTACTTCAGCCAATGCCGCCCTCAAGTCGTGATTTTACTCAAGCACTTTGTTGCCACAAAATTATAAACCCAAAAAGAGAGTTAAAATTTTTTTTTTGGGAATTTCGTGTGAACTCTACTATTATGTAAATGTGAGTGCATTCACATATGCTTTAAGGCTTAATTAGACATGCCATACCTACTTATGGCCAACAGCAATAATGCTATATCCATATCCATAATCACCAATAGTTAATAATAATAATTTTTACTTTCAACAAGCTGACAGCTTTAAATAATTTAATTTGAATACTTCCTTTTTTTTCTACTGACGAGTTCTTAAGCAGAAGCAAAATGCGTTTAGACGTTGCTTAACCAATAAACAAACAAAAATTCTTAATATAAATAGCTACATTTGCTTAGATTAAAATTATCTTTATTGTTTTTCTTTGATTTTTAAGGTAAACAAATTGTGTGCATGTGTGATTCTGAAATGAAATAAATCAATTACAACACACAGGGGCGTGAAACTACAAAAAGGCGGTAAAAAGTTCAAACCTTTAAACTACTATCATGCTTATTCACAGAAAAAGTCTTAAGTCAGTCACTTTTGTTATGACTGAGTTCCATATTTAATATTTATGTTAAATGCAAATTATGACTATAAAATTTATGACATTTGAATATTGAATGAAGTTAAATAAAAAATAAAAAAATTTAAAAAATTTAAAATCTTTGGGTTGAAGTCTACTGATGAGTTCCATATATGGGATCAAAATGCATATAGACAATTCTTAACCATAAAAACAAGAACAAATTTCTTAAGAAAAAATCGAAAATATAATATAATATTGGAAAAATTTTACTCGGTTTTTAACACAGCTTGTTTTTCTATTACTTGTGCAAATTTAACATTTAACAAAAAGGAGCTATTAGCAAAAATGTCTCATATCGGATAGTCCTTGAAAGTGGGGACTGACTCATTGGCTTCAAATAGTTTTTTGAAATGGGCTTTTTGTATGCTCCATCGGCATACAAACAATGTAGATACGAATTTTACTTATAATGTCATTTGCATTCTTAAGTCATCGAAGTGTCTTAAGATTTTGATTATTTTTCTGCAGATTGTGTTATTCACAATGTTAAAGTTATGAATATTTTTCAGTTACAGTACTTTCTGTGAATAGGCATGTAAATCGATTTCGACGAAACCAACAGTTTTGAAAAAAAAAATTTTTTTGAGCCATTATATTTGGAGGTACTCTCTTGCGAGACAAGGTAACTCCAAAAAGTTTCAAAGTTGGTGTTAAAATTTTTTCCGAACTTGTCACTTTGTAATATTCAACCATAGCTGTTAAGTAATGCTTAGTAATCATAATGATTAATAATTTGATTACTTTTTTTTAAAGGTGAAGTAATGATTAAATTACGATTATATTCAGTTTCGTACTTATTAATCGTGATTACGATTACTAATAATGGAAATGTAATCAGAATTACTTGAAATTACTACAAAATAATCAAAAAGAATCAAAAGTATTAAAAAGTAATCCAATTACTTCTAAGGATTACTTTTAATTCTTTTTGATTATTTATTAAGTTTATTGAATTTCACTAATATCAAAATTTAAAATATTTAATAATTTGACAAATGCGCAAAATTTTGAGGAAAGCTTGAAAGATATCTGTAGATAAATTTTTATAGTCTTTCAAAAAATTGGCGTGTATATGTTTTTTTTTCTTTTGTGATTTTCAAAAATATTTTTTGTGAATTCTCAAATCATTTTTTAAAAGTCTGTGAATAAGATAAGAAGTTTGTGGCTGTTCAAATTGTGTGGTTTGAAGTCTACTGACATTTTGTCGAAGCGACTATGAAACGCATACAGACAATGCTTAACCACCAGCAAAAAATTTCACTTTATGTTTTTCTTTATATTTTTTTCTCAGATTGATATTATTAATGTTGTTATATAAACGAATATGTTAAGAATTTCTTGAACAAAAAACATTTAAATATATAAATTTCGTTAGAACTTTTTCAAAATAAAGTAATCTTAATTCAGAATGTTTGAAAATAATCAAAAAGAATCAAAAGTAATCTTTGAAATTAATCGGATTACTTTTTGATTAATTTTGATTCTTTTAGATTATTTTGTAGTAATTTCAAGTAATTCAGATTACTTTTCGATTTAAGTAATCGTAATGAATTATTTATCAGCAATTATTTTGACGGCAATTACATAATCATTACAATTCTTTTTAAAATGTAATCTAATTGATTACTAATAATAATCGTAATTTAACAGCTCTGTTTTCAACCGATGTGAATAATTTTTTTAATAGAGCAATCAACGAAACATATTGAAGCTATTATTTTATCTCTTTTTGATTTAAAATTATTTGACTTTAAAATTTTTTGTTTTGTTGTTAGTCCATGATTTTTTTTTTGCTCTTTCATACATAACTTGATTGTTATGTAATAAGAATCGTTTTTTATTGTTTTTAAAAGCTGACTTTATGTAAATTGATACGCAAAAAATTATTTGGTATTTAAAAAATTGTAGTAAAGAATAATTTTAAACCTGAATTTAAAAAAAGCTTTATTTACTTTTGTGAAAAAAAAGTATTTATATATTTCTTTGTTAATTTTTAATTATCAGATATTAAAAATATTTTGATTGTTACTGTTAAGTAAATTGTATGGATTTTTCAGGCGCACCCTAATTTTAGCATTGGTCTAAAAAAAAACATTTCTTCCAAAAAATAAAATTTTTAAGCGTGGCAAAAAATTGCACTAACGCCCTTGTAAGATTTTTGTTTGTTTTTTATGATTAAAAAATTTGTGTTTTCCGGGGATTTCCAGCACTTTTTATCGGAATCCGGGAAATATTAAAAAAAGAAATAACTGACAACTTTAAATTTAGAAAATAGCCGCTTTCACTGTGGCATTTGTGTAAATTTATTGTGAGCAGCGGTTTTTTTTTAAACAAATTTTGTCAAATTGATTGATGTTCTCAGTGTAATTTATTGAAATCATTATTATCTTTTTTCTTTAAAAAAAAGTGAACATGTTTTAGATGGAAAACTCGATCTACTGATCTGTTTTCGATCTCAAACCTCGATTATCTTTGTTTTTATTAACTGTGTTGTTGATCTCATATAGGAGTAAGAAAGTTTTTCGTGTTGGAAAAAACCTTTAAGGAATTTAAAAACTAAAAGTAAAAAAATAATGTGTTTTTATTAGTAAAACATAACATATATTTTAGTTAGTGTTTTAATAAGCCTTCTTATCAAATTTGTGTTAATGCATAGCAAATTTGATTTTTATTATTTCTGGGTAGCAGATTACACGGGATTTAAAAAAATACATTTTCGTACATAACGAAAGTTAAAAAGTTTTCTTATGCCTTAAAATTTTTTTCTAAATATTTTTTTTTTTTTGCTTTTCGCCTATATTTTTGATCTTTATTTCTTTGCTTCAAATGCTTCTTAATTTTCTCTACGTAATCACAATAGAAGACGTAATTAACTATTTAATATTATATCTTGTGTATACTAGGGATGTAACGAATACCAGTTTGGCGAATGCGAATGCGAATACTAGATTTTATTTTGTGCGAAAGCCAATGCAAATGCGAAAGCCAATGCAAATATTACAATACGTTAAAAAGTCAGATGAAAATAAATTTATATTAGAACATAAAGTTGTGTTACGAGTATACACATAGTTATACTATATATACCACTTGAGTCTTGAATTGAGCAAATATTTATTAATTTATTAAAAATACAAATTCATAAACAGAAATTATGAAATTAATGAGTGGCACTTGTGTCGTGTGGTAATTACAACGAACAATGACTAGTTAATATTGTTTGCTTTTCAAATTTAATTGCACGAAGTAATAAATGGTTCTCAACACATTTTTCAAAAGTTTGAACACACTAGTCTTAAGTAGAAAATACTGCTGCCGAAAATAAACTGCCTTTTCTATTTCAAAAGCTGAAAAATATTTCCAAATACCGCACACAGGGACAAATTGAAAATTAAGTGCAACAAAATTGTTTACTTCATATGAATTCAATAAACCTTAATAAAACCAGGTACCTGAAGGTTTTTGGGGTAGCTGATTACAAATCTGATGTTAGTTTAAAAAAATTTTAAATATGGCCTACAATTGTTAAAAATTTTATCGAATTCCCTTAAAACTTATTACACGGAAATTAGGTGTACTACCTAAGGAATATATGCTCTATTTATTGAAAAGGCAAAGGGGGGGACCACTACTTGATTTTTTACACTTACTAGTAGTTGTGTTTTTAACTTATATGGAAAAGTTGTGGAACTGTTTGGAACTTTTTTAATAGCTGTAGATAAAGTAAATTTTTCAATATATTTCATAATAAAAACAATATAATATATCTAAACTACATATAATTCTTGTTTTAATAATAACTAACAAATTAAATACCTGATGCTTAGTGTTGTGAATCATAACTGAACAGCCCTCGTACCCGTGCATTGCACTAATTTGTTGATGCAGCAATAACCAGTTCATTCACTTGGTTACTTCTTATTTTCTTTGCGCTGACAAATTGTGCAATATCGATGTTTCGTAATTGGGTCAAAAGCTTAATAATAGTTATGAAATAAGTTATTTTCTAGTTAGCATAATAAAATTAATTATAAATAAAATATTACTTTAGAAATATATTAAAATTTTGTTGTAAATATATAATAAAAAACAAAACAAAAGTGTTTTCTTGAAATTATCCACAATATTAGAAATATATTTTAAAAACTTTAAACTGTAAATTTACAAAAAATTGTGGAGGGCAGCAATAATAAACGCCATAGATGCTGCTGACAGGTATAAGGGCGTGTAACAGATACTTTGCACGCACATACAGACTAATGTGATGCGATAAAAATAATTCGTCACAAAAACATAAATGTGAAAAACGGCCAAGTTCCTATCCAAAATTTCGGCCATTAAAAGTTGTGAGATATAAATTTTAACCAAGTTCTTCTTTGCCACAATACCTAACACAAAAATATATTGTTACGTAAAAATATTCCTACAGGGTTAATGCAAAGAACTATCTAGAAGTATTTAACTAAAGCACTAAACGTACACACATATCAACGTGCAAACACTATAGCAACAACAATAATTGTATACATAGTTACAGACATACACACATACAAATAAAAGTTCGAGCACTTTTATGGTAACCACCCTGTACTACCAGTAGCACACCGCATTGCTAACACAAGAGTCGTTGCTTTGAAATTCAAAAATAACGGCCAATCGAATTATCTACAAACGCCTAGAAGCAGCAACATGAATTTTCCCCATTGTGCTAGAGGACTGTTTGAACATCTGGCTACCAATAGTAAATGACAATGCAGATGGCATCATGCATAGATGCCATTACTAAGTACAGACATGTTATTACGTCACCTATCAGGTGAACATTCGAGAACCGGTTCCTGTACTATAAAAAGTGGCAGCATGTGCGGGAACAGATCAGTGCTAATCAGAAAGTAGTCAAGTTCAGACCTCGTTGAAAGTGGATAATAACGATAAGAAGTAGTTAAGTAAAGACAATTTGTAATTTGCTTCGTTAAGAATAAAAGAAAAACAGTAGCAAATAAAAATTGTGTGTTATTTATTTTTATTTTTGAGCAATCAAAAGAATTCACACGTTTAATAAAAGTTAAACTTAACAATATTATGTATGATATAAATTTGTAATCGTAAGGGTGTCATATAATTTCTAGATAATCTGCCATCTTGACAACATTTTTATCAATATAAAGAAATAAACATTTATACATTATTATCTCCTTTTTTAGAAAGGAAAAAATATTGCCAAGTTAGCTGATTATCTAGAAATTATATGACACCCTTACGATTACAAATTTATGTCATACATAATATATTTCTGTGTTAGGTATTGTGGCAAAGAAGAACTTGGTCAAAATTTATATCTCACAAATTTTAATGGCCAAAATTTTGGATAGGAACTTGGCCGTTTTCACATTTATGTTTTTGTGAGGATCTGATTACTTTTTGAAAAGATTTCTATAATAGCACTTTTTAAACTTAAAATTTGTAGTGTATTTTTTTTTCTAGTCATGATCACTGTGCCAGTGGAAAATGGCAGAGGTACATAAAAAAAATGGGTAAGAGTGTGATGGGTGTTGAATTGTTGACCTTAAAAATGCACTATTGTGTCATTACAACGGGTCGCCAGTGTGTATGCAATTTGGTAAGAGGCGACTGGAAGAAACATGTAAAATACAGTGTAAATTTTACTGGGCATGACCCCGCCTATTTTCTCAATATTTTTACATGTTAAATAAAGTGTGCTTAGCCGAAGTTCATAAATCAAAAGGATATGCCCAATGTGTATGCAAAGTTTCAATAGGGTAGCTGGTGCTTTTAATTTTTGGATTTTCTGATTGATTAAATCAATTACTATTTGTGCACAAAATGTCAGCTCTCTATAGTATAATATTACGTAAAATTTTCATGAGCCTGGCCCCACTGACTTTTATATCTGCTAGTGCTTATAGTTCATGCAAAGTTTGGTATTAAAAAGTTAATAAGAAATACCTGAGTACTAAATTAAAAACTGCTGAGCCGAAGTACCTGAACGAAAAAGCTAAGATTTATGGGTGAAGTCACGGCTACTTTTCAAAATAGGGATTTTTTTTTTTTTTGATAAGTGCAATGTGTATGAAAAGTTTTAATAAGATGTATGTTAATTTTGAATTTGAAGTGCTTGTTTCCGCCCTCTAATAGCAACTTCTGGGTTTTCAGACTTTTCTTAGTGATCTCTTATCTAGATTTATTTGTGTATCAAATTTAAGATCGCTAGTGCGAATTGGAGTTTTAACGTCGTGGCCCCGCATACCGGGTAAAACTTTTTGGTTTTAATATTTTCCCATTGGCTGACGGAGCTACACATACTAGTATATAAAATGTCAGCTCTCTAGCGCGAATTATATCTTTAGGTTTTAGCAGCATTACCTCTCCTGACTATTCCTAACTCAAAATTTTGTTGTGAGCAGCACTTATAATTCATGCTAATTTTCTTCTAAAATATGCTAGACCGATGTAGATTAAACACAAAGCTAACACTTTATGGGAGTGATCACGCCCAATTTTTAAGGTGATGCAAGATTTCACTAAATTGGCTTGAATTAAAAGCTGTATATTAAGTATTTAGTTAAAAACAATATTAGCGTGGCCCCGCCCATTCTGGTAAAATTTTTTGGGTTTTAAAATTTTTCTAGTTTGTTTCTCACTTAGACCTACTTGTATATCAAATTTCAGCTCCTTAGCGCAACTTTTAATTTTAAAGTTTTATGGGCGCAGCCCCGCCTCTCTAACTAAAAATTTCGGGTTTTTAGACTTTTCTAGTTGGTTTCTCACCTAGACCTACTTGTATATCAAATTTCAGCTCTTTAGCGCAACTTTTAATTTTAAATTTTTATGGGCGGCGTTACGTCCAAAGTCAAAATTTTTTTGGGTCCGTGCTTATTATTCGTATCTAGTTTCGTTATAAACGGATAATAATAGCTAGATAAATAGTATATCTAAATATGCTGAGCCGCAGGGCATTAAAATGAGGTTTAAATTGTATGGGCGTGTTAACGCCCACTTTTTTTTAGGGTTATTTATAGCCTTGCATTACCGCAGTATATATGCCGAATTTCAATAAAATAGCTTCCATGAAGCGCCTTAGATTAGCATTTTTAATTCTGACTTTTATGGGCGTAGGACCGCCCTCCTGGCTAAAATTTCCGGGTTTTCAGATTTTTTTATTTTATTTCTTACCTAGACCTAGCTCTGTATCGAATTTCAGCTAAATAGCACAAATTTTAATTTTTATGGGCGTAGACCCGCCCTCCTGGTTAAAATTTTGGGGTTTTCAGATTTCGCTGGTTCATTGCTCACCTAGCTATAGCGGAAGTGCTTCATCAGTTTGATAAGTGTGTCAGTGAGTATGTCTTAAATTATGCACTTTTTGCACCTCTATATCTCCGGAAGCTATCATTGTAAAACTTTCAAACTTCGCATATGAGGTTATATGAATCTATTCTAATTATGGTTTAAATTTGATAATTTTACGGTAGCGGGGAACAAAGTTATGAGGGGGGTAAAAACAGCTCGAATGGCTTCGTGTAAATATACTGTTACGTTTTTCTCTCTATAAAAACGCTTTTCCGTAGATCCGAAGACTTGCAAATGAATACAAGAACCGAGTGTAGTAATTAGGGTTAAGAATGATACAAGTTTTATTTACAAATACACTTATACTAAATTACTCAAGAGCTTATATAAACTAATACAACTTAAACTACTGAATTACACACAAATATTCACAACTGGTTACCACTACGCCTTCCTCGCTGTGGTTTACACACGTCTCTTATCTGGCTGCGCAAGTATTCACGTGACACCTCTCTGTCTGCTGCCGTCGCTTACGAGACTCTCTCTGTCGTCACTCACAGTTGATACACCAATACCTCTTTGTCTGCTGCTTGTCACACACGGCACTCACTCTGCCGACACTCACAGTTGATACACCAATAAAGACTCACTGGCTTTACTTACACCCTTATACACGTCTATTCGCTGCGCTGTTCCCTTTACTCCAGTCGACACGATAGACTCCACAATAATCTCAGTTCCACGACAGACTATTATTAATTCACAACTTAATTATCAACTGACTTGTTTACTTGCAAATGACTGACATGTTCGTAACTGACTCACAACTGCAACTAACAAACTCATTGGCTGCGTCACCGCTTTTTATACTCCACACAAATACCACCAGAAGTTTCAAGCAATGTTTAGACGATCATTATCATCTTATATGCTGCCTAATTAAGTTCATGTGGTAACTATGTACATACATGTGCATATGCGTACGTGTGTACATAATTAACTAAGCAATACACGGTGGTTGTTTATCTTTTACTTTTTCATTTGAATTAGCATGTATGTATGTGTGTAAATATGTGAATCTTCTTAATAAGCAGACGCTTTTTGTTGTTGTTGCTTTTGCTTGTTTACGTGTTACGCACGCTTATTTAGTTGTTTGCTACTATACTAGATTATTCGTTACATTGACCCTGTAGGAATATTTGCGCGTAACACTTACATTAACCCTGTTGGAATATTTTTGTGTAATGCTGCTTAATCTTGTCGACGGCCATTTTCGTAACAATACACACTGCGTGCATTGGCCAGAACTTGGCCTGGCGCCAAATACTTATAGGTTGATAGCTGATAGTTGATAGCGTACTGGTATATAGAACATATTCACCCCTATCATGAAGATTTTTTTCCATCGAAATATTTCAAGTAATTTTTAAGCATTTACCTTTATATCAATCCTAAAATTTACATTTAAAAATAACACCTTGAGTAAAAATCATAACTATTCTTCGATTCAAACAAAAACATATACATACATACGTATATGTTTTTTTATGGCATTTTAAAGATGTTATTTAATATTTTTTCATTAAATTCTTAAGTACGGTTTCAACATGTTATACATATTTTTAACTTTTATATATAGCGATTTTTTAACTGTTGCTTATTAAATATCTATATACATATCGACCCTACCACGTCAAACTATACAATATGCAAATTTGAACTTTCCAGAAGAGCACGAATACCAGTCAATTATTAATTTAAAGTCGGCGTATTCCTTAAAATGCAGAGCTTCAAATATTTCTTATTCAGTTATTTGTCGTCCATTAGAATTTCAGCATTCTTAAGCGAGGCATATCGTATAAATTCGTATAAATTCCGAGTACCAAGATAACGAATCTAAAAAAGCAATTTTACATATTGGATAGTTTTATGTGGTAGGAACGATATATAGAAGTTGTGATGCGTTCAATACCATTGTGTCGGTCTTGGCCATCATAGAGATAATAATTGAAAATGAATCGCTTTACAAATCAATGTGAGAACACTCCACTGATAGAAGTATTTGGTACGACAAAGTTGACTAAATGGCGTATATGATAACTTCTACATATGGTTTGTCTGTAAACTCCGATTTATGAAAGCAAATTTAACATTTTCTTAAAGTATATGAAAAACTGGCATTAAAAAAATATCTTACTAGTCACTGCGTAGAAAACATTCAGCTTAGATCATGCGATGATATTGAATTTAACATTGCCAATCTTAACGAAAATATTTAACAGGCTGCAGAACACGCCACTACCTCCTATCCGCAGACCGGCTTTAACAGAATTTATTCTACAGAAATTGAAAGTCAGGTATGTGAAAAAAGGAGAGCTAGAAGAGAATGGCAACAACACAGATCACTCATAAATAAAATCAGACTTAAAGAATGTACGAAACGACTCAAAGAGCTGCTATTGTCGGAAAAAACTGCATTACTGGAAAAATATTCAGAAGGTCTCGATGTCACGTCAGCATCTAATTACTTTTTATGGCGCGCTACTAGAAATCTTGAAAGATCCGTTGATCTTAAATCACCACTGCGCACTTCGACCGGAGGCTGGGCAAGAAGCGATAGTGAGAAAGGTAACTTATTTGCTGAGCTTTTAAAATCTGTATTCTCTCCCAATTCATGTACACAGAGAAAACAGATTCGTCGTGACAACCGAATTTGTTGCCAATTGAATTTTGGCGGTTGCAGCAACTATCATAGAATTCTGTTATTTCGACTGAAATTTTCTTGTGGTACCACTATATTTTAATTATAACCCTCAACCCAATAATTGCAGCAACAGAAAAAATTGTTTGACAGTATGGAATTTGAAATAAATGTTTTTCTTGCTACCGAAAATTTGGTTAATATAATTAAAACAACATCATAATTGGTACCTGTAAAAGAAAAATTGGCCTTCCTTGCTGAAATAAAAATAAACAATAAACGCAAATAAAAATACACAACTTAAGAAATTTATTATTTGACATATTGTCATAAGTTTATTTTAATTGAAATTTATTTCCTAATGGTGAAGCATGTCTATATACATTTCTTCAACCACACATTTTTAAAAGCCACAAACCTGTTATCTTATGCACAGACTTTCAAAAACCATTTGAGAATTCACAAATCATAATATCTTTGAAAGTCACAAAAGTTAATTTTTCAATTTGCTGCTATAAACTATGATAGTAAACACAACCTCTAGTTAGTTGCACCAACTGATTGAAAGTTTTTATTTTAATTTTAATATAGAACGACAATTTTTTAGTTGCTAATACCAAAAGTTGGTAGTAAAATCTAATTTGTAATATTTTATTCGGTTGGGTTAACCAATCAGTTAATTAGTCACGACAAAAGCATACGCTCGGTTGATGCAATCAATTTAAGTATTGTCACAATTATATCTTTGTTACAATTATGCCCTTATGGCAATGAACATGGATTGTTTTTTGGATTAACAGAAAATTGATAGCGTGAACTGAAATATACTTAATGCAAATGATATTTTATTGGACTAACCGTTTTCCAACCAATCTTTTTTCTGGGTGTAGGGGTGCTGCTGATTTATTGAGTCTAGTTTCTCTACCCCCTCGTCCCTTAAGGTTTAAGATGCGTGAAGTACAAAAAGTAATTGCTGAACTGAACCCGAATAAAGCTCCAGTTATTGATGGCATTATTAAAAAAATGCTCATGAACTTGCCTCATATTGCAATAAGAATCCTGCTATTTATTATTAATGCTATTTTAAGAATGCAGTATTTTCCACATAACTGAAAACTTGCCAAGATCAAAATGATTCCAAAGGCGGGCAAAGATCTTTCCAAGACTGAGTCATATAGGCCTATGAGCTTACTATCTACAATCTCAAAGCTTTTCGAAAAGCTGCTCATGACTAAATTGTCCAAAATTTTAAACTGATAATGAGTGCATCCCGGACCATCAATTTGGTTTTAGAAGTCAGTATAGCACCATTGAACAAACGCATAGATTGGTCCAAGTTGTAAGAAGAACATTTGAAGAAAAGAAGTATTGTTAGGCTATCTTTATTGATGTTTCTCAGGCGTTTGATGAAGTATGGCACGAAGGCCTAGTTTTAAAATTGAAAACATATCTGCCAATAAACATTCAAAAGCTTTTGGAAAGTTATATTATTGATAGGAAGTTCACTGTTGTGGAAGGAGAGTTCACGTATGATATATACTTGTGAGATGCCTGTGAGCAATAACATCCACATTTCTACATTTGCCGATGATACAGCCTGTATGAGTATGCGCAAAAATCCTGATGAGGCATCCCGCAATCTCCAGAAACACATTACCCAGCTGGAAATATGGTTGAACTTATGGAGAATTAAAGTCAATGAACAAAAGTGTGTCCATATAACGTTTACCCTAAGAAAAGATACTTGTTCCCCCATTCGAATCAATAAATAAATACATGTATTAAAAAAAAATATTGTTAATATTTTAATATTATTATTGTTTTAAAATGGTTTGAAAGATCTTCTTTATGTTTATGTGAACATAAGATATTACAAATCTTTAAATATTTATACAAAATAGGCATAATTTGTAATACTTATTTAACACAATCCTGTATATTTGTACAAATATTTATGGGGGTAACACTGTTAACCTTTTTTCATTTTACTTTCTGAAAACATAAAAAATTTACTTTCTTCAAAAAATCGTTGGAAGCTGACTGGAAATTAAAAACAATGTGAATGTGGTAGTGAACAAATTGGATTGTATTGTTACATTCTTGCAATTAGTTTCATGTGTAAGTGGTGGGTTACTGAGAGTCGACTGTATTATATTTTTTTTTTTAATGCATGTTTTTTTTTTTTATTTATTGTATCTTCAAATATGAACTAACAATAAGTTTTGAAATCTTAAATCTATAAAAAAATTATTAGGCCCGACCAATGTCGGACATAAGCTTAGTGATAGTTATTAATAATACATAAGTAGTGATAAACAACAAAAAGAAAAAAGTGTTTTCAAGCAGCTTCATCATCTAGAGTGTTGAATATTAGAGCCCGTGTGTCTCTCTTTTTTAAGCGGATGTGCCCAGTAAAGTTCAAAATATTACGAGCAAGCGGATTAGGATGTGACTCGAGTTTTGTTAGATATTTGCCTGCGTATTTTACAATTTCTTCAGTCACTAGTGGCATATTCAAATCGCGATGTATTTTTGAATTTTTGATGTAGCATGGAGTCGATGTTATCATGCGTAAAATTTTATTTTGCCTTCGTTGAATTTTCTCTACATTTGAAGCTGAAGCAGTGCCCCATAGTTGAATTCCGTAACACCATATTGGCTTTAAAAGCGACTTGTATATTAAAAGTTTGCAGTCTAGGCTAAGTGTTGAATTTCTACCAATCAGCCAATGTACCTGAGTTAATTTAAGTTTCATTTGAGTTAACTTAGAGTCAATGTGATGTTTCCATGTAAGTCGTCGATCAAGGTGTAAACCAAGATATTTCACATGTGAATGTTGAGGAACAACTTGATTGTTAATCCGAATGGGGGAGCAAGTATCTCTTCTTAGGGTGAACGTTATATGGACACACTTTTGTTCATTGACTTTAATTCTCCATAAGTTTAACCAAAGCTCCATCTGGCTAATGTGTTCCTGGAGTTTGCGGGATGCCTCATCAGGGTTTTCGTGCATACTAAGGCAGGCTGTATCGTCGGCAAATGTGGAAGTATGGATACTACTGCTCACAGGCATATCACAAGTATAAATCAAGTATAAAACTGGTCCCAGTATGCTCCCCTGTGGCACACCGGATTAAATAGTTTCAGGCCTACTCGTAAAGTCTCCTTCCACAACAGTGAACTTACGGGAAATAATGTAACTTTCCAAAATATTTAAAATGTTTATTGGTAAGTAAGTCTTCAATTTTAAAATTAGGCCTTCATGCCACACTTTATCAAATGCCTGGGAAACGTCAATAAAGAGCGCAGAACAATACTTTTTTTCTTCAAAAGTTCTTCTTATAAATTGAACCAGTCTGTGAGTTTGTTCAATGGTGCTATGCTGACTTCTAAAACCAAATTGATGGTCTGGTATGCACCCACTACTAATTACAATTGCGGACAATTTTGTTTTGAGCAGTTTTTCGAAAAGCTTTGACATAGTTGATAGTAGACTTATTGGCCTATATGACTCAGCCTTGGTTAGATCTTTGCCCGGCTTTGGAATCATTTTAACCTTGGCAAGCTTCCAGCTGTGTGGATAATACTCCAGTCGTAAAATGGCATTAAATATGAATAATAGAATTCTCGTTGCAATACGAGGCAAGTTCATAAGCATCTGGTTACTAATTCCATCAATACCCGGAGCTTTCTTCGGGTTGAGTTCGGCAATTAATTTTTGTAAATCACGCGTCTTAAACTTTATGTGTTGAGGGGGTAGTGCGACTACATTCGGCAAATCAGCAACACCAGTACATATGTTTGGCGTAAAAACGGATTTTAAGTGCTCAGCAAATATTTTACCTTTTTCAGTATCGCTTCTTGCCCAACTTCCGGTAGATGTGCGTAGAGGTGGCTTATACTCAATGGGTGTTTTAAGCTTTCTAGCAGCGCGCCAAAAAGAGTAATTAGACGTTGGTGTGACATCAAGACCTTCCAGATAATTTTTAAGAGATGCAGTTTTTTCAGACGCAAGCAACTCTTGGAGTCGTTTAGTGCACTCTTTAAATCTGATTTTATTTTGTGGTGATCTGTGCTGTTGCCATTCCCTTCTAGCTCTTCTGTATTATATAAAACTTTAATGGGCGTGCCACCGACAAATTAACTAAACGCGATATACTGCCATTAAAAGAACTCAGTTTATCTGAAATCCATTATGTAGATGTACATGAAACATAAAAAAATAATTGCCGACAATGGGATTGGCAAATGATGGTTCGTGAAGTGTTATAGACAACCTCTACCTCTACCTAAAACTGAGTCTGAATTCAGGCCAATTTCTATTCTATGCTATCTATCAAAAGTTTTAGAAAAAATTCTACACATTCAGATGTCCTTGTTAATTTCTGAAAATATGTTACTGTCTGACAAGTAATCATGTTTTCGGGTAAGTCACAGTTGTGTTTCTGCCTTGCTTGATGTTTCAGAAAATATACGACGTGAACTTGATAACAGTAAAACCAATTTTTTAGTCCTACTGGACCACTCCAAAACGTTTGATATGGTAGACCACTGCACACTGATAATGAAGCTCAAGCACTTTTTTAATTTTTCTTCGACATCAACACGTCTTTTGTCGTCGTATCTTACGGGCCGTTGGCAATCTGTTTATACGAGCAATGCTCAATTTCGCCCACTAAAATTATTACCTCAATCTTCAATTCTTGGACCACTCCTCTTCTCATTATATGCAAATGACCTGCCGAATCAGCTCCTCTATTGCAAAGTTCACATGTATGCAGATGACGTGCAATTATATTTAAGCAACCCTGTGCAATCTCTCGCGCAAAATACTATGAGACTCAACGATGATTTATGCAATATAGCGATAAGCTGGGCTTCCGCGAATGGACTTTTGCTTAACCCGCTAAAATCTAAATGCATAATAATTAAGAAAGAATCAATTAATCCTGTTAATTCTGTTGACATTTTAATTAATGGTGAAAGGTGAGTGCCGCTAAAAACCTCGGCATAATTTTCAATAACAATCTCACCTGGTCGAACCATGTCAATACTCTTGTGGGGAAAATATATCTCAAGTTGAGGTCCTTATGGTCTACGCAAACTTACACACCCTTGCAAATTAGGGAACTTCTTGCCAAATCCTACCTTATCCCAGGCTTGCTTTATGGCTGTGAACTTTTTGCCAGTTGCGATTCCGCTAGTAAACAAAAGTTAAATGTGTTATAAAACAATATTAAAAGATATGTGTATTGCTTGAAAAAGTATGATCATGTCTCTGGCTTCTCCTCAAAGCTTTACGGTGTATCTTTTGAAAATCTACTTAAGATTCATGTGCTCTTCTTTTTACATAAAATTATTTATACTCAAACTCCGCGATATCTTCATGAAAAAACCAGGTTTGCCAGATCTCTAAGAGGGAAAGAGATCATTATTCCGCGCCACCGCTACCTTGTGTCCGAATGGCAATTCTTTCTGTACGCATCACGTCTTTGGAATCTTCTTCCACAAGCCCAACAAGTCAATAACAACGCAACTAGTTTCAAACATTTTTTATTTCTTAATTTTTCTTGATTTACCTGGATATTATTATTTTTTTTTTAATTATTTCATGTTATTAAATTTAGTTAATTTTTATTGTTATTTATTGTATCTTTTTTACCTGTTTTATCCACATATCATTTTATGTTAAATGTAACGATTGAACCATGCTTTCCTGTACTTTAAATATAAGAATAATCTTGTTGGACAGGAAATGGATAACTTTAAATGAATAAAGAAACATACAAATAAAATAAAAAATATATAAAGTATATGTATATAGGAGTATATGTACAATGAACGAGTACATACTTATGTTATTAGTGAACATATTTGTTTACATTTTTATATTGTAGATACTAGGATATTCAATTGCTACCCGACTAACTGTTCGATTAATTAAAAATTCATTATTTGCTATTAACGGTTAAGTAGCTTAATTTTGTTCGATTAACCGATTATCCGTTTAAAAAAAATTTAATATTTTTAGTAGTATTTCAAAATATTTTTTATGAAATAAATAATCGTTTCTTCTCATGTACAAAAGGTATGTGTTGTGAGATTGGTTTTCATACAAAGAAATATAAAATTTTTTCCTTATCTGATTTAGTTCGAGAATGGTTATTTTTTCTATGTTAAATAAAGAATAATTTATGTATATTTATTTATAGAAATTAATAGATTTCAATCGGTCAACCGATTAATCCAAAATCATCCGATCATAGACCGATTAAACCAAAATCTCGATCATTTAATCTAGCGATTAACCGATTAAAAAGGCTAAATAAAAATATATTTTAATGTCTATTCAATCGACAGATGATTGCATGTTCATATTTTTATCTGTATATTTTATATTTCCTACACCTGAGATGTTTTCCATATCAAAAAGAATTTGCCGACAAGCCGCAACAAACGTAAATGTAGAGGAAAATTGTTTGATTTTTTCATTCTCTCGTTTCTGAATCTTTCATACTCGTACATAAATACATACTCGTGTATGTATGTAAAAATATTAATAAAACAAAAAGCAAAAACTCTAAGCAGCAAAAAATTTACCTAAAATTCTTATAAATATATTTTTAATACCCGTTCTGCCAACTCTCGAACTGCATAATTTTTGGTGAAAGATCGTTTTTATGTGTGTGCTTTAGGTTTTATTTTCCGTTAAAACATTTGGCTGTTATCGTTGGATTTTCTTGAATTAGCCATCATTTATTATTGTCGCTCACTGTTTCACCTCATTCGCTTTTATAGTGTTGGATGGATAAATATTTAGAGTTTTTTTTTTGGAATGTGTAATGTTTCATATTCCTAAAAATACATTTTTGTATAATTTCTATATTTTGTTGTCTAATAAATTTTATTTTATTTTCTTAATTTTTTCATTTAAAATATTGTGTATGATTTTCAAAATTCTTCTAAAAATAGGCGGACACGTAGGCTTGATGTCTTGTTTACTTTCCACAGAGATTTAAATAAAAATAATTAAGAATAAAATTTAATAGTTTATTTTATTTTATACACACATATGTACATACATACATTTATTCATAAAAAATAAATGTGTTCTGGAATAATAAAAAAACTTTAATACAATTTCGTATTAAAATTTCCACTAGATCGGATTCATTATGCGAGTTTACATCTGGCACACATGTGTTCAAAAATGTGTAACCACTAATAACAAATAAAAAACTATTTGATTCAGGCACGTATTTATTAAGTCAAAGAGTTTCATGCATAACTAATAGACAATTTTGTAGAATCCAACATTTTTTTTATACATATGCATATTTATTTATTGTATCTTCAAAAATGAACTAACAATAAGTCTTCATATCTTAAATCTAAACATAATTATTAGGCCCAACCAGTATCGGACATAACCAGTGTTGCCAGTGAAATTTCGAGAAAGATACATTTTAGTTTACAGAAAGATACATTTTTTCTCAAAAAGATACATTTAAAAAAAATTGAAATTACAATTTTAACGTTTAACATTTATTAACACTAGGATAGCCCGGTGGTCTAAATTAGACCACTTGTCGTGTATGTATGCATGTAGGTCTCTATTTATTATAAACATTAATCAATTTTATGCTGAGAATTTTGAAAAACCTTTTATATTGTCCATATCTACACAAAAATATTATAAATTCATTTTTATATTTATTTAAGTCATAAATATTATGTATGTAATTTTTAAAAATATAGTAAGCAAGCTTTAAAATTAACTATCTTCGGATGTTATCAAATCAAATTCATTTTTGTAAAACTTAATAAACGAGTTAAGGCGTTTATACTAAGACAATTATATCAAAAATTTTGTATACATTTCCTAAAAATAAAAATGATGTTACGAGCGTTATAGGACAGTCTGTGAGTTACAACCTGAATTTATCAAACTTGCAGTGTGAACGCAACAGAGACTTAGAAAAGTTAAAAAAAACATGATATTTTTGTATTTAGTTGTCACTGTTAACGAAATTGATGACTTCAACAAACTTTGTCAGAGACGGAAAGTTTAACATTTTATTTCTGTATATTTTGCGTAGAGATTCAAAAGATACACGCAAACAAAAAAATATCGTTGAGGTAACCATAATCAAACAGCAACATACTATGATTGAATTATATGGTTGCAGTCAAATCATATTATTGTTAATAGAAAAAAAAAACTTTAACAATATTATTATCTGAGTTAATTATAATATTATCTGAGTTAATTATATTATAATCTTAGTATTGTAAATATGACAACACTATTGTTAGATGTGACTAAAATAAAATTGAGACTCTCCATACCATGTTCTAATATTATATTAATATTGTTAAATACGACCACAGTATTATATAATATAATAATACTATTTTATTTTTTAATCATATATTGTATTGTAGAAACAGCTGTGCTTTAGATTCGAAATAAAAATAAATTAATATTGTTCAAATAAATTGTATATATAGAAATGTATACTTACACGACATACATCCATGTCTGTATAAAGAGATACACAAATATTTATATATTTTTATTGGTCTACCCTTTTGTTTATACTTTATTTATTTATTCATTTATTTAACACTACCGATAGCTTACAAACGAAATACTGAACTGACAGATGTTGCTGAAAAAGGTTTTTTTTAAATTTAACATAGTATGGTTTTGGAAAACATTATATTGTTATTTACATCACATTATTTTTAAATAATAATACAAATTATGATATAGTCATAAATTTTTAACAAAACTATATTTTTAAACTCTAACCATATCACACTTTTATATGGATGTGATAATGTAATTATTAAATTCAAACATTACTCTGCTTATCGTAACGAAATAAATGTTTAAAATAACAATAACTAGTTTTCAACGACCACACATTTGTTTCAGAGAATATAATATTGTTTACGAAATATGTCAGAATTATACATCGTATCCTAATGGCATCACTGGACATAACCTAATTGATAGTAGTTAGTAACACACACATAAATATCGTATTAAGCACAAAAATATTTTAAAGAAATTTCATTTGGAGTATTGAGTATTAGAGCCCTTGTGTGCCCCTTTTTTAAGCGGATGTGTCCAGTAAAGTTCAAAATATTACGAGCAAGGGGATTAGGATGGGACTCGAGTTTTGTTAGATATTTGCCTTCGTATTTTGCAATTTCGTCAGTAACTAGTGACATCCCAGCTAAAAAAATTATATATGGTCCATATATTTTTAATATATTAATGTATATAAATATATATGAATATGTATGAATTCATGTATGGAAATGTATGGGATCATAGATGGCAAAACCATTATATATGAATTGATATATGGACTAATATATGAAATGTTTTATAATATATGAACTCATATATGGAAATTGTAATTATGAAGCTCTTCATATGTGATTCATTTATAGAAATAAGATGTTATATATGGTGAGATATAAAAATGTATGCATATTATGTATATATCACATAAGATCGCATTTGCAATCAAAAAAGATTAAATTTTGTTAATTCGATCTTTTTCCCTCTTTTTAATCAATGGTGAATTTGAAGTCTGTTAAAAAATACATAAGCGGATGCAAAGTTAATATGCTTAGAGCCTCAAGGTTTAAAAAATAAAAACTCGTGCAACCAAAAAATCGTACTTGTAGGATTTTATATATTGTGCGCCTATTTAATAAATCAAATAATCAAAAAGATAATTCAGTCATTAAATTATTATTAATTTTATAAAAAGGAATATTATATATATTATATTATTATATATATATATATATTTAAGAAACAAAATTCATATAACTACAAAAAAATAATATTAAAAACAAGTGTTAGTATAAAAACGGATTAATTTTTCTTTTATAATTGCATTAGTTTTTAATCTGATTATATGTTGTGTACGAATGTGTCTCGTGTTTTTTTTTTATAATCGATTCACATTTTCTATTAAAATGTCAAATGAAATGTTTTTTAGTTCGTTTTGTATTATTTTGTTCGAAAAAATGTTTCATTAAACACAACCTTTCTGTACAAAATTTTACCAAAAAATAATTTTAATAATTTAATTTATTGCACAGCAGTGCGCTTGTTGAATCAATATGAACTTTGCATACTATATAGGGAATACACATTCATGTATAAAAAGGTATGAACATATATTATCATATATGCCCATATACCCTCATTTTTCGGATCCGAACCATATATGGGATATCATATATGCTCCATACATATTTTTTTAGCTGAGATATTTAAATCACGATATAAACTTGAATTTTTAATGCACCATGGAGCAGATGTTATTATACCCTTTACCAAAAAATGGTAAAAGGGTATATATAGGTTTGTCATTCCGTTTGTAATTTCTAGAATATTAATAAGCGAGCCATAAAGTATATATATTCTGGATCCTTATGCATAGGGAAGACGAATAAGCGATATCCGTCTGTCCGTCTGTCTGTACGTGAAATCGGTTTTCCGAAGCTCCCAGAAAAGCTAGAGACTTCGTTCTTGGACTGGTGTGTCAGAAATTGTCGAAATAAGATTGGTATTGAAAATCAGCAAAATCGAGCAGACGGTTTCAGAGCTGGGAAGCTTAAACTTCATTTTGCATTACAAAATAACTACCGAAAACTAGTTATTATTATTTTTTTATTAAATAAACTTATTTTATACTTCAGTATGAATAAAATTAATATTTCTTAATAAAAAAAATAAAACAAAAATTAAAAAAATTAAATAGACGTTTCCAGGGTTGGAGAACTTTAACCTTTTTATACAAAATTATACAAAATTAATTTACTAAAAGAAATTTTTCCTTTTTTCTATAAATTAAATATATCTTATATTCTAAGGAGAAAAAGATTGGGTTAAAAAATCAGAAAAATCAAAAAGGATAATTCCAGGGTTGGGAAACTTAAAATTTTTGTGATATAAAAAATTAACTACCGTAAACTAATTTTTATATATACTTCAGTACAAATTAAATTGGTATTTTAAATTAAAAAAGAAAGTTAAAAAAATTAGAAAGACGTTTCCAGGGTTGGAAAATTTAAATTTTTTTTCTTATACAAAAGTAGCTTACTAACAAATTTTTTATTTTTCTCTATAAATTAAACATATCTTAGATTCTTAAAAGAAAGAGATTGGCATAACAAATCAGAAAAATCAAGAAGGATGATTCCAGGGTTGGGAAACTTACACTTTTTGTAATATATAAGTGTTACTAGGTCTTACTATTTTTTTATTTTTTAATTAAATTAACTTATTTTGTACTGCAATACACATTAAATTGATATTAAAAATTAAAAAAAAGTTTTATAAATGAAAAAGACGTTTCCAGGGTTGGAAAACTTTAACTTTTTTTTATACAAAAGCAACTTGCTAAAACAAATTTTTTCTTTTTCTCTATATATTAAACATAGCTTATACTCTTAAAAGGAACATATTGGTGTACGAAATCTGAAAAATCAATAAGAACGGTTCCAGGGCTGGAAAACTTACACTTTTTGTGATATATAAAATTAACTACCGAAAACTAATTTTTATATTTTTTATAAAATTAACTTATATAATACTTCAGTACGAATGAATTTGGTATTTCATATTAAAAAAAATTAAAACAACATTTCCAGGGTTGGAAAACCTTATTTTTTATACAAAAGTAACTTACTAAAACAAATTTTTCCATTTTTTGCTATAAATTAAACATATCTTACATTCTTAAAAAAATATTGTTATTAAGAATACAGAAAATTCAAAAAGGGGGATTCCAGGGTTGGGAAACTTACACTCTTTGTGATATAAAAAATTAACTACCGAAAATTAATTTTTATTATTGTGATTAAAGAAACTTATTTTATGCTTGAGTACGAATAAAATTGGTATTTAAAATAAAAATAAAAACATTAAAAAAATTAAAAAGACGATTCCAGGGTTGGAAAACTTTATTTTTTTTTGTACAAAAATAACTTACTAAAACAAATTTTTCCTTTTTTCTATAAATTAAACATATCTTAAATTCTTAAAAGAAAGAAATTGGTGTAAGAAATAAGAAAAATCAAAAAGAATGATCTCAGGGTTGGGAAACTTACACTTTTTGTGATATATAAAAGTAACTAAGTCTAATTAATTTTTATCTTTTCCTTTATAGATTGTACATATTTTACATTTTGGAAAGAAAAGTTTTGTGTAGAAAATTATAAAAATAAAAACCACAGCTCCAGAGCTGGAAACTTTGAACTTTTTTTCTGGATATTAAAGTAACTAAATAAAACATTTTTTTTAATTTCCTTTTTTCTTTTTTTACTTAACACACTTTCTATATTTTTTTAAGAACTACTAGATTGATATAAGAAATCACAAAAATCTAATATAATGATTCTAGGATTTGTAAATTTATTTTTTTTTTGGTAGATAAAAGTAACTAGGTCAAATTATTTTTGTCTTTTTGTTTATACTTTATGTATATGCTTATGTATGTGTCTCTATTCTACATAAAAACACTTTGGTAAAGGGTATATAAGATTCGGCACAGCCGAATATAGCACTCTTACTTGTTAACCTTATAATTTTGTTTTGCCATCGTTGGATTCTCTGTACATTGGAAGCTGAAGCAGTGCTTCATAACTGAATTCCGTAGCACCATATTGCCTTCCAAAGCCAAAATAGACTTGTATTGTAAAAGTTTGCTGTCCAAGCTGAGTATTGAACTTCTGCCAATCAACTAATGTATATGTGTTAATTTAAGTTTAATCTGAGCCGTGGTCGGCAACCTATACCATTAAAATTTACAATTGTGTGAGTTATACTCTCACCACGAGCCGGTGTTGCCAATGAAATTTTCGCTTCATTTCCCTAACTTGAAATTTTAAATCTCCATACCCAAACTTCATTTTATTATGTTCATAAGAAACACTCAAGTTTTGTTTATAAAGAAAGAGAACTTTTGTTGTTGCTACGTCAATGTAATGGTGAGCAAAGAGATAGTTTTGTAGAAAATTTTCTTAAAATAATTTAAATATATATATATGCTTGAAAATGTCTCGGAATGTCATATTTTTTCATGCATGACAACGTACGTTGACAAACCAAACGTTCTGGCCTGCCATGATAATTTTCTGAAAATAAAAAAAATTAGTAAATTCTCAGCCCACATATTAAGTGTGTTCGTTTACTTTTGCAGTAAAATGCAGTAAATGAGTATTTACTGCAAAAATTTTAGAATTTACTCTCAAAAAGAGCGGTAGCCAAAAAAAGTACGCGAACGGAAAAATAGTAAAAATTAGTAAGATTTAGGAAACAGCTGACTGCAAATATACATAGTGTTGAAAAGTATATACACTTTTGACTATTCAACTCTATTTGATATGAGTATTCAATACAATATTTTTCATAACACGAATATTTTAATAATAAATTTATAATTTATGTTATGTTATATTTGCAATTTATTTCTTTTTAAATTTAATTTGATCACCTTAATTTGTTGCTGATTAATTAATTAAAAATTACATGATTACTTATTAAAGTTATCGGTTACCTTCAAAACAAGTGCGGTAAAAAGTAACCAGATAATTTGCAGTTTTACAACTGTAAATAAATTGATATAAAAGTGAAAACAAAGTGTTTATTTTTTTTGTTAACTGCATTTAATTGACCTTTTTAGTATATTTGCTTGTTAAGCTCTACGTAGTTTTTATAAAATTCATTTTGATATTCCGTTAACAGTTTGTTAACTCCGTGATTAAATAAGGTACTATGGAGATGTCCAAGAAAAGAAAACTAGATGTAATATGCTCTCCAGGAACTTTTCAGAGCATAGAAGCAGGTAAGTAAAACGGCTTAGTGCAGTAAGCTTATGATGTTTGTTAGGCGAAACTCTCATAAATAATTACATACATGTGTATGTTTTTATATACGTAGTATGTACATAAATACTTATAAAATACTTACAAAGTCTTCCATCAAAATATTTACATATTTATAAAAATTTTGCAGATGTAACTAGCATATAGGGAAACTGTAGCCTCGCAGCTAATAGGGGACGAGGATTAGGACGAAGTGATATTCACCCCAAACGATCAGCCTAGCACGAGCGCTTCTATAAGTGGCACAGAAGAAAAAATAAACGTGTGGGTTGATTCAGCTGTAAAGCTTCTAATAACCCGTATTAAAGAGTTGCGTCCAAATGTTGGCAAGTCCATAAACTTGAAAAACAAAAAGCAGATGTGGATAGAAATAAGCGAAAACCTTTGTACGATGGGTTATATGTTTAGTGCAACCCAGGTTGCGGCAAAATATTTTGCCCTAGAGCGGCAATATAAAAGAGTAGCTCTCAACAACAAAAAGACTGGACGTAACAGACTAACCTGCCCTTATTAAAGGTAAGTATTATTTGATTGTTACTACCTTACTCCATGCAACCATAAATATTTGCATGCAGTTACATACTAACATTTTTCCCTTTAATTAGCGAACTAGATGAAATTTTAAAGGAAAAGTTGTCAGTAAACCCTGAATACGTTTTGGACAGTGAAGCTGATGTAACTCTGGATGAAACAACAGCCGAAGAATCATCTGAAGAACTGAGTCAATCAAAATCAAGTAATCATACATAGCTGCCCCTAATTATGAAAGTGGTTTAAGTTATGTACATTCAAAACTTCATTAAATATTAAATAAATTTATACTAATACATAATACTAAAACTTTTACTTGCAAATGTTGCATAATATAAAAATTATTTTGATTTGTTTAAATGAAATACCCTAAATATTTCAACTAAATTAACATATGACTTAAACCACTTTCACAATTAAGGGCACATATATGTATATATTTATATATACATTATATAATATAATATAAATTTTTACATTATTAATTCAGGAAATACATATTTAAGAAGTGAACAAATTGCAGTAAAAGGTACGGATGTATGTACATATGTATATGTTCACTTCTTAAAAATTTATTTTCTGAATTAATAATGTAAAAATTTTTATACTCACCTCTGAAAATAATACCATTCTGTAACTTTAATTAAGTTGATAAAGTTAAAAAATGAATTTCTGAAGAACTACCTCTTTAAATTAACTATAATTCGAATAAGAAATGGTATTGAATTAAAATATTTTGTTTTAATTAAAGGTCTGGAACCATCCACCTCCAAAAAAAGGAAGTCGTCTTTTGAACAACTTTTTTGTAATGCAATCAAAAAAAGAGAGCAAAATGATGGACAAATTCTAACAATGCTGCAAGAAAACTTTAAAAGGAAAGAGGAAAGAGCACAGAGAAAGGAGGAATTAGAAAAGAAAAAAGTAGATTTATTAGAAAGACTTGTGAATAATTTAGAAAAATAGATTTCAATAAAATACAAATATTTTTTTTCCTTTTTGCAATATTTATTTTAATTTGTATAATAATTCTATTTTGTTTTTATATAAAAAATGCATAATTATTTATTATATTTAAATTGGATGTACAATAAATCTTGAGTAGTGTATATTATAATGAATAAATAAAAATGAAATATAATAATTTGTTTAACTAACTAATGATGCCTTTCGGAGCACAGCATTTGGATATGTTGACATATCGGATCCCTTACTGAATTTACCCTCGCAACTTCATTTCCTTGTATTTCTTCAATTTCTTCCCTCACTGTTTCTTCAACAAACTCTATGTCATCATCGTTAGCAATATTGTGTAATACACAACATGCTCTCACAAAATGACAAATTTTTTTTAATTCCTTTAAGCTTGCAGTAATATAACTGCCGAAATCTTTGCTTTAAGATACCAAAGGTGTGTTCAATTCTATATATCCTACAAATATGTTTAAAAATTTCTTTTTTTCGTTGCAGATGCCCTGCAGACAAATTGAAATGTTCCCTTTGCTATCTATATATTCATCTTTTGATTTAGCTGGTGGATCAATGACTATATGCGTTCCATCAATGCAACCTAAACCAATAGATCACATAGTCTTATTATTTTGCTTATTCATACTAAAGCATAAAGTACATACCAAAAGCTTTCGTAAATGAACTTTTTTTCGAAGTATTTGCTAGACTCTTTTTTTTTCTGCTTCAGTAGGCCACTTTATCGTTTCCTTGCTCAAAGAACTAATGAAAAATGTCACCCTGTTTATGATAACAGATATCGTCGATCGAGATAAATTGAAAGGATCTGACAAATCGCTGAAACTACAGGCTTCATGGCCAGCGAACCACAAAAACACAAGAATGTGTAAATTTTCCGATAGTCTTTTATCAGGGCGAAGATTTAAATATATATCCGATAGGCGAAATCGTTTGCTTAAATTTTCATTTAAATCGCTGCATATTCTAAAATGCTTTCTAAACTCCTCATTGGTATATGATGGCACTATTTCTTCAAAGTAGTTCTTTATGGAATTTCGGGGTATTCTTTTTGGCTTAAAAAGCACGCTATTGAGATAAAAGTCTTCGTTGTTTGTCCACATTCTAATCAAAATTTCATCTTCATACTCGCTCTCGGATGATGACTCCATTAATAAAATTATAGTATTTAAAATAACACCATTATTTCTGCCAACACTATTTTGAACAGTTGCTCCACCTAAAAATTAATATACATGTTAAGTGTGTACTCATATATATACATACATCCATACACTTAACAAAAGATAAATAAAATTTTGTCCACACAGAATATTAATATTAATTAATATTTTTAGTCTATGTTTGTCCATACGTACCAGCATCAGCCTCGAGCGGGGCATCTCCATCACAACAACTTACAATATCACCAGACAACTTATTACAACATAATTAACAATAAATTAATAGCAGATATTAATAATTATGCATATTAACATTATTACCATTCTTTATAAATTATTTTCTTTTTAATAAATTTCACAATTTCCCAAAAATTTTCACACTTTTCTTTAGCTTATTTTTGTTTGTTTACTTTTTGAATCATATGTTTTTGTCTTACTAAACTTTACTGCGACAAAGTTTGCAAAACATTCAGTCGAGAACTGTCACTTTACTCTCTCAATTTGTGTTCTCATTTACTGTATTTTGGGTAAACGAACGCAATTTAGTAAAATGCAGTAAAGTTCAGTAAAAATTTTTAAAAACTTTTGGTACGCGAACGCAATTATTATCTTATTGTTTTTTCTCTGGCAGCGCTGATTCTTAAGAGTATGTGATACACACAATTCGTGCTCAACAATGCGTGTGTACCCGTTGTCGGCAACCCATAACATTACATTTTACAATTGTGTGTGTTATACTCTTATGGTAGGTACAGACTTAGCAACGTGTTTATGTAACCAGGCAGGTTGCATTGTCGGTTGCATAGTGTGAAGTCTTGTTTATGGTTGCATTCGAAGTTGCGTTCGAAGTTTCGAAAATATCAAAATGTTTTGATGTTTATGGGTTGCATTGGCGGTTGCATTGTAGGTTGCATAGTCTGTATCAAAATATGCAACATGGAATATAAACGTGTTGCGTAAGCACGTTGCAAAGTGTGTATCCACTATTACCACGAGTCGGTGTTGCCAGTTAAATTTTCGTCTCATTTCTCTAACTTGAAATTTTAAATCTCCAAAACCAAACTTGATTTTATTATGGTCGTGTTGCTACGCCAATGTAAAGATGAGTAAAGAGATAGTTTTGTAGAAAATTTTCTTCAAATAATTTAAATATATCTTAAAAATTCCTCTTCATCCATGACAAAGTACGTTGACAAACCAAATTTTCTGGTTTGCCACAATAATTTTCTAAAAATAAAAAAAAATTAGTAATTCTCATCACAAATATTTTCTTATTGTTGGGAAAAAATTGTGCTCTGGCAACGCTGGTTCTTAAGAGTATGCGATACGCACAAGCTGTTCTCAGTAATGCGTGTGTACTCATACGTAATATAAGAGTATAAGAAAAGGCGCGGCGCCCTTAATTTGCCGACCACGGGCTTAGAGCATGGGTGAACATCATGTAGCAAACTTTTGCAAATCGAATTCACACGTATTCTTATTCTCTTTCATTTAGTCTTATCTGAGATAAATTTTTGCTTATCTTTTTACTCATTTTTCTCAAACGCACTGCGAGAAATTTATTGTTTATGCTGTTTATGTTAAAAAATGCTTTTGCTTACGTGAAAATTAAAAATTATTTTCTCTTACAAATTGGTTTTTAGTAGTTTTAAACTCAGAATTTAAGTGAATAATAATGTTTATTTATTACTTTTTGTTGAAACGGTTTTCTAGAAAAAAACTCTTTCATAAAAAAATCATATAAGAATTACTTTTATTAATTGTTTCTGCCTGTGTGATTATCTTTTTCGCTCACTCAAACAACCTTAAATTTATCTTGGTCACCCATGGCTTAGAGCAGTGTCCCGCAAAATAAAATATGTTTGTACTGGTGAGAAAAATGAGAGTAAAATAAACTTGCACTTGAAGAAAACTTTTGTAATATAAAATACATGATGTGGTTATTAGTTGTTTGGATTTTTTTTTTGTAAATAAGCAATTTAATATAAACTTAAATAAAAAGTAAAAATTTAATAACCATTCAACAATTTAGTGTATAAATTTAAAATTAAATTTATTCACAGATCTGTGGATACTATTAAAATGCCTTTTTAATCTATTTTCCCTATTATTTTTTAATGTTTCATAACATACAATGCATTGCATATTGCCAAAAGCATTTTTAATCACGAAATATTTCCCAGCTTCCATAATTATATTATCAATTTTTTGTCGGTAGAAATTTATTAAATTTGAACTTTAATTTCGTTCCGTGTGCTCAAAAAAACTAAACAAAAAACCAGGAAAAATTAATACATGCGTGCACAACTTAATTCGTCGCTTGCTCAGTGATGACTAAATTAAAGAGCATAAGCATGTGTGTGATCAGCGTGACCGTTTGACCGACTAAAGTGGCAATTTGCCACTTTTTCGACTGCGTTTCCCCTTTTTCGACTGCCTTGCCACTTTTTGACTCCCTTTATTTAGGGTGAGTTATATGAAAATACATTAAAAATAAAAAGTTTAGTGCAGTTTTCTCGTTTTTTTTTAATTTTGCCCCTTTTTTTTGATAAATCCCCTATTTGGTGCCACTTTTTGAAAAATGTCATCGGTCACCCTGTGTGTGATTTTCATCCGCACAATTGTGCTATGGCTTGCGGGTTACTGGCTTAAGCTGAAAGTCCATACCATCAGTTCTTTGCATATGCGATGTATGCGTTTCTTTACGTTCTCTCTGATTCTAAATTCAAGTTACATGCAATACGTCTTATGCGCAAGTATTTTTGTTGTTTTAATGCAAAAAGAGAGAATATTTAAATTCACCACACGAACATTTGGCTATAAAAGAGAGCATGATGCATGCGACGGATACAAAAGTAGAAAGTAAACCTAGTTTATCCATCCTATGCGTTTGCTTATTCTTTGCGTTTTGTTCTGTAACTTGCTACATACAATTACCTTGATTCTACTTTTTGGCACATGCATAAAACGCAACTACGCATTGAACGGATGGTATGGATCTTCAGCTTTAGAGTCAATATGATGTTTCCATGTAAACCTTCGATCAAGGTGTATATAAAGATATTTCAAATGTGAATGCTCAGGAATAACTTTATTGTTGATTCGAATGGGGACACATATGGACACACTTTTGTACATTTACTTTAATTCTCCATAAGTTCAACCAAGCTTCTAGCTGGGTAATATATTCCTGGAGATTGTGTGATGCCTCATCAGGGTTTTCGTGCATACTGAGGCGGGCTGTATCATCGGCAAATGTAGAAGTGTGTGTATTATTGCTTACAAACATATCACAAGTACATATTAAATACAAGACTGGCCCTTCCTTCCCCAACAGTGAACTTTCTGTCAATAATATAACTTACCAAAAGCTATTGTATGTTTATTGGCAGATGTGTCTTCAATTTTAAAAAGAGGCCTTCGTGCAATACTTTATCAAATGCTTGAGAAATATCATTAACGAGAGCGGAACAATACTTCTTTTCTTCAAATGTCCTCCTTATAACTTGAACCAATCTATGCGATTGCTCAATAGTACTATGCATTATCAGCTATAATTTTGGACAATTTAGTCATGAGCTGCTTTTCGATGTTAAAATTGGTGTTTTTGCTTTTTTTTTGGCATACGCGTGCCAGATGTAAACTCGACCATTTAAAGCGAATTAAAAGCGAATTTCAATATTTTACAACGTGGTATCGCACAGTGTTGGCAGTTACATATATAGAAGAGAGCGACAATAATAGTAATAGTTTACATATTGTCTTGATATAAAACATATTTCTGATGATATAAAAATGAATTTTAATTTTTTTTTGGGCGTGGTCACTTTCACCTAACGCTCACTTTATGAACACGAACTTAAAATAATATTAATAAGTATTATGTAATAAGTCTTATGTTTGTTTGTTAAATAGCGAATTTTTCACTTGAAAGTTATTTTTCAAATAATTAAATCGCAGGTGATTTTATTTTTACATTTCAATTTTCATTGACTCATTGCAAACGGATTCGAAGTCAGTAATAACATATGAAAAAAGTCAGTATTTGATGTATTGTAGCATATACATAAGTAGTTGGGTTTATCTTTATATTTAGCTTTCGCAGAATTTGAAAAACTTGAAACACGCCGATAACGTCTGTTTCCATATAATTTAACTTTCTATGTAGTTTTTTGTTGATTTTTTGTTGTATAATAACAAGTATTCTACATAACTATTGGAAACACTTCAATCGATGGCAATATATGTCTTTTTGGTTTTCAATATGAGAACATCTCTAGAACACCAAATTCCGAAAATGCAAAAAATTCGAAAATATGCTCTTATTGGACGTTTCTCTTACAACATATATTTTAATGAAAAAAAATATAGGAAATACTCACATATCGTATTGATTGCAACATTCCGCCCCCCCCCAAATTTCACGAAAAACTAGTAAATTTGGAATAAAAGTATTGAAAATAAAATCGTTGCATTTACACAAAAAAAATCCTGTTCTCTCTAGGCCAAGTTCCGGCCAATGCACGCAGTGTGTATATTTACAGGAAGCCATTCGAGCTGTTTTTACCTCCCTCATAACTTTGTTCCCCGCAATCGAAAAACTATAGAATTTAAATCATAATTAGAATAAATTCATGCGAAGTTTGAAAGTTTTAAAGTGAAAGTTTCCCGAGATATGGGGGAGCAAAAAGTGCATATTTTAAGACATACTCACTGACTCACTGACTCACTCATCAATAATATGAAGCACTTCCGCTATAGCTAGAGATCTTAAATTTGGTATACAAGTAGACCTAGGTGAGCAATTAACTAGGAAAATCTGAAAACCCAGACATTTCAGCCAGGGGGCGGGGCTATGCATATTTGGCATATATACTACGATAGTGCAAGGCTATACATTTTTTATAAAAAAATGGGCGTTGACACGCCCATACAATTTAAACCTAATTTTCATTTAGATATACTATTTATGTAGGTATTGTTATCCGTTTGCAACGAAACTTGATACGAATAATAAGCACTGGCCAAAAAAAAAGCTTGAGTTTCGAAAAGTCGTCAGGGTTGCGCCATAAAAATTAGAAATTAAAAGTTGCATTAAGGAGCTGAAATTTGACATACAATTAGGTCTAGGTGAGAAAACAACTAGAAAAATCTGAAAACCCAAACAATTTCACCAGAATGGGCGGGGCCACGCTAATATTGCTTGGAACTAAAAACTTAATATACAGCTTTTAACTGAAGTAGGTATACAAGACTTTGAACTATCACCTGAAAAAGTGGGCGTGATAACTCCTCCTACTTCATTCTAGCATATTTTAGAAGAAAATTATCATGAATTATAAGGGCTGCTTACGACAAAATTGTGAGTTTAAAATAGTGGGAGGGGTAATGCTCATAAAATTTAAAGCATAATTCGCGCTAGAGAGCTGATATTTTATGCACAAGTAAGTGTAGATGAGTAAGCCAATGGAAAAATCTTAAAACCAAGAAGTTTTATTCGGCATGCGGGGCCACGCAGTTAAAACTCCGATTCGCACTAGAGAGCTGAAATAAATCTAGATCAGAGATCGCTAAGAAAAATTAAAAAAAAACAGAAGTTTCAATCAGGGGGCGGGAACATGCACTGTTAACTCAAAGTTAAGATAAATTTTATTGAAACTTTTCGTACACATTGCTCTTATACAAACTTGACAACATTTTTACCTATATAAAGAAATGAACAAATATCAATTATTCTCTCCCTTTAGAAAGGTAAAAATATTGCCAAGTTAGCAGATTATCTAGAAATTATATAACACCCTTACGATTGCAAATTTGTATAATGCATAGCATATTTCAGTAGAAGGTGTTGTACCAAACAAGAACTTTGTCAAAATGTATATCTCACTACTTTTAATGGCCCAAATTTCGGATAGGAGCTTGGCCTTTTTTCACATTTATGTTTTTGTGAGGATTGCGTTTACACTAAAAATTCCTATTATATTGTAATAAAGTAGTTGTTCTTACTCACTAGGAGCCAAATTCACATTTTCTCAAAAAAATCCAATTTAGAACAGGCAGTTATAAATACCGTGGGTTGTGATAATCCTAGACTAACAATATTTCCAATACATGTTTAATTAGTACGAGCCTGGTGAAAAGAACCGCAATGTTGTGGCCAACTTTAATTTATTAGAAATTAATCGTGCTCACTCTTCATTCAAAGCTCTATTTTTTTCAAAAAGAGTTTAAATCTAGTTTTGTTTATTCAAAAATATTAATATGACCGTGCATTAAACAAAAATATTAACGCTTTTCCGGTTTTTGCAATGCTCGCAAATTCCGCAGCGCAAAAGGAAAATATATAACCATAATCGAACACCACTACGTTATAAAATACCAAAAAATCTCGAAAATTTTTGAGTTTCATTTATTTGGAAATTTTGCACTGTTGCGCCTACCTAAGCGCTACCTAAGCGCTACCTAAAGAGTGCACCGCTGTGTTAAGAATCACTCCTAGGAAGTTCATATGTTCTAAAAAGTTGTTTATTGAGATCTTAGGTACATTTTTGTTGTTGATTGTTTCCTTTAATTTTGAACGGTTTGCTACCTATGGACCAGAACAGGGGAAAATAGGTAAATAAACCGATTTATTTAAATTTTTTTGCGATTTTGATCTTGAAGATGAAGTTTTTTTTTGATTTTATTTATTTAACATTTTTGTTCTTTATGACAAGAGATACAACTTTGCCTGAGATAATTAATCAAAATTCCGAACGGTTTGCAATATATGAGCCTGAGAAAATGCAAAAATTAAACCGAGGCCCTAAATCATTGGGGGCCCATAAATGAAGGGATGACTTGGGGCAAAATTGGGAGACACAGGTCTTTTTTTTTTGTCTTTTAGCACCTGGTGGTATCCGTATATGGGTATATTTCCATGACTTAAAAAATTGCACACAGTGTTCTCAGCAATGTATTTATTTCATGTTGAAAATACCTGACCTTTGCTTCACAACTCTCTTTGAAGCTTAAGTTGTTCTTTTTTTTGGAACTTTCACTAAAATATTTTTTTAAATACCTACATATATTTATTGTATCTTCAAAAATAAACTAGCAATACGAATTCTAATCTATAATCTAAATATAATTATTAGGCCCGACCACTGTCGGGCATAAACTTAGTGATGGTAATTAATAGTACATAAGAGAGCCAACATCAGGAATTAATTATTTAGTCTCAAAAATAAAAAAACACCGTTTTTTCTATCACAATCTAATTTTTTTGACATATATTTATTAAGTTGCTTAATTCACAAAACCTCTTGTATTTCGGTATCGATTGTATTATCATATTAAATACAAGAGTGTAACATTTGTTGTTTGAAATTTTCATATAAAAATGAAATACACTATTGCACATTTATTTCCAGCGATGGCAACTTAGCGCGTTTCGCGATAGTTTTAGTGCATTTTAACTATGCCAAGCGCGCTTTTTTCCGTCTTAGCGCGTTTAATAAAAATCTCGTTAAATTAGCACGATTTTAATAAAGTCAATAATATCATTTCAGTTCAATATTTTTTTAACTTTTTGATGTGTAAACATCTATACGCTAGGGGGTAAAAATCTTTTGACTTTGATTTCTTTGCTGAGATTTCTTTGTATTGTCAAATCGGTGTGAGCTATGTATGAGTGTATTAGTGTTTGAAAGAAGCAATACCAAGCAGAGAAACAAGTCGACCGGCTCGAGGCTGACGGTGCGCCGCCGCCGGTTATTTTTCTGTATATTTCCGTACACCAAAGGTGAAAATGAACCGTAAGAGCTACGGACTTGAACTTTGGACACATTGTGTAGACATTTGGCCATTACAACAACAAATACATGAGAGTTCAAAATTAAAGTGTGTTCCAAAACGAGCAACGAAAAATATTAAAATCCCATGTAATATACATACAATTGTATGTACATATATACACTTGAAATTTTAAAAGTTCGTGTATTTTTACACAGACTACAACAATTAACACGTAAATTTAAAAAATTTAAATTAAAAGGTGTTCCATCAGTTAATGCAATTTTGACTGTAATTTTGAAAACTTTCTGTATCTTGGAAACCGTGAGAGCAAAGCTCTTGAAATTTTCAAAAACGGCAAAACTAAAAAGTAAAAAAAATATAAAATCGCGAAATATAAAAAATCGCCAAAAACAAAAAAAAAATCGCCAAAACGAAAAAAAGCCCCAAATTAAAAAAAAATCTCTAGGACTAAAATAAATCGCGAAAAACCGGAAAAATCGCCAAAATGAAAAAATCCTTAAACAAAAAAATCGCCAATATGAAAAAATCGCCAAAATGAAAAAATCACCTAAATAAAAAAAACCCCTAAAACAGACTAAATCGCCAAAATGAAAAAACCCAAAAAAAAAACAAAAAAAAATCACCAAAATGAAAAAATCGCCAAAAAGAAAAAATTGCGAATATTAAAAAAACCCAAAAAGAGAAAAAAAACGCCAAAAAGAAAAAAGAGCGATAAAACTGAAAAAAATCGTTTAAACTGAAAAAACTTAAAAAAAGAAGAAAGCTAAATCAAAAAAATTATCAAAACCGAATGTGCGCGAGTCAAAGTCGCACTTTACTGAATTTATTTTAATTGCAATGCGTACACAACAACAAGAACAGCAACAACTAAACGATGAACAACAGGAATTAAAAATTAAAAAGTAAAAGTAAAGGCATTTACCATAGATGAGCACTGCAGTACCACTAACGTTTCAGTAAAAACAATAAAAAATGTTTAACAAGTAAATTTTTACTGATTACTAAAGTTTTTTTCTACAGTTTTTATAAATTGCCTAAATGATTTGTTATATGATGAGGTGCATTGAATTTTTAGTAATCAGTAATGCCCGTATTCATAATGAAATTCTACCAAGTGGCTAAATGTTTTTCATACAAAAGTTTCAAAATTTGAATGAAAAAACTTTGCCACTTGCTACGGCCCTACGATTTTACTAGTAATGCAAATTAAATTTCATTAGCAGTAAAAATTTACTGAATTTTTTTAGCAATCAATAAATTTACTGCTTGCTGCAATTTTGAATGCAGTACATATACATACATATACTGCAGTGTGCCCATTTACTAACCAAATAAGTTTAATAAAACAAACAAAAACCAACAAATTCATATGTATTTACAATATTGAAAGGTTTGATACTTTTAATTAATTAATTTAAAAAAAGATACTAAAAGCATAACTACTTCCAACTTAAAAAAAAAATTTCATTACTAGATTTTTACACATCTCCTCTGTGATCGGACTCACATTGCTTTTTTTTTTTGTATAAATTTAACAATTATCTAATATCCAAAACTCTGATAAAATTTATTAAATTAGTTAATGATTCAGCTGTCGCAAACTAAATTCGCTTTACTGTGGTTAGAATTTAGAACACATTTTAATACTGTAATGGCAAATATTTTGAAATTTCACAACTAAGAATATGTACTACATACAATGACCCAAAAAATATACATAACTTACAAAGCATCTACAATAGCTGAAGTACAAAAAGCATTTGGATCGCAAAACTATTCGACAATTCATATGTTGTTACAAAGTTTTACAAATAAATTAAAAGTAAAAACTAACAGCCTGATTTATTAAACTTAAAAAGGATTTATAAAGGCTTTTTAAGAAAAATTTTGTATGAAAATTTGTTTTAAAAAAACCTTTATAAAGACTTTTTAAGTTTTATAAATAAGGCTGTAAGGATTTCGATTATATGGAAGGCGATTCTGATTCAGTATTAAATGATTTTAGTTTATTAAAATTAATGTCGAGGAAGCAATGTTGCAAAATCTGAAAAATTAGTTGTGATACGAGTACTAATACATACATACATCGACTTTTATTGAAATTTAATTTAGCGCGTAGAAAATCGCTCTTTTTTGCTAAAAATATTTGAGATTACTGTAACTTAGCGCGTTCTAGCGCGTTTTGAGATGGGTAATAGCGCGTTTTGGTTATAAATAGAGAGGCCCTCTGAGAGAATTTGAATGTAGCTTGTTCTTCTTTTTTCATTAAAAATACAAAATACCAATGTTGCCAGTGAAATTTTGAGAAAGATACATTTTAGTTTCCAGATAAATTTTTTCTCAAAAAGATACATTTTGAAACAAAAATTTTAAAATCCAATTTTAACGTTTAACATTTATTAAAACCAACATAGCCTAAATTAGACCACTTGACATGTATGTATGTATACTAGATATACCAAACGGACGACACAATCGTCCGTATTCTAGAATCAAAACGTAAATAATTTAAGATTCAAAGAAAATGTACATATCTAAACGTCATAAAAAATTCATTAAAACACAGCTACACACAAACTTACATACATATGCAAGCATAATTATCCCAGTTGTCCAAATCGTCCTAGACGACATTGTCTTCGACGATTCATGTACGACATGTCGTCTGTAGATTAAGTTTTCTAATCGACAATTTAAAAGAAATCGGCGTTCATGACTATCTGAACGACAATGTCACACGTTTTCTCTTCAATAAAACTTTGTTGGGGACCATCTGAGCGTCAGTGTCATACGTTTTGTCTTCAATAAAGCCTTGTTGAGGACAATCTGAGCGACAATGTCCCTCGTTGTGTCTTCAATAAAGCATTGTTGACGACAATATGAGCGACAATGTCCCTCGTTATGTCTTCAATAAAGCCTTGTTGATGACAATCTGAGCGACAGTGTCACACGTTTTGTCTTCAATAAAGCCTTGTTGAGGACAATCTGAGCGACAATGTCGCTCATCTGGTCTTGTGTGACCTCGCCGCCATTTGTATGAAAATTTCGTCAACGATTTGTATGGAGTTGTCTTTAATATGTCTTCTACGACTTACCATTGTCTTGTACCCGTCGTCAAAGATGTCTTAAACACGTGGCCAACTGGGTAAATAATACATGAAATTAAAAAAAAACATAAACAAAATCCCTTCAACCAAGATAATTAATTCACTTTATTCAATTATCTTCCTTTAAGTATTATGGCTTTCATACAACAACAAATAAGAGAAAAAAAAATTGTTAGATCAAGAGAAATACTACCCTGCAGTCAGACTGGGGCCAAGTGTCCTTATGTCAACACTAAAACTCTAGTAGTAGTTACATTCAGGGTGACCGATGACATTTTTCAAAAAGTGGCACTAAATAGGGGATTTATCAAAAAAAGGGGGCAAAATTTAAAAAAAAGCGAGAAAACTGCACTAAACTTTTTATTTTTAATGTATTTTCATATAACTCACCCTAAATAAAGGGGGTCAAAAAGTGGCAAGGGAGTTGAAAAAGGGGAAACGCAGTCGAAAAAGTGGCAAATTGCCACTTTAGTCGGTCAAACGGTCACGCTGGTTACATTGTCTACAATTTCTCTTTTATGCGTCAGTATAAAATAAAGAGAGAAAACAGATGTGGTGTATTTCTGGTGGATTTTGCAACAACTTGTCAATACACATAAATTTGTATATACGTAAGGTATAGAAATGTACCAGTAAATATCTGGTTGGTATGTCTCCATGTTCCCATAAGAACTATGAATTCACTATCTAGTCAATTGTTTTAGTGTTACTAGTAGAATTCCAATGACAAGCACATGTTAAATGTCTATAGCACAAAGTATTATATGGGGAATAATTGTAGAGTAGTACTGGTGACAAAGTCAAAAGCGACTCAGTACATTTTCACCATCGACATTTCCTTCAGGGAATACTACAAACGCACACACACACACGCTCATGTTTTGTTTCTTTTTTACTTGTAAGCTAATAAATGCGTGTTTAATATGTGTGCATGTAGTAGTAGCAACTTTAAACGCTTATAGCTCCCAAAATACTAAACCGATTTCAATAAAATATAGATTCTGCACATCTGTACAGAAAATCCCTTAAAACCATATAAATCTTTTTAAAATCGGTGTAGTGGTACCAGCGTAAAAGGGATTACAAAAAATATCTTCGCCTAATAATTATATAGATAGGTCTCTATTTATTAAAAACATGAGTGTACAAAACAAAATAGTTATTTTTTTTAACAACTTTAAATCGCTTTTTATCACTTTTATGCTCAGAATTTTTAAAAACCATTTTTATTGTCCATGTCTACACAAAAATACCTTTTAAACCATTTATGTATGTTTCACCAATATTGGTGGAGGATAAAATACTTAAGTGTACGACAAAAAAATGTGCGCCGTATTTATATGTAACATAAGATTTTTATTTCATGTATTTATAATGATTATTGTAAAGAAAATGATATTTTATAAACTCATTTTTATATATGCTATTCATAAATATCAAACTTTCGTATATAAAGCAGAAATCTACATCTACTGACACCACACACAGTGGACCAAACACAGAAGAACGCTGATGATGAAGGTTTAGTCGCCTTCGAAAACGGCTAGCTGTTCCGTTCAACTATGTGTTGTCAGAATATTTACAACTAACTTTGGTGTTATTTGTTCATAAATAATTATCACATGTAATTTGGCTTAAAAAACGATACAAATCATAAATATAGAAACAAATGAAGTTCGAAAAATAATAATTAAATTAACTAAATTATATGTAACTATCTTTGGATGTTATCAAAACAAATTCATTTTTGTAAAAATTAATATACGGGCGTTTATACTAAGGCGATTATATCAAAAAGTTCGTATAAATTTCTTAAAAATAAAAATGATGTTACTATTTCCTCAGAATAACTTCGCACTACTAGTAGTCATCGATTTAGGTGGTTCGTATGTTGAAACATCCTTAATAGGGTTTTCACACTGACATGGTTTTAATAAAAGTTAATTTTAAAGTTAAGACCATCTGTTAAAGCCAGATTTTACCATACAAAATGATTTTGTTAAAATCAACTTAAAACTATCTTTGAACTTAAACCCATTTTTGAATTGGTTTTATGAAATGCAACCTTGTTTTTTGCTGTGCTAAGTTCAGTGCTGCCAAGTTAAAATAGCCGGAAGCAGATGATAATGTTTAAATATACATACAGATTAAGAAATTTTCAACTTAAATATTGATGCAGCAGCAACAATAATAAAAAATTAAGCCAAAAAAGTATCATCTGGAAAGTGAGAAAAGACGATATGACTGACATCCATCTGCTTATAAAAATCGATTAGCTTATAAGGTATTTATGCGTTTTTATATGTTATAGCTTTATTTCCAAGCACTTATTCAATTTGTATGAGTAGTTTTATAATTTTAAAATGTTTATTTACAATATATAAAAGAATTTATATTTTAAAGCGTATTGTACAATTTCTGAGAACAAAAACAAGTGTTATAAATAAATGTTATAAAAAAAGCAACAAATACACGTATTTCTACACGAGATTTATTTTATTTGGAATAAAGTTATTACACAGTATGTGAGTTAAAACCTGAATTTATCAAACTTGCAATGTGAACACAAAATCATCTGTCTATGGTTTTAACGTTAAAATCAGGTTTTAACTTTAGGTGTGAAAAAACTCTAAAGATCGTTTTTGTTTTCTTCTAAAATTTCATCTCAACCTATTTACACAAGAACAAGCAGACGACTTAACAACAAAATGCATGTTATTTTTGTATTTAGTTGTCACTGTTAACGAAATTTATAACTTTCACAAACTTTGTCAGAGACGAAAAGTTTAATATTTTTTCTGTACATTTTGCGTACAGATTAAAAAGATACGATACATGGTACGTCAAGTTATCCAAAGATACGAAAACTTATCTTTCATATCCTAATGGCATCACTGCAAAATACATTAATACACTACACAGAGGGTGTTCACAATTAAAAAACAAAAAGTGTATTTGATACACAAATACACGATAAAGATTGTAGTGAATTAAGAAATTGTTTCTTCGAAAATGAACTAACAATAAGTATTCAAATCTTAAATTTAAAAATAATTATTAGGCCCGATAGTGTCAGGCATATACTTAGTGAAAGTAACTAATCATACACGCAAAGAAAAGATATGGTTGTAGAATGGTTGAGAAAACAATATTTTGTTCTTTGAAACAAATGTGTGGTCGTCGAAAACTAGTTATTGTTATTTTAAACATTTATTTCGTTACGATAAACAGAGTAATGTTTGAATATAATAATTACATTATCACATCCATATAAAAGTGTGATATGGTTAGACTTTAACAATATATCTTTGTTTAAGAAATTTATTATTCGACATATTGTCAGAAGTTTATTTGAATTTGAAATTTATTTGCTGGTGGTTCAGCGTTGTCTATATATTTCATTGTTGCTGTAACAAATCAGATTTTATTTTTCATTTTGCCTTATAATTACTTTTATTGTTATCCAATGGATTTCTAATTGTATAAAGGTGTAGAAAAATTAAATAGATTCAAATCGAATATAAATTATTTGCTGGGTTTTTTGTATTACTACTATAGTATATCGATACTCACCACTAAGAATGTTTAAGTGGTGAGTAGAATATACTACACAATTTTGACAATGCAACGATGCAACACCATTTGCACAAGATTGTGAATTGGACTTATGTATATATGAATTTTTGATATACCACAGTATTTAACGGATTTGATAATATTAACGAGCATAACTTCGCCATTTGTGGATTCATTTTTATTTTATTTTTCCATATGAAAAAGCCCACTAATTTGTTTTTTTTTTTTTTTTTTTTTTTTTGAAATGGGGAAGTGGTGAGTTTGTAGCAAATTGACAGCCCAGTAATTGATCAAGAAATAACTTCATCACTTATCAACCAATTTCCAAATTGCTTTTTGCATATGGAAGAGGTAAACTAATTTTTTTTAAATGACGGGAGGGGAGAAGGGGTCTAAATGTGCCCGCCAAAAAATGGATTATCAAATAGCTTTTTTCCGAAATTCTTTTTGTATATGGAAAATTTCGACAAATTTTTTTGGAAAATGGTGCGAAGGGGAGTGAAAAATACTCGTCCCGAAAATTGATTATCAAAAATTTTTGTCATTAGTGGACCAATTTGAATAATTCATTTTGCATATGGAAAAAGTCAACTATTTTTTTTTTTTGGTTTTAAAGAGGATAGCGTTAAGTGTGCCCGTCAACAAATGGATCATCAAAGCAATTTGTCGTTTTTGGACTAATTTCCGAAACTCTTTTTGCATACGGAAAAAGTCTACTATTTTTTTTTGGAAATTGGGATGGGCGGGGGAGGAGCAGAGTGATTTAACTAAACCTTGATTATTATTTTTTTTTATTTTTTTTAATGCATGTATTTATTTATTGTATCTTCAAATATGAACAACAATAAGTATTCAAATCTTAAATCTAGAATATAATTATTAGGCCCGACCACTGTCGGACATAAACTTAGTGATAGTTATACATAATACATAAGTAGTGATAATCAAGAAGAAAAAAAAATTATTTTCAAGTAGTCCCATCTGGAGTGTTGAGTATAAGAGCCCTTGTGTTCCTCTTTTTTAGGCGGATGTGTCCAGTAAAGTTCAAAATATTACCAGCAAGCGGATTAGGATATGATTCGAGTTTTGATAAATATTTGCCTGCGTATTTTGCAACTTCTTCAATCACTAGTGGCATATTCAAATCACGATGTATATTTGAATTTTTGATCTACCATGGAGCCGAAGTTATCATACGTAAAATGTTGTTTTGCCTTCGTTGGATTCTCTCGACATTGGAAGCTGAAGCAGTGCACCATAGTTGAATTATGTAGCACCATATAGGTTTCAAAAGTGACTTGTATATCAAAAGTTTGCAATCTAGACTGAGAGTTGAATTTCTACCAATCAGCCAATGTACCTGAGCTAATTTTAGTTTCATTTGTGTTAGTTTAGAATCAATGTATTGTTTCCATGTAAGCCGTCGATCAAGGTGTATACCAAGGTATTTTGCATGTGAATGTTGAGCAACAATTTGATTATTGATTCTAATGGGGGAACAAGTATCTTTTCGTAGAGTAAATGTTACCTGCGCACACTTCTGCTCATTTACTTTAATTCTCCATAACTTTAACCATAGTTTCAGTTGGGTAAAATATTCCTGAAGATATCGGGATGCCTCGTGAGGGTTTTCGTGCATGCTAAAGAAGGCTGTATCATCGGCAAAAGTAGATGTATGGATTTTAGTGCTAACAGGCATATCACAAGTATAAATCAAATACAAAACTGGTCCCAGTATACTCTCCTGTGGCGCACCGGCAGATATAGATTCGGGAACAGTCATGAAGTCTCCTTCCACAACAATGAATTTCCGGGATAGAATATAACTTTCCAATAGCTTTAGAAAATGTATTGGTAGATATGTCTTCAATTTTAAAATTAGGCCTTCATGCCATTATCAAATGCCTGAGAAACATCAATAAAGAGAGTAGAACAATACTTCTTTTCTTCAAATGTTCTTCTTATAACTTGAACCAATCTAAGGGTTTGTTCAATGGTACTATGCTGACTTCTAAAACCAAATTAATGGTCCGGTATGCACCCACTATCAGTTAGAATTGGGGATAATTTTGTCATGAGCAGCTTTTCGAAAAGCTTTGATATTGTTGATAGTAAACTTATTGGCCTGTAAGACTCAGCTTTAGTAAGATCTTTGCCCGGCTTTGGAATCATTTTGACCTTGGCAAGCTTCCAGCTGTGTGGATAATACTCTAGTCGTAATATGGCATTAAAAATAAATAGTAAGATTCTAGTTGCAGTGGGAGGCAGATTCATCAGCATCTTGTTACTAATACCATCAATACCTGGAGCTTTCTTCGGGTTGAGCTCAGCAATTAGTTTATGTACATCACGCATCTTAAACTTTACGGGTCGAGGGGGAAGAGCAATTACACTCGGCAAATCAGCAACACCAGTACATGTATTTGGGGTAAATACGGATTTTAAATGCTCAGCAAATATTTTACCTTTTTCAGTATCGCTTCTTGCCCTATCACCGGTCGAAGTGCGCAGAGGTGGTTTAAACTCAACGGGTCTTTTAAGCTTTTTAGCAGCGCGCCACAGAGAGAAATTAGATGCTGGTGTGACATCAAGACCTTCCAGATAATTTTTAAAAGATGCAGTTTTCTCAGATGCAAGCAACTCTTGGAGTCGTTTCGTGCACTCTTTAAATCTTATTTTATTTTGGGGTGATCTGTGCTGTTGCCATTCCCTTCTAGCTCTTCTTTTTTCACGTTCAATGTCTGAAGAATAAATTTTATTAAACCCAGTCTGCGGATGAGAGGTAGTGGCATGTTCAGCAGGCTGTTTAATATTCTCGTTGAGATTGGTAATGTTAGATTCAATATCATTTGGTGTTCTTAGCTTAATATTTTCCGTACAATGACTACTAAGGTATTTTTCGAACCCCAGCCAATTAACACGATTTGTCATCTTCATATATGGATGGGGTAAGTCACTTCTTAGTTGGCTACATATTGTAACGATCGTGGGAGAGTGATCGGACGAGAGATCTAGGGAAGCTTCAACGTGAATTAATTCCCTAGAAATACTCTTTATGATGCCAAAGTCTATAACATCCGGAATTTTTTGTATGTCAGTAGGCCAATAAGTGGGCTCCCCACTCGAAATGACATCCAAGCCCATTTTTGAAATAGTCTTGAATAATGCTCGACCTCTGGGGGTAATAAGACGCGAACCCCAGAACGTATGCTTAGCATTGTAGTCGCCAGCTGCTACGAAACAAGGTCCAAGAGATTTATAGAATTTCTCGTATTGATCCTCAGTGATTGAAAATCTAGGAGGGGAGTAAATTGAAGATATCACGAAATTTGAACAAAAATTCTCAATGCAGATGTTTGTTGCTTGTAGATGTTCTTCACAAACGTTGTCAAGAATATAGTGCTTGAGTCTTGACTTCATTAGAATTGCTGATCCACCGCATGCTCTCCCTCTAGGGTCCTTTGTATCATATAATGTGTAGCCATTCATTTTAAAGAGGCTTCTAGAAGTCTCAGAGACCAACATTACATCAATATTTTTTTCCTTAAGGAAGTGCTCAAGTTCATTCTTATGTTGGCGAATGTCGTTTGCGTTCCAGAAACATATTTTTAACGTGTTCATGGCTTGTTAATTAATGCTTGAAGCAGTGTATTCTGCATTCGTAGCATTTCTTGCATCATGCTAGTCATATTTGTTGTAAGGTTGTTGATAGTTTGCAGAAGATTTTCAATAGTGGCTTCAAGGCGATTAAAATTAAAGTTTGAGTTTGTATTTGTTGAATTATTTAGTGGGGAAACATTTTGTGTGGGAATTGAATTTGTCTTAGCAGCATCTGCATACGATACACGGGAAGTAACTGGTTGGCTAATTTGCGCAAAAGTGCCTGAGGAAGCGTTTGTTGTTTGAACTGGAGCTAATTTAGGTTTTTGCACCATAGTCTTCTTTACGAAAGAGTACACAGGACAACCTCTATAGTTAGCGGTGTGATTACCTCCACAATTACTGCATTTTTTTCGCTTGATCTTTTGGTTTAGTACAACTAGCAGTGCCGTATAATTCGCCGCACACAACACAAACAGTAGGTAAATTGCAGTAAGTTTTTGTATGGCCATATTCTTGGCAATTATGGCACTGCACGGGACCTGAACGCTTATGTGGCTCTTCAACTGTGATTTTTCTGTATAAAAGGTATTTTAGGCTATAAATAGGATGAGTTTCGTTTTTTTTCAACTGTATATCATTCGGCTTCAGTTCAACACAAAATAAGGTTTGGGGTACCTTTTCTCTGCTTATTATGTTAGATTCATTTTTTACCTTAAATCCCTGGAGGACGAGTGCATCTTTTATTTCTTCAGGAACAACATAGGAATCTATGCCCTTCAATACGATCTTCAGGCCTTTAGCGCTCTTAAGCTGGTATGTGTAGAAGCTTGTTTTATTTTTTTCAAATTCAGAATCCATTTTGCGGAAATCTTTTTCGTCATAAATTTGAATTTTCATTTAATCGATGTTGCCACGTTTTATTGGGACAATGTGAAATTTATTATCACCAATGACTGAAATTAATTTTTTAATAAGGGCATTTGAATTTTTCTCTCTCAAATAGATTGGTGGCAGCTTGGATGTTTTATTCGAGGATACATCGGGTTTGTCGTTCTCATCTTGCAAAATTTTAAAGCGGTTTTGGCGATTAGTTGAGGCTGCGCTGTTATCCCTAGACATTTTTGGAGCAGATGAAATTTTTGAAGAGTTCGGGCTTCGCCCACGCTTTACTACGTTTATAAATCTGTCCATTCCGACTTGTACCTTGAGTTTCGAGCCGCTGTTATCTGTAGTGATAACTTTGTTAAGTGATGAACACGATCCTGAAGGGGGTGATATTGCTGGCTTGTATGAAGAAGTACTAGGCAACTGTAATGTTAATACATCATTACTATTTGGCATTGGACAAAGCGAAGTTGATCGCTGACGAAAAATTGGCTTTGCCGTTAAAAAAAGGTTTTCATCAGATTTATTATTTATATTTTTTTCATTAAGAGTTTCAGAACTCACAGTTATTCGTTTGTGTTTTTTTTTTTGTTTGCGGTCTTTGTTTTGTTATTTATGATCTAGAAATTATATGACGCCCTTACGATTACAAATTTATATAACGCATAGCATATTTCTGTGTTAGGTATTGTGGCAACCAAGAACTTGGTCAAAATTTATATCTCACTACTTTTAATGGCGAAATTTTGGATAGGAACTTGGCCTTTTTTCACATTTATGTTTTTGTGAGGATATACTTATAACAGATACATTTTCCTTATTACTAATCCATAAATATTGAATTAATTGACTCATTTTCAACACTTATTGTATGTTTCCTTAGGTCAGGTTGTTATACCCTTTACCAAAAAATTGTAAAAGGGTATATATAGGTTTGTCATTCCGTTTGTAATTTCCAGAATATTAATAAGCGAGCCATAAAGTATATATATTCTGGATCCTTATGCATAGGGAAGACGAATAAGCCATGTCCGTCTGTCCGTCTGTCTGTACGTGAAATCAGTTTTCCGAAGCTCCCAGAAAAGCTAGAGACTTCGTTCTTGGACTGGTGTGTCAGAAATGCTCGAAATAAGATTGGTATTGAAAATCAGCAAAATCGAGCAGGTGGTTTCAGAGCTGGGAAGCTTAAACTTCATTTTGCCATACAAAATAACTACCGAAAACTAGTTATTATTATTTTTTTTATTAAATAAACTTATTTTATACTTCAGTATGAATAAAATGAACACTTCTTAATAAAAAAATAAATAAAAAAATTAAAAAAATTAAATAGACGTTTCCAGGGTTGGAAAACTTTAACTTTTTTATACAAAATTAATTTACTAAAAGAAATTTTTCCTTTTTTCTATAAATTAAATATATCTTATATTCTAAGGAGAAAGAGATTGGGTTAAAAAATCAGAAAAATCAAAAAGGATAATTCCGGCGTTGGGAAACTTACTCTTTTTGTGATATAAAAAATTAACTACCGTAAACTAATTTTAATACGTTTTTATTAAATTAACTTATTTTATACTTCAGTACAATTTAAATTGGTATTTTATATTAAAAAAGAAAGTTAAAAAATTAAAAAGGCGTTTCCAGGGTTGAAAACTTAAATTTTTTTTCTTATACAAAAGTAGCTTACTAAAACAAATTTTTTCCTTTTCTCTATAAATTAAACATATCTTAGATTCTTAAAAGAAAGAGATTGGCGTAGCAAATTAGAAAAATCAAAAAGAATGATTCCAGGGTTAGGAAATTTACACTTTTAGTGATATAAAAAATTAACTACCGAAAATTATTTTTCTTGTTTTTTAATAAATAAACTTATTTTATGTTTCAGTACGAATAAAATTGGTATTTCAAATTAAAAATTGAACTTCAAAAAATTAAAAAGATATTTCCAGGGTTGGAAAACTTTACTTTTTTTATACAAAAGTAACTTACTAAAGCAAATTTTTCTTTTTTCTCTATAAATTAAAGATATCTTATATTCTTAAAAGAAAAAGATTAGTATAAGAAATCATGAGCATCAAAAATATGATTTCAGGGTTGGGAAACCCAAACTTTTTGTGATATAAAAATTAGCTACCGAAAACTAATTTTTATTTTTTTTTTATAAAATAAACTTATTTTATACTTCAGTACGAATGAATTTGGTATTTGAAATTAAAACAAAAATTAAAATATTAAAATGACGTTTCCAGGGCTGGAAAATTTTATTTTTTAAACAAAGTATCTAACTAAAACAAATTTGTCCTTTTTTACTATAAATTAAACACATCTAACATTCTTAAAAAAAGATTGGTATAAGAAATCAGAAAAATCAAAAAGGAGGATTCCAGGGTTGGGAAACTTACACTCTTTGCGATATAAAAAATTAACTACCGAAACCTAATTTTTATCTATTTTTATTAAATAAACTTATTTTGATAACGAATAAAATTGGTATTTAAAATAAAAAAACAATTAAAAAAATTAAAAAGACGATTACAGGGTTGGAAAACTTTAACTTTTTTTGTACAAAAGTAAGTTACTAAAACAAATTTTTCCTTTTTTTTAAATAAATTAAACATTTCTTAAATTCTTAAAAGAAAGAGATTGGTGTGAGAAATCAGAAAAATCAAAAAGGATGAGTTCAGGGTTGGGACACTTACATTTTTTTGATATATAAAAGTAACTAAGTCTAATTAATTTTTATCTTTTCCTTTATAAATTATATATATTTTACGTTTTGGAAAGAAAAGTTTGGTATAGAAAATTATAAAAACAAAAACCACAGCTCCAGAGCTGGAAACTATGATTTTTTTTCTGGACATTAAAGTAACCAAATAAAACATTTTATTTTGAATTTCCTCTTTTTTCACTTAACACACTTTCTATATTTTTTTAAGAACTAATAGATTGGTATAAGTAATCAGAAAAATCTAAAATGATGATTCTAGGGTTTGAAAATTATTATTTTTTTCTTTGTACATAAAAGTAGCTAACTATGTGCTCATGTGTGTATCTCTATACTACTCTATACTATAAAGGGTATATAAGATTCGGCACAGGCGAATATAGCACTCTTACTTGTTTTTCGTTAAATTAGTGTTAATTTCCCTTAAAATCGAACAAAGACTTATGTACGGGTATGTATATTTTCATTAAAAATTTACTGAAATAATTAAGATAAAAAAATTTCCATGTGACATTTCCTTTTTGTGTGTGCATTCTTCAGCATCATTCTAAAAATAAGGAATATATGTAAGCATGTACATATTTATGTACATATATATATATATATGCACACATATTTTTGTACAATGCTTCCAAAAATTGGGTCAAAATTGTTATGATTATACATAAAAAAATTTACTTTTGATACACGAACACAAACAACTATATGAAATACACCTCAGTACGATTCGTGTTGCACACAATCGTACATATGTACATATTTAAAAGATTATAATCGTGGGGCCATTAGATACATACATATATTTATACGAGTATGTAAGAATTTTCATACATAATTTGCATAAGTATGTATGGGTGAGCAAAGCAAGAACAGAATCGCTTGTTTCACTAAAACGACACTTAAATACATCTGCGGTGTGAAGTGAAGTGTACAAATAAAGGCATACTTTTAATGTACATACACACAAATGTGTGTATGTAATTATGTATGTAGATCTCATTAGGGTGTACCATGAAAAAATTATAATTTGGCTATATGTATGTAATTTAAAGTCTATCATTTTTCAAAAAAAATAATAAATAAAAAAAAATACCGGAGGTTACTATCTATTACGATGCGAAAACTAAATGCGATAAGACTCAAAACTTTCGCAAAACTTTTGCATTTGTTTTTAAAAAAGAGGCAACACTGACATTACAAAATTAATTTAAAAAAGGAAAGTTATGAAATATTTGCAATAAAGTGATGATTTCAGTAGTGTTGTGGTTTGAAAAGGAAAACGACCGTGTAGAACGAGTTGCAAGGCGAGTCTTAAGAGATACATACATAGATCCGATTGATATACACTCTTTAAATGACCGTAGACAAGAACAAATACAAATTGCTTTTTATTAGCTTTGTACAAAATTTCCTTTCGACTAAGAAAAAATCTTTATATCCAGCTCTGTGCTCAAAGTTATCGTATGTTACAAAAACTAAATTTTGCAGGGGAGCGTTTTTATTACTTTTTTTAAGTGACTAACATCATTAGTATGAAATTGAAAATGTGTTGCCAACTGGACAATATTTTTCCCCATATAAGGAAGTAAATAGACATTCGTTATTATCTTTTGTATTATAAGGATAAAACTATTGCCAAGTAAGCACCCTGATGATTACAAATTTATATAATGCATGGCAGATTGTTGTGATTGTGCCAAAGAAAAACGTGGTCAAAATTTTCATCTAACTACTCCGAAATTTTAGAAACTTGGCAATTTTTCACATATGTATAAGTTTTTGTGAGAATCTGATTACTTTTTGAGAAATTTTCTATAACTAAACTTTTTAAACTTAAAATTTCTTAAAATTCATTTTTACTCACCAAATTGATTTTAAAAATCTCCAAAAGTGGCCAAAAATCAATTTTATGTAGTTTTTCTTACCCTCATACCTAAATAAGAGCGGAAAGCGTTGCGTTAGCAGCAGGGTACGTATTTTCAGTACAATCAACAAATATGTTTACATTTAAATGTACTGAAAATGCGCACCCTGCTGCTAACGCGACGCTTGCCGCTCTTATTTGGGTATGAGGGTTAGTAAATATTTGATAATAAATTTGTTTTTATATAACACTTTTTTAATACAAATTTTTATAAAATGATCGTATCAAAATTTATCAGAAAATAACCAAAAATTAGAAATAAAATCGCCAAAAATTATTTCTTGTAAATTTTTCTCATCCAAATTCAAAACGCATTAATGACTATAATTTATATATGAAAAATCATCAAAATCAAATTGTTTTAACTTCTTGCAGACGAGTTTTAGTAGGATTTATTTTTGAAACTTCTCCTTCAACAAACTTCTCCTTCAAACAACAAATTTATTTATCGCCAATAAAATCGCCAATAAATTTATTTATCACCAGAAAAATCGTTATGTCGCCAAACTAAAAATTTGGACTCCAAACAAGTTAAAAAATCGCCACGTTTGGCGAGGAATCGCCATATATGATAGCCCTGCTCATGATCACTGCCAGTTAAAAAGGCAGACTTACATAAAATAATTTAGTTAAAGCGTAATGGGTGTAGCATTGTACAGCTTACATATGAAATTACACCCAGTACGTATGAAATTTCTTAGGAGTCGTCTGGATAGAAATATGTAAAATATAGCGTACATTTTTGTAGGCGTGGCCCCGCCTACTTATCTAAATACAGTACTATCTCGATAATTCGGACACTCTAAATGTTGAGAACCTCCTAATTACTGGAGTGTCCGGATTATAGATGTTAATTTTTGTGTTGTTAATTTTGTACTGCGAATCTGCTGATATCTGTTTGTAAATACATACCTCGCTTCAGTGTTGAAAAAATCATTGTTTTAATACGATTTTTATTTTAAAATAACTTTTATAGTTATTTTCAGTGGACACCCCCTTAAGACAGACCCTTTTGATAGGTCCCGGCAGGACTCTATAAGAAAAGCATTGCAATCGCTCCCCTTGAACAAATTCTCTCACGAGCGAACACGGACACCAGCTTGACGAAAAAAATTCTCTTGAACGGACATTTCGTTTGTCTTTTTCCTTTTTTTTTCATGTCATAATTTGCAAATAAGCTTTCTAAGACTTCTAATTTGCTCGTTTTAACAACAAGGCTCGGTTTGTCATATTTACTACATCAGACAACATATTTAAGTCTTATAAGATTTCATTTTATGCAAATGCTTATCTACTTAATATCTATTGCTTTTGCATATTTTTAATTTTACAAATTTTAATTTATAAATCAATTAAACACACTTAAATATATAAAATCACAGAAATTTATTTAAAAAAAACATGTCTTTTTAATTTATTTTAACACGTCCACGCTAAGATATTTTCATATACATGTGTTTTTTTTGATAGTTCATCTCTTAAGATTGTTGTTATAACATTTTTTATATCATCGATTTCATAAAAAATCTTATAACATTGAGATTTTTTTTTTAATGCATGTTTTTTTTATTTATTGTATCTTCAAATATGAACTAACAATAAGTATTCAAATCTTAAATCTATAAAAAAAATTATTAGGCCCGACCAATGTCGGACATAAGCTTAGTGATAGTTATAAATAATACATAAGTAGTGATAAACAACAAAAAGAAAAAAGTGTTTTCAAGCAGCTTCATCATCTAGAGTGTTGAATATTAGAGCCCGTGTGTCTCTCTTTTTTAAGCGGATGTGCCCAGTAAAGTTCAAAATATTACGAGCAAGCGGATTAGGATGTGACTCGAGTTTTGTTAGATATTTGCCTGCGTATTTTACAATTTCTTCAGTCACTAGTGGCATATTCAAATCGCGATGTATATTTGAATTTTTGATGTACCATGGAGCCGATGTTATCATGCGTAAAATTTTATTTTGCCTTCGTTGAATTTTCTCTACATTTGAAGCTGAAGCAGTGCCCCATAGTTGAATTCCGTAACACCATATTGGCTTTAAAAGCGACTTGTATATTAAAAGTTTGCAGTCTAGGCTAAGTGTTGAATTTCTACCAATCAGCCAATGTACCTGAGTTAATTTAAGTTTCATTTGAGTTAACTTGGAGTCAATGTGATGTTTCCATGTAAGTCGTCGATCAAGGTGTAAACCAAGATATTTCACATGTGAATGTTGAGGAACAACTTGATTGTTAATCCGAATGGGGGAGCAAGTATCTCTTCTTAGGGTGAACGTTATATGGGCACACTTTTGTTCATTGACTTTAATTCTCCATAAGTTTAACCAAAGCTCCATCTGGCTAATGTGTTCCTGGAGTTTGCGGGATGCCTCATCAGGGTTTTCGTGCGTACTAAGGCAGGCTGTATCGTCGGCAAATGTGGAAGTATGGATACTACTGCTCACAGGCATATCGCAAGTATAAATCAAGTATAAAACTGGTCCCAGTATGCTCCCCTGTGGCACACCGGATTAAATAGTTTCAGGCCTACTCGTAAAGTCTCCTTCCACAACAGTGAACTTACGGGAAATAATGTAACTTTCCAAAAGATTTAAAATGTTTATTGGTAAGTAAGTCTTCAATTTTAAAATTAGGCCTTCATGCCACACTTTATCAAATGCCTGGGAAACGTCAATAAAGAGCGCAGAACAATACTTTTTTTCCTCAAAAGTTCTTCTTATAAATTGAACCAGTCTGTGAGTTTGTTCAATGGTGCTATGCTGACTTCTAAAACCAAATTGATGGTCTGGTATGCACCCACTACTAATTAGAATTGGGGACAATTTTGTTTTGAGCAGTTTTTCGAAAAGCTTTGACATAGTTGATAGTAGACTTATTGGCCTATATGACTCAGCCTTGGTTAGATCTTTGCCCGGCTTTGGAATCATTTTAACCTTGGCAAGCTTCCAGCTGTGTGGATAATACTCCAGTCGTAAAATGGCATTAAATATGAATAATAGGATTCTCATTGCAATACGAGGCAAGTTCATAAGCATCTGGTTACTAATTCCATCAATACCCGGAGCTTTCTTCGGGTTGAGTTCGGCAATTAATTTTTGTAAATCACGCGTCTTAAACTTTATGTGTTGAGGGGGTAGAGCGACTACATTCGGCAAATCAGCAACACCAGTATATATGTTTGGCGTAAAAACGGATTTTAAGTGCTCAGCAAATATTTTACCTTTTTCAGTATCGCTTCTTGCCCAACTTCCGGTAGATGTGCGTAGAGGTGGCTTATACTCAATGGGTGTTTTAAGCTTTCTAGCAGCGCGCCACAAAGAGTAATTAGACGCTGGTGTGACATCAAGACCTTCCAGATAATTTTTAAGAGATGCAGTTTTTTCAGACGCAAGCAACTCTTGGAGTCGTTTAGTGCACTCTTTAAATCTGATTTTATTTTGTGGTGGTCTGTGCTGTTGCCATTCCCTTCTAGCTCTTCTTTTTTCACGTACGAGACGTTCAATATCTGTAGAATAAATTTTATTAAACCCAGTCTGCGGATGGGAGATAATGGCATGTTCAGCAGCCTGTTTAATATTCTCGCTGAGATTGGCAATGTTAGATTCAATATCATCGGATGTTCTAAGCGTAATGTTTTCCGTACAATGACTACTGAGATATTTTTTGAACCCCAGCCAATTAACACGATTGATCATCTTCACATATGGGTCAGGTAAGTTACTTCTTAAGGGACTACAAATTGTAATGATCGTCGGAGAGTGATCGGACGAAAGATCAAGAGAAGCTTGAACTTGAATTAAATTCCTAGAGATATTTTTTATGACGCCAAAATCTATAACATCCGGAATTTTTTGTATGTCAGTAGGCCAATAAGTGGGCTCCCCACTCGAAATGACATCCAAGCCCATTTTTGAAATAGTGTTGAACAATGCTCGACCTCTGGGGGTAATAAGACGCGAACCCCAGAACGTATGCTTAGCATTGTAGTCGCCAGCTGCTACAAAACAATTTGAAGTCTACACATAACATAATTTTATCTGCGATTAAATTTGACAATCTCATGTTATATATTCGTCGCTTATATTACATTTTCAAAATGTTTATGTTTATTACATATGGAAATAGTGCATATTTTTATATTAGTGATTTTTTATTACCAAACCCAATTAATTTGTTTATTTGTTTTAATAAAAGTATTTAGAAAAACTAGCCATCTTAGGAAAATTTTACTCATTTAAATGTGTAGTTTTCTCTTCACCGGACAGACCCGTGTACGGACATATTTCAATAGTCCCCACGGTGTCCTCTCAAGAGAGATTTCACTGTATATACATATGTATATTTGGTTTTACGTCCTAAATAAACTGGAAACAAAAAATAGGACTTTGGACATATATCTCTATATGCAAAAAACGTGTGCTTGAAGGTTTTAATGTACACTTCAAGCACACGTTATTTTTATAGCATAATGGGAATAATGTTTTTTTCATTACATTGCAACTTAAGAAAATAATATGAGCACACAAGAAATGCAATAGCCATAAGCAAACCAAAATTCAATTGGTTTATATGGTAATGGCTACGACATTATGGCAAATGTTGCCCCTAAGTTTGGTTCGAACAGCTGTTTTGTATGGTTATGGTTATGTCACGTGTAAATTAAGCTTTATACATGCTGAAATTTGAATCATCTGAACTTTTTAGATCAACACTTTCTTCTTCAATAACCGATTGAACGATTTTTTGGTTAGACAATTCATATGCTCATTTCGGCCAATCGTCCACTTCATTCAAACTGAAACTAAAATAAAGTAAAATTGCAAAAATTCCAAACGTAGACGATTATGTATTACGGTAAGAAGTTCCGTCATGGTACTAAAAGCATCACATGAATGAAAAAAAAAAATATAATAATAATATCAACTGTCTGGATTATAGAGTAAAAAAAGTGAAACCGTTCGGTTTGTAGAAGTGTCCGGTTTACAGATGTGTCCGGAAAATCGCATGTCCGGATTATCGTTACAGCACTGTATATTAAAGACCTTATGTATATTAAAAAATTGGCATGAAGTAAGCATAAGTGACGAAATTGAATTGGGTGTTAACGAGTTCCTCTATACAATTTGACATTAAAAATTGTTGCAATACGTAGTTTTAACCCACTATTAAGTCCCAGATTGACATTCAATGTGAAGTTTCATGGCAAAACTCTTTAAGATCATGTTAAATCTTGCCACTTATGCTAACTTCAAGCCAGGTTTTGCTTATAAATATGGCCGTAACATATTAAAGTCTGCTTAACCGAAGTACATAAAACAGAAGGATATGCCCATTTTTGAAAAAGCAAATTATAGCCTTGCGTAATTGCATGTAATTTTGGGTTTTGAGATTTTTCTGGCTGGTTACTCTGTGGGGCCTATTTGTCTAAAACATGTCAGCCCTCTGCAGTATAATATTACGTTAAGGTGATATAAGTCCTGGTCCCATCCACATGGGCGTATGGGTGGATGGGTAAGTTTTATGGGTGTAGTCACAGCCACTTTTTAAAATAGAAAATTGTTAGTGTTTTTTAACTTGACTTCATCCGGTCAAAAAAAAAAAAAAATACTTGTGTGGTAACACTCTATTCTTAAATAGGTGTTGTTGTTATTTACATTTATTTTCTTTTTACATACTCTTACGACTACAATTTGAAGCTGAAAAAAGTGAGCCAATGTAGCAATGGTAAAGTAAGAAAATAAAAAAAATGTTGATTATTGAGTTCTTGTTTCAACTTTGTTATTTGTTGTTGAGCTTCTCATTTGTTTAAATGAAAATTTATAACATAATAACTCAAGTTGCTCTAAGAAACTTTGGGTAAAGGTTACCTGATGATCTGCATTAGCAACAGTGAAATGCGCATAGGATTCAGCTAAATTCCTCAATAATCAATTTCAATGTATTTTTAATAAAAAAAAAATATTTTACTTAATAAGTAAAATATTAATTTGGGATTATTAGTGCGTTTAAAAAAATTTAAACAGAAAATTGTTACTTTGGTTAAGTTCAATGTGTATGAAAAGTTTTAATAATATCGACTGAGATATTTGTAGATTTTAATTGAACTATAGTGAATTTTTAATCAGAAATAATTTTTAGTCAGGCTTAAGTTCAGTAATTTCAACTCTTTTATTGAGTGAAATATTTTTTTATTTTTTATTAATTAATGTGAGTTTCTAAAGAAGAGAAGACAAATTGAATTAGACTTTTAAGCTGGGGGAAATACCGATATTTTTCTGTGCAGCAACGCACTTCATCAGCACCCTAGTCTATGTACTTGGGTAGAGATTGTTATTAACATCAGCTATTTAAAGTAAATTCTAATGAAACGGAATGTGAGAAATGATTGTTGTGTACAATTTAGAGTTGTGCAGCTCATGAATGAACTAGTTCAATTGAACGATTCACCTCACTGAGCGCTGTGAGCCGGTCAATCCACTCAGCGCTTTCAGCTCAGTACTGAATAGTTTCTTGATTTGTATCGAACTCTTTCAGTAGCTCGTATTAGAGGTGTGTTTGATAATAGGTTTGTGTCTAAAACGACCTAATGAAAGAGTTCGATACAAGTCTTGTGGTTTTTAGCAATTTGCTTTTGTCGCACAAGTATATAAAAGAAAATTTTATATATGTATTGTGATAATATTAAAATATCTGAAACCTTAAATAATTTTAACATAATAATAATAACAAATTCCTCTCATTAAACTATGTACTCGTATTTTAGTTTTATTTATTTTTTATAATTCATCTGCCTTGTTTTGTAATGTATGACCACACACACACACTCACTGTATAAATCGGTCACTTTGTATGCTTCTGTTTTCGCTCTTTCTTTATGCTTGATAACATGTTTCACTACAAATGAACTGAGCTACTGAGCCAACTGAATAAAATACTTCAGTAAAGTGAGTTGAGCTGAAAAGAGCGGTCACTCAAAAGAGCTGATAAGCACAACTCTAGTACAATTATTGATTTACCTTTGGTAAATACATATGTAAGTATCACTATTTATTTCCCCTGTTTTTCCATTTTTTCATTTTTCTATTTAGGTTAGCACGAAGTTATATTACTCTACCTATTGAGTTTGAACTCGTTTAATTTAAATTCTTAATTTTGAAATTTAGGTACTTGTACCCGCCATGGATTTTTTTATTTTTTCTTATTGATCTTGTGTATCAAATTTCAGCGTAGGGTTTTAATTTTTATGGGCCTAGTCCTGCCCCAGTGGCTAACATTTCTGAGGTTTCAGATTTTTCTAGTTAATTGCTCATTTAGGTCTACTGGTGTATCAAATTTCGGTTTACTAGCTATAGCGGAAGTCAAGTGAGTATGTTTTAAAGTATGCAGTTTTTGCACCATCATTTCTTAATAAGCTTTCATTGAAAACTTTCAAAGTTTGCATGTAAGGTTACATGTAACCTCATTCATGCATGAATTTACTCTTATTATGGTTTAAATTGTATAATTTTAAGATTTGCCGGAAACAAGGTTATGAGGGGGATAAAAATACGATGAATGGTTTTGTGTAAATATACACACTGCGTGCACAGGCCAGAACTTGACCAGGCGCACGATATATATTACTCCAACTAAAATATGTTCTTCTAAGTATTTTTTTAAAGAGAAGAAACACTGAATGCCAACTGCTACTACTAGGTGTTACCTTCTTTAGGAAAATTATAGTGATAAAAAAGACAGGTGATGAAGGAAGAGATAGAGAAAAGCTTCATTCTTTTACAACTCTGCTTTTTGCACGTTTTTAATAATGCAATGTTGCAGCGCCTCTGGTGTTAAATGAGGCGTATTAAATTTTAAGGCTGTGGTTAGTAGCCATTTAATCGCTAATTTTACTTCGCCGATGATTCTGCTACACAACGAAGGAGGGCGCTCTGATGTTACAACAGGATTAGTATCTGCTGAAGTCGGTATAGTTCAGTGACCAGAGACTATGCCTTCATCAGTTGAACTTGAACTTCATCACCATACCATGTTCTTCTATTATAATAATATTGTTAAAAACGACCACGGTATTGTATAATATAACAATACTATTTTGTTTCTGAATTATATATATTTATTGGTAAATCTTTTATTTAAAACAGCTGTGCGTTAAATCCTAAATAAAAATAAATTAATATTGTTGAAATAAAATTTATATATATGTAGATATGTATACTTAAATGAAATAAATAGTTTTTAAAGTTGCTGTAAGTCCTTGGTTTTGAACTGTACCGTACTAAGATCTTTAAGGAGGATGCAATTATACGTTGTTGCCCAGAAAACATTAAAAACACGATTTCGAAAAAAACTAAGTTAGGCCCTTTTTATATTAAGCCATCGATATGTATGTATACACGCAACACAGACACTTCTGTATAAAGAGATATACATATGTGACGCGCAAAATAGAAAGGGACCTAAGGGTAAAAACCGGTTTTGTTCAGGAGAGTCATTTTAAAGATTTAAATACGTGTAGCTTTGGTATACCATCACATCATAAAGCGCTTATATCTCTGGGAGGGAATACTTTTGGGGTATGGGATCGGTCTCATTCGATGCTCAGATGTTGTCCACATCAAAAAAGTGAAAATTGATTTTTTTTACCCTTAGGTCCATTTCTCTATGCGCTGTCACATATGTATATATATTTTTATTGATCTACCCTTTTGCTTATACTTTATTTATTTTTTTAACACCACCCGTGCACTACCGATAGTTTACAAACGAAATACTGAACTGACAGATGCTTCTGAAAAATATTTTTTTTAACTTAACATAATATGGTTTTGGATAACATTATATTGTTATTTACATCATATTATTTTTAAATAATAATACAAATTATGCCGTAGTCATATTATTATTAAATTTAAACATTACTCTGTTTGTCTTAACAAATTATTGTTTAAAATAACAATTACTAGTTTTCAACGACCACATATTTGTTCCAGAGAATATAATATTGTTTCCTCAACCATTCTATAACCATATCTTTTCTTTGCGTGTAAGTGAAATCTAAATTGGTTATAAGCTTTTCAATTCAATTTAAGTTGGAATTTTTTAAAATTTTTTAATTTTTGAATAGATGAAACAAAAAATTTTTTAATGTTGCGTAATCTAGACCAGAAATATGGAAGTTGAACCGTAATATTAATTGGCAATATTTGCAATCGAAGTCCTTTCCATTTGAAACGCTTTTTCAATTAACAGCCTGTTTGTGTAAGACGTTGACGATGAAAATCTTGACGTTTCTGTAATAGATTAAAGAAAATTTGTAAAAAATTCATTTAATCTATTAAAAACAGCCAATATTTCTAACGTCAACGTCTTACACAAACAGGGGTAAATCTTTTCCAAATGTGTTGGGATGCCCTACTTGCTCAACGTTCAGATTCCACACTTAATGCTTTAGGTGATTTTCACACTTAAAATTTTTATATATGTTTCACTTTTATATTTGAAATTTATTTTCTTATTATCGGTCGTTTCCTTTTGCTGTTGCATTTTTATGTTAAGTTTTCTTTAATTAAAAACGAGAAAAAAACAAAAAGAACAACTGCGAGGCAAATGATGAATATTGCCACTTCAAATTAATAATTTTTTCCTTCAAGTATTTTTTTTCAACACAGTGGACGCAAAATAAATTTCACAACTTGGCATTTATATACATTAATCCATTTTCTTCTAAAAAAAATTATTTGTCACTAAATATATAACTCGTAAAGAAAAATTTTTTATATAAATTGAAAACTTACATTTATTTTCCCCAGATTCCAGATTTTTTAAGTCGAGCGATTCTTTACAAAAAAAAAAAAAAAAAAACAATACAGTAGCTTCCGCTTAATTACTTCCCGCTTAATTGATTTAACCGGCTAGTTGCTTTGAAAAACATTGAATGAAAATGTTCCATATAAAAGACATGGAAAAATACCGGTTTGAATGAGTTCCTTTTAATTGCGTTACCCTTTTAATTTACTCTTAAATAAAATCCCTTTCCGAAATCCCAAACAAAAGTGCCGGTTAATTGATACTTGTAATTTTCAAAAATGTTTGTTGGAAAAACTACATAAAAAGATGTACCTTAAAATGTACTCTTAAAATAATATATTTTTACCGCCCAAACCAAAAGTTTCGGCTTTTTCTGAAGTCAGACTTGTCACGCCGAATTCGTTAGGAAATTTTGGTAGTTTCTCTGGACAATTTTTAAAAATATTAAAACTTTGATTTTTGAGTAAATAAGTAAAAGTCGGTGAAAATTTTTTTATTAAATAAATACGTATATGTTGATAAAAAGGATTGTAACAAATACTAAAAATAAATTCAGTAAAGTGCGACTCTGACTCGCGCACGAAGGGTTCCGTACGAACACTAGATATGTAATTTAATACAAACTTCATCCTATATAATATATAGTTTTAGCATTTTTTTCGTTTTTGGGGTCTTTTCGGTTTTTCTGTTTTGGCGTTTTTTGCGTTTTTTTCGGTTTTGGCGATTTTTTTAAGTTTTGGCTCTTTTTTTTAGTTTTGACACTTTATTTTCTTGTTTTGGCGACTTTTTTTCGGTTTTTGGCGTTTTTTAATTTTGGCGATTTTTTTATTTTTGGCGATTTTTTTCATTTTTGCAATTTTTTTTTTATTTAAAAATTTTTTTTAGTTTTGGCGACATTTTCGCGTTTTGGCGATTTTTTCGATATTTGGCGTTTTTTTCATTTTGGCGTTTTTTTTTTTCATTTTGGCGATTTTTTCGAATTTGGCGATTTATTTTAGTGTTAGAAATTTTTTTTATTTTGGCGATTTTTTCGTTTTGGCGATTTTTTTTAATTTTTGGCGATTTTTTTTTAGTTTGGCGATTTTATAATTTTCGGTTTTTTTAGTTTTACCGTTTTTGAAAATTTCAAGTGTTTGCCTCTTACGGTTTTCAAGATATAGCAAATTGTCAAAATTACATAGTCAAAATTGCATTAACTGATGGACCACCCTTTAATTTAATTTTTTTTTTTAATTTTAGTGTTAATTGTTGTAGTCTGTATAAAAATACCCTAATTTTACAAATTTCAAGTGTCAATATACATATGTACATACAATTGTATGTATATAGCATTGGATTTTAAAATATTTCGTTGCTCGTTTTGGAACACCCTTTAATTTTTAACTCTCATGTATTTGCTGTTGTAGCGGCCAAGGTTCTATATACTCTGTCCAAATTTCAGGTCCGTAGCTCTTACGGTTCCTGAGAAAATACCGTGTGACGGACAGACGGACAGACGGACAGCGTAGCGAAAACAATAGGGTTCCTTTTCACCTTTGGTGTACGGAACCCTAAAAAGCGAGTGTGTGCAAATTACTTCGACAATAGCAGCAACATAACGGTGAATCGGCACTCGGCTATAAAAGCAAAAAAAAAAAATTGTGCATGCATGTCGCTACGTACTCGTACCGACATATCGTATCGATTTCGTACCGACATATCGTTGCGAAGTTGTGTCAACCATTTCATACAAAAATCTTTACGATTTCGGTAATATTTCGGTTCCGGAATCGGAAGATTTTGTCGATCAGTCGTTACGAATTATTTACGAAATCGGAGCATTTTGTTTGAAGGGTATTTACTTTTTTCATTGCATATGCACATGTGCACATACTCGTACATACATACATAATCATTGCAGAGTGTTGTAACATGTTTCGGATTATTGATCTCAATGCTTAATTAAATGGGGTTTCTTTTAATTGAGTTAATGGATCAATTAGCATAGTATCGGGGAAAAGATTTTTCCGTTTAATTTCACCAAAAACCGCGCATTTTTAGAAAATCAATTAAGCGGAAATTACTGTACTGGTGTTTTCAAATCAAATAAAGCGTGTTTTTTATAGAGGTATAGAACTTTGAAATGGAATAAAACAAAGATGATTTTTTTTATTTAACATGAAATTTACTTTATTCGAAAGGTAATCTTCTGGCATTACAATTTAAATATGACTACTGGCATATGACCGCCACGGCTGGCTTGGACGTAGTCTAATCTGGAGCTCAATTTTCGATGACTTTTTCCAACATTTGTGGCCATATATTGGCAATAACGAATGTTGTTTTCCAATTGGTCAATCGTTTCGGACTTATCGGTGTATACTAGCGACTTCACATATTCCCACAGAAAATAGTCTGGCTGCGTTAAATTGCATGCTCTTAGAGGCCAATTCACGTGTCCGAAATGTGAAACTATGTGGTTTCCAAACGTTTACTTACTTCAATAAATCAGTTGTGGCACGAGCTGTATGTCATAGTGTGCCATTTTGTTGAAACCACAGCTCCTGCACATCATGGCACATACATTATGTGGTTGGACACATCGAATTCCTGTGCACGATTGCGGATAGACTGATTCGGGTGTTCCTCTATGCTACGCTCTATAGCAACAGTGACCTCTTCTGGACACACTGTACGACGTCACTATGGATACGTATTATCAATTAGAGTAAATGTGGTGGGAAAACGTTCTATAGTTAATCGAATTAATTACTCTGATGGATGATTATCTTGGCCGTAAAATGTGTGCAAAAAAACCATGATTTTCAAAATAAACTTGCACAATTTGGAAGCGTTGTTTAGGCATCAGTATATTCATGTTTAAATGCCAAACCAATCTAAACATACATAAATCACGTAACAGCTGACAAAATGGCCGCCAGTTAAAGAAGTATTGCCAGCTTAAAGTTGTACACATCTATAAAACACCCTATACTATGATTCTAAAGTGAAATTATTTATAGTTTGTTTATAGGAAAATGTCTCTAGATATAAAAAATTCAATGTTCCCTTAAGCCGAACACCAGTAAAGGATATAAAAATTGTACCAGGCAGATCAAAATTATATTCATTTTAAGATTATATTTATAATATTTGATAGGTCCTGGATCCAACCACATCGCACTTGTTCAGTAGCATTTACTAAAATACTAGACCGAGTCCTAATGAAATTGGCTTAAAATTAAGACGACAAATCACGAAAATGGTGAATTTGTATTAATTTACTACTGCTACCCTACTTTAAGTAACACTCCCATTTTCACGTTTACGTTTGGATCAATTATGTCCAAATTTTCTGCAGGGCAATTGTACTGCTCTGTTAAAAATATTTATTACAAATAAAAATACGTAATTTATAGGGACATTAATTATTTATATCAAGACATTAATGCCAGTGCCATTTACTACAATACTAGTAAAATAAAAAATAAGTTTTTCTATAAATTTTGCAGTTTTTAATTTTTACTTTATCTCAAGTGTGTTATTTTAGTTCCAATATCTGAAGCCATAGTTTTACCCATTTTGCTTAACATAACAGTGAGGCTTATTAGTACTTTTTCAAACAGCAAAAGAGAATTCACATGAAAGTTGTGTTTTTCTTACTGTTTGCAAGTTGGATTCATACGCACGTAGCACTTCCTTTTTTATTTTATTTCGCCTTGCCTTATTGAAAAAGAAAAACAAGCTTCTTCATTGCAATAATTCGATCCTTTATAGAATGACATAAAACACGACGAAATATATACCAAATTAAAGGAAACACCCCATAAAATTTAAAGCCATACACATTTTTTCAGTACTCTCTGAACAAAATTTCACTAATTCACCAAAAAAAAACAACATTTTATTTTGGCGTAGCAAGTGTATTAAATAAATAAATCATTGTGCAATTTAAATAAAACAAAATCTTAAAACACAAAAGCAAACGTTTCAGTTACCTTATATATTGAATTTTTGATCCACTTTCTTCTTTAGGTTGATTCGAAAAAAAACAATTTCCCTGTGTAATTTAATGGAAATATCCCATAGTGCAACTAAAACACTTCCATTTCAATTAATTAAAAACTTTGTAAATTTATAGAGTTATAAAACCTTCACCAGTAAAAAGTTTCTGAGACCCTGTAACTAAAAAGTTAGGCAAGTCTGACCCTGACAATTGATGCATACTGGCCAAAGAAATAGTCCCACTTTTTGACAGCCACAATTCATACTACAATCCGTCTTGTTTAGTAGTTTTTCTGGAGCAGGCGGAAGTAGAGTTAGAAATAATTATCTGTTAATTTCTAACCCAGCTCATTGCCTAGCCACACTTGAACTTAATAATACACACGATACAAGTGTTGAAAAGCAGAAGGAGGTGTTGGAGGCAGACAAGTCATTCATACAGATTTTATGAGCCTTAGATATATATATTTGTGTATGGGATCAATTTTTTTGGAGCACCATACATTGCAAGAAGAAAATGTTTTCCATTTGTAATGGTGTCATGTGGAGAAGAGCCAATCTTTGTAAATACTTCTGCGCAATCAATTAAATCATTACGTTTTTCGCACAATTTAAATATTACGCGTATTAAGGCTGGTACTCTGTTCAAAGTTGTGAAAAATTTTCAGCACCATTGGATATTCGCGTCAAAAATTTGACATGTACTAAATGTAGCCCAACTCGAGTTTTTTTTTTAAATAAATTTCTCGCTTTTATTGCTTGAAAGTATGCAACATTGTCGAAATTCCGTGCGAAACTAAAATGATGCCAGACTAATTTTGCATGGAAAGACATGATTTTACGTGTTTTTCACAACAAGAACAGAAATATTTCATACCAAATACTTTTATATGTAGTTTGACAGCATTTCGCTTTTGTGAACAGAGTACCAGGCTTTACACACAAATGGTGTGGCGCACGAAAAAACTGTCTCAACGATTTTGGTATAGAATTGTATGATCTACAGCTTTTGTCTGACCAATTTTTATCATGAAACTTACCGTTTTAGAGAAAAATGGCAAATACATTATTTCTGCACGTTTGACCTTGGATACATTTTTTGCAGAAGTAGGATTTAAGGGCATTTTGGGCATTTCATTTATAATGGTGTATATAAGGTCTCTACCTATTTTCAGCTTTAGGCAAATTTTGGCTAAGTTATAACTTATTTTTGTATATTTTGACTGACAGATTTTTTTTTAAGGATTAGGAATTATAATCATGTTAAATACGACGGCTTGCATTTTAACGATTTAAGTACGTATATATACATATAGAGGTGTATTGATGTCTAAATTAAAAAAAAATAAGAAAAAATATATTTTTTATGATATATTTTGCAGTCGAACACACTGTGCTTCATGTTTATTCGTGTACTTAACTTCAAGTATTTTATTGCTTTCATACTTTGTATCAAAATTTACATAAATTGTAGTTTGAATGATAAATGGCCAAAATGTCTTAAGAGTTTTTAATTCAAGAGAAAATCAAAGTTGTCATCATAAAAAAATGATAGACAGCAAACAGAAAAAGTAAAATAAAAAAGTAAAGGAAACTTGCTACTAAATTAGACTGAATTTACACTATGAAAAAATGTGTTTAAGTGAATTGATTTAAATAATTTTTTTTATTTGTGAACAGAAGACATGGTGAAATAATTCACATGAAAAAATTTCGAAAAATTGTTCAGAGATGATTATTTTCGAACTAATTAAATAGCTTGTTATTTTTAGTAATAACAAAAATTTGCATTGAAAATTAAATAACAAATGCAAATTGCTTAGATTAATCAATTAAAATTTTGTTAAAAGATATTACAACAATTTTCATACATTAACTATAAAATTTACAACTGCAATTGGTTAGATTTATCTACATGATTTGTTCGCGCAATATTTTATAATATAAAGTATGTACTGGGTTAAGCCATTTTCATTAAATAGATTTGCATTGAAAAATTATTTGAGAATTAGATAATACTTTCGATACTAATCGATAATTTTAACAGATTCTTCAACATTTATATTTAATTTTTCCGTTTTCAGGAAAATGTTTGTATGAGTTGTACAGATTGTTCCTTTTTAAGTTTTTTTTTTTAATTTGAGCTCTGTTAAGATTGTATAATTAAAAAAGATGGGTGGTTTCTTTGTAGAACCTTCCCGGAGACCAAGTCTCCAATTCGTTCCATGTTACAAATTTTGAACCTCATAGAGAAACGACATAAAGTAAACTTAAACAAAATATATAATGTAAAAGTGTCAAAGAGTGTGATACTGGCAGCACAAAAAGGTGAATAATTTTAGCGGATGTAGAGGTGCTTGTAGAATCTTGTGCTATTTTCCTCATCACAATGCATTGTGATACAATGGGACAACTCTGCTTTCAAGAGATATGTGCACCAATTTGTCTTCTATGGATAGAATTTATAATCTTTAATGCTGATTTTACTCAAATATAATGTACACTCAGTTAATATTATTTATTTTTTTATTGTTATCGAAGTCTCTAGGTAAATACAATGTAAATACATATGAAACATGTTGAACACATGAATGCATATGCATACTGTTATCTTTGTATAACTTTGTTAATGTTAATATCTCAATGAAAAATATAATTTTATATATTCGCCTCAATTATCCCAATTTCATATTATAAATTAATACTTCGTTGAGATTTAATAGTCCAAATTGCAATTTACATGTCAAATCTCGGCCAACGTAAAAAGTCAAATTAAAAATTAACATCGCATAATTTTCTAGAAATATTTTGCTCAAATAAAAAAAAAAAAAAAACAAACACTTAAAATGCTACAAATTAAAGAGGGGAATGTGTTTAAACACCTACGAAATTATTAGCATTAAAATGGATATTGTGTTTTTAAATGAAATGGAAAACTATAGCAAACATTAATACTTTCTTAATAGATGCGGCAAAGTAAGGAACCCCAAAATAAACAAAATACACTTACCTTTTAGATATGCCTAATGTGACCTAAAAGGTACTTATTTGTATTTCAATTTAAACATTTTTATATTTGACCTTTACCTAACTTAGTTTGATTTAGTGAATGTGACGAATGTTTACCCTTTTGGATATAATAACAAACTCTTGGTCAGCATTACTCATACGTACTGATATGGAAAAGGTTAAATAAATGGTGAATTACCCAGAAAACAATTACACATTACCATCAGAACTACTTGCAATATACTGACTTACTATTCTGAATTCCTTAAAATCAAATTACATAAAATTTAAGAAAATTGTGTACAAGTTGATAAATGAGGAGAATGATTATTTTAGATTAAATCGACTACGTGAACAAGTTGCCAAATAAAATAAATTCAGTGACGTGCGACTTTGACCCGCGCACGAAGGGTTCCGTACGTACACTAGACATGTAATTCAATACGAACTTTAGCCTACATAATAAATAGTTTTGGCTTTTTTCGTTTTTGGGTTTTTTCGGTTTTGAACGTTTTTTAATTTTGGCGTTTTTTCGCGTTTTGGAGATTTTTTAAGTTTTGGCTTTTTCTTTAGTTTTTGCAATTTTTTCCTCGTTTTGTCAATTTTTTCGGTTTTTGGCGTTTTTTTTTCATTTTGACTATTTTTTTTTTATTTTGGCGATTTTTTTTTTCATTCAGGCGATTTTTTTAGTTTTGGTGCATTTTTCGCGTTTTTGGCGATTTTTTTTTTGGTTTTTGGCGTTTTTTCATTTTGACAACTTTTTTTCACTTAGGCGATTTTTTTCATTTTGGCGGTTTTTTCATTTTGTCGATTTTTTCGGTTTTGCCGATTTATTTTAGTGTTAGATTTTTTTTAATTTGGTGCTTTTTTCGTTTTGGCAATTTTTTTGGTTTGGCGATTTTATAATTTTCGAATTTTTTTTTAGTTTTACCGTTTTTAAAAATTTCAAGAGTTTGCCTCTTACGGTTTCCAAGATACAGCAAGTTGTCAAAATTACATAGTCAAAATTGCATAAACTGATAGACCACCCTTTAATTAATTTTTTTTTTAAATTTTGGTATTAATTGTTATTGTCTGTGTAAAAATACACTAATTTTACAAATTTCAAGTGTCAACATACATATGTACATATATACAATTGTATGTATGTATGTATATTACCTGAGATTTTAATATTTTTCGTTGCTCGTTTTGGAACACCCTTTAATTTTTAAGTCTCATGTATTTGTTGTTGTCGCGGCCAAGGATCTACATACTCTGTCCAAATTTCAGATCCGTAGCTCTTACGGTTCCTGGGAAAATAGCCTGTGATGCACAGACGGACAGCGTAGCGAAAACAATAGGGTGCTTTCACCTTTGGTGTACGGAACACTAAAAAGTAAGTACTTCTCAAGAATCGATTATTTTAGTCTCACGCCTTGTTAAAATCATTAAGTTAATAATCCAGCAGGGAAAGCTTCCACCAAAAATACTTAATTCCAAACCCGATTACCTATTTTGAAATTTTTTGTTGGGTACTTTGACAACATATTTGAGGCTATTTTTCTGATTATTTAAAACAATACATCTAAACATGTTAAATATCATTTAGTAGATAAATAAGATAGTTTTTATAAAATTTTAATCATGTGTGAAAAAATAAAGTTAATTTTTTTACCAGCAGGGAGCAGTTATACCGTACATAGTGTCAACACCTGATAAATTTATATCATGATGAATGTCAAATTGATATAATAATGAAAATTCATCACGTGTAGATTCAATGTATTAATATTATGGTAGCGTTATGATATAATCATCAGAGCTCACGGCCTCATAAATTCATCTTGATATCAAATGCCATTTTATGTATTACTGTGCAATTAACGTTTATTTATTAAACAATTTTCGTTTAAAAAAGGCGGCACAAGAATTATTTATGACCAAAAAATTGAACAAGACGCAAATTAGATATTTTTGACAAGTATTTTTCAAATATTTGTTTGATTCATCATGACATAAAATCATCAATATCTAACCGTTTGTGTTGATACTCATATTAATGAAAAAATGACAGTTGCTCTGCCAGCGTCATATTATGAGTTATGATATAAAATCATCAGGTGTGGACACTATTTTACGTTTGCTAATTAACTAAAAAATTGTTACGAATTTTTCAAAAACTTTTACTGGAAAGTGTTCATTGACTCAAAATGAGGGACAAAAAGCTCTTACAAATTATTACTAGTAAAATTTTTACTTGCAAGAATTATCCAAACAGCTGTTTTGTGTTTTGTTTTCAAATCAATTATTTGAAAAACATCTGAAAAAGAAAAACTCAAAAATGTGTGGCTAAAAATCACGGACATAAGCCATACAAATACAATTTTATTGTGAAGGAATTTTGTTATTTTATCATATCTGGTCAGGAATGGAAAATTGCTTTCTTTTATTTGTTAAGAGAATAAAATTAAAAAATAATGAAAAGTGCATACAAATAATAAATAATGCATGAAATTGTCTAAAGTGCTTTAATTTAAAATATTATCAAAAAAGAATGTCCAAAGTACATCAGAAGAAGGGCAATTGTATCTATTATGATTTCCATCCATGGTTCTGATATGAATAAAATGTTCTTGCAAGTTTTTACAGGTAAATCATTCATTTAATTTTTCATATTTGGGAGGGAAATTTTTAAAATTTCTGCCTCATTCTCTCGTTGCAATTTATTGCTAGGAAAGTTAATGAACACACCTTTTTTTAGGTTTAGAAAAACCGGCATAACATTTTTTCTTTACAAATAACTACGAGTTCTTAAAAAATTCAATGGTTTCGCCTAATGCTGGACATAGGGTGTAAATACATATCAATTCATATTTTCTTTAAAAGTATTTTTAAAAGCCTTTCATTTTAAAATATTTAAGAAAAATATTTACTTAAAATAAAAAAAATTTTAAATTTTAAAAACCCCCGAACACATCTAGAAAAGATGAGATTCTTCTAAACGGCTGCACCAATTTTCTTGACACATAGCTAAGAACCCTCTCAATCAAGTCCCCTTTCAAACAAAAAAACTAAATCAAAATCGGTCCATTTTGTCTGTACGTGTACACGGACAGACACACAGATACACCGATACACAGACACAACGATACGCAGATACACAGACACTCACTACAAACTTATAACACCCCTTTTTTTGGTCGGGGGTTAAAAAAACATTCCATAAGAATTTAAATTACTGAACCTTAGTCCGATTAAGAAACTATCTCTGATTAAAATTTTTTCAAAATTTTTTAAAGAAATTTTTAATAAATTAACACAATTTTTTACTAACTTTTTTCCCAAAATTTAAAACCTGGACTTCAGATGCATGTCTAATATTTTAATAACTTTAATTTAACTTTCTTATTTGCTTTTCAATAAATTAAAAATCTTTACAATCGGGTCAGATTTGTAATGGTTATGAGCTTTGAAAAGTTTCCATAACACGAGGAGGTCAACAGCGTTGTCAACTCGATGCTTTTCGCACCGTTTTTTGTGCTTTTTGAAATTTTCGACGCGAAAAATTTTGAAGTTAGTGTTCGGTGTTTTTTAAACTAATTTTTGGTGCTTTTTATTTGCTGGCGGTGGCACTAAGCCCAACATTCAAAAAGAAATTTCCTTATTGAAGAAGTCTATCATTTGAAAACATAAGCACTGAAGTTAAATGGAACATTTCAAAATATTCTGATAAGATTGCAGAAGGCTTGGTTGGAAGAAATACGTGCATTTTACTCTCAAACATTTCAAGCACAATTAATGGAAACAGTGTTTTGCCACAATACATAGAAGATATAATGGAAGTATAGTCTAATAACGAAATTTTTCTTGTATATACAGTGGATGGAGAATGATTCACTTAATGCAATAGAGAAACTTTGAGTTCACTATCAAGTTTTGGGCAGAAGTAAAGTCTTATAACGATTCATTTGGCGAATTATCGAAATTGTATTCCCATAAAAATTCAATGTTTAAACGCAGAAGTTGATCATGTTTTCATCTTTATGTCTTTATTTAAGTCTAAAATACGTAAAAATTTGCCTTACACTTGGCTTTATATAACAGCGGTCTGAAAGAAGAAAATTGTGCTACGAATAGAGCTACCATTATAGGTTACATATTTACAACCTACTTCGTTACTTTTTTCTAAAAGAATAATACACATAATTTTAGTTTATATAACTTGATTAACATGCAAATTACTTTTTTTTTTTAATTTTGTAACTTTGTTATTAATATTGCGTTTGCTGTAAAAGAATGTTTCCACAGCATCGTTTAATAAAAATCAAACTTTGAAAGTCTTGATTTTAAAAAAATTAACTACTAATCCCATTGCTTTCAAAATCTAATCAGGAAGTCAACAAGTAAGAGTGCTATATTCGTCTGTGCCGAATCTTATATACCCTTTACCAGTGTTTTTATTGGTGTTTTTTTTAGAGGTATAAAACTTCGAATTGAAATAAAACACAAGAAAATCGTTTTAATGTCCATCAATTTGGCTTTATTGGAAGGATAATTTTATGCCATTAATGTTTAAATATGATTTCGGGCATGTGGCTACCGCGGCTGGCTCGAATAAAGCCAATTCTACAGGTCCAATTTTCAACCACTTTTTCGAGCATATGGGGCCGTATGTTGGCAATAACGCCACGAATGTTGGCTTCCAAGTCCCCTAACGTTTCTGGTTTGTTGGCGTAGACGAGCGACTTCACATATCCCTAAAGAAAATAATCCAATGGTGTCAAATCACACGATCTTGGTGGCCAATTGACAGGTCCATTCCGCGAAATTACGCGCTCATCGAATGTTTCCTTCAATAAATCGATTGTGACGTGCGCTGTGTGGCATGTAGCGCCGTCTTGTTGGAACCACAACTCATCCACATTCATGCCATCCAATTCGGGAACAAAATAGTCGGTTATCATGGCTCTATACCGGTCTCCATTAACGGTAACTGACTCTCCAGCATTATTTCGGAAGAAGTATGGCCCCATGACTCCACCAGCCCACAGAGCACACCAAACAGTCAGTTTTTGTGGATGTAATGGCGTCTCAAGGGTCTCATGTGGATTCTCTTCACTCCAAATGCGGCAATTTTGCTTGTTGACGTAGCCATTCAACCAAAAATGAGCCTCATCACTGAACAAAATTTTGCGATGAAAATCAGCATCGAGATCAATCTCATTTTCGGCCCATACACCAAAATCACGACGCATTGCATGGTCTCGCGGCTTTAATTCTTGCACAAGCTGGATCTTGTAAGGTCGCAAGCCAAGATCTTTGCGCAAAATCTTCCATAAAGTTGATGGACAAAGCTCCAATTGCTGTGCACGGTGGCGAATCGATTCATTCGGGTCCTCTTCAACACTTTGCTCTACAGCGGCAATTGTTTCTTCGGTGCGCACTGTTCGACGTCTCTGCGGATGCGTATTATCACATAGAGTAAACGTAGTGCGAAAACGATCCATGGTTAACCGAATTAATTGCTCTGATGGACGATTATGTCGACCATAAAATGGACGGAGCTTGCGGTAAACTTCGCGAACTGAACCATTATTTTCGAAATAAATTTGCACGATTTGCAAGCGTTGTTCTTTTGCCAACCTGTTCATGATGTTCAAATGGCAAACCAAACTAAATATTAATCACTTAACAGCTGACAAAATGACCGCCAGTTAAAAAAGTGATGCCAACTTAAAGTTTTATACCTCAATAAAAAACACCCATTTTTATAGATATACATACATAAGTACATAGTTACTTTTATGTACAAAGAAAAAAATAATAATTTTCAAACCGTAGAATCATAATTTTAGATTTTTCTGATTACTTGTACCAAACTAGTAGTTCTTAAAAAAATATAGAAAGTGTGTTAAGTGAAAAAAAGGGAAATTAAAAAAAAATGTTTTATTTAGTTAATTTAATGTCCAGAAAAAAATCATAGTTTCCAGCTCTGGAGCTGTGGTTTTTATTTTTATAGTTTTATATACCAAACTTTTCTTTCCAAAACGTAAAATATATATAATTTATAAAGGAAAAGATAAAAAAGATAAAGATAAAAAAGATAAAAGAAAAGATAAAAGTGTAATGGCCTGTTTCTACATAACAAGAAGCTCTCAGGCAAGCATGCGGTACACAGGCGAGTACGTAACAAAATGAGTTTTTATAGTACACTTGTCTAGCTTACGTTGTATTTGGTATCACTTTTGTATATATTTAATTTAATTATTGCCATGGTATACAATTTGGTATTTGAGTTAATTTTTTTTCCATACTAGAAGCATTACTTAATGGCAGCCATAGGAGAAAATCGAACAAAATAAAAACAGCTGCTTTTAAATTTCAATGCAATATTAGATCAGTTCGTTTATTTTTCAAGCAAAATCGAATAAATCCTGAGTATTTTTGCTATTAAGCATTAAATAATGTTTGGATATATTAAAAAGGCTGCATCATACATTCTTAATTAATAACATCGATAGTGACATACTTTTTTTCATTTACGGTATGTTATGATTTTTTTCAGAATTATAAAAGCATTAAAATTTTGCTGAAACAAGTCAAAAAGCTTTCATGAATGGATTCATCCATCATATACGATATGTACATACATATATCTTGCTTTGAATACAGCTAGATCCAAGATAATAATGAATAAAAAACTTTACATTGAAATGTGGTTCAAAGCACAGGAGTTTATATATGAACCAAAATAATATGCCTCATCGTGGTTAGGAGGTTAATTATCTTTCAATATATTTTAAGTATACAAAAATGTATTACAGATATAAAAAATATATTTCATATACATAAAACCGATGTACATATATTCTTTTTTTAAATATGCTACACATTATACAAGAAACTGATTGAAGAATTTACTTTGAAATAAAATTCACAAAAAAAGGGCAACCGCTATTTTCGGCAACCATTTATTGAGTAAGAGCTTGCAATTACTCAGTCTCAAATTACAAACAAACGAAATTCAATATAATACAGCGAAGCTCAGTAAAAAGTTTCAGATAATCGAACAAACCTATTATTACTTTTCTTGAACAAATTTATGCGAACAAAATTGAAAATAAAATTGTGATGAAAATACATACAAATATGGGATATAATGTAAGAATGTTTGGATTTATGCTTACAGGTTCCATAATGGTTCACTTAGAAGATAGTGGGGACATTCGATTTCTTCTTTAATGAATAAAAACCTATTTTAATTTCACACAAGTACTAATTTTTGATTGCCTATATTTGACATTATATACAATTGAAATTGTTACATAGAAACAACAAAATAAAAAAGGTATTACGTATTTTACTCAGAAAAAGTTGACACTTGTTTTATGAAACCCCAAAGCCAAATTTTGTACTCATATGAACAAAATTTTCGAGTTATTTGTAATGTAGAAACATGCCATAAGTGTCCCAACCGTGAACTCATCCTTTTTGATTTTCTGATTTCTTTCTTTTAAGAATTCAAGAAATGTTTAGTTTATAAAAAAATTAAAAATTTGTTTTAGTAACTTACTTTTGTACAAAAAAGCTAAAGTTTTCCAACCCTGGAATAGTCTTTTTAATTTTTTTAATTGTTTTTTTTATTTGAAATACCAATTTTATTCGTTATCAAGCATAAAATAAGTTTATTTAATAAAAATAGATAAAAATTAGTTTTCGGTAGTTAATTTTTTATATCACAAAGAGTGTAAGTTTCCCAACCCTGGAATCCTCCTTTTTGATTATTTTTGATTTCTTACAACATCTTTTTTTTAAGAATATAAGATATGTTTAATTTATGGTAAAAAAGAAAAAATTTGTTTTAGTAAGTTACTTTTGTATAAAAAATAAGGTTTTCCAACCCTGGAAGCGACGTTTTAATTTTTTTCATTTTGAAATACCAAATTCTTTCGTACTGAAGTATGAAATAAGTTTATTTTATAAAAAAAATAAAAATTAGTTTTCGGTAGCTAATTTCTTATATCACAAAAAGTGTGGTTTTTCCAAACCTGAAATCAAACTTTTTGATTTTTCTAATTTCTTATACTAATCTCTTTCTTTTAAGAATATAAGATATCTTTAATTTATAGAGAAAAAGTAAGTAAATAAAAATAGTAAGTTACTTTTCTATAAAAAAGGGTAAGGTTTTCCAACCCTGGAAACGTGTTTTAAAGTTTTTTAAATTCAAATACCAATTTTATTCGTACTGAAGTATAAAATAATTTTATTTATTTAAAAAAAACTAAAATAAGTTTCCGGTAGTTAATTTTTTATATCACAAAAAGAGTAAGTTTCCCAACCCTGGAATCATCCTTTTTAATTTTTCTGATTTCTTACACCAATCTATTTCTTTTAAGAATATAAGATATCTTTAATTTATAGAGAAAAAGGAAAATTTTGCTTTAGTAAGTTACTTTTGTATAAAAAAAGTTAAAGTTTTCCAACCCTGGAAACATCTTATTAATTTTTTAATTTTTTTTATTTGAAATACCAATTTTATTCGTAGTGAAGTATAGAATACGTTTATTTAATAAAAATAATTAAAAAATTAGTTTACGGTAGTTATATCACAAAATTCGTAGGTTTTCCAACCCTGGAATCATCCTTTTTGTTTTTCTGATTATTTACATCAATCTCTTCCTTTTAAGAACATTAGATATGTTTAAGATTTAGATAAAAAGGAAAAATTTGTTTTAGTAAGTTACTTTTGCATAACAAAAAAAGTTAAGGTTTTCCCACCCTGGAAACATCTTATTAATTTTTTGAAGTTTAATCTTTTATTTGAAATACCAATTTTATTCATGGTGAAGTATAAAATAAGTTTATTTAGTAAAAATAATTAAAAAAATTAGTTTACGGTAGTTAATTGTATATATCACAAAAATCGTAGGTTTTCCAACCCTGGAATCATCCTTTTTGTTTTTCTGATTTCTTACATCAATCTCCTTCTTTTAAGAGCATTACATATGTTTAGTTTATAGAAAAAAAGGAAAAATTTGTTTTAGTAAGTTACTTTTGCATAACAAAAAAAGTTAAGGTTTTCCAACCCTGGAAACGTCTTTTTAATTTTTTTAATTTTTTTATTTATTTTTTTTTTTGAGTTAGAAATACCAATTTTATTCATACTGAAGTATAAAATAAGTTTATTCAATAAAAAATTATTAAAAACTAGTTTTCGGTAGTTATTTTGTATGGCAAAATGAGGTTTAAGTCTCCCAGTTCTGAAACCGTCTGCTCGATTTTTCTGATTTTCAATACCAATCTTATTTATTTCGACCATTTCTGACACAGCAGTCCAAGAACGAAGTCTCTAGCTTTTCTGGGAGCTTCGGAAAACCGATTTCACGTACAGACAGACGGACATCGCTTATTCGTCTTCCCTATGCATAAGGATCCAGAATATATATACTAGTAGTAGGGAACTATCGCTCCGGCCCCAATTAAAATTGTTAAATTGTTGCTGAAATTGTTAAATTTGGGTAATTAAAATTTGAAAATTGTTAAATTCTTGGAAATTTGTGTTTTTTTGTTTACATAAGGAGTTTTTTGTTTATATAAGGAGTTTTTTGTTTACATTAGGAGTTTTTTGTTTACATTAGGAGTTTTTGTTTACATTAAGTGTATGTCTGTCTGTCGGTCTATCTGTCTGCCTGCCTGACCGTGGGAAGTTTGTGTGTGGAATATTTTGTGTGAATGTATTAAGGCGGTTCATAGTTTGGCGGTTTTTATGTGTGTATGTGACGACGGGGAAAATCATGAAAATGGTTTTTCCTAATGCTGACGGAAAATCATCTAATGATTTTTCGTAAGACCGAAGGCAAAACATTATAATTTTTCCTAATGCCTTCTGCAATAAATGATAATTTTTCCTAATGCCTACTGCAATACATGATAATTTTTCCTAATGCCTACTGCAATACATGATTATTATTTTTTTCAAATGCCGACGGCAAAAAATGAATATAATTTTTTCAAATGCCGACGGCAATACATACTTATTTTTCCTAATGCCTACGGCAATACATACTTATTTTTCCTAATGCCTACGGCAATACATAATTATTTTCAAATGCCGACGGCAATACATGATAATTTTTCCTAATGCCTACTGCAATACATGATAATTTTTCCTAATGCCTACTGCAATACATGATTATTATTTTTTTCAAATGCCGACGGCAAAAAATGAATATAATTTTTTCAAATGCCGACGGGAAAATGATTTTTCCTAATGACGACGGGAAAACGTGAAAGTTATTTTTTCTAATGCTAATGTAGGTGTTGCTAGACTGTGGGAATTTAAGGCTGACCGTGATTTGAGTGGGCGGCGTTGTTGCCGTAATATGTAACCATAGGAATTTGTGGATGTGTCTGTCTGTCTGTGAGAATTTAGGTGAAGGTTTGATTGGCAGGGGGGCGGGGTGTAGTTGAGGTAGATCGATTGCGTGTGTAGTTGTGTGTGAATGTATGTGTGTGTGTGTGTGTGTGTGTGTGTGTGTGTGTGTGTGTGTGTATGTTTGTAGGAATTTCAATGTGTGTATTTCTATAGGAGCTTAAGGCTGATTGTGATTTATGAGGGGTGAGGTGTTCTAGTAATATGCAACCGGGGGAATCTGTGTGTTTGTATGTCTGTAGGAGTTTAAGGCTGACCATGATTTGGGTGGGCAGGGTTGTTGACGTAATATGTATCCATGGGGATTTGTGGATGTGTCTGTCTATAGTAGTTTAAGGCTGATCGTGATTTGAGGTGGGTGAGGATGTTGTTGAGGTAAATTGGTTATGTGTATGTATGTATATATGTATTTTTGTAAGAATTTAAGATGATTGTGATTTATTAGGGCCGAGGTGTTCTTGTAATATGTAGCCGTGAGAATCTATGTGTATAGACGTCTGTAGAAGTTTAAGACTATCTGTAATTTCAGGTAGGTGAGAGTGTTGTGTTGTTGAGATTAATCTTATATATTGTATATGTATGTATGATCATGGGAATTTGTGTATGTATATCTGATGGAGAATTTAAGGCTCGTCATGATTTGCAAAAGGTGGGGTGTTGTTGAAATTTTCTTGGATATTTCTTATATGAATTCTGCTATGTGTGTGTATTTGAGCTGGTATTTATGTGTAGGTAGAAATAAATTGTTTTCAATATCGACATATGGTACTATAAAATACTATCATATATCTGGACTTCCCTAATCCTAGTATGCTTTTATACTTACGATTGCTTTATATTTTCTCATGCTTAAATTTGTCTCGCGTTGAAGTCAGTCTGTGTGAAATTTGTTTATATTACAGATTTTGTTTATTTAACTACATTCGTCTTCTTTGACTGAAAGAGTTATCTACACACAGAGAAAAACCAACTTGAAATCAGTAAGAACCATGCTGAATTAATAAGAACCATTAGCGAAGGTTTAGTCATATTGAAATTTCTTATTTCAATATGGACAAAATATTAATTTACAGTATTCATTTATTAAACTCATTAGTTTGTAGATATCTCAATATACATTTTCTATTATATTAAAAATTATTGAATTAATGTGATGAATTCTTATTTTTAAGCTGCAGATTTTCCCTGAGTGTATTGATTGTTTATATTTGCATTGTGCTTTAACTAAACGACGCTTCATATATTTTCATGATGTAGGTCTAATAAATACTTAAGCATTGATAAGAAATTTGATATGTATACATACATATCTACAAATTGATTTTATGTATGTATGTATGTATGTATGTATGTACATATATATGTACATACAAATAAGTGTTCAATTCAATCTTTGAATACATTTTTTATTTTATTTTTTGTCATGTGATGTCTGTTGTTGATGAAATTAAAAACATTTTAATTTTTATCTGCGTTTACTTAAAAGTTTGTGAGGATTTTCTGTTGTAAGTAAAACTGAATTCTTGAAGATATGTGCTTACATACTCTATAGTAATAGTAACTATAATAGAAATATTTCTTATACTTAATTTACAGTTTTTTAAAGTATAGGGTATAAAATTTTTTCTAGCTATAGCCTTCTACATTTATTTTGGAAAGCTTGCTTTGCTTTTTGAAAATGTATAAACATTTTTAAATGAAACTGATCCGGCACTCCAGCTTAGGTACTGATAGTTTTTTTTTTGTTGTTAGTTAACTTACTTATTTTTTATTTTTTATTGATAAACATTGGAAATCAAAAGGGAGTTTTATATTGTAATTATTATTCTCATAATTGTTGAAAACAATCGCTGCTTTTTGTTTGTTTTTTGCGATGAAATCATTTGAATTACTTTTGCAACTTTACGCGTTTATAAAAATTATGTTATTTTCTATATTTCTTAATTTATAAGACTTTTAGACTTTGTCCTTTAGGGGTTATATATTCTATTATACGATTATGAATAAGAATGCAGTAAGCTGATGTATTTGCTTACTGCTTCAAATTAAAATTTTATTAAATTGAATAAAAGGAGTTTTTTTTTCTTAAACTCTGATGCAGTTAGAAGCGCTGGAGATTCTTTCATATAACAGCTTTTTTGAAATTTTTGATACATAGTATAATATAGAATTGGATAACATTTATTTTTAATTTTTATGTTAAGAAGTACGGGTATGAGACTGAATTTAAATGTACTTTTAAATTAGTTAAATCATAATGAACAAACATATTTTCTTCTTTAATAGCGATCAACAGAAAACGAACTCGTTTTCATATAATTTAGGTATACCCTATCGACGGCTCCTCTAGGATACAAGATGACTTTGTATGACGAAATTTCTGTTGCTTTATACTGATAATATGTTTACATTAATAAGATACATATACATATGTTTATTTTATGAACGGTGAGCACCTATGGCTTTTATTTAATGTTCTATATGACTTTTTTTCATTTTCTTTAATAATTTTCTCCCCATAATAGCATTCTAAATATTTCAAGGGCTCAAATGCTGTGTAGTCTTCTTCTGCAAACTTAACTAAACGTCTAACTTCTTCCAATGCTTCTTTATAAGAAGATATTTTGTTATGGTCTTCTTCTACGATACGTGCCCATCGGGCAGAGTGTACGTATTAGTTGGTCAGTCAGTCTCTATTTTTATTTATTTTTTTTTCTTCTAATGTGCCACTCCTTTTTTTAGATTTTACTACTTGGAATAGAGAATTTTTGTCTAATTTTTTCGTGGGTATATACATTAGGTATGTAGAAATTAGTTTAGATACAAAGAAATGCATGTTTAATATACAACTATTGTATCAAATCGATCTCAAATAACTCAGTTACCTCTACCAGCAATTCACCGTTGGTGTATTCATAAAGTGTTAGAAACAATGAAAAATCTATGTTTTGAGAGAATTTTTCCCCTCAAGTATTTCTACATGAGGTTTGAGGGGTCAATCACTGTCGCATTCATATGTAATGATTATTCACTTAAAAAACGTCATCATCACCATCAATCATCTCCGTATACAATACATTCATGAGTTGGGTTGATCCAGATACAATTGCTGTCTCATCACCTTCTAACAGCTTTATATATTTTGCTAGTATGCATGCCTTAGCATGCTTCTATCGATAGTGACGTAAGAGTCCGAGATGTAGAGTGTTACAATTAAAAATCTTTACTATTAGAATATACCAGTTCGCTCTTTTGAATTTTTACAAAGTAGATACATATGTATGTATTTCATTGACCACAAAATCATAAAATTTCTTTGCTTACAAAATTGTATGACGTGAGGATTTTTTTTTTTTTTTTTTTTTAAATTATACATGCTTCGGCATGCTTTCATTTTTTTTTTTCTATAAATTTATGTAATACTCATACAGATACAGATATAAAGTAAGATCTGTTTACTGTACATTTTAAAATTTATGCATGCTTCAGCATGATTCTAGTTGAAGCGTATATTCATTCACTTAGTTTGTTTGATACTTATTCATACACATGTACATTCTTAAAGATTGGATATCAAAGTCCAATTTCCGTAGTTTATCTATATTTTCTAAAGATCTGATAGCTAAAGAAATAAATAGAGTGAAGATCTTCTATAATAATCCCATTTTCATATTGTAAAATTTTGCGTGCTAGCGCTTTCGATGGGAAAATATACATACAACTTTATAAAAAGTGATAATATGATGTGCTGCTGAATATTGCACTATGTTATAGTTCATTTTAAGCACTGAAGTTTTAGCAATATTTCATTCCGACCAGAATTCCACTACATTTAGTTAATTATCTTTCTTAAGACTCATCATTCCTAATCAATCCTGCAAAAACAACACAAACTAGATTTTTCGTTTTAATTTTATTTTTTTTTTTAATTCAACATTCATTCTTCAAATTACTTTATACTATATTAAGTAGCTTTTCCTCATTTGTTGAGTTGACTTTAATAGGAGACATTTTAATGGTACGATGAACTTTTCTATTGCATGCATTGAGTAAATCTTTATACATACCAATCCACTTATATGAACCATTAAAGCTAATTCTTTTCACATCATACCTTTCAATGATCTATTAAATCATTCTAATATTGATGCTTTCATATTAAGTAATCTTTAATCTTCTATTTATGTATGAGTTTTCCCAAGTATTTATTAAAAAATTCTTTAGAATCATCTGTTTGTAAGTTTTTTGGTACCCGTACCACTTCAAAAATATTTTCCATTGCCTTGGTTTTTAGAGTGCAGCTTTTATTTTCAGCTGTACTTTGAGAATGTGTCAATTACAGTCTTCAAAAATCAACAATTTCTATTTTCTGTAGAATAGTTCTACATTTCACCTAACTTAGCTCCATAAAACATCATATATTCCTGTCATTACATCTCTACAAGCACAAACAGTTGTTGAAATTTAATATGGACTTCGTTAACTAAATTCCTTTTTAAGGACATTGAATTGTTTCACAGATTTTTTCGAAAGTGTTGTGATCTACATCTTGCACTTTCAGCTATTTATACTAACATGTAGTTAATTTTCTAATCTATATATTTAACCGTAAACTCTTCAATTTGTTTTTAATTATTTACTTTTTAGAATTGCTTTTTCAATTTTATAACTGTCTTCTTTCTCTAATTTTATTTCACGTTGTTGTTCCTCAATTTGCATTTAAATATATTCTTGAATATTAATGCTTTAAGCTATATTATTAATTTGTCTTGTATTTTATCTTCATTCAGTTTAATGTAACTATCAACAATAGTTTGTATCTAATTCATTTATGCCTTCCAATACTGATAAGTCAGTATAAATGTCTTCAGAATTGGAAGTCTATGAGTAAAATCATCGTCATCATCATTCTCAGTATTAGCATCATTAAATATGATGGTATTATCAAATATTGTTCCTTCTACTAGTTTCTTTTGGGGTACTTGTCTATATCTTGAGTGAAGGTTTCTCAGGCTTTAAACTTGTATATTTTCAACTTCTGTCTTGATTTTACTTTCTTCTTTCATAAGAATTCTTTTAATATTTTTAGAACTATTTATGAATTCTTCTGCTACAGGTTTAAATGTATCTTTTAGTTGTTCACTTGTATCTATTTCACCAGTTTTTATACTACGAAGCTTTTTCTTCAACACATTTCTTGTCAACACCAACTGTTTTAAAATTTTCTCATCCAGGGCAAATAACAGGTATCAGCAATCATATCAGCTTTTCAGGAGCTGGTCTGGTTTTCAGATCAGCTTTTCAGGACCTGGTCTGGTTTTCAGATCAGCTTATCACGACCTGGTCTGGTTTTCAGATCAGCTTTTCAGGACCTGGTCTGGTTTTCAGATCAGCTTTTCAGGACCTGGTCTGGTTTTCAGATCAGCTTTTCAGGACCTGGTCTGGTTTTCAGATCAGCTTATCAGGACCTGGTCTGGTTTTCAGATCAGCTTATCAGGAGCTGGTCTGGTTTTCAGATCAGCTTATCAGGAGCTGGTCTGGTTATCAGATCAGCTTATCAGGAGCTGGTCTGGTTTTCAGATCAGCTTATCAGGAGCTGATCTGATTTTTAGATCAGCTTATCAGGTAACAGATCAGGCTATCAGGAGCTATTCAGATTTTCATTTCAAGATATCTGAGTTAGATTTAGTTATCAGTGTACAAGTAGCTAGCCATTTATAACATTTATATACATGAAGTTTAAAGTCAGATGAAATACGAAAAAGTAAAGTTTTATCTAGTAAAATTATTTTCTATAACGATCATCGTTTAATTCACTATCTTTGCTTATAATCAAAAATCCATATTTATCCTTTCAATATGCTTTTTATTTTTCTCACCTAACTTAAACATTAAATATACATTATGATGATCTCTTATTAAATGTTTGGTGTTTCTGGTGTAAGTTTTACATAAGTAGAATGAATCAACATTCTTATCTCTCCCCATACAAAAATATGCTTCCCACACGCATCATCCTTAAATATCATATTGGAATTACTTTGGACTGAAATAACAGATTCACTATCGGTAAATTTTGTAATATATTATTATTTTAATTGATGTAATTAATTTCTTCAGATATTTATATCTGGGGTGATATAAAGATTTTGAGTATAAATAAATGTTCTCAAAATTTAAGTCCATTAGGACTTTCTAGCAAGCCAACCATAGCGTTTTTTTTTCGTAATTTGACAGGTCAACTATTGTTGCACGAATAGAATTTGATATAAAGGAACTATGATTTATTTTTGAACTATCGTTCGATGAATCATCAATATTTCGTACCAAGGTATTTTAGGTTGTTTTACTAACCGCATTTATGTAGCTAAATACATTTTATAAATATTATCTCTTATTATAAAAAAATTAACTAATACAGCTATACCATATCAGAAAATATTTTCTGAAATCGTATAGCTGCATTAGTTTATTTTTTCTATAATAAGAGATAATGATCCACACTCATAATCAAAATAGCATAAAAATATCCTTTTTTTTTGACTATGAGTATGCATCAATATTTATGAAATGCGTTTAGTTACAAAAATGTGGTTAGTAAAACAAAGTATATTTTAACAGCCTTATTTATAAAACTTATTAGGGCTTTATAAAGACTTTTTAAGAAAAAATTTTTATAAAAAATTTGTTTTAAAAAGCCTTTACAAAGCCTTAATAAGTTTTATAAATAATGCTGTAAGAGTTTAAAATCAGTATTTTGTATGATAATACTGATTTGAAACTCTTAAAATATTCTTTGTTTTGACTATGAGTAGGGGCCATTATCTCTTATTATAGGACAAATAAAATAATATAGCTATACGATTTCAGAAAATATTTTCTGATATCGTATAGCTACATTTTTAATTTTTCTATAATAAGAGATAATATTTATGAAATACATTTCATAAATATTGGCGCATACTCATAGTAAAAACAACCTAAAAATACCTTGGTACGAAATATTGATGAATCATCAAAATTTCATACCATCCTATATTTATGTTGTTTTACTAATCGCATTTTGTAAATAAATGCATTTCATAAATATTATCTATTATTATAGAAAGAATCAAATAGTATGGTTATATGATATTAGAAAACATGATTTCTGATATCATATAATTATACTATTTTATTTTTTTATAATAAGAGATAATGACTCATACTCATAGTCAAAACAAAGGATATTTATATGCTGTTTTGATTATGAGTATGCGTCAATATTTATGAAATGCATTTAGTTATAAAATGCGGTTAGTAAAACAAAGTATATTTTAAGTGTTTAAGACCACCATTTTATGGTAATACCGGTTTTAAACACTTAAAGCATACTTTGTTTTGACTATGAGCATGAGCTGATATTTATGAAATGGATTTTATAAATATTGACTCATACCCTTAGTCAAAACAACATAAATAATTCTTGGTACGAAATATTGATGATTCATCGAACGATAGTTCAAAAATAAATCATAGTTCCCTTATATCAAATTCTATTCGTGCAACAATAGTTGACCTGTCAAATTACGAAAAAAAAACGCTATGATTGGCTTGCTAGAAAGTCCTAATGGACTTAAATTTTGAGAACATTTATTTATACTCAAAATCTTTATATCACCCCAGATATAAATATCTGAAGAAATTAATTACATCAATTTAAATAATAATATATTACAAAATTTACCGATAGTGAATCTGTTATTTCAGTCCAAAGTAGTTCCAATATGATATTTAACGATGATGCGTGTGGGAAGCATATTTTTGTATGGGGAGAGATAAGAATGTTGATTCATTCTACTTATGTAAAACTTACACCAGAATCACCAAACATTTAATAAGAGATCATCATAATGTATATTTAATGTTTAAGTTAGGTGAGAAAAATAAAAAGCATGTTGAAAGGATAAATATGGATTTTTGATTATAAGCAAAGATAGTGAATTAAACGATGATCGTTATAGAAAATAATTTTACTAGATAAAACTTTACTTTTTCGTATTTCATCTGACTTTAAACTTCATGTATATAAATGTTATAAATGGCTAGCTACTTGTACACTGATAACTAAATCTAACTCAGATATCTTGAAATGAAAATCTGAATAGCTCCTGATAGCCTGATCTGTTACCTGATAAGCTGATCTAAAAATCAGATCAGCTCCTGATAAGCTGATCTGAAAACCAGACCAGCTCCTGATAAGCTGATCTGATAACCAGACCAGCTCCTGATAAGCTGATCTGAAAACCAGACCAGCTCCTGATAAGCTGATCTGAAAACCAGACCAGGTCCTGATAAGCTGATCTGAAAACCAGACCAGGTCCTGAAAAGCTGATCTGAAAACCAGACCAGGTCCTGAAAAGCTGATCTGAAAACCAGACCAGGTCCTGAAAAGCTGATCTGAAAACCAGACCAGGTCCTGAAAAGCTGATCTGAAAACCAGACCAGGTCCTGAAAAGCTGATCTGAAAACCAGACCAGGTCGTGATAAGCTGATCTGAAAACCAGACCAGGTCCTGAAAAGCTGATCTGAAAACCAGACCAGCTCCTGAAAAGCTGATATGATTGCTGATACCTGTTATTTGCCCTGGATGAGAAAATTTTAAAACAGTTGGTGTTGACAAGAAATGTGTTGAAGAAAAAGCTTCGTAGTATAAAAACTGGTGAAATAGATACAAGTGAACAACTAAAAGATACATTTAAACCTATAGCAGAAGAATTCATAAATAGTTCTAAAAATATTAAAAGAATTCTTATGAAAGAAGAAAGTAAAATCAAGACAGAAGTTGAAAATATACAAGTTTAAAGCCTGAGAAACCTTCACTCAAGATATAGACAAGTACCCCAAAAGAAACTAGTAGAAGGAACAATATTTGATAATACCATCATATTTAATGATGCTAATACTGAGAATGATGATGACGATGATTTTACTCATAGACTTCCAATTCTGAAGACATTTATACTGACTTATCAGTATTGGAAGGCATAAATGAATTAGATACAAACTATTGTTGATAGTTACATTAAACTGAATGAAGATAAAATACAAGACAAATTAATAATATAGCTTAAAGCATTAATATTCAAGAATATATTTAAATGCAAATTGAGGAACAACAACGTGAAATAAAATTAGAGAAAGAAGACAGTTATAAAATTGAAAAAGCAATTCTAAAAAGTAAATAATTAAAAACAAATTGAAGAGTTTACGGTTAAATATATAGATTAGAAAATTAACTACATGTTAGTATAAATAGCTGAAAGTGCAAGATGTAGATCACAACACTTTCGAAAAAATCTGTGAAACAATTCAATGTCCTTAAAAAGGAATTTAGTTAACGAAGTCCATATTAAATTTCAACAACTGTTTGTGCTTGTAGAGATGTAATGACAGGAATATATGATGTTTTATGGAGCTAAGTTAGGTGAAATGTAGAACTATTCTACAGAAAATAGAAATTGTTGATTTTTGAAGACTGTAATTGACACATTCTCAAAGTACAGCTGAAAATAAAAGCTGCACTCTAAAAACCAAGGCAATGGAAAATATTTTTGAAGTGGTACGGGTACCAAAAAACTTACAAACAGATGATTCTAAAGAATTTTTTAATAAATACTTGGGAAAACTCATACATAAATAGAAGATTAAAGATTACTTAATATGAAAGCATCAATATTAGAATGATTTAATAGATCATTGAAAGGTATGATGTGAAAAGAATTAGCTTTAATGGTTCATATAAGTGGATTGGTATGTATAAAGATTTACTCAATGCATGCAATAGAAAAGTTCATCGTACCATTAAAATGTCTCCTATTAAAGTCAACTCAACAAATGAGGAAAAGCTACTTAATATAGTATAAAGTAATTTGAAGAATGAATGTTGAATTAAAAAAAAAAATAAAATTAAAACGAAAAATCTAGTTTGTGTTGTTTTTGCAGGATTGATTAGGAATGATGAGTCTTAAGAAAGATAATTAACTAAATGTAGTGGAATTCTGGTCGGAATGAAATATTGCTAAAACTTCAGTGCTTAAAATGAACTATAACATAGTGCAATATTCAGCAGCACATCATATTATCACTTTTTATAAAGTTGTATGTATATTTTCCCATCGAAAGCGCTAGCACGCAAAATTTTACAATATGAAAATGGGATTATTATAGAAGATCTTCACTCTATTTATTTCTTTAGCTATCAGATCTTTAGAAAATATAGATAAACTACGGAAATTGGACTTTGATATCCAATCTTTAAGAATGTACATGTGTATGAATAAGTATCAAACAAACTTAGTGAATGAATATACGCTTCAACTAGAATCATGCTGAAGCATGCATAAATTTTAAAATGTACAGTAAACAGATCTTACTTTATATCTGTATCTGTATGAGTATTACATAAATTTATAGAAAAAAAAAATGAAAGCATGCCGAAGCATGTATAATTTAAAAAAAAAAAAAAAAAAAAAAAATCCTCACGTCATACAATTTTGTAAGCAAAGAAATTTTATGATTTTGTGGTCAATGAAATACATACATATGTATCTACTTTGTAAAAATTCAAAAGAGCGAACTGGTATATTCTAATAGTAAAGATTTTTAATTGTAACACTCTACATCTCGGACTCTTACGTCACTATCGATAGAAGCATGCTAAGGCATGCATACTAGCAAAATATATAAAGCTGTTAGAAGGTGATGAGACAGCAATTGTATCTGGATCAACCCAACTCATGAATGTATTGTATACGGAGATGATTGATGGTGATGATGACGTTTTTTAAGTGAATAATCATTACATATGAATGCGACAGTGATTGACCCCTCAAACCTCATGTAGAAATACTTGAGGGGAAAAATTCTCTCAAAACATAGATATTTCATTGTTTCTAACACTTTATGAATACACCAACGGTGAATTGCTGGTAGAGGTAACTGAGTTATTTGAGATCGATTTGATACAATAGTTGTATATTAAACATGCATTTCTTTGTATCTAAACTAATTTCTACATACCTAATGTATATACCCACCAAAAAATTAGACAAAAATTCTCTATTCCAAGTAGTAAAATCTAAAAAAAGGAGTGGCACATTAGAAGAAAAAAAAATAAATAAAAATAGAGACTGACTGACCAACTAATACGTACACTCTGCCCGATGGGCACGTATCGTAGAAGAAGACCATAACAAAATATCTTCTTATAAAGAAGCATTGGAAGAAGTTAGACGTTTAGTTAAGTTTGCAGAAGAAGACTACACAGCATTTGAGCCCTTGAAATATTTAGAATGCTATTATGGGGAGAAAATTATTAAAGAAAATGAAAAAAAGTCATATAGAACATTAAATAAAAGCCATAGGTGCTCACCGTTCATAAAATAAACATACGTATATGTATCTTATTAATGTAAACATATTATCAGTATAAAGCAACAGAAATTTCGTCATACAAAGTCATCTTGTATCCTAGAGGAGCCGTCGATAGGGTATACCTAAATTATATGAAAACGAGTTCGTTTTCTGTTGATCGCTATTAAAGAAGAAAATATGTTTGTTCATTATGATTTAACTAATTTAAAAGTACATTTAAATTCAGTCTCATACCCGTACTTCTTAACATAAAAATTAAAAATAAATGTTATCCAATTCTATATTATACTATGTATCAAAAATTTCAAAAAAGCTGTTATATGAAAGAATCTCCAGCGCTTCTAACTGCATCAGAGTTTAAGAAAAAAAAACTCCTTTTATTCAATTTAATAAAATTTTAATTTGAAGCAGTAAGCAAATACATCAGCTTACTGCATTCTTATTCATAATCGTATAATAGAATATATAACCCCTAAAGGACAAAGTCTAAAAGTCTTATAAATTAAGAAATATAGAAAATAACATAATTTTTATAAACGCGTAAAGTTGCAAAAGTAATTCAAATGATTTCATCGCAAAAAACAAACAAAAAGCAGCGATTGTTTTCAACAATTATGAGAATAATAATTACAATATAAAACTCCCTTTTGATTTCCAATGTTTATCAATAAAAAATAAAAAATAAGTAAGTTAACTAACAACAAAAAAAAAACTATCAGTACCTAAGCTGGAGTGCCGGATCAGTTTCATTTAAAAATGTTTATACATTTTCAAAAAGCAAAGCAAGCTTTCCAAAATAAATGTAGAAGGCTATAGCTAGAAAAAATTTTATACCCTATACTTTAAAAAACTGTAAATTAAGTATAAGAAATATTTCTATTATAGTTACTATTACTATAGAGTATGTAAGCACATATCTTCAAGAATTCAGTTTTACTTACAACAGAAAATCCTCACAAACTTTTAAGTAAACGCAGATAAAAATTAAAATGTTTTTAATTTCATCAACAACAGACATCACATGACAAAAAATAAAATAAAAAATGTATTCAAAGATTGAATTGAACACTTATTTGTATGTACATATATATGTACATACATACATACATACATACATACATAAAATCAATTTGTAGATATGTATGTATACATATCAAATTTCTTATCAATGCTTAAGTATTTATTAGACCTACATCATGAAAATATATGAAGCGTCGTTTAGTTAAAGCACAATGCAAATATAAACAATCAATACACTCAGGGAAAATCTGCAGCTTAAAAATAAGAATTCATCACATTAATTCAATAATTTTTAATATAATAGAAAATGTATATTGAGATATCTACAAACTAATGAGTTTAATAAATGAATACTGTAAATTAATATTTTGTCCATATTGAAATAAGAAATTTCAATATGACTAAACCTTCGCTAATGGTTCTTATTAATTCAGCATGGTTCTTACTGATTTCAAGTTGGTTTTTCTCTGTGTGTAGATAACTCTTTCAGTCAAAGAAGACGAATGTAGTTAAATAAACAAAATCTGTAATATAAACAAATTTCACACAGACTGACTTCAACGCGAGACAAATTTAAGCATGAGAAAATATAAAGCAATCGTAAGTATAAAAGCATACTAGGATTAGGGAAGTCCAGATATATGATAGTATTTTATAGTACCATATGTCGATATTGAAAACAATTTATTTCTACCTACACATAAATACCAGCTCAAATACACACACATAGCAGAATTCATATAAGAAATATCCAAGAAAATTTCAACAACACCCCACCTTTTGCAAATCATGACGAGCCTTAAATTCTCCATCAGATATACATACACAAATTCCCATGATCATACATACATATACAATATATAAGATTAATCTCAACAACACAACACTCTCACCTACCTGAAATTACAGATAGTCTTAAACTTCTACAGACGTCTATACACATAGATTCTCACGGCTACATATTACAAGAACACCTCGGCCCTAATAAATCACAATCATCTTAAATTCTTACAAAAATACATATATACATACATACACATAACCAATTTACCTCAACAACATCCTCACCCACCTCAAATCACGATCAGCCTTAAACTACTATAGACAGACACATCCACAAATCCCCATGGATACATATTACGTCAACAACCCTGCCCACCCAAATCATGGTCAGCCTTAAACTCCTACAGACATACAAACACACAGATTCCCCCGGTTGCATATTACTAGAACACCTCACCCCTCATAAATCACAATCAGCCTTAAGCTCCTATAGAAATACACACATTGAAATTCCTACAAACATACACACACACACACACACACACACACACACACACACACACACATACATTCACACACAACTACACACGCAATCGATCTACCTCAACTACACCCCGCCCCCCTGCCAATCAAACCTTCACCTAAATTCTCACAGACAGACAGACACATCCACAAATTCCTATGGTTACATATTACGGCAACAACGCCGCCCACTCAAATCACGGTCAGCCTTAAATTCCCACAGTCTAGCAACACCTACATTAGCATTAGAAAAAATAACTTTCACGTTTTCCCGTCGTCATTAGGAAAAATCATTTTCCCGTCGGCATTTGAAAAAATTATATTCATTTTTTGCCGTCGGCATTTGAAAAAAATAATAATCATGTATTGCAGTAGGCATTAGGAAAAATTATCATGTATTGCAGTAGGCATTAGGAAAAATTATCATGTATTGCCGTCGGCATTTGAAAATAATTATGTATTGCCGTAGGCATTAGGAAAAATAAGTATGTATTGCCGTAGGCATTAGGAAAAATAAGTATGTATTGCCGTCGGCATTTGAAAAAATTATATTCATTTTTTGCCGTCGGCATTTGAAAAAATAATAATCATGTATTGCAGTAGGCATTAGGAAAAATTATCATGTATTGCAGTAGGCATTAGGAAAAATTATCATTTATTGCAGTAGGCATTAGGAAAAATTATAATGTTTTGCCTTCGGTATTACGAAAAATCATTAGATGATTTTCCGTCAGCATTAGGAAAAACCATTTTCATGATTTTCCCCGTCGTCACATACACACATAAAAACCGCCAAACTATGAACCGCCTTAATACATTCACACAAAATATTCCACACACAAACTTCCCACGGTCAGGCAGGCAGACAGATAGACCGACAGACAGACATACACTTAATGTAAACAAAAACTCCTAATGTAAACAAAAAACTCCTAATGTAAACAAAAAACTCCTTATATAAACAAAAAACTCCTTATGTAAACAAAAAAACACAAATTTCCAAGAATTTAACAATTTTCAAATTTTAATTACCCAAATTTAACAATTTCAGCAACAATTTAACAATTTTAATTGGGGCCGGAGCGATAGTTCCCTACTACTTATACTTTATAGCTCGCTTATTAATATGCTAGAAATTACAAACGGAATGACAAACCTATATATACCCTTTTACCATTTTTTGGTAAATGGTATAAAAAGAGTTGCCGATCGCTGCCAATTTGGCTAATCTCAGGTGGTTTGTTTCTTTGTTGAGAAAAACAAATTAATTTTTTTTATAATAACTTAAAAAGGCTTCGTGAAATTGATTTTAGAATTCACTGATTCTAAAAAACTTAAAATGTGTATCGGATGCTTCAAATTTTAAGTTTTAGGGTTAAATGCAAGGTCAACCGATTCCTATATTTTTTATACACCAAAATTTTTTGGAATTTTTCCTGGTTTCAGTGCTTTTTTAAATTTAAAAGTTGACAACGCTGGTGGTCAACCTTGCCACTATTACTTTTGATTGTTTTATAACAATAATAAAAAAATTATAACCAAAATAGTCACAGTTTTATACTAAAGTGATGAGAACACAGAAATAGAACAGAAGGAAACAAAAAAACTAACAACTTGTATTAGATTTTTATAAACAAAAAAGAATCAGCTGATTCGTAACAGAACAGAAAGTAAAAACTAATTCTAGCTTTACCCAAAACTCTTTTTAGGGCCATTTTCACCACTTGCCTTTAGTTAAAGATAGGATTTTGTCTGCCCGATAAATATCTTTGCGTTGTTACTAATTAAATTTTTTATTGTTATTATTATCAATAATAACAATATTTATTGGAAACAAAAATAATAAATATGATTTTATAATTCAAAGGCGTTTAGCGGACAGACAAAATCCTGCCTTTAGCTAAAGGCAAGTTGTGAAAATGTCCCTTAGTAATTTAAAAATGTTCAAGAAGATTGTACAGAAGTTGTATCGTGTGTGGAAAACTAGCTAATATGTATACAGGATGAGTTGTATCAAAGCTGGTAATGCTGTTACTTGAAAAACAGTTTAGTCTAGATCGTTAAGTAAAAACATTTTGTATAAATCAGAAAAAAGTATCCAGTTTTTTTGCAAAAGTATCTATGTAAGTAAAATGGCAATGCTGATTATAATATTCTAATGAAATTTATAATCATTCTATTATGTAAGTAATATAACTCCATTACATATGAATTTCGCTACTGCTATATCTATGTTCTCAACTGTTAAGTTTAATTTTGACACGCGATAACATCCATACTACAAATATGCGAAAATATCACACAAATTTCGAGACCTTTTCAACTAAATAAAGAGCATAAACAATTACAATTTTTAACGAGAACATTAAAAATAAATTTAAATATTTATAGTGGCACGTAAAAATTTTTCTTGATTACAAATTTAATTAACATTGTTGATCTACGAATATTTGCATATAAACTTTTCAATAAATTTTTCTGTTATATTTTTTTATTTGGCAAATTTATAAGTGTCATTTAAAATTGAATGCAACAAAAAATGCATCGCCTACATTTATAAAAATCTTATTTGAACAAGATATATTAAAGAAATGTGAAATTGTATGATAAAATTAATATTTTAATAAAAATTTAATTTAATACACATTTATGAAATTCAATGTAAAAACAAAATTTTTTTCTTAAAGAAACAAGCACACGTTCGCACGTTTAATCATAAGTTTATTTTTGGCTTCATTATTCATAGGCACATATTTTATAGAACCTTAACAAAATATTTTTGAATTAAAAAAAGTACATATTATATACATATGTTATAGTTTTTTTCTTTTCTTTTTGTATATAAATATGTTAGTTATTTTTAGACAAAATGACATTTTAGATTTATTTTTATCATTAAGTAAATTCCTTTTGTTGATGAGATCAACTTAGAATACAAATAGTACACACACACACACACACCCACAAATTAAAATGAAAACGTAAATATTTTTATAATTATTTGAATTTATATTTTAATAACACCAAAAGCTTTCATGTGCAGCATGTTTTTCATTGAAAAGCTTTTGATCAGATTCTACTAAGTTCCACCACCAATTAATGATAGTCGGAACTTGAAACCTTGGTGGCGCTCTACAAAGTTTTAATAGCAAATGTTAGCTTTTGCTCTCTCGATCTTTTTAAACGCTTTATAAAGCATAAGCAAAGCCATCAACCAATTTATCTGAACTGTTGTGAATTAAAAAAATAGTGTAAAAGCTGATCATACTGAATTTTGACTAAAATGGATTATATATGATTCAATAAAAACTAAACTGAAAACTAAACGGACTAAAACTGAGGGGTATTAAATAAAATAGGTGCATAAATTCAGATTGTTAAATATCTCAAGCAACTTTTCATTAGGAGGTACTGAGAAATAAATTATCTTATACGATACCAAACTAAGTGTTAAATTATTACAGTCTTATTTATAAAACTTATTAAAGGCCGTTATACACTATCATAAAAAGTCATGCGATCTACGAAAAAATACAACCCTGGTATGATGGAGTTTATGAAAATTTTCAAAAGGCAATAACAATTCATTACATATTTTTTTCGTAGATCGCACGACTTTGCATGATAGTGAGTCATGGCCTTAAGGCTTTATAAAGGGGTTTTAAGATAGATTTTCATAAAAAAAATTTCTTAAAAAGCTTTTCTAAAGCCTTAATAAGTTTTATAAATAAGTATGTTACAATTAAATGAAGTGATTTGCAGTCTGATTGCACGAAATGCTTGGCATTAATTGTTATTGGTCATGTCAGTCCGAAGTTTGTTTTTTTTTAGTCCTGCAAGTTTTGAATTTTTCCTACAAGCTAATTTCTTCAATCACATGGTTTGACCAATACTACACCTTTTCATAACAGCAGAAAACATCAATTGACATTTAGATTTATCAAATTAAATTAAGAAAGCGAAAACCGTAAATTAGATTTGTCAATTTAAATTCAGAAAGCATCAATTTATATTCAGAAAGTGTCAATTGCAATTCAGAAAATAGTTAATATTATGAAAAAATTTTATTAACAAAAATTATATGAAAATATACACCACTGTTGTACCCGTACATAGTGCTTGTCCTACATATCTGCAGAATAGCAATTATTGAAAAAGAGTCAATTGGGAGGAAAAAAAATTTAAAAAATATTTTTTTTGCTGTAATTAAATTAATATAAATTCAAAGTTAATAAAATTTGTTATTTTTCTGAATTAAAATTAACAGTTTCTGCATTACAATTGATGCTTTCTGAATTTAACTTGATAAATCTAAATTACAATTGACGCTTTCTGGATTATAATTGACGCTCTCTGAATTAAAACTGGAAAGGGTGTAGTTAAGTCAAATAAAATTTAAAATATTCAAGTTCAATTTTTATTGCTTTGTTGCGACTAAGGTTAAAATCATCATAGGTCTGGTGCTAGTATAATTATCCTCTCTAAAAAGCCGTTGATAACTTCGGAATATTACTTTCCTGCTGAAACTGATGAACGATAATATGCATTCATATTTATTCTTCCGAATAAAATAAAATTTACCACGCATCGTCATGCACCTACGCCCAAAAAGAAATACATAGTTATGACAAATACTTTTTTAAACTTTTATTTGTCGAACTAAAAAGTAGTTCATTCAAATAATATAAATTTTACCACAAAAATCTGCATTTATCGCAACAGCAAAACTGCAGTTGACAAAACTTCAGAGCAAAATAATATTATCCAAATGCGATTTTCATTAAATTAAATGTGAGATTACATAACAAAAACTATTTACATACGTCAAATGCGGATCGTTTTTTTGTAAAAAGTATATCGAGAGCCTTTGTTCAAAAAAAGTCAACTCAAATTTGTTCCAAATGAGTTTCCTATGGTAAACAGCTCTCTTATGCAATATTCATCTGTTATATAAATTTCGAATCAAAAAAATTATTTTTTGTCGTCTTATACATATAAAAAAATGTTTCGGCTATCTCAAAGTAAAAATTTTTGGTTTTAAGATTTTCCCATTGGCTTACGCAGCTACACTTACTTTTGTATAAAATTTCAGCTCTCTAGCGCGAATTATATCTTTAAATTTTATCCCACTATTCCCAACTCAAAATTTTGTGGTGAGCAGCGCTTATAATTCATGCTAATTTTCTTCTAAAATATGTTATACCAAAGTAGATTAAACACAACGCTAACATTTTATGGGAGTGATCACGATTGGTTTTTGGTTTGGTGATTGGTTTTCAGTCTTTTCTAGTTGGTTTCTCACTTAGACCTACTTGTATATCCAATTTCAGCTCCTTAGCGCAACTTTTAATTTTAAATTTTTATGGGCGCAGCCCCGCCCTCTGACTAAAATTTCTGGGTTTTTAGATTTTTCTAGTTGGTTTCTCACTTAGACCTACTTGTATACCAAATTTCAGCTCCTTAGCGCAACTTTTAATTTTTAATTTTTATGGGCGTAACCCCGCCCACTTTTCCAAAGTCAACATTTTTTATGACCAGTGCTTATTATTCGTGTCTAGTTTCGATACAAACGGATAATAATAGCTAGATTAATAGTATATCTAAATATGCTGAGCCGCTGGGCATTAAAATGAGGTTTAATTTGTATGGGCGTGTCAACGTCCACTTTTTTAATAAAAAAATTGTAGCCTTGCATTATCGCAGTATATATGAAAATTTTCAATAAAAAAGCTTCCATTAAGCGCTTTATATTAGATTTTTTAACTATGACTTTTATGGGCGTAGCCCCGCCCTCGTGGCTAAAGTTAAAATTTAACTTTAAAATTTTTGGGTTTTCAGATTTTTCTGGTTCATTGCTCACCTATATCTACTCGTGTACCAAATTTTAGCTCTCTAGCGATTGCGGAAGTGCTTCATCAATTTGATGAGTGTGTCAGTGGTCAGTGAGTATGTCTTAAAATATGCACTTTTTGCACCTCTATATCTCCGGAACCTTTCATTGTAAAACTTTCAAACTTCGCACATGAGGTTAAAATTATTCTAATTATGGTTTAAATATCATAATTTTACGATTGCGGGGAACAAAGTTATGAGGGGGTAAAAACAGCTCGAATGGCTTCGTGTAAATATACATACTGCGTGCATTGGCCAGAACTTGTCCTGGCGCACTGCCGTGCACCTAGATAGAAACATTATTGTATAATAGACTAATTTGAGTCAATGATACAAGCTTTCGAAATTTAAAATTTGGAGCAACCCGGTTACAATATTGACTGAGTTAGAGAGTGCTAAAGTTAAACACCTCAAGATGGAAGAGGCTTTCAGCCAGGCTTAAGTTATTTTTTATGGTATTTTAAGTTTTTTCCTTTAGCTTTTCAATTCTTTTATCTGGTATTGAGCAAAAGATTTCACAAATTGATTAAAAAATAAATATATTCAAAAAAATCATATATTTTTCCGACAAAATATGCTAACTCTAAAAAATAATATTTATTTGTTTTTTGATCAACAAAAATATCATAAAAATACGCAAACCAGTGCAAAACAAAATATTATTTGCAGTCCTTTAAATTAGTAATGAAAAACTAATCAAAACTTTTAAAAGATTCAATAAAAATAATAATTTAAATATATAAATAATCCAATAATATGAAAATATTAAATGCAAAGGAGATCCTCACAAAAACATAAATCTGAAAAAAGGCAAATTTCATATCCAAAATTTCGGCCATTAAAAGTAGTGAGATATAAAAGATTGACCAAGTTCTTGTTTGGCACAATACCAAACACTGAAATATGCTATGCATTGTATAAATTTGTAATCGTAAGGGTGTCACATAGGCGCATATTCAGAAATCGTAACCAAAGTCGAAACTAATAAACAGGGACAGGGGTTTCATGCAAATGCATGTTTTTTCCCTTAACTCTGATAATGGCAAGAACGAAATATCTTTACGAAACAATGAATTTGCGTAAGAATGGCATCGATTTGTTAGTGCATATTTTTGCATATTTTGCTAAAAATTCATATGTTTGCATAATTTATGCATAAATGCATATTTTTGTATCATATTTTGATTTAAATGCTGATTTTGTGTCAGGTTTTCTCAAAAATTCAAATTTCCAAAAACGTTGCAAAACCGTTTTTGCAACTTTATTCGCTTGCATTGTTGTAGAATTGTGGAACGATTGTACAAGCACACAGACCTACCAAATTTAATGAAAATTGTAATTTTGATAATTTAAAATTGTCTGCTATTAAAGCGAAAAGTAGTGAAACAATTATGCTGAAACTTGATATTGTTTTTCTAAATTATAACGGATTCAAAAACCAAATCTAATAGCTAGTATTCAATTCATTGTAATGGTTGAGGTAAATAAATATACAACACTGTATAAAAAGAATCATTTAAATTTGAGCCGATTACATCCACAGATGTTACAATGCCTTTTTCAATGCACAAAGGTTTTCTAAGAACAAATTGATAGGACTTCACATTCGATAACATATATGTATAAATAAAAAAAATTTTTAAGAAAATCAATAAATAACAACATTTTTCTTTTTTATTTACGTATCGCTCCTTTACTGTAATAAAACATACATGTCTCGAAAATGCGAGTTTGGAGTTAATAATGCAGAAAAAGTATTTATAAGACTTTTCAAGACATGAGAGATTTTTTCAAATGCTTTACTACAGCGAAATATTCTAAAAGAATCGCTAAGCAACACTGTTGGCAAGTAATTTTTTTCGGTGGTTTGTCTTGCCAACAGTGTTGTTTAGCGATTCTTTTAGAATATTTCGCTGTAGTAAAGCATTGGAAAAAATCTCGCATGTCTTGAAAAGTCTTATAAATACTCTTGTGCAGGACACTATTGTACACGCACCTCTTGAGAAAAGAAAATATTTTTATGTGTTTATTTATAGATTGAAAGCTTTACTTTTGAATAATTTTTTTTTAAAGATATGTGCATATTTAATTGTTTTTAGTGCATATTTTGCATTAGTGATGTCATATTTTAGGCGCCTAAAATACCTTTTTTAAATGCATGAAGTCCTTGTCCCTGCTAATAAAACAGAAACTAAAATATAGTTCATAGATAGTTATAGTTCTTATTCACAATTCATAACTAGTGCAGCAACTGCTTTCAGCTGGTAAACGAAATGCAACCTTGCATACTGTTATGTAGAGAAATTAAAATGTCGATAATATTTTGAACTAATTAATTAAAAATCTTATGAATTTATTAAAAAACAGTTTTATTTCCTTAAAAAAAAATTTACAAAATCTATAAAAGTAATTTTTTGGTTATAGTCTGTATATAAATCAATTAAAATATGGGCCTGTAAAAATAAAAATATTCAATAGAATTTTGTTGACCAATAACACATCTCTAATTCATTTTATTGCTTTATATGGATATTTTTTTGGACGCAGTAGAAATAAATGCAAGAAGTAATTAAATATAAAAAGGAAAGGTTATTATATAGAAAAATGTTAGAAAATAATGAGTATTTGTTATTTTGTGCATTTTAAAGAGCAACAAATTGGTTTAACTTTTCAAATAAATTGTAAAAGAATTCAGTCAGCTGTTCTTTGAATGTATTAGTTAGTTGGCATTTAGTTACAGCTTTACCCATAATTAAGTGTAAGCTTTTACTGCTGAAAGTAATCAACTATGCATAACTTGAATATGTACTTAAAAAAGTTAAAACTTAGTGATAATTTCTGAATATACTTGACATCATTTTTACCAACATAAAGAAATGAACAAATATACATTATGCTCTACTTTTTAGGGTTCCGTGCACCAAAGGTGAAAAGGAACCCTATTGTTTTCGCTACGCTGTCCGTCTGTCCGTCACAAGGTATTTTCTCAGGAACCGTAAGTAATACGGACCTGAAATTTAGACAGAGTATGTAGAACCTTGGCCGCTACAACAACAAATACATGAGAATTAAAAATTAAAGTGTGTTCCAAAACGAGCAACGAAAAATGCTAAAATCCCATGTAATATACATACAATTGTGTGAACATATGTATATTGAAACTTGAAATTTGTAAAATTAGTGTAGTTTTATACAGACTACAACAACAATTAACACTAAAATTTAAAAAAATTTAAATTAAAGGGTGGTCCACATCAGTTAATGCAATTTTGACTATGTAATTTTGACAATTTGCTATATCTTGGAAACCGTAAGAGGCAAGCACTTGAAATTTTCAAAAACGGTAAAACTAAAAAAACCTAAAATTATAAAATCGTCAAACCAAAAAAAATCGCCAAAACGAAAAAAATCGCCAAAATTAAAAAAAATTTCTAACACTAAAATAAATCGCCAAATTCGAAAAAATCGCCAAAATGAAAAAAACGCAAAAAATCTAAAAAAATCGCAAAAATGCGAAAATGTCGCCAAAACTAAAAAAAATTTTTAAATAAAAAAAAATCGCAAAAATGAAAAAATCGCCAAAAATAAAAACAAATCGCTAAAATGAAAAAACGTCAGAAACCGAAAAAAATCGCCAAAACAAGAAAATAAAGTGTCAAAACTAAAAAAAGAACCAAAACTTAAAAAAAATCGCCAAAACCGAAAAAACGCAAAAAACGCCAAAACAAAAAAACCGAAAAGACCACAAAAACGAAAAAAAAATGCGGAAACTATATATTATATAGGATGAAGTTTGTATTAAATTACATATCTAGTGTTCGTACGGAACCCTTCGTGCGCGAGTCAGAGTCGCACTTTAGTGAATTTATTTAGAAAGGTAAAAATATTGCCAATTTAGCAGATTATCTAGAAATAATATGACACCATTACGATTATAAATTTATATCATAGATAAAATATTTCTGTGTAAGGTATTGTGGCAAACAAGAACTTGGTCAAACTTTTATATCTCCCCAGCAAAAAATTTCACATTACCATTAGAACTAGTTGCCATATAATGACTTACTTTTCTGATTGCCAATTCTCATTACTCGCTTACAAATCATATTACCTAAAAGTTAAAGAAATTACGTGCAAGTTGCTAAATGAAGAGAATGATTTTTTTAGATGAAATAGATTACGTGAAATGTTGACAAATAAAAAAAGTAAGTACTTCTCAAGAATCGATTATTTTAGTCTCACGCCTTGTTAAAATCATTAAGTTGGTAATCCAGTAAGGAATATTTTCCACCAAAAAATGCTTAATTCCAAACTCGATTACCTTTTTTGAAATTTTTTGCTGGGTCACTACTCTTAATGGCCGAAATTTTCTATAATAGCACTTTTTAAACTTAAAATTTCTAGTGTGTTTTATTTCTATTCATGATCATAGTGCCAGTTGAAAATGGTTACATAAAATAATCCCAGCAAAAAAAATAATCGAGATTTAGAAGCAATTGCTTATTATTAATAGTCTCTTTTGCGTTTTTATAGCTTCTTTTTCTGTTTTTTTCTATTGTAGTTTCTTATATCCCTTCCATAAAAAGATCTCAGAAGTTGTAGTTTAATATGACAAAAAAATAAGCGCTTCGGAAGCGCGAAAAAGCACATAGTGTATCCCCTCTGCCTTACGAGGATGCAATAACGTAAGCGAATGACGAAATTTAACACAAACACTACGAAGTCAGTCGGCTGCTTATACTCAAATTCTTAAAGTTTTTTTTATAGATCATCCTCTCGCGCTTACCTGTATACAAATTTGGATGCGAATGAAATTTTTACTTCGAGTTTGGATTTTCTATTTTTTAACTGAATTGTGTACAAAAATAAATATGTGCTTCGGTAGTTCAGTGGGTAGTGTTCTAGCCTAACTTACGGAAATAATGGGATCGACTCTTGATTCAACGCGCGAGCAAAAAGTAAAAAAAAGTAAAAAATAAAGAGAAAATTTCTTAATCATATACATATGAAAAAGACATGCTTACAGGTAGACGAATATTTTTGCTGAATTCAGGTCACTCCGGCAGGCATGAAAGAATCACATTTTAGATCGACGTGGCAGAACTTCTACGCGAGGAATCCCATATAAAAATCATGCAAAATTTCATGCATGGGGTAAGCTCTTGCATACCAAAAGAGCACTCATATAGGTGCTTCCAGCGAAACACAATTTTTTGCTGGGATGTGTTACAGCGAGATGGGTGTTGGATTGTACGCCTTAAAAATTAACTATTGTGTCATTACAACGGGTCGCCAGTGTGTACGTAATTTATTAAGAGTAGTCTGAAAAGAAATATGTAAAATCAAGCGTAAATTTTAGTGGGCGTGACCCTGCCTATTTTTTCAATATATTTACGTATTAAAGTCTGTTTAGCCGAAGTACGTAAATCAAAAGGAAATGCCCAATGTGCATGCAAGGTTTCAATAGTGTAGCTGGTGCCTTAATTTTTGGATTTTCCGATTAAGTAAATTAATTAGTACTATTTGTTTACAAAATCTCAGCTCTCTACAGTATAATATTACGTAAAATTTTTATGGGCATGGCCCTGCCGACTTTTATATCTGCTAGTGCTTATGGTTCATGTAAAGTTTCGTAGGAAAAAGCTATTGAGAAGTACATGAGTAATATATTTACTAAAAACTGCCAAGACGAAGTACATGAAAGAAAAAGCTTAGAGTTATGGGTGTAGTTACGGTCACTTTTCCAAACAGGAAAATTTTAGTTTGGATTAGTGCAATGTGTATGAAAAGTTTCAATAAAATTTATCTTAATTTTAAGTTTAAAGTGCTTGTTCCCGCCCCCTGATTACAACTACTGCTTTTTTTTTCTTAGTGATATCTGATCTAGATTCATTTATATATCAAATTTCAGCTCTCTTGTGCAATCTGGAGTTTAAACGGCGTGGCCCCGTATACCGGATAAAACTTCTTGGTTTAAAGATTTTTCCATTGGCTTACGCAGCTACACTTACTTGTGTATAAAATTGCAGGTCTCTAAAGCCAATTATACCTTTAAATTTTATGAGCATTATCCCTCCCAATATTTTAAACTCACAATTTTGTTGTGAACAACGCTTATAATTCATGCCAATTTTCTTCTAAAATATGCAAGACCGAAGTTGTTTAAACACAAGGCTAACACTTTATGAGAGTGATCGCGCCTTATTAAGGCGTGTAGTCAAGATTTCACTAAAATGGCTTGAGCTTAAAGCTGTATATTAAGTTTTTACTTCATAACAATATTAGCGTGGCCCCGCCCATTCTGGTAAAGTTTTTTGGGTTTTAAAATACATACTTGTATATCAAATTTCAGCTCCTCAGCGCAATTTTTAATTTTTAATTTTTATGGGCGTAACCCTGCCTACTTTTCTAAACTCAAGATTTTTTTCGGCCAGTGTTTATTATTGGTATCAAATTTCGTTGCAAGCGGATAATAATACCTACATTAGAAGTATATCTAAATATACTGAGCCGTAGTACATGAAAATTGAGGTTTCAATTGTATGGGCGTGTCAACGCCCACTTTTTTAATGAAAAATTTATAGCCTTGCACTATTGCCGTATGTATGCCTAATTTCAATGAAAAAGCTTCCATTAAACGCCTTAGATTAGCTTTTTTAACTCTGACTTTTATGAACATAGCCCCGCCCTCCTGACCAACATTTTTGGGTTTTCAGATATTTTTAGTTGAGTTCCTACCTTTGTCTAGTTCTCTAGCGAATTTCTGCTCACTAGCACAAATTTAAATTTTTATGGGAGTAGCCCCGCTCCCTTGGTTAAAATTTTATGGTTTTCAGATTTTTCTAGGTGGTTGCTCACCTAGGTCTACTTGTGTACCAAAGTGCAGCTCTCTAGCTATAGCGGAAGTGCTTCATAATATTGATGAGTGAATCAGTAGGTCAGCGAGTCAGTGAGTATGTCTTAACATATGCACCTTTCATTGTAAAACTTTCAAACTTTGCGCATGTCGTTACATGTCGTTAATTATGGTTTAAATTTCATAATTTTACGATTGCGAGGAATAAAGTTATGAGGGGGTAAAACAGCTCGAATGGCTTCCTGTAAATAAACACACTGCGTGCATTGGCCGGAACTTGGCCTGGTGCACTATCGTGCGCCTAGATACCTATAAAATTTCTAAAAATGGAAACATTTCTCTATTGTACCAAGAAACTAATTAATGCATCGTATTGCTTTTGCAGTTTGAATTGTACAAACAAGTAAAGGGTGATTTTTAGCAACTTCCTTTTTGACAGCACAGCGGTTTCCTTGTGTTATGTAAATGGTTGTTGATGACCGTGAATTATCGATTCAGCTCCATTCGCAGCAATTTGGCCTGTGTTACGTTTTCTTTGCCCAAAATGGAGGAGCTGGACTTGGCTGACATGCGGTTTCAGCAACACAGTGTCACATATCACACAGCACGCGAAACAATTGAGAGGCGAGTTCGGTGAGCAGTTTATTTCACGTTTGGGGCTGGTCAACTGGCCACCTATATCGTGCGATTTAACGCCTTTAGACTATTTATTATTATAAAATATTTTGCAGTTATCTACTACGTATTTATTGTCAATGTAGAAACTAAAATCTTTGAAGCCTTAACTATTATACTTAGAACCATACTAATTTTGGTCCATTTCGTGAAATTTATTATAAATTTAACAGACGGTATCCTTATTATAGGGCTTTAAAACGATTTTAGATATTATTAAAAAATCATTTTATATTTAAAGTTATAGAATTTTTTTTGTTTGTCTTGAAATGCAGTATACTCCTGTTTCATTACGCACGTTTAAATACTTTTATCGCTTATTCATCTCGAATATTGAATCATCGTTTTTTACACTTATTTTCACATAAAAGTCTACGCTTAATTAACTTTCGTTTAATTACCCATTTTGGGTAATTACACATACATATGCATGTGAATTTTATTTCAAGTTATTATATATGGCATCAATGATACAATAATATAAAGGTAAAACTATTCTCTCTTTTCGTCGCCATATTAACCTTCTGACGTTTGTCCCGATTATTTTTTACTCTCCAAATTAATGCTACCTTATTAATTTATGAAATCCGAGTTTTTTAATAAATTTTTTGACGTTCTTAAAAATAATAGAAATTATTTCAATTATTTCATAAATTTATAAAAAATAAACAGCAAATAAGTTACATCAGCACCAACAACGGCAGCAAGCAAGATACAACAGGAAGGAAATTTCCAACTGAATCGAGGCGGAACTTTGTCGTTATAATCTCTGGTGTATTGCCTTACATCAACTGCGTCGAAGCTATACGCACTATGTGCAAAGTTTTACAAAAGACCTTTTATGTTTTCACACTGATGAGAGCAAAACATCCAAGCAGGGGGCAAATCGCGGCAATCGTTATCGAACGTAATTACGAAATATTTCAATATAATTTATATGGAAATATTTCGTAATTCGATAACGAGTGCCGCGATTTGCCTCCAGATCTCGCCGGCATCTTTGATCTTTGCAAAGAAACAATAACAAAGCTGTTTATCTGAAATACATATATTAGAGTATGTGTGTTTGGACGTAGCTGCCTCACATTATTAGGATGAAATTGTTAACGGGTTGTAGCATTCTTAAGGACACTATTAGACCACGTGGCCCATTTTAAGGAGAAATGTGATAATTACATGTTCCTAGTCCAATCATAGGCCATGTCCTTAGCAAACAAAAAAGAAGAACAGTGTTTGTTGTATATATCAACAAAGCATTAACTATTATTTAGCTACGTCCAAACCATATGCACCATGTGCAAACTTTTATAAAGAGCTTTTCGTACTTTCACACCGACGACAGCACAACAGCCAACCAGATCTCGGCGACAACAATGCTTTCTGTTACTTTGCAAAGAAACAAGAACAAATTTAAGAGCTTTGAAAGGTGTTTACCTCAAATGCAAATGTCGCAGTATGTGTGTTGTGTTTGATGTAAGACAGCAATAAATTTGCACACGAAGTATAGGGTGTTTTTTTAGAGGTATAGAACTTCGAATTGAAATAAAACACAAGAAAATCGTCTTAATGTCCATCAATTTGGCTTTATTGGAAGGATAATTTTATGCCATTATTGTTTAAATATGATTTCGGGCATACGGCTGCCGCTGCTGGCTCGAATAAAGCCAATTCTACAGGTCCAATTTTCAACCACTTTTTCGACGTCTCTGCGGATGCGTATTATCACATAGAGTAAACGTAGTGCGAAAACGATCCATGGTTAACCGAATTAATTGCTCTGATGGACGATGATGTCGACCATAAAATGGACGGAGCTTGCGGTAAACTTCGCGAACTGAACCATTATTTTCGAAATAAATTTGCACGATTTGCAAGCGTTGTTCTTTTGTCAACCTGTTCATGATGAAATGGCAAACCAAATTAAATATTAATCACTTGACAGCTGACAAAATGGCCGCCAGTTAAAAAAGTGATGCCAATTTAAAGTTCTATACCTCAATAAAAAACACCCTTTATATGCGAATGTGTATTATAAATATATATATGAAACAACCGTGAATTCCGCTAATAAAACATCGGCGTTTCTTTATATCGATGATTTTAAGAACGAAGTTTCATCCCAAGTCGTGAGGCTTTTTTTGTTATCTATTGAATTAAATAATTAATCAAATATTTGCTTTTGTAGGTCTTATTACACACAGATTTCGTTATTCTCATGTTCAATTAACATTAAAAATGTGTGTTGAACTACAATTTCTAAACTCAAATTACACATTTCAAAAAGCATTCCTAATATAAAAGTTGCCATTACATGTGTGTGGCAACGTTCTCCTCTCTGAAAAAGTCATAATTAATTTTGTACGTCAAATGTGGTTGTACGTTTATATTATTGTATCATGATGGCATCTATAGATGCCACAGTGAGTTCCAATCAAAGCATTTCTAAAGTTATTTAAGAGTATTCTTATAATTACTTTATAAGGTAATTAAACGCCTTCGCTTTAATTCCTTTCCCGGAGAGTAACCCAAAAAACCATGACATTTTTGATGAAGTTTAATAACCTGGCTTTACTGTATACTGCATACTAAATCATAAACAGTCACAAGTAAAAAATCCCATATGTTCAGGAATGGAAAAAAACTAATGATACTGTTCAAATAACGCAGACATGAGGTATTTTTTATACTGTTCAAAAGAAATTTTAACAATCGTCAGAGATTTGTTCAGTGAACGGCCTTATGAAAATACAAAACTATTTTGATAAGTTTGCGTTGTAACTGTTTATGATTTAGTGTGCGATACACTTTAACAAATCAAAAGTAAGGTTATGTTAGAAGCAAAGAAAATGTAGTAAATGCTAGTTGAGTTGAGTTCGCAAACAACTGATTCGTAGCAGCTGATGTTAGTGTAGTTCTTTTGGTTGTTTTTTTTTTTTTTTTGTAAATATCACCAGCCATTTTGATAGTTTAAAGTTGTAACTGTTGATTTGATTTGATTAAATTAATTAATTAATTAATTAATTGTACATAACGTGCAATGTATTTTGCATGTAAGGTAAACTCCATAGACTTGAACTGAATAAATGAAAAAAATAAAAGAATGGTGGTATGCCCTTGGCGTTTTTGGCTTGACTTTCGTTTTCCTGAAGTCACATCAATTAATGCTAATTACAAAAAATATAGGTGTACTCGTATATACCTACGGGATTGAAAAAAACTTAACACAGGGGGTCTACTTTGTAGTTATAAAATAGGCTCAGCTGCTGTAATTAAATTTTATCCACATGAAGTTAACATTTAAAATTAATTAAATAATCATAAGCCCTAGGTTACAGTATGCAAGTCTTATTGCTAAGCTTATTAGTTCGTTAGGGGAGAGAGATGAGGAGAAAAGAAACGTTTCTGTCTCCCTCGTCTCTCTCCTTAACTAACTAATCAGCTTAGCAATAAGACTTGCATGGTGCAAATAAGGCCTTAATGCTATTTTTTTCGAAATTGCCAATCACATGTGACCCAGATATGGAGTTTGTAATTTAAAAAGCAATGCAGTATTGCTTAAATAAATACAGTTCGAAAAATAGTACATCCGACAAAATTTAAAATAAATAATCTTTTTTGAGGTGATTTGGCCAAATGAAAATGGTAAATTTTAGACACGACTTACTATACATTTCGAATGTTGTCGACATCGAGAAACTGACCTTTAACTCCTATGTTGAAGAATTTACTTTTTTAATTCAACTGATGATAATGATATCTAAGATAAGGATAAGGTCTGATCTACAAAGAAATTTTCCTCTCCTTTTCTTAGGATAAGTGGCATTTAGAGTCATGCTATTCTGCAAATAAGAGTTTGCGCAGACAGATAAATACCATTTAATTCATGTACAAATAAAGTTGTTGCTAAAGGCGGTTTCAGACTATAATACAAGTATAAATACTTTTAACGAAAATGTTTCCCTGATCTAATTTCTGTTTAAAAATTTCAAAAAAACAATAACAACTCAACATGTCAGAGTTGCATTTTCTACAAAAGTATTAATACTTGTATTATAGTCTGAAACGGCTTTAAATAAGCATTAAATTAATTTTTAAATGTTTGTTTTTCCCCTTAAGGTAACTCAACATTAATCTTCGAAGTTCACACATATACACATGTACATATACATAAATACACGCACAGATATGTACAAATGTACATCCACACACATATCCAAGTGTATGAATTTGCTTCACATAAAAAATATTTTCATATTCGAAGAGAATACATATATTAATAATTTATTATCGCAATATTGCTGTCGCTAAGCAACACCATTTTCTTTTTACAAACACTGTGAAAAGCAATTTTAAAGTTTTTTTTTGTTCCAAATCTTAAGTGAGAAAAAATTCGAGCATGTTTGTAAATCGCCTCATGTTTACATAATTCACCAGCACGATATACGCATAACATGTGTAAATGTAGGCCCACCACTGGAAATGCAAGTGTTTCGCCCACAACGTTTTACCATTCATGTGCATTAAGTAGGCGTGACGTGATTCGGTCAGCAATTTCCTCACAAAGGCGCCACTCAAGTAAACGATGCTTATCAAGAGTATCAAACGTCTCACGTGCACCAGAAGTATGGCCATTTGGTTGCTGTTGTTATTGTTGCTTCTGTTGTTGTCAAACAGAAAGAATGTGATGTCTTATGAGCACCTTCTTGATTTATTGCCTTAAGGAAAAGAAACTGAAATGAAAAAAAAATATGTTTTTCTTTAGTTATTTATAAGGTACGGTAACATTGGGAAAATATTTGCATAAAATATGTTGCCCCATATTTCCATACAATTTTTCCAAAGAAAATTTGTTTTGTGGTCACACTAAGCACTTTAATATGGCCATTTTATGTTTGAATATAACTGATGTGAGCAAATCATAATGATGTGAGCAAATCATAACTTTTCAGGAAAGCAAAAAACGTCGTTTAATGGCAGGATTATATTTTTTCAAATATGTGGTTTTATTTGCAAATAAGAAGAAATATACTTTATGTGCGATCACACTTAAAAGAAACAAAATATTTAAACTATTTAATCGGAGTATAAAAATATAAAAATTGTTTTTTCCAGCAATTTCAGTATAAATTTTTCATGAACAATTTTGAAAATTTTATTCTGCTATTTTTTGACCAATCATTGTATTACTGATTACACTATGCAACAAATGGAAAAAAATTTCTGACCATGGATCACCACTATTTTTTTGATGCGCTATGGTCACCTAACTACAAAAATCATCATTATTTCAGATTCTATGGATAAGTTTTTTTTTAGAATTTATTTTCTAAAATATGAGATTTTTGAAAAGGTTAGTGTATTCATCGTACCATAATTTTGAAACAACGTACTCGATTTTATTATGCGATATGTATACAAATTTTAAATGTTCATGGTCATACTTATATCAGCTTCAAATAACACATTTTTATTACTTTACCATCATGACCACACGTTGATCGTATTAACTGTTGTTCCAATTTTCGCCAATAAATAAAAGATTTTTGACCAAAACCAGGTATATATTTTTCTCCTTTATCGAAAATAAATAAAATTCTTGTGTTTATTTGAAACCACATTTATGGTATTTTTGGCGATATTTTACTCACACATATACATATATACTATATATACACACAGTTATTACAGGCTAATCCGATTAAACGATGTTACTAACTTGGTAATGACAAAAGAAAAAGTTTTTCCACTAAAACTAGGTATTTTTGCTTTATATCGAATAAAATAGTCACTTACCCATCGATTTCCATAAATGAGTGCTCATTTTATTTGTATTATATGCAGCTTTATAAATAATAAAACTGGTAAATATTTGCCGTGTTTTATTTTTCGTGAAATTTTTAAAATAAAAAATGTTATAATTTTTTCGAAAAAAAAATTTTTTTTTCAGGCTTTTTCTCAGTTACTCCAGAAATAATAGTTATACAAAAAAATAGTATTAAAACATTTTAAAGCAGGCATAATTTAAAATTTGTATACATATCGCATAATAAAATCGAGTACGTTGTTTCAAAATTATGGTACGATGAACACACTAACCTTTTCAAAAATCTCATATTTTAGAAAAAAAATTCTAAAAAACAACTTATCCATAGAATCTGAAATAATGATGATTTTTGTAGTTAGGTGAAAAATGTAGTGGTGATCCAAGGTTTTTTTGCGTGTTGCATAGTGTTATAGAGGATGAGACAAATAATTAAAAAAACAATGAATGGATTTAAAAGTGAGTTCAACATCGGAAATATGAAAGACCTTCAGCAACAATTGTAAATAGCTCTGCGGTCAGAAACATTAGTTCTATGTAAAAGCTTCTTAGAAATGAGCTCAACAGATTTTGATCATTTGGTAAGCTTGGAAATATCAGACCAATAAAATAGATATATTTTGAATTTTACAGTAGATGTTGAAGTGGATAAAAAATTGGCGAAAAGAATATATACAAAAAATTTAACCGGATAATTATTGGATACATTTTTAAATAGTTTGAGACCATAGCTGTTAAGTAATGATTAGTAATCGTAATGATTACTAATTTGATTACTTTTTTTTAAAGGTGAAGTAATGATTAAATTACGATTATATTCAGTTTCGTACTTACTAATCGTGATTACGATTACTAATAATGGAAAAGTAATCTGAATTACTTGAAATTACTACAAAATAATCAAAAAGAATCAAAAGCACTAAAAAAATAATCCAATTACTTCTAAGGATTACTTTTAATTCTTTTTGATTATTTATTAAGTTTATTGCATTTCACTTATATTAAAACTTAAAATATTTAATAATTTGACAAATGAGCAAAATTTTGAGCAAAGCTTGAAAGATATCTCTTGATACATTTTTATAGTCTTTCAAAAAATTGGCATGAATATGTTTTTTTTTCTTTTGTGATTTTCAAAAATATTTTTTGTGAATTCTCAAATCATTTTTTAAAAGTCTGTGAATAAGATAAGAAGTTTGTGGCTGTTCAAATTGTGTGGTTTGAAGTCTACTGACATTTTGTCGAAGCGACTATGAAATGCATACAGACAATGCTTAACCACCAGCAAAAATTTCACTTTAGGTTTTTCTTTAAATTTTTTTCTCAGATTGATATTATTAATGTTGTTATATAAACGAATATGTTAAGAATTTCTTAAACAAAAAACATTTAAATATATAAATTTCCTTAGAACTTTTTCAAAATAAAGTAATCTTAATTCAGAATGTTTGAAAATAATCAAAAAGAATCAAAAGTAATCTTTGAAAGTAATCGGATTACTTTTTGACTAATTTTGATGCTTTTAGATTATTTTGTAGTAATTTCAAGTAATTCAGATTACTTTTTGATTTTAGTAATCGTAATCAATTGCTTATCAGCAATTCTTTTGAATGCAATTTTATAATCATTACAATTCTTTTTAAAATGTAATCTAATTGATTACTAATCGTAATCGTAATTTAACGGCTCTGTTTGAGACACAAGAAAAAGTGCTTTTTGAAAATATTACTTTATGAAAAATAAAATACTTTTGGAAACTGCATTTAAAAAAAATATAGTTTAAGATTAAGAGAATTTTTGGGTACTTATCGCATTTGGTAAATTGGTATCCCTTAAAGAGACCCAAATTTTCTATTATTTGGAAGTAGCTAATAGTAATAATACATACACACAGAAAAAAATACCAATGTAAAATCACCATGCCAAAAGGTTGATTCAACTTCATTAAAATCACATTAATTTTACAAGAAATAATATGTTGTTTGAGTGTGTTGGTGTTTATTTGCTTTTTTCATAGCTGCAATACACTTTTGTGCTTAGTTGTGTAGGTTGTTTTTGTATTGTTGTTGTTTTCTTAATGTTTGTAAACAGCCAAAAAACTACTGCTGGCTTGTAGGCAGTGTACTAGTCTTACATTCGGAGGATCGCAGGTTCGAATCCTGGAGTCAATTCAAAGTATTCTGTATTTTTTTTTAATTAAAACTTTTCAAGTCAAAGCATTTTGTTTTTTTTTACACTAAAACTAAAACTTTTCAAATAAATTGTATGTTAAATGATAAGAAATAGTAATCAGAAATAATTCTTAGTCAGGCTTAAGTTCAGTCTTTTATTGAATGACCTATTTTTATTAATTAGTGTGAGTTTCTAAAGAAGAAAAGAAAAATTAAATTAGACTTTTAAGCTGGGGGAAATACCGATATTTTTCTGTGCAGCAACGCACTTCATCAGCACCCTAGTCTATCTACTTGGGTAGAGATTGTTATTAGCATCAGCTATTTAACGTAAATTCTAATGAAACGGAATGTGAGAAATGATTGTTGTGTACAATTATTGATTTACCTTTGCTAAATACATATGTAAGTATCACTATTTATCTCCCCTGTTTTTTAATTTTTTTCATTTTTCTATTTAGGTTAGCACGAAGTTATATTACTCTACCCACGTATGTTTAACTATTCTTGCTTATCTTTTACGATCATCACATTAATTATTTTTTACTTATTCGATGTACCGTCGGTACATACATGTAAGTATTATAGTAGTGGATATTATGTTACTTTACTCTTCTTCTTCTTCTTTTTCTTCTCTTAATCTTAAATTACTGAACTTAAGCCTGATTAAAAATTATTTCTGATTAAAAATTCACTATAGTTCAATTAAAATCTAAAAATTTCTCAGATAAGAAATAATGTTAAATTATAATATAATTCAAGATGATACATATTTAATGTTATCTAAAGAATATTTAAAGTTGTTGTGGCTGTAGTAGTAAGCATGTTGACTACCACGCGATGAGTTCCGAGTTCGAATCTTGGCCGGATAAAAAAATTTTTCTGATGTCTATGTCAACCACACGTAATTTAAATAATTAATAAAATACAGTTACTACATTAAATTAAATTCATGTTGATCTTTCTTGAAATAACTTTGATTTAACATGATTCTTCATTTTGATTTTAACAGTACGTAAATGTTAATTCAACGTGAGATAAAGTTATTTCAAAAAGAAAAATTTTATTTGAAAACTACTATAAATCATGTTAAATTAACATGAAACACATATGAAGCAAAATAATTGCTGAAAATATTAGATTAAACTTGTTTTAGTAGATTTTAAGTTGAAATTTTTTTGTGTGTACTCATGTATACGTACACATAAGAATAAGTTTTAAAAAGAGTTACGATTCTTACACTTTACATATACATATGTGTATATGAGTTTGAAAAAGGACTTTGGAAGATAAATATATTAAAGTAAAATTATATATGTGGCAAAAAGAAAAAAGTGCTTAAGTCGAGATAAGCTGAGTTAACGGTACCTCCGTAATCTGCATATTTGGAAGTATCACTGGTCAAAATCTCAATAAATTTGTATGATTTTACAGGAAGTTAAAGCAATATCACTTTTTGACTTATCTTTTTTAGACTTCTATTCTCATTTGGAATAATAGGTTAATTTAAGTTATACTTTGGTATATTTCAACTTAAATGTATTACTTATAGTGTGTAGAACGATGTTTGCTTAACAAAACAAAGGTTAGCAGAGAATTTCCCAATTTAGCTGTAAAAAAAATAAATTTCTGAATATCGACTTGAAAGCTTAAAATTGCTCTCCTACAAAACAATAAAATATGACTTATGTAAGTACTTTTTCCTTATTGCCACATATATTTTACCACTTTTCGTCCACAATATTAATTTGGACTCCTGTCCACTTGTTCGTTTTATTTAATTAGATCCGAGAACATAAAGTTACCAAGTTGATCAGTTGTTATTCCTTTTTATCACCTAACCATTTGAATTTCATCGGGAGGGGAGCCTATACACACAATACCAAAAAAGTCATTGATACAACGAGTTTGTTCCTTATTTTTCACCTAATAAATCGGTTTACTGAATTTAAAGTATGCCGATCATTGGCTTCTTGAATTTAAAGTATCAGTTCGTGAAAGATAAAAAACCATACGTTGAATCCGTACGTAAACTCATTATAAAGGAAGGAACTAGAATGTTGAATGAACAAAAGTAAAATCGCTGGTTTCTGAAATCAAAGTATTCGTTCATTGAATAAAGCTATAATCGACATACATTACTTAAAATCAATAAACAGGTACGTTGAAACCATGTAAACTTTCCTGAAAATTATTAAATATTTCTTCTTATTTATAAAAGAATTAACGTTTTCTTTGAGTGGAATATATTATACATTCTATCAAAACCTAGTTCATTAATTAATTCTCTAATACTCAACACTACAGATGAAACTGCTTCAAAAAATTTTTGTTTTTGCTTAGCACGACTCTTATGTATTATTAATTAATATCACTAAGATTATGTCCGATATTAGTCGGGCCTAATAATTATATTTAGATTTAAGACTTGAATACTTATTTCAAGTTTATTTTTGAAGATACATTGAATAAATATATGCATTAAACAAAAAAATTGTTTAATTCAACGAATAAAATAAAAAAACGCCTTCAAACGCAGGGTTCATATTTCCAAAAATATTTATTTTGAAATAACGTATGGTTAGTTGAGTAGAAAGTTTTTATTTAAGAAAAACATCAATGAATTTAAGTCAACTTCAGATGTTTTTCTGTTGATATTGTTCAAAAATTAACAACACCACATGCATTAGCGGTTATTTTCCATTGTTTTTTTTTAAGAGAAGTAACACCCAGGCAATGAATGCCTACACTGAAAGAAAAACAATTCATAATGGGAATGAAATTAATACGTTAAACCCCTTTCATTAATACAACGACAAATTTCATTAATAAAATGAAGCATTATATTATACTTTAATTTGAAATTTATTAGTTCTTCATATGCATTTCATTGTTGCTGTAACAAATCATCAGTAGACTTCAACCACACATTTTGAATAGTAACAAACCTCTTATCTTATGCACAGACTTTCAAGAACTATTTGAAAATTCACAAATAATAATATTTTTGAAAATCACAAAAGAAAATTAAGCGTAGTAGGCTTAGAAACTAATACAAAAACCCAGCAAATAATTAACATTCGATATGAATCTATTTTATTTTTCTACACTTTTATACAATTAGAAAAATAAAATAGATTTAATAGTTTTAATCTTAAACACTTCATTTAAGATGTTTAACAAAACAATTCAATGTATGGTAAAACATCTCAAAATCATCGCGTTTAAGCGCTTAAACATGGATGAGGCGTTAAGCACGTTTAAAAACATAAGTGTGAACATAGTATTAAACACGATGACTTTGACATGTTTTACCATACATTGACTTGTTTTGTTAAACATCTCAAATGTAGTGTTTAAGATTTAAATACTTGATTATACACGTAAATGGAGTAAGTTCAGTCCATTTTTTGATAACTCAGGCAACTTTACGCTGTTATAAAATTGTTCGTAATTTTACATGAAAAATATTGTTAATTAAATGAAATAGTTCGTTAAAGAATGTAAAACTAACGTCGCTACTTTGTATAAACTAAAACGTTTCATTGCAATAATTACGTTTTTCATTTAAAATATGAAAACGTACGTTGCTTAGTAAAAAACATGTCGTTACATGAATGAAAATATTTCGTTGCAACATATTTATACACAGATAAAATTTAATCAATGAATACAATTTTCCACTTTCTATCAAAATTATAATACTAAAGGCTTTTTTTTTTCATAAACATACTTTTGATTTGCAACAGGTTTATAAAAAGATGTCCGAACAAAAAGGGTTTATAACAAAATAAATTTTTGCGAATATAGTAGTATATCTCAAATATAAAAATCGGAGATAGTTAGTTGTTTAGAATTAATGAAATTTTATATTAAAAAAAAATTATAAAATATATAAAAAAATAAATAACTTAAATTTAAGTATTTAATTGAATGTATCAAATAATTAATTGTAAATCAGATCAAAATAAATAAGTCCAGCGATTGAATTAACAAATTCAGTAATTAAAATTTTCTCCAGAATGAGTAAAAAATTGTATTGAATGAGTTAAGAAAGTTGATTAGTTTAGCTGCCCATTAAAAACTTTCAAAAAAGGTAATTGGGTTTGGAATTAAGCATTTTCGGTGGAAGCTCTTCCCTACTGGATTACCAACTTAATGATTTTAACAAGGCGTGAGACTAAAATACTTGATTCTTGAGAAGTACTTACTTTTTTATTTTGCAACATGTTCACGTAATCTATTAAACATAAAAAAATCATTCCCTCATTCATTAACTTGTACAGCATTTTTTAAGTTTTATGTAATGAGATTTGTGAGCGTGTTATGAAATTTGCCAATCAGAAAAGTAAGTCATTATATGACAAGTAGTGCTGGGATACTATCGATATTTTCTACTATCGATATATATCGATAGTTCAGATTTCACTATCAATACTACCGATATTACTATCGACTGAACGGTTGTACCCGAGAAAAAAAATATATAACTAATTTTTTTTTCAGGTTACAGTTAGTTTTTTTTATCCCTTTATTGAAAGTATATAGTCTTATGTTTATTTTAATATGTATGTTATTTTAGGTGACAGTTTTTGAAAAATTTTGCTGTCAGTTAAAAAAATTTAATAGTACCTCAGGTTTTCGAAAATGCATAATATCAATATCGATATTTTTTCCCATCGATAATTTAAAACTATCGATAGTATCGATAGTATCCCAGCACTAATGGCAAGTAGTTCTGATGGTAATGTGTAATTTTTTGCTGGGTGGCTATTATGCTGCACTTTAGTAAGGTTTGATTCGGTTGCTTAGAAGAAAAAATTAGTTGTCAGCTCAATTGAGTCTTTGATGTGGATATGACTGCATCTGGCCACGAATCGCACTCGGTTCTCTATGACCGTCTTTTACGTTGAAGTCAATGCACTAACTATTTCAACCAACTGCACAATGCAGCAATTACATACATACATATATAGTATTACTTTTGCAACTTATAAAGACATCTACAATAAAATTACTGGAAAAGGCTTATAAATCTAATATCTTTGTATAAGACTCTATAAGCATAACAAGCTAAAAACTTCAATAATAATAACAAGTTTTGTTTTATTATTATTTTTTGGAATATTATTTAATAATCAACCAAAAATTTAATTGAAAACAATAAATTTATATTTTTCTAATTAAAACGTGATTGAATTAATCAATGACTTAATTGAATTAACATACTATATCAAACAAGGGATAATGATTATTGATATTTTTTTCTGAATAGTGATTTACATGGACAAGTTTCAGTTATTAATTGGATACTTCTGACATTTTTAAAACTTATAGTTTCAATATTTGAAATCTGTTTACATATAGCAAAGCGCAAGAAAGAACTAATATTTCTTTTATTCTATTTTAACAGAGAAGAGTAGTCTATTCCTAAAAAAATATTCATTTTACGCTCAATGCATATATAGATATACATATATTTAAATTAGGGATGTAACGATACGCCGTTTTGCCGATCCGATACCGATACTTATACTCAAAAAGAAATATCGCCGATACCAATTCCGATACGCATATTGAAATTGAGCTCAAGTTAAAATTAACAAATTTCAAGTAGAGTAATTCTTTTATTATACAAAATTACAGTGTAAAAGATTATTAATATTTAAAATTGATATTTGAATTCATTCTGAAATTATCAAAAAACTAATTTTTTTAACAAAATACATACATGATTTAGCATTGAGAGAACATTTCACTACTATGGTGCAAAGCTTTTAATATATTATTTCTCTCAGTTGTAATGCAAAAAAGCGTTGAAAATTGAATTGCTTGTTCAAAACAGCTCTATAACAAATTAAAGAAATATCGTCGTATCGACAGTAAAATATCGCCGATATCGATATATCGGCAAATCAGAAGTATCGCCGATATAAGGGAATCGGTATCAGTATCGATTACATCCCTAATTTAAATATCGCCCATTTGTTGCAGCATAGTCAGTCGTATGTAAACCAAAAAAGATTTTTCTTTAAAAACATCAATTAACAAATATCTTGTTTAAGAGAAAAGTAAAATTCTCTTTTGCCATTAAATTGTTTGCAAATTGTAAACATCAAAATTGTTTTCAGGCAAACTGTTTTTTTTTTTGAGTAATGACGTTATTTGAGTAAATGATCGATAATAATTACCTACAGGGTGACCGATGACATTTTTCAAAAAGTAGCAAAAAATAGGGGATTTATCAAAAAAAGGGGCAACATTAAAAAAACGAGACAATTACATAATTCCCTTTAAAAAAAGGGGGACAAAAAGTGGCAAGGCAGTCGAAAAAGTGGCAAATTGCCACTTTAGTCGGTCAAGCGGTCACGCTGAATACCTATCGTATGTTCCATCATACATACATGTACTAATTACGTATCCATGTATGTACATTATTTCTTACATTCTCTCCCCCAAAAATGTATTCAGTTTTATGTAACAAAATGCAAAAAAAAATTCATAGCGATAAGTTTTGTTTTAGGGGGTGCGTCCGCCCCATAAAGTTGGCCATCAAACCCATTTGTTGTTCATTGTAATTTTTTGTTTGTTTTTTTTTTTTGCTTAATTTTCTTTTTAACCCCCCATCAAAAAAGGAGTGTTATAAGTTTGAAGTGTGTGCCTGTGTATCTGCGTATCTGTGTATTAAAGTACTGCACAAGACCCCTTATAAGAACTATTAAGAAATGAGGATTTTTCAAATGGTTTACTACAGCGAAATCTTCTAAAACAAACACAACACTGCTTCAAGAAATTTTTTTCAGTATTGTAGGTAAAGGATTAAAGAAGTCTTTGTGACGGAAGAATGAGTGATGCCAGCTTCTTTCTACGCATGGGCGCGTATACAAACGTCATGCATGTATATGTGTATTACCTTTTATTTTTCTGCGCAAATGCAAACACACACACATGCATTGACATTAGTTGTATGCGCTGAAACACATAATAGCTTGCCATCTACATGTTACACAAACACTCAAACGTACAATATGCAAAATAACATGGATACACTCATAAACACTACTTCTTTTGATTGTTTGTTATGAACAAAAAGTCGTCGCGACATCACTTGTTAACACTTATATACACGTACATCAATACAGCCATAGTGCTTTGCTGCCCCCAAACAAAATGTTTCGAATTTTTCTGAAGTCAGACTTTTCGTACCAAATTCGTTAAGAAATTCGGTAGTTTGTCTGAACAATTTTTTTCATAAAAATTTTTAAAAACAATAAAACTTCGATTTATAAGTATGTATACATGAGTGCAAATCGGTGAAAGGTTTTGTTTTAAATAAATAAATTTAAAAGAAAAATGTAATTAATAAAGATGATTTGTTGGCCTTTGAAAATAATTTAGTGGACGACAACGATATGGCATTGGAATTAGTAAGTTCATCTCCTTTTTGCTGTAGACAAAAATAACCTTTATATTAATTTTACTTTTTGTTTGTTTGGAATAGATAATAAACAGCGTTGTCAACTTTTAAATTTCAAAAAGCACTGAAACCAGGAAAAAAAACGCGTAATTTAAGTAAAAAAGCACTAAAATAAAATTTTTTGTTTTATAAAAAAAAAAATTTTGTATATAAAAAATATAGAAATCGGTTGACCTTGCATTTTATCCCTAAAACTTCAAATTTGAAGCATTCGATACACACTTTGATTTTATGAGAATCAGTGAATTCTAAAATCAATTTGACAAAACCTTTTTAAGTTATTATAAAAAATTTAATTTTCTTCGACAACGGAGAAACAAATCACCTGAAATTAGTCAAATTAGCAGCATTTGGCAAGTCCTTTTGACTTGCTGATTAGATTTTGAACTCGATGGGAGTAGTAGTTTTTTTTTTTTTTTTTTTTTTTTTTTTGTAATGCATGTATTTATTTATTGCATCTTCATATATGAACTAACAATAAGTATTCAAATCTTAAATCTATAAAAAAAAATTATTAGGCCCGACCAGTGTCGGACATAAACTTAGTGGTAGTTATAAATAATACATTAGTAGTGATAATCAAAAAAAAGGGGGGGGGGGAAAGTATTTTTAAGTAGTCCCACCTGGAGTGTTAGGTATAAGAGCCCGTGTGTCCCTCTTTTTTAAGCGGATGTGTCCAGTAAAGTTCAAAATATTACGAGCAAGCGGATTAGGATGTAATTCGAGTTTTGTTAAATATTTGCCTGCGTATTTTTCAATTTCTTCAGTCACTAGTGGCATATTTAAGTCACGATGTGTAATAGAATTTTGGATGTACCATGGAGCCGATGTTATTAACCGTAAAATTTTGTTTTGCCTTCGTTGGATTCTCTCGACATTGGAAGCTGAAGCAGTGCCCCATAACTGAATTCTGTAGCGCCATATTGGCTTCAAAAGCGACTTGTATAATAAAAGTTTGCAGTCTAGGCTGAGTGTTGAGTTTCTGCCAATCAACCAATATATTTGACTTAACTTAAGTTTCATCTGAGTTAACTTAGAGTCAATATGATGTTTCCATGTAAGTCTTCGATCAAGGTGTATACCAAGGTATTTCACTTGGGAATGTTGAGGAATATTTTGATTGTTGATTCGAATGGGGGAGCAAGTATCTCTTCTTAGGGTGAACGTTATATGGACACAATTTTGTTCATTGACTTTAATTCTCCATAAGTTCAACCATATTTCCAGCTGAGTGATATGTTCCTGCAGATTGCGCGATGCCTCATAAGGGTTTTCGTGCACACTCATACAGGCTGTATCATTGGCAAAAGTAGAAATATGGATATTATTGCTCACAGGCATATCACAAATATATATTAAATACAAGACAGAACCCAGAATACTACCCTGGGGCACACCGGCAGATATAGATTCGGGAACACTCATGAAGTCTCCTTCCACAACAATGATTTTTCGGGATAGAATAAAACTTTCCAATAGCTTTAGAAAATGTATTGGTAGATATGTCTTCAATTTTAAAATTAGGCCTTCGTGCCATACTTTATCAAACGCCTGAGAAACATCAATAAAGAGAGCAGAACAATACTTCTTGTCTTCAAATGTTCTTCTTACAACTTGGACCAGTCTATGCGTTTGTTCAATGGTGCTGTGCTGACTTCTTAAGCCAAATTGATGGTCCGGGATGCACCTATTATCAGTTAAATATTTGGACAATTTAGTCATGAGCAGCTTTTCGAAAAGCTTTGAGATTGTAGATAATAAGCTTATAGGCCTATATGACTCAGTCTTGGTAAGATCTTTGCCCGCCTTTGGAATCATTTTGATCTTGGCCAGTTTCCAGTTATGTGGAAAATACTGCATTCTTAAAATAGCATTAAAAGTAAACAGCAGGATTCTTATTGCAATATGAGGCAAGTTCATGAGCATTTTGTTACTAATGCCATCAATACCTGGATCTTTCTTCGGGTTGAGTTCAGCAATTACTTTTTGTACTTCACGCATCTTAAACCTTAAGGGACGAGGGGGTAGAGAAACTACACTCGGTAAATCAGCAGCACCCGTACATGAATTGGGAGTGAATACAGATTTTAAATGCTCAGAAAATAAGTTACCTTTCTCACTATCACTTCTTGCCCAGCCTCCGGTCGCAGTACGCAATGGTGATTTAAGATCAACGGGTCGTTTAAGATTTCTAGTAGCGCGCCATAAAGAGTAATTAGATGCGGACGTTACATCAAGACCTTCTAAATACTTTTCTAGTAGTGCAGATTTTTCCGACGATAGCAGCTCTTTGAGTCGTTTAGTACATTCTTTAAGTCTGATTTTATTTAGGGGTGATCTGTGTTGTTGCCATTCTCTTCTAGCTCTCCTTTTTTCACATACAAGACGTTCAATTTCCGTAGAATAAATTCTGTTAAAGCCGGTCTGCGGATAGGAGGTAGTGGCGTGTTCAGCAGCCTGTTAAATATTTTCGTTAAGATTGGCAACGTTGAATTCAATATCATCGCATGATCTAAGCTGAATGTTTTCTACGCAGTGACTACTAAGATATTTTTTGAATACCAGCCAGTTGATTCCATTAATCATCTTCACATATGAGTTAGTTAAATCACTCCTTAGTGGGTTGAAAATTGTAACTATTGTTGGAGAGTGATCGGAGGACAGATCTAGAGAGGCCTCTACATGAATTAAGTCCCTATGAATATTTTTCGTGACGGCAAAATCTGTAACATCTGGAATTTTTCTTACGTCAGTAGGCCAGTAAGTAGGTTCCCCACTCGAAATGACATCTAAGCCCATTTTTGAAATTGTATTGAACAAGGCTCGACCTCTAGGTGTAACAAGACGCGATCCCCAGTACGTATGTTTTGCATTGTAGTCACCAGCTGCCACGAAACAAGATCCAAGCGATTTGTAGAACTTCTCATACTGATCTTCGGTAACTGAAAATCTGGGAGGTGAGTAAATTGATGATATCACGAAATTCGCACAAAAATTTTCTACGAAAATATTCGTTGCTTGCAAATAATCTTCACTAACGTTGTCAAGACATAGTGCTTGAGTCTTGACTTAATCAGAATTGCTGATCCACCACATGCTCTCTCTCTCGGGTCCTTTGTATCATATAAAGTGTAACCATTTATTTTAAATAAGCTTCTTGAGGTCAAATGAGTCTCAGAAACCAACATTATATCAATATTTTTTCCATGAGGAAGTGCTCAAGTTCATTTTTATGTTGGCGAATGCCGTTTGCGTTCCAGAAACATATTTTTAACGTGTTCATGGTTTATTAACTAATGCTTGAAGCAGTGTATTCTGCATTCGCAGCATTTCTTGCATCATACTTGTCATATTTGTAGTAGAGTTGTTTATAGTTAGCACCAGATTCTCAATAGTAGCTTCAAGGCGACTAAAGTTAAAGCTTGAGTTTGAATTCCTTGAATTATTTGGCGGTGGAACATTTTGCGTGGGAATTTAACTAGTCTTAGCAGCATCAGCATACGATACACGTGAAGTAACTGGTTGGCTGATTTGAGCAAAAGTGTCGGAGTTCGCGTTTACTTGTAGAGCTGGAGTTAACTTGGGTTTTTGACCCATAGCCTGTTTAACGAAAGAATATACAGGGAACCCTCTATAGTTAGCTGTGTGATTACCTCCATAATTACTACATTTTTTTCTGCTTGATCTTTTGGCTTAGTGCAGCTAGCAGTACCATGCAATTCACCGCAGATAACACACACTGTAGGTAACTTGCAGTAAGTTTTCGTATGGCCATATTCTTGGCAATTATGGCACTGTACGGGACCTGAACGCTTACGTGGCTCTTCAACTGTGATTTTTCGATGTAAGAGATACTTTACGTTATAAACTGGATGGGCTTCATTTTTTTTTCAATTGTATGTCATTCGGCTCCAGTTCAACCCGAAATAGGGGTTGGGGGACCTTTTCTCCATTAAATATGTTGGTAACATTTTTTACCTTGAATCCTTGGTCGACAAGTGCACATTTTACTTCTTCGGGTTCAACATATGAATCTATGCCCTTTAATACTATCTGTAGGCCTTTAGCACTCTTAAGTTGGTATGTGTAAAAATTTGTTTTATTTTTTTCGAATTCACTAACAATTTTTCGGAAATCTTTTTCATTATATATTTGGATTTTAGTTTCATCAATATTACCTCGTTTACTTGGAACGATGTGAAAAGTATTTTCACCAATGGTCGACAGTAGTTTTTTTATAAGCGCGTTAGAATTTTTTTCTCTCAGATAAATAGGTGGTGGTTTAAAAGACTGTTGCAATGATGTAGAGGGCTTGTCGTCGGTGTCTTGCAATAATGAAAAACGATTTTGACGATTGGTAGATGATGCGCTGTTATCCCTAGACATCTTTGGAGCAGATGAAATTTTTGAAGAATTTGGGCTTCGCCCACGCTTTACCACTGTTATATATCTGTCCATTCCCCCTTGTACCTTGAGTTTTGAGCTACTGTTATCTGTAGTGATAACTTGGTTTAGTGGTGAAGGCGAGCCCGATGCGGATGATATCACAGACTTAAATGAAGAAGTACTAGGCAATGGTAATGTTAACGATTCACTAGTTGGCATTGGACAAAGCGAAGTTGAACGCTGAGGAAAAATTGGCTTTGCCGTTAAAAAAAGATTTTCATCAGATTTATTATTTATATTTTTTTCATTAAGAGTTTCAGAACTCACAGTAAAATAAGCATTTCTGCCGTTAGAACTCACTTCAAAATTTTTTTTCCTTTGAGGTACTCATACAGTAGTATGAGTAGTAGTTAATTTTTTTAAAATCAAGACTTTCAAAATTTGGTTTTTATTAAACAATGCTGTGAAAACATTCTTTCACAGCAAATGCAATATTAATAACAAAGGTACAAAATTAAAAAAAAGTAATTTGCAAGTTAACCAAGTTATATAAACTAATATTATATGTACTATTATTTTAGAAAAAAGGAACGAAGCTCTATTAGCAACACAATTTTCTCGTTTCAGACCGCTTTTATTTTAGACTTAAATAAAGTAATAAAGGTAAAAACGTGATCAACTTCTGCGTTTAAACATTAAAGTTTGATGGGAATGCAATTTCGATAATGCCCCAAATAAGTTTATATCAAATGAGTCGTTATAAGACTTTATTTCTTCCCAAAACTCGATAGCGAACTCAAAGTTTATCCATTGCATTAAGTGAATTATTCTCTATTTACTGTATACTCTAGAAATTATTTCGCTATTGGACTATACTTGCATTACGTCTTCTTTGTCGTGTGGCAAAACACTGTTTCCATTAATTGTGCTTATAATGTGAAAGTTTGAGAATAAAATGCACGTATTTCTTCAACCAAGTTTTGTACAATCTTATTAGAATATTTTTAAATATTCCATTTAACTTTAGTGCTTATGTTTTTTAAATGTTAGACATCTTCAAAAAAATATACATATATATTATATAAGGAAATTTCTTTTTGAATTTTGGGTTTAGTGCCACCGCCAAGAAATAAAAAGCACCAAAAATTAGTTTAAAAAAGCACCGAGCACTAACTTTAAAATTTTTCGCGTCGAAAATTTCAAAAAGCACTAAAAACGGTGCGAAAAGCACCGAGTTGACAACGCTGATAATAAAGTTAAATAACCAGTCAAAGGACGACGTAAAAAGATTTTGCCGACTAGTCGTTACGAATTCTTTACGAATTCGGAGCATTTGGTTTGGTGGGTTATTAGACGATATCATTTATTATTGGTTTAGTATATGGCTGAGTTTACATCTGGCATGTCTTGTGTGCCAAATGCCCAAAAAAGCGTAACCACTAATTACTAATGAAAAGCTGTTTGATATAGACATGAATTTATTGATTTAAACTGTTTCCAATCTTGTTAGATTCTATAAAATTGTCTATTAGTTATGTATGAAACTGTTTAACTTAAAAACGTGTCTGAATCAAAAATGTTTTTAATTAGTAATTAGTGGTTACGCTTTTTTCTGGCTGTGTGGCACATGGCACACAGATGTAAACCCGGCCTAATACATGCTACGACAATGCATTAAAAAAAATAAGACGTATTTACATTTAAAGACTGTTTACTCAGGTCTCTACTGTGTATCTGTGTATCTGACGGCTGGGTCGAATTTCATTAAGTTTTTTCTGTTTGAAAGGTGACTTGATCGAGAAGGTTCTTAGCTGTGTTTAAATAAAATCGGTGCAGCCGCTTAGAATATATCACATCTTTTCTAGAAATATTCGGGTGTTTTTTAAAATGTTTAATTTTTGTTATTACCATAGGTAATATATGTATGTATGTATGTATGAAATAATTTAATAGCTATAAGCTCTTATTATGCATGCTTAGTACAAATAAAATCCATATAAATATAATTTTGGTATACGCACCCAAAATGAAATTTGTCCCAAATTTCACAATATTTTTAATCTTTCTGTAATATACTTTTTATTTTGTTTTCACTCATAATAATAATAAATCTATGTATGTATGTACGTATGTACATACATAAATATTTTGTTTTTCTATAAATATTATTTTAAAAAAAAATAAGAAGTAAAAAAAATCAGCACACTATGTGCTGAGATCGATGTATATTTGCCGGTTTTTCGAAATTGACTGAAAGTGTTTCGAAGCGAGCGAAAAAATTGGCAACACAAACACATGCAAAAAAAACAGGAGGAAAATGCAAATATGTGAAAAAATTACAAAAAATATTCCACTCAACATGAGAAAATTCTTGATTTTGTTTTGAATTTATTTCTAAAGAAATTCTTTTTCTCAATTTCTCTCACTTCTCGGTGAATGCCGTAGTATCCACTAATAGATCAAAAAATAAAGGAATACAACCAACAGCCTGGTTATTGTCTTGTGTCGTGTTGTTTTGATTTGTTTTCTTAAGCACCCATCAGTCCCTTTAAACCGGCTGCATGATTGTCTTGCTTCCTAGTCGTCTACATGCATCCATACATACATAAATATGTACATTACAATCTTATATAGAAGTGTAAGTATGTAAATATTTGCTTATTGGTCCCAGTGCTTACATTTTTGTGAGTGCGTGTGTGGGTTCACATTTCACTTCACAGTCGCCTAATTGTGTTTTTCATTTTTATTACTTTAACACGACGATTGATGTGTAATTTTTATTCTCTTCAGGAATTTATAGATGAAAATATCACGAAATGTCTTGTAAAGATTATAAAACAATATTGAATAATTAATTTTTCAACTCGTTTTATGTGTTGTTAAGCCCTTTTGTTGCTTGCATTTTATTAGAGGAATTTTGAGTGCAGACTAAACTTAGTATCCAACTCTTAAAATTTTAAATAATTTGAATGGAAGCTATTTTACATTTCTTTAGCTTTTATTTTTTATATTACACTAAAGAGACAAGTTATTCGAGATCGACACCATTTTAGAGGCGCCTAAACTAAAAAGCCATTTCTAAGCACTAATTTTGCATTTTTTATTGTGGATTAACGGCCAATTTTCCATTTAGCATTATTTAATGTCAAATATTGGAAAAATTAGTTAATTAATTAATTATTAAATATTCATAGTTATAATTTAATGAGGCTATTACTTTAATGATTAAAGGTCCAACTATAATATGAATAAGCTAGCTTAAGCAACTGTGCGGTTACATATAAAACGTATGTGGCAAACTATAATGTACTTAACAAACTTTTCGTTAAGTTTCGTCAAATGTCATTTGCTTAAGTAAAGTGCCAAACTGAACGCACATTCCGTAAGGAAACAACTGTTTGTGCATTTTTTGAACACAAACAAGAAGCAGCAGAAAATATGCATTGATTTTAAATATTTTTTTATTGTTTTTTATTTTAAACTCGGAAAATAAAGCAAAACTTTTATTTTCATTGGTTGTTTTACAATACACATACACACATACACATGTATTTACTTATGTATATTCAATGTTGTACTTTTTAGTAGGCAAAACAAATAAGACAAGTAATAAGGTATTTATATGTGAATTTTTAATAGATTAGGACATTCTTTCAAGTTAGTTTGATTGAATTGCATTCATTTATGAGTTATGAGAAGAAACAAAATTAATACAAAATTATTGAGAATACCTAGATGTGCAGCTGTGGCAAAAGAATACTTAAGTGCATGTAAGTACATTATTGTTAGTTCACATATGAAGATACAATAAATAAATACATGCACTACAAAAAAAAAAAAAAAATATCATCCTAAAATTAAATTTACTATCGAAATAGAAAAGGAAAGAAAAATATCGTATCTTGACACCACACTACACAGATTGGACAATAAAATATTATTTGATTGGTACACAAAAAAATGCTTCATCAGGAAGAATTATAAACTTTAATGCAACTCAACCGAAGTTCCAAATAATCAATACGGCAAGGAATCTCATACATAGAGTCTTGGATATAAGTGACGAACAATTTCACCCACGCAACATACAAAAAATCACTAAAATATTAATAGATAATAGCTTCCCCCCATATTTAATAAAAACTCTAATAAATTCCCAAAAACACTCACAAAACAATAGAAATGGCAACCCTAATGATAATAAACAGTACTACAGCGTCAAATACATACCAGGCTTAACTGATAATAGAAGCATACAATATACAATAAACAACAACAACACTGCCTTAGCATATAAAGCTAATAAAACATTGAGTACCATTTTCACTAACACAAAAACACCTGTCGACAAACTACAGCAAAATAATGTGGTGTATGAAATACCATGTAAAGGAGATAATGCAAACAGCTGTGATCTTGTCTATATTGGCACAACAAAAAGAAATTTACTAACTAGAATGAAGGAACATAAAGCAGACATAAATAAAAAACAAAGAAAGCACGGCATTATCTAAACATATAATAGAAACAAATCATGCACCTGATTTTGACAATATTAAAATTCTAAATGTAGAAAACAATACAAGAAAACGTTTCACAACAGAAAGCTTACGAATACAACAGAAAATAATGAAAACAATGAACAAAAAAGAAAATACTGACAATTTAAGCGCCATTTACAGTGTGATAATAAGGAACAGCTAAAGCCATCTTTCTTAATATTGTAATTTTTAGTTCAAGTAAACTTGTATATTTTTTATTTTTGATGTTTTAACAACAACACAACTCGATTGTTAGTAAGTTTATCTTATTATGTATATTATTTTCTATACACTTTTGATGTTAATTATTTAAATTTTAATAAAACAGACAAAATCCCCTGAAGAAGTGAACATAAAATTCACGAAACGTCGGGAAAAATATGTAATAAAAATTGAGTTTTTATTGACATAAAACAATATAGGCCTCACCAGCTAAATAATAAAAAGAACTCAATTCACAATAAACCTTCTTTGATTTTAAACAAACTTGTCGATGAACAATCCTTAACTTTTGAAATGTCTTTGCTACATTCATGGATCCGTTTTATGGAGTGTGTATTATATATAGCATATAAACTTGCTATAATGACCTGGCAAGCTCGAGGACCGGAAAATGAAGCAAAAGTTTTTTTTTTTTTTTTTTTTTTTATAATGCATGTATTTATTTATTGTATCTTCATATGTGAACTAACAATAAGTATTCAAATCTTAAATCTCTAAAAAAAAATTATTAAGCCCGACCAGTGTCGGACATAAACTTAGTGGTAGTTATAAATAATACATTAGTAGTGATAATCAAAAAAAAAAAGGGGGGGGGGAAAGTATTTTCAAGTAGTCCCATCTGGAGTGTTAGGTATAAGAGCCCGTGTGTCCCTCTTTTTTGAGCGGATGTGTCCAGTAAAGTTCAAAATATTACGAGCAAGCGGATTAGGATGTGATTCGAGTTTTGTTAAATATTTGCCTGCGTATTTTGCAATTTCTTCAGTCACTAGTGGCATATTTAAATCACGATGTATAATAGAATTTTGGATGTACCATGGAGCCGATGTTATTAACCGTAAAATTTTGTTTTGCCTTCGTTGGATTCTCTCGACATTGGAAGCTGAAGCAGTGCCCCATAACTGAATTCCGTAGCACCATATTGGCTTCAAAAGCGACTTGTACAGTAAAAGTTTGCAGTCTAAGCTGAGTGTTGAGTTTCTGCCAATCAACCAATAGATTTGAGTTAACTTAAGTTTCATCTGAGTTAACGTAGAGTGAATATGATGTTTCCATGTAAGTCTTCGATCAAGGTGTATACCAAGGTATTTCACTTGGGAATGTTGAGGAATATTGTGATTGTTGATTCGAGTGGGGGAGCAAGTATCTCTTCTTAGGGTGAACGTTATATGGACACACTTTTGTTCATTGACTTTAATTCTCCATAAGTTCAACCATATTTCCAGCTGAGTGATATGTTCCTGGAGATTGCGGGATGCCTCATAAGGGTTTTCGTGCACACTCATACAGGCTGTATCATCGGCAAAAGTAGAAATATGGATATTATTGCTCACAGGCATATCACAAATATATATTAAATACAAGACAGAACCCAGAATACTACCCTGGGGCACACCAGAAGATATAGATTCGGGCACACTCGTGAACTCTCCTTCCACAACAGTGAACTTCCTATCAATAATATAACTTTCCAAAAGCTTTTGAATGTTTATTGGCAGATATGTCTTCAATTTTAAAATTAGGCCTTCGTGCCATACTTTATCAAACGCCTGAGAAACATCAATAAAGAGAGCAGAACAATACTTCTTGTCTTCAAATGTTCTTCTTACAACTTGGACCAGTCTATGCGTTTGTTCAATGGTGCTGTGCTGACTTCTTAAGCCAAATTGATGGTCCGGGATGCACCTATTATCAGTTAAATATTTGGACAATTTAGTCATGAGCAGCTTTTCGAAAAGCTTTGAGATTGTAGATAATAAGCTTATAGGCCTATATGACTCAGTCTTGGTAAGATCTTTGCCCGCCTTTGGAATCATTTTGATCTTGGCCAGTTTCCAGTTATGTGGAAAATACTGCATTCTTAAAATAGCATTAAAAGTAAACAGCAGGATTCTTATTGCAATATGAGGCAAGTTCATGAGCATTTTGTTACTAATGCCATCAATACCTGGATCTTTCTTCGGGTTGAGTTCAGCAATTACTTTTTGTACTTCACGCATCTTAAACCTTAAGGGACGAGGGGGTAGAGAAACTACACTCGGTAAATCAGCAGCACCCGTACATGAATTGGGAGTGAATACAGATTTTAAATGCTCAGAAAATAAGTTACCTTTCTCACTATCACTTCTTGCCCAGCATCCGGTCGCAGTACGCAATGGTGATTTAAGATCAACGGGTCGTTTAAGATTTCTAGTAGCGCGCCATAAAGAGTAATTAGATGCGGACGTTACATCAAGACCTTCTAAATACTTTTCTAGTAGTGCAGATTTTTCCGACGATAGCAGCTCTTTGAGTCGTTTAGTACATTCTTTAAGTCTGATTTTATTTAGGGGTGATCTGTGTTGTTGCCATTCTCTTCTAGCTCTCCTTTTTTCACATACAAGACGTTCAATTTCCGTAGAATAAATTCTGTTAAAGCCGATCTGCGGATAGGAGGTAGTGGCGTGTTCAGCAGCCTGTTAAATATTTTCGTTAAGATTGGCAACGTTGAATTCAATATCATCGCATGATCTAAGCTGAATGTTTTCTACGCAGTGACTACTAAGATATTTTTTTAATGCCAGCCAGTTGATTCCATTAATCATCTTCATATATGAGTTAGTTAAATCACTCCTTAGTGGGTTGAAAATTGTAACTATTGTTGGAGAGTGATCGGAGGACAGATCTAGAGAGGCCTCTACATGAATTAAGTCCCTATGAATATTTTTCGTGACGGCAAAATCTGTAACATCTGGAATTTTTCTTACGTCAGTAGGCCAGTAAGTAGGCTCCCCACTCGAAATGACATCTAAGCCCATTTTTGAAATTGTATTGAACAAGGCTCGACCTCTAGGTGTAACAAGACGCGATCCCCAGTACGTATGTTTTGCATTGTAGTCACCAGCTGCCACGAAACAAGATCCAAGCGATTTGTAGAACTTCTCATACTGATCTTCGGTAACTGAAAATCTGGGAGGTGAGTAAATTGATGATATCACGAAATTCGCACAAAAATTTTCTACGAAAATATTCGTTGCTTGCAAATAATCTTCACTAACGTTGTCAAGACATAGTGCTTGAGTCTTGACTTAATCAGAATTGCTGATCCACCACATGCTCTCTCTCTCGGGTCCTTTGTATCATATAAAGTGTAACCATTTATTTTAAATAAGCTTCTTGAGGTCAAATGAGTCTCAGAAACCAACATTATATCAATATTTTTTCCATGAGGAAGTGCTCAAGTTCATTTTTATGTTGGCGAATGCCGTTTGCGTTCCAGAAACATATTTTTAACGTGTTCATGGTTTATTAACTAATGCTTGAAGCAGTGTATTCTGCATTCGCAGCATTTCTTGCATCATACTTGTCATATTTGTAGTAGAGTTGTTTATAGTTAGCACCAGATTCTCAATAGTAGCTTCAAGGCGACTAAAGTTAAAGGTTGAGTTTGAATTCGTTGAATTATTTGGCGGTGGAACATTTTGCGTGGGAATTGAACTAGTCTTAGCAGCATCAGCATACGATACACGTGAAGTAACTGGTTGGCTGATTTGAGCAAAAGTGTCGGAGTTCGCGTTTACTTGTAGAGCTGGAGTTAACTTGGGTTTTTGACCCATAGCCTGTTTAACGAAAGAAAATACAGGGCACCCTCTATAGTTAGCTGTGTGATTACCTCCACAATTACTACATTTTTTTTCTGCTTGATCTTTTGTCTTAGTGCAGCTAGCAGTACCATGCAATTCACCGCAGATAACACACACTGTAAGTAACTTGCAGTAAGTTTTCTTATGGCCATATTCTTGGCAATTATGGCACTGTACGGGACCTGAACGCTTACGTGGCTCTTCAACTGTGATTTTTCGATGTAAGAGATACTTTACGTTATAAACTGGATGGGCTTCATTTTTTTTCAATTGTATGTCGTTCGGCTCCAGTTCAACCCGAAATAGGGGTTGGGGGACCTTTTCTCTATTAAATATGTTGGTAACATTTTTTACCTTGAATCCTTGGTCGACAAGTGCACATTTTACTTCTTCGGGTTCAACATATGAATCTATGCCCTTTAATACTATCTGTAGGCCTTTAGCACTCTTAAGTTGGTATGTGTAAAAATTTGTTTTATTTTTTGCGAATTCACTAACAAGTTTTCGGAAATCTTGTTCATTATATATTTGGATTTTAGTTCCATCAATATTACCTCGTTTAATTGGAATGATGTGAAAAGTATTTTCACCAATGGTCGACAGTAGTTTTTTTTATAAGCGCGTTAGAATTTTTTTCTCTCAGATAAATAGGTGGTGGCTTAAAAAACTTTTGCGATGATGTAGAGGGCTTGTCGTCGGTGTCGTGCAGTAATGAAAAACGATTTTGACGATTGGTAGATGATGCGCTGTTATCCCTAGACATCTTTGGGGCAGATGAAATTTTTGAAGAATTTGGGCTTCGCCCACGCTTTACCACTGTTATATATCTGTCCATTCCCACTTGTACCTTGGGTTTTGAGCTACTGTTATCTGTAGTGATAACTTGGTTTAGTGATGAACGCGAGCCCGATGCGGATGATATCGCAGACTTAAATGAAGAAGTACTAGGCAATGGTAATGTTAACGATTCACTAGTTGGCATTGGACAAAGCGAAGTTGATCGCTGACGAAAAATTGGCTTTGCCGTTAAAAAAAGATTTTGATCAGATTTATTATTTATATTTTTTTCATTAAGAGTTTCAGAACTCACAGTGAAATAAGCATTTCTGCCGTTAGAACTCACTTCAAAATTTTTTTCCTTTGAGGTACTCATACAGAGTATTATTCCTAAAGGGAACTTTGTGTTTACGGTTTTTTTTGTTTTTGCTGTTTCTTGCTATGTAAAAAATATTAGTAAAGCCAATAAGCTTATTTATCAAGGTGAATATGTATTACGAATATTTTTTGTATGATTTTTGATTTTGTTGTTTTTTATATTTGTTTCGTATGTATGTACGTAAAAAAAAATCCGCTTTAATGTCTCTTCACTATGAAGGTTCAACGAGAAGTGATGAAGCAAAAGTGGCTGAAAAAAAAATATATATTCAACAGAGATTTCGAAATGAGATGGGGTTGCTCGTAGACAAGCCATCACAACAAGGAGGTAATACAAATGACGGTAATACTACAAGACGATTCTTTAGAGCAGCAGAAAAGAGTTCACAAATCACTGGTGTCAATAAAGAATTAATTGAACGGGTTCATATTATTTTGGAAACTTTAGTTAGTGGTTACAATATTGATGAAGATCCTTTTGAAAGTTTTATTGCTGTCACACGAAATTTATACTTAAGCGAATACCCATGGTACATTATGCCAGTTAACGTCCATAAAATCCTTTTTCATGGAAAATACATAATAAGTTCTTGCATTCTTCCTATAGGACAGCTGTCAGAAAAAGCACAAGAAGCAAGAAATAAGGAGACGAGGAAATATAGGGAGTTGTTTACGAGAAAAACATCAAGAATAGACAAATACAGATCTTTTCAATCGACTCTTAGTTTTTTCAGATCCTTTTATCGCAAGTTTGCGTCACACTCCCTTTTGAGTTCGAGGTTTGATAACAAAAGAAGTGTTTTCATTATTATCTGTTTATGATTTTGAGGAGGAAGAATCTTTTAACGATGCATATGATAGTGAATAAATGAAATTGTCTACGTGTATTTATGTGTTGTTTCCTGTATTTTTAATGCAATAAAGCAAAAACAAGTAAAGAAAACAGAACTAATTTTTTATTTAATTCATAAGTGAGAAGTGAACCCAACGCATTTTATTAATTTTGTCCAGTTAGATTTGCAATCTACCACACTGTGCAATGGCCGAAATTAATTTTTTAATAAGAGCGTTAAAACTTTTTTCTCTCACACAGATTGGTAGTGGTTTGGAGGTTTTGTTCGTGGATACACCGGGCTTGTCATTGTCATCTTGGAATGACGTCGTTATCCCTGGATATCTTGGGAACCAATGAGATTTTTGATGAATTTGGGCTCCGCTCACGATTTACTACTGCAATATATCTATCTGACCATTCGGACTTGCACCTTAGGTTTCTGACAAATGTTATCTATAGTGATAACTTGGATAAGTGATGAAAACGAGCTCGGAGGGGATAATGACGCTGACTTAAATTAATATGTACTAGAAAACGATAGTATTAATGAATCACAAGTTGGCATTAGAGTAAGCGAAGTTGATCGCTCAAGCGGCTTTGCCGTTATTGTTTGCATTAAGAGCTTCAGAACTCACAGTAAAATATGCTTTTCTGTCGATAGAACTCACTTCACAATTTTTTGTTTTTGTTTTTTTAAGTTCTGTGTAAATTGAAAGATTTACAACACTACGACCACACGAGTAATTTTTGTGTCTTAACACAAGCAATAACGCCGGTAGAATGATGACGTCAAATTGCTTGTGTTCAACAATGTATCTAGAGGTTGCGAACACGTACATCCAAATATATTTGTTTTTTTTATGCATATACATACATACCAAAATTAGCAATAATTAGAGGTTTTTAGCTAATTATAAATTAAGCTTTTATATACTTTATGCTGTTTTAACTTTTATTTTTGTCTTTTCCGTTGAAAAAAAAAATTAATAATATTTGAATTTGACAGCATGTATTAAGACATTATTGCTCAGCAATGTATTTTAACATTTGTTGCTGAATATACATATATTTGAACACATATTCCTACAGCCTACACGCTGATATCTTGTGTCGGCAATCGAATTCGACAGTTGCTACGCTAATAATTGCCAAGATTATTGCTCGTGTGGACGGCTAGTTAGACTCGGGCGAACTACGTTTTTTGAGTTATGATGTTGTTTGAGTAAATGAGCGATATATAAAAAAAAGAAATAATGAAACTATGACACATTTTGTGAAATTATTTTTTCACCCAAATAAAAAAAAAAAAAAATAATAAAATTTTAAAATTTACAGCCTTATTTATAAAATTTAAAAAGGCTTTTTAAGAAAAATTTTGTATGAAAATTTTTTTAAAAAAACCTTTATAAAGACTTCTTAAGTTTTATAAATAAGGCTGTTAGTTTTTATTGTTGCTTCAAAAATAAGCATTTTTATTATTAAAAAAACTAACTATGCAAGTTGTAGACATAAAAAAAAACCAATTGAATGAAGATCAAAAAAATTTTTTTTAATCTCAAAATATCAATTTATAGAAATTCAAATACAAATCTCATGCAGTCAAATGAAAGAGCTGCAAATGAGATTTTATAGACATGATTTGTAGAAAAAAGAGTGCGATGACATACATATCAGTGTTGCCCGAATCCAAATTCAATTTGCACAGAAAACAGATCAAAATTATCCAAAGTTTTTTAAATTACATAAATTAAATTATGTGTTTGATAACACTATTCGAAAAATTAAGACTTTTTGAAAAACACTCACACAAAAGGGTGATAAAAGCCTATATTCATATATAGCTATATAGCCAATTTGGCAACCAATTCTTTAATGGACATCCAAATGTTTTGGGAATCCTCATTAAAAAGATCGAACTTTAATTTGGTAGGGGTAACAAAAACTTTTTTTCAGTGAGTCGCTTTAATGTACACAGTAGTGAAGATTTGTAAAATGAAATTAAAACAAAAAATTAAAAAGTTTCGGTACAGTATTTTATTACAGAAACCAAATATGACAGCTAGCTACAAAAAGTTAAAATTAAGCTAAATTTTGGGTAGTTAACTTTGATTTAATTGGGAAGTAATGCAGAGTCGGGCAATTGACTAATGCCTAGAACATCTCAATGTTCTAATAATTAGTTGATTCCTTTCAAAAGTAATCCAAGTGTAAACCACACAGGTAAAAATAAAATTCGTATTTGACAACGAAACTCTCGGAACCAACGAAAAAATTTTTCATTTCAAACTATGAAGATTTTTGTCATATTGAAGAATAAAATAAACGTGGTTTGTCAATTAATTTCCTTTTATTACCCGACCACAGAAATGTCATATTGACTACAAACTTTGTTGAACATTGATATAACTGAGACATTTTAAATTTAATTGAGACATCTTAGACTTAATTGAACTGTAATGAATTTTAGTCCGAAATAATTTCTTAAATGCTATAATTTTCAGCTAAAATTTTTTTTAGTTTGAATATTTTGCTGATTTGTAATCTAATACATATTTTTGGTCAATTCAATAATGTTTTTTGTCAAATTATTATTAATTTGTGATAAAAAATGTACATAATTTTAGTTCAGTTTTTTTCAGCCTGACAAATATATTACGCCACATAAACAACTTTATTGTCAAAACCATGATATAAATGTAGAAGGTACTCCCATTCTCTCATTTTTTCTTGACATTCACCATCTGACAAGTGTAAGGATAGTGAAGTTTCCCGTAAAATCGTGCTACTGTATTAATTTAATATTTCCCCTCAGCTTCCTGTTTGTTTGAAAATTTTTTTCAAAAATTATTTCAAAATTGTTTTTATGAAATACAGAATTTATAAATTAAACAATTAATAAAATAATTGAAATTTATTTGCAATTAATGCCCCAATTCTGTTGGACGATTGTATCGTCTTGTCTATGGACAAAAAAAAGCCGCAGATGCTTAAAACAATTATTTTATATTGTCTATGCTACAAGGTTCGTGTATTTGCTTTATGATTTTGTTCCAAAGATTATAGCCAACACATATTTTTTCATATATTTTTCAAACTATTGCATGATACTTTTTTTTACTACATTTACACCTGCATAAAATCTAGCATATTTTAATTAAAATCTTTATGAAAATTTATGTTTATGAAAATTTTTTTGACATTTATAAAGATTTTTTATCCAAAACAAAACCTGTTAACCGAAAAATTTCCAAAACTACAACCAAACAACTGCAATGTAGCCAATTCACCACCCTTTTAAGCAGACCTAAGCTAATTCAATCATCTTTTATGTAAATATTTTGTATAGGGTAGTAAAAATAAAATAAAAATATAAGATTTTGAGTAGATTGCCTGAAAATCTACTCACAAACTAGATTTAGTTTTGTATGGGAAATCAAGTGAAAAGCAGTTAGATTTAGCTCGAAATCTCGTAAATACCAGATTTTGAGATAATGCAAATGCATTATTAATTAAATTTTTATGTTTTAAAAACATAGTAATAATGTTTTCACTTTTCATTATCGAAGACAACAATCATTTTTGAAGAAAATGATTTAGAGAGTTCAAAAACAAGAACTCAAAAGTATTTTCAAACAAAAAGAAAACGTTCTAAATCTTCTTACTGAATTAGGGCATAAGTAAATAAATTCAGTAAAGTGCGACTATGACTCGCGCACATAGGGTTCCGTACGAACACTAGATATGTAATTTAATACAAACTTCATCCTATATAATATATAGTTTTGGCATTTTTTTCGTTTTTGGGGTCTTTTCGGTTTTTTTGTTTTGTCGTTTTTGGCGTTTTTTCGGTTTTGGCGATTTTGTTAAGTTTTGGCTCTTTTTTAGTTTAGACACTTTATTTTCTTGTTTTGGCGATTTTTTCGGTTTTTTGGCGTTTTTTTTATTTTTGGCGATTTTTTTTAATATTTGCGATTTTTTGTTTATGTAACTTTTTTTTAGTTTTGGCGACATTTTCGCGTTTTGGCGATTTTTTTTCAATTTTTTGCGTTTTTTTTTCATTTTGGCGTTTTTTTTTCATTTTGGCGATTTTTTCGAATTTGGCGATTTATTTTAGTGTTAGAATTTTTTTTTTAATTTTGGCGATTTTTTTCGTTTTGGCGATTTTTTTTAATTTTTGGCGATTTTTTTTTTGGTTTGGCGATTTTATAATTTTCGGTTTTTTTTAGTTTTACCGTTTTTGAAAATTTCAAGTGTTTGCCTCTTACGGTTTCCAAGATATAGCAAATTGTCAAAATTACATAGTCAAAATTGCATTAACTGATGGACCACCCTTTAATTTAAATTTTTTAAATTTTAGTGTTAATTATTGTAGTCTGTATAAAAATACACTAATTTTACAAATTTCAAGTTTCAATATACATATGTTCATACAATTGTAGATATGTATATTACATGGGATTTTAACATATTTCATTGCTCGTTTTGGAACACCCTTTAATTTTTAATTCTAATGCATTTGTTGTTGTAGCGGCCAAGGTTCTACATACTGTGTCCAAATTTCAGGTCCGTAGCTCCTACGGTTCCTGAGAAAATACCGTGTGACGGACAGACGGACAGCGTAGCGAAAACAATTGGGTTCCTTTTCACCTTTGGTGTACGGAACCCTATAAAATAAGAGTGCAGCATCTTTTAAATTCCTTTCATTTACTGGTGTTGGTCAACAGTGGCTAAGAGCCTATAAGATCTATGAAATAGACTTGCCAAAAGATCTGACCGGTTATTAAACCATTTTTTTAGAAATGGATGTTACAATCAACAGGAAACATATTATGTAGATTAAACAAATTGCAATATCTATTAATATTTGTTAAATTTAATTAAAATTCATTGCCAAACTTAGATGAAAATATAGTTAAAAGACTTGCATTAAGCAGAAAACTTAAAAATATAATATATTATTAATTAATTAATAATTTATAGTTAATATTATATTATTATGATAAGTTATTACATGATCACTTTCCAAACTTCACAGATATGTCCTTATTTCTATAACTTTATTTATTCCCAAATTTTTATTAAGATAATTACACATTTTTATAAAAAATTTATAGGGGAAGACTTACATTTTTTACTATATGGGATAATTTTTCTTTATTTCTCTCAAAAAAACAAATTTCAAAAATCCTTATTTTTCAAAACAAATAGAGAATGGAAGTACGTTATCATATAAATATTCATAGTCAAAACTAATTTAAAACTGATTAAAAGTTAATCAAATATATTTGTAAGTTGCTTTTTTTTCTTCAAAAAACGTTTTTTGACTAACTTTTTTATCATTTCAACAATTTTTTAATCAGATCATTTTTGTATTTGCTATAAAAGAATTGTAAGTAATTTATATAATTTATATTTATTTATTCTATCTTCAAAAATTAACTAACAATAAGTATTCAAATCTTATACCTAAATTTAATTATTAGGTGTCGGACATAAACTTACTGATGGTAAGTCGTGCTAATAAATATAAAATATTTTCAAGCAGTTTCATTTAGAGTGTTAAGGATAAGACCCCTTGTGTTCCCATTATTTAAACAGATGTGTCCAGTACAGCTCAATATATTACGAGCAAGAGAATTAGGATGTGTGTGACTCGAGTTTTGTTACATATTTGCCTGCGTATTTTGCAATTTTTTCAGTCACTAGTGGCATATTTAAATCATGATGTAAATATTAGTTTTTAATGAACCATGGAGCCGACGTTATTAGCCTTACAATTTTGTTTTGCCTTAGTTGAATTCTCTCTACATTTGCAAGCTGAAGCAGTGTCCCATAGTTGAATTCCGTAGCACCAAACGAATTTCAAAAGCAACTTGTATTTCAAAAGTTTGCAATCAAGACTGAGAGTTAAATTTCTACCAATCAGCCAATGTATCTGAGTTAGGAATGCCAAACGGGAAATCCCGAACCCGGAAATCCCGGGATTTTCGGGATTTGTAAAATTCAATCCCGAGATTTCATTTTCGGGATTTCTTTGCAATTTTTGTATAAAAACTTTATAAATTCAAATTTTTGTTGATTTTAAGGTATTTTTTATAATATTTAAAAGTCCCATACAATTTTTACAAGTTTTAACAATTTAATGACTATTCGTGACATATTTCTTATAAATTAACAACAAGAGCAAAATAAATTAACTACTTTCTTACGGTTATTTTCATTAAAGGTGCTACAATATATGTATGTATATACATTTTAGAATTATTTTGAAAACAAAAGAAACATATTTATTACCTTTGGAAGGGAAATAGCATTTGAAAAATTCATAAGTTTGACAAATTTATTCCGTCTTATTCTATATTATGAGGGCAATTATAATTCAAATTCCACGAGAAATTTTTCCCGGGGAATAATTTCAAACAATAGCAAATAATAGGGAAAACAAAAAAAAATCTAATTGCAAAAGGGAGAAATTTCTTGCGGAAATTTATTCATAATTGCAGTGTATAACTATCTGTATGTCGACTCCTCAACACTAAAAAAAAATAGCACTTCTCTACTTGTCGGTAACAATTGAATACTATTGATACCTCCTTACAATTGGAGTAGAATACAATACAAGGCAAGTGTTGGAAACTTCATTTTAAACTCAATGATTATATCAATATATTATTTTAACATAAATACCCTTGATTTCATAATTCATATACTGATAAAAAATAACATACTCATATTTGTTTTATACGTTAATCAACATACATATTTTAATTTTCGTTTTTCTCTTAATAAATGTGTTTTCTTTATTCCTGACAACGTTATTTCATTTTAAATAAAAGACCAAGTTTTAGCCGTCTTTTAGATCAGAAGTGGGATAAATTCATTAAATTGATACACGTCCTATCTACCAAATAAGCATTATTATTATTTTAAAATGAGGAAACTCCTTACTTTGAAAGTTGATGAGCTGAAGAAATTACTCCGTGAGCGGGAATTACCAACGACAGGCACCAAAACGGAATTAATTATGCGATTAACAGAAGTTCTCGGTACAGATGAAATTGAAGAAAGTAATGAGAATAGCAATACTTCTGAAGAAACGTCTTCGGCAAGCACTTCTACGAATATTCAATGCCTAAACGAAAACGATATGGCAAATATTTCTCGAAATGAAGTAAACGTTATGGATTTACAACGACAGGTAATTGAATTAAAAGAAATGATGAAAAATGCGATGACAATTTTCCAAGCAAACACACAACGAAACAATGAAGAACAAAATATGAATAGACAACAAGCAGCAGTAGAAAAAGAAAGGCAGAATATAGGTTGTGATCAAAGTAGCAGCGAAAATCCAAATGTAAGTAATGATTTATACTATCGTCATGTTGCACTTTCAACAAATAGTTGTTCTGTGAGGGAGATTGCTGAAACGATACCGGAGTTCGATCCAACTAACGAAATGTCGTTGTCCGCCGAGCAATTCATTCAAAGAGTAGATAGCGCTATACGGGCTTATAAATGGGACGAAAAATGTTTAATGCTGGCAATTTATAGCCGAATGAAAGGTGTTGCTCGTCTATGGTTGGATTCTTTACAGATTTTACATTCAAGATGGAGTATTTTCGCAGCAGAATTACGTAATGAATTTGGATGTAGTCACGATGAAGCTGATGTACATTTTAAGATGGTTAATGCTACAAGAAAGTGTGAAGAAAAAGTAACAGACTATTGTTTTCGTATGTGTTTCCTTGGTAAGCGGTATGGACTAAGCGAAACATCAATTGTTAAATACACGAGAGAAGGACTTCAAAGTCGTGAACTTCAAATAGCTATTGCTGCTCATAAAATTACTACGGTAAGACAATTACGCGAAATTTTACATGAATACGAAATAAATGTACCCGATAAATGTTTAGTAAAATCTTTCGAAAATAAAACAAAAACAAACAACACTGATGCTGTAAATAAAAATACAAACACAGTAGCTAGCACCATAAAACAAAATACAAAAAATGGTAGAGAAATAAAATGTTTTAATTGTAACGAGGTAGGACACATATCTTCAAACTGTTTGAAACCTCAACGACGACCACGATGTACAAAATGTAATAGAGTTCACCCGAAGAACGAAACTGAGTGTAGACAAAATACTACGGTACGCAATATGTTTTTCTATGGTGATGAACATTTCAAAATAAAAGTAAATCTTGGTAATAAAGTATTGAGCGCTTTCATAGATACTGGTAGCCAATGTAGCTTGATAAAGAAATCAGTTTGTGATCAAATTGGCTGCAACCGAAAAATTTGTAACATGAGAATTTCTGGTATTTGTGGCGGAATACGTGTTGCTAATGAAAAGATTTTTGTCAACTTGCAGATTAATAACGTTTTATTACCTGTTACATTATATGTGGTCGAAGATGAACTTTTATTAACTGATATTTTGATTGGACAAGACAACTTTGCAGATGGTAATGTAAAATTGATAATACAGAATGGTATTGTCAAAATTGAGAATAATGATGAAACTGAATTGGCTGTCAATCAACTGGAAGTTAATAAAATTAAATATGAAAATACTGATCAGAATATGAATCGCAATGAAATTCACGAGGAAATGATAAAATGTGATTTGAACGATGAAAGTGTTAGAGCAAGATTTATTCCATTGGTACAAAATAACGAAGATGTCTTTGCTAGAAATTTTCGAAATCTTGGGAAGACTGATTTGGTAGAAATGAAGATAAGATTAACAGACACAAAAATCGTTAGACAGGCCCCATATCGTGTCCCCGAGCCGAAAAAAGTTGTAATTTCAAGGGCAATTGAAGAACTTTTAGAAAATGATATAATTACATGGTCAGAATCTGAGTGAGTATGCTAGTCCAGTAGTACTACAGAAAAAGAAGAACGGAAGTGATCGATTATGCGTTGATTACAGGCAGATTAACAAGTTGATGCCAAAAGAGAATTTTCCATCACAGAATATTGAAGAATGTCTAAATGTAGCAAAGAAATATAAATATTTTACAACGTTGGACCTTAATAGTGGTTATTATCAAATTCCCATTGAGCCTGAAAGTCGCAAATACACAGCTTTCATAACGACAGATGGCCTCTATGAATTTCAACGCATGCCATTTGGTTTAAAGAATGCGCCAATGGTCTTCCAGAGATTGATGTCAAAAATCCAGGAACGTGTTGGTAAAGATAATATGATCCATTATATGGATGATATTCTGATTGGTAGCAATACGTTAGATGAGATGTTTATTAAACTACAAAAAGTTTTAAATGTACTTAAAGACGCAAATCTGACTTTGAATATAGAGAAATGTGAATTCCTAAAAACGACAATTGATTTTCTTGGACATCGCTTAACTCCCGAGGGCATACGGGCTGGTGAAATAAAAGCAAATGCTGTAGAAAATTTTCGACGCCCTACTAATGTTACTGAAGTGAGAAAATTTCTTGGGTTAAGCTCATATTTTCGTAGATTTATTCCTGGTTATTCACTAATATCGGAACCTATAAGACGACTACTGCGCAAAGATCAAAAATTTGATTGGGACGATCAGCAAGAAGAAGCATTTAACAACTTAAAATCTAAATTGTCGACCCGACCTGTTATGACAGCTTTTTGTTTGGAGGCCGAGTTCTATAGGCTTAGCGGGTGTACTGCTACAACGAGAAGGCAACGAATTGAAACCTGTAGCATACTATAGTCGTTCAACAAGTGATTTTGAAAAAAATTTCCACAGTTATGAATTGGAAACTTTAGCAGTAGTCGAAACATTGGAAAGATTCCGTTATTATATATACGGTAAACCAGTAAAGGTAGTGACCGATTGTAGTGCAGTAAAGTCAGCAATGACAAAACGGGAGCTAATACCTCGTATAGCTCGCTGGTGGTTGAGAATTCAGGATTTTGATATAGATATTGAACATCGAAAGAGCCAACGTATGGAACATGTTGATGCTCTTAGTCGATCTCCGAACGAACCTCCAAGTAATATTGACGTTGCTACACTTAGAGTAGATAAAGTAAATCTTCACAATGATGACTGGTTGTATGGTATGCAGATACAAGACGATGCGATAAAAGAAATTATTAAGAAACTAGAAACAACAGATCAAATGGTGGCTAAAGAATATTGTATAGAGAATGGAAGATTATTTCGGAAATATAACGAAAAAAAGTTATGGGTGGTTCCAAAGTCGTTAAGATGGAGAGTTGTTGAAGACTGTCACGATAAACTAGGACATCTTGGTACGGAAAAAACTATTACAAAACTTTTAAGCTATGTATGGTTCCCAAGAATGAGAAATTTCGTGAAGTCCTATATTGGAGCTTGTATTGAATGCGCATACAATAAACAAAGAGGGGGTCGTCTTGAAGGTGAATATCATTTCAGTGATATAGAGCCAGTACCATTTAATACCATTCACTTGGATCACTTGGGACCATTTCCCAAAAGTAGCAAGGGTAACGAGTATATCTTGGTTATAGTTGACTCGTTTACAAAATTCACAATCACAAAAGCTGTGAGAAGTACTAAAACTAAATATGTCATAGATGTTTTGAATGAATTTTCCAGCTATTTTGGGGTTCCCGTACGTATAATTACCGATAGAGGAACATCCTTCACCTCAAAAGATTTTGAAAAATATTGTTCAGATAATGATATAAAGCATATTCTCAACGCTGTAAAAACTCCACGTGCTAACGGACATGCAGAACGCGCTAATAGAACTTTACTTTCTATGCTTTTATCTACAACTCAAAATGACAAACGTTGGGATGATCACTTAGTTAACATACAATGGTCTTTGAACACTATGGTAAACAAAACGTCTGGTAAAAGTCCACACGAGCTATTGTTTTGTTATTCACCTCGAGATATTTTAAAAAACAAAATATTACTAGCAGTACATAATGATACTACTCTAACGGAAGAAGAGATGCAGAAGGTAAGAAAAACAGCTTCTCAACGTATTAATGACCAAAGGAGATTTGATAAGAAACGATTCGACGATCGACATGCAAAACCACACATATACGAAGTCGGTGAACTTGTACTTGCCGAAAATGAGCCCTCGAGCACTGGTTCTTCACGCAAACTAGAGCCACGCTATAAAGGTCCTTTTATTATTACAAAAGTTATTGGTAATGATCGATATATGATTGAAGACATTCCAAAGTCAAAACGAAAGTCACGAATTTATTCATCAATTTACGCTTCCGACCGATTAAAACCATGTTGGGTGTTACCACCTTTATTTGATGATGATGATGCTATACATATTTCTGAAGACGATAGTCGAAGAGGACAAAGCGAGGTCGCTTTAAATGCAGGATAGCCGACTGTTGGAAACTTCATTTTAAACTCAATGATTATATCAATATATTATTTTAACATAAATACCCTTGATTTCATAATTCATATACTGATAAAAAAATAACATACTCATATTTGTTTTATACGTTAATCAACATACATATTTTAATTTTCGTTTTTCTGTTAATAAATGTGTTTTCTTTATTCCTGACAACGTTATTTCATTCTAAATAAAAGACCAAGTTTTAGCCGTCTTTTACAAGTGAAAACTTTTTGTTGTCGGGTTGACGTAAAAGCGAGAAATATTTACAGAATAATGCGGAGTATTTTGTCTAAAAAACTGCTCGAGTGTGTATGTATGTTTTTTACATTGCAGTTCAAAATTATTTTGATTTTTATTTAGACCGTTTAGGTCGTTTTTGATACAAACCTAAGATCAAACCCATTTAAATTAGTCAAATTTTAGTCAAAAACGACCGACTGAATGAGTTCGACTCAATTATAGTTGTAATCGAGTTGCAGAGTAGAAGGCCAGGACACTTATAAACCATACTCCTCTTAGCGAAGGTATGAATACATACATATGTATCTGTTGAACTTGTAGAAAAAAACTTACGTGTGAACATGTGCAGCCTTATTATCGTTGTCATAGTCGTAACGAAATCGATAAAAAATTAGATAATGCTTGGTATACATACATATTGTTACGAAAATAGCCGTCAACAATGTTAAGCAGCATTACACAAAAATATTCCAACAGGGTTAATGTAAATGCTACGCGAAAATATTCCTACAGGGTCAAAGCAAAGAATAGTCTAGAAAGTAGCCAACAACTAAATAAGCATGCCTAGCTTGATTAAACAAGCAAAAGCAACAACAACAAAAAAAGCGTCTGCTTATTAAGAAGATTCACATATTTGTACACATACATACATGCCAATTCAAACGAAAAGCAAAAGATAAACAACCACCGTGTGTTGCTTAGTTAATGATGTACACACGTACGCATATACACTTGTACTATGTACATAGTTACCACATGAACTTAATTAGGCAGCATATAAGATGATAATGATCGTCTAGACATTGCTTGAAACTTCTAGTGGAATTTGTGTGAAATATAAATAGAGGTGACGCATCCAATGAGTGAGTTAGTTGGAGTTGTGAGTCAGTTACGAACAAGTCAGTCGCGAACAAGTCAGTCATTTGCAAGTAAACAAGTCAGTTGATAATTAAGTTGTGAATTAATAATAGTCTGTCGTGGAATTGAGATTGTTGTGGAGTCTATCGTGTCGACTGGAGTAAAGGGAACAGCGCAGCGAATAGACGTGTATAAGAGTGTAAGTAAAGCCAGTGAGTCTTTATTGGTGTATCAACTGTGAGAGTCGGCAGAGTGAGTGCCGTGTGTGACAAGCAGCAGACAAAGAGGTATTGGTGTATCAACTGTAAGTGTCGGCAGAGTGAGTGCCGTGTGTGACGAGCAGCAGACAAAGAGGTATTGGTGTATCAACTGTGAGTGACGGCAGAGTGAGTCTCGTAAGTGACGGCAGCAGACAGAGAGGTGTCACGCGAATACTTGCGCAGCCAGCTAGGAGACGTGTGTAAACTACAGCGAGGAAGGCGTAGTGGTAACCAGTTGTGAATATCTGTGTGTAATTTATTAGTTTAAGTTGTATTAGTGTATTTAAGCTCTTGAGTAATTTAGTATAAGTGTATTTGTAAATAAAACTTGTATCATTCTTAACCCTAATTACTACACTCGGCTCTTGTATTCATTTGCAAATCTTCGGATCTACGGAAAAGCGTTTTTATAGAGAGAAAAACGTAACAATATGTAACAACCGTTATACTTTTTGTTGATCAATCGCAAATAAAATAACGTTAGTAGATATATTTTTAACAAAACAATATTGTTTTTGCAACTTATTTGTATGAAAGTGAATCTAAAAATTTTCGTAAGTCAACTTAAGCGGTAGTGCTAAAAGTTCACCGATATGTATATTCGTTTTGGTTTAGATAATAGAAAAACATTTATATTGAAAACAAAAACAAGTTTTCATATTTAGTTATTGTTTTCACTACAAATTCTCTAAAATCAAATGTGATTAATAAACTTAAAAATAGCTGAGAACAATTCTTTTGATTTTTGTTTTATACTCTTATAAGAAAATTGTTCACTTTAAAGACAATTGTGCAATGATAAATTATGAACATACAACCTTTTAAAATGCATTAAATTGTTATTAAAGTAATATTTATTTAAAAAAATAATTTATTTTACGAAAAATATTTAGATCCCGGGATTTTCGGGATCGGGATTACAAAATCCCGAATCCCGGGATTTCCAAAAATCGATCCCGATTGGCATCCCTAATGTGAGTTAATTTTAGTTTTATTTGTGTTAGTTTACAGTCAATGTGGTGTTTCTATGTAAGCCGTCGATCAAGGTGTATACCAAGATATTTTACATGTGAATATTGAGGAATAACTTGACTGTTGATTCTAATCAGTGTTGTTAGATGTGACGATTTTACGTCATTTTGACGATTTTTTATAACGAATTTCCCAAAGTGACGATTGAAGATTTTGATTCAAATATTCCTCATATTTTGACGATTTGTTGAAATAAGTATTTAGTAACATACATATGCCAACAAGGCCTTGCAGAAAAAATTATTCATTTACTAAAAAGCTTTCCAAATCTTTTATATACAGAAAAAAATTAAGACATTGAAAATTTAATAAGAGAACTCTTAGATTTCTTAACTTTCAAGGTAATGACTTATATCTAAGTTTATTTTGAAAAAACGTTAAATCGATTGATTAACCAACCAATAAACTTCTTTTTCATAACTTATTTATGTGAGTTTTACCTGATTTATATTAAGAATTTTTTCATAAAATTTCATGTTTTTTTTTGCACGAATCCTTTTCGATTTGTTAATTGCAGTGCTATAAAAGATAATGTTATATATAAAAAGGGACGTAGAATGAATCTCTGATGCATTCTTGGTAACTTTTTTGATATAAGTTGCTTCTCCAGGCCTCCTATTGGCAAATAAAATATTCATGCAACTAATTTCCAGAAAAAAAATGCTTAATGTAAATCAGGTATTTGTGTTTTTTTGTTGAAGGAATATTTAGTAATATTAATTTTACTAATAGCAAGATCCGAAATTTACTGCAAACAGAAATACTTGAAATCATAATGTTTTCAAAAGATTGTTTGAAGTGTAAATCTTCGGAATGTTACATTAAGAAAATTTTGATAATAATGCAATTCTAAAATGTATTATTCATACTTTTTTCATTTTGAAACTAGTTTTATTTAGAAATTGTTGTACGCTATTATACTCTGAATTTTTTGCTTTAATTTCACCTTATAGTTTTTATCTTGGACTATAAAGTCGATGAATTGTTTTTTGTTACATAAAATTCTCTTTTATTTCTAATATGATATATTAGTTGTTTAATAAAACGAATAATTCTTGTATGACGATTTTTTGACGATTTTATTTTTAAAATTTGACGATTTTTAGAAAAAATTATCTAACAACACTGATTCCAATGGGGGACAAGTATCTTTTCGTGGGGTAAATGTTACCTCTACGCACTTCTGATCATTTACTTTTATTATCCATATTTTTAACCATATCTCAAGCTGGGTAATGTGTTCTTAAACATATCGGAATGCCTCGTGAGGGTTTTGGTGCATACTAAGCCTCAATAATAATAAGTTATAAATTTGTAATATTAAGGTTTCATATAATTTCTAGATAATCTGCTAACTTCACAACATTTTTACCGATACAAAGAAATTAAAATATATACATTATTTTCTCCTTTTTTAGAAAGGTAAAAATATTGCCAAGTTAGCAGATTATCTAGAAATTATATGACACCCTTACAATTACAAATGTATATAATGCATAGCATATGTCAGTGTTTGGCATTGTGCCAAACAAAAACATTGTCAAAATTTATATCTCACTGCTCTTAATGGCCGAAATTTGGATAGGAACTTGGCCTTTTTTCATATATATGTTTTTGTGAGGATCTGATTGCTTTTAAAAAATATTCTATAATACCACTTTTTAAACTTAAAATTTCTATTGTGTTTTATTTCAATTGAAGATCACTGTGCCAGTTAAAAATGGCATAGTTAAATAAAATAATGGGTTATAGCGTGATGGGCGTTGGATTCTAGACCTAAAAAATGAACTATTGTCTTATTACAAGTGTTCGCCAATGTGTACGCAATTTGGTAAGAGTTGTCTGAAAAGAAACATGTTAAATACAGCGTAAATTTTAGTGGGCGTGGACCCGCCTATTTTCTCACTATGTTTACATAAAGGGTCCGCCAGATAACTTTTTTGATGTGTAAACATCTAAACGCTAGGGGGTAAAAATCTTTTTCACAATACAATCACAAATTTTGACTAAGATTTCTTTGCTAAGATGCACACAGCGTTGTCAAATCGGTGTGAGCTATGTATGAGTGTATTAGTGTTTGAAAGAAGCAATACAAACTTATTTAAAATATTGTAAATACATAGGAATTTGCTGGTTTTTATTTGTTAGGGTCGTTAGGTTTTTTGCTTTATTAGGGTTCCGTGCACCAAAGGTGAAAATAATAATTGCTTTATTAGGGTTCCGTACACCAAAGGTGAAAATGAACCCTATTGTTTTGCTACGCTGTCCGTTCCTCTGTTACAGGGTATTTCCTCGAGAACCGTAAGAGCTACGGACCTGAAATTCGGACACAGTGTGTAGACATTTGGCCGCTACTACAGCAACTATATGAGAGTTAAAAATTAAAGGGTGTTCCAAAACGAGCAACGAAAAATGTTAAAACCCCATGTAATATACATACACTTGAATTTTGTAAAGTTAGTGTATTTTTATACAGACTACAGCAATAAACAGTAAATTTAAAAAATTTTAATTAAAGGGTGTTCCATCAGTTAATGCAATTTTGACCTTGTAACTTTGACAACTTGCTGTATCTTGGAAACCGTAAGAGCAAAACTTTTAAAATTTTCAAAAACGGCAAAACTAAAAAATTATAAAATCGCCAAATCTTAAAAAGATCGCCCAAAAAAATCGCCAAACCGGAAAAAGCACCAAATTAAAAATAAAAATTCTAGGACTAAAATAAACCGCGAAAAACCGGAAAAATCGTCAAAATGAAAAAAATCGCCAAAGTGAAAAAAATCCAAAAACAGAAAAAAAATCGCCAAAATAAAAAAAAAAATCGCCAAAATAAGAAAAATCGCAAAAATTAAAAAAAAACCCTTAAACATAAAAATCGCCAAAATGAAAAAATCGCCTAAATAAAAAAACTCCAAAAACAAACCAAAAAAAAACGACAAAATGAAAAAAAACAATGTGAGTCCGATCACAGAGGATATTTTAAATAAGTTTGTATTGCTTCTTTCAAACAATTATACACTCATGCATATGTAGCTCACACCGATTTGACAACCCGCTGTGAATCTCAGCAAAATTTGCGATTGTATTGTAAAAAAGAATTTTACCCCCTAGCGTATAGATGTTTACACATCAAAACTTTGCCACTTACTACAATTTTATTATGATTACGGCCCTACGATTTTACTGGCAATGCAAATTAAATTTCATTAGCAGTAAAAATTTACTGAATTTTTTTTAGTAATCAGTAAATTTACTGCTTGCTGCAATTTTTAATGCAGTACATAAAAAGTGTTTTTTTTAGGGGTATAGAACTTCGAATTTAAATAACACACAAGAAAATCGTTTTAATGTCCATCAATTTGGCTTTATTGGAAGGATAATTTTATACCATTAATGTTTAAATATGATTTCGGGCATGTGGCCGCCGCGGCTGGCTCGAATAAAGCCAATTCTACAGGTCCAATTTTCAACCACTTTTTTGAGTATATGGGGCCGCATGTTGGCTTCCAAGTCCCCTAACGTTTCTGGTTTGTTGGCGTAGACGAGCGACTTCACATATCCTCAAAGGAAATAATCCAATGGTGTCAAATCACACGATCCTGGTGGCCAATTGACAGGTCCATTCCGCGAAATTATGCGCTCATCGAATGTTTCCTTCAATAAATCGATTGTGACGTGCGCTGTGTGGCATGTAGCGCCGTCTTGTTGGAACCACAACTCATCCACATTCATGCCATCCAATTCGGGAACAAAATAGTCGGTTATCATGGCTCTATACCGGTCTCCATTAACGGTAACTGACTCTCCAGCATTATTTCGGAAAAAGTATGGCCCAATGACTCCACCAGCCATAAAGCACACCAAACAGTCAGTTTTTGTGGATGTAATGGCGTCTCAAGGGTCTCATGTGGATTCTCTTCACTCCAATTGCGGCAATTTTGCTTGTTGACGTAGCCATTCAACCAAAAATGAGCCTCATCACTGAACAAAATTTTGCGATGAAAATCAGCATCGAGATCAATCTCATTTTCGGCCCATACACCAAAATCACGACGCATTGCATGGTCTCGCGGCTTTAATTCTTGCACAAGCTGGATCTTGTAAGGTCGCAAGCCAAGATCTTTGCGCAAAATCTTCCATAAAGTTGATGGACAAAGCTCCAATTGCTGTGCACGGTGGCGAATCGATTCATTCGGGTCCTCTTCAACACTTTGCTCTACAGCGGCAATTGTTTCTTCGGTGCGCACTGTTCGACGTCTCTGCGGATGCGTATTATCACATAGAGTAAACGTAGTGCGAAAACGATCCAATTAATTGCTCTGATGGACGATTATGTCGACCATAAAATGGACGGAGCTTGCGGTAAACTTCGCGAACTGAACCATTATTTTCGAAATAAATTTGCACGATTTGCAAGCGTTGTTCTTTTGTCAACCTGTTCATGATGAAATGGCAAACCAAACTAAATATTAATCACTTGACAGCTGACAAAATGGCCGCCAGTTAAAAAAGTGATGCCAACTTAAAGTTCTATAACTCAATAAAAAACACCCGTTATATACTGCAGTGTGCCCATTTACTAACCAAATAAGTTTAATAAAACAAATAAAAACCAACAAATTCCTATGTATTTACAATATTGAAAGTTTTGATACTTTTAATTAATTAATTTCAAAAAATATACTAAAACCATAACTACTTCCAACTTAAAAAAAATTTTCATTACTAGATTTTTACACATCTCCTCTGTGATCGGACTCACATTGGTTTTTTTTGTTATAAATTTAACAATTTTCTAATATCCAAAACTCTGATAAAATTTATTAAATTAGTTAATGATTCAGCTTTCGCAAACTAAATTCGCTTTTTTGTGGTTAGAATTAAGAATGCATTTTTGTTTTTTTTTTAATGCTATAAAAAAACTACTGAAGCTTCGGCTGTGTGGCATGTAGCGCCGTCCTGTTGAAACTAAATGTTGCCAATATCCCTCTCTTCAATTTTTGTGAACAAAACTTCATTCAGCATGGCCCGATAACGATCGCCATTGACAGTAACGGCCACTCCTTGTTCAATGGCCCAATTATGCCTCTGGACCAAAATCCGCACTAAACAGTGACTCGTTTTGGCTGCGTCGGCTTTTCAATGTGTGCGTGCGGATTTTCTGTGCCCCAAATGCGACAATTTTGCTTGTTTACATACCCGCAAATATTAAAATAGTAGTAGGGAACTGGCGGTTCGGGGACAATTAAAATTGTTAAATTGTGGATGAAATTGTTAAATTTGGGTAATTAAAATTTAAAAATTTTAAAATTCTTGAAATTTGATACCTACGAGGGTGGTTCAATAAGTCCTTTAAATATTTTTCGAGGGTGGTTCAATAAGTCACTCTTATTTTTGTAACATAAGAAGTTTTTGTTTACATTAAGTGTATGTCTGTCTGCCTGTATGAAATTTGTGTGTGGAATATTTTGTGGGGGTGGATTTAGGGATTTCATAAGATTAAGATTTCATATATACATATATGTATATATATATATATATATATATATATATATACATGCCGACAGGAAAATCATGAAAATGATTTTTCCTAATACCATTGGGGGAATTGTGAATATGATTTTTCCTAATGCCGACGGCAATACATACTTATTTTTCCTAATGCTTACGGCAATACATAATTATTTTCAAATGCCGACGGCAAAACATGATTATTATATTCTCCTAATGCCTACGGCAATACATACTTATTTTTCCTAATGCTTACGGGAATACATAATTATTTTCAAATGCCGACGGCAAAACATGATTATTATATTCTCCTAATGCCTACGGCAATACATAATTATTTTCCTACTGCCTACTGCCTACGGCAATGCATAATAATTTTTCCTAATGCCTACGGCAATGCATGATAATTTTTCCTAATGCCTACGGCAAAACATGATTATTATTTTTTTCAAATGCCGACGGCAAAACATGATTATTATTTTCTAATGCTCCCAGTATTGCCAGACTGTAGAAATTTGTTATCGTAATACTATATCAGTAATATCAGAGAAAATAGGTTTGATAACTACTAGACGATTCTCATATGAATCATGGGAATGTGCTTGTGTGATTTCCTCACGCTAATAAATTCTTATAAAATAAAATAATTAAATAAATGAATAAAATAATTAAATAAATTATTTTATTTATTTATAAAACGTTCCCATGTATGTGAACACCCCTAATGCTTGTGTGTGGGGGGTCCAGCTTGTTTGTCGCTGGTAAGCTTACATTCTGTTTATTTGTTTAAGAAATATATTTGTATGTATGTATGTATGTGTGTGTGATGCATGCATGCATGTATGTATGTATGTATGTATGTATGTGTGTATGATGTTTGTATGTATGTATGTATGTATGTATGTGCGATCGAAAGAACTTGTGAGTGGAATATTTTGTGGCTGTGTAGAATACATTTATATTTTGCAACGTAATCATTTTCTTTGGCTGCGATTATTTTAAAGCAGCAAGTTTCAACTAACTACAGTCATAAGCAGAGAAACAAAAAGTAAAAATTTGCAAGTTAGCAAAAATGCTAACTTCTCCTCCTCCTTCCCACTTCCTTCTCTTTCCTTTATGTAGTTTGTTTTTAAAATAAGAAAACACTTGTAGATTTTTTATTTTTCTATACATTTATTGTTTAAAGTTTTTTAAAATTTTATAATAATACATACATTAATATTTTAAAGAGTGAAAAAGTTCATTTAAAGCAAGATATTTTTTTTGTTAGTAAAATAGCATTTTTTAATGCGCAAACGCCAAGTTTATGATAATTACAATAAAAATATTCTGGATACTTAATCTCCATTTGTTTAAAGTTGATACAGCCTATATCCTCAACGTTAAAAATTTTTCGGCATAAAATTTTTTCCAACCATCGTCTTTTCTCTTCGCCTTTTACATAAGTTTTAGAACATCTTGCGTTGGCTTTTAAAAAATTGCAAACGCTTTCAAACGAAACTGATCCAGCAGTCCAGCTGAGGTGATGATAGTTTTTCGTTAGCCACTTTACTTCTCTTTGCTTTTTTATTGATAAGCATTTAAAATCAAATGGTGGTTTTATAATGAAATTGTTATATTCATAATTGTTGAAAACAATCGCTACTTCTTTTGCGATGAAATCATTTGAATTACTTTTGAAACCTTGTACGTCTATAAAAATTGTGTTATTTTCCATATTACTCAATTTATAAGACTTTTCGAACTTGTCCTTTGATGGGTATATATTCTATTATGCGATCATGAATAAGAATGCAGTAAGCTGATGTCTTTGCTGCAATATTAGTTGCTGTTTCAAACGCTATTTTTATATCAATCGGTCCATTATTGAGTGATTCATTCTGATGACTGACATCTACTACAATAATAGGAGCTTTTTTCTTAAATTCTGATGCAGTTAAGATCGGATATGAGACTGAATTTAAATGTACTTTTAAATTAGTCATAATGAACAAACTTATTTTCTTGTTGAAAAGCGATCATCAGAAAACGAAGTGGTTTTCAGAGACTTTAGGTATACCCTTTCGACGGTTCCTCTAGGATACAAGATGACTTTGTTTGACGAAATTTCTGTTGCTTTATACTGATAATATTTTTACATTAATAAGGTACATATATGTTTGTTTTATGAAGGGTGAGCACCTTTCACTTTTATTTGTTGTCATAATGGGTGTTTTTTTAGATGTACAGAACTTCGAATTGAAATAAAACACAAGAAAATCGTTTTAATGTCCATCAAGTTGGCTTTATTGGAAGGATAATCTTATGCCATTAATGTTTAAATATGATTTCGGGCATGTGGCCGCCGCGGCTGGCTCGAATAAAGCCAATTCTACAGGTCCAATTTTCAACCACTTTTTCGAGCATATGGGGCCGTATGTTGGCAATAACGCCACGAATGTTGGCTTCCAAGTCCCCTAACGTTTCTGGTTTGTTGGCGTAGACGAGCGACTTCACATATCCCCAAAGAAAATAATCCAATGGTGTCAAATCACACGATCTTGGTGGCCAATTGACAGGTCCATTCCGCGAAATTATGCGCTCATCGAATGTTTCCTTCAATAAATCGATTGTGACGTGCGCTGTGTGGCATGTAGCGCCGTCTTGTTGGAACCACAACTCATCCACATTCATGCCATCCAATTCGGGAACAAAATAGTCGGTTATCATGGCTCTATACCGGTCTCCATTAACGGTAACTGACTCTCCAGCATTATTTCGGAAGAAGTATGGCCCAATGAATCCACCAGCCCATAGAGCACACCAAACAGTCAGTTTTTGTGGATGTAATGGCGTCTCAAGGGTCTCATGTGGATTCTCTTCACTCCAAATGCGGCAATTTTGCTTGTTGACGTAGCCATTCAACCAAAAATGAGCCTCATCACTGAACAAAATTTTGCTATGAAAATCAGCATCGAGATCAATCTCATTTTCGGCCCATACACCAAAATCACGACGCATTGCATGGTCTCGCGGCTTTAATTCTTGCACAAGCTGGATCTTGTAAGGTCGCAAGCCAAGATCTTTGCGCAAAATCTTCCATAAAGTTGATGGACAAAGCTCCAATTGCTGTGCACGGTGGCGAATCGATTCATTCGGGTCCTCTTCAACACTTTGCTCTACAGCGGCAATTGTTTCTTCGGTGCGCACTGTTCGACGTCTCTGCGGATTCGTATTATCACATAGAGTAAACGTAGTGCGAAAACGATCCATGGTTAACCGAATTAATTGCTCTGATGGACGATTATGTCGACCATAAAATGGACGGAGCTTGCGGTAAACTTCGCGAACTGAACCATTATTTTCGAAATAAATTTGCACGATTTGCAAGCGTTCTTCTTTTGTCAACCTGTTCATGATGAAATGGCAAACCAAACTAAATATTAATCACTTGACAGCTGACAAAATGGCCGCCAGTTAAAAAAGTGATGCCAACTTAAAGTTCTATACCTCAATAAAAAACACCCATTATATGATTTTTTTTTTAATTTTATTAAAGTTCAGCGTATTGTGTATATATTTCTGAAATGTTTAAGTGTGTTTTGTGTTCCCATCGGACAGAGTGTACGTATTAGTTGGTCAGTCAGTCTATATTCTTATTTATTTTTTTCTTCTAATGTGTTACTCCTTTTTTCAGATTTTACTACTTGGAATAAAGTATTTTTGTCTAATTTTTTGCTGGGTATATACATTAGGTATGTAGAAATTAGTTTACTTACAAAGAAATGTATGTTTAATAAACAACTATTCTAGCAAATCGATCTCAAATAACTCAGTTACCTCTACCAGCAATTCATCGTCGGTGTTTTCATAAAGTGTTAGGAACAATGAAATATCTATGTTTGGGAGAATTTTTTTGCCTCAAGTAGGTATTTCTACATGAGGTTTGCTGGTTGACTCCTATCGCATTCATATGTAATGATTATCCACTTAAAAAAGGTCATCATCACCATCAATCACTCCCGTATACAATACACTCATGAGTTGGGTTGATCCAGATACAATTGCTGTCTCATCACCTTCTAACAGCTTTATACAGGGTGGGCCAAAAGAAACCAAGGGGTATAAAAGTTTAATAACTTTTTTGTTTATTAATTTTTTTTTATTTTTTCTTTCAGATTATATAGACAACACTTGGAGAATTTATAATGGAGAGGTTCACAACTGAACAGAGAACCAGAACAATAGAATTTTATTATTTAAACCAGAGATCAATTATTTTAACGCAAAGAGCATATCGTCGACATTTTAACGTCAGAATTTCGCCCTCTGAAGCGATGATTCGTTGCTTAGTTAATCGTCATCACCAACATGGCAGCGTAAGAGATTTGCCTCGAACCGGTAGACCACGTTTAAGTCGCACTGCGGAAAATATTGAATGAGTACAGCAAAGTGTTAACGAAGCACCAGAAACATCTGGCAGAAGGCGTTCTGCTCAGCTAGAAATGTCTCGTACGTCACTACGGCGCATTTTAAAAAAAGATTTACAGTTATACCCATATAAGGTGCAATTGGTCCAAGAATTAAAACCCGCAGATCATCGGCAACGTCTAAATTTTGCAGTTAAATTTCAAGCGTTGGCCAGAAATGAAATCAACTTTATTGAAAATTTGATTATGAGTGATGAAGCTCATTTTCATTTGAATGGCTTTGTTAATAAGCAGAACTGTAGGTTCTGGTGTTATCAAAATCCAAGAGCCATTCATCAACGCCAATTGCACCCCATCAGGTGTACAGTATGGTGTGGGATCACATCTGAAAATGTCATTGGGCCCTACTTCTTCTAGAATGAAGATGGAAGTGCTGTAACCGTAAATGGAGAGCGGTATCGGTTTATGATAGAAATTTTTTTACGTCCTGCTCTTGAAAACAGACCTGGTATATGGTTTCAGCAGGACGAAGCCACTGCCCATACTGCCCGAGACACAATGGCACTTTTAAGTCAAATTTTTGGATAGCGAATAATTTCTCGAAATTCGGAAATTATTTGGCCAGCGCGATCGCCAGATTTGACAGCACCCGACTATTTTCTTTGGGGTTTTTTGAAGGAGCGAGTGTATGTGAACAAGCCGGAGACAATCCTTGAACTCAAGGCAAACATTGTTGCAGAAATTCGAACGCTACAGCTACAAGTTTTGAAAGATGTTATGGAAATGCTCTAAAAAGAGCCCATCAGTGCGAAGCTGAAAACGGTGGTCATTTAAGAGACATCATTTTTCATACTTAGTGTAAAAAAATTTCCATATTGTATATTATATAATCTGAAAGAAAAAATAAAAAAAGTTAATAAACAAAAAAGTTATTAAACTTTTACACCCCTTGGTTTCTTTTGGCCCACCCTGTATATTTTGCTAGTATGCATGCCTTAGCATGCTTCTATCGATAGTGACGTAAGAGTCCGAGATGTAGTAGTGTTACAATTAAAAATCTTTACTATTAGAATTTACCAGTTCGCTCTTTTGAATTTTGGCAAAGTAGATACATATGTATGTTTGTATTTAAGTGACCACAAAATCATAAAATTTCTTTGCTTTGCTTTTTTTTTTTGAAATTATTCATGCTTCGGCATGCTTTCATTTTTTTTCTGTAAATTTATTTAATACTCATACAGATACAGATATAAGGTAAGATCTGTTTGCAGTATGCATGCTTCAGCATGATTCTAGTTGAAGCGTACATTCATTCACTAAGTTTGCTTGATACTTATCCATACACATGTACATTCTTAAAGATTGGATATCAAAGTCCAAATTCCGTAGTTTATCTATATTTTCTAAAGATCTGATAGCTAAAGAAATAAATAGAGCGAAGATCTTCTATAATAATCCCATATTCATATTGTAAAATTTTGCGTTCTAACGCTTTCGATGGGAAAATGTACATACAACTTTATAAAAAGTGATAATATGATGTGGTGCTGAATATTGCACTATGTTATAGTTTATTTTAAGCACTGAAGTTTTAGCAAATTTCATTCAGACCAACAAGTTTAGAGAATTCCACTACATTTAGCTAATTATCTAATTCCACTACATTTAGTTAATTACCTTTCTTCAGACCCATCATTCCTAATCAATCCTAAAAAAACTAGATTTTTCGTTTTAATTTAATTTTTATTTTTATTAAATTCAACATTCATTCTTCAAATTACTTTATACTGTATTAAGCAGCTTTTTCTCATTTGTTGAGTTAACTTTAATCGTAAACATTTTAATGTTGAGATACATTTTTCTATTTTATGCACTAAGTAATTCTTTATATATGTATACCAATCCTTTTATATGAACCATTAAAGCTAATTCTTTTCACATCATTCCTTTTAATGCTCAATTAAATCATTGTACTATTGATGCTTTCATATTAAGTGATGTTTAATCTTCTATTTATGTATGCGTTTTCCAAAGTATTTATTACAAAATTCCTTAGAATCATATGTTTGTAAGTTTTTTTTGGTACCCGTACCACTTCAAAAATATTTTCCATTCCTTGGTTTTTGGAGTGCAGCTTTTATTTTCAGCTGTACTAAACTTTGAGAATGTGTCAATTACAGTCTTTAAAAATCAACAATTTCTATTTTCTGTAGAATAGTTCTCCATTTCACCTAACTTAGCTCCATAAAAATTCATATATTCCTGTCATTGCATCTCTACAAGAACAAACAATTGTTGAGATTTAATATGAAGTTCGTTTACTAAACTTCTTTTTAAAGACATTGAGTTGTTTCACAGATTTTTTCGAAAGTGTTGTGATCTACATGTTGCACTTTCAGCTATTTATACTAATATACTAACATGTAGTTAATTTTCTAATCTGTATATTTAATCGCAAACTCGTCAATTTGTTTTTAATTATTTAATTTTTAGAATTGCTTTTGCAATTTTATAACTGTCTTCTTTCTCTAAATTTATTTCACGTTGTAGTTCCTCAATTGGCATTTAAATATATTCTTAAATATTAATGCTTTAAGCTATATTATTAATTTGTCTTGTATTTTATCTTCATTCAGTTTGAGGTAACTATCAACAATAGTTTGTATCTAATTCATTTCTGCCTTCCAATACTGATAAGTCAGTATAAATGTCTTCAGAATTGGAAGTCTATTAGTAAAAATCATCGTCATCATCATTTTCAGTATTAGCATCATTAAATAAGATGGTATTATCAAATATTGTTTCTTCTGCTAGTTTCTTTGGGGTACTTGTATATATCTTGAGTGAAGGTTTCTCAGGCTTTAAACTTGTATATTTTCAACTTCTGTCTTGATTTTACTTTTTTCTTTCATAAGAATTCTTGTAATATTTTTAGAACTATTTATGAATTCTTCTGTTATAGGTTGAAATGCATCTCTTAGTTGTTCATTTGTATCTATTTCACTAGCTTTTATACTACGAAGCTTTTTCTTAATCACATTTGTTCTCAACACTAAATGCTTTAAAACTTTCTCATCCATGTTTGCTAACAGCAAATTCAGGTATCGGCTACTAGATCAGCTTATCAGGAGCTGATCTGGTTTTCAGATCAGCTTATCAGGAGCTGGTCTGGTTTTCAGATCAGCTTATCAGGAGCTGGTCTGGTTTTCAGATCAGCTTATCAGGAGCTGGTCTGGTTATCAGATCAACTTATCAGGAGCTGGTCTGGTTATCAGATCAGCTTATCAGGAGCTGGTCTGGTTATGAGATCAGCTTATCAGGAGCTGGTCTGGTTATCAGATCAGCTTATCAGGAGCTGGTCTGGTTTTCAGATCAGCTTATCAGGAGCTGGTCTGGTTATCAGATCAGCTTATCAGGAGCTGGTCTGGTTATCAGATCAGCTTATCAGGAGCTGGTCTGGTTATCAGATCAGCTTATCAGGACCTGATCTGTTTATCAGATCAGCTTATCAGGAGCTGGTCTGGTTATCAGATCAGCTTATCAGGACCTGATCTGATTTTCAGATCAGCTTATCAGGAGCTGGTCTGGTTTTCAGATCAGCTTATCAGGTAACAGATCAGGCTATCAGGAGCTGTTCAGATTTTCATTTCAAGACATCTGAGTCAGATTTAGTTACAAGTAGCTAGCCATTTATAACATTTATATACATGAAGTTTAAAGTCAGATGAAATACGAAAAAGTAAAGTTTTATGTAGTAAAATTATTTTCTATAACGATCATCGTTTAATTCAATATCTTTGCTTATAATCAAAAATTCATATTTAGCCTTTTAACATGCTTTATATTTTTCTCACCTTACTTAAACATTAAAATTACATTATGATGATCTCTTATTAAATGTTTGGTGATTATGGTGTAAGTTTTACATAAGTAGAATGAATCAACATTCTTATCTCTCCCCATAAAAAAGTATTCTTCCCATACGCATCATCGTTAAATATCATATTGGAATTACTTTGGACTGAAATAACAGATTCACTATCGGTAAATTTTGTAATATATTATTGTTTTAATTGATGAAATTAATTTCTTTATATCTAGGTTGATATAAAGATTTTGAGTATAAATAAATGTTCTCAAATTTAAGTCCATTAGGACTTTCTAGCAAGCCAATCATAGCGTTTTTTGTTTTCGCAATTTGACAGGTCAACTATTGTTGCACGAATACAATTTGATATAAAGGAACTATGATTTATTTTTGAACTATCGTTCGATGATTCATCAATATTTCGTACCAAGGTTTTTTAGGTTATTTTACTAACCACATTTATGTAGCTAAATACATTTTATAAATATTATCTCTTATTATAAAAAAATTAACTAATACAGCTATACCATATCAGAAAATATTTTCTGAAATCGTATAGCTGCATTAGTTTATTTTTTCTATAATAAGAGATAATGATCCACACTCATAATCAAAATAGCATAAAAATATCCTTTTTTTTTGACTATGAGTATGCATCAATATTTATGAAATGCGTTTAGTTACAAAAATGTGGTTAGTAAAACAAAGTATATTTTAACAGCCTTATTTATAACACTTATTAGGGCTTTATAAAGACTTTTTAAGAAAAAATTTTTATAAATAATTTGTTTTAAAAAGCCTTTACAAAGCCTTAATAAGTTTTATAAATAAGGCTGTAAGAGTTTAAAATCAGTATTTTATATGATAATACTGATTTGAAACTCTTAAAATATTCTTTGTTTTGACTATGAGTAGGGCCCATTATCTCTTATTATAGGACAAATAAAATAATATAGCTATACGATTTCAGAAAATATTTTATGATATCGTATAGCTACATTTTTAATTTTTCTATAATAAGAGATAATATTTATGAAATACATTTCATAAATATTGGCGCATACTCATAGTAAAAACAACCTAAAAATACCTTGGTACGAAATATTGATGAATCATCAAAATTTCATACCATCCTATATTTATGTTGTTTTACTAATCGCATTTTATAACTAAATGCATTTCATAAATATTATCTATTATTATAGAAGAATAAAATAGTATGCTTATATGATATTAGAAAACATGATTTCTGATATCATATAATTATACTATTTTATTTTTTTATAATAAGAGATAATGACTCATACTCATAGTCAAAACAAAGGATATTTATATGCTGTTTTGATTATGAGTATGCGTCAATATTTATGAAATGCATTTAGTTATAAAATGCGGTTAGTAAAACAAAGTATATTTTAAGAGAAGGAAATTGAAAAGGAATTCTAAAAATTAAATAATTAAAAATAAATTGAAGAGTTGTACGATTAAATATATAGATTAGAAAATTAACTACATGTTAGTATAAATAGCTGAAAGTGCAACATGTAGATCACCACACTATCGAAAAAATCTGTAAAACAACTCAATGTCTTTAAAAAGAAATTTAGTAAACGAACTCCATTTTAAAACTGGAAAATTGTTTGTGCTTGTAGAGATGCAATGACAGGAATATATGAAGTTTTATGGAGCTAAGTTAGGCGAAATGGAGAACTATTCTACAGAAAATAGAAATTGTTGATTTTTGAAGACTGTAATTGACACATTCTCAAATTGTAGTACAGCTGAAAATAAAAGCTGCACTCAAAAAACCAAGGAATGGAAAATATTTTTGAAGTGGTACGGGTACCAAAAAAAAAAACAAAAAACTTACAAACAGATGATTCTAAGGAATTTTTTAATAAATACTTTGGAAAACTCATACATAAATAGAAGATTTAACATTACTTAATATGAAAGCATCAATAGTACAATGATTTAATTGAGCATTAAAAGGAATGATGTGAAAAGAATTAGCTTTAATGGTTCATATAAAAGGATTGGTATACATATATAAAGAATTACTTAGTGCATAAAATAGAAAAATTTATCTCAACATTAAAATGTTTACGATTAAAGTTAACTCAACAAATGAGAAAAAGCTGCTTAATACAGTATAAAGTAATTTGAAGAATGAATGTTGAATTTAATAAAAATAAAAATTAAATTAAAACGAAAAATCTAGTTTTTTGTAGGATTGATTAGGAATGATGGGTCTTAAGAAAGGTAATTAACTAAATGTAGTGGAATTAGATAATTAGCTAAATGTAGTGGAATTCTCTAAACTTGTTGGTCTGAATGAAATTTGCTAAAACTTCAGTGTTTAAAATAAACTATAACATAGTGCAATATTCAGCAGCACATCATATTATCACTTTTTATAAAGTTGTATGTACATTTTCCCATCGAAAGCGTTAGAACGCAAAATTTTACAATATGAATATGGGATTATTATAGAAGATCTTCGCTCTATTTATTTCTTTAGCTATCAGATCTTTAGAAAATATAGATAAACTACAGAATTTGGACTTTGATATCCAATCTTTAAGAATGTACATGTGTATGAATAAGTATCAAGCAAACTTAGTGAATGAATGTACGCTTCAACTAGAATCATGCTGAAGCATGCATACTGCAAACAGATCTTACCTTATATCTGTATCTGTATGAGTATTAAATAAATTTACAGAAAAAAAATGAAAGCATGCCGAAGCATGAATAATTTAAAAAAAAAATCCTCACGTCATACAATTTTGTAAGCAAAGAAATTTTATGATTTTGTGGTCACTTAAATACAAACATACATATGTATCTACTTTGCCAAAATTCAAAAGAGCGAACTGGTAAATTCTAATAGTAAAGATTTTTAATTGTAACACTACTACATCTCGGACTCTTACGTCACTATCGATAGAAGCATGCTAAGGCATGCATACTAGCAAAGTATATAAAGCTGTTAGAAGGTGATGAGACAGCAATTGTATCTGGATCAACCCAACTCATGAATGTATTGTATACGGGAGTGATTGATGGTGATGATGACCTTTTTTAAGTGGATAATCATTACATATGAATGCGATAGGAGTCAACCAGCAAACCTCATGTAGAAATACCTACTTGAGGCAAAAAATTCTCCCAAACATAGATATTTCATTGTTCCTAACACTTTATGAAAACACCGACGGTGAATTGCTGGTAGAGGTAACTGAGTTATTTGAGATCGATTTGCTAGAATAGTTGTTTATTAAATATACATTTCTTTGTAAGTAAACTAATTTCTACATACCTAATGTATATACCCAGCAAAAAATTAGACAAAAATACTTTATTCCAAGTAGTAAAATCTGAAAAAAGGAGTGGCACATTAGAAGAAAAAAATAAATAAGAATATAGACTGACTGACCAACTAATACGTACACTCTGTCCGATGGGAACACAAAACACACTTAAACATTTCAGAAATATATACACAATACGCTGGCTGAACTTTAATAAAATTAAAAAAAAAATCATATAATTATGACAACAAATAAAAGTGAAAGGTGCTCACCCTTCATAAAACAAACATATATGTACCTTATTAATGTAAAAATATTATCAGTATAAAGCAACAGAAATTTCGTCAAACAAAGTCATCTTGTATCCTAGAGGAACCGTCGAAAGGGTATACCTAAAGTCTCTGAAAACCACTTCGTTTTCTGATGATCGCTTTTCAACAAGAAAATAAGTTTGTTCATTATGACTAATTTAAAAGTACATTTAAATTCAGTCTCATATCCGATCTTAACTGCATCAGAATTTAAGAAAAAAGCTCCTATTATTGTAGTAGATGTCAGTCATCAGAATGAATCACTCAATAATGGACCGATTGATATAAAAATAGCGTTTGAAACAGCAACTAATATTGCAGCAAAGACATCAGCTTACTGCATTCTTATTCATGATCGCATAATAGAATATATACCCATCAAAGGACAAGTTCGAAAAGTCTTATAAATTGAGTAATATGGAAAATAACACAATTTTTATAGACGTACAAGGTTTCAAAAGTAATTCAAATGATTTCATCGCAAAAGAAGTAGCGATTGTTTTCAACAATTATGAATATAACAATTTCATTATAAAACCACCATTTGATTTTAAATGCTTATCAATAAAAAAGCAAAGAGAAGTAAAGTGGCTAACGAAAAACTATCATCACCTCAGCTGGACTGCTGGATCAGTTTCGTTTGAAAGCGTTTGCAATTTTTTAAAAGCCAACGCAAGATGTTCTAAAACTTATGTAAAAGGCGAAGAGAAAAGACGATGGTTGGAAAAAATTTTATGCCGAAAAATTTTTAACGTTGAGGATATAGGCTGTATCAACTTTAAACAAATGGAGATTAAGTATCCAGAATATTTTTATTGTAATTATCATAAACTTGGTGTTTGCGCATTAAAAAATGCTATTTTACTAACAAAAGAAATATCTTGCTTTAAATGAACTTTTTCACTCTTTAAAATATTAATGTATTTTTTTTTTTTTTAATGCATGTTTATTATTTATTGTATCTTCAAATATGAACTAACAATAAGTATTCAAATCTTAAATCTATAAAAAAAATTATTAGGCCCGACCAATGTCGGACATAAGCTTAGTGATAGTTATTAATAATACATAAGTAGTGATAAGCAACAAAAAGAAAAAAGTGTTTTCAAGCAGCTTCATCATCTAGAGTGTTGAATATTAGAGCCCGTGTATCTCTCTTTTTTAAGCGGATGTGTCCAGTAAAGTTCAAAATATTACGAGCAAGCGGATTAGGATGTGACTCCAGTTTTGTTAGATATTTGCCTGCGTATTTTACAATTTCTTCAGTCACTAGTGGCATATTCAAATCGCGATGTATATTTGAATTTTTGATGTACCATGGAGCCGATGTTATCATGCGTAAAATTTTGTTTTGCCTTCGTTGAATTTTCTCTACATTTGAAGCTGAAGCATTGCCCCATAGTTGAATTCCGTAACACCATATTGGCTTTAAAGGCGACTTGTATATTAAAAGTTTGCAGTCTAGGCTAAGTGTTGAATTTCTACCAATCAGCCAATGTACCTGAGTTAATTTAAGTTTCATTTGAGTAAACTTAGAGTCAATGTGATGTTTCCATGTAAGTCGTCGATCAAGGTGTAAACCAAGATATTTCACATGTGAATGTTGAGGAACAACTTGATTGTTAATCCGAATGGGGGAGCAAGTATCTCTTCTTAGGGTGAACGTTATATGGACACACTTTTGTTCCTTGACTTTAATTCTCCATAAGTTTAACCAAAGCTCCACCTGCCTAATGTGTTCCTGGAGTTTGCGGGATGCCTCATCAGGGTTTTCGTGCATACTAAGGCAGGCTGTATCGTCGGCAAATGTGGAAGTATGGATACTACTGCTCACAGGCATATCACAAGTATAAATCAAATATAAAACTGGTCCCAGTATGCTCCCCTGTGGCACACCGGATGAAATAGTTTCAGGCCTACTCGTAAAGTCTCCTTCCACAACAGTGAACTTACGGGAAATAATGTAACTTTCCAAAAGATTTAAAATGTTTATTGGTAAGTAAGTCTTCAATTTTAAAATTAGGCCTTCATGCCACACTTTATCAAATGCCTGGGAAACGTCAATAAAGAGCGCAGAACAATACTTTTTTTCCTCAAAAGTTCTTCTTATAAATTGAACCAATCTGTGAGTTTGTTCAATGGTGCTATGCTGACTTCTAAAACCAAATTGATGGTCTGGTATGCACCCACTACTAATTAGAATTGGGGACAATTTTGTTTTGAGCAGTTTTTCGAAAAGCTTTGACATAGTTGATAGTAGACTTATTGGCCTATATGACTCAGCCTTGGTTAGATCTTTGCCCGGCTTTGGAATCATTTTAACCTTGGCAAGCTTCCAGCTGTGTGGATAATATTCCAGTCGTAAAATGGCATTAAATATGAATAATAGGATTCTCATTGCAATACGAGGCAAGTTCATAAGCATCTGGTTACTAATTCCATCAATACCCGGAGCTTTCTTCGGGTTGAGTTCGGCAATTAATTTTTGTAAATCACGCGTCTTAAACTTTATGTGTTGAGGGGGTAGAGCGACTACATTCGGCAAATCAGCAACACCAGTATATATGTTTGGCGTAAAAACGGATTTTAAGTGCTCAGCAAATATTTTACCTTTTTCAGTATCGCTTCTTGCCCAACTTCCGGTAGATGTGCGTAGAGGTGGCTTATACTCAATGGGTGTTTTAAGCTTTCTAGCAGCGCGCCACAAAGAGTAATTAGACGCTGGTATGACATCAAGGCCTTCCAGATAATTTTTAAGAGATGCAGTTTTTTCAGACGCAAGCAACTCTTGGAGTCGTTTAGTGCACTCTTTAAATCTGATTTTATTTTGTGGTGATCTGTGCTGTTGCCATTCCCTTCTAGCTCTTCTTTTTTCACGTACGAGATGTTCAATGTCTGTAGAATAAATTTTATTAAACCCAGTCTGCGGATGGGAGATAGTGGCATGTTCAGCAGCCTGTTTAATATTCTCGCTTAGATTGGCAATGTTAGATTCAATATCATCGGGTGTTCAAAGCGTTATGTTTTCCGTAAAATGACTACTGAGATATTTTTTGAACCCCAGCCAATTAACACGATTGATCATCTTCACATATGGGTAGGGTAAATTACTTCTTACTGGGCTACAAATTGTAATGATCGTCGGAGAGTGATCGGACGAAAGATCAATAGAAGCTTGAACTTGAATTAAATCCCTAGAGATATTTTTTATGACGCCAAAATCTATAACATCCGGAATTTTTTGTATGTCAGTAGGCCAATAAGTGGGCTCCCCACTCGAAATGACATCCAAGTCCATTTTTGAAATAGTGTTGAACAATGCTAGACCTCTGGGGGTAATAAGACGCGAACCCCAGAACGTATGCTTAGCATTGTAGTCGCCAGCTGCTACAAAACAAGGTTCAAGAGATTTGTAGAATTTCTCGTATTGATCCTCAGTGATTGAAAATCTAGGAGGGGAGTAAATTGAAGATATCACGAAATTTGAACAAAAATTCTCAATGCAGATGTTTGTTGCTTGTAGATGTTCTTCACAAATGTTGTCAAGAATATAGTGCTTGAGTCTTGACTTTATTAGAATTGCTGATCCACCGCATGCTCTCCCTCTAGGGTCCTTTGTGTCATATAATGTGTAGCCATTCATTTTAAAGAGGCTTCTAGAAGTCAAATGAGTCTCAGAGACCAACATTACATCAATATTTTTTTCCTTAAGGAAGTGCTCAAGTTCATTTTTATGTTAGCGAATGTCGTTTGCGTTCCAGAAACATATTTTTAACGTGTTCATGGCTTGTTAATTAATGCTTGAAGCAGTGTATTCTGCATTCGTAGCATTTCTTGCATCATGCTAGTCATATTTGCTGTAAAGTTGTTGATAGTTTGCAGAAGATTTTCAATAGTGGCTTCAAGGCGATTAAAATTAAAGTTTGAGTTTGTATTTGTTGAATTATTTAGTGGGGAAACATTTTGTGTGGGGATTGAATTTATCTTAGCAGCATCTGCATACGATACACGGGAAGTAACTGGTTGGCTCATTTACGCAAAAGTGGCAGAGTAAGCGTTTGCTGATTGAGCTGGAGCTAATTTAGGTTTTTGCACCATAGTCTTCTTTACGAAAGAGTACACAGGACAACCTCTGTAGTTAGCGGTGTGATTACCTCCACAATTACTGCGTTTTTTTTTTGCTTGATCTTTTGGTTTAGTACAACTAGCAGTGCCGTGTAATTCGCCGCACACAACACAAACAGTAGGTAAATTGCAGTAAGTTTTTTTATGGCCATATTCTTGGCAATTATGGCACTGCACGGCATCTGAACGCTTATGGGGCTCTTCAACTGTGATTTTTCTGTATAAAAGGTATTTTAGGCTATAAATAGGATGAGTTTCGTTTTTTTTTCAACTGTATATCATTCGGCTCCAGTTCAACACAAAATAAGGTTTGGGGTACCTTTTCTCTGCTTATTATGTTAGATTCATTTTTTACCTTAAATCCCTGGAGGACAAGTGCATCTTTTATTTCTTCAGGAACAACATAGGAATCTATGCCCTTCAATACGATCTTCAGTCCTTTAGCGCTCTTAAGCTGGTATGTGTAGAAGCTTGTTTTATTTTTTTCAAACTCAGAAACCATTTTGCGGAAATCTTTTTCGTCATAAATTTGAATTTTCGTTTAATCGATGTTGCCACGTTTTATTGGAACAATGTGAAATTTATTATCACCAATGACCGAAATTAATTTTTTAATAAGGGCATTTGAATTTTTTTGTCTCAAATAGATTGGTGGCGGCTTGGATATTTTATTCGAGGATACCTCGGGTTTGTCGTTGTCATCTTGCAAAATTTTAAAGCGGTTTTGGCGATTAGTTGAGGCTGCGCTGTTATCCCTAGACATTTTTGGAGCAGATGAAATTTTTGAAGAATTCGGGCTTCGCCCACGCTTTACCACGGTTATATATCTGTCCATTCCGACTTGTACCTTGAGTTTCGAGCCGCTGTTATCTGTAGTGATAACTTTGTTAAGTGATGAACACGAGCCTGAAGGGGATGATATTACTGGCTTATATGAAGAAGTACTGGGCAACTGTAATGTTAATGCATCATTACTATTTGGCATTGGACAAAGCGAAGTTGATCGCTGACGAAAAATTGGCTTTGACGTTAAAAAAAGACTTTCATCAGGGAACACAAAACACACTTAAACATTTCAGAAATATATACACAATACGCTGGCTGAACTTTAATAAAATTAAAAAAAAAATCATATAATTATGACAACAAATAAAAGTGAAAGGTGCTCACCCTTCATAAAACAAACATATATGTACCTTATTAATGTAAAAATATTATCAGTATAAAGCAACAGAAATTTCGTCAAACAAAGTCATCTTGTATCCTAGAGGAACCGTCGAAAGGGTATACCTAAAGTCTCTGAAAACCACTTCGTTTTCTGATGATCGCTTTTCAACAAGAAAATAAGTTTGTTCATTATGACTAATTTAAAAGTACATTTAAATTCAGTCTCATATCCGATCTTAACTGCATCAGAATTTAAGAAAAAAGCTCCTATTATTGTAGTAGATGTCAGTCATCAGAATGAATCACTCAATAATGGACCGATTGATATAAAAATAGCGTTTGAAACAGCAACTAATATTGCAGCAAAGACATCAGCTTACTGCATTCTTATTCATGATCGCATAATAGAATATATACCCATCAAAGGACAAGTTCGAAAAGTCTTATAAATTGAGTAATATGGAAAATAACACAATTTTTATAGACGTACAAGGTTTCAAAAGTAATTCAAATGATTTCATCGCAAAAGAAGTAGCGATTGTTTTCAACAATTATGAATATAACAATTTCATTATAAAACCACCATTTGATTTTAAATGCTTATCAATAAAAAAGCAAAGAGAAGTAAAGTGGCTAACGAAAAACTATCATCACCTCAGCTGGACTGCTGGATCAGTTTCGTTTGAAAGCGTTTGCAATTTTTTAAAAGCCAACGCAAGATGTTCTAAAACTTATGTAAAAGGCGAAGAGAAAAGACGATGGTTGGAAAAAATTTTATGCCGAAAAATTTTTAACGTTGAGGATATAGGCTGTATCAACTTTAAACAAATGGAGATTAAGTATCCAGAATATTTTTATTGTAATTATCATAAACTTGGTGTTTGCGCATTAAAAAATGCTATTTTACTAACAAAAGAAATATCTTGCTTTAAATGAACTTTTTCACTCTTTAAAATATTAATGTATTTTTTTTTTTTTAATGCATGTTTATTATTTATTGTATCTTCAAATATGAACTAACAATAAGTATTCAAATCTTAAATCTATAAAAAAAATTATTAGGCCCGACCAATGTCGGACATAAGCTTAGTGATAGTTATTAATAATACATAAGTAGTGATAAGCAACAAAAAGAAAAAAGTGTTTTCAAGCAGCTTCATCATCTAGAGTGTTGAATATTAGAGCCCGTGTATCTCTCTTTTTTAAGCGGATGTGTCCAGTAAAGTTCAAAATATTACGAGCAAGCGGATTAGGATGTGACTCCAGTTTTGTTAGATATTTGCCTGCGTATTTTACAATTTCTTCAGTCACTAGTGGCATATTCAAATCGCGATGTATATTTGAATTTTTGATGTACCATGGAGCCGATGTTATCATGCGTAAAATTTTGTTTTGCCTTCGTTGAATTTTCTCTACATTTGAAGCTGAAGCATTGCCCCATAGTTGAATTCCGTAACACCATATTGGCTTTAAAGGCGACTTGTATATTAAAAGTTTGCAGTCTAGGCTAAGTGTTGAATTTCTACCAATCAGCCAATGTACCTGAGTTAATTTAAGTTTCATTTGAGTAAACTTAGAGTCAATGTGATGTTTCCATGTAAGTCGTCGATCAAGGTGTAAACCAAGATATTTCACATGTGAATGTTGAGGAACAACTTGATTGTTAATCCGAATGGGGGAGCAAGTATCTCTTCTTAGGGTGAACGTTATATGGACACACTTTTGTTCCTTGACTTTAATTCTCCATAAGTTTAACCAAAGCTCCACCTGCCTAATGTGTTCCTGGAGTTTGCGGGATGCCTCATCAGGGTTTTCGTGCATACTAAGGCAGGCTGTATCGTCGGCAAATGTGGAAGTATGGATACTACTGCTCACAGGCATATCACAAGTATAAATCAAATATAAAACTGGTCCCAGTATGCTCCCCTGTGGCACACCGGATGAAATAGTTTCAGGCCTACTCGTAAAGTCTCCTTCCACAACAGTGAACTTACGGGAAATAATGTAACTTTCCAAAAGATTTAAAATGTTTATTGGTAAGTAAGTCTTCAATTTTAAAATTAGGCCTTCATGCCACACTTTATCAAATGCCTGGGAAACGTCAATAAAGAGCGCAGAACAATACTTTTTTTCCTCAAAAGTTCTTCTTATAAATTGAACCAATCTGTGAGTTTGTTCAATGGTGCTATGCTGACTTCTAAAACCAAATTGATGGTCTGGTATGCACCCACTACTAATTAGAATTGGGGACAATTTTGTTTTGAGCAGTTTTTCGAAAAGCTTTGACATAGTTGATAGTAGACTTATTGGCCTATATGACTCAGCCTTGGTTAGATCTTTGCCCGGCTTTGGAATCATTTTAACCTTGGCAAGCTTCCAGCTGTGTGGATAATATTCCAGTCGTAAAATGGCATTAAATATGAATAATAGGATTCTCATTGCAATACGAGGCAAGTTCATAAGCATCTGGTTACTAATTCCATCAATACCCGGAGCTTTCTTCGGGTTGAGTTCGGCAATTAATTTTTGTAAATCACGCGTCTTAAACTTTATGTGTTGAGGGGGTAGAGCGACTACATTCGGCAAATCAGCAACACCAGTATATATGTTTGGCGTAAAAACGGATTTTAAGTGCTCAGCAAATATTTTACCTTTTTCAGTATCGCTTCTTGCCCAACTTCCGGTAGATGTGCGTAGAGGTGGCTTATACTCAATGGGTGTTTTAAGCTTTCTAGCAGCGCGCCACAAAGAGTAATTAGACGCTGGTATGACATCAAGGCCTTCCAGATAATTTTTAAGAGATGCAGTTTTTTCAGACGCAAGCAACTCTTGGAGTCGTTTAGTGCACTCTTTAAATCTGATTTTATTTTGTGGTGATCTGTGCTGTTGCCATTCCCTTCTAGCTCTTCTTTTTTCACGTACGAGATGTTCAATGTCTGTAGAATAAATTTTATTAAACCCAGTCTGCGGATGGGAGATAGTGGCATGTTCAGCAGCCTGTTTAATATTCTCGCTTAGATTGGCAATGTTAGATTCAATATCATCGGGTGTTCTAAGCGTTATGTTTTCCGTAAAATGACTACTGAGATATTTTTTGAACCCCAGCCAATTAACACGATTGATCATCTTCACATATGGGTAGGGTAAATTACTTCTTAATGGGCTACAAATTGTAATGATCGTCGGAGAGTGATCGGACGAAAGATCAATAGAAGCTTGAACTTGAATTAAATCCCTAGAGATATTTTTTATGACGCCAAAATCTATAACATCCGGAATTTTTTGTATGTCAGTAGGCCAATAAGTGGGCTCCCCACTCGAAATGACATCCAAGTCCATTTTTGAAATAGTGTTGAACAATGCTAGACCTCTGGGGGTAATAAGACGCGAACCCCAGAACGTATGCTTAGCATTGTAGTCGCCAGCTGCTACAAAACAAGGTTCAAGAGATTTGTAGAATTTCTCGTATTGATCCTCAGTGATTGAAAATCTAGGAGGGGAGTAAATTGAAGATATCACGAAATTTGAACAAAAATTCTCAATGCAGATGTTTGTTGCTTGTAGATGTTCTTCACAAATGTTGTCAAGAATATAGTGCTTGAGTCTTGACTTTATTAGAATTGCTGATCCACCGCATGCTCTCCCTCTAGGGTCCTTTGTGTCATATAATGTGTAGCCATTCATTTTAAAGAGGCTTCTAGAAGTCAAATGAGTCTCAGAGACCAACATTACATCAATATTTTTTTCCTTAAGGAAGTGCTCAAGTTCATTTTTATGTTAGCGAATGTCGTTTGCGTTCCAGAAACATATTTTTAACGTGTTCATGGCTTGTTAATTAATGCTTGAAGCAGTGTATTCTGCATTCGTAGCATTTCTTGCATCATGCTAGTCATATTTGCTGTAAAGTTGTTGATAGTTTGCAGAAGATTTTCAATAGTGGCTTCAAGGCGATTAAAATTAAAGTTTGAGTTTGTATTTGTTGAATTATTTAGTGGGGAAACATTTTGTGTGGGGATTGAATTTATCTTAGCAGCATCTGCATACGATACACGGGAAGTAACTGGTTGGCTCATTTACGCAAAAGTGGCAGAGTAAGCGTTTGCTGATTGAGCTGGAGCTAATTTAGGTTTTTGCACCATAGTCTTCTTTACGAAAGAGTACACAGGACAACCTCTGTAGTTAGCGGTGTGATTACCTCCACAATTACTGCGTTTTTTTTTTTTGCTTGATCTTTTGGTTTAGTACAACTAGCAGTGCCGTGTAATTCACCGCACACAACACAAACAGTAGGTAAATTGCAGTAAGTTTTTTTATGGCCATATTCTTGGCAATTATGGCACTGCACGGCATCTGAACGCTTATGGGGCTCTTACACTGTGATTTTTCTGTATAAAAGGTATTTTAGGCTATAAATAGGATGAGTTTCGTTTTTTTTTCAACTGTATATCATTCGGCTCCAGTTCAACACAAAATAAGGTTTGGGGTACCTTTTCTCTGCTTATTATGTTAGATTCATTTTTTACCTTAAATCCCTGGAGGACAAGTGCATCTTTTATTTCTTCAGGAACAACATAGGAATCTATGCCCTTCAATACGATCTTCAGTCCTTTAGCGCTCTTAAGCTGGTATGTGTAGAAGCTTGTTTTATTTTTTTCAAACTCAGAAACCATTTTGCGGAAATCTTTTTCGTCATAAATTTGAATTTTCGTTTAATCGATGTTGCCACGTTTTATTGGAACAATGTGAAATTTATTATCACCAATGACCGAAATTAATTTTTTAATAAGGGCATTTGAATTTTTTTGTCTCAAATAGATTGGTGGCGGCTTGGATATTTTATTCGAGGATACCTCGGGTTTGTCGTTGTCATCTTGCAAAATTTTAAAGCGGTTTTGGCGATTAGTTGAGGCTGCGCTGTTATCCCTAGACATTTTTGGAGCAGATGAAATTTTTGAAGAATTCGGGCTTCGCCCACGCTTTACCACGGTTATATATCTGTCCATTCCGACTTGTACCTTGAGTTTCGAGCCGCTGTTATCTGTAGTGATAACTTTGTTAAGTGATGAACACGAGCCTGAAGGGGATGATATTACTGGCTTATATGAAGAAGTACTGGGCAACTGTAATGTTAATGCATCATTACTATTTGGCATTGGACAAAGCGAAGTTGATCGCTGACGAAAAATTGGCTTTGACGTTAAAAAAAGACTTTCATCAGATTTATTATTTATATTTTTTTCATTAAGAGTTTCAGAACTCACAGTAAAATAAGCATTTCTGCCGTTAGAACTCACTTCAATTTTTTTTGTATTTGAGGCACTCATACAAAGAATTCCTCAAGGGATATTTGTTTGTGTTTTTTTATGTTTGCGGTCTTTTTTGTTTTTGTTATTTATGATTGTTTATTTGCTTAGAGGTACACATATATATAGTATTCCTCAATATCACTTTGTTTAATTTTTTTTGTTTGCGGTTTTTTTTTGTTTTTGTTATTTTTACTATGTAAAAATATTAGCAAAGCATAAAGCTTATTTATTAAAGACAGTATGTACCTATTACGAATAATATGTACTACGAATATTTTTTGTTTGTTTAATTTTTTGTAAGAAAAATTCCGCTAATCGACTGTTCGCTATGAAGGTACCACGAGAATATAAAATATTAATGTATGTATTATTATAAAATTTTAAAAAACTTTAAACAATAAATGTATAGAAAAATAAAAAAATCTACAAGTGTTTTCTTATTTCAAAAACAAACTACATAAAGGAAAGAGAAGGAAGTGGGAAGGAGGAGGAGAAGTGAGCATTTTTGCTAACTTGCAAATTTTTACTTTTTGTTTCTCTGCTTATGACTGTAGTTAGTTGAAACTTGCTGCTTTAAAATAATCGCAGCCAAAGAAAATGCTTACGATGCAAAATATAAATGTATTCTACACAGCCACAAAATATTCCACGCACAAGTTCTTTCGATCGCACATACATACATACATACATACATACATACATACATACAAACATCATACACACATACATACATACATACATGCATGCATGCATCATACACACATACATACATACATACAAATATATTTCTTAAACAAATAAACAGAATATAAGCTTACCAGCGACAAACAAGCTGGACCCCCCACACACAAGCATTAGGGAAGTTCACATACATGGGAACGTTTTATAAATAAATAAAATAATTTATTTAATTATTTTATTCATTTATTTAATTATTTTATTTTATAAGAATTTATTAGCGTGAGGAAATCACACAAGCACATTCCCATGATTCATATGAGAATCGTCTAGTAGTTATCAAACCTATTTTCTCTGATATTACTGATATAGTATTACGATAACAAATTTCTACAGTCTGGCAATACTGGGAGCATTAGAAAATAATAATCATGTTTTGCCGTCGGCATTTGAAAAAAATAATAATCATGTTTTGCCGTAGGCATTAGGAAAAATTATCATGCATTGCCGTAGGCATTAGGAAAAATTATTATGCATTGCCGTAGGCAGTAGGCAGTAGGAAAATAATTATGTATTGCCGTAGGCATTAGGAGAATATAATAATCATGTTTTGCCGTTGGCATTTGAAAATAATTATGTATTTCCGTAAGCATTAGGAAAAATAAGTATGTATTGCCGTAGGCATTAGGAGAATATAATAATCATGTTTTGCCGTCGGCATTTGAAAATAATTATGTATTGCCGTAGGCATTAGGAAAAATAAGTATGTATTGCCGTCGGCATTAGGAAAAATCATATTCACAATTCCCCCAATGGTATTAGGAAAAATCATTTTCATGATTTTCCTGTCGGCATGTATATATATATATATATATATATATATATATATATATATATATATATATATATGAAATCTTAATCTTATGAAATCCCTAAATCCACCCCCACAAAATATTCCACACACAAATTTCATACAGGCAGACAGACAGACAGACATACACTTAATGTAAACAAAAACTTCTTATGTTACAAAAATAAGAGTGACTTATTGAACCACCCTCGAAAAATATTTAAAGGACTTATTGAACCACCCTCGTAGGTATCAAATTTCAAGAATTTTAAAATTTTCAAATTTTAATTACCCAAATTTAACAATTTCATCCACAATTTAACAATTTTAATTGTCCCCGAAGCGCCAGTTCCCTACTACTCAAAATCAGCTTCATCTGAAAAGATGATTTTTTTTTTGCAAAATCGGCATCTTTTGTAAGTCGATGGCAGGCCCACTTAGCGAAGCGAAAACGCATTGGATGGTCAGTTGGCTCATTCAGCGGAAGGATAAAACTAATTATCTGTCAAATCAGACATGAGCTAAGTGTTACCATTCACGAAATAAACACTAGTTAAAAAAAAGATAGATGGCGGACCCTTTATTAAAGTCGGCTTAGCCAAAGTACATGAATCAAAGGGATATGTCCAATGTGCGGGTAGCTGGTGCTTTGATTTTTGGATTTTCCCACTTAGTAAATCAATTAGGACTATTTGTATACAAAATGTCATCTCTCTACAGTATAATATTACATAAAATTTTTATGGGACTCTTATATCTGCTAGTGCTGGTGAGAAAGCTATTGAGAAATACACGAGTAATATAGACTAAAAAATGCTAAACCGAAGTAGATGAAAGAAAAAGCTAAGATTTATGGGTGTAGTCACGGCCAATTTTCAAAACAGGAAGTTTTTACTTTGTATAAGTGCAATGTGTATGAAAATTTTCAATAAATTTTAACTTAATTTTTAGTATACAGTGCTTGTTCCCGCCCATGGATAAAATTTCTGTTTTTCTTTTATTCTTCTTAGTGATCTCCGATCTAGATTTATTTGTGTATCAAATTTCAGCTCTCTAGTGAGAATTGGAGTTTTAACGGCGTGGCCCCGCATACCGAATAGAACTTCTTGGTTTTAAGATTTTCCAGTTGGCTTACTCATCTACACTTACTTGGCTAAACAATTTCAGCTCTCTAGCGTAAATTATACCTTTAAATTTTATGAGCGTTACCAATCTAACTATTTTAAACTCACAATTTTTTTGTGAGCAGCGCTTAAAATTCGTGCTAATTTTCTTCTAAAATATGCTAGAACGAAGTAGATTAAACACAAGGCTAAAATTTTATGGGAGTGATCACACCCACTTTTTAAGGTGATAGTTTAAAGTATTGTATACGTGCGACGTGTATGCAAAGTTTCACTAAAATGGCTTGTATACCGAATTTCAGCTCCTCAGCGCAACTTTTAGTTTATTATTTTTATGGGCGTAGCCATGCCCACTTTTCCAAACTCAAGATTTTTTCGGCCAGTGCTTATTATTCGTGTCAAGTTTCGTTGCAAACGGATAATAATACCTACATAAAAAGTATATCTAAATGTGCTGAGCCGTAGTACATGAAAAATGCGTCACCTAGATCTACTTTTATACTAAATTTTAGCTCTCTAGAGCTATAGCGGAAGTGCTTCATAATATTGATGAGAGAACACGAGAACAATTTTTAAGCAGCACAATCTTTGTTCTTTTCCAAATTATACGAGACTAATTTATCTGGCACAAAATGTATACGTATACACAGCTTTGTGTGTGTTAGTGTTTTTCGTATTCCCCTGCAGGAGAAGAGCCGATAATTGTCTAAAAGCTACTAGTATAATTACTAGAATAACAAGAACTAGTGCAAAAAGGGTTAAAGTTGTTGTGTAAAATTACTAGTGCTGATGAGTACTAGTATATGAAGTAGTTCCAAGGCACCGCATTGCAAAATAAATTTTGACTGTCTAACAGAGCCCTTGCACTGTATGAAAATTCGTATCATATAATTACTAAAATTTTAGCTTTAAAAATAGTTAGTTTAGTTCTAAAAATAATTACAATTAAATAATTATAATTACCCTTTTGTATTTCTGAATTTTGATAAACAATTGGTAATTTTAAGTAGCAGCTGTCACTTTGTTATAACAAAGGAATAAAACAACCAATTTTATAGAGGGGGGGGGGGGGGGGGGGGTAAAACAGCTCGGATGGCCTCGTATAAATATACACCCTGCGTGTATTGGCCGGAACCTACTGTGTGCCTCGATAAATAAAAATTAGGATTAAAAAAAAAAATTCAGTAAGAATAAAATAGGTATTGCAAAAAAAAATTAAAAAGACGATTCCAGGGTTGGAAAATTTGAACTGGGTTTTGTATAAGTTTCTAAGCCTACTACGATTATTTTTCTTTTGTGAATTTAAAAAATATTATTATTTGTGAATTCTCAAATATGTAGTTCTTGAAAGTCTGTGCATAAGATAAGAGGTTTGTGACTATTCAAAATGTATGGTTGAAGTCTACTGATGATTTGTTACAACAACAATGAAATGCATATAGACAAAGCTCAACCACCAGCAAATAAATTTCAAATTAATATATATATAAAAGAATAATAATGAGAAATATTGCTGATTGCAAAGGAAAAGGAATATAGAATTTGCAAGGGATCAAGAAGTTTTTTTTTTCGAGATTATATAAACGTCAATAGGCATTTTTGGCAAAAAGCAAATGTTAAGCAATAATTGCTGCAGATTAGATATACGGAATCTCAGCAAAATGCTTATGAAGAAATAGAAAGTAACCAATGGCTACTAATCATAATGCAGTTTTAGAGTCTGGAGTAGGAATATGTAGCAATCCAGTATTGCAAATACCACAAAGAATATTGAGACCAAGACAAGAGTTTAGAGTAGTACAAAAAATTTAATTGTAAAACATAAATATATACATTATAAAGTTTACATTTTATCTATCATCACAACATTTGTTATTGATTTCTATAATTATAATTATTATATTATTAATAATTTATATGAGGTCTCATACATTGCAGACAAGTACTACACCAATATTTTTTATTCAGCTGTAGAATGGGTGTGTAGAGTATTCCTAGTTTTACCATAACCAACAATTTATGTACTTTTAATATCTTTTTTCCAGTTATAATTCAGAACGCGTCAATACGAGTATCAATTTAGATTTATCAATTTGAATTCAGAAAGTGTCAATTGCAATTTAGATTTATAAATTTTAAATCAAAGAGCATCAATTCTAATTCAGAAAGTGTCAATTGTAGTTGTAAGCTTAACTGGCATTTACAATTTTGAAATATGAGTGGCCCTGTGGTCGAGTGGATAGTGTTCAAGCCTGTCATGCAGGATTTTGTCGGTTCGAATCTCAAAAAAATTTCTGATTAAAAATAAAATATCATTGTATTTGTAGGAATAAAAAATTGTGAGTGTTCATTGTTACATAGACACATACTGCTAGCAGCTACTACCGATGAACCCTTGGTATACGAGTGTGATTGATATTTTACCACAAACTTATCAATCATCATTTAAAATAAAAATTTATGAATAAAACATGCATTTGAGAACAAAAAAAAATTTTTTTTTGGCAGAATTCAAGAAATTGAGAAAAAACGTATTTTCTTTACACATTTTTTTCAAAACTTATTTTTTGTTTGTTTTACTTTAATTTTTTCAGCAAATGGTAAAATAAAAAAAAAAAATACATCTGTATCAGAAAAATGAATAAATTATTTTTTTGTTCATTTGAAAAACTATCAGCTATTTCGATTTTTCATACTGCATTGCCTGTATGACGAATACATTAACAAAAATTTAAAATATACCAAGACATGCTTGTCGCATGAGCATGAGCAGTATGTGTCTATGGGCCTATTTAAATATCGGAATGACATTTATATATTATTTATATCATTCAACACCAAATAGGTCCCCATGGGATAGTTCTGGACAAGTCACAAGATGCATACAACAAAGTATTAATTAACCCCATCCTAGGCTATCCCCATGTATAAGCGACTAGTAGGCTTCATAGGGCGTGTTAGAACTTGGACTGGTTCCTATCACTTGGGGACTGATCACGTGACTAGTCAGTTCCATTTCCTATATGATATTCACATATCTGTCTTCAGTATGCATGTATGTATGTGTTTAATTTTGTATTTGACTTTTTTATGAATCTACCATATTACTATATACAAATTAATTTTAATGGGAGTTGCAAAACGCACTAAAATTAAAAACGAAAGAGCACCACAATTCAGTGCCTATTTGAAAAAGGTGCGCACTGTTATGACTTAAAAAGCACTAAATATAGTACGAAAAGCACTAAATTGGCATCGCTGATTGAATTCTATACGAACAGTATAAAAAATCTAATGTAAAAAATACTCTCTATTAACGATAGTGCATCATCGATGCCAATTTGTATTTGTGTTTTAATTTTTCTCTTCTTGTAGTGGTTATTTTTGTAAAAAAGTTGTTTTAAGGCAGCTGGCATTTGTTTATGTTCGAGGGATTTCACTGAACAAACAAATCGAACCACAAGAAACATTTTAAATTTTTTCTCTTGCAATTTCGATTGTATTTTTTGTATTGTTTTATTTCTAATTATTTTGTTTTTCTTAAAAATTCTTTTCGTGCATTATTTTTTTTAGTTCTTAAGTGTGAATATGTGTGTGTGTGCTTGTGAACTCACACTCACACACAGGCTTGCAACTTATCCCCCAGTTCGTCTGGCTGGGAGATTGTCTGCCTTAAGGTATTTATGCAGTTCTTTCATTCGGCAGAAATGTGTGAACTTTTTATTTTGGGTTTTTAGCCATTTTCAGAATATAGTGTAACATTTGAAATGTTATTGTAAGTACAGTAGTACCTGGTTAATTACTACCTTTTTAAAATTTGCAAACTTTTGGGTAATTGGGCGAGGGAGGAGTTAAATCCAATGTTTAATCACTTCATTGAGTTAGTTAGACATGGTGGTAAAATATCCCAAGATAAGACCATTGAATATTTTCGTGTTCAGGGATGAGAAAGTATTTGTTGAAGACGTTTTCATAATATTATCACATGCATGACTTTTAATATGTTTTCTTCAGAAACTGACACAGTGATGATTGTGATAGCGAGAACAATCACCATTGAAAAGTCTCTGAAGCAACCCTGCAGGAAATGGAACTGACACCAGACTAGCCACGTAATCGGTCCTCAAGTGATGGGGACCAGTGCGAGTTCTAACACTTCCTAGAAAGCGAACCAGTCACTTTTTTTTTAACGAGAAGTATCACTCAGGCAATGAATGCATAGCACTGCTAATAGATGTTACCTTCTTTGGGAAAGGATAATAATAGAGAAGACAGATGTGCAATCGCTTTACGTGAGTACCTGCCATTACGGCCTAATCTCACGTGTGCCAAAGCACCGGGTGTGGGTTAGACGCCAGACCAACGCCCCCATGCACCTTTTTAGAATGAACCTATGGCCCATTCCATAGGGCACATAGGTTGCAATCTTTGAATATAGTTATCCCTGTATTATACTCAATTACCTTGCTGAGGTAATTTGAGCTATCTAAACTCTGCTGCTATGTCCGTGCCCATAGCAGCTTCTGTTGAATGGCAACAGCACCTAGAACAGTGTCTGGCTGACCGCGTCACACCAACCACTAGCATTGATTTAACACTGGGAAGCCAAGACTATTCTCCCAGCGATGTTTGGTAGCAAACCACAACCACCACGATAATTCTCCGGCTTCCACGCTTAGGTGGTGTGTATACACCTAAGCGAGGTCCCCAAGAAAATTCCTCAACCATTGCCGGCACAGCTAACCACTCATCCATAAAGAACGCATGCCTGGGTCGCCAAATAACCAGTGCCTACTCCCCACTTACCAAAATCATCCCTTTAACCCCTTAGGGGTCTACCCCTTTGGGGTAGGACGAACTCGGCATTTTAGCAAAGGAAACTGACGACCGCTACATGCACTCAAAACTTCAGAGCAGCGAGGACCACTTACGCGAGAAGAATGCAAGCTCGCCACCAAGATCCTGTGCCTACTACAATCGATCATGCTTGATAAACGCCCCTTAACCCAGAGGGTGTGACGCACAACTATTTTAGCACAGAATCTTGACAACCGCAATGCATTTATCTCTAAGCAGCCCAGCTGTCGGGCAACCGGCACCCGTGGTACCAGAAGTAGCCTCTGGTTAGACCTCGAAGTTCCACCACAAGGGCTTCACCTCTATCGTCTTTTGAACTCAGGGGCAATTCTAGGTGACGCTGCACCTAGCTGGCAACAACGGGCGTACAATATTTGTTTTCCTTTTAAAAATAAATATAAAATATAATAAATAGAGAAGACAGGTGGTGAAAAAATATATAGAGGAAAGCTTCATTATTTTACAACTCTGCGTTTTGCAAATTTTCTTAAAGTAATGCAGAGTTGCAGCTGTGTTTAGTAGCAATTTTTATTGGATATTTTACTTCGCCGATGATTCTGCTATACAATACCGACGAAGGCGCTCTGATGTTACATTGAAATTGGTATCTGCTGAAGCCGGTATAGTTTACAGACAAAACTAAATTTCGTTTTCAGTAACCAAATTTATTGAATCAGTAAATATTTTTTATGAATGCGGACCTACAAAGAAATTTGTAGATTCTGATAACAATTTTGTAAAACTTTAACTGGAAAAAAAATTTATTTTTAGTTAACTTATTATGGCATTAGAGAAAAAAGTTAACTGAAACTCAAAATATTTTCAGTCAAATGTATTAATAGGAACAGACAAACATTTTTGCAGATTTTTTTTGTATTATTCAGCAATTTTTTTTTATAATTTACAAACACATTCACTAAAATTTTTCGTATTATCAGAAAATAAATCAACTGAATTACCAATTTTTCTAAAAAAATTAGTAAAAGTTTTATTTGCCACAGCAAAAAAAGTTTGCAAAAATTACTTTAAGTATTTCAGAAAAAAATAAGTGAATCAAATAAAAGGTTCAACTATTTTTTTTTTACTTTCAAAAATTGGCTTCTTTTTATGGTTAAGCATTTTGTTCCCGCTTTTGAAACTCGTCAGCAGCGATGCCAACTTAGCGCGTTTTAACTATGCCAATCGCGCTTTTTTCCGTCTTAGCGCGTTTAATAAAAAAAGCGCTAAATTAGCGCGTTTTGAATAAAGTCAATAATAATATCATTTCAGTTCAATATTTTTTTAATTTTTTTGTATAAATTTAACAATTTTCTAATATCCGAAACTCCGATAAAAAATTTTTGAATTAGTTAATGATTCAGCTGTCGCAAACGAAATTCGCTTGGCTGTGGTTAGAATAAAATCGGATTTTAATACTGCAATGACAAATATTTTGAAATACTATGACTGAAGTACAAATAGCATTTGAATTGCAAAACTATTCGACAATTTATTGTTAGAAAGTTTTATAAATATATTAAAAGTAAAAACTAAGCATTTCGATTATTTGGAAGGCGATTCTGATTCTGTATGAAATGATTTTAGTTAATTAAAGCATAATGTCAAGGAAGCAATATTGCATAATCTGAAAAATTAATTGTATATACGAATACTATATATATATATATATATATATATATATATCGACTTTCATTGAAATTTAATTTAGCGCGTAGAACCCAGCGCGTTTTTACCTATAAATATTTGACAATGCTGTAACTTAGCGCGTTCTAGTGCGTTTTGAGAAGGGTAGTAGCGCGTTTGGGTTATAAATAGTTGGCATCGCTGCTCGTCAGTAGACTTCAACCCAAAAAATTTTTGAATTTAGCTAACAAACTCAGTATGTTTATAGTAAGACTCTTAATACTATATTGAGAATCACAATATACAAACATAATACGTTTGAAAACCGCAAACAAAAATCTTGAAAAAAAATAAAATGTTTTTTATCTTTAAAATAATTTGTAGAAAAAAATTTAAAAAAATCCGACAATTTGTTTACAATATATAAAAATAAATTTAACTGAAAATAACAAATTTAAATATAAAAAAAATAAATCTAAAATTTTTTTTACAAATTTATTTTAATATAGATAATTATCATTCTATACAGTTTTTTTTACACAAAATAAAATTGGAACAAATAATTTACTGGAGCAGTAACAAATATTTACTGAAACTAAATTATATTTCAAAACACACGTTTGTTTGAAAATTTTTTGGGAATAATTTTTTCTAAGTTGAGTGAGCAGTGTTCACTATGCCTTGAACTTGCCTACAACAACTTATACAAAGGAACACATATGCACATGAGAAAAATGCGTGGTGTTGTTATTTTTAATGACTGTGCGATACCGAGATCGAACAGAGGACCTTCGGTTTTTTAATCAACGTGCTAACTACTTCAGCCAACGCCACCCTATAATTTACTATTATCTTGGGTATTTCAACCGTCCAAAAAGTAGGTTACTGCAAACAAAATATAGATTATAGATTGGCCGGCACAGAGTCCCTACTCAATGGAAATAATGTAGTAAATATATGTAGTAGCCTATAGGCGTTTAAGCAGCCGATATAAAGAAGTTTACTTTCTGGCAGATAATACAAGCATAATGGCACAAAATAACTTCCGACCAATGCGCAATTTTTGTTCAAATAATACCAAATTGATGTGCTGAAGTGCTCCGAAATATATTATTCCCAATTAAATAGGTGCATTACAACAGATGGTAAATAAACCTATTTTCTCTGATGAAATACCTTTTTCAGATGATTTAATTATATGAGTACTCAGAAAAAATTATTCCTAAAATATTTTCAAACAAACGTGTGTTTTGAAATATAATTTAGTTTCAGTAAATATTTTTTACTGTTCCAGTAAATTATTTGTTCCAATTTTATTTTATGTACAGGGTGGGCCAAAAGAAACCAAGGGGTATAAAAGTTTAATAACTTTTTTGTTTATTAATTTTTTTTTATTTTTTCTTTCAGATTATATAGACAACACTTGGAGAATTTATAATGGAGAGGTTCACAACTGAACAGAGAACCAGAACAATAGAATTTTATGAAATCAACTTTATTGAAAATTTGATTATGAGTGATGAAGCTCATTTGCATTTGAATGGCTTTGTTAATAAGCAGAACTGTAGGTTCTGGGGTTCTCAAAATCCAAGAGCAATTCATCAACGCTAATTGCACCCCATCAGGTGTACAGTATGGTGTGGGATCATATCTGAAAATGTCATTGGGCCCTACTTCTTCGAGAATGAAGATGGAAGTGCTGTAACCGTAAATGGAGAGCGGTATCGGTTTATGATAGAAAATTTTTTACGTCCTGCTCTTGAAAACAGACCTGGTATGTGGTTTCAGCAGGACGGAGCCACTGCCCATACTGCCCGAGACACAATGGCACTTTTAAGTCAAATTTTTGGAGAGCGAATAATTTCTCGAAATTCGGAAATTATTTGACCAGCGCGATCGCCAGATTTGACAGCACCCGACTATTTTCTTTGGGGTTTTTTGAAGGAGCGAGTGTATGTGAACAAGCCAGAGACAATCCTTGAACTCAAGGCAAACATTGTTGCAGAAATTCGAACGCTACAGCCACAAGTTTTGAAAGATGTTATGGAAAATGCTCTAAAAAGAGCCCATCAGTGCGAAGCTGAAAACGGTGGTCATTTAAGAGACATCATTTTTCATACTTAGTGTAAAAAAATTTCCATTTTGTATATTATATAATCTGAAAAAAAAAAATAAAAAAAAGTTAATAAACAAAAAAGTTATTAAACTTTTACACCCCTGGGTTTCTTTTGGCCCACCCTCTAGTTTCAACTATTCTACTGAATTATTTTGGTATTGTTTTATTAAATGGAAGACCTTGATTAAAAACTCAGTTGGATTAAATAAATAATAATTTTTAAAGAAAAATATAACTAAATTAAAAAAAAACTATTGTTTTACTCGCCATACCTACATACATATATTGTTACTTATAGGTACTATATTTAAAAAAATTTAATTGCTATGATTGATGAACTTTATTAAAACAGAAAATAAAAATTATTTGGAACTATTTATATTTAAATAATAATTTTCCAAAATGTAAGTATTTTTTTTAGCTTAAAATAAATAAGTAGACAATTTAAAAATACTTATTCTTTATTTAAAATAACTACATATTTTGGCAATATTTTCATGTCATCTTTTAAAACCCAAATAATGTGTTCACTTCTGCTTGCTATTTTTTAATATTTTACGTAATACGATTTGTAAGCGAGTACTTCAATTTGGCAATCATAAAAATAAGTAATTATATGGCAATTAGTTCAGATGGTAATGTTTAATTTTTTGCCGGGTATTGCAATACTCAGGTAAAAAAAAATTAAAAAAAAGTATTTAAAATTGATACCACTGAACCATGTTGTGATATACTTTTGGGTTCCATAATCTCACTCACTTTCAATCTCCGATCGTCCAACATCATATTGTGAATTTTTTTTCACTTATTTTAGGTGTAGAGACCTTAACTGGGGTCCAGAATGCTCGGCTACTCCCATGCTTGTACGACAGAGTAAACTGACATTTGCTTATTGGTAGCAGCAATGTTGCCCTTTCTGTTCAAAATACGCAATTTGTAATCGAAAATTCAAGTTTAAAGAATAAAAAGAAAGATTGCTGCAAGAAAACTTTCATTATCAAAACTGCGATATTCTTGTTCCCGTAATAAAATTGATCATATTTAAAGTTATTTGTTAATTGGTAACAATAATTCATTTTTTTTGTTCGAAGAAATTTTGAGAGGCTGTTATTTGTGTTCCAAAAAATTATTTTTTACATAAAAATCTAACCCATTCTCCCAACAAAGCCCGGTAATTTATTTGCTTTCTTTACTTGCATGTCTGTTTATTTTGTTGAGCAATTTTTTTCTTGATGTTAAACTAAATAAATTTGTACATATCGTTACCTTAATATAGAAAGGCCCTACTCCTTATTTGTTTAAAATCAAGATTTTTGCATTTTTCGATTGAAGAGCATTTAATATATCGAAAAATGCAAAAATTTCGATTAAAAAAAATAACTAGTTGGGGCCTTTCTTTATTAGAGTAACGATATGCTTTTACGTTTTTGTTTATTTTTAAAGCATTCTAAAATTGTTTCCACGGAAGTTTTCTTTTTAATGGTTTTTCTGTTTTTTTAAGTTTTTTTTTTCATTTCAAACTATTTTAAAATATATTTGAATATTTTACACAAGTGGTTGATCATTTTGCCGGTTTTATTAAGTTTATGTGTTTTATTTTTATTATAAAAACATTTTTTGTGCTATAGCATACAAATCTTCTTGATTATTTAAAATAAAACATGTTGCAACTTTTTAAGAGATAAAAACTTTCATATTAAGATGATTTCAGTTTAAAGTTTTACCATATTGGCAGCATATGATTATATTTGAGCCAAAACAATTTAGATTTGGAATTTACAAAATCATTAATACATTTTTATTATTGTAAATAAGCAATGAATGATTTATGGACCAAATGTTAACGAGACGTGACTTCTTGTTTAATTTTTATGGAGCTAAACGGATTTCCAAAGATATATGTATATATTTTTTAGATACAAAAATTATACAAAAATGTATAAGAACGTAAAATTGTTTTCTTCAAGTTGTAAAAGAAATTGATCTGGTTCTCACAAAAACTACGAGTAGAAAAAATAAACATTTCTATTCAGTAAATAAAAATAAATCTAAGTTCCACCTTAACCATTAAATGGGCATTAAGAAGTAAAACAATACAATAGAGCACAGACACAAAATTGAAAATTTAGCGACAAACGCTTTTAAAAAACAGTTTTCGCTTTATGAAATAAAGGTATTCGAAAATTTGGCCAATACTTATGCGTTGAATATTCTAATGAAAAAAACATTATTTTGATATACGGAGCCTTTGCAGCAAACTGCAAAGAGTTTTGAATTTACTAACAATGGAAATAAATCAGCATTTTTAAACGGACAGAAACCCCGTAAAAATTTGTTGTTTATACAAATATACAAAATTTAGTCTGCATTGTGAACGTTTAATATACCAGTAGCTTTTAAAACCCATATGGTGCTTAGGAATTAAACTATGGGACTGCACGCAAAGAAAAAATATGGTTGAGGTAACCATAATCAAACAGCAACATACTATGATTGAATTATATGGTTGCAGTCAAATCATATTATTGTTAATAGAAAAAAAACTTTAACAATATTATTATCTGAGTTAATTATAATATTATCTGAGTTAATTATATTAGTATCTTAGTATTGCAAATATGACAACACTATTGTTAGATGTGACTAAAATATAATTGAGACTCACCATACCATGTTCTAATATTATACTAATATTGTTAAATACGACCATAGTATTATTTAATATAATAATACTATATTATTTTTAATCATATATTTATTGCAGAAACAGCTGTGCGTCAAAATCTAAATAAAAATAATTTAATATCGTTGAAATAAAATGTATATATATAAATGTATACTTACACGACATACATCCATGTCTGTATAAAGAGATACACAAATGTTTATATATTTTTATTGGTCTACCCTTTTGTTTATTCTTTATTTATTTATTTATTTATTTATTTATTTATTTATTTATTTATTTAACACCACCCTATAGCTTACAAACGAAATACTGAACAGACAGATGTTTCTGAAAAAGATTTTTTTTAACTTAACATAGTATGGTTTTGGAAAACATTATATTGTTATTTACATCATATTATTTTTAAATAATATCTGTTTATCGTACTGAAATAAATGTTTAAAATAACAATAACTAGTTTTCGGCGACCACACATTTATTTCAGAGAACATAATATTGTTTTCTCAACCATTCTACAACAAAATCAGATTTTACGGTTAATAACATCGGCTCCATGGTTTATCAAAAATTCATATATACATAGTGATTTAAATATACCACAAGTGACTGAAGAAATTGCAAAATATGCAGGCGAATATCTAACAAAACTCGAGTCACATCATAATCCTCTTGCTCGTAATATCTTGAACACTTAAAATAGGGGGATACTACGGCTCTAATACACAAAACTCCAGCTGAAACTCCTGAAAATATTTTGCTTAGTACGACTCTTATGTACACGACTTTCATGTATTATTAGCTATTATCACAAAGTTTATGTCCGACACTCATCGGGCCAAATATTTAAATTTTTTTTATTTAAGATTTGATTACTTATTGTTAGTTAATTTTTCAAGATAAAATAAATAAATATATGTATTAAAAAAAGAAGAAAACAAGTTGGAACGTTGAAGGGTTAAGTCGAGAGAAATTAAAAATAGTGTTTTTCACGGGAATTCCCGGGACAGGAAATTCAGGGAATTCCGCAAATTTCCAATCTCGAGAATATATCACGGGAATTCCCGGGAATTTTTCAGGTATGTTGAGTGTTTATTTGTTTTTAGAAAATTTTGTAGCAAGTTAAACGCTCTTCGGATAAATACACGAAATACATAATTTTTGGAAATAATTTATACGGAAGATAACAAACCTTAATTGTTGGACTAGTTTAAAAAGAAAACACCTGATCCTGCAGTTTGCTCGTTATATTCCAAAACAATTATTTGCAAAGGATGGAGCACAAGTGGTGTAATTCGACATTTAAAGGGAATATATAATAAGCAATTAAAAGGTGTTAAACCCAATGAAAAACCTCCCGAAGTATCAACGGAAAGCCTAAACGAGAATTTTACAATACTCTTAAATAACAAATAAATTCAGTGATGTGCGACTTTGACCCGAGCACGAAGGGTTCTGTAACGATATTAGATATGTAATTCAATACGAACTTTAGCCTATATAATAAATAGTTTTGGCTTTTTTTCGTTTTTTGCGTTTTCCGGTTTTTGGCACTTTTTTTAGTTTTGGTTTTTACGTTTTGTCGATTTTTTCTGTTTGTGGCGTTTTTTAATTTTGACGATATTTTTTTTAATTTTTCTGTTTTTTTTTATTTTGTCCGTTTTTTCATTTTGGCTATTTTTTTCATTTTTTAGTTTTGTCGTTTTTTTTCGCTTTTTGGCGATTTTTTTCATTTCGGCTATTTTGCTCATTTTATAGATTTTTTTTCATTCAGGCGATTTTTTTTCGGTTTTTGACGTTTTTTCATTTTGGCGATTATCAAATGCCTGAGAAACATAAATAAAGAGAGTAGAACAATACTTATTTTCTTCAAATGTTCTTCTTATAACTTGAACCAATCTATGCGTTTGTTCAATGGTGCTATGCTGACTTCTAAAACCAAATTAATGGTCTGGTATGCACCCACTACTAATTAGAATTGGGGACAATTTTATTTTGAGCAGTTTTTTGAAAAGCTTTGACATAGTTGATAGTAGACTTATTGGCCTATATGACTCAGCCTTGGTTGGATCTTTGCCCGGCCTTGGAATCATTTTAACCTTAGCAAGCTTCCAGCTGTGTGGATAATACTCCAGTCGTAAAATGGAATTAAAAATAAACAACAGGATTCTCATTGCAATACGAGGCAAGTTCATCTGCATCTTGTTACTAATACCATCAATATTTGGAGCTTTCTTCGGGTTGAGCTCAGCAGTTAGTTTATGTACATCACGCATCTTAAACTTTAAGGGTCGAGGGGGAAGAGCAACTACACTCGGCAAATCAGCAACACCAGTACATGTATTTGAGGTAAATACGGGTTTTAAATGCTCGGCAAATATTTTACCTTTTTCAGTATCGCTTCTTGCCCAATCACGGGTCGAAGTCCGCAGAGGTGGTTTAAACTCAACGGGTCTTTTAAGCTTTTTAGCAGCGCGCCACAAAGATAAATTAGACGCTGGTGTGACATCAAGACCTTCCAAATAATTTTTAAAAGATGCAGTTTCCTCAGATGCAAGCAACTCTTGGAGTCGTTTCGTGCACTCTTTAAATCTAATTTTATTTTGGGGTGATCTGTGCTGTTGCCATTCCCTTCTAGCTCTTCTTTTTTCACGTACGAGACGTTCAATGTCTGAAGAATAAATTTTACTAGCTTAATATTTTCCGTACAATGACTACTAAGGTATTTTTTGACCACCAGCCAATTAACACGATTTATCATCTTCATATATGGATGAGGTAAGTCACTTCGTAGTGGGCTACAGATTGTAACGATCGTGGGAGAGTAATCGGACGAGAGATCTAGGGAAGCTTCAATGTGAATTAATTCCCCAGAAATACTTTTTATGACGCCAAAGTCTATAACATCCGGAATTTTGCGTACGTCAGCAGGCCAGTAAGTGGGCTCCCCATTCGAAATAATATCCAAGCCCATTTTTGAAATTGTGTTGAACAACGCCCTACCTCTAGACGTAATAAGACGCGAACCCCAGAACGTATGCTTAGCATTGTAGTCGTCAGCTGCTACGAAACAAGGTTTAAGAGATTTGTAGAATTTCTCGTATTGACCCTAGCTACAATATATAACAAAAAAATTCCAAAAAATGAGGATGATTTTCAAAACTTATTGCTTAGCGTTGATAACAATCGAAATATTATACGTAATGTTAACAAAAATGTCATTGAAAAAGCTCTTAAGAAACCAATTTGAAAATACTTCCACAGTTGTTCCACATTTAATGTATTGTAATTTTAGACACAAATTCACTTTTTAATTTTAAACATATATAATATGTTGATTTTGTTTATTTAATATCTTTTGGTTTTGTATGGGAATACAAATATATTGATGAATTGAATTTTTGATATTTTTATTAAAGAAATGCATTTTAGATGTATTTTTACTTAACCAAGAACGAAACATAATGAAATTCTTTTAATTTGCATAAAATTTTATGAATAAAAAAAATTTTTCTCAAACTTTAATTTTTTTCTTATATTTTTCCAACAAGTGAAAACAAATCTATGTACCGAATGAAAGGTAATTTAAAGACCTTTCAAACACATTTTACATCTTGAAAAAATGTTGAAAACTTTTCAAGTTATCGAGGTTTGAAATCTATGAAAAATAATTTTTCACTTTTAAGACTATCAAAGTGGTTCTTAATATAAAAATTTTTCACACCAATAATTTTTTGTCATGGGATCGTATCCTAAAGAAAAGAATTGTTTAGTTGTCTGGACAAAAAGCAATTGAAAAAAATAATATAAATTTTTTTTCTCCATAACCTCATTTTTTTGATAAAATCTATTTCAGCGATCCCATACCCATCTTCAAAAAATCCCAAAAAATTTTCGAAATTCTTTTAGATCACAACCTTTAATATTCCGCTTCAAGAGTTGCAAAATTTTTTTGTGAAACGCCCTAGTATGCATGAAAAAGTCCACTGATGACTGATAATCGAAGGATGTATGAGTGAGGAATGAATTAATACACTATCATTTTTAACTCATTTGAACCCAAACAAAACCCACCGGGATAATATTTAAAATTTCCTTATATTATTACAGCCTTATTTATAAAGGCTTTTTAAGAAAAATTTTGTTTGCAAAATTGTTTTAAAACCCCTTTATAAAGCCGTAATAAGCTTTATAATTAATGCTATTATTTAATACAATACAAATAAACAACAAATTAATAATAAAATAAAAAATATTTGTTCTTGAGCTTCTCATTTGTTTAAGAAATTTTATGACATAATAACTCTAGTTGTTCTAAGAAACTTTGGGTAAAGGTTTCCTGATGATCTGCATTAGCAACAGTGAAATGCTTATAGAATCCAGTTAAACCCCTCAATAAATAATTTCAATGTATTTTTAATAAAAAAAAATATTTTACTTAATAAGTAAAATATTAATTTGGGATTAGTAGTGCGTTTAAGAATTTAAAAAAATATTCATGTTTTGAGAGATTAAAGGGATGTACCCAAATTGGCACAATGGTCCCTTATGTATAAAACTTTGCAAAGCAACACTTATCAATGAAAAGATTTTTTGATTCGCCAATGGCTTCTGGTGTGGCAAATAACGCATCGCTCACCTTTTCGGGTACTTAATAATTACCGCCTACTTGATTAGGATGGATTAGCAAAATATTTTTGTTTCAATTACGAGTAGCTAATAACCTATGTAGCTATATTTCTTCGAAATAATAACTGATTCATTTCTATTTTCCTTAGAAATTGCATGTAAGCGAATAAAACCCATCAATCAAAGAATACAAGATTGCACATGTCTGTTAAGTTCAGTGTGCGGGTGTGACGTCAAAATTACCTAGAAATCGAAATGTAAACAAAACTGCCCCATACCAAATGCCGTAGATGTGCAGAAAAGTAATATTTTCAAAAGCTGAACGCGTAATCTTGTATTCTTTGATTCATGAATAAAACCTATGATAATTTTTTGGCATGTCTAAAAATTATAAAAAGTAAAATCTTGTGATTAAGTTCATCGAATCCGCTAATGGTTTTATTATAATTTCGAAATAAGTATGGAATTTTCATGTAATAATAATAATACTGTCAAATAATAATAAAACTGTAGTTTCTTAATTATTTCCTTTGACAATAGTACGTACCCTGCAGAAAGTGCGAATAGTGAAATTGTGGTGATTTACTAGTGACATTGTCAGTAGTACTACTGACCAGGTGTACTCCAGCCAATGTAATCATCTATTGACATTTAACATTAGCTTGTCATTGAAAATCCAGCACTAAACTGTATCACTACTGACTACATAGTTCTTTTGGGTCAGCATGGAGACATTGACACCAAGGATTCACCAGTAAATTTTAGAAGCTCTAGTCTACAATATCGATATTTCCTCGCTCGTTGTCAATAGTAAAATTATAGTGATTTTCTAGTGACATTGTCAACAGTGCTACTGACTAGGTGCACCCCAGCCAATGTAATCGCCTATTGACATATAACATACGGTTGTCATTGAAAATCTACCAGCAGACTTTAGCACTATTCAGAAGGTAGTTCTTTATCTTACATAAATATGTATCTCTACTCGCATATAAAAGGAAAGTTGTCGACATTTTAACTAGTGCAATTTTCGCTGGAGAAATAGTATTTACATAGAGACATATGGTTCTAGGCTGGTTACGGGGTAGTAAATGAACCCTACAAGAAACGACTGACTGAAAGTAACACAAACAAAATTTGTTCACGAACACATTTGTAACAATTTTCCATTGAATTCAATATTGACAGTCAGTTGACTAGTATTTTTATTTATTAATTATAGTTGCTATACTCTAGCATATACATATGTTAGAGTGGGACATCTAATGTACATATCAGTTTTATTTAAAAAAATATACAATTCATTCTGTCTGTGAAAATTTAAATTTAGAAGTGTTGTTCAAACTACATGTTTGAACAATAAAATTTTATACTGATTTTACACTAAAAATTACTGAATTTCTTATTTTCTATTGTGAATTAATTATATACTTACCTTTGATAAAGTTGACTAAATTGTATTTTAGTACAAAATGTCTAACATTATCCACAACTTCGGTATATATATATATATATATATATATATATATATATATATATATATATATATATATATATCGGGTGTTTTTTTAGAGGTATAGAACTTCGAATTGAAATAAAACACAAGAAAATCGTTTTAATTTCCATCAATTTGGCTTTATTGGAAGGATATTTTTATGCCATTAATGTTTAAATATGATTTCGGGCATGTGGCCGCCGCGGCTGGCTCGAATAAAGCCAATTCTACAGGTCCAATTTTCAACCACTTTTTCGAGCATATGGGGCCGTATGTTGGCAATAACGCCACGAATGTTGGCTTCCAAGTCCCCTAACGTTTCTGGTTTGTTGGCGTAGACGAGCGACTTCACATATCCCCAAAGATAATAATCCAATGGTGTCAAATCACACGATCTTGGTGGCCAATTGACAGGTCCATTCCGCGAAATTATGCGCTCATCGAATGTTTCCTTCAATAAATCGATTGTGACGTGCGCTGTGTGGCATGTAGCGCCGTCTTGTTGGAACCACAACTCATCCACATTCATGCCATCCAATTCGGGAACAAAATAGTCGGTTAGTCGGCTCCAATTGCTGTGCACGGTGGCGAATCGATTCATTCGGGTCCTCTTCAACACTTTGCTCTACAGCGGCAATTGTTTCTTCGGTGCGCACTGTTCGACGTCTCTGCGGATGCGTATTATCACATAGAGTAAGCGTAGTGCGAAAACGATCCATGGTTAACCGAATTAATTGCTCTGATGGACGATTATGTCGACCATAAAATGGACGGAGCTTGCGGTAAACTTCGCGAACTGAACCATTATTTTCGAAATAAATTTGCACGATTTGCAAGCGTTGTTCTTTTGTCAACCTGTTCATGATGAAATGGCAAACCAAACTAAATATTAATCACTTGACAGCTGACAAAATGGCCGCCAGTTAAAAAAGTGATGTCAACTTAAAGTACTATACCTCAATAAAAAACACCCTTTATATATATATATATATATATATATATATATATATATATATATATATATATATATATATATATATATATATATATTGTAAATTCAATCTAAGTTCTTTTAAACTCATATACATTGTAAATTCAATCTAAAATTATAAATTAAAGAAATCTTGTGAAGAAAAAATTAAGATAAATTTATCTACTTGGTTGCTCTAAAAACAAGGTGAGCTATCGAAGAATTCCTTACCCATCACCTTAATTGAAAAGAAGATTAATAATCTTTTTCTCTTTTTTTTCTCCCAATAAAATCCCTAAAATTATAACCACTTGTGAAGTGGTTATAATTTACTATTCTCCAAAAAGGAAGATTGACCCTAATCCCTCTCTTTTTTCTTCAATCTTATAAAAAAAAGAGAATAATTTAAAGTTTTTGGTATACATCATACACTAAAAACACAAGTGTTAGAAACAAAAGTCAAAAATTTAAAAAAACCCCGATATGTGATATCTTTTAAGAAGCTGGACCGCTCTTCTTAAAACATATGTAGCTAAGAGCCCTCTAGATCAAGTCACTTTTCAAATCAAAATCTGTCCAGCCATTTGGTCTGCAAGTGGACACGGGGGTTAAAAAAGATAAGTAAAAACAATATTGAATAAACTAAATTTACAAACTTTAATTAAATAATTATATGTATATTTTTTTTCAAAATTTTAGATAAGTATTTGTAAAGAGCAAGATGCGTAGATAGTGAAAAGGTGTGAAGAGGACTAGATGTCGCCTAGGTTATTCTGTTTTTGTTAATTGAGTTAATATTTATATTATACTAGCTACACCCGGTGTCCTTCGCTACCCCCATCGTGTTATCGAATGATGTAAATATTTTGTAAATAAGCCGAAAACTCGGATTTTTTAATGCAACATTTCGAAAGTTTTAAAATTTTGATATTGGTTCATTATTAACATAGGTTTTTTGCAAATATCTTCGTAACTACATAACCGATTTAAGAGTTTGATATCTCGTTTTGAAAAAAATAAAAAATAAAATAAAAAAAGCAAAAAAAAAAAATTAATATATACATATTTTTTTTTAAAATGTGATTTACAAATCATTCAGCTCTGACGATATTTACATCAGTACTGATTAGTAATATACTGTGGAGTGAGCAGTCCAGATATATGTTTTACTAGTTCATGAGAGAGAAACAAAATCACATGTACACGAATGTTTACATCAGTTTTTTCATATTGCCCTGAACAAAATTATAGAAATTTCTGATGTATAAACCCATCAGAAATGTCCATCAGATGATGCATCATAACACCGTCATTGTTCTTGTAGGGAATGTACCTTTTTATATTTTATTTACTTTTTATCCGTTTTTGTTAATAATTTGTTGATTTTTTTAGTTTTTTAAGTTCGATCTCGTTAAAGTGAATTTCAAATAATATTATGTACGTTTTAAATTAAAAAACAAATTCTAATTAACTGTTTCAAGTGGAGATTCCCGGGGTCCCGGGAAATTTAAAAACAATCCCGATTTCCCAGGAACTAAAAAGATGAGCTAAAAGAAAATCTCTAAAGTTTGGATTTTTTTATGAATTATAAATAGTTGAATTAAATCACATCAAAATACATTTAACGTCTCTTTTCACAATATATGGTTAAAAGTTAACGTGAACTTTAACTGCAAGTTCTTCATACAAATCTGAATTTGCTTAAATCTCTATTTCTTTTTACATACTTCTAATCATATTGTATGTATAAATTGCAATATTTTTGAACAGAATTAAAATAGTTTTTGTTGCAGAAACGAAAACAAATATGTAATTGAAATCTATTTTAGATTTGAGATTTGTACAAAATTCTAAAAACAAACTAATACAAAAAGTGCAAAGTACCTCAGAAATAAAACGAAAATAATTTTAAAATGTGTTTTTTTTTAATCTAGAGAAGCGAATAAAAATACTTTGCAAAGAGCTCTAAAACGATACACGCCACGGAGAGTTTAAATGAAGATGTACGCTTCTTTCTTTTTTTACACATAATTTTTCCTTTATTTCTGTAGAATTTTACTCACTAAATGTAGACAGAGGGAACAACAAACAACCAATAATTCGCTTTATTTTCGGAAAACTAAGAAAATTATTTTTCGAAACGACACAAATTTAGTTTTCATTTGACTACGCGTCGTGCAACAAGTAAAATATTATTTATTTATTATTCTCACTCACTAGTTTTCTACAGAACACAGTGATGCGTTCGTTCGCTACAATAAAGCAAAAATAGTTTTGAAAAAAAAATTATTTGAAAAATTAGTTTTGATGAAATTTAAAGCCTCAAAAGCAACAAAAGAAAAATATCTGATCTTATTTCCTTAATAAACGAAAACAAAAAAAAATTAATTAATGAGGTGACAGTTGAAATTCTGAATGAAAAAAAAATGCTGTCAAACAAAACATTTAGTGCATTTCCTTAAAATCTGCCGGCTTGATATTAAATTTTAAGCAATAATTTTCTAAGCAAGAAAACTATAAAAATTTCACATTTACTGCCAGTCTAAATTGAAATTTTCTAAAATATAAAGAAGAAACTTAACTAAACCAAAGAAAAAAAATGCATAAAAGATTTAATTTAAAAAGCCAAAAATATCAAAATAAAGTGAAATTAAACAGTTTTTAGGTGATTCAACTGAAATCGTTATTTTTTTAAATAAAATTTTAAGTGACTTCCTCAAAATGTATAAAATGTTTGGTTTTACACACTAAGTTCTGAATCGCCAGATTGTATTTTTTATATGATTATTGCTAGACAGACATATTTAGTGCAAGGAAATTGATTTTATAAAATTAGTAAGAAATTTCAAAAGCCAAATAATTGAATGAAATTCTGTCGTAATCCAGCAAAGCTTTTTTGAAAAGTGTATAATGAAGATATTCGATATGATTTAATAAAAACTTATGTTTGCGTCAACATAGATTTGCTTCACTATGAGTCAGATATTTTCACAACAGAAAGCTACCTTATAAAACAACGTTTAAATATTTTTGTAGGCTGTTATGGACTATTCTATTTATATAAAAGAGAAAAATTACATAAAATTTAAAAGCAAATTAATTACATATCTCCAATACATTTAATTTGCAGCGAAATTTCCCGTAGGAAAAATGTTTTAAAATTGGTTTTAATTTTCATAAAAAACGTTTCGTTTATTAAAAATAGAAAGATGAATGTTAAATGATTTTATATAACTTTTATAATGAATAAAAGAATCAATTTACTTTAGGTATGAAAATTCTAGGGTTTCTTAAAAAATATTATATATGCAAGCAGAGATAGATCTATTTTGTCACCATGAATTTCTTCGTATTTTAAGCATTAAACAAATTCACCACAGCAAGCTACCGACTACCAAATGTCAAGGATAGAATACACATGTTTATATAAGAATGATTCTTTTGAAGACTGCAAGGTAACATGGCGGCAGGTTGTTGTCTATGCTGATTTTGTCGTTGTACTCTAATTAAACTAATTTCTATTTCTTTGGCTACAATGAGCTAATGCAGTGTTGCTAGTATAATACAAAATTTTGAATGAATGACATCGTAAAATTATTTCATACTATTTACCAGAAACAATATCCAAAAATTGATGTAAAGAATAAATTGATTCATTTTTGTACTTTTACGTGAAATAAGTACATTTTAAAAGTGTAATTAATTTTTATAAATGCAAAATAGATAAAAGTGGCAATACTGAACAATGTATTTGAATTTGAATATCAGCTGCAGATGGTGCTGCTGCCGTCTCCAAAATAATTAAGTAGCCGGCTACGAGGCGACAAATGCTGCTAGCGGCATTTGAAGTCGTGTGTTCGTGTACCCTGCTGTGGTGAATGTGTTTAATGCATTATATTTGGAAAAAAGGCAGGTCAATCAGTTCTAAAACAAAATTACAACACCAAAAAACAAACAAAATTTAGATTCAACCATTGTTTCCAAACAAAATATTTGTCCAGAAAACATTTTTTCTGAGAAAGTTGTAAAGAACTCTCGATTCGATTCACACATTTCGAACACTCTGTCGGGAAATAACGTAAAATACGTGTGTAAAAGAGGCGTATTAATTTCACAACGTGGCAGCACAGCAGCATTTTTGTTTTCATGGCGTCACACACATATTTTTAATTCTTTAATAAGCAAATTATAAATTAAAAAAAAAATCAATGAAAATTGCGCCAAACAAGTTATTCTAAATGTTTACTACAAGTTTACTCTGCGCTATTATTATGCATATAATATGATGTGGCAGTTCAGTTCAACTTTGGTTAAAAAATTAAAATTAAACCAATTGGCCTTTTACACACGAGAGCAATTTTTATTTACTATGCAATCTGGAAATATCAAAATATTTTGATATTTTTGAAACCTCGAATGCAACACGAAATGAAATCATAAACATAAATTTTCTATTAATCAAAAAAAAAAAAAAAAAAAAAACAATCCATGTTTATTGCCATAAGGGCATAAATGTAATAAAGATATGATTCTGATAATTCTTAAATTGATTGCATAAACCGAACTTATACTTTTGTCATGACTAGGGAAAGGATTTTCATGTAAATACATATTTTCTGTCGTTGGTCGTAGGTCAATGTAAATAAAACATCTTTGCGAATCAACAAATTTGTGACAAAATGACATCGATTTGTTAGTGCATATTTTTGCATATTTTATAATAAATACATATTTTGCATATTTCATTTCAAATGTATATTTTTAATTCATTTCTTAGTTTTTTTTCATGCTATAAATCTAGTTTTGGTTTTTTTATTAGTTGTTAATTATTTAAAAGCTGCAGTTTTTACGACTGTGTAAGAACAAAAAAGAGGAAAACGAGAAAAATTTACGATCGAATTTTTGGTGATTTTATTCGATATTGAAAAACGCAGTATGACTCCTTCAACACATTTGAAAAGTTCAGTACCTTGGGTTAAGTCAAGAATTCCAATTCCATTGAAAATTAAAAAAAAAAATAGCATGGGATAATAGCCCTTTAAAACCCAAAAATGTTTGTGTAATTTTTTTCAGGGCTCTGCACACGTTATTTTGTGCATATGGGTGCAAGTTTTTGGACCCGACAGCCTTCTGCGTAATTGATATTTGGGCACAGATAGTATTGCTTTCTTGTTCACACTATAGGCCAATTAGAGGCTTTCGTTACTTTAACACCTCAAGTTGAATTAACTGAAGATGCGGTAAAAAAAAGTGTGATCTGAAAGGGAGAATAAATGAAGAAATATAAATAAATTAGAAATACTTAACAAAAAAATTATGGACTTAAAATATATGCAACAAATTGGATGAATAGTTTATAGTTCTAAGAACGAAAATTTAGAAACTGAATATTCCACAAACGAAATAGCAGCATTTCATTTTTATTACATAAAATTTTTTTCAGAAAAAATCGTCAAAGATTATTTATTTATCAAGGTTAAAATAAACACTCTCTATCAGTTGCTGGAACTAACTAGAGGTTGAGTTTGCTATCATATTTTATAGCAGCAAATTAAAAATTAACTTTTGTGACTTTCAAAGATATTATGATTTGTGAATTCTCAAATAATTTTTGAAAGTCTGTGCATAAGATAACAGGTTTGTGGCAGTTCAAAATTTGTGGCTGAATAAATGCATGTAGACATGCTTCCCCACCAGGAATTCAATTTCAATTAAAATAAACTTGTGACAATCGTGTCTGTCATGACTTTCGAACGTTTTCAATTAGAATGAAAATTTTCGAATCGCAAAAAAAAGATTTGGTGTCTGCATACTTCCGAATATTTTTGCAAAATTGGTTGCTAATGTGGGCATGTTTTTCATGTCCCCTTTTCCATGTATTAAAACCAAATATATATTGGTTTAAATTTCCGAATTAGGTAGATGAGATATCAAGCCTAATTTTAAAAAAGATTTCGTTTAAATTAAATTAATTTTAATGTTAAAAAAAGGAGATTCTATTTACTTTCACATTGCTTGGTGCAGTCGAAAGTAAAACGAAAAAATTATTAGGAAGTGAATGTCAGGACACCAAAATATGCCGAAAAGATTCACTTTCACACGGATGTGAAAGTCATGACAGACACGAATATGTCGAATAATATTTTTCTTAAATTGTGTATTTTTATTTGCGTTTATTGTTTATTTTTATTTCTGCAAGGAATGCCAATTTTTCTTTCACAGGTACGAATTATGATATTGTTTTAATTATGTTAACCGCATTTTCGATAGAAAGAACAACTTTTATTTCAAATTCCATACTGTTAACCAATTTTTTCTGTTGCTGTAACTATTGGGTTAAGAGTTTTTATTAAAATATATTGGTACCACAATGAAATTCAGTGGTTATACCAGAATTCTTAACAGTTGGTGCAACCGCCAAAATTCGATTGGCAACAAATTCGGTTGTCTCAACGAATCTGTTTTCTGTGTGTAGAATAAAAACTTTCCATTTAAATTAATATCGTTTTTTCATTTCATTGTATTAGCAATATTTATCAGAATTTTTAGGCTTTCTTTTGCTAAAATGTTTGCTGGGTTTTCTTTAAATGCAACTAAAGCTAACGACAGTTTTCAATTGATTTTACGCTTTGCATAGCTTAACAAGTGTTAATTACAAACAATAAAAAAAATTTTGTAAGGAAAATCAAAAAAATGTAATGTCTATATTAAAGAATATAAATTATTTAATAAAACCAAGAATGTTGTTCATTGTGTTTATCTGGCTTGCAGTGATCTAAACTAAAAGTAACATTAAATATTTATCGTTTAACAAATTAATTAAAATTGGAGAATTAAACAAATACACACACACATACATATGTACATAAATATGTACGTACAAATAAAAATTAAACAAAAATGCCCCACATTGCAAAATAACATGAATTAAAACAATAAACATTCTGAAAAGAATATATGCATACACATGTATATGTATGTACATATGTAAATATTAAGAAAAGTCTTTCGCACTCCCACCTTTTGCTATACATACAAAATCGAACATGTTTACATTTGAATACAATGAGATACGGAAAGAAAAACTACGAAAAAATAACAATCAGGTCCAAGCATGATGTTAAAAATGTGTTTAAATAAAAAGTAACAAAAATTATCCAAAAATTGTTTTTCATGCAAAATAGACAAAAAATACTCTCTCTCTCTCTCTCAGTCAGGTTGTTGTTGCCGATGAAAATGATAGTGATCAGCGTGACCGTTTGACCGACTAAAGTGGCAATATGCCACTTTTTTGACTGCGTTTCCCCTTTTTCGACTGCCTTGCCACTTTTTGACTCCCTTTATTTAGGGTGAGTTATATGAAAACACATTAAAAATAAAAAGTTTAGTGCAGTTTTCTCGTTTTTTTTTAATTTTGCCCCTTTTTTTTGATAAATCCCCTATTTGGTGCCACTTTTTGAAAAATGTCATCGGTCACCCTGATAGTGATAATCATTGATTTTGCTTTTTATTTCATTTTGTAGTGGGAGTCTTAAAAATGTGCTAAAATAAATAACAAAGAAAAACAAACAAAGTATTTTTCTGATTTGTGTGTGTTTATGTTCTACAATATTGGCAGCCACATTCAGACAAGTAAAACGTGAAATTAAAAGAAAATTTTAAAATCAAATATATAAAGTGTTTGTTAGATTTTCTATTAAATATTTAATTGAACCAAATAAAATAGATTAAAGAAAGAAAGCTGCAATCAAAACTAAATAACTATGTCGTATCGCAGCAGTTATGTAAGTAAACTATTTGTTTGTAAATATTACAGTCTAATTACAATTGAAACTCCTGTCGACAAACCAGATCAAGAGAGAGGATTTGGATTGTCGATAGAAGTTTGTCGTTAAAACCAAAATTTCGTTATATAAATTAAATTTTTGCTACATTATATGCAAGGTTTTTTTAAGCTTACGGCCCTGTGCTCCTTGTATGAACAACAGGAATTAATATACATATATACTTATACACATACATATATACATATATAAAAGGTTTGAATAAATGTGAGTAAAGAAGATGTTGGCATCACAATGTCCCAAATCACACTGTGCAAGTCTTATTGCTAAGCTAATTAGTTTATTAGGAGAGAGAGAGACGGGGGAAAAGAAACGTTGCCGTTCCCCTCGTCTCTCTCTCCCTGAAACTAATCAGCTTAGCAATAAGACTTCCACAGTGTGATTTGGGACAATCAGAGCAAGGTATACTTTAAAAATTTAAAATCAGTATTACCATAAAAAATACTGGTTTTGAACTATCGATATGGAATGCCGTAATTTGCCCCTGAATAGAATATAAGCTGATCACAGTATAACTAGACTATATTCTATTCTTACAATATTGTGATGAAACTAAAGGGTCCGCCATCTAACGTTTTTTTCGTGCTTATTTCGTGAATGGTAACACTTAGCTCATGTCTGATTTGACAGATAATTAGTTTTATCCTTCCGATCGACTTACAGAAGATGCCGATTTTGCAAAAAAAAATCATCTTTTCAGATGAAGCTCATTTTGATCTTGGCGGGTATGTAAATAAGCAAAATTGTCGCATTTGGGACACAGAAAACCCGCACGCATACATTGAAAAGCCGACGTCACTGTTTGGTGCGGATTTTGGTCCAGAGGCATAATTGGGCCATTTTTTTTTTCGAAAATTAGCAAGGAGTGGCCGTTACAGTCAATGGCGATCGTTATCGGTCCATGTTGAACGAATTTTTGTTCACAAAAATTGAAGAGGAGGATATTGGCAACATTTGATTTCAACAGGACGGCGCTACGTGCCACACAGCCGAAGCTGCACTCGATGTTTTGCGCCCTGTTTTCAAAAAAAAAAGATTATCTGGCGCAGCCCTTATATTATATTCTGAATTCGATGATGTCTCATGAGACACAGTTTTTGTAACATTCTGATAAAGTAGGGTTGTTATTGCGCAATTTATAAAAAAACCCGAGCATTTTTTCCAAACATGAAATTTGTTTGTGATTTTTCATAAAAAATTTATAATCGCAACAAAGAAACACTTATTAAGCCCGGTACGTTCCGTAGGAACGAATTTTAGGTTCTCATACAAACTGTATGTAAAAAAAATTTCGGAAATTCAGGTTGGTAAATCTCATAAAGGAATTTCCATTTGCTGGTACGGAGTTTCAAAACGGTACGGTACGGACAAAAACCTATCTTAGGGATGTTATAAGTATAAGTGGAGACTTTTTTCAGTCAACTGTAACAAAAATTAGTGTTCAAACAATTGTTTGGTCACGGAATTTTTGACTTTAAAGCCCAGTACGGAGTTCTTACGGAATTTCACGTTTGTAAATTTACATTTATTTCTACACGGAAAAATAATTGTGTAGGCTTTTGTGGAGAATTATGTTTGCATACACACAAATTCATTTATTTTTCAATTTAAAACCCACAAAAACACTAAAAATTAATCAAAAATTTATGAAAATTAGAAATGTCAAAAATTCAGTGACTAAAGCACCCCATACACGTTTCAATTCAATTGTGAATTGAGTCTTTCAATTGAATTGATTCTTGGCCACACAATTAATAAACTGAATTGAAAGATTTTCATTCAACTGTCAAATTTATATATTTTTTTCACAATTACAAATTTAAAAATTTAAAACTTCTATTGCATTCATTCACTAATTTTTATATTTTTTTATTTAAAATTCAATGAAATTAAATACAATTTTAAAAATACACAACTTTTTCTCTACAAAATAAAGCTACAAACATAAATGTTGACAACTAATCAAGAGACTCGAGCACACACAGCACAATCGAATTGAAAGATTTACTACTCAACATGAAAAATCAAAATTTTTTGATTTTTCTTCAACCGACTCGACAACTGCCAAACTAATCAATTGATAGAGCCATACACGCTTTGATTTGGACAACAACCGACTCAATTGAAAATTGAACTGAATCGTGTATGGGGCGCTTAAGCAATTGTTTGAACATTAATTTTTGTTTCAATTGACAGAAAAAAGTCTCCACTTATATTTATAACATCCCTAAGATAGGCAATAGGTAGAGTAATATAACTTCGTGCTAACCTAAATAGAAAAATGAAAAAATGGAAATAACAGGGGAAATGAATACCCTGCAGAAAGTGTGAATAGTGAAAATATACTGAGTCGCTTTTGACTTTATCACCAGTACTACTCTACAATTATTCCCCATACAATACTTTATGCCTTAGACATTTAGCATGTGCTTGTCATTGAAATTCTACTAGTAACACTAAAACAATTGACTAGGCAGTGAATTCATAGTTCTTATGGGAACATGGAGACATACCAACCAGACATTTACTGGTACATTTCTATACCTTACGTATATACAAATTTATGTATATTGACAAGTTGTTGCAAAATACACCAGAAATACACCACATCCGTTTTCTCTATTTCTTTTATACTGACAAATAGAAGAGAAATTGTAGACAATGTAACTACTACTAGAATTTTAGTGTTGACATAGAGACACTTCGCCCCAGTCTGACTGCAGGCTAGTGATACTTACATATGTACATATGTATTTACCAAAGGTAAATCAATAATTGTACACAACAATAATTTCTCACATCCGCTTTCATTAGAATTTACGTTAAATAGCTGATGTTAATAACAATCTCTACCCAAGTAGATAGACTAGGGTGCTGATGAAGTGCGTTGCTGCACAGAAAAATATCGGTATTTCCCCCAGCTTAAAAGTCTAATTTAATTTCTTCTTTAGAAACTCACATTAATTAATAAAAATATTTCATGCAATAAAAGAATTGAAATTACTGAACTTAAGCCTGACTAAAAATTATTTCTGAATAAAATTATTTCTGATTAATAGGCAATAAATTTCAAAAATTCCGTGATTTTTCTTTTGAAACTCCGTACTAGCAAATGGAAATTTCTTTATGAAATTTACCAACCTGAATTTCCGTAATTTTTTTACATACAGTTTGGATGAAAACCTGAAATTCCGTATGAACTCCGTACCAGGCTTTAACCACAAAAAAACACAACAGAGTAATATATTATTATTTTTGCATTAATATATATAATTTGCGGTTCAAACTTGCAATTTTTACCGCATTTTTTTATTCATGTAAGAAAAATCGAGAGAAATTTACTAGATTACATTTGAACAAATTAAAAAGTATTTTTTTATTATGCAGCATTTTAATTGAGAGTTGTTATAGTCCCCATTACTATTACTTCATATAATATTTATTAAATATTTATTGCAGTTTACTTTAAGATTTATTTAATTTTTCGCAACAGAAATGGATACGACTTAGGTCACTTTCATAATTACTCTCCCATATATTCAAGAATTGGTGCAACAAAAATTGCAAGTCAAAAAGAGCTTATATGAAAGAGATGGCTAAGTTGCTAACAATAAGGTTTGCTACTCCGTTCTTGCAATGTTGTTGTAAGTTGTCGGGTCTATATGTGACGCGCAAAATAGAAAGGGACCTAAGGGTAAAAACCGGTTTTGTTCAGGAGAGCCATTTTAAAGATTTAAATACGTGTATCTTTGGTGTATTTCAATTTCATAAAACGCGCATATCTCTGGGAGGGAACACTTTTGGGGCATGGGATTGCACTGTGGGCAAAATGGTCGATCTAGCGTCGTTTAATTCAATTTTCAAATTGTTTAATTGCGCCAAAATTGTGTCTCAATCGATTACTAATATACCACTGAACTTACATATCGATTCTTTTTTGATTGCCATGATCTAGTTGCACAGCTGTGAGCTGTCAAACACAAAATATGTTTCAGCCGGTGCATCAATAAGCTTTAACACGTGTTTTCTTTGCATTGCCAAATTTTCTCTAAATTTACATTTGTCTCAATTAAGTGGAAGAAAAGTGGTTTTATTTATAGTTAGAGGTATGTTTTAACTAAAAAAATGTTTGTTTGTGACCTGTGCTTAAGTGTTGTAGAAAAAAATAGAGTTAAAGTTGACTATACCACTAACTGCTTGAAAAAAGCCAAAATAAGACTTCCGTGGACCAGAACTTCTGATATTAGTGAGTATTGGTGCTAGAATATTTTTTTTTTAATTACTATGTTGTCTTGTGATTTTAAAATATCCAAGTCATCTGCTACTTTATGCTACTCTACATGATATTGCATTTTGTAGGAGCAATGTCGGTGCTCAGACGAGAAGTTTATTTACTATGGCGCAACGAGCCTGTGGCTACTAAAAAATTTTGTACCGTTGAGAGTCATATATTTCATAATATAATTAATATCAACCATAGAATCAGCCACAAATTTTAAGAAAACAACACGGAGTGGTTAGACGGACATCTTTTATTAGTTGATCCACTGACTAATCGTGGGAGACCCGAATGTTGCAATAAAACGCAATTAAGTAAAGTTTCCCAAATTGTTAAGGAAACACGTCACAGTGAGCTCGTACTAGGATTAAATACAATGGAGGACTTAATGCATGCGCTTTTGTGTTCATCGGATCCCTTGATTTCAAATTTACGCAAACCACAAGGCAGCTCAAAAAAGAAGGATGTCGATAATGATATTTTACAACTTTTGTTAGAACATTGTGTACCTTGCACTTTAGATTCATCTAGTAGTTCCGAATCGGAATAAAAAACTGTTATTACTATTATAATTAGTATTGTTATTTTTTTTGTGCATTATAATTACATTTTTGTTATGAAAACAACTGAAATATATGAAGACTGAATAAGGTCAAAAATAGTTATTTCAACAGAAAAAAATTTTAAACAAAAAAATAAGTAAATAAATATTAAAAAAAGTTGTTAATATTAAAAGTTTAATATATTTTTAATCCAAAAGAATGTGAAACATTAAATATATTAATTAATTAATTAAATATATTAACTTTATCATGTTCTCCTGAATGAAATAAACAATGTCTAATTTATGAAAAAAATTGCAACTTTCACAGCAAAAAAAAAATTTAAATATATTTAAAAAAAAATTTTATTAATTATTGTAGCTTAATCTATTTTCAACTAAAAAAATATTACACAAACAAAAAAAAAATTCCCTAAGCGCTATTAAATAATCGCCCACTGTGGATCGGTCTCATTCGATGCTGAGATGTTGTCCACATAAAAAGAAGTGAAAATTGATTTTTTTGCCCTTAGGTCCCTTTCTCTATGCGCTGTCACATATGGTGATTTATGATAGCAATCAAACAAGGGTTAATTTTCAAAATAAAATATAAATTAAAGCTTAAATGAAAGTTTAAAAAATTAAAAACTAACATAAAGTATAAACAAAACTTCCGCAAGGAATAGATCAGTAACCCAAAAATTTAAAGATTGAATAGGAGAATGTATAAATGAATAGAAGGCGTACTGCAAGTATTCCAAGTTTGCACTAAAAGCGCAGTTTTTTGCTTGTTTCTTTATTACCTGAAGAAAAATAATTTTATTTATTTCTTAAATTGATTGTTTTTATTTACTTTTAAAAAGTTCCCGGTCTGCTTTTAAAAAATAATATATGAAATACCTTCTTGTTTTTGCTTAAAGTTCATGAGTTTTGCCATTTTTTAGCCATTTTTTCTGCATTTAGCCATTATTGGTGAAGGAATTCTGTTTACTTTAAATTGTACCTGCATTTATAAGTCAATACACATTTGAGAATATTTGCGTACATAAACACACAGAAATAGCACTTCAAATATATTTTAAATTGTTAAAAAAATTTTTTTAACTTATAGTTTTGTCTGTTCATAGTACAAGAACTCATTTAAAAGTAGTTCAAAAACATTTAAATTTCAACCAATTTCACTTCAAATATTTTTAACGGTAGGGCTACCGACCGACCTTATATAAGCTTTAATTGCTTGGTTAAAATGTCTTATTTGTTCATAAAAAATAAAGATTTTGAACTTTTTACGCAGCTCAATCGATATTTTAAATACATCTTAATAACTCTACGTTTCAAAATAACATACCACAACTCTGCAATATTATTTATAAGATCAGATGGACATCCAATAATATTTCCCCTTTTAGCTCGGTTTTTAAAGGCGAAAAAATTTCCTTAAAAAGTAGGACTTTCCCTGGGCTAATTTCTTTTCGAGGACAGAGATTCCAAAAAGAGGACAGTGTCTTGGAAAAAGAGGGTGGCTAACAACCCTAGATAAAGAAGCGTTGAGTAAAAACCCGTCAGATTTAAAAGTCGATACTAATTTTTTTTATCGTGTTGTGTATGTAAGAATATCTAATATCTAAATATCCAACATTAAAACAAATCTGATGCATAACTGTCACACATAGCAATATTTTTAATTTCACAAAATTGGGACAAAACTTAAAAAGGTTTTAACTTTGTAATGGTAAGAGCAAATTCAATATTTTTCTAAATAACTCAGAATTTATCAACCTTTTAAATTGAATCATTAGTTTTTATTAACTTTAACAGAAATCTTAAAAGTTACAAAGCATTATTTTTAAAATGTATGCTAAATTTACAAAAAAAATTCATAAGGGTACCCAAATGAGCAAATAAATAATTTGTGCACAGAGAAGTAAATTTTGAACAGTTTTCTTTCAAAAATTGACTTAGTAAAAAAACAAATCGTACAAATGGGCGGCGTAATGAACAAAATTAAAAAAGGTCCACAGAGAAAACAGTGCCGAATAAATACCTCATAAAATAGAACAAAATTAATAAGAAATCTCTATGGTTTTTTTTCAATAAGGAAATCTTATTAATTTCATACAGAAAACCTTTTTAAAAAAATCAAGAAGAAATCGTGTAGTTTTTATGAGGTTATCTTATTGATTTTTTCAATAAGGTTTTCTTCTTGATTTTATTAGGCTATCTTATTGATTTTTTCAATAAGGGTTTCTTCTTGATTTTATTAGGCTATCTTATTGATTTTTTCAAAAATAAAACACAATACTTATTGATTTTATTTTAAAATTTTATTTATTTTCATTGACATACTATGTATTTACTTAGGAATACACACAATATAGTAATAATAAGTAAGTTTTGTTAGCAGTATCTTTTTGAATTTTTTAATTACATATTTGCTTATAAATATTGGGTAGTGTGAATAAAAAAAGCATTTGCTTTTTACTTAGAAATTTGTTGGAAACAAACAAAAAGTACATATACATTTAAGACTTTACAACAAATTTTAAAGTAAATTGCAAATGCCTTTTTTGTATTCACATTACCCATTTATACGTACTTAGGGCCATTATTACAACTTGTCGTTAGTTAAAGGCATGATTTTATCAGATATATAAATGGCTTTGCATTATAAAACCTTCATTTAATATTTTTTTGTCCATTAAGTATTATTATTATTATTAATGACATCAATAAAAAAATTAAAATTGTAGCAATGCAAAGCTATTTATCGGGCAGACAAAATCAGACAAGTAGTAATAACGGCCCTTAATATATTATAATTTTCATATATTTAAAAATTTCATATAATTAATCAACACACTGGTCACCCAACCTGTATTGAAAATCTCCACTCCAAGGCTCTTGTATTTCCAGAGATTATTCCTTACCAAAAAAAAAACATACTACGATTATATATGTACATAAATATAATAATAATATAGATATAGGTACCCACTATTTATAATTAGTTTTATTTTAATTTAGTTTATATTTTATGTTAGTGGAAAAATATTCAATTGTTCTTTCGACTTGTTCACTTCGCACTGGTTCACTTTCAACTAAAAGTTTAATTTTAATACATATGTACATATGTATGTATGTAAAGTTAAGAAGTAAAGTTATGAGCGGCAACACATATACAAAAATACATAAATACCCAGTTAGCCACGTCTTTAAAAAATCTTCGACGACGGGTACAAGACAATGGTAAGTCGTACAAGACATATTGAAGACAGTGCCATACAAATCGTCGACGAATTTTTCATACAAATGGAGGCGAGGTTACACAAGACGAGATGAGCGACAATGTCGCTCAGATTGTCGTCAACACGGCTTTATTGAAGACAAAACGGGGGACATTGTCGTTCAGATTGTCCTCAAAAAAGTTTAATTGATGACAAAACATGTGACATTGTCGACGATTTCCTTTAAATTGTGACATGTCGTACATTAATCGTAGAAGACAATGGGTAATATGAATAAAAAAAAATATTTGCCTTCTACTCAAAATTTTTTTTGAAAACCCCAAATATGTGTATGTTTTTTGTATTTTTAAACAAATTTTTAAGTAAAAAGCAAATACTTTTTTTTATTCATACTACCCAATGTCGTCTGCGACGATTTGGCTAACTGGGTATGAATATTGAAGTCTCTGCAGCAGAGATATTGCATTCTTTAACAAACCAGGCCAAGTTCCGGCCAATGCACGCAGTGTGTATATTTACAGGAAGACATTCGGGCTGTTTTTACCCCCCTCTTAACTTTGTTCCCCGCGACCGTGAAATTATGAAATTTAAATCAAAATTAGAATAAATTCATGTAACCTCATATGCAAAGTTTGAAAGTTTTACAATGAAAGGTTCCGGAGATATAGAGGTGCAAAAAGTGCATATTTTAAGACATACTCACTGACTCACTGACCTACTGACTCACTCATCAATATTGTGAAGCACTTCCGCTATAGCTAGAGATCTGAAATTTGGTACATAAGTAGATCTAGGTGAACAATGAACTAGAAAAATCTGAAAATTTTAACCAAGGGGGCGGGGCTACGCCCATACAAATTAAAATTTGTGCTAGTGAGCTGAAATTTGTTACATAGCTAAGTCTAAGTGGGCAATAAACTAAAAAAAATTTTAATCCGAAAATTTTGGGCAGGAGGGCGGGGCTACGTCCATAAGAGCTAGAATTAAAAAAGCAAATCTAAGGCGCATAATGGAAGCTATTTTATTGAAATTCGGCATACATACTGCGATAGGGAAAGCCTAAAAATTTTTATTAAAAAAAGGGGCGTTGACACGCCCATACAATTTCAACCTCTTTTTCCTGTACTACGGCTCAGCATGTTTAGATATACTATTTCTGTGTGTATTATTATCCGTTTGCAACGAAACTTGACACAAATAATAAGCACTGGCCGAAAAAATTCTTGGGTTTGGAAAAGTGGGCATGGTTACGCCCATATAAATTAAAAATTATAAGTTGCGCTAAGGAGCTGAAATTTGGTACACGATTAGGTATAGGTGAGAAAACAACAAAAAAAACTGAAAACCCAGAAAGTTTAGTCAGAGGGGCGGGGCTGCGCCCATTAAAATTAAAAATTAAAAGTTGCGCTTATGAGCTGAAATTTGATACACAAGTAGGTCTAGGTGAGAAACCAAATAGAAAAATCTGAAAAACCAAAAAATTTTACCAGAATGGGCGGGGTCACGCTACTATTGTTTGAACCTGAAAACTTACAGCCTTATTTGTAAAACTTATTAAAGCTTTTTAAGAAAATTTTCTTATAACAATTTGTCATAAAACCCCTTTATAAAGTCTTAAAAAGTTGTATAAATAAGGCTGTTAATATACAGCTTTCAACTTAAGCCATTTTAGTGAAACCTTGCACATACGTTACACGTGTACCATACTTAAAACTATCATCTAAAAAAGTGGGCGTGATCGCTCCCATAAAGTTTTAGCCTTGTGTTTAATCTACTTCGGTCTAGCATATTTTAGAAGAAAATTAGCATGAATTATAAGCGCTACTCACAGCAATATAGTGAGTTTAAAATAGGGGGAGGGATAATGCTCATAAAATTATAAGGTATAGTTCACGCTAGATAGCTTAAATTTTATACGCAAGCAAGTGTAGATGAGTAAGCTAATGGAACAATTTTAAAACCAAGAAGTTTTATCCGCTAAAACTCTAATTCGCACTAGAGAGCTAAAATTTGGTACACAAATTAATCCAGATCAGAGATCACTAAGAAAAATCTAAGAAACCAGAAGTTTAAATCAGGGGTTGGGGACAAGCACCTTAAACTCAAAATTAAATTAAATTTTATTGAAACTTTTCATACAGATTGCACTTATCCAAAGTAAAAATTTCATGTAATGAAAAGTGGCCGTGACTTCTCCCATAAATTTGAGCTTTTTCTTTCATGTACTTGGGCTTAGCAGTTTTTAGTCTATTACTCATGTATTTCTCAATAGCTTTTTCCCACAAAACTTTACATGAATCATAATCACTAACAGATATAAAAGTCGGCGGGCCAGGCCTATAAAAGTTTTACGTAATATTGTACTGTAGAAAGCTGAAATTTTGAAGACAAATAGTCCCAATTGATTTACTTAATCGGATAATCCAAAAATAAAAGCACCAGCTACCCTATTGAAACTTTGCATGCACATTGGGCATGTCCTTTTGATTTATGTACTTCGGCTAAATATATTGAGAAAATAGGCGGGATCACGTCCACTAAAATGTTTGCTGTATTTAACATATTTCTTTCCAGAGGACTCTTACCAAATTGCGTACACACTAGCGATCCGTTGTAATGAGACAATGGTGCATTTTTAATGTGTACAATCCAACACCCATCAAGCTCTAACCCATTATTTTATGTAACTATGCCATTTTCAACTGGTATAGTGACCATGAAAAGAAATAAAACACACTAGAAATTTTAAGTTTAAAAAGTGTTATTAGAGAAAATTTTTCAAAAAGTAATCAGATCCTCACAAAAACATCAGTGTGAAAAAATGCCAAGTTCTTATCAAAAATTTCGGCCAGCAAAAGCAGTGAGATATAAATTTTGACCAAGTTCTTGTTTGCCACAATACTTAACACTGAAATATGCTATGCATTATATAAATTTGTAATCGTAAGGGTGTCAAATAATTTCTAGATAATCTGCTAACTTGGCAATATTTTTACCTATATAAATATACAGTATTCTCTCCTTTTAGGTTTCGTTTTAGCATATTAATTAATTAAGATTGCCCTTCCACTCTTTGACCGTTTTAGTCTTCTCTTTTCTAGAAATTACATTCATAAGTATTCATTCATGTGCATATTATTTATAGCAAGTTGACAATATACATATATGTCGTTTCCTAAAATCCAAAAGGCCGTAAGTACAGATTTTACTTTTTTACAGGAGAAGCAAAAAACCCTATTTAAATTAAAGCTATTTATTTGTTACATGCCAAATTGAATAATGAATAAAATCGGTATTTTTTAAAATATGTATGCGTATGCCTAAAATTTTAAATTTATTTTGATTAATCACGCCATAATCAATAAAAATTATATTTTGATTTTTTGGTTATTACAGCCTTTCGCATTTTATGTGACGATGTACATGTACATATGTATGTATTTATTAAATGTGTACATTAGGTTGTCTTTAAATAAGAAAATGTGAAAATTTTGTGATAATTTCCTGTATGTAATAAAATAGATGTATGTATGTATGTATGTATGTATGTATTTACATGTATATTTATGTATTTATATACTATGTAGGTGAACATACATTTCGAACACTCTTTGAGCATTTTCTTTCATATTTTTGGATAATAGTTGTCTCTATTGTCAGACATTATATAAAAAAATTTCAAAAGCAGGCTGGTGACTGCAAGCGAAATTCTTAAACTACGGCATTTAAATCACATCCTCACATTACATACCATATCTTATATTTAACAAACAATCGAAATTATTGTAAATACATACTAGATTTGTGTCCAACAGCTGCTTTGCTCTTAAATGAACCGTTGAAAACAAGTCAAAAAGTCACTGTAAATTAAATATTTAATATATTTATTTGAATATTAATATATTTTTTATCACAAATTTTTTGCAATAATACTAAACTTTAATTCTAACAGATTAAATGTCTCTAACTGGGGCTATCAGCCTAAAAGTGGTATAACGCCAACTATTTAGTTATTTAACTGTTCTATTTAATTATTTACGGTGGCTTACTCTTCTTTTGTATTGTTAGTCGTTAATGTATGTAAATAATGTAATATCAAAAAATGTGGGTTACACTACTTTTGCGCTAGTGGCCCCAACTAATATGATACTTGAAACAATAACTCAATTATTGCTACAGATAAACTTCGTATACAAACATACTTCTATATATTTGACACTCAGTAAATTTTGCAGAGAGTTGCAGCTATTGTAATGACTCGATATTGTAGACATAAAAGTGGGCAGCGCCACGCCAATCATGGGCATGGTCCTGTCAACTGTCACAACTGTCACAAGGTATGTACAAGAATTCGGAAGGATCGGTTGTGAAAAGCTTAGTAAAATATTGTGTTAAATTTCAATGGGTGTGACTTAGCCCACTGTTTTAAATGTAAGATTTTTTCATTACAATAACTTAAGGTGATTGCTAAGTTTTGTAGGCATCGTTTTTGAGAAGTAAATGAAATAAGATGTTGACGTTTGATGCGCGTGGCTCTGTAATCTGTAACTTTTGAACGGATGAGTATTTTTGAAAGATTTGTTTTTTCGTTGAATAGGAGGAACTTTAAGCTTTAATTTGTATTTTCAATCAAACAAATGTTATGTACGGTTAAAAATTAATTTTGAATTTTTTTTTGAATTGTTGTACGTTCTCATTAGTTTTAATTGTACAGAGTGTCTGGTGGCAAATTTATATTTTTAAATACAATTATTTCAAAAAGCAATAATCGGTGCGGAGGGAGGGTGGCGTCATTGGAATTATCAATTGAGCGGATTTGTTAGTTACAATGTCGCAGTGGTCGAGTGAGCATCGCGCGTTCGCTGTGAATACGTTTTTTAAGAGTAATGATTCTTACGTAATTGCTCGTCGACAATTTTGTTCAAAATTCGGTATTTGGCCAATACGTGATGGATCGAGTGCAAATTTAATTCGTTCGTGGGTGCAGAGATTCCGCGCAGCTGCTTGGGCTATGAATGTCCCATGGCCAGGGTCCAGTCGATATTCAAGGACCCCCGAAAACATTGAATTGGTTGAAAGCAGTTTGCGTGAAAATCGGTACTTTCAATACGGGAAAGAGCAGCCTCACTGGGACTTGCAAGAGCGATTATTCATGCAATTTTCAAAAAGGATATGAAGTTCCATCCTTTTAAAATTCAAATCCTTCAAGAACTGAAAGAAAGTGACTTTAATTTACGAAAACAAATATTTGTGAAACGATGTTGGAGGGTTTTCGCACTGTACATCCCATTTTTTGAAGTAACGAGATCAATTCCCCTTACACGGCCATGTCAATAAGCAAAACTGCCATGACTGGTCCTCAAGAACCCGCAACACTATATTGAGACATCAAGAACCATTGCATTGCCCCAGGGTAACTGTTTGGCGTGTCTTATCCACGCGTGAGATAATTGGACCAGTTTTTTCTTCGAAAGTTCTCGAGGTCGGGCGATGAATGTCAACGGTCAAAGTTATCGAGGCATGATTATGGAATTCTTTTTGTCAAACCTGCAAGCTCATCCATCATACTGTTCACACACGTGGTTTCAATGGGGTGGGGCAACTGCACACACAGCTTCGATGAATTTGCTTCGGAAAAATTTCCCCCAAAATCTGATCTGTCACTTTCGGGACATCCCATGGCCGCCGAGGTTGCGCGATCTAACTCGTCAGGAATTTTTTACAGGGCTACTTCATACTCTTTTAAAAATTAAATTCGCATTTCCATTCTATCGTTCAATGTCCTTAACTGTGAGATTACACGAGACATAAGTTTGGAAATTTTTGTGTTGGCAATTGTCAAAATCTGTTGCTAACACAAAAAATGACTGTGTAATCCGTAAATGTTAGTGTTCGAACACATGCTTGAAAACAATTGCTCAAACATAAGTCTGAGCAATTATGTTAGGACACAAGCTGTCAAATTTACCTTTTTCGTAGAAAATAATGGCGGGTAACTAGAAATAATAAGTTTATTACAAAAAAAATCAAGCAGAAGCACAAAATATATGGTGTGTTGCAGAATTATGAAAAAATCAAAACGTAAAACACGCACTTTGTATGCATACGACAATCTAAATTTTGAGTTTTAACATTATGTGTCTAGCCACCCCTTAAAATAAGTTTGAACACAAACTTTTCTGTGACGTCATTCTGCACGTTATATCTTATGTTCAGAAATAAAAATAGCTCGTCTATTCGTACTGTTATAAAACGTTGTGTCAATTATGACGTTTTTTATTTCAGTTTGAAAATATAATGTGTAGTTTCTACAATGCAAGCAAGTGACTTGTCAAGAAAAAACACATGAAAGGCACTCAAATTTTTGAGTGATTCCTATACAAATTTTCTAGACAAGTCGCTTGCTTGCATTGTGGAAACTACACATTAATCTTCTACAAGACACCCCGTATTAACAACTAACTTTTGTTAATAGATTTTTATATTAGAGGTTTTTTCACTTTCGAAATTTAAAATTTAGCCCCAAACACTAGCGGATAAAACGTGCTGAAATCACGATTTTACCCTTGAAATCAAATCATTTCAATCTCAATAGTCTGTTATATGCGAAAATTCTTGATTTAAGATTAAAATCTTAATTTTTTTTAAGATCTTTGTAGTTATGTTCATGCTAAGTGAAAACGTCTAAAATAAATTTTTAGTTATGAGCATAATGGATGAAATGCCTATTGACTAAAACTATTTTTAAAGATTTTTCTAATTGTAGACTAAATCTCAGCTTTGACAAAAATGTCTTACAATATTGACGGATAATGGTCAGGCTCTCACCCAAATGCTTTTCATAGCTGTGCTATCTATTGCGCGATGCAGGAGTTAGGACGTGATTTACGTAACAAAAATAATCGACACTATTGCAGTTATAAAATAGATTTTCTTTTGATTTCTTTGTACTTAAAGGTAGAGTACGAAAATAAACGAAACCAATTGCTGGATTTTGTTTTGTTTCGTTGTTTAAAGTGAGTGAAACAAAAACAAAACAAAACAAAACCAATAAGAATGATTGCCCAATGTGTTTTTGTTTTGTTTTTGCACGTGAGCACAAACCAGAAAACACAGCCGACAGACTGTAATCCGGCTAACAGCCGCCACCGGGCACAAACAATACATTTATTTAATCGTACTCCGCTAGAAAATAAAATAATGGGAAACGAATGGAAACGCTTTGAAACATTTGCAGAGAATTTGACATCATCATACAATATAATTTTATTGCATTGTTATTTCACACATTTTTTTTTTTTTTAATGCATGTATTTATTTATTGTATCTTCATATATGAACTAACAATAAGTATTCAAATCTTAAATCTATAAAAAAAATTACTAGGCCCGACCAGTGTCGGACATAAACTTAGTGGTAGTTATAAATAATACATTAGTAGTGATAATCAAAAAAAAAGGGGGGGGAAAGTATTTTCAAGTAGTCCCATCTGGAGTGTTAGGTATAAGAGCTCGTGTGTCCCTCTTTTTTAAGCGGACGTGTCCAGTAAAGTTCAAAATATTACGAGCAAGCGGATTAGGATGGGACTCGAGTTTTGTTAGATATTTGCCTGCGTATTTTGCAATTTCTTCAGTCACTAGTGGCATATTTAAATCACGATGTATATTTGAATTTTGGATACCATGGAGCCGATGTTATTAACCGTAAAATTTTGTTTTGCCTTCGTTGGATTCTCTCGACATTGGTCGAACCGGGTGTCCTAAGACACCTATCTTCTTCTTCTTCTTCTTTTTTTGTGATAGATAATCAAATTTTAAGTAACTTTGCATTGATTTGTATTTTCATGGTAAGTGCATATTTTTATATAATTTTTTCAATAATATTTTTGCAGTTTTAAAAATTACAAAAGAGTTGAAACAAAATTTATAATTAAATTATAGTTGAAATTGAGTTAATTTTTTCAAATGAAGACTATATTATTTAAGTGAAACTATTATGACATTATTGCAAGGATTTAAAACGTTTAGTAAACAAATGAATTCCGCTGTAGAAAGTATTAAAAAATTAACACTGTAAGATAGGTCAAAAAGCAAAAGAACTAAGAAAATAGTTAAATAATACAAACAAGTTTCCGAGATACTGGAAAAGCGAACTTTCACCGATCGAAATATCGTCATTGAGGTACTAACTCTTAACTTCAGTACAAAGCATCACAGAAGAGTTAGTTTTATTTTTGAAATAATAAAAAAAAATTATTTGCAACCATCTTCGCAATTCTTATAGAACATTTACAGGGAAAACGAGATAAATAGAAAAATACTCTTATCTTCCGTCTCGTGTCAACTCTGCATACTTTGTGTCATTAACACCAAAGACGCTGCAACAGGGCATTATTAAAATAAATTCATTAAAATGCGACTTTTAATCGCGCACGAAGGGTTCTACACGGACACTAGATATGTAATACTGTACGAACTTTAGCCTATATAATATATAGTTTTGGCATTTTTTGTTTGTTTTTGGGATTATTTCGGTTTTGAGGGGTTTCTTTAGTTTGGCGATTTTTTAGGTTTGACATATTTTCGCTTTTGGCGTTTTTCGGTTTTTGCGATTTTTATTAGTTTTTTTCATTTTGGCGTTTTTTTAATTTTGGCGATATTTTTTATTTCGGCGATTTTTCCGCCTTTTGACGATTTACTTTAGTGTTAGAATTTTTTTTTTAATTTGGCGCTTTTTTCAATTTGGCGATTTTTGGTTTTGGTTTTTATTGGTTTGGCGATAGCGGCTAAAATTCTACATACTCTGTCTAAATTTCATTTCCGTATCTCTTACGGTTCACGAGAAAAAGACCTGTGAAGGACACCTTTGGTGTACGGAACCCTTAGTCGTAAAAGTATGAGGCTTTCTTCTATCCCTACTTCTCTATCACTATCCCTTCCTAATAGTAGTAGGCATTCATTGCCTGAGTGTGACTTCTCGTAAAGAAAAAAAAACAAGAAATATTTGCTACTATAGCAGCTGCCATATAGGCCACCACAAGAGTTTCAACAAACAATTTACCTGGAAAAAATTATGCATAAATATTTGAATTTGTTTTCCTATAATATTCAAATCACAACTAAACTAAACCTCGCGGACTTGCCAATCAGCTAGGAGTTTCATTAGATGATTCTACGAATGGTGAAAGCAGATGGAACCATGCTAAACCATGTCTTAAGTGTCAGCTGACGTCCATTTCGATCTGAACGGAAAAGTCAATGAGCCAAATTGTCGAATGTGAAATGGTTCTAATACACAAATTTTTCAAGACAGAAAACTACTCTAGACACGGTGTAGTGTGCAGTTTCATTAACTGCATTGCCGGTCCATACATTTTAGAAAAAGATGATCGCACAGTAACGGTCACTCGGGTTTTTTTATTAAAAATTTTTTTCTTCCTTGAGCTGCACCGAAAGAAAATTCTCTCAGTTCTAAGCAGTTTCAACAAAATGGGGAAAGTTGATACACATACAGCGGAAATTTCCAAATAAAATTACTTCATAGGCTCAACATTTCGGTGGCTTCCCTGGTCTCCAGATCTAGCTGCAGCAAATTTTAAAAGCAAAACAATCAAATTTAAATTATGTAAATCATTCGACTCAATCGATAATTAAAGAGATTCCGACATTAACTCTGCAAGCAGTCATGAACAAATGTGCGTTTAGGTGCCATAAATGTGTCTCAGCGTACATCCAATTTTGAGTATGTTCCAAACCATTAAAAATATTTATGAAAATATACAGATATCTCAGAAATTGAAAAAAGGAGCGAAAAATATTATCAAATTTTTTCAAATGTTCAAAGATGCCTTAAAGAAATTTTATATTAAAAATATTCAGTAAACTTGTACAACAGATCGACTTGAGATGTTCTGTTAAAAATCCATAGATAAACATGTTTGTTAAAATTACAAATGGAATGACAAACTCATATTCTTATTTCCTTTTCACCTGTCACTTAAATAAATGCTTTGTAATAATTTATGGAAGACAGGTCATTTATATAAGGCTTCTTCTCCCCCTTAAATTTTTCCAGGTAATATGAACGACGATTTTGGATTTTATAAAATTTTCTAAAATTATAGTTTGTTTCTCTTTTGTTGATGTATAAACTATAGCCTATCGTATGATAAACTAAATATAAACAGAATTATTCTCACTTTTCGTCGCCAAATTAACCTTCTCATAATTTTTGATGTTTGTTGTTATTTTAATGTCAAGAACTATAGGGTATCTTTTCTTAAGGAGGAGAATGTTAATTGAATTTATTTGAAACACAATTTTATGGTAGCAATATATGAATACAATTATCAATACAATAAAGTAGTCAAAAATTATGATTTGCTAATCCTCTGGCTAATGTTAGCATTAGCAAATGAGGGTCTACAATGTTTTATGGCGCTCTTAACCAAAAATTTGCTTCATCGTCGGAGAAAACTTTTATTTTTTTGAATTTAAAAATGTTTTGAAACATTTTCAAATAACTTGAATATGGAAATGTTGATCATTTAATAGTTCTGTTCATTCACTAAAGGCTCAGTTAGCCGACTGTAATGTAATGTAACTGTAACGTAGAAAACAGCTGATCGATATTTTTATATGAAAAGTAGGTTACGTTACATTACATCTCTATAACCATTTTCATTACTTTTCACACAACAATATCGATCAGCTGTTTCCTACTGTTGCAGTTACTTTACATTACAGTCGGCTTAAAAAATTTAAACGATTTTGTAAAAAGTTTGCGTTTGGAGATATCATCAAAAGAGAGAAAAAAATGAGAGATAAAAAAGTTCTTATAAATTATTGCTGGTAAAATTTTTACTTGCAAGAATTATCGAAACAGCTGTTCTGTGTTTTGTTGTAAATTAATTATTTGAAAAATATCTGACAAAGGAAAACTGAAAAATGTGCATTTCTTTATGAAAAAAAACATATATACATATGAAAAATAGCATATTTTCTTACGGCCTGGCCCACGATGTCGACAAGAAACTATCTATCGCTTACTTATATTGAAAACAAAAACAAATATTCTTATTTTGTTTTTGTTTTCAATATGACTAAGCGACAGATAATTTCTTGTCGACATCGTGGGCCAGGCCGTTAATTTATTGTTTTTCCTTAATTACCCTACGTCTACACCTGATATATTTTTATCATGACAATTGTCAAATTCCATATAGAGCTAACATAAAAAAATATTTTTCAATATAAAGTTTGACTTTTGTTAAGATAAAAAATATATCAGATGTAGACGTTAACTAAACGACTCCAAGAGTTGGTTGCATCTGAAAAAACTGCATCACTTGAAAATTATCTGGAAGGTCTTGATGTCACACCAGCATCTAATTACTCTTTGTGGCGCGCTGCTAGAAAGCTTAAAACACCCATTGAGTATAAGCCACCTCTACGCACATCTACCGGAAGTTGGGCAAGAAGCGATACTGAAAAAGGTAAAATATTTGCTGAGCACTTAAAATGCGTTTTTACACCAAACATATGTACTGGTGTTGCTGATTTGCCGAATGTAGTCGCTCCACCCCTTCAACACATAAAGTTTAAGACGCGTGATTTACAAAAATTAATTGCCGAACTCAACCCGAAGAAAGCTCCAGGTATTGATGGAATTAGTAACCAGATGCTGATGAACTTGCCTCGTATTGCAATGAGAATCCTGTTGTTCATTTTTAATGCCATTTTACGACTGGAGTATTATCCACACAGCTGGAAGCTTGCCAAGGTTAAAATGATTCCAAAGCCGGGCAAAGATCTAACCAAGGCTGAGTCATATTGGCCAATAAGTCTACTATCAACTATGTCAAAGCTTTTCGAAAAACTGCTCAAAACAAAATTGTCCCCAATTCTAATTAGTAGTGGGTGCATACCAGACCATTAATTTGGTTTTAGAAGTCAGCATAGCACCATTGAACAAACTCACAGATTGGTTCAATTTATAAGAAGAAATTTTGAAGAAAAAAAAAAGTTTGGTTCTGCACTGTTCATTGACATTTCCCAGGCATTTGATAAAGTGTGGCATGATGTCCTAATTTTAAAATTAAACACTTACCAATAAACATTTTAAATATTTTGGAAAGTTACATTATTTCCCGTAAGTTCACTGTTCTGGAAGGAGACTTTACGAGTAGGCCTGAAACTATTTCATCCGGTGTGCCACAGGGGAGTATACTGGGACCAGTTTTATATTTGATTTATACTTGTGATATGCCTGTGAGCAGTAGTATCCATACTTCCACATTTGCCGACGATACAGCCTGCCTTAGTATGCACGAAAACCCTGATGAGGCATCCCGCAAACTCCAGGAACACATTAGCCAGATGGAGCTTTGGTTAAACTTATGGAGAATCAAGGTGAATGAACAAAAGTGTGTTCAAGTAACATTTACCTTACGAAGAGATACTTGTTCCCCCATGCGGACTAACAATCAAGTTGTTTCTCAACAGTCACATGTGAAATATCTTGGTATACACCTTGATCGACGACTTACATGGAAACATCACATTGATTCTAAGCTATCACAAATGAAACTTAAATTAACTCAGGTACATTGGCTGATTTGTAGAAATTCAACACTTAGCCTAGACTGTAAACTTTTACGGCCATATGTATAATCAAAAATTGGCATGAAGTTAGCATAAGTGACAAAATTGAACTAAGTATTGACGAGTTCCGCTATACAATTTGACATTAAAAATCCCCGCATAATGTAGTTTTAACACAGGATTACATTCTAGCATGATTTTTAATGTAAAATTATATGGCAAAATACGTTAAGATCATGTTAAATTTTGCGACTTATGCTAACTTCATGCCAATTTTTGATTATACATATTGTTACGTTTAAATTTTATTAAACGTGTGAGTTCTTCTGATTGCTCAAAAATAAAAATAAATAATACACAATTTTTATTTGCTACTGTTTTTCCTTTTATTCTTAACGAAGCAAATTACAACTTGTCTTTTCTTAACTACTTCTTATCGTTATTATCCACTTTCAACGAGGTCTTAACTTGACTACTTTCTGATTAGTACTGCTCTGTTCTCGCACATGCTGCCACTTTTTATAGTACAGGAACCGGTTCTCGAATGTTCGCCTGATAAGTGCATGATGCCATCTGTATTGTCATTTACTATTGGTAGCCAGATGTTCAAACAGTCCTCTAGCACAATCGGGAAAATTCATGTTGCTGCTTCTAGGCGTTTGTAGATAATTCGATTGGTCGTTATTTTTGAATTTAAAAGTAACGACTCTTATGTTGGCAATGCGGTTTGTACTGGTAGTACAGTGCTCGCACTTTTATTTGCATGTGTGTGTGTCTGTAGCTATGTATACAATTATTGTTGTTGCTATAGTATTTGTACGTAAATATGTGTGTACGTTTAGTGCTTAAGTTAAATACTTCCAGATAGTTCTTTGCTTTAACCCTGTAGGAATATTTTTACGTAACACTGCCGCCCACTTAAGCCTATTCATCCCGAATAGGCACATTATCCGGCTTTCCATAGTTTGCGAGTGGTTCTAAATGTACAACTTTCATTTTTGACCTTGGGCTATTGTGTTTTTGTATTCTGTAGACGACATCGTTTAACCTTTTTACCACCGTATATGGTCCCTCTCAGTGAGTCTGTAGTTTTGGAGACAATACTATTTTCCGCTGTGGGTTGAAAAGTAGAACCAATTGACCTTCATTAAAGCCTTTAGAATTTGCAGCACAGTCATATCTAACTTTCATCTTATTACTGACCATTTTAATTCGGCTACGGATAAATTCATGTAGCTCATTTAAATTTTCTTGCCCTTGGAAAGGGCCAGTATCTGCTTCATTTGTTAGTGTAGGCTTGACGCCGAACTCTAAATCTCCAGGCAACTTTAACTCAGCTCCAAAAATAATTTTTGCAGGTGTTCGCGATGTTGTGTCATGCACAGCTGACCTGTATGCTAATAGAAACTCCGGAATGTGTTCGTCCCAGTCCTTTTGATGCGTGCTCACCACTTTTCGCAAATATTCTTCTATTGTACGGTTGAACCTCTCTACCATGCCATCAGACTGTGGGTGAAGTGGTGTGGTTCTGGTTTTCTTTATCCCATATCGCTCGCACATGTCTTTAAATATGGCAGACTCAAAATTTCTACCTTGGTCAGAGTGCAGTTCAATAGGAACTCCATAGCGACATACCCAGTTGTTTACAAACGCGTCCACAACCGTTCTGGCTTCCTGGTTAGGTATGGCATAAACTTCTGGCCATTTGCTGAAATAGTCCATCACTACAAGAATATAACGATTCCCAGCGTTGCTGACCGGAAAAGGTCCTGCTACATCCATTGCTATCCTCTCAAAGCAGCAGACCCCGACTTCGTTTTGCTGGACCTTTAGCCTTCATACACTGTGTGCAATTCGCTATCCATTCGGCTACGGCTTGTTGACATCCAATCCAATAAAAACGCTGTTTTAACTTTTCGAGCGTTTTTGTTACGCCCAGGTGACCACCGCTGGGTCCATTATGGAACTCCTTCAACACCTCGCTCCTCTTGGATGTTGGGACCACGATCAGATTGGAAAACGTCTACACTTTCCCAGACACGATGCAAACAACCATTTATAAAATTCAGGCTGTCCCACTGGGCCCAATACGATTTTACCAGTGGACTTTCAGCTGATATCTCATTACGGGTGGGTCTTCTATCCTCCTCTTTAGCTGCTATAGTTTTTCCCAGTGCTGGATCTGCCCTTTGCGCCTCTGACCAGTCTTCTTCCGTACCAATTTTTGTAAGCCTGACATCAATGATACATTCTTTCGCCTCGACTTTTGAACAATGTCTGCACTCTAAGCTACAGGGCCGTCGTGACAGAGCATCAGCATTATTATGCCTTGCACCCTTTCTGTGCTCAATGCTGAAGTTGTAGCTCTGAAGACGTTCAATCCAGCGTGCTAGCTGCCCTTCAGGATTTTTAAACTGCAGTAGCCACCTGAGCGCAGAATGGTCAGTTCTTAAAGTAAAGTGTTGGCCATACAAGTAATTATGAAAATGCTTAATGCACTCCAACACTGCCAGAAGCTCCCGTCGTGTCACACAGTAGTTCCTCTCAGGTTTCGAAAGTATTCGGCTGTAATAGCCCACTACTTTTTCTGTTCCATTAATCACCTGTGATAAGACACCTCCTATTCCATATCCACTTGCATCGCTATCTAGCACAAATTTTTCCCCAGCAACTGGATATGATAAGACTGGTGATGTGCACAATAAATCTTTTAGTGTCTGGAAAGCATTCTCCTGCAATTCACCCCAATCGTATGGTTGCGACTTCTTTGTTAGCTCATGCAAGCTTGCAGCTACGCTGGCAAAATTTGGCACAAAGCGTCTGTAGTATGTGCAAAGGCCCAAAAAGCTGCGCAATTCGTGAAGATTTCTTGGACGAGGCCAGTCCTTTACTGCTCGTATCTTATCTTCATCTGTTGAAATACCATCTGCTGTAACTTTATGGCCCAGATACTTCACCTCTTTCTGGAATAGTGCACACTTTTTGGTGCTGAGTTTGAGACCAGCCGATGATATGCGCTGAAAGACTTCAGTCAGATTTTTAACGTGTTCATCAAAAGTCTTCCCCATTACAATTATGTCATCAAGATACACCAAGCATGTTTTCCAGTGCAGTCCTTTTAACATTTGCTCTATGAGCCGCTCAAAAGTAGCCGGAGCATTGCAGAGCTCAAATGGCATAACATTAAACTGCCATAGACCGTCGCATGCGCTGAAAACAGTTTTCTCCTTATCTTTCTCTGCAATCTCTACCTGCCAATAGCCGCTTTGTAGATCCAAAGTGGAGAACCATTTCGTTCCAGCAAGCGTGTCTAAGGTGTCGTCAATTCTTGGTAGCGGGTAACTGTCCTTTTTGGTCACGTCGTTAAGTTTCGTATAATCGACGCAAAATCGAGTACTGCCGTCCTTTTTCTTTACTAACACTACCGGTGAGCTCCAGGGACTTGAAGATGGTTCGATTACACCACACCGCTCCATTTCATTGACTAGCTCTTTTACCTCAGTTCGCTTAGCCAGTGGTATACTTCTGGGTGCCAGTTTTATTGGCCTTACTTCGCCAGTATTTATTTCGTGTTTCACTATTGCCGTTCTCCCTTGGCTTTTATTCTGCCCGGCAAAAATGCAGGCGTGCCTTTTTAGCAGTTGCTTGGCTTTATTTCTGTCAGGAGGTGATAGCCCTGCTACCCATCGCTCCACATATGCCTGAAATTCTTCACGCTCCTTTGCAGACAAATTGGCAGGTTCTTGCTTTTTATCGCAGTTTATTATTGCCTCTGCTTGAGCACATTGACCTATTTCGGAATTCTTGTTGATGACGTTTTCTTGGCCTGATAAATTTAGTACCCGTATGGGAACCTTTCTTCCATTGCAAGTTCTTACGAGGGCTTTTGCTGTTAATAGCTCGCTCTTAATTTCTGCTGGTTCTACTACCCACAACCGATTGTCCTCACAATCTCCCTCCATTTGTGCCCATATTACTGATTCAGACCGTGGTGGTAATGGCTTAATTTCAATAGCAAGCAGTTTCTTGACGTGCATCTGATTGTCATATCCAACATCAAGCGGTATTTCAACATTACGCCAAATCATCACTTGTTGCCCCATATGCAAGTTGATTCCGTGGTTTATCATAAAATCGGCTCCAATAATAACCTCGTCTACAATATCGGCAACAATAATTACGTGTTTCACACTGATATTGGCAATAGTCACCTTCGCCTCAATTTTACCATAGACAGTGGCAGGCTCCCCAGTAGCTGTACGTAGTCGTATATTAATTATAGTTTCACATTTCCCCTTCACTACATTGGGCCTGATTATTGACTGTGACGCTCCTGTGTCTATGGTAAGGATGTGCTTTTCACCGTTGATGTATCCGCATGCAGTAAGGTTGCTATTTTTCTGTTGCATCACTGATATGGAGATTGTGGGGCCGTCGTTTGTGGGAGCTAGCTCTTGCCCCTTAGTGCTAGCTCGTTTTAGTTTAACGGGGACTCTTGTGTTGTTTGTTGGTACACCCGTTTACTGTTCCTTGATGGCGAAACAGATCTGGCTCTCTTTCTTGGCGCCTTGCAGTTGCGCTGGTAATGACCAACTTTGCCGCAGTTATAGCACTTATTATTAACTTTTTGCTCTTTCTCCGCCAATGCTTGTCTCACGGCCTCCTTAATGCTAGAGACTAGACTATTACCATTTTCGGCAAGTACTTCCACGTTACGTACCTTGCACACCTGTGGCTTCAAAATCAGTCTAGCAGTCTCCTGAGTTAGTGCAAATGAAACCATTTCTGCGAAGGTTGCCTTTTGCGTAGCACACACTACAAGTTTGATATCAGGGTCGCGGATGCCATTAACAAACGCCTCCGTTTTGACATGATCCAGGAATGGATGGTTTTCGCCTGGATACGTAAGCTGCACCAACCGCTCGATTTCCATTGCGAAATCTTGTAGAGACTCATTGGGCTTTTGTCCTCTACATCGCAATTCCATGCGGTATATGTCACGCTTGTGCTCACCGCCATATTTGCGTTGCAGTGCCGCCATTATGTCATCAAAACTGCTTCTGCAGCCTACTGGCACAGTTTCGAGAACTTCTGCTGCCGCACCTTTTAAGGCCAAAACTAGCTCTTTGGCCTTTTCTTCACTGTCCCATCCATTTCTGTTAGCCACTGTTTCGAACTGAAATTGGAAGATGTTCAGTGGTGCACTGCCATCGAAACAAGGCGTCTTTATCCTGCTGGAAACTTCTGGAACAAATCGCACTGGTCCGCCTTGGCACTGGAGATTGACGATTTTTGCTTCCAGCTCGTGCAATTTCTCGTCTACATCTTTCACTTGTACTGCCACGCCACCAGTTTCTAAGCTATGGACTTTATTCTCCAGCTCCGATATTTTCTCGTCAAACTTGCTGACTTGTACTTCAATACCATCTACTCTTCTATATAAGGCCTCAGAAATTTCTTGAAGTTTCTCGTTTGTGGCCTTAACTTCAGCTAAAACTCTCTCGTTGTTGGCTTTAGAAGTTTCTTGAAAATCAGCCTTCATAGCTCTAGAAGACTCCTGAATTTCAGCCTTCATTGCTCTAGAAGACTCCTGAAGTCTCCCATCCATTGCTCTAGAAGACTCCTGAAATCTCCCATCCATTTGGCCTAGAAGTTTGTCGTTGTTTGCCTTCATTTCCTCATTGTTTGCCTCCATTTTACTCATCATAGCAGCAAACATTACACCGATGTCTGTACTGGTTGCTGCTGCACGAGTACATACCTCAATTTCTTCTTTTTCATCGAACTCATAGCTTTCTATATCGATGTTGCGCCGCTCGAACTCTTCCAACAATCTTTTCTGTAGTTCGACCTTATTACCAGTTGTTGGCAAGCCGAGATTGTTCAACTCTTTCTTGAGTTGCTCCACCTTAAGCTCTTGAAATTTCATTCTTCCTCGTATTACAAATTAATTATTTTCTAATTAATTTATTATTTTTAATTTAATTTTTGCAATCCCACTTCTGACACCAAATGTTACGTTTGAATTTTATTAAACGTGTGAGTTCTTTTGATTGCTCAAAAATAAAAATAAATAATACACAATTTTTATTTGCTACTGTTTTTCCTTTTATTCTTAACGAAGCAAATTACAACTTGTCTTTTCTTAACTACTTCTTATCGTTATTATCCACTTTCAACGAGGTCTTAACTTGACTACTTTCTGATTAGTACTGCTCTGTTCTCGCACATGCTGTCACTTTTTATAGTACAGGAACCGGTTCTCGAATGTTCGCCTGATAGGTGCATGATGCCATCTGTATTGTCATTTACTATTGGTAGCCAGATGTTCAAACAGTCCTCTAGCACAATCGGGAAAATTCATGTTGCTGCTTCTAGGCGTTTGCAGATAATTCGATTGGTCGTTATTTTTGAATTTAAAAGTAACGACTCTTATGTTGGCAATGCGGTTTGTACTGGTAGTACAGTGCTCGCACTTTTATTTGCATGTGTGTGTGTCTGTAGCTATGTATACAATTATTGTTGTTGCTATAGTATTTATACGTAAATATGTGTGTACGTTTAGTGCTTTAGTTAAATACTTCCAGATAGTTCTTTGCTTTAACCCTGTAGGAATATTTTTACGTAATAATATGGCCGTTAATATACAAGTCGCTTTTAAAGCCAATATGGTGCTACGGAATTCAACTATGGGGCACTGCTTCAGCTTCAAATGTAGAGAAAATTCAACGAAGGCAAAACAAAATTTTACGTATGATAACATCGGCTCCATGATGCATCAAAAATTCAAATATACATCGTGATTTGAATATTCCACTAGCGACTGAAGAAATTGCAAAATACGCAGGCAAATATCTAACAAAACTCGAGTCACATCCTAATCCGCTTGCTCGTAATATTTTGAACTTTACTGGACACATCCGCTTAAAAAAGAGATGATGAAGCTGCTTGAAAACACATTTTTCCTTTTTGTTGCTTATCACTACTTATGTATTATTAATAACTATCACTATCCGACATTGATTGGGCCTAATAATTATATTTTAGATTAGGATTTGAATACTTATTATTAGTTCATATTTGAAGATACAATAAATAAATAAATTCAGTAAAGTGCGACTCTTACTCGCGCACGAAGGGTTCCGTACGAACACTAGATATGTAATTTAATACAAACTTCATCCTATATAATATATAGTTTTGCTATTTTTTTTCGTTTTTGGGGTCTTTTCGGTTTTTTTTTTGTTTTGGCGGTTTTTGGGTTTTTTTGTTTTGGCGATTTTTTTTAGTTTTGGCTCTTTTTTTAGTTTTGACACTTTATTTTCTTGTTTTGGCGTTTTTTTTCGGTTTTTGGCGTTTTTTCATTTTGGCGTTTTTTTCATTTTGGCGATTTTTTCGAATTTGGCGATTTATTTTAGAGTTAGAATTTTTTTTAGTTTTGGCGATTTTTTTCGTTTTGGCGATTTTTTTTAATTTTTGCCGATTTTTTTAAATTTTTGGCGATTTTTTTTTTTTTGGTTTGGCGATTTTATAATTTTCGGTTTTTTTAGTTTTACCGTTTCTGAAAATTTCAAGTGTTTGCTTCTTACGGTTTCCAAGATATAGCAAATTGTCAAAATTACATAGTCAAAATTGCATTAACTGATGGACCACCCTTTAATTTTAATTTTTTTAAATTTTAGTGTTAATTGTTGTAGTCGGTATAAAAATACACTAATTTTACAAATTTCAAGTTTCAATATACATATGTTCATACAATTGTATGTATATTACATGGGATTTTAACATTTTTCGTTGCTCGTTTTGGCACACCCTTTCATTTTTAATTTTCATGTATTTGTTGTTGTAGCGGCCAAGGTTCTAAATACTGTGTCCAAATTTCAGGTCCGTAGCTGTTACGGTTCCTGAGAAAATACCGTGTGACGGACAGACGGACAGCGTAGCGAAAACAATAGGGTTCCTTTTCACCTTTGGTGTACGGAACCCTAAAAACATGTATTAAAAAAAAAGAAAAAAAAAATTTAGACGTAGGGTAAGCCACATAAATTAAATTTTATTGTCAAGGAATTTTGTATGTTTGATCAGAGAAGGAAAGTCACATTTTTTACTTGTTAATAGAATAAAATTAAAATATTATGAAAAATGCATAAAAATATTAAATAACACAGGAAACTGTAAAAAGTATTTCATATTATATGCCAATTAAAAAAAAATAAATTTAAAGTATTATCAAACAAAATATATCAGAAAAATTACAATCATTATTTCCATCCATGGTTCTGATATGAAAAATATTTTCTCGCAAGTTCTTACAAGTAAAGCGTTCATTTACTTTTTCGTATATGGGAGAGTAATGTTGCAAATTTCTGCTTTACTCTCTCGTTGCTAGTTTCTGCTGAGAAAGTAAATGAACAGACCTATTGTAAAAAATGTTTACAATATGAATTACTTTAAAATATTAGTGCCAGTTTATATAATAAGAGCAAAAATTATCGTCTGTCAATTTCTGTTGAAAACAAAAACTAATTGAGTGCTTTGTTTTTGTTTTGAATATGAATATAAGCCGGCAGTTAGTCGTCCTTAGTTTTGAAAATGTCAACCACAATGTCCCAGCAAAAAATTAGACATTACCATCTGAACTACTTGCCAGGTAATGACTTACTTTTTAGATTGCCAAATTGAAGTACTCGCTTACAAAACATATTACGCAAAATTTTAAAAATAGCAAGCAGAAGTTGAACATATTCTTTGGGTTTTAAAAGAAGACGTGAAAATATTGCCAAAATAAGTAGTTATTTTAAATAAATTATAAATATAAGTATGTAGTTCTAAATAATTTTTTTCCATTTACGGTTTTAATAAAAGTTCATCAATGAAAGCAATTTAAATTTTTCTAAATATAGTATTTATAAGTAACAATAGAGGCGCTGATACGATTAAAATATAACCCACTTCAATTGAGTTTATAAAAGAAATTTTACAAAATGGCGTATTTCGTAGTAAAACAATAAGTTTTTTTAAATTATTTAAATTTTTCTTAAAAGTTATTATATTTATGTATATTTAATCAAACTGAGTTTTTAACCAAGACCTTCCATTTACTCAAACAACGGCATATTTAAAAAAAAAGTAGTTCAATCAAGAAAAAAACTATTTCCCACAACGGAAAATATAATTAATTCCTACAATAACAACATAACTACTTCTCAAGAATCGATTATTTTAGTCTCACGCCTTGTTAAAATCATTAAGTTGGTAATCCAGTAGGGAACAGCTTCCACCAAAAATGCTTAATTCCAAACTCGATTACCTTTTTTGAAATTTTTTGCTGGGGTCTTCTAACATTTTGAAGGCAAGAACCAATCAGTTCAATTTCGGATAACATATTCTTACACTTTTTGTTTTGTCATGATAGAATATTGCGGCTTCAAGTCTGGTCAGATGCATGCATGATCGCTGGAAAGGAATCAATTGCGTTTCATACATCATCTGTGATTATTTAGCCCGACTTCAGTAGCACGTGACAGATGGGACTATTCTGGTTCCATCAAATACGGAACAATACCTTGGCTTCATGGATATTGAGTTTTGTCGTTGATTCGGCTAGTTAGATAAGTCCCACGTACTATTCCTTGCACCTCAGGTTGTCGTAATGGATCCATTTTTTATCGCAAATAAATGATTCGATTCAGAAACTACTTATTGCTATGGCGTTCTAGCAGCATTTCGAATTCGAGTGACCCCTAACGAGTTTGAGATTGACAGCAATATTCATAAAGGAATGCCTCCAATTAATCATCTTTGAACTTTTTTTGGTTGACTTGGGTGGTTTTTGACTTTTCCGCACCAAAATCCCCATTTCTCAACCGCATAACATCTCGAACATTTGCCAGTAATTAGGAGAATAAAAGTCGAAGTCGGCAAAAAATTTAGCCGACGGAATCTTTGAAGTAAATTATTCGCAAATGCCGTACTCCTTCTGTAACTGAACTTAAATACATATTGATGGCCACAAATAGAAAGGCCCTAACTCGTATTTTCATGAAATTAAGTTTTTCAGTGATTCCAATAGGTTTCACACAAATACACCTCGTCACAAAAATTTATTGCAATATTGTTAATAAATTCAGTAAAGTGCGATTTGGACTCGCACACGAAGGGTTCCGTACGGACACTGTTGAAAATGGACGTGGAAAAGTTTCTATGTACTTCAGTGTATTTAATCAAAAGTTTTGTCGTTTTTTTAGTTTTGGTTTATGGTGATTTTTTCGGTTTGCCGATTTGATAATTTTATAAAATTTCAAGAGTTTGCCTCTTACGATTACCAAGATTTCCTGTATTTTGGTTGCCAAAATTATATAGTCAAAATACATTGCAGTGTATCTCACTTCACATCATAACACAGTTCATTGTAATAATTAACAGAACGCTTACTTTATAAAATTTAAATGGCACACTTTTATTTGTATTGCTAATTTGTGTTATTATATCAAAATTACAGACATAAAGCAATAGAAAAATTTAAAAATATAAAACAGTATATGAGCAGAGCAAACTGTCTAATAAAATCGGACTTTAATTTGTAAACGCAATCCGGCAATAACTTGCCTTGTTTTGACTTAAATTCTCTAATCTTTTGGTACCACTTTTGAGCGCCTACTGATTGAGCTGGTCTCCCTGACAGCTGTATAAACTAACCAAGGGACTATAGGGCAAATCTACTACAAACACTACAATACGCTAGGACTAACCTTTACATCCTGTTACTTCAACCTTTACATGTAGATCCTGATACCATATAATATCCTTTAAAACTTTACACTTGCACTTTAACACTTTACATGGCGATCCTCTCTCCAACCTTTACATGTCGATCCTCCACTTAACCTTTACAACATTAACTGATGGAACACCCTTTAATTTTGTATGATTATTTTAGTGTAAAGCCTGGTACTCTGTTCAAAGTTGTGAAAAGTTTCAGCACCATTGATTATTTCGAGTGAAAAATTTGACATGTAGTAAATGTAGCCCAACTCGCGGTTTTTGTATAAATTTCTCGCCTCTATTGCTTGAAAGTATGCAACATTGTTGAAATTCCGTGCGAAAAAAGCACTGCTCATGATGTTTCGCAGCTAAACTAAAATGATGCCAGACTAATTTTGCATTGAAAGATATGATTTTACGTGCTTTTCACAACAAGAACAGAGTACTACTTTTGCGAATTTATTTGCAAATTTTTCATACCAAATACTTTTATATGTAGTTTGACAGCATTTCGCCCGAAATTGTAAACAGAGTACCAGGCTTAAATTGTTGTAAAATGTATGAAAATGCACTAACTTTGCAAATTTCAAGTGATTTTAGCATTTTTCGTTGCTCGTTAGGGAACTCCCTTTAATTTTTAACTGTCATACATTAGTAGTAGCGGCCAAAGTTCTACATACTCCACAAAACAGACGGACAGCTTAGCGAAAAAAATAGGGTTCCTTTCGTTTTTGGTGTACGGAACCCTAAAAATCACCTAAACGAAAAATTTTCAAAACAAAAAAATCACAATAAAAAATACATCCAATAAATCGCAATATCCACAACGAAAAACTAATTGCCAAACCCAAAATTTACAAATATTTCCAAAAACCAGCCAAACCTAAAAAAATCTAAAACGAAACAAATCGCCAAAACGACAAATAAGAAAAAGTAAAATTATCAAAAATTTTGTAGAAGAGTCAAAGCCGCACCTTATTGAATCTTTTTATATCTTTCTTTGAAAATGTATTTGGTTAAATATACTTTTTGGCATTGGTTCTTTTATTAAAAACATTTGGAAAATAAATTTGTGGAAAAATTGGTTTTAAAATAGCATAATTTTTATTTTTGACAAATCTCGTATATGCTCTCTTCATTTCAATTATGTATTATGAGAATATGATTAAAAAAATCAGGGATGACCACAAAAACTAAATTGCGGATAAAAGTTGATATTTTTGGAAAAAAGATGGATTTCTAATACAAGGGCTTGAGGAGAAGATTTCAAGAACTAACAGGCAAAGCATACCAAGTGACACACAAGTATTTTTTGACCTGGTGCAGTCAATTTAATAATTAGTGATTTTTTATGGGAATTGTTAAAATTTAAGTTTAAAATTTTTTTAAACGCACTAATAATCCCAAATTAATATTTTACTTATTAAGTAAAATATTTTTGTTTTAATTAAAAATACATTGAAATTGATTATTTAGGGGTTTAGCTGGATCCTATGCGCATTTCACTGTTGCTAATGCAGATCATCAGGGAACTTTTACCCAAGGTTTCTTAGAACAACTAGAGTTATTATGTTATAAACTTTCATTTAAACAAATGAGAAGCTTAAAACAAATAACAAAGTTGAAACAAGAACTCAATAATCAACATGTTTTTTATTTTCTTTACCATTACTACATTGGCTGACTTTTTTTCAGCTTCAAATTGTAGTTGTAAAAGTATGTAAAAAGAAAATAAATGTAAATAACAACAACAGCTATTTAAGAATAGAGTGTTGCCACACAAGTATTTTTTGACCTGGTGCAGTCAATTTAATGGTAAAGAAAATAAAAAACTCAGTTTCAGTCATTTATTTCTTGTAGGGCATATTCAAAATTTGAATAAAATTCATTTCAATATTATTTGACTATGAAAAAATCAAATAGTTTTTCTCAGAATTTAATTTGGAAAACAAACAATAAATTATTTCTTGAATAGAAACTATTTCTGAAAAATAAAAAAGAAATATTTATTAGACTTAAAAATATATAACAACCATTTATGATATATTTAGGTCAGAGAGTTCTATAGCTGAACTTTTTTTTAAGACGGTATCAGCAATGAAAAAGAGCACTTTTTGTGCGAACGCGTTTTTCTTATCTCTTTTGTTACTACTGAGCCTCTGGTATTCATTATATTTTTCACTATGAAATTTCCTTAGGTGTACAATAAAATTTGAATTTCATTTACAGCTAGCACATAATGATTTCGCGCAAGTTTTGCAAAAATCCAATATCTTATTATTTTTATTGAGCTAAATATTTTGTTATATGAAAATAACGTTAAAAGTAGACAAAACACGGATATGATATGTATACTATACATTTGATCAGTTTTTAATTTTTATAATATTTCAAAATTAATAAGTTTGAAAGCAAACACAAATTAAGAAAAAGTTCACTTGCAGTACGAATAGACGAGCAATTTTTATTTCTGAACATAAGAAATAACGTCGGCAGAATGACGTCACAAAAAAGTTTGTGTTCAAACTTATTTTAAGGGGTGGCTAGACGTATAATGTTAAAACTCAAAATTTAGGTTGCCTTATGCATACAAAGTGCACGTTTTACGTTTTGATTTTTTAATACTTCTGCAACAGAGCATATATTTTGTGCTTCTGCTTGATTTTTTTTTTTTTTGTAATAAACATATTATTTCTAGTTTCCCGCCATTATTTTCTACCGAAATGGTAAATTTGACAGCTTGTGTCCTAACATAATTTTTTTTTAATTTTTTTTTTATTTTTTTTTAAATAGGACCAGCACTAAGGGGATAACCCCTACTCATGCAGTGCATTGTGCTAGAACTAGGAAAATAGGTTATAGGGAAGGAGGATAGAGGGAGTAGTGTCTGTGTACATTTGATTTAAATCTTCCCACGCTGGTAGTGACAGGAAAGACCTCCGCAGGTAGTTGATTCCACATACGAACAGTGCGGCTAAAAAAGGAATTTTCTCTGTAATGCGTAGTGCGATGCATTGGCCAATCGACCACAAAAGGATGTGCTCTAAATGAGGCATGTGTTGTACGTACATATGTGCGGGTTTCAGGAACAAGTTCCCTAATTTCATTAGAACACATTCCGTTGTAGTAACGATAGAACAATGAAATGCACCCCACATTGCGTCGATGCTCCAATGAATCAATAGAGTTGGATACCCTACTGTCACCGATGAGCTTTTTCGCCCTCTCAGGTACGCGGTCGAGCAGCCCCAAAATAGACTTTGAAGCGCCGGCCCATACATGAGAGTTGTATTCCATTTTCGGACGGATATAGGTGGTATAAATAGTAAGGAGGTCAGATGGGGTGAAATATTGTTTGCACCGTTTCAAAAAGCCGAGGCACCTGAATGCTTCTTTTGCAATTTGAAAAATGTGTTCAGTCCAACGAACATCACATTGTATTTTCAGGCCAAGAACATCAAGAGCATCTGATTCCTTAATATTTATACCCCCCATAGTTACAGAGGCAACAGCATTTTCGGTCATACGTCTGTGTGTAACCATGCAACATTGGGTCTTACGGGCGTTAAAGTCGACCCTGTTCACATGGCCCCATTCAGAAATTTTTTCTAAATCATAGTTTAAAGTCTCATTCATTATTTGACGCATGGCCTCAACCTGCGGCAGACTAGGTCTATTGCTGAATGAGAAAGAATGGCAAATGCTGCTGTTGTCCGCGAAAGAGTAGATAGGGTTGAAAGTTTTACATAGAAGGTCGTTTACGAAGATAAGGAATAGAGTTGGCGAAAGAACGGAACCTTGTGGTACCCCTGAATTTAACTTGAACTGATTTGATGAGATCCCATCTATAACAACTCTTATAGTGCGATCCCTGAGGAAACTCGATAAGAAACGAGAGAAATTATCACCGACACCAATGGCAATACATTTTGACAAAAGTGCACCATGCCACACTCTATCAAACGCCTTGGAGATATCTAGAGCCACCACCTTACTTTTGCCGAAATGGTGGACTGAATTACACCATTTCTCCGAGAGGAGGGCTAGTAGGTCTCCCGTAGAGCGGCCTCTATGAAATCCATACTTCCGGTCGTTGAGTAAGCTGTTGGACTCCAAATACCTTACAAGATGGAAATTTACCATACTTTCCATCACTTTGGAAAGTGCAGAGCATATTGCGATTGGGCGATAATTTTCAGGGTTAGTAGCTTCTCCTTTTTTAGGGATTTGCGTAACGTTAGCAATCTTCCAACATACTGGGAACTCACCAACATGGTACAACGTGCTGAAGAGATTAGCTAATGGACGTGCTAGCGTCGAAGAGCACTGTTTCAAGACCAGTGCTGGAATGCCATCCGGCCCAGGAGACTTGTTTATGTTGAGTTCCGACAAAACCCTTTTTACTGCCCGAGCTCGAAAGAATATATTAGGCATAGTAGTGGATACTCTCTCTAGTATAGGCCGAGGCTGATTGCTTTCCGGCAAGTAGGAATTACTTGCAAATATTTCAGCTAATAGGTTAGCTTTATCGGCCGGGTCAGTGAATATTAAGTCATCCTTTAAAAGAGTCGGAATTGAAGAACTAGCATTATTCTTTACTCTTTTAACGAATGACCAGAAGCTCTTACTACCCCGAGGCGCAGCAAGAACTTTAGCTTGGAGACGATTCTCGTAAAGAGCTTTTTCACGCCTCAGTACTTTGGCACACGAAGATCTCACCCTTTTGCGTAGCAAATCAGTATCGGCATTTTGGTTACTTCGCCAAATACTGAATGCTTCCTCTCTAGATCTGACTGCATTTTTGCATGTCTGATTAAACCATAGTTTCTCTTTGGGCTTAATCGGAATTTTTTTTGATGGTATGAAAGCTTTCATGCCCATCAAAATTATACTTTCGACCATTTTGGCCATGGCATTGACATCATTGTCTAGGAAACATAGCTTCCAATTAAAATGCCGAAAAAATTCGTTGAGCTGAGCCCAACGAGCCTTTTCGTATATGTATTTAAGTCGTTTCGTAGCTGTAGGTGAAACTCTATGAAGTGCTGAGAACGAAAAGGAGGCCGAAATGGTACAGTGATCTGAATTGCCGAGAGGTGCATTAACACTTACTTCATACTTATCAGGGTGTGAAGTGAGAAAGAGGTCGAGCGTATTTTGTTGGTGCCCTTCAACACACGGAATGTGTGTTGGTTTATTCACAAGTTGCACTAGGTGGTTATGTGCTGCGAATAACTCAACATATTGGCCTTCCGTAGTTGTACGGCTCGAATGGCGAAGCCAAGTTGAATTGTGAACATTGAAATCACCAGCAATAACGATTTCACTGTTCGGACAACTCTCTAGGATCTTTGATATGGAGTCAGAAAGGACATCGAAGCCGGAAATGGTAGTATCCCTTTCTGCGTTTGGACTTCTGTAGACAAATCCGAAATGCAAACAGTGTGCCCTGATTTGGAACTTAACCCAGAGACAGCTAAATTCAGCATCAGATATGCCTAGTGATTGCTGGCATTGGTACACAACTGTATTGCGAATGTACATTGCAAGTCCCCGATGAAAGTTAAAAAGCGATAGAAGTTGATAACCAGGTATTTGAAAATCCTGTGGATCAGCATTCTCAAACACCTGGGTCTCACATAAGGCGAAAACATCCGGTCGATGGAGACAAATGTGTGCATATACAAAGAAAAAAATCGATCTTAGGCCCCGTATGTTGCAGAAGTCAATTTTGAATTTGTCAGACATAGCAACGTGAGAAAATTCAAATCAAATGTTTAATCTGCGGTATTGAATCCAGTCACGTTAACCACTGTTTTATTGATGACAGACTTGTGTTTGAGCAATTGTTTCCAAACATGTGTTCGAACACTAACATTTACGGTTTACACAGTAATTTTTTGTGTTAGCAACAGATTTTGACAATTGCCAACACAAAAATTTCCAAACTTATGTCTCGTGTAATCTCACTGTTAGAATTGCCGCTCGACTACTGTGAAGAAACAGAACAGGTTGCTGCAACGCAGTATTTCAACAATTGCCTGGTAAATTTTCAATAATTTTTATTCACTATGCATTTTTGGAAAATGTTTCTTAATTAGTAATTTTCCTATTCCACTTTTGTATCAAGAGGTTAAAGTAACTGAAAATGTGTTTAAGAACATGAATCTTCTTGTTGAAGGTGGAAAAACATTTGTTTATGAGATTTTTTTTTTTTTTGGAATATTGATTGTCTAACACATGTTTGAATAAACTTAAGTTTTATTTAAACCTTGAAACAACAAAAACTGTATTACTCGTTCTTTAGATTTTTATTGCCTGTATCATCATAAAATAGAATGAAACAAAAGAAATGCATAAACAATTAAAGAAAAGTATTAAATAGCAATTAAGTTAATTATGTATATTTTTATGTGAAAATGCATGAGTGTTATGTAAATTTGTGTAGTTTAGATTTATGTTGTTCTTTTCATGAATCTCCATTAATACGAGCGGATACTGTTTTATTTTACCGAAGATTTCGGTATTTAAGGACTGGTAAAGTTTTGTTATTATATTAAAGATTTGTTTCTTTTCAATTTTGTAATATCAATTAAAAAGTTAATTGCGCTTCTAAACAAAATATTATCCCTACAAGAAATGAATGACTGAAACTAACACAAACAACATTTTTTACTAACACATTTGCAACAATTTTACATTCAATTCAACAGCGATTATAGTTGCTCTACTCTAACATATATGCTAGAGTAGAACATCTAATGTATGTACATATGTCAAAAAATTTAAAATATTAAATTTTACTGAAAATAATTTATAGTTCGTGTGCTTTGTAAAATTAAAATGTATAAAAGTGGTAAAAAATTATGGTGTTTGTGAAAAAGTAAGATAAAAACAATAAAGAGCAAAATAAATTTTATAAAGTTTAATTCGTTTCTTTTTCAATTTTTAGATATTTGGAAAGAGCAAGATGCGTTGGGGGTTGGAGAAGGCGACATCAAAATAGTTTTTACTAATTACTTTCTTTGCTTTGTTTTTAAACATTTATTGTATTTTTCTATGCTTTTGATAATAAAAAAATTATAAATTAATATAAAAGTTATATTTATTATTAGTATATCACTTTTACATCAGTTTACATCATAGTCCACCATCCCATTGCCCTGAGGGCTCTGCTAGCATTCTGCTTTACATACGTACACAGCACAACTACTAACAAAAATCTAAAGCAAGAGCATAAAACACACAAAAAGAGCAGATTTCTGTCCCATATTTTATGAAAAAAATACACCGAGAATATACAAATACCACCAAAATGATTTAATTTCTTTTTTCTATATTATTTATGTAAATAAATTATGTAATTTAAATCTTTTTATAACAGTACTTTTTATTGCTATACAAAATAGACAAGATATGTGGATTATAGGGCTAAAAAATAAGTTTTTATTTGGCTTAAATATTTTTGTGGATGCTGAGTGTCGAGTATGTATTCAGAAATTGAAAAAAAAAACTAGTACATAAAGTCTTAGGCGCTACTACATATAAACGTTCATTCATATAAAATTAACCCATAAAGATAATTTTCATATACCCAATTAAACATTTACAAGAGCGATTTTTTTCAGTGGAACAGCACTAAACATGTTCTGCTTTTAAGAATTTTCTCTTCTTGGTGACCATTGGTTTACATTAGTACTGACATGTCAGTTCTGACGATTTTTACGTCAGTACTGAATCACACATACACGAATGTTTACATCAGTTTTTTCATATTGCCCTTAACAAAATGATAGAAACTTCTGATGTGTATACCCATCAGAAATGGCCATTAGATGATGCATCAAATGACCGTCATTGTTCTTGTAGGGATAATTTAAGTTTTTAAACTTGCATGAGATAATTCTAAGGAATTTTTGATTAAAAATATTAATTAACAAATATTTTAATATTTTTTATGTGAATAGGAACAGCACAAGGCCATTTGCACGGCCAAACGAATAAATGATAAAAAACGATTGACATTTAGACTGCAGCCACATTGACTTCTATGATTGAAATTATACCTTCGCAGTAAACGTTCTATATATAAATAGTTATGTATGTATGTATGTATATATTAACATACATATGTATGTACATGACATATGAATGTATTAACATGCATACATATCGCTACCTTAATATAGAGAGGCCCTAACTCAATATTTTTTGTTGAAATGGAGATTTTTGTATATTTCGATAGAAATCTCAACTTCAAAAAAAAAAAAATGAGTTAGGGCCTTCCTACATTAAGGTAACGATATGTTTATGTATGTATTTTGTTTTTCACTAATTTATTTTTTATACAAAAATTTTAATTTGTAACTCATTTCATTAAAACTACAGAAAAACAAACAAAAATGTTTGCGTTTGGCTCCCACTATTTTATAAATATAAAACAGAATCTGTAAGCAATATTTTTCCTCCTATCAAAACATGTGTTATTTATTTAAATTTAAAATTCTACGCTTTGTAGTCTACATAAATAAATGTTTATATGTTAATTTTGTGTTTAAATAGTCCATTTTTTTGTATATTTTTCCTTTCGAATTAAAATATTGCAAAAATTAAATAATGACGCAAGTTTGTATTTTTCTTATTTTTTTTTAATACAGCATTGTGTGTTTATTGCCAATTTGATTACAACATTCTTACTTTTGAAATACGAGCATGAACACCACAAATTAAGAATAAAACAAAAATGCGTGAAATAATCACACAGTGCTACAAAAAATGGAATTTAGGTATCTTATTTTAGTTTGTTAAATTATTATTGTTCGAACTTTATTTGTTGCTATATTTAAGGCTAAAGTTTGTATTGCTTTATATGACAAATTGCATTAACACCAAAGTTAAATGTAAATATTCTGCCAACGCAACACATAGTAGAACGGAACAACTAGCTGTTTTCGAAAGTCACTACGCCTTCATCATCAGCGTAACTTTTGTTTGGTCAACTGTGTGTGGCATCAGGTGATGCAGATTTCTGCTTTATATACGCAGCCGTTATTGCAAATGGAATATGTGAATTGTTTTGATTCATCTTATTTCAATTTGCTGAAAGCTCAACCTTACTAACTCTAAATTTACAGTAGTCTAGAAATAGCGATACGAACTTTAGCATAATCAAATCATAAATATAGAAACAAATAAAGTTCGAACAATACTAATAAACTAATTAAAATATTACCTTTTTCAACGACCTTGGTTGATACTTTGACGCTTACTCTCTGTTCAGTAATTTCAGTAGGAGATGGTATAACATTTTTTTTTTCCTTTTCCGGTACTGCGTCATCTGATGGCAAAGAATAAATAAATATGCATTATTTTTTTACAATTACCTGCATCTGCTTACAATAAATGAAGAGTTTCCCGAGAATATAGAAATCTCACACCAAAAAAAAAAAAAAAAACGCTATACAATTCGCATTTGTCAATGTTTTCGGCAGAAACTTTCTATTTGGTAAAAAATGATGCAGTAAACATATAGAAAGTAAAAACAAATAAGTTCCAGCCAATTCTCAAAAAAATTTACCAAAAATTTTTTTCAGTATTTTTGTTTTTTTTTAGAGATCGCAGATAATATTTTTGGTTCCAGTTTTGGGAGTTGAGAAAAACGGCCTTAACTTTGATATTTATAACAAAAATAGGTGTATTTTAAAACGATCTGGTTCCTTCAGTAACGAAATCGCTGATCAAAAAACTTCTTTGTAATCCCTGCAGGAAATTTAACTGACACAAGACTAGTCACCGAACCGGTCCCCAGATGATAGGGACCAGTCCAAGTTCTAACACTTCCTATGAAATGGATCAGTAACTTTTACATGGAGATGGTCTAGGATGGGGTTAATTGATACTTTGTATGCACCTTGTGACTTGTTACTGAACTATCCCATAGGGACCTATTCGGTGTGGAATAATATAAATTATATATAAATGTCAGAATGTCCGACATTTAACTGTAACAATGAACACTTATAAACTTTTTTTATTGCTACAAACGCAAAGAAATTTCATTTTGAAACTGAAAATTTTTTGAGATTCGAACCGAAAACCTCGTGCATGACAGGCTTGCACACCACCCACTCAACCACAGGGTCACTCATATTTCAAAAGTATAAATATCAATAAAACTTAGGTTAATATCTAAGTATAGTTACGGTACCGATTCATAAGTCACATTGGAGGGAGCAATTAACATTAGATTTACACTATTTGATAGGTCTTGGATTCAACCCCATCGAACATGTTCAGTTCCGTTTACTACAATATATTGCAATACTAGACCTTAAATTGGCTCATGATCACGACGATACATCACGGAAATGGTGAATATGTAACCATTTATATGATTTGTCTTTTTTTTTCACCGTACACTACTCTGTAATTTTGATAACACTCCCATTTTCTCAGGTCATAGGACAAGTACGTTTGGATCAATTGTCACCAAATTTTCTGCAGGGATAATTCTTATATATAGTATTACCTTTTAAGCAAGTACACATAAATCAATAGTATTTTTGTAAAAAAAAATTACAATAGCAAAATATTTAACCCACATTTTTCTGCTAAAAACGCCGAAAAATCTAATTATTAATCAGAAATAATTTCTTATTCGGGCTTAAGTTCAGTAATTTCATTTCTTATTGAATGAAATATTTTTTATTAATTAATGTGAGGTTCTAAAGAAGAGAAGAAAAATTAAATTAGACTTTTAAGACGGGGGAAATACCGATATTTTTCTGTGCAGCAACGCACTTCATCTGCACCCTAGTCTATCTACTTGGGTAGAGATTGTTATTAACATCAGCTATTTAACGTTAATTCTAATGAAACGGAATGTGAGAAATGATTGTTGTGTACAATTATTGATTAACCTTTGGTAAATACATATGTAAGTATCACTATTTATTTCCCCTGTTTTCTAAATTTTTTCATTTTTCTCTAGCTAAAAACAGCTTAAAATCAATAAAAACCATATTGAATTTATAAGAAACATTAACGAAAGTCTAGTAATGTTGAATTTTCTTATTCCAAAATTTTCCCATATTTTTCTCTATGTAGCAGTGCGTTACAAACAAATAACATAATGTGAAGAGCATTGTACATATTTTTAAAATGACACCACAAAATGACAACAAAAGTAATGCCAAATATCTACTCAGCATAATGATCATGCGTTATCACGTATTCACGTATTATCATGTCTGGTTTTTAATATATCTACCTTAAAGAAGTAACGATTCCGCCCTTTTTGCACCCTATTAAGCACTGTGCAACCTTCCCAATTTTCTTTTACAATTTCTTGAATTTCATACCATTTTAAATTTAGAAATATCATAGTAAGATATTTCTCTTTTATGTTAATTAATAATATAAAAATGTTTTAAAATTCATTTCATTCATATAGAAAAAGAAAATAGTTTTCGTTAGCAACTTTTGAAAATTGATGTATGTATATTAATTAAATTACAAACAAAAACATAGTGTAATTCTCGTGATTTGAAATAATTTTTTCTTGGCACAAATTCGTTGATTTCAAAAGATAAAATGAAAAAATTTAAATGTGTTCGTTAACAGTCTGGCATATTTATGGTTAAACACGAGAAATATAAAACATTCGCGTGCCACAATTTGTTTGTTGTTTGAACCGCAGCTAATGATTTTAGTAAATTTTTATTTTATTTTTTCTCTCATATGAAAATTTAGTCAGTAATTGAAGAATTATTGGCCCAAAATAAATTTTAAAATAAAAAATATTTTAAAATTGCGTCTTCTAAACAAATTTTTCGTTTGATTTTGTTATTTGATATTACGACCTTCTCTTTTTCATTTTCTTTTAAATATTTCTAAATACCTTTAAATTGAAAAGTTTAAACGATTATATATGTGCCAATAAATAATAATGGGTTAAGTCGAAATTTCATGCTTTGAGATATTAAGGGTTTTGTCTAAAATTAATTGTGTTTGGTTTTTATATAAAATTTTTAGCCTCCGAAAAAGATGCACATTTATTTAGAACAAAACTCTTAATTTTATAAAAAATGAAAACGTTTTATTAGTTAATATTCGCTGTTTTTTAGTTAAGATGTTATGCAAAAATCCATTGTTAGAAAAATAAAAATTAAAGTGCACTTAAGCTATTATATTGAAAATCAAAATAATTTTTATTGATGGTAAGTCGAGATAAGTACTTTAGGTTAAATTGAAAAATGCGGAAAACCTGCGATAAGATAATTTTTTAAAAGCTTAGTTAAATATAAGTTTTTTTTTAATGAAGAATAATTTGGATGGGATGTTAGTTATTGAACTTAAGTGTATATAAGTTTTTATGCTCAAATATTTTAATATTGATGTAGCTACCGAAAAAAAAATTAAGTTGAGTAAGATGTTATGGCTTACGAATTATTTTCCAACAGGACTTGAGTTAAAATATAAATGTGTATAGTTTTATTAATAATGACATTTTTTAATTGAAATTTAGTTGAGTGATAGATCTTGAAGAAGAGAATAAGAATATGTAATAAAATGAAAAAGCACTTATGTCAACTTAAGCCATTATTATTTATTGCTACAAATATTCATTTAAACTATTAGAAAACTTTTTATCTGTCCTTAAAATTATCGTCGAGGGAGGAGATTTCGTTTAGCGATTAAAGCTGGATTTCTGCTAGGACAGATCAGAAGTACTATAATAATTCGCACAAACTAACATATTAGAAGATCTTGTTAGTTTTGAGTTTGTAAAAATAAATCGAAAATTTAGTTTGGTGCTCTGCTACGATTAAAAATATGTTTCATACCGAAAAAAAAAATAAAAATTGAATACCCCAATTCACAATCTTATGCAAATGATCTTGCATCGTTACATGTGAAAAATTGTATATATATATATATATATATATATATATATATATTGATACCCACCACTAGGAATGATTAAGTAGTGAGTATCAATATACTATATCATTTTGCACATGCTACGATGCAAGAACATTTGCACAAGATTTTGAATTGGGCTAATATATAATGATATAGTAATGTCATGCATTTTAAACAATGCAAGGCCTATACATCAGAGACCTTCATGAGTTGATTCACTTTCGTTCTCCACTCACTTTTACATTAACTTACTCTGAATGTCATTAACTTACTCTCTTTTTTTGGAGTGTTGTTAGTAAAAAATAAACCAAAAATTCTTACTGTTGCTTGATTGTTTTGTATAGTAATCAAATAACTCCCAAAACCACGTTGACTAGATGGAGTCTTAAGTTAATAAAACATTGCGTATTAGGTAATAGTTATTCTCTTATTAAAATATATTATAAAATAAAATGAACCTAGTTATTTAATTATAGAATATTATATAAAACTATATTTGTAAGAAGGGGTTTTAAGAAGTTTTCAAAACAATCATACTTATTCATTGCTTTACTGAATCATATGAATGAATAGAAATTGCAAGCAGTGGGATGCGTTTATTAACAATAGTGTCATTGATACGAATCATGCAATATCATCTCTAATTTTAATGTTAAGTGCTAGCTCAATATTCATTTTAGAAAATGCAAAATTTTATAGTTTGATTCGATATCATGCACATACATATGTATATATGTACATATCGAGCATTTGCTGAGAAAATCACAATTAAAAAATCAAACATTATTCGCCTTCATTTTATCTAATAGCCTGGACGAAAGTTGTGTTGTATATACATTTCTAGAGGTTTATGGACTTGGACACATCTTTTTAATTGTTCTCGATATCCCCATTATTTTTTTTTTTAATTTATGGAGAAATCGTATATTTTTCAAATATATTAATGTAAAATGGTATTATTAAGAAAAATTATACTTATACGGACCACTTCAATTTAACAAATATGAAATAAAAAAAAGATGCTTGTTTTGTAAAGATTTTTGTTTGCAGTTTTCAAACTTATTATGTTTGTATATTGTGATTCTCAATATAGTATTAAGAGTCTTACTACAAACATACGGAGTTTGTTAACTAAATTCAAAAATTTTTTGGGTTGAAGTCTACTGACGAGTTCCACAAGCGGGAACGATATGCATATAGACAATTGCTTAACCATAAAAACAAGCCAATTTTTGTAATTGAATAAATATGTCAAATAAATATACTTCAGTATTTCAAATATAAAATATTTAAACACTTTGCTACAAACTGCATCATCCCACTATGCACTCTACAGGTAGATTCATCCTAATATATACCTACTAAGTAGACTTGGGTCGAACTCGTTCACTAGTTCGTTTTTCCTAAAAACCGATGACATAACACATTTATATTACATGGGTTTGATCACAGCTTTATGGCAAAAATGAACTGGTGAACGAGTTCGACCCAAGTCTAATACTAAAGCGCCCCATACACGTTTCAATTCAATTTTGAGTTGAGTCTTTCAATTGAATTGATTCTTGGCCACACACTTCATAAACTGAATTGAAAGATTTTTATTCAACTGTCAAATTTATATTTTTTTCACACTAAAAATTTAAAACTTCTATTGCATTGGCTGAGTTTGCATCTAACATTTCTTGTGTGTCATTTGCCCAAAAAAGAGTGACCAACTAATTACTAATGAAAAACTGTTTGATTTAGACATATATAGGGTGTTTTTTTCAGGGGTATAGAACTTCCAATTGAAATAAAACACAAGAAAATCGTTTTAATGTCCATTAATTTGGCTTTATTGGAAGGATAATTTTATGCCATTTATGTTTAAATATGATTTCGGGCATGTGGCCGCCGCGGCTGGCTCGAATAAAGCTAATTCTACAGGTCCAATTTTCAACCACTTTTTCGAGCATATGGGGCCGTATGTTGGCAATAACGCCACGAATGTTGGCTTCCAAGTCCCCTAACGTTTCTGGTTTGTTGGCGTAGACGAGCGACTTCACATATCCCCAAAGAAAATAATCCAATGGTGTCAAATCACACGATCTTGGTGGCCAATTGACAGGTCCATTCTGCGAAATTATGCGCTCATCGAATGTTTCCTTCAATAAATAGATTGTGACGTGCGCTGTGTGGCATGTAGCGCCGTCTTGTTGGAACCACAACTCATCCACATTCATGCCATCCAATTCGGGAACAAAATAGTCGGTTAGTCGGCTCCAATTGCTGTGCACGGTGGCGAATCGATTCATTCGGGTCCTCTTCAACACTTTGCTCTACAGCGGCAATTGTTTCTTCGGTGCGCACTGTTCGACGTCTCTGCGGATGCGTATTATCACATAGAGTAAACGTAGTGCGAAAACGATCCATGGTTAACCGAATTAATTGCTCTGATGGACGATTATGTCGACCATAAAATGGACGGAGCTTGCGGTAAACTTCGCGAACTGAACCATTATTTTCGAAATAAATTTGCACGATTTGCAAGCGTTGTTCTTTTGTCAACCTGTTCATGATGAAATGGCAAACCAAACTAAATATTAATCACTTGACAGCTGACAAAATGGCCGCCAGTTAAAAAAGTGATGCCAACTTAAAGTTCTATACCTCAATAAAAAACACCCTTTAGTTATTGATTTAAACAGTTTCCAATTATGTTGGATTCTTTAAAATTTTCTATTAGTTATGTATGAAACTGTTTAACTTAATAAATACGTGTCTGAATCAAACTTCATTAGTAATTAGTTGGTTACGCTTTTTTTACGCTTGTGTGGCACATGGCACACAGATGGAAACCCGGCCATTCATTCATTAATTTTTATATTTTTTATTTAGAATATAATAAATTAAATACTACTTTAAAAATACATAACTTTTTTATACAAAATAAAGCTACAAATATAAATTTTGACAGCTAATCAAGAGACTCGAACACACACAGCACAATCGAATTGAAAGATTTACTAGTCAACATGAAAAATCAAAATCTTTTGATTTTAATTCAACCAACTCGACAACTGCCAAATGAATCAATTGACAAAGTCATACACACTTTGATTTGGACAACAACCGGCTCAATTGAAAATTTAATTGAATCGTGTCCCAACAAAAACACAAGATTTAAATTTGGCGCCATTCGAAGTGTCATTTTTTGACATTTGAACAATTCTTATTGTTTGCTAGTAGAATGTACGAGGTTAGTAAAAATGGAGCGCTACGCGAATGAACAACGCATTCTCATTGTGAAATTGTTTTACCAAAATGGTGAAAGTTTTGCGGCTACAGTTCGCAAATTTGCCATCAATTTGGGGTCACAATAATGCTCCAAAAGAATCAACTGTAAAGACATTAATGGATAAATTTGCCGAAACTGGATCTGTTTCTAGACAACAACGCGCCTTCGACCAGGTCGATCTACCGAAAATGTCGCAACTGTACGTGATGATGTCGCTCAAACGCAGGTCAGGTGCAAACAGTCACTGGTGTTCGGTATCGTGAAATGATAACCAGTTTTTTCGTGCCTAGAATTGAAGAAATGAATGTGCAGGGTATGTGGTTTCAACAAGACGGCGCCACAAGAAACAATTCAATTGCTACATCAGTCATTTCCCGGTCGTGCTATTTCTCGTTTTGGAGACCAGAATTGGCCGCCTAGATCGTGCGATATAACACCATTAGACTTTTTTCTTTGGGGTTTTTTGAAGTCGATGGCTTACGCGAATAAGCCGACGACGACTAAAGCCCTAAAAGAGGAAATTGGACGCTGCATTAATAAAATACCGCAGCAAAAACGGCCATTGAAAATTTCATTAAAAGATTGCGTGTGTGCCAGCAAAGCCGCGGCGGTCATCTGCCCGATTTGTTGTTCCACACATAACCTCATTTTGTCGACTTTACGATATAATAAAGTTTCACGATTTTTTTTTTAAATATCTGTGTTTTATTTAAAATTTAAATCTTGCGTGCTTATTGGGACACCCTTTACAAATAAGCACAGTTGTATGTAACGTATACGTCTACAATATTGTGGTATGTATTTATTTGTGTTGCACTGCAAAATAGACATGTTAGAATTGAATAAATTAATAATCAAATTCAAAATTTATTTAATTATTCAAATGAAGATTTTATTTAATTCGAATAAAAAATTTAATTTGGGGAATATTTTTTAACCAGTATTTCAAAGTAAAATTGTATGTGGTTAAGATTATTATTGTTTAAATAAAAAGTTTTCCTAGTTTAGTAAATTGAAAAACCAGATTGTTCGCGTAAATATTTTAATCTAATGAGATCCGCATATCTTAATTTTTGTTCATTTTTGCAAATTTTAATACGAAATTAAAATATTAGCATCTAGACGTGCTCAACCAACAAAAAATTCACTTCGGCTGCCTTTCTGAGATAATTGGAGCCGAAAAAGAATCAAGTTCAGGATGTTCAATATGTTTTGTTATTTTACCACTATGTCTTTAACTTGGATTCATAATGCAAAAGTAGCAGTCATTCACCTTTTGATTATCAACAGATTCTTGGTGATGCAAATTTCATAGACCTTTTTTCTTCTCGATGGCAACCTAAAATAAATAGAAATAAAATTTAATATATTTATTATAACATTTGCACACCTAAATTTAAAACCTGGACATAACATTAAAACAAGAAACAAGCTAGCTTTGCGTTCACACTACAAGTTTAATGAATTCAAGTTTAAAACACTTGTGAAGAAGTGTAAAGGTACGGTCACACTTGGCAAACATTTGCCCAAAAAAGCGTAACCACTAAATGTTTGTGAAAAGCCATTTGATTCAGACAAGTGTTTCTTAAGTTAAACAGTTTCATAAACAACTAATAGACAACGTCATTGATTGCAACATTATTGGAAACTATTTAACTTAACAAACACGTATCTGAATTAAAAGCTTTTTCATTAATATTTCACGTATGTCACGTTTTCTGAGTAAATATTTGCCTAAGTGTGACCATCCCCTTAGAAATTTGTTGAAAATAAAATAATTCACCTGTAGAAATATGTATATTTATTGGTTACTGTACGTTTTCTATGATGGATATATTGATTATTGCGTAGAACAAAATTTCTGTCACATTATTAAGGGCAAAATAAAAAATTTATGTGAAAACCCTTGTGTATGTGTGATGTTGCATCTCTCTCTCTCTAACTAATGAATTCCGTCGACTATATATACGGTGACGATCCGTTCTGTATTATACAGAACAGTTCTGTACTTGAGAGTTCTGTTCTGTATAAATTATTCATTAGGAAATAACGTTGAAATGTTCTGTATTTTATTCACTGTTCAGTATTTTGTTCTGTATTTCCATGACTCAAACTGCATTTAAAAATTAACGCAGGCAGTTCCTGCAACTATACTGTTTTAATCGACATTGAAAAAGGGATTAATAAAGGGTGTTTTTTATTGAGGTATATAACTTTAAGTTGGCATCACTTTTTTAACTGGCGGCCATTTTGTCAGCTGTCAAGTGATTAATATTTAGTTTGGTTTGCCATTTCATCATGAACAGGTTGACAAAAGAACAACGCTTGCAAATCGTGCAAATTTATTTCGAAAATAATGGTTCAGTTCGCGAAGTTTACCGCAAGCTCCGTCCATTTTATGGTCGACATAATCGTCCATCAGAGCAATTAATTCGGTTAACCATGGATCGTTTTCGCACTACGTTTACTCTATGTGATAATACGCATCCGCAGAGACGTCGAACAGTGCGCACCGAAGAAACAATTGCCGCTGTAGAGCAAAGTGTTGAAGAGGACCCGAATGAATCGATTCGCCACCGTGCACAGCAATTGGAGCCGACTAACCGACTATTTTGTTCCCGAATTGGATGGCATGAATGTGGATGAGTTGTGGTTCCAACAAGACGGCGCTACATGCCACACAGCGCACGTCACAATCGATTTATTGAAGGAAACATTCGATGAGCGCATAATTTCGCGGAATGGACCTGTCAATTGGCCACCAAGATCGTGTGATTTGACACCATTGGATTATTTTCTTTGGGGATATGTGAAGTCGCTCGTCTACGCCAACAAACCAGAAACGTTAGGGGACTTGGAAGCCAACATTCGTGGCGTTATTGCCAACATACGGCCCCATATGCTCGAAAAAGTGGTTGAAAATTGGACCTGTAGAATTGGCTTTATTCGAGCCAGCCGCGGCGGCCACATGCCCGAAATTATATTTAAACATTAATGGCATACAATTATCCTTCCAATAAAGCCAAATTGATGGACATTAAAACGATTTTCTTGTGTTTTATTTCATTTCGAAGTTCTATACCCCTAAAAAAACACCCTATATATCAATTATGCAAATGCCGCAGTTCTATAAAAATACAGAAGCAACATGAGTTTTGTTTCCTTAATGATGTTTCCTTAATTATTTAGAAATTATATGACACCCTTACGATTACAAATTTATATAACGCATAGCATATTTCTGTATTAGGTATTGTGCCAAACAAGAACTTGGTCAAAATTTATATCTCACTACTTTTAATGGCCGAAATTTTGGAAAAATAAAATCTTTGATAAGAAGTAAACAATTTTGAAAATTCAAAATGACATTGCAGACATTGACATGATATTTATATTATATAATATTAAAATTATCTTTAAAAACACTCACGGCAACTAACAATTAAACCACAAAAACAACATTAACATCACTTCAACTGACAGGATCATTCATATTAAGAGCTTTATTTTATTTTTTTTTTTCAATAAACTAAACCAATAAGAACAGTAAAGGCCGGGACACATAGGATCCGTCTTTTGGTATGTTCTGATAATAAAATAAGCCCTATTAAGAAATTATTAAGCTATTGCATAGCTTTTATCGCAGGCTTTGTGGGTGTAGACCGAATCAAGAAATTCCGTAACGAAAAAAAAACCTAAGACTATTTTTATTTAAATCGCCCAGTGTATATTAACCCCTAAAGTATGCTATCGATTTCATTAACACACAGTATTGTTAGAACAGGGGCCAAATTACGGCACTCGTTTTCGAACGAAATTACGAAATATTTCAATAGAGTTTATATGCCAATATTTTTAAATTTCGAATCGTATCGAATGCCGTAATTTGCCCACAGATTTTTACATGTAGGAAAACACAAAGTGGCATACTTAAGAGCAATTGTGGTCGACAAAAAATGATAAACACAAACAAACATACAATTCTTAGGTTTTTTATTTAAAAAAATAAATTTGCATCAGTTGATAAAAAAATGCTAAGCAATAGCTTTACCGCGGCAGTTCCCGAGTGCCACACGTATTTTTCCTCATTAAAACTCACTCTAGTTCAATTAAATTTAATAGGTAATATATATTCTCATCAAAACTGCGAGATAACATTGATGGCTCATATTAATAGTGAAAACAAAGTATACTTTATCGGTCTAATTCATAAAAATTCCTTATTTCAGCTTTAATCTGTACATTACTTATGAAACAGATTTTTCTTTATTAAGCTCTAATAAAAATTTGTATTCATAACCAGGGACAGAAAATAACTGTTATTTTTAAAAATTTACATCAAAAAAGCACACATAAAAAATGATCGTAGAAAATTTTGGTTTTTATCATTATGATGATGTACATACAAATTTTTGTATGACTTTTGAACTTGTGCCTTTTTTGATAAAAGTCAAAAAATAACTTTTAATTTTGACTTTTATTTTTTAAGGCAAAAATTAAAAGTTATTTTTGACTTTTATTATTTTACTCAAGAAATAAAAGCTATTTTCTAACTTTTAGGGCCATTATTACAACTTAAAAATAGTTAAAAGTAGGATTTTGTCGGACGTATAAAAAGCTTTCCATTATTGCAAATTGGATATAACTTACCAGGTAGGATAAACTTGCCTGTAATTTATCGCTCACTTTAGGTTAAAGTAATATTTTGCAAATGATAAAGTTTTTATACGTCCGATAAAATCCTACTTTTAACTATCCTTAAGTTGTAATAATGGCCCTTAATATTTTAAGGCAAAAATAAAAGTGATGAATTAAATATTGCATAGTAATACGCAAGTTTTATTGCTTTCAAAGCTATAAATGATGAAACATCCGTTTTCATAATAATAATAATAACAATAATTTTTATAGACTTCTGCAATATACATCAATTATTATTACCTATAAATTGGAGGCAATAAAACTAGCGCATTACTATGCAATACTTAATTCAAGACTTTTATTTTTGCATTAAAATATTAAAAGTTAAAAAATAACTTTTATTTTTTGAGTAAAATAATAAAAGTCAAAAATAACTTTTAATTTTTGCATTAAAAAATTAAAGTTAAAAAATAACTTTTATTTCTGCCTTAAAAAATAAAAGTTAAAAATAACTTTTTTTTCTTGACTTTTTCGATAAAAGTCATAACAGTTTCGGTCCCTGTTCATAACTGATTAATATCAGTGAATTAACTATTAAACGATTTTGCTTCTTTTGTAATTTTATGTTGGCAACATTATGCTACTTTCGCTCTCATTTTATGTTTAGTGATGCATACAACGAAGAATCGATTATCTAGGTAGTCTGTTTGAGTCGAAAAGAAAGTAAATCATTACGCATAATGTTATTAAAAAATAACTTAAAAAGTAGGCATTTCACTTTTTATTAATAAATAAACCAAAAAAATTTATATGTTACAAAAAATTGTATTATATTCGGCTGAGTACAGAGGTAGGCAAATACCCATTTTATAGCGGTCGATTATGCATCACTATTTTGTTTTAATTTTAAAATGTTATTGTGCATACATACATACATATGTAAGCATGCAGTACCATACAAACATACGTATGCTTGTACTTACATATGCCCTTATGTTTATAATTTTATTTTTCTTTTTGCCAATGAATGGGATTTCTTTAATTTTCAGCGATGTTTATATGTATGTATTTTTCTTTTTGTACAATTATGCATACATACATATATGTACCAACTTACATAAATTAATACATTTGCCCAGGAATATTATTCAGGAGACATGCATAAGAATAAACAAGAAACATAAAAGTGAGAAACCACAGAAAATCTCACATAAGGGATAAAAAAATCAAGAAAATATTATTTATAATTGTTTGTCAAACGCTTAAAGTAGCATGGAGGCTACATTAAAAATCTCTGAGTTATGAAACGTTTATTAAACGTCTAATAGGCTATTAATCATTCATGAATACACATTTAGCGATTTTTGACTATTAATGTGTTATTGAACTGTTAATAATCATTTATGAATTAGACCGTAAGAGTTTAATATCACCCAGCAAAAAATTACACATTACCATCAGAACTACTTGCCAGATAATGACTTACTTTTCTGATTACCAAATTTCATTACTCGCTTACAAATCACATTACATAAAACTTTCTACAAGTTGATAAATGACGAAAATGATTATTTTAGATTTAATAGATTACGTGAATATGTTGACAAATATAAAATGTAAGTACTTCTCCAGAATCGATTATTTTAGTCTCACGCTTTGTAAAAATCATTGAGTTGGTAATTTAGTAGGGATGTGCTTCCACCAAAAATGCTTAATTCCAAACTGGATTACCTTTTTTGAAATTTTTTGCTGATTTTTTAAATGATAAAAGTACACTTTGTTTTGACTATGAATATGCTCCGATGTTTAACAAATTTGGCGCCATCCTTAATGGGAGCAGAAACTCTTCAGTCACTCAAAAATATTTCATGATGGATATTTTTATAAAATTGCTTTTAAAATTCCTGAAGTCATTACAATATATAAAAAAAATATCTAATCTTAATTACCTCCTTGGGCGAGCAATTATTCCATGCTATTAATTAATACAATTTATATGAAATAACAAAACAAATAAAAACAAGTCGCGCCGCGCCGCCACATGTCTTTTACAATTTTGTAATGATTATGATTTGTTTCTTTTGTTTTACTGCAACATGATTGTTTTCATTTCCAAATGACAGTTTTCATTTAAAAATGTGCAAAATATCAATTTTTGAAACAAGCCAAAACTCTTATGGAGCCCTTTTGATGATGAACAGTTTTAGGAAATGAACAAATATTTTCCAGAATTTAGAAAGAAATATACTTCAAAGATGCAAACGTACATATGTAGTACATACGTACATATTATAAACATTAGATTTCGAAATCTTAATAGCGAAATATTAGATATATAAAAATGCTTAAGTGTTTCCTTTTTGCCTTTTAATTGTTTTGTTTGTAATTCAGTATTTCGATCACTTTTTCATCTATTTTGATTGATATAGAGGCAGAGAGTCTCTCGTTCGCTAGTACATTCATTTATTTTGATTTAGCCGCACATGTTGAAAGCAAAAACAACAATTTGAAATGAATCTGTTTTTTTTAAATTTAATATTAATTGAAAATTATTCTATATTGAACGCTTTAAATGCCCGCGCGTATGTTCCGCATTCAAATGTGTAGAAACGTTGTATTCTCTTCCCAGCCCTTAATGTTGTTTACTTGAATTTTTTTATTTAAGTTTTAATTTTTTGCAACAGCCACCGAGTTAAGGTCGCGTTTTGATCGTTTAATTGAAATTGTGAAACACGAAAATTCAAGAGGGAATGAATATAATTTTTTTTATTTCTTATATCATTATTCTTTCGTCATATGAAATGCATTCAATATTTGCTTTATTTATTTTTTTTTCTTTAGTTTCTACGATGGTTTGTTGGCAAGTTTTTAGCGCTAACATGTAGGGGAACGTGTTCTTATTGGCAAACTATCGAGTGTGAGACTCAATAAATCTCTAGCACATTCTGTGAATGAAAAATACTTAAGGCGAGTGCAGCTAAACACAAATTCAAAATAATAGAAAATTCTCTTCCATAATAGATACATATGGGTAAAATGGGTAGCGGTCGTTACATTCGTACAATCAAAAAAAAAAACTAATTAAAACTTTGGAAATTTTTCTAAATTTGAGTAAAAAAAAGTTGTCGTATGGCGCCAAAGCTGTTTTTTACTTGAAACTAGTAAAATATTTACTAAATTTCTAGTTCTCATTAATGAACTAGTTTATAGTAATTATTTTTTTTATATTTAAGTAAAATTTTTCTAAAATTAAGTAAAATTTTACCATAAAATTCGGAAAAAAAAAATGTTTTTCATCTTTGAGCTCAAATTGGGTAAATTTTTCATGTTTTTTTTTAATTCTGGTACTTATTTTAATTTTTAATTAAATTCTATACTACATGGTCTGTTTTTTTTTCATATTATATTCTTAATTAATTCACCATATACAGATATTAATTCCTTGAGAGGAGACAAGTATTGAACCAGCAAGGACTCTAACCAATTGCCTAACAGGGCAGCCTGAATAAGCATTGAAATTTTTGTATTTTAAAATTTTATTTTATTTAAAAAAAAATATATTTCAAGTTTAAATATTATTCGGATATATGAAAAATTTACTTAGATTTTTTGCTTAAAACTGGTAAATATTTTTCTAAAATTTAGAAAACATTTTTATATCTTTCAAGTAAGTCAAATTTGATGAACTAATCAGGAGTAAGTCATTTCTTAAAATTTGTTTTTTGATTTAAAACGAGATTGACTAGTTCTTAGGATACAATTTCCCTAAACTTTTAAACCATTTTCCAATTTTTGGTAAATATATCCTTTAAGCTAGTAAACTTGTCCTTGAATGTGGGAATTTTTGTGTGTATTTTTATGAACTACTTTTTAGAATATGAACTTTTTATTTTTTACTCATATTAAGTAATTTGTACTAGATTTTTGTAAAAATTTACTTAAACTTAGAAAAAATTACTTAAACTTTACTTTAATCTAGAAACTTGTTTTCCTTAATAATAGTATATGTCTTTTTTTGAGTGTACGCATAAAATTTTGTTGCTTACGCTTGGCGTTGGCTTTCCTAATGAGATATTTTTATATCACCTTCAGCAACAAGTATTCCTAGGAATTTGAATTCTACTGTATGTGAAAAAAAAATTGGAAGTCGGTTCAGCGGGTGAAAATTCATTCGCATCCTTTAAAGCAAATTTTGCATAGTAATCCAAAAAATTAATAAACGTAATAGTGTTTTCACACTGACATGGTTTTAATAAAAGTTAACGTTAAAACCAACTGTTAAAACCTGGTTTTACCATACAAATTGTTTTTGTTAAAACCAAATTAAAACCATTTTTGAATTGATTTTAAGTTGGTTTTATGAAATGCAAACTTGTTTTCGCTGTGATAAATTCAGTGCTGTCAAGTTGAAATGACCGACAGCAGCTGATAATGCTATGCCAGTGAATAACAATAGATGGCGCTGGAAAATTTTTGAACATAAAAATGGATGCAGCAGCAACAACAATCAAAAAATTATGGAAAAAAAAGAGTTTTTTGGAAGTAGAACAAAGAAAATATTTTAAATTGAACTCTGGAAAGTGAAAATAGACAATATGACTGACATTCATCTGCCAATAAAAAAGATTTATCTTATAATGTACTTGTGCATTTTTATATTATTGACAATATTTCCAAGCACTTCTTCATTCTATATAAGAAGTTCCATAGTTTAAAAAAAATTTATTTACAAAATATAAAATAATTTCCATTTTAGAGCGTATTGTGAAATATATCAGTTTTTCATACAAACAAAAACAGTTGAACAGAGTGTCCAACAAGTGTTATTAAAAAGCAAAAAAAAATGCAACAACAAATACACGCATTTCGATAGGAGATTTATTTTATTTTTGAACAAATTTATTAGACAGCCTGTGAGTTAAAACCTGAATTTAACAAACTTGCATTGTGAATGCAAAATCAGCTGTTTATGGTTTTAACGTTAAAACCAGGGTTTAACTTTCAGTGTGAAAACACTATAAGGCAAAAAAAAATATTTAAGGATGAAAGGATCTAATGAAGATCATAAATTTTTTGGATTATCTAAAAAAATTTAATGAGTTGTCCCATTTTTCTCCACTTAAATAAAGCAACAATATTCTTTTACTCCACATTTTTCTTTAACCAAAATTGTACTTAATTTTATGATTTTATATTTCATAGAACTAAACGCTGTACGTGTCACTTTAATGGTGCGCTCATTATAGTGGACAGAAAAATAATGACTTGGTTTCACACCAGAAAATATTTCTTACGTTTAACCACATTTAAGATGTTTCTTCTATAGTGCTTTCAATATAATCTTTGGAAAATCCCGAATATTTTTTAAAATATGGTTTAGTGATTGTACCAACTGCAAAGCTTTCTGCTTTACATTAGGTGCTTACTCAGTCCACATTACCTTTACAGTGGGTTGTAGCTAAAAACTACATTAACAACAATTTATATAAAATTCTCATATTAATCATTAAATACTAATAAGATAGTTTTTACAACAAACTTTTTACTGTTGTTCATATTTAATAAGACGTGGGGGAGTAAGGTGTGTTTGAACATTTTTAAACCCACTTTATATGTATTCACAATTGTGTTATTGGACAAATCTGTGGTTTTAATGAGGTTTTTTTTTCAAATTTTTTACACAATCATGAAGACTTACCCCCTTATGCAAAAAATATTTTACTTTAGCTTTAAAGTTCACATTAGTTGCCAAGCACTTTAAGGCTAACATAGCTTTGTTAAGAAATCATATGCAAAAGACAACTTTAATTATTTTGTTATCTAATAATGAATACTGGTAACACCACCGTGTTCAACAACCACTTCACAGCTTATGATGTACAAAATCGAATACAATTTCATTCGGGTATTCAAATAATTTTTTAATTTATTAAATAAATTTTCATTATCTTGAAGTAAAGCAACCTAATTTAAAAAATATGAACTTCTGACATGGTAATAAAACAGATAAACACAACTATGAAGTAAAAGTAAAAAAATGTGAAAAATTATCACAATTTGTTTATTCGAATGAAACGAGTATTTGAATATCCAGCTTTTTTCGATTTGTTTTGATTGTATGTACATCACTAAAACATTTTTGTGTAATTGTATTTATTTTAATATTTTTTTATGGATTTTGCTATGTATTTCGAATCAGTTGGATAATTTGGTGAGGTTTCCCATTACATGACAGAAATAATAAATTTAAGATAAGAGCAGGCACTTCTAGCTTCATTTTCAGATGTAACATGAATCAATATGTGCTATATTAGTAAAAATATTTGAGGTACAAAATACACATTTTGGAAATATCAACTTAAAGTAGTCTTAACAAACGTGGGTGCCTACTTTAGAATTTGTATACAATAATTTTTTTAGAATACAACTTTACTTAACATTGCTTGGCAAAGCTTTATTAAGTTTTTTTGCATAAGACCCTTAGTTTATGACAATATTCCAATTAATAATTACTAAGCAAGACAAGGGATAGATCCAAGAGAACTTAAAAAAAAGATTATAAACATCAAAACTATGTTCTGACAAAGTAAGTTATGTCAAAATAAGTGATTGTTGCTGAAGAAGATTGATGCTAAGAAGATGTATTAAGGTCGTTTTTTTTAGAAAGAAAATTATAAATTTTAAATTTTTGTATGTACCTACAAGTACGATATAAATAACAGGATGACTTAACTTCCCTTCAAGAAATGAATGACCGAAACTAACACAAACAAAACTTTTTTACTAACACACATGCAACAATTTTATGTTGAATTTTTGCTACTGGAGCTGCCACTGTTTCGTTTTTTTCAATAAAATTTGAAGGATTGTTTTTACAATAGTTATTGCATATTTTTGTATAGTAATTTTTGTACATATTTATATATGTTTTATTTTAATTAAAGTTTTATTAAACTATATTGATAATGTTTCCCTAAATTATAATTATTTGATTATTTATTGTCAAAAAAAAATATAATTACTATACAAATGGGTTTTCGAAATTTTGGGGGTTTTTAGGAAACAAAACGTATTGAACAAAAATTTTTGCTAGTGGCAGTTCAGGCATATATTGCATCAGTTGTTTCACTCTAACATATATTTTATATGCGTACATGCAATAATTCTTGCTAATACTTTTTGCATGTATAAAAAGCACTAGCTATACATAGCATTTGTGAACACATGATTGTGAAAAACCACTAAATAAAATTTTCTAAAAGTCAATTTTTAGATGTATTTGTAATAAAATTTAAATAATTGTGCAATATGGCTGTAATTTTTGTGTTTTAAATTCCTTAATCAAAGGCCAGTGGTGTTCCTCAAATTCTGACTGTGAAATAAAGCCTAAATAATGGGAAAGTGATGAAATATTTGTGGAATCATGTTCAAGAATTTGCATTGACAAAATAAATTAATTTTAAATATTTTTTACGCTTAATGCGCTTTAAATATAATCAATTTTGATTCGTACTATATGTTCTTAATAATTTCCGTCATTAAGGCATGGTACATGCAACAACTTGGCCAAATGTTCCCACTTAATGCAGCTTGTGGTTTCTTTGCCTAGAATGGGACCCGGCCAACGTTTCTATGTCCCAAGTGCCCACAACACTCAACAGATTCAAGCAACTCTGGCTATTCCGCAAATGCATCAAAACGGTAATATGTTTTTTAAATCATTTTGTTTTAGAAGTTTTAATTGTTCTCGCCATTTATTTAAGGACCTGAAAATATTTTGTCTCGCTGTTGGTAAATGCAATACCACAAGATCAGCAGCTGGGCGAACGTTCATACCAAATGATAGAACGTATCGATCCATCTAAGACCGCGGGCATGTTGCAATAAAAATATCCAAACTCGTGCATGACAGAAGTTCATAAAGCTCTTTGTTGGAAAATGTAATACCATAAGAGCAAATTCTGGGCGGACGTTTACACCCAATTACCGAAAGCATGCATTCATCTTTGGCTAGTAAGATGAAGAGCATGTTGCTTAAATTAGTTTTAAGAACATTAATATTTATTGTTTTATGTTAAATAAAAACTTTGATTTAAAATGCAAATTTTAATTGACAAATATTTATGTTAGGACTTAATAGTTAGAGCTAACCAATATTTTCGTTTGCCTGACTGGTTATAGCTTACCAGTATTTACGTTTGCCTAACTGGTTGGAGCTAACCAATATTTACGTTTGCCTAACTAGTTAGAGCTAACCAACATCTACGTTCCCCTAACTAGTTGGAGCTAACCCATATTTTCGTAGTCATAACCTTGTAAAAGGAATCAGAGTGAGCAGCACAGATATATGTTACATAGTCGGGTGGAATTAATAAGATAGAGAGAGATGCAAAATCACATGTACACAAGAGTTTCGGTTAGTTTTTTCATTTTGCTCTTAAGAAACTAATAGAAACTTTAACAGACATATCAGTAAGCCCAACCGGTTAAATGACCGGTCATTTAGCTGGTAGTGTTCTTGTAGGGTTTTTAACAAAAAAGATAGAAATTGTGTTGTTGCTTAAAAAAATAATTATGTTCTCAAATGAGGAGAAAAGAATAGAGGTGTCTTAGGACACCCAGTTAGAGCTATGCTGATTAGCTACATATGTAAAAGAAATTTCATGTGTTAAATAAATATGCAATAAAATTATTTGTATTTTCAAAACTATTTGTCTAATATTCATTAAATTAATTAATTTTATTGTTATTTCTTAAACAAAATAAATTCGCCGCAAATATTTGCATTTGTAAACGCAGACTTAGCATCCCTTTTTTAAGTTCTTATTAGTAAGCCATCTGGCATCTCCTTATTTACAAACAGAAAAAATAAAGAAAATGAAAACTAAAAATGTAAACAAATAACTCAAAACAAAAATAAATTTATAAAGCCAATAGTGTTCATTATTATTATTAAAAAAATCACGACCTAGCTCCTGTGTGTAACATAAAGAGCAAAGCTCTGAAATTGAAAATAGGTTGTTACTCATTAAAACCACATAAATATAATTTTAAAGGAAATTAATATTATTGCGGAAGTTACATATTTTTTCGTTAATATTTTTCTATAAAGTGCTGCACAAATACGTTTGTATTTTTTTCACGTAAAGAGCGCTATTAACTGTCTTTATAAACCTACTTTAATTTAAGAGAAAAATAAATCCAAACAATTAAATTTAAAAATCTTCTTTTTTTCTTTCAAAAACTATTTTTAAAGGCCGTGATACACTATCATACAAAGTCGTGCGATCTACGAAAAAGTACAACGCTGGTATGATGGAGTTTATGGAAATTTTTAAAAGACAATAACAATTCATCACACCAGGGTTGTATAATTTCGTAGATCGCACGACTTTGTATGATAGTGTCTCACAGCCTTAAGCAACGTAACATTTAAATTTAGACTTGTATTAGTCCCAATTAATATGAATTAATTTAATTCTTTTAAAGTTAAAGCACTTTATTTACTCAACACTGAAATTAAAGGATTTTAAATATATAACGTTAAGTAAATTCACTTCCAGATTACCACTACGCACAGTGGAGGATCTTGTTAAAAAATTATAAAAAAAATCGCATGACTCAGACCACTTTCATAGTTATAAGCTTGTTAACATACAAAAACATATAATTTAAAAAAAAAGAAATAAGAATGCAAAGAGGATGTAAGTACATATATCCCTGGCATGTATAAAAATAACACCGTAAAACCTTATGGTCTATATTTATATTCTAAAGGTGAAATATTATTCGCTATCGAATATATGTAGTTTAGACAATTCTAAAATTGTTGCCCTTAGTATACATTCTTGCTGGCCTGCCGAAATATATAAATAAGATTCTAACTCTAAATTTGTATAACGAACTTTGCTATTTTAAAGAAACAAAATTATAAAATTAATATAAACAAATGTTTTGTAAAATAAAAATTCAAACACCCTACTCCACAAAATTTGGTATCATTTAACAATTCATATTTATAAATTCAAAATTGATATACTTGCATAGCTATTCGAGAAATTATGTCCGCATCTGGAAGAGAAACAGTCGTTAGCAAGTCTTATAACAAATTTTAAGGCATAAGAAGCTGTGGCAAATACCAAATTACACATCATCTACACATGAGAAATAATAATTGTACTTCATGGATCAATTTCGATTTCGGATAATCATATTTAAAACAAAAATTTTAACGTTTCTATGCTTCCCTTTTATTCAATACTGTATTTGTAAGTGGCAGCAAAAAGCAAATCAATCTTAATAATGACTTTTGATGGACAATTCTATATAAACACGTATAAACACACCCCATTTCAAAATCAATAAAACTTTAATGATAAATTGCATTGGTTGAGTGGCATCTATTGCGATGTAGAGCCGTATCATGGCGATAAGTGTTTTACAATAAAGAAAAATTATATTGTGATGCTTACAATATGTGGCAACAATTAAAATTGAATGCATTACACTCACAAACATTAGCGTGAGTAACTGCCTCTTTATTTGCCAATAGACCTTGTACACTTGAAAAGTTTGACGACTCCCGTGCGTTTAATGCATTTTATCTATAAAAATAAAAAATAACGCAAAATACAAATTATATTCAATCAAATTGACAGGCCGCTAAATTGAAGTAAATAAATGCAGAAAGAACATGTACATAATAGTCTTCGCATCTTAATTTTGATAAAAAAAATTAACTCTATTTTCTAATTCTAGTTTCATTTTATTTTTTTATTTTAGACGCCTTGGAAATCCTCTCTGTCTTCCAATTACAAACCGGGTACCACCAATACGGTGAGTTTTTCGTTATGAAATGTTATTAATGTAGTCGTGGTAACTATTTTCTGCTCTTTTCTTTCATTTAGTATTCGTCAAGAGATGATGTCAGCTCGTCAGCTCGTTATAGTTCGCTGGCATCGCCAAGTTCATGTCGGCCCTCATTTTCAGGAGGCACATATCGTGTGAAACGCGATACTCCTATTATACCCGCCTCAACATATGTCAGCCGTTACTCAGCAACTAGCTCAACTTCATCTCTTCCTAGGCCAGATATTGTCATTAATGATTCCTCTGGCCCTAAAACGGGCCAACTAAAACGCTATGGCTCAACTTCCAGCAATTTGGGTAAATACTCCAGAGAAACTAGCCCGGCAGCTTTAGAACATACGAATCGCATTAAAAGTAGGGATCCTAGCCCAGCCACTAGAAGTTTGAGGGCTAAATCTAGAGATCCCAGTCCGGCTTTGGAGACAAAGTGTAAAATTGGTTATGGATCTGCAACCAATTCTTATAAACTGAATGTTCCCAAATCTACTACAACAGCAACATACGGATCACGTTATGGAAATTCAGCTGTAGCTAGAACACCAACCAGTGCCACTTCCTCGGCTTCGATATCATATTTATCATCTAGTGATTTTAAGGCACGTTCTATGAGCAAAGCCAGGGAGGCAGCCTCCAGAAAATCAACTGAAAAAGAATTGCAGATACAAGAAACTGACAAAAATTTTGCCAAAAAAGACACTGAGCAGGCCGTGTCCACTGTTCATGTCCCAACGACATCCTCAGATACAGAAAACAATGAGGAAGAAGAAGAAGAACAAGAAGAGATAAATGAAGTGGAGGAACGTTTTGTTTCGGTTTCAGTATGCACGAGAGCTACTTCACCCACACCGCCAGGAGCGGTCACTGCCACTACTATTCATCGTACTAGACGAATAGAAATTGCCAAAACCATTGAAAAAACCATACAACGTTCCACTAAGAAAAAGAAAATGTTAGAAAAGGAAATACAATCGGACCGCCTGGATGATTCCACACGCTATTCACGATTTGGTTTAAGTAGTCGTGTCTCAACATCGTACAGTCCTCATACGGATCGTTATACATCTTCCAACTTGCGCTACAGTCATAGTCCTCTTTCCAGCACTTCTAAGTCTTCCTCCTTAACGACTGCTTCGGATAGCAAAAAGGAAGATGTATCTGCTTCTTCTTCAACAACAACAAGCACTAAATCGAACAAATCTCCAGTAAGCTCCAAACTAAAACTTTCACCTCCTAAACCAATGAAAATGAACTCTCGCCAATCATCGGTAGAAAATCTTAGTGCCCAAAAGCCACCGGCTGCTCCAAAAGCAGAATCTCCCACCAAATCTTCATCGTCTTCATTAGGTTTATCTACAAAACTGCCTAATAAAGATTTTCGTAAATCTGCTCTCAATGTGGGACCCACTGATCGACCGAGAAAGTCCAGAACCCCTAGCACAGGAACCGACTCGGACCTAAATACTGTAGAAGCTTTGAATGGTGCACTGCAGGCCATACAACGCTTAGAAAGATCCCCCAGTGCAGGATCAGAGGTTAGCAATACCTCCAATAGATCCATTAGACGCACTTGCGCTGAAAGTAAGCTAAGACCAAAATGTCACAGCAAAATCTCAACCAATGGACCTGTTTTATCACCCAAGATACCCTTAAGCCGTACCAATAGTACCTCAAATATTAGAAATAAATCGTCTGTATCTTCATCAACAACACAATCATTAGCCGGATCTACAAATGGTTCAGTAGTCAACACAACCACTTCATCGTCAAGTGGTACTGAGAGCTCTGCAGAAAACAAACAGTCTTGTAAGAAAATTGTTAAGAAAAAAGCACATAAAGACGTCACTGCCTCAACCACCAGCCTCATTAGCACGAGTGCCAGCGATGCTAGTACTCATCATTTAAAATCATCTACTGATAATAGCTTTTCACAACAACCAAAAGCTGCTTCTGTCAGCAAAAGCAAAAAGTCTGATTCATCTACCAGTCGTACCACGCCGAAAACCCCCTCCGAAAAAGATCCCCTCAGACGTTTACAAAAATTGTCATCAGTATCGAACTTTTTCGTCGCACAACAACAGCAAGAAAACATTAATAGCGACGAACAAATTTACCTTGAAAGCTCTGAGAATTCATTGTCAGGTAGTGGTCTAATTAGATCGCTATCAAAGAAGAGTTTCAGTTTAACGCAAACCAACGAAACGAAAACAACACCCTTGCCAGTCGCAAAAACGAAAACTAGCGGTAGTAGCAACGAAAGTACGACAAATTGTATAGACGAACCTAAAAATATAACAGCAACAAATAAATCAAGTAAATCAACCACATCGTCATCGAAAGCAAAAGCAAAATCAAAGACAAAAACTAATTCAAATTCCACTTCTTCGAGCACTTCTACATCATATTGTCCTCAGGATACAATAACAGTAAACGAATCGTCCATAATGCCCAGTGAACTACAAACGGAGTTATTGTCTCCATACGCCACCACAAATCCCACCACTTCCTCTACTACGGGTACTGATCCAGAGGAGTCAAGTTGGTGGCAAGACACTAGCAGGCAAATAGATACAGCCTCCGCTTTAGACGTTACCTTGAAGGATGAAATGCGCTTCAGGATAAGGCATATTGACTCCGGTGAAACAGCCTGGTGGTTGCGCAATGATGATGAAGATGACACTTTGGCTGATGACGATTTAAAGACTTTAAATCAAGAGGAAGATCTAGAAGATGAAGAGGCGGAAGATGATGAAGAGGCCACAGATCAATTGAAATCTTTTACTTCCTCTGCCAGTGGCAAAGCTGCAAACCCTAACGATAAGACTGGCTGGTGGATAGACGAAACTAACGATGTTAAACGAAACGAAGACGAAAACGAAGTAGAACCTGAAGCGAATATTAAGGAAAGTAGATCATCTAATAACTTGAACAATGCGATGAATGGTTATTGTTTGGAAGAGGTCCCTGTAGAAAAAAAACCATTTCCCAAAAGTCGTCTTACTCCTGAAACGGATTGGTGGAACGATGAAAATGCAGCAGATAGTGAATATACAACAAACGAACTTCCTTCAGCGGCCAGTGATAAGTTGATGAAAAATAATTCTCAGTTTAGTGATAAGTCACCGAAACAAAACGGTTCCATACAACTGAAAATATGTCGTGTAGAATCTGGTGAAAAGCCCTGGTGGCTGCAAGAAGATAATCCGAAGGATCAACCAAGTGTGTCAAACGAAATAACTGTAGAAGCAACTATATCATTACCAAAGAAAAACAAAGATAAGCCCAATAGTTCTTCAAGTAATAGTGAAACCAACACTTGGTGGATGTCAGGACCAACTAAAAAGCGTTTTAATATACCAAGAGTTGAATCGGGTGAAAAAGCCTGGTGGCTAGAAGAAGAAAAGTCAGACAGTAATACAAAAGCATTTAAACGTAATAACTCTCAAGAACATGAATGGTGGTTAGATGATGCACAACAAAGCGAACAAAGCCCAACAACACAACGATCGTGTCCACAAAATGGTTATGGGAACACACCAGATCACATCAATGTGGAAGATTCAAATGCTGAACTCAGTAATTCATTTAGCTTCGAATATTCCGAAAGACCTCCACCACTAGGACAATGTGCTAGTCCGGTACAGCAAGAAGACCTACCAGCAACGCCATTGCAGCAACAACAACAACATCGGCAGTGTAAATCCCCCTATGACAACATTCCAATGACAAAAGTTCAAACAACATCACAACAGCCAATTTTAGAAAGCTCTACCTGTTTCATGGCCGCCCCCAATTATCAACAAGACGTTTACCTAAATCAACCGCCTCTACAGCAACAACAGCAGCAGCCGCAATATTTTCCTCATCAAAACCAACAACAACAGCTAAGTTATTTACAACAACCACCACCATCCAACACTCAATACAATAATAATGAGTTACGGTCTCGCAATGGCCAACTGTTCATATCACGTCATATAAATATCGACGAGCTTTTAGGTGGATCGTGTCGTCCCGTCAGCCCTCTGTTCTATGAGAGTGGCTGCTTTCAAGCAATGCCTCCACAGCAACGTAACATATTTGTTGAAGAAATTACACCAGATCAAGTACGTATTCATGACAGTACTGCACAAATGCCGATTATACAACGTATAGAGAGGTGAGTTTTTTTGTCTGTAAAAATGCTTTTTGTGAAACTTTAAAGGAAAAAATGAGAGAAAATACCAGTGGGTATTTGATTGTGGCGAAAACTTTTTATAACAGTTGCTAGACTATATTTCATATTCAATCCAATTTTTTAATGTAATAAATGTGTTTAATCAGCCTCGCACTTGGAGAAATTAATAAGGGCCAGACAGTCCCACAATGTCGTCAATGTTCTCATTGTCGCACACTTACGGCCTTATTTATAAAACGTATTGAGGCTTCTTAAAGGCTCAATAAGAAAAAAAATTATGAAAATTTGTCTTAAAAACCTCTTTAAACCCTTTATAATTTTTATAAATAAGGCTGTTACATTTTAAACAAAAATAAAGTTTTAAAATTTTAAACAAAAACAAAGTTTTAAAATTTATTTTTGTTTTGAATTTAATGTTCAGCAAACACTTGCATTTTGTGACATCTCAATAGTGTATACTGGTGGCAACGTTTGTCATTTCCAATATTTTGCGTTGTGTAGCATTGCTTTGTATATAAAAAACATCATGGGAACGGCGTTGCACACATTTCGAAAATGACACCACAAAATGACAACACAACAAATATCAGATGTGTACGCTGCATAAGTGTACGACAAGTCGAACGTTGTCGACATCGTGGAATATGCCCAACGTGACCAAATGGTGTTTGCAAAAATCGGAATTTGGAAGAAAATACCGCGATAAAGAAGAATTTCAAAATGAACATTTTTTAGAAAGCTGGATATGTAATACACAATTTCATTTGTACTCAGGAAATACAGTTTTTAACTCAGAAGAAATGCTTTTAAATAATCAAAATTATTTATAAACAAAACTATTTACATATCTAGGTAAATTCGTAATAATTCTTAATGTTTTTCACAACACAACTTAGGTTTTCACGGAAATAGAAAAACGACTACTCCAAATCGGGGAACGATTGGACCGATTTGTCTATTTTGATTTAATATTCGTAGTAATTTAGTAAAATAATATTCATATGTATAGAAAATACTTATATTGAGATATCTTTGTAGCTAATACGGTAAACCGCCTGAGATTTTATAGGAGTTACCCCATTTTCCTTATAAGTTGTTAAAAAAGAAAAAAGTTGGAATAAAACAAGTGTGCTGGACACGTCTTATTTACAATTTTTTTATTTATTTTTGCATCTAATGCAGCAAGCAACATAAAATTTTGTGTCAGTAATAATTTTTATAAAGTGCATTGTCGTACAAAAAAAGTTCGAATTGGACACGTGGGTGTGGCACCTCCCATAAAGAAATTATATCTACTTTTATATATTTTGAAAACAAATATAGAGAGAACGTTGGAATTTTGTACAATAACTCTGTTGTGTGCATTTTCTCGTCATTAACGAAATTCGTCATTCGTTCTCAGTTGTCAGCGTTGTCAATTTTTAAATTTCAAAACGCACCAAAATGGAGAAAAAAACGCGCCATTTACAAAAAAACGCACCAATTTTAGAATTTCTTTTTTTAGTTTAAAATCTTTATTGAATTAATTTTGCATAAAAGTACATTATTTTTTTGTGTTAAAAATTTAACACTAAAACAGGATTTTGCAGTTCAGCGTTAAAAAAAATAAAGCATAAAAAACTTACTGCCTCTTCCACTATTACCTGATTTACATTAAGCATTTTTTCATGAAATTTCATGAATTTTGTTGCACGCAACTTTTTCTATTTGCTTATTGCAGCGCTATAAAAGAGAATGTTATATAAAAAATAGCGTAGAACGAATCTCTGATGTATTTTTGACAACTTTTTTGATATAACTTGCTCCTCCAGTCCTCCTATTGACAAATAAAAATTTTTCATGCAACTAATTTCATGAAAAAAATGCTTAATGTAAATCAGGTATATGTCGAAAGAAAACCTTTGCGAAAGAAAACTAACTAGTAGCTCGAACTTTAATAAATTTTCATTCCATTATGTTGTCAGTTTTCTTCTGCTTATGATTACGTTTGTTACGTTTGTTTGTTTTTTACGTGTTTATAAATCAAAGTACAGGCAAATCTCGGTGTAACGAATTTCGCTTTAACGAAAATCAGATATAACGAACGTCCAAATTTTTACATTAACAGCCTTATGTAGCGAATACTATCCCAATTTTGTACTGGATATAACGAATGATAAAGAAAAAATGACAAAATTAAAAACAAAAACTTGCTAAGAATATATTTCTAGCATTTAGTTCTACTTTATAAAGCGAATGTTTTGATAAATGTGTGCTCTGTATAACGAATGGCAAAAAAAATGTAAATGCAAAAAAATGTGACACCGTTAATTTGTATTTGGTTGCTAACTTGAAAACAATTGCCTTCATTCTTTTAATTGTATTGTATCTTGTTAAAATAACACCTAAAAAAAACTTTGCGATATAACGAATTTTTCGGTATAACGAATGGGCCTGACATTATATTGTTCGTTATACCGGGATTTGCCTATAGTGACAATTTGTAAATTTCAAGTAGTTCTAGCGATTTTTGTAAATTTACTCACATTTACATGAAAATAAATACAACCATATTGAACAATGAAAAAGAATTCAACAAAATAGTCGCGCAGCAACAGCATGTTATTACTGTTTTGCTTTGAAACTACATTCGTTATGTTGGAAATGTGCGAGTACTTTGTACAATGAATATAAAACAATAACCAAAACAAAAATGCCTAATAACATTTTGATGAATATTTTATCAGTTTTTCCTACAAATAAAAAATAAATTCATCTAATTAGAATAAAAAAAATAATAAAATGATAACATATTAATTTCATAAATTTTATCTGATTGCAAATAAATGTTGCTAGTCGAAAGCAAAATAGCAAGTGCTTGATTTTGACATGGTGTTCGCTTTGCTGACAATTCATTCGAACTAGTGGTATCAAAATGTGTACGAAAACACTTACGTCTTCTTGCGACCTGCTGTTCGAGTCAAATTTCGAACAGAGGTAAGATAAAGAAATGAAAATCAGTTTTCTTTCGCTTAGAATGCGCATGAAGACCTCCTTTCGAAATAGTGGAAGAGTCAGTTAGCAAATTTGTTTATATTCGTTTGTATTACATAGATAATTATTTTTTTTAATATCATAAATTCTGTACAAAACTTTTTAAAGAGATCAACGATTAATAGAAAGGATTCAAAACTAATAAAAGTTCTTTATTTATCATTTTATTGAAATATTTTTATTTATTTTTGTCATAAGTTAAATATATCCATGTTAAAAATATAACAATAAAAATAAACAGCTTTTTACAATATATGTGACAGCGCATAGAGAAAGGGATCAATCAATTTTCACTTTTTTTTTGATGTTGACAAAATCTGAGCATCGAATGAGACCGATCCCATGCACCAAAAGTGTTCCCTCCCAGAGATATGCTCGTTTGATCGTACACCAAAGATACACGTATTTAAATCTTTAAAATGGCTCTCCTGAACAAAACCGGTTTTTAATCTTTGGTCCCTTTCGATTTTGCGCGTCACACATGTACATAATTAAACAACAAAAAAAAAAAAAAAAAAAAAAAACAAATCCGTACATACATAGTGTACATATGAAAGTGGTCTAGGTCATACCATTTTTGATTCGGTATAGTACATTTTGATCAGACTAGTACAACTCTAAATTAAACTGTTGCATAACAAAAAAATTATTTTTGGATTGTTTCCAATGTAATCTACTAAATATCTCGACCAAAGAAATATAAGACTTATACAACTTTCATAATTAAGGGCACATATATATCTTTGAATTCATTTGTACAAGATGATACATTTTTGTATATTAATTTCATAAATTCGGCTTAAAACTTTTTAAAAAGAGACCAAAAATTAATTATTCCAAATAAATAAAGCTAATATTTTCATCATTATTGTTATCATTGGGCCATAAAACAGATTTCATTTCAAATTGTGATATTTTGTAAACATCATTAGTAAAGGGTGTTTTTTATTGAGGTATAGAACTTTAAGTTGGCATCACTTTTTTAACTGGCGGCCATTTTGTCAGCTGTCAAGTGATTAATATTTAGTTTGGTTTGCCATTTCATCATGAACAGGTTGACAAAAGAACAAGGCTTGCAAATCGTGCAAATTTATTTCGAAAGTAATGGTTCAGTTCGCGAAATTCATCGCAAAATTTTGTTCAGTGATGAGGCTCATTTTTGGTTGAATGGCTACGTCAACAAGCAAAATTGCCGCATTTGGAGTGAAGAGAATCCACATGAGACCCTTGAGACGCCATTACATCTACAAAAACTGACTGTTTGGTGTGCTCTATGGGCTGGTGGAGTCATTGGGCCATACTTCTTCCGAAATAATGCTGGAGAGTCAGTTACCGTTAATGGAGACCGGTATAGAGCCATGATAACCGACTATTTTGTTCCCGAATTGGATGGCATGAATGTGGATGAGTTGTGGTTCCAACAAGACGGCGCTACATGCAACACAGCGCACGTCACAATCGATTTATTGAAGGAAACATTCGATGAGCGCATAATTTCGCGGAATGGACCTGTCAATTGGCCACCAAGATCGTGTGATTTGACACCATTGGATTATTTTCTTTGGGGATATGTGAAGTCGCTCGTCTACGCCAACAAACCAGAAACGTTAGGGGACTTGGAAGCCAACATTCGTGGCGTTATTGCCAACATACGGCCCCATATGCTCGAAAAAGTGGTTGAAAATTGGACCTGTAGAATTGGCTTTATTCGAGCCAGCCGCGGCGGCCACATGCCCGAAATCATATTTAAACAATAATGACATAAAATTATCCTTCCAATAAAGCCAAATTGATGGACATTAAAACGATTTTCTTGTGTTTTATTTCAATTCAAAGTTCTATACCTCTGAAAAAAACACCCCTTATTAATATGGTAATTAACACTATCAGGAAGTTGGTAAGTTTCACAACAAGAATTATCCGGTTTTAACCCATTGTTGTGTTAAATTGCGTTGGTGCCACCAGAAATTAAAAAACGCGCCGAAATTAAAAAAAAGCGCACCACGCACCAACTAAGGAATTTATCGCACAAAAAAATTTCAAAAAGCACCCAAAATGGTGCGAAACGCACCAAGTTGACAACGCTGTCAGTTGTGTTCCAAGCGTTCGTCGATAAGAATACGCTGCGTAAATTCGTCGTGTGAAGCACAATAACGACGAGTTTACTCAGCGAGTTCAGCTCTTATAAATGCTAAAAAGTTGGTTATTGTGTGTGCAAGGAGAGAGGGAGACAGAGAAAATTGTTTTTTCGTCGTTCGTCGGCTTACAAAATAGAAACAAATCTATCTCAGATTTTGTCAGCACGATAAATTCCGTTCTACGGCGGAATTGTGCATTTTCATATGCACAAATGTGTTTAATAATTTTATGACGAAAGATCGCACCGAAAAATTCGTTGTTCATCCCAGTTGTGTTCTTAGCATAAATGAAAGAGCATAAGCATGTGTGTGATTATCTTGTCCACAAGCGTGGTGTGGCTTGCGGTTCAGTTACTGTTGCCATTTGTACCGCTATTCGCGGGATTGTCCCGATTATCTAAATTAAATCACGCGTACCGCGCTGCATTTCAAAATCCCGCATTTTTAAGTTTTGTTTGATGATTTTTAATTTAACACCAGCAACTTTCAACTAACAAAGAATAAGTACATCTGCAAATACTATAATTTACGCCGTATATGTAGTACACGACGAATTCACCTGGGTACAGTAGGTTTCACATGCAAATTTATATAAATAAAAATATATATAAATGTATATATACATATATGTAGATATGTGCCCTTAATTATGAAAGTGATTTAAGTCATATGCATTTTTGCTTCGAAATTTTAAATAAATCTAAGGTAACCCCTAGTAATATTAAAAGAATTCATTGGTAAAAAGAAAAGCTAGCTAGCACTTTAAATAAATCATAAAAAAAAACTTCAATAAATATTTCATAAATATTAAATTAATTTATATTAATCGAGGCTACTAAAACTCTAAATTAAAATGTTGCGTAATATAAAAATATTTATTGATTTGTTCAAATGTAATCCACTAAATAAGTCCACCAAACCAATATATGAATTAGACCACTTTCATAATTAAGGGCACATACATATCGTAGCTGTTTTAACTAACTGACCTAACTGACATTTTGTGAAAAATGAGTTAAGTTCTCTACTAGACTTTATAAGTCATAATACACATTGTCTACAATTTTCATGACTGTAAGCATTACTTTTGTGCCTACATAAGAAAAAAGATTTCTGACCCATAAGAATGAATGTATAAAACAACCATAAAAACTGCTCTCCTGTTAAATTTTTAATTTGTTATTTTTTTTACTTAATTTTAATTATTATTCGAACTCCATTTGTTTCTATATTTGTGATTTGAACGGGCTAAAATTCGTATCGTATTTAATTTGTTAGTTAGGTCAGTTTGTTAAAACAGCGACTATATGTGTGTACGTATGTATATAAATAAAAGAAAAGCTCTTTATCTTCTTATATACATATATAAAAATTATTGTTTCTTTTTATATTCTTTATGCGCGGTTAAACTTACACTTAGTCTCCTCTGGTAGTGTTTAGGGGTATTTTTTTTAGTAGGACTAGGAAGGCGACAGAGGAGAAATTTATGCACCTCCGAAGCATTCAAACCGATTCTAATGAAATTCAGATCATAGGTATATCTGCATCTAGAAAGTCACAAAATGACTATAGACATTTTCTAAACTAGGGCAGGACGAAGTAAGGAGGACAATTTCTGAGTTTTAACTCGATTTTGGAAAAATTGAAATAAAGATACCCGTTTGCTTAGAAGGAGACATAATGTATGTACCTTCTCATAAGTAAGACAAACAAGCGGGCAGAGGATGAGTCCTGCTCCTCCAAAACTTTGAAATGGATTTTAATGAAATTTAAGGCATAGGTATTCCTTAATTTAAAAAGAGACATACATATGTTATGTACCTAATGCGCCCAATATCTGCCGCTCCGACACTTTCAAATCAATGTAATTGAGATTTAAAAGACGATGGGGGTAAATTTTAAGGACGATGGGGGTAGTGAAGCACACCGGATGAAGCTAATAATAATAAACAATTTAATATACATATACAAATATGTATGTATTTGTTTTATTGCATTAAAAAATAAAATCGATTTTATATCTACATATAAATTAATGTTAAAATACTTGTCAATGAATTCCAAAAAGCATACAACGTATGAATAGTTTTTACATTTTATTTTTATTTTGAAGGCATTTATTATTTGACATATTGTCAGAAGTGTTCATACAATCATTTAAATTTATTTGCTGTTGGTCAAGCATTTTATGTAACGGGTGTTTTTTTAGAGGTATAGAACTTCGAATTGAAATAAAACACAAGAAAATCGTTTTAATGTCCATCAATTTGGCTTTATTGGAAGGATAATTTTATGCTATTAATGTTTAAATATGATTTCGGGCATGTGGCCGCCGCGGCTGGCTCGAATAAAGCCAATTCTACAGGTCCAATTTTCAACCACTTTTTCGAGCATATGGGGCCGTATGTTGGCAATAACGCCACGAATGTTGGCTTCCAAGTCCCCTAACGTTTCTGGCGTTCACATATCCCCAAAGAAAATAATCCAATGGTGTCAAATCACACGATCTTGGTGGCCAATTGACAGGTCCATTAGGCGAAATTATGCGCTCATCGAATGTTTCCTTCAATAAATCGATTGTGACGTGCGCTGTGTGGCATGTAGCGCCGTCTTGTTGGAACCACAACTCATCCACATTCATGCCATCCAATTCGGGAACAAAATAGTCGGTTATCATGGCTCTATACCGGTCTCCATTAACGGTAACTGACTCTCCAGCATTATTTCGGAAGAAGTATGGCCCAATGACTCCACCAGCCCATAGAGCACACCAAACAGTCAGTTTTTGTGGATGTAATGGCGTCTCAAGGGTCTCATGTGGATTCTCTTCACTCCAAATGCGGCAATTTTGCTTGTTGACGTAGCCATTCAACCAAAAATGAGCCTCATCACTGAACAAAATTATGCGATGAAAATCAGCATCGAGATCAATCTCATTTTCGGCCCATACACCAAAATCACGACGCATTGCATGGTCTCGCGGCTTTAATTCTTGCACAAGCTGGATCTTGTAAGGTCGCAAGCCAAGATCTTTGCGCAAAATCTTCCATAAAGTTGATGGACAAAGCTCCAATTGCTGTGCACGGTGGCGAATCGATTCATTCGGGTCCTCTTCAACACTTTGCTCTACAGCGGCAATTGTTTCTTCGGTGCGCACTGTTCGACGTCTCTGCGGATGCGTATTATCACATAGAGTAAACGTAGTGCGAAAACGATCCATGGTTAACCGAATTAATTGCTCTGATGGACGATTATGTCGACCATAAAATGGACTGAGCTTGCGGTAAACTTCGCGAACTGAACCATTATTTTCGAAATAAATTTGCACGATTTGCAAGCGTTGTTCTTTTGTCAACCTGTTCATGATAAAATGGCAAACCAAACTAAATATTAATCACTTGACAGCTGACAAAATGGCCGCCAGTTAAAAAAGTGATGCCAACTTAAAGTTCTATACCTCAATAAAAAACACCCATTATGTATTTCAAAATAAAATTAAATCACCTGAATATAAATTATTTGCTGGTCTTTGTATCAGTTTCAAAGCTAATTTTTTCTTTCGTGATTTTCCAAAATATTATTTTTGAATTCTCAAATAGTTTTTGAAGGTTTGTGCATGAGGTAAGAAGTTTGTGACTGTTCAAAATTTGTGGTTAAAGTCTAGTGATGATTTGGTTCAATCGCCAATGAAATACGTATATAGACATGCTTGACCACCAGCAAATAAATTTCAATTATTTTCTATTTTGTTTTGCTTTCAAATCCAACACACAAAAAAATTAAAAAATTAATTTAATTTTTACCTATAAAAAATTTAATTAATAATTTATAATTAATGTTTGTATCATAATTTAACAGTCAGTTTTCAATTTTAACATCATAACTACTCCAATGTAAGAAGTAAAAACAAGTACAAATAAAGCATGATAATCAATAACCAACCAGTAGTCAGGAAATCAGTAAACTTTCTCTTGAATGTAGACAAAGATATGCCGAAATAACGTAAATGAATTGGAAGGGAATTCCATAACCGGGCAGCTCGTACGACGAATAAATGTTCAAATATCATATTGCTTACACGTGATACAATTATTTGGGGATTTCTGGATGATCTAGTAAATGATATCCTCACAAAAACATAAATGTGAAAAAAGGCCAAGTTCCTATAAAAAAGTTCGGCCATTAAAAGTAGTGAGATATAAATTTTGACCAAGTTCTTGTTTGGTACAATACCTATCACTGAAATATGCTATGCATTATATAAATTTGTAATCGTAAGGTTGTCATATAAGATCTAAATAACCTGCTTTTTGAAAAATTTGCTATGATAACATTTTTTACACTTAAAATTTCTAGTGTGTTTTATTTCTATTCATGATCACTTTGCCAGTTAAAAATGGCAAAGTTACATAAAATAATGGGTTAGAGCGTGAGTAAAAATTAATTATTGTATTACAACGGGTCGCCAGTGTGTACGCAATTTGATAAGAGTCGTCTGAAAAGAAGCATGTAAAATACAGCGTCAATTTTAGTGGGAGTGATCCCGGCTATTTTCTCAATATATTTACATACTAAAGTCTGCTTAGCCGAAGTACATAAATCAAAAGGATATGCCCAATGTGCATGCAAAGATTCAATAGGGTGGTACATTAATTTTTGGATTTTTCGATTGAATAAATCAATTAGGACTATTTGTCTACAAAATGTCAGCTTTCTACAGTATAATATTACGTAACATTTTTATGGGCCTGGCCCCGCCGACTTTTATTTCTACTAGTGCTTATGGTTCATGTAAAGTTTCGTAGGAATAACCTAAGGAGAAATACATGAGTAATAGACTAAAAACTGATAAGCCGAAGTACATGAAAGAAAAAGCTAAGATTTATGGGTGAAGTCACGGCCACTTTTCAAAACAGGAAATTTTTACTTTGGATAAATGCAATCTGTATGAAAAGTTTCAATCAAATTTAATTTAATTTTGAGTTTAAAGTGCTTGTCCCCAACCCCTGATTTAAACTTCTGGTTTCTTAGATTTGTCTTAGTGATCTCTGATTTAGATTAATTTGTGTACCAAATTTCAGCTCTCTAGTGCGAATTAGAGTTTTAGCGGATACAATTTCTTGGTTTTAAGATTTTCCCATTGGCTTACTCATCTTCACTTGCTTGCGTATAAAATTTCAGCTCTCTAGCGTGAACTGTACCTTATAATTTTATGAGCATTACCCCTCCCACTATTTTAAACTCACAATATTTCTGTGAGCAGCGCTTATAATTCATGCTAATTTTCTTCTAAAATATGCTAGACCGAAGTAGATTAAACAAAAGGCCAACATTTTATGGGAGTGATCACGCCCACTTTTTTAGGTGATAGTTTAAAGTATTGTATACGTGTAACGTGTATGCAAGTTTTCACTAAAATGGCTTAAGTTAAAAGCTGTATGTTAACAGCCTTATTTCTAAAACTTTTAAAGGCTTTATAAAGCGATTTTGAGACAAATTTTCAATAAAAATTCATCTTAAAAAGCCTTAATAAGATTTATATATAAGGCTGTAAGTTTTCAGGTTCAAACAATAGTAGCGTAGCCCCGCCCATTTAATAATAATATATTTTGGTTTTTCAGATTTTTCTAGTTGGTTTCTCACCTAGACCTACTTGTGTAACAAATTTCAGCTCATACGCGCAACTTTTAATTTTTAATTTTTAATTTTTCTGAATAAGATTTCTGGGTTTTCAGGTTTTTTTGTTGTGTTCTCACCTATACCTACTCATGTATCCAACTTCAGCTCCTTAGCGCAACTTTTAATTTTTAATATTTGTGGGCGTAACTATGTCCACTTTTCCAAACTTAGGATTTTTTTCGGCCAGTGTTTATTATGTGTTCCAACTTTCGTTGCAAACGGATAATAATACATACAGAAGTAGTATATCTAAATATGCTGAGGCGTAGTACACGAAAATGATGTTGAAATGGTATGGGCGTGTCAACGCCCACTTTTTTAATAAAATAATTTTTGGCTTACCCTATCGCAGTATATATGCCGAATTTCAATAAAATAGCTTCCATTAAGCGCCTTAGATTTGCTTTTTTAATTCTAGCCTTTATGGGCGTAGCTTCGCCCTCCTAGCCAAAATTTTCGGATTTTAAAATTTTTTTAGTGTATTGTTTACCTAGACCTAGCTCTGTAGCAAATTTCAGCTCACCAGCACACATTTTAATTTTTATGGGCGTAGCCCCGCCCCCTTGGTTAAAATTATAAGGTTTTCAGATTTTTCTAGTTCATTGCTCACCAAGATCTACTTGTGTACCAAATTTCAGATCTCTAGCTATAGCGGAAGTGCTTCATAATATTGATGAGTGAGTCAGTAGGTCAGTGAGTATGTCTTAAAATATGCACTTTTTGCACCTCCGTAGCTCCGGAACCTTTCATTGTAAAACTTTCAAACTTTGCATATGAGGTAACATGAATTTATTCTAATTATGATTTAAATTTTATAATTTTACGGTAGCGGGGAACAAAGTTATGAGGGGGGTAAAAACAGCTCGAATGGCTTCCTGTCAATATACACACTACGTGTATTGGCCAGAACTTGGCCTGTCGCACTGCCGTGCGCCTAGATCATCTGCACTAAATGCTGTGGTCTTTGATGTTTGATATAATTAAAAAGATATATTAATAAACGAAACTTGAGGAAGTCATCAAATGTAACGTTCAAGAAATCCTTCAAGTGATTTGAAACATGTGCCGTTAGCCTAAGCCCATAGACAAATCTCACAATTTTATGTACAATAGTTTAATTTTTCTCCTATTACCATAGTTACAGCCTGAATAGACCTCGATAAAATAATTTACCTGAGACATTAGTAATGCATGAGCTGTTATTTTTTTTAACATGTAATGGAAGATACAGGTTAAGATGATACAATCTGCGTAATGTGTGACAAATCCCTGAGCTATATTATATTAGTGTGAGTTTCGAACGATAGCCTATCATCAATTATTATACCAAGACATCGTAAATAATTCATGACTTCAATGGTAGTGCCCTCCAAATTTGGATCAAGGTCGAAGTGAGTGGATCTATTAGGTCTAAATATAATGGATTTAGTTTTGTGTGCGTTGACATTAAGTTTATTCGCAAGCATCCAATAATTAAGCGTTGATAAGTCATGATCAGGGAAACCAGAAATATGCTCTAAAAAAAGTATTTTATGCGCATTCAATATTCACTAAAAACTTGAAAATATGCACTAAAAACTTAAAAAAATATGCTCTTATAAATGAAATAACTTGGTTTATTTGTCAACGAAAATACATTTTTCATTTAAAAATTCGACAACATTTGCATATAAAATAAGCCAGAAATAAAATAAGCAAGCAAAGGAAACAATAAAATAATTAACAAAGAATTACTGCCGTATTAAAAACAATAATTGAGTACTGAAATGCACGTTAAAACAAAATTGCCATATAAATTTTGACTAAAGCAAATAATACAAATTATTTTTTATACTCTCGTAAAAATTTAACTTCAATTTCAAAAAAAAAAAAAAAAATCACGATATCAGAATCAAAACTTTGGAACTGTATTTTGAATAAATAAGCAAAGATTTGTTTTTTAATTAATTGCAATAAACAACAAAATATTGACCTAGATTTTCAAATAAAAATCGTTGCCTGTCACATCTAAGTAAATTTTTATACATTTAAAGTTCCTTTAATGTCTACTGATGTAATCGGGGCAGAGTCCGTCACAACTAGCAATCACAAATTTTTATCTAAACTAACGTCCACATACATTGGAAATGAGATTTAAATGGCGAAAACTAAAAATAAAAATTTTGACCAACAGATCAGCTTACAAGTATTAAAAAAAATTCCATAAAGTATCAAAATATGCCCTGAAAGCGTAAATTATGCTCTAAAAGTTAGAAAATATGCTAAAAATATGCAAAAATATGCACTAACAAATCGATGCCAAAATGCATAAAAAGTTCTGGAACGGATAAATATCTTGTCCTCGCATTGATACGTCACACCAGAAAAAACATGCAATTGCATATTTGCGGTTTCCCTGGTCATGATTAATAGAGACTTGAAAATAATCTAAAAATTGGAATTCACATGATCAAAGTAATTGTATGTCATCAGCAAACACATAAGGCTTACAGAAATTTAGTTCATAGAATAAGTCGTTAAGAAAAAGCGTAAATAAAATCGGGCCAATCACTGAGCCTTGATGAACAACCGATCTAACATATAAAATGTCCGAGTCGAGACCATTTAAAGAAACAAGTTGCTTACGACCACTCAAATACGACCAAATTAAACGACAAGCAGATTTAGCAAAACCAAATTTGCTATATAATTTATTTACTAAACAATTATGATCAACTGAATCAAACGCTTTAAAAAGGTCCACAGAGACCATAAAGCAAATTTTACCTTCGTTTAGATATTTACGAATTGAATCAGTAAGATATGTCAAGAGTAGGCTCGTATTTCGATATTGACGAAAGCCATATTACCATTCGTTAAGCATACTTTCGGAATCCATATACTTAGTTATTTGTTCCTTCAGAATAATTTCAACAATTTTAGACAGGGTAGGTAAAATACTAATTGGCCTTACGTTATCTAAATTTAGGTTTCGTCCGCTTTTAGGAATGGGAATAATACGCGAGATTTTCGAATCACCTGGATATTTGGAAGAGGTTAAAACAAAGTTAATGAAATATAGCAAATGCCTACTAATAAAGGGGTAAATTAACTTTACAAATTTTATAGAAATTCCATCAACTCCTACAGAAGTAGACTTTATTTTGCACAGAGAAAGAAAGAGTTCAGACTCAGTTATGTTAGAAGAAGAGAATTTATCAGACGAATTTTAAAAAAGTGTAAAATCAGGTTCTTCATCCGTAAATTTTAGTTGGTTACTAATAAAGTGTTCATTTATTTTATTTGCGTCCACATCCGGGTTTACATTCACTTCTTCACTCATACCAGCATTACGCAAATTTTTCCACATTTGTTTCGAATCACCCAATCAGAATATAAAGGGTGTTTTTTATTGAGGTATAGAACCTTAAGTTGGCATCACTTTTTTAACTGGCGGCCATTTTGTCAGCTGTCAAGTGATTAATGTTTAGTTTGGTTTGCCATTTCATCATGAACAGGTTGACAAAAGAACAACGCTTGCAAATCGTGCAAATTTATTTCGAAAATAATGGTTCAGTTCGTGAAGTTTACCGCAAGCTCCGTCCATTTTATGGTCGACATAATCGTCCATCAGAGCAATTAATTCGGTTAACCATGGATCGTTTTCGCACTACGTTTACTCTATGTGATAATACGCATCCGCAGAGACGTCGAACAGTGCGCACCGAAGAAACAATTGCCGCTGTAGAGCAAAGTGTTGAAGAGGACCCGAATGAATCGATTCGCCACCGTGCACAGCAATTGGAGCCGACTAACCGACTATTTTGTTCCCGAATTTGATGGCATGAATGTGGATGAGTTGTGGTTCGAACAAGACGGCGCTACATGCCACACAGCGCACGTCACAATCGATTTATTGAAGGAAACATTCGATGAGCGCATAATTTCGCGGAATGGACCTGTCAATTGGCCACCAAGATCGTGTGACTTGACACCATTGGATTATTTTCTTTGGGGATATGTGAAGTCGCTCGTCTACGCCAACAAACCAGAAACGTTAGGGGACTTGGAAGCCAACATTCGTGGCGTTATTGCCAACATACGGCCCCATATGCTCGAAAAAGTGGTTGAAAATTGGACCTGTAGAATTGGCTTTATTCGAGCCAGCCGCGGCGGCCACATGCCCGAAATTATATTTAAACATTAATGGCATACAATTATCCTTCCAATAAAGCCAAATTGATGGACATTAAAACGATTTTCTTGTGTTTCATTTCAATTCAAAGTTCTATACCCCTTAAAAAAACACCCAATATTACGACTATAACTTCTTTTCAATTTTCTTATCTTTGATTTTGTTATGTTACGAAGTCTACGATACGTATCCCAGTTTCTATCATTTCTCTCATTAATAATTAATATCACGTGTAAATCTTACTTTTGTATGGTGAAGTAGCCTTTTCATAGGAATATAATTCAGAAGATCATTAAGAATATTATTAAAGAAGGAGAGTTGTACTTGGGAGTCACAAGAATGATAAAGCTGGTTGAAGTCAGTAAGCATAATATGCCTTTTTATGGCTGAGATGTCAGCATTATTATAGTCTCTGAAATAAGAATTGTTGGGTACATGGTTAACTGGGATTTGAAAAAAGGCGCATATTAGGGAATGACGTTAGATGAAAGGAATCTGAAATTGAGCAGATGTATTAACTGTAATACAATGGCTGAAAATGAAGTAATCTATAAGAGAAGCAAAATTATGAAATGCATCATAGTGAGTGGGGAGTGAATTATGCCAGCAGGTCAGACTAAATCGGCTACAAATCAAGTGAATTTTCATAGATTTGCTTATATTAAATAAATTGTTATTAAAATCTCCTACTACAATTAAATCCTTGTATCGAACAAAGATATCACTAAAGGAATTCTCAAAGAGGCTTAAATTTACTCTGGGAAGATAAACAGCGCCTGTAGCTACTGAACTAGAACCGGTATCAAATGCAATAAAAATACCCTCGCAAGAAAAATATTCATTACTCTTATATATGACTTTAAATTTAATGCTCTGAGCTACATATATATATATGGCAACTCCGCCACCTCTACACCCAGTGGGACGATAATTTCTGCACACATTGTAACCAGGCATCTTAATCGCTGGATAAATACAGAAATGTCACCTTTGTATACAGGCTTTGTAAGGCAGCGTGTGCAGCTAAAACTTATATTGTCGCAATTACCCATCAATGCATATAGTTCAGCTGAAACGTTAGCGCAAATCGCATGGTTCCATATTTTACAGTAGTCAAATTCCACACCGGAATCAGTTTTTGTAACATTTTTGTTACACTCTCCATACTTAAGGTGGAAGTACATAACTCGCGTTCAATGCGCTAATGCGATACACGCGTCTGTCAAAAAAGTTGAAATGGTGTGTTTTCATAAGGTAAGTTACACAGTGAAGATTGCGACGCGCGTACCTCGCAAAAAGTTGAAAATTCTTCAACTTTCACGCGTTGTATACAAAATTACAGCTAGTGTTGCCAGATTCATAAGCTAACATACACAAATATGATTAGAAATTAATTTTTTTATTAAACAATGGATAAAAAATGCATTAAATATTTAAAGAAATATAAAACGTAAATGCAAGACGAAAAAATAGCCGGCATAGGCTTTAAATTTTACAACTAAAAAAACCTCAAAAGCGTGTTGTGTAACTTTCCATTTGTATAGCGTTAAACGTTTAAAAAGCCAGAAAAGCGTTGCCGCGTAACGCGTGGTATGTACTTCCACCTTTAGAGGCTGGCACCATTTTAAGGAGTAAAAATATGGCGTAGATTTAATTTAAAGCACAAAATTACAAATTGTTATTGTTGTTGTAGTTGTATCTGAAAAAACAAAATCAGTTCTTTTAGCAAGTTTTGTATCTTTACGAATTAATTCACCATATAAAGTAGATTAGTTAACAGCCACAAATATTCCGACTATGCGTTTATTATTGGTTCATAATAGAGCTGTGTAGCTCATGAACGAACGGGTTAAATTGAACGAATCAGTAGTGTACCGCTCGATGTTTTCTTCATTAAGTTTGGGTTTCAAGTAATTATTTTATGTCAAATTTGCTTTCGTTCATGTTTGCTATATACTTACATATGTTATGTCTTTTATTTGAGTTGAGTTTTTGTGTTTTAAAAGGTTTAGATACGTGTATACTAAATTCTATTTAACATCGCTGTGGCACTGCCATCATTCTTTTTTTTTATAATTTGATTTAACAGTCTTTTCACAAGAAGTATTTTACTAGTGTTTTTCACAAAGGATTTTTACAAAGTAAAGGTGTTAGACCTTAACTGTATATATGTTTATACATACATTTCATTACCTCAATCTAAACTGAATTTGTAGTGCTTGAGATATTTTTTTTTTGTTTCCGGCAAAATATTTTTGAGGACAAAATTTTAACTTTGAGAAGTAACATTTAAACATTAATGCGCTTTTGATATATAAATAACGATAGAAGAGTTGCAATGCTTTTATTAATTATGTGAAGAAAAAAAAAAGCTAGTAAAACCAAAAAAAGTACCTTTCTTAATCTTAATATTAAACTAAATAATAAGCCAAAATAAAATGTACGATATTCTAGTCGAAAGAACAAGAAATTATTTATACAACAAAAATTAAAAATTTTAAAAACCCGCGACTTTTTTCAGAAAAGATGTAATATCTTCTAAACGGCTAGACCGATTTTCTTCAAACATAGCTAAGAACCCTCTCGATCAAGTCATCTTTCAAACAGAAAAAACTAAATGAAAATCGGTCCAGCCGTTTCGCCTGTACGTGGACACGGACAGACACACAAATACACAGATACACAGACACGCACTACAAACTTATAACACCCCTTTTTTAGTCGGGGGTTAAAAATGAATTTAAATATAATTTTTTAAATAAATAATTCAACTTCTTTTTAATAAATTCTTCAATTCATTCATTCGAATTATTTAAATTTTATTATTCTTACAAAATATCATTGTTTCATACTGTCGTTCAAAAGGGCTGTGCGAAATAAGACCCCAGGAAATAAGGGCCCAAAGTGCAAAATGAAAAATCACCCCAACCTTAGAGTTCTTTTGCATTATGAAATAAGACCTCAACATTTCTTATGAAGTAACACCCCAAAAAAATGAAAATTTGCCCCAAAGCTAAAAAGAAATATGACACCAAAAATATGAAAAATATTTCATTATGAAAAAGCGCCCCAATAGACTAAATGAAATTATACCCCAAGAGTAGATTTTATTGCAAAGTGAAAAGAAAGACACAACTAAAAACAGTAGCAAAGGCGTACGAAGCGCATTCCGGAGAGGAACAATGCTCGCCTCCCCCCAAAAATTGCTTCGCCTCCTAGAATTATTAAAAATTACCTGTAACTATCTATTTAATTTTTTTATTTTACTCATGAAAATCACGTGTCGTATTGCCCCCAAAAAAAATTTTTGCTCCGGCAATAGACCTGATATAAGTAACTATTTAGGTCCAAAAATTCTAACTTTGTTCATGTGCGTTCATTATTTAAATATGACTATAAATTTTTCAGTAGGCTTTTTAATTTTAAGTAACTTCATTGAGCAATATTTATTTATTTAATAAAAAACATAGACGTGAAATTCAAGGTCAATATAAATGCTTATAAAGGGTGTTTTTTATTGAGGTATAGAACTTTAAGTTGGCATCACTTTTTTAACTGGCGGCCATTTTGTCAGCTGTCAAGTGATTAATATTTAGTTTGGTTTGCCATTTCATCATGAACAGGTTGACAAAAGAACAACGCTTGCAAATCGTGCAAATTTATTTCGAAAATAATGGTTCAGTTCGCGAAGTTTACCGCAAGCTCCGTCCATTTTATGGTCGACATAATCGTCCATCAGAGCAATTAATTCGGTTAACCATGGATCGTTTTCGCACTACGTTTACTCTATGTGATAATACGCATCCGCAGAGACGTCGAACAGTGCGCACCGAAGAAACAATTGCCGCTGTAGAGCAAAGTGTTGAAGAGGACCCGAATGAATCGATTCGCCACCGTGCACAGCCATAGAGCCATGATAACCGACTATTTTGTTCCCGAATTGGATGGCATGAATGTGGATGAGTTGTGGTTCCAACAAGACGGCGCTACATGCCACACAGCGCACGTCACAATCGATTTATTGAAGGAAACATTCGATGAGCGCATAATTTCGCGGAATGGACCTGTCAATTGGCCACCAAGATCGTGTGATTTGACACCATTGGATTATTTTCTTTGGGGATATGTGAAGTCGCTCGTCTACGCCAACAAACCAGAAACGTTAGGGGACTTGGAAGCCAACATTCGTGGCGTTATTGCCAACATACGGCCCCATATGCTCGAAAAAGTGGTTGAAAATTGTACCTGTAGAATTGGCTTTATTCGAGCCAGCAGCGGCGTCCACATGCCCGAAATCATATTTAAACATTAATGGCATAAAATTATCCTTCCAATAAAACTAAATTGATGGACATTAAAACGATTTTCTTGTGTTTTATTTCAATTCAAAGTTCTATACCTCTTAAAAAACACCCTATACAAATTAAATATTAATTTTTCGGTAAAATTTTTCAGAATATTTTAAACGTATACATCCATGAAATCTTTCACACTGCATCTGCAATAAGGGCAAAAAGCTTCATCGAAATTTGACACAAGTTTTATTTTGCATAAACTGCAGATTTTCAAATGCTTGCAAGGCAACATAACAACATTTGCGATTTGATCCTTGCAAACAACACACTCTCGTTCACTAATATCTACTGTTGCAGATTTTTCGCTATTATCATCCTCATGGTTTTCGTCCTCTGACTTTTCAGCTTCTGCAAAAAAATCTATAGCTGGTATCATGTCATTACATACTCCATAACATGAATTAACCATTCGTGATAAAAAGGCGGCTATGGACAATTTCCCGGATTCCAACTTCTCTGTCGCTTCTTTGATTCGATAAGTTTTCTCTTTGCTCTGTTTTTGTCTTTTCTTAGCCGAACTTTCCCCGTGTTCTACTAATGCTTCAAAATGTCTACTTTTGAAGAATTCTTCGTTTCGAATTGCTTTAGTGAACTTAAAAAAGTTTCCACGTTTTTGAATAATTTTCCCCAAAACACCATTATACGCTTCAACTGCTGAAGTAGTACGAGTATTTTGCTTGCAAACACTAAAGTTATTACATCCAACCTTAATGAAATATAAAAAGTCATATAGTGTTATATTTAAAACGATTAAACAAACCTTTTGTAACCAATATTTTTCAAAATAGTTTAAAAAGCCTCTGAATAGGTTCTCACTATCCATAAGGCAAATATCTAACTTAATTTGGTGAAACCCCTCTTTTATTAAACTTGGTGGAAGCAGTGGAAGTGCCATTATTTTGTGGTAAGCAACTGATGCATGTCTTGAAAACGTCACATATTTATGTAAATGTTTGTGGTTAGTTACATTTATACGTATAGCTTGACAGTAGTGAAACCTGAATGAAATAAATTACCTCGTTGTGCTTATATGCATATTTAATATTCATTTTAGGTTCATAATATTGCTACGAATATTTTCTGGTATATATTAATTCTTGATAAATTTGAGAACATAAGATGTTTACATATTCCTAATTTATATACAGTAGCACAATCGCGCGATTTTTTGAAAATATACGTTTTCTTCAATTTTTCTCTGGTTAACATTCCAAGTTTTACTTAAAATAAATATGCAATTACAATTACACCCACACAGAAATAAAAAATCTATTTAATTATAATTACATTTCATTTCCTTAAAATGTATTGTGCTACTGTATATAAATTCCATGCGTAGATACCAGTAAAAATTATATATATTTTATTTTAATCACAGAAAACATTGGCTTACCAGCAACCTATGTATCTTGCACTAGGGAAAACAGTTTGCATGGATTTTCTTAGAGCCTGCTCGAAATCCAAAACTACAACGGCAGGGTTCAAATCAAATATATTTTCTTTTATATACCGAAACAAGGTTTCATACGCCGTTTTGGTCTTTTTGACCATTAGTATAAAAAATACTGGAAATATCTACATATGTACAATAAAATATTTTGTTCTATTAAACTGTATTTTTAATATACTATATATAAATAGTTAATTTTTGTACTTACTTCTTCTGAAAATTCAATATAAATCACCAAGAGTTAGTTAAAACAACCTTTTGGTACAACCTTAAATGTTGCATCTATCAAATATTTACGATCGCCGTTGCGAATATTTTCCTTTATTATTTGAATAGTTTTCTGGGATGAAAAAATGCAGTAGGAACTATCTCCTTCATCGATGCATGCGGTGAAAAATGGTTTCGGATTCGTAGTATCTTGTGATACTCCAAATTGCTCCCACACTCTTTGGTTGTTAACAGCTTCCACAACTTCAGATGCATTTTGAGGAGAAGTAACGTAGTTTCTTGATGCAATGTATTGCAAACCTCTTTTAATTTTAGAAAATTCTATTGCCTTTATTTCTGTTTGCATTCTTGGGTATTTTTAATAATTATAGAAAGTAAGTGTATAGTTTACAATATAAATATGTATGTAGAATGAATGTGTTTGTACTTACATTTTAGAAACATTTCTAAAAGCTGTTCTAACGCTTCCTAAACTGCCAGCAATAGCTGCAGTTTCTACTTTAATTTTGTTAAGAGCGCACATCTTTTTGTATTCATCCTCCTCACTGGAATGACTGTGGGGGATAAAATTTTTAGCGTATATGCATTTTGCATTTGGCATATAGTTTACTCTGGCTTTACAATCTTTACGCCAGCATTTAAACTTTATTACGTCTTTATAAACCGATTTCTTCTTATATATCATTTTTTCTGTTTCAGTGTAAAGAAGTTTTGAACCGGCTCTGTTTCCCGAAAAAAAAACGCATTCCATTTCATTAAAAATTTTTAAATTTTCAATTTTACTTATATGTATAAACTCAATTGAAGAAACTTCAAATTCCACTTAACACGTCGGGCACACTTTTATAAATGAAATACTTGATTAATATTCACAAAACAAAATAACAAATCTCATTAGAGTCCCGTTAAATGTACTACTAATAAAAATTGAATTTTGCAAAATATCTTTGTTTAATTAAAATGAAATAAAGCCCCAAAAAATTGTATGGAATTATTGGGGCCAATTTTCATTTCCTAGAATCTTAGCGAAGTTTGTAGAAATAAGAAATGAAAAAAAAGCTCCACAGAAAAAAAATTCATATTTTTGGGGCTTTGTTACATTTTTCTTCTTTAGGGATATATTTCATTTCAGAAGAAATGAAATAACGTTACAATTAAGAAATGAAAATTGACCCCGAAAAAAGTGTAAGAACGCCGCAAAATTTTCGTGTTGTTGTTTTCTATGTAAACATTGGGGTGATTTTTCATTTTGCACTTTGGGCCCTTATTTCCTGGGGTCTTATTTCGCACAGCCGTTCAAAAGTGAACGATTGAACGAACGGGTCAATTTTTTGCTAATTGAACGAAAATGACCGGCCACTGAAAAGAACGATTTGGCACAGCTCTAGTTCATAACTTTTTATATTTATGGAACAATAAAAATTTATATTTCTTAGGAAATCAAAAAAAAAAAAAAAACACGCTTTAGACAGTGCTGCCAATATTTAGGTATTTTTTTTGTACCGCGAAACTTCTGAAAATCCCGTGATTTTTGAATTTTTTTAAGTTGTCACGCTTTTTCGAAAAATAAAACTGGCAATCCTATGTTCACTGTTCTACCATAAAAATTTTTTCTTTTCATCTGAAAACGTACACACAGAGGTTTAGCTAGTTAAGCAACAACTACACTTACAAAATATTTGGAATGAATTTCTTTCAGTAACATTTTATTAAAACCGGAAGAGATTTAAAATTTTAAAACTCTAAGAAGCAGGATAAAGTGGGATATAAATTCGGGGCGGGATCTAGCTATAAAAAGCGTGATAATCCAGCCTAAAGCGGAATGTCTGGTCAGCCTCCGCATTTTGTAACACGCACGCGACCGTTAAAATGCAGAACAAATGTAATATTAATACACTAAAATTTGGGCGAATCAAATTTTTGAGCCAATGCCCGATTTAGCAATATACGTTTATAGAATTTATAGACTTTATAGAATTTTAGCAATTGAGATTTAGCTTTAGCGAGTTATGGAATACAGGGGGGCAGATTAGACATGCCAATAATTTAATTATTTTTAATTTGTGCTTTATTGGGAGTTTCATTTTATATTAAGTTTTAGTATTTTTATTTTTTATTTTCCCCAAAATTAATAGTTTACTTGTTCAGTAAAATCTTAGTTATTTTTTTTAATACATTGAAATTGGATTGAATTGAGCTATATTAAAATTAAATTATATTAATTTTTAATTGATTTGAGAAAATAAGGAGGTTTGGTATGCTTATAAATAGTGAAAGCTCATGGAAGTACGCGACAGTTATGGCATTTGCTGCGTATGTCCAATCAGCTGTTAGAAACACTTTGCAAAAGCTCAAAATCTGCAAAGAGTATTCATTTGACTATCTAATGTCATAACAAACAAATTTTGATAATGCAAAAATGAGGTGATAATAATACAATTGAAATAAACATTACTTCTTTTATGCTCTGTTGAATAATTTTTAAACTTTTGAAATATATAATAAAATACTATTTCCGTAGTCTTGCAGGAGATGAGCTCTTTATTTGCTGTAAAAAGCTTTTGAAAATTGTATTATGTTTTATTGGTTCGTCATTATTAGCTCCATTTACGAACGTACCAGTTCGCGTTTCTGCTGTGGTTTTCATACTAATTTCAATTCAAATAAATCCCTCGTGGCTAATAACACTGCACAACAGTGGTTTTGATGTTTAAATAAAAATAGCCAATCCTTATGTGTCATTAGTTTTTCCTTATCAGCTCTAGTTTTAGAGATATAGTGATATTTAGCATTTGCATAATTTACACCACTTTTTGTATTATTCCGTTAACCCGCCAATGGTGACGCAAATTTGACTTTGATCAATGGTGACGCCGGTCTTACGCACCGGAATTTTCAACCGAAGATTTTTCCAAATTTGTTATTAATATTTCGTTTTTTTTTTAATTTATGCTCTTTGAGAATAAAGCAAAGATGTTTAATCAATTTAAGCTCTTTTATTTCAATATTAACATTAAAAAAATTGTTTTATTAGAGCATTAAAAACAACAGCAATTTTAGTAATACATTTTTCAAAATTAAGAAAAAAATAAAAAAAATCACATATTTATAAAGGAAGATAATGTTTTATAATCTTTCGACATTAGGAACTTTTACAAAATAAATAAAAAAATAAAAAATAAAAAAGTAATGAAAAATATATACTTGGTTATTATATTCGCATACACGGTGACACACGGTCTCATGTACCGGATTAGTAAAAAAAATATACAAAGTGTGCTCACGAAGCAGTTTCGTCATTAACTAGTAGTAGGGGATGTGCAATGAGGCAGCTACTCGAAGTTGCAACCAAAACTAATAACAGGGAATAATGTTATTCGAATTTTTTAACACACCCGGTCTCACAGACCAATAGGACACCAATGGCGGGTTAATATATCACAAGTGGTCCTCCTCCAATAGTGCAGTGTAATGCACATGCTGCAAAATATAGCTTCACAGACAAAAATGAACATATTTAAAAGTATAATAAAGCAGCTTCATTCACTCGTAATCAATCGTTTTTTAAGGCCATGTCAGATAAAACTTTTGCTTCGCGTTGCGTTAAAGATTCGCTTTGATATCTGAGATGAAATGTACATGCTTATATGAAACATGTCAAATAAAGTATTTTTAACGCAAATCGAAGCGAAAAGTTAGGCAACTCTCAACTTTTTGCGTGTTTTGAGAATCAGTTGGTATGCTCTTCTTACTTTTTTTTGACCAAACTCGCATGTAAATATGAAATTTTTATTAAAATTGCGGTAAATTTATATAAAAAACGAATTAGTGGCATCAGAGTGATCGAATTGTGCTGTGTTTTATGCAAAAAAACAAAACAGTGAAACAAACAGTGAGTGTTGTCAAAGTTTTTATTGTGTCATACACATCGCACTTGTTCCTCAAAAGCGTAACAGCTCAAAATTTTCAAATTTTCACTTTTTGCAAAAAACCAAACACAGAGGTCATATCTACCCACTGTAAAAATCTCCCTTTGATTTGTCTTCTTTTCCGTGAAAAAAAACCGTTATGACTCTCTTTGTGTTTTTAGAATAATTACTTTAGTCTCAATTAAAGGAAGACATTTTTAATTGTTTGCAAGTTTTGTTTTGTTTGTTTGTTTTGCTTGAGCAAAACAGATCAAAGTTTTTTCATACAAAGAGCGACATTTCGAGTTGTTGTTGTTTTAGACTGTTAACGGTTTATGTCATCCAGAGTGAATTTTCAGTTAAACTGGGTAAACTCGAAATAACACCACTAGCTAAACAAAAAAATTTCAGAAAAAGAATAACAACTCAAAAAGTAGTTTTTTCTCTGGAAAATCACTTAAGCAATAAAAAAAAACAAAACGTTGTATTCTTTTTTAATAATATTTTCTTACTAAATATATCGCTTGAATCAACAGAAACAGTTTTTGGCCTGTACTGAAAATTCATGAATTTTGAGTTGTTACGGTTTTGAGGAACAAGTGCGAAATTCTGCTTGACATTTTTTCCCCCAAAGTTAGAAACGTCACGCAAAGCGTTGAAGCTGTATCTGACACCGCCTTTAGACACATATACATAATCGTAATTACATCGCACAGTGGGGGATCTTGAAAAAACAAATTGTAACAAACCAAAAAAGTTTGTCTTAAGTAGAACAAAAATAAGCAAAATAACTAACATGTGCATAATTATTAGAGAACAAACGACAATGGTAAGACTGTTGTAAATATAGAGATGGTAAAATTGAGCTTTCATTACAAAAAAGCTTTCAGCAAATTGAAATAAGACGAATCAAAACAATTCACACCTTTTGCAATAATGCTAAGTATATAAAGCAGAAATCTACATCTACTGACACCACATACAGTGGACCAAACACAAAAGAACGCTGACGATGAAGGTTTAGTGGCCTTCGAAAACGGCTGGCTGTTCCGTTCAACTATGTGTTGTTAGTCAGAATATTTACAACAGACTTTGTTGTTATTTGTTCATTAATAATTATCACATGTAATTTGGCTTAAAAAGCAATACGAACCTTAGCCCGTTCAAATCACAAATATAAAATTGGAAATAATTCTGAAGTTTCTAAACGAGCTGTCTGATTGTAATGAAATTTCATACAGCATTTAAGAAGGTGTTACCGAGCTTAATGCTGGAAAGTCCCAAAGTGTGCAACCTCAGGTTAATGAAAAATTCAAACCGATGCCAAGCTGATGATTTTGATCTGATAAAAATGACTTTTTGCAGGTGGATTTCTCTATTCAAGAGTTAAAAAAAGTCTGCTACATTTATGCAGTTTTGCTTACAGTTTAGGAAATATTGAGAAAAAAAAATTAAATTTTGGGCTTTTTACCAACCTTACAACCCACTGTTCTGCTAATGGAGAAATCAAATCTTGTTCGATTTTAAAATAGAAACTTGGTATAAGTTAAGAACAAAATTTTTAACATTAAAAAAAATTTGATATCAAAATCACTATAAAGTCAAAAGTTATACGCAAATTAAATAAAATATTTACAAAAAAAAGTCGATTTTTTGTCGTTTTTTGCAGAAAAAAAGTGGATTAATTATTTCGCTATTATTTTAAAATTTTGCAATGTTACCAACCCTTTGTTTTTTTTTCTTTTATTCAAAAGTTAATATTTACTATAAGAAACATTACAAAGGAACTTGTTGTTCAAAATTTTTGTTATTAAAGGTGCCACACCATTTTGAAATTGACCTATTTTTGTTATAAATTACAAATATAAGGCATTTTTTCTCAAACTTCAAGGATATAATCAAAAAATTTGAGATTTTATCTTAAGATATTATATCAGGGTGACCGATGACATTTTTCAAAAAGTGGCACCAAATAGGGGATTTATCAAAATAAAGGGGCAAAATTAAAAAAGTCGAGAAAACTACACTAAACTCTTTGGGTCTTATGCAAAAAACTTAATAAAGCTTTGCCAAGCAATGTTAAGTAAAGTTGTATTCTAAAAAAATTATTGTATAAAAATTCTAAAGTAGGCACCCACGTTTGTTAAGACTACTTTAAGTTGATATTTCCAAAATGTGTGTTTTGTACCTCAAATATTTTTATTAATATAGCACATACTGATTATGTTACATCTGAAAATGAAGCTAGAAGTGCCTGCTCTTATCTTAAATTTATTATTTCTGTCATGTAATGGGAAACCTCACCAAATTATCCAACTGATTCGAAATACATAGCAAAATCCATAAAAAAATATTAAAATAAATACAATTACACAAAAATGTTTTAGTGATGTACATACAATCAAAACAAATCGAAAAAAGCTGGATATTCAAATACTCGTTTCATTCGAATAAACAAATTGTGATAATTTTTCACATTTTTTTACTTTTACTTCATAGTTGTGTTTATCTGTTTTATTACCATGTCAGAAGTTCATATTTTTTAAATTAGGTTGCTTTACTTCAAGATAATGAAAATTTATTTAATAAATTAAAAAATTATTTGAATACCCGAATGAAATTGTATTCGATTTTGTACATCATAAGCTGTGAAGTGGTTGTTGAACACGGTGGTGTTACCAGTATTCATTATTAGATAACAAAATAATTAAAGTTGTCTTTTGCATATGATTTCTTAACAAAGCTATGTTAGCCTTAAAGTGCTTGGCAACTAATATGAACTTTAAAGCTAAAGTAAAATATTTTTTTGCATAAGGGGGTTTATTTTTAATGTATTTTCATATAACTCACCCTAAAAGAGGGGGAAAAAAAGTGGCAAGGCAGTCGAAAAAGTGGAAAGGCAGTCGAAAAAGTGGCAATTTGCTGTATTATATATTTTTAAATATTCCCCAAAATATTATCTGCGCCCGGCAAAAGATAAGAAAAATACAGCAGAAATACCAAAAAATTCCATTTTTGGGATTTTATGAAATCTTTTTGGGAGTTGTCGGGAACTTAAAAGAAAATTCTATGTGGTTTTAGTTTTTGTGTATTTATTGCATAAATTTCCATCTAATTGAGAATTTCCAGCCAAAAATATTGATGCATTCGAATTCTATAGCATTCCTTTTTGTAAGACCTCTTTCTTCTCAGAAAACTCTTTATATGTTGTAAGCAGATGCAAATAATTAGAAAAAAATTAGTACAAGTTAATTTTTATAGGAAAATTAATACTTATTTTTTTTTTTATTGTTGCTTGTAGCAGTCATAATTGAATATATTGGTGTAATATTCATGTATGTAGTTATGTAGCTACGTCTAATTTTGAAAAATACCTGAGATAATACTCGTAATTATACAGGTACACTAGGGTGTCCAAAAAAAATTTTTTTTAGGGCTTAAGCATAATTTGAAACCTTATAGGGTCAAGTATTTTTGAGATTTTTTTTTTAAATTTTCGGAAGAGGTTTAGAGGTCGCATAAGTCGGATTTTTTTGCAAAAAATTGAGTTTGCCGGCAATTTTTTGTATTTTCTTCATAACTTTAACCATAAACATAATTTTTTTAACCTTTGTCTAACTAATTTAAAAGAAAAATGTCCAAGTTTTATTCTTGTGTGCAAAAATTATGGGTTTTTAATGAATTGGTTCTCTTAGGTAGCCTACATTACAATTTTTCGTAATTTTTCCATAAATTTTGTAAATAACGCTTTATAACTTTTAAAATTTGTATAAAAATTAAAAAAAAACTAATGATGTAAGTTAAAAGATTAACTAGTTTTAAATAATTTAAAACAGAAATTCTTGATTTTCCTCTTAGGGTTTAATTTTGATTTTTTTTTTGTTCGATATAAAATTAAACTGGTTACAAGGCTCCGCCCTCTTTAGGGATATATAATCCCAATTCCAGACTTAAGCTTGGTAACACCTCCTTAAATGCTGTATGAAATGTCATTACAATCAGACGGCTCGTTTAGAAACTGCAGAATTAATTCCACTTTTTTTTCAAAGTCCCCCAATGTGCATCGTTAAAAATATACATATTACATCTGGTCAGCCTCCGCATTTTGTAACACGCACGCGACCGTTAAAATGCAGAACAAATGTAATATTAATACACTAAAATTTGGGCGAATCAAATTTTTGAGCCAATGCCTGATTTAGCAATATACGTTTATAGAATTTATAGACTTTATAGAATTTTAGCGATTGAGATTTAGCTTTAGCGAGTTATGGAATACAGGGGGGCAGATTAGACATGCCAATAATTTAATTATTTTTAATTTGTGCTTTATTGGGAGTTTCATTTTATATTAAGTTTTAGTATTTTTATTTTTTATTTTTCCCAAAATTAATAGTTTACTTGTTCAGTAAAATCTTAGTTATTTTTTTTAATACATTGAAATTGGATTGAATTGAGCTATATTAAAATTAAATTATATTAATTTTTAATTGATTTGAGAAAATAAGGAGGTTTGGTATGCTTATAAATAGTGAAAGCTCATGGAAGTACGCGACAGTTATGGCATTTGCTGCGTATGTCCAATCAGCTGTTAGAAACACTTTGCAAAAGCTCAAAATCTGCAAAGAGTATTCATTTGACTATCTAATGTCATAACAAACAAATTTTGATAATGCAAAAATGAGGTGATAATAATACAATTGAAATAAACATTACTTCTTTTATGCTCTGTTGAATAATTTTTAAACTTTTGAAATATATAATAAAATACTATTTCCGTAGTCTTGCAGGAGATGAGCTCTTTATTTGCTGTAAAAAGCTTTTGAAAATTGTATTATGTTTTATTGGTTCGTCATTATTAGCTCCATTTACGAACGTACCAGTTCGCGTTTCTGCTGTGGTTTTCATACTAATTTCAATTCAAATAAATCCCTCGTGGCTAATAACACTGCACAACAGTGGTTTTGATGTTTAAATAAAAATAGCCAATCCTTATGTGTCATTAGTTTTTCCTTATCAGCTCTAGTTTTAGAGATATAGTGATATTTAGCATTTGCATAATTTACACCACTTTTTGTATTATTCCGTTAACCCGCCAATGGTGACGCAAATTTGACTTTGATCAATGGTGACGCCGGTCTTACGCACCGGAATTTTCAACCGAAGATTTTTCCAAATTTGTTATTAATATTTCGTTTTTTTTTTAATTTATGCTCTTTGAGAATAAAGCAAAGATGTTTAATCAATTTAAGCTCTTTTATTTCAATATTAACATTAAAAAAATTGTTTTATTAGAGCATTAAAAACAACAGCAATTTTAGTAATACATTTTTCAAAATTAAGAAAAAAATAAAAAAAATCACATATTTATAAAGGAAGATAATGTTTTATAATCTTTCGACATTAGGAACTTTTACAAAATAAATAAAAAAATAAAAAATAAAAAAGTAATGAAAAATATATACTTGGTTATTATATTCGCATACACGGTGACACACGGTCTCATGTACCGGATTAGTAAAAAAAATATACAAAGTGTGCTCACGAAGCAGTTTCGTCATTAACTAGTAGTAGGGGATGTGCAATGAGGCAGCTACTCGAAGTTGCAACCAAAACTAATAACAGGGAATAATGTTATTCGAATTTTTTAACACACCCGGTCTCACAGACCAATAGGACACCAATGGCGGGTTAATATATCACAAATGGTCCTCCTCCAATAGTGCAGTGTAATGCACATGCTGCAAAATATAGCTTCACAGACAAAAATGAACATATTTAAAAGTATAATAAAGCAGCTTCATTCACTCGTAATCAATCGTTTTTTAAGGCCATGTCAGATAAAACTTTTGCTTCGCGTTGCGTTAAAGATTCGCTTTGATATCTGAGATGAAATGTACATGCTTATATGAAACATGTCAAATAAAGTATTTTTAACGCAAATCGAAGCGAAAAGTTAGGCAACTCTCAACTTTTTGCGTGTTTTGAGAATCAGTTGGTATGCTCTTCTTACTTTTTTTTGACCAAACTCGCATGTAAATATGAAATTTTTATTAAAATTGCGGTAAATTTATATAAAAAACGAATTAGTGGCATCAGAGTGATCGAATTGTGCTGTGTTTTATGCAAAAAAACAAAACAGTGAAACAAACAGTGAGTGTTGTCAAAGTTTTTATTGTGTCATACACATCGCACTTGTTCCTCAAAAGCGTAACAGCTCAAAATTTTCAAATTTTCACTTTTTGCAAAAAACCAAACACAGAGGTCATATCTACCCACTGTAAAAATCTCCCTTTGATTTGTCTTCTTTTCCGTGAAAAAAAACCGTTATGACTCTCTTTGTGTTTTTAGAATAATTACTTTAGTCTCAATTAAAGGAAGACATTTTTAATTGTTTGCAAGTTTTGTTTTGTTTGTTTGTTTTGCTTGAGCAAAACAGATCAAAGTTTTTTCATACAAAGAGCGACATTTCGAGTTGTTGTTGTTTTAGACTGTTAACGGTTTATGTCATCCAGAGTGAATTTTCAGTTAAACTGGGTAAACTCGAAATAACACCACTAGCTAAACAAAAAAATTTCAGAAAAAGAATAACAACTCAAAAAGTAGTTTTTTCTCTGGAAAATCACTTAAGCAATAAAAAAAAACAAAACGTTGTATTCTTTTTTAATAATATTTTCTTACTAAATATATCGCTTGAATCAACAGAAACAGTTTTTGGCCTGTACTGAAAATTCATGAATTTTGAGTTGTTACGGTTTTGAGGAACAAGTGCGAAATTCTGCTTGACATTTTTTCCCCCAAAGTTAGAAACGTCACGCAAAGCGTTGAAGCTGTATCTGACACCGCCTTTAGACACATATACATAATCGTAATTACATCGCACAGTGGGGGATCTTGAAAAAACAAATTGTAACAAACCAAAAAAGTTTGTCTTAAGTAGAACAAAAATAAGCAAAATAACTAACATGTGCATAATTATTAGAGAACAAACGACAATGGTAAGACTGTTGTAAATATAGAGATGGTAAAATTGAGCTTTCATTACAAAAAAGCTTTCAGCAAATTGAAATAAGACGAATCAAAACAATTCACACCTTTTGCAATAATGCTAAGTATATAAAGCAGAAATCTACATCTACTGACACCACATACAGTGGACCAAACACAAAAGAACGCTGACGATGAAGGTTTAGTGGCCTTCGAAAACGGCTGGCTGTTCCGTTCAACTATGTGTTGTTAGTCAGAATATTTACAACAGACTTTGTTGTTATTTGTTCATTAATAATTATCACATGTAATTTGGCTTAAAAAGCAATACGAACCTTAGCCCGTTCAAATCACAAATATAAAATTGGAAATAATTCTGAAGTTTCTAAACGAGCTGTCTGATTGTAATGAAATTTCATACAGCATTTAAGAAGGTGTTACCGAGCTTAATGCTGGAAAGTCCCAAAGTGTGCAACCTCAGGTTAATGAAAAATTCAAACCGATGCCAAGCTGATGATTTTGATCTGATAAAAATGACTTTTTGCAGGTGGATTTCTCTATTCAAGAGTTAAAAAAAGTCTGCTACATTTATGCAGTTTTGCTTACAGTTTAGGAAATATTGAGAAAAAAAAATTAAATTTTGGGCTTTTTACCAACCTTACAACCCACTGTTCTGCTAATGGAGAAATCAAATCTTGTTCGATTTTAAAATAGAAACTTGGTATAAGTTAAGAACAAAATTTTTAACATTAAAAAAAATTTGATATCAAAATCACTATAAAGTCAAAAGTTATACGCAAATTAAATAAAATATTTACAAAAAAAAGTCGATTTTTTGTCGTTTTTTGCAGAAAAAAAGTGGATTAATTATTTCGCTATTATTTTAAAATTTTGCAATGTTACCAACCCTTTGTTTTTTTTTCTTTTATTCAAAAGTTAATATTTACTATAAGAAACATTACAAAGGAACTTGTTGTTCAAAATTTTTGTTATTAAAGGTGCCACACCATTTTGAAATTGACCTATTTTTGTTATAAATTACAAATATAAGGCATTTTTTCTCAAACTTCAAGGATATAATCAAAAAATTTGAGATTTTATCTTAAGATATTATATCAGGGTGACCGATGACATTTTTCAAAAAGTGGCACCAAATAGGGGATTTATCAAAATAAAGGGGCAAAATTAAAAAAGTCGAGAAAACTACACTAAACTCTTTGGGTCTTATGCAAAAAACTTAATAAAGCTTTGCCAAGCAATGTTAAGTAAAGTTGTATTCTAAAAAAATTATTGTATAAAAATTCTAAAGTAGGCACCCACGTTTGTTAAGACTACTTTAAGTTGATATTTCCAAAATGTGTGTTTTGTACCTCAAATATTTTTATTAATATAGCACATACTGATTATGTTACATCTGAAAATGAAGCTAGAAGTGCCTGCTCTTATCTTAAATTTATTATTTCTGTCATGTAATGGGAAACCTCACCAAATTATCCAACTGATTCGAAATACATAGCAAAATCCATAAAAAAATATTAAAATAAATACAATTACACAAAAATGTTTTAGTGATGTACATACAATCAAAACAAATCGAAAAAAGCTGGATATTCAAATACTCGTTTCATTCGAATAAACAAATTGTGATAATTTTTCACATTTTTTTACTTTTACTTCATAGTTGTGTTTATCTGTTTTATTACCATGTCAGAAGTTCATATTTTTTAAATTAGGTTGCTTTACTTCAAGATAATGAAAATTTATTTAATAAATTAAAAAATTATTTGAATACCCGAATGAAATTGTATTCGATTTTGTACATCATAAGCTGTGAAGTGGTTGTTGAACACGGTGGTGTTACCAGTATTCATTATTAGATAACAAAATAATTAAAGTTGTCTTTTGCATATGATTTCTTAACAAAGCTATGTTAGCCTTAAAGTGCTTGGCAACTAATATGAACTTTAAAGCTAAAGTAAAATATTTTTTTGCATAAGGGGGTTTATTTTTAATGTATTTTCATATAACTCACCCTAAAAGAGGGGGAAAAAAAGTGGCAAGGCAGTCGAAAAAGTGGAAAGGCAGTCGAAAAAGTGGCAATTTGCTGTATTATATATTTTTAAATATTCCCCAAAATATTATCTGCGCCCGGCAAAAGATAAGAAAAATACAGCAGAAATACCAAAAAATTCCATTTTTGGGATTTTATGAAATCTTTTTGGGAGTTGTCGGGAACTTAAAAGAAAATTCTATGTGGTTTTAGTTTTTGTGTATTTATTGCATAAATTTCCATCTAATTGAGAATTTCCAGCCAAAAATATTGATGCATTCGAATTCTATAGCATTCCTTTTTGTAAGACCTCTTTCTTCTCAGAAAACTCTTTATATGTTGTAAGCAGATGCAAATAATTAGAAAAAAATTAGTACAAGTTAATTTTTATAGGAAAATTAATACTTATTTTTTTTTTATTGTTGCTTGTAGCAGTCATAATTGAATATATTGGTGTAATATTCATGTATGTAGTTATGTAGCTACGTCTAATTTTGAAAAATACCTGAGATAATACTCGTAATTATACAGGTACACTAGGGTGTCCAAAAAAATTTTTTTTTAGGGCTTAAGCATAATTTGAAACCTTATAGGGTCAAGTATTTTTGAGATTTTTTTTTTAAATTTTCGGAAGAGGTTTAGAGGTCGCATAAGTCGGATTTTTTTGCAAAAAATTGAGTTTGCCGGCAATTTTTTGTATTTTCTTCATAACTTTAACCATAAACATAATTTTTTTAACCTTTGTCTAACTAATTTAAAAGAAAAATGTCCAAGTTTTATTCTTGTGTGCAAAAATTATGGGTTTTTAATGAATTGGTTCTCTTAGGTAGCCTACATTACAATTTTTCGTAATTTTTCCATAAATTTTGTAAATAACGCTTTATAACTTTTAAAATTTGTATAAAAATTAAAAAAAAACTAATGATGTAAGTTAAAAGATTAACTAGTTTTAAATAATTTAAAACAGAAATTCTTGATTTTCCTCTTAGGGTTTAATTTTGATTTTTTTTTTTGTTCGATATAAAATTAAACTGGTTACAAGGCTCCGCCCTCTTTAGGGATATATAATCCCAATTCCAGACTTAAGCTTGGTAACACCTCCTTAAATGCTGTATGAAATGTCATTACAATCAGACGGCTCGTTTAGAAACTGCAGAATTAATTCCACTTTTTTTTCAAAGTCCCCCAATGTGCATCGTTAAAAATATACATATTATTCTGCGCTCGTATAACAGGTCTCCCTCCTAATAATTTAGATTTCTTGCATATTTGTTTGTTATATTTTGGCGAATTTCATTATTCAATTTGTGGAAAGTCAGGCAGGTTAAACTGTAGTTATTACAGCACTTTTTATTTATTTAATAATGTTTTATTTTTTGACTTTGTTTGATTGTAGTTTTCTTTATTTTTCTTTGGTATTTTTAGAGATGACTGGCAGAGAGACTCTCTGGCGGCAAAACCAACAACGCCGCCACGATTTGAGCAAAGAATGGTAAGTTCTTGCATAATTTTTGTTTATTCCTTTTTCCTTGTACGTTCTTAGCTAATTTAGCATTTTTTTTATTTGATTTCATAAAAATTTATTTTAAGACGTTTAGTCAATTTCAATACTTGCAGAATTGAAAATTTTTTAATTAGAAATAAATAGAACGAGTTAACAGATTTTAATAAATATTTTATTAAATGTATGTTGAGGCAAAGCATTCCATCATATTCAAATAAATTTAGTTTTCACATTTAGTCAAATTCTTTAAGCCTTATTATGTCTAACAGGCATGCTAAGGCTCTTGGGGGTTTGGGGGAATTTTTTGTGAATTTTTTGTAATGCTTATTAGGTCCTATTCATACGATGATTTAAAAATCTTATTTTATTTTAGATTCTCTTTAAAAGTTGCTTCCAAAAACATTTTTCATTCATACGATGATTTTTTCCATGTTTCTAGTTTTTATTTTTTTCTTCCAAAAATTATATCAGTGTTACCAGCAGATTTTTAAAAAATCCGTTTATTCCTTTCCCTGCATGTCAAAAAATTTACCCCATATGAAAATCTACAAATTTTAGTAATTTAATTTAAAGAAAGATAAATTAAAAATATTTCAGGCCTTAATGACCAAACAGAATTGCGGCATAAACACATTTTCCATACAAATTGACACAAAAAAGTAGCGCCAGAAGCAGTCGAGATAGAATCTATTTTACTTTGACAGCGGTTTTTCTTATCCTCTCACATATAAGTAAATATTCTCTCAGCAATGCTACCAAAGACAGGCACTGTGACACCAAAATAATAATTAGATAATAAGATAATTAGATAAAAGTCTATGTAATTTCGAGCAAAAACAAATTTTGAAACGGTTTATGAGCAAAAATATATTTTTAATATAGTTACTTTTACATTTATGCACACAAAATGCAATATGAGAATAAAAAATACCTACATTTTGTCCAAAATAAAATATTTTTCCGATATTCCCTATACTCATATATTAGTGACCTACAGGTAACACTGTTTTGTATTAAAAAAAGCTGTTGTCACATTGAATGAAAAAATAAAATAAAACAACGTAAAAAAAATTAATATATGTCTAAAGAAATTTTGAAAAAAACTCGTAGAACGGAAAATGTAATTTTTTGTCTTCCCCTTTTGCTTTTCTATACCGTTCGCCTACAAACTCCAAAAATCGTGTTTCAAAAAATCATTGAAAAATCAACGTGTGAATTAGGACTTAGTTTTTAAAAATTTATTTTAAAATTTATACCATTTCATATTACAATATTTTTCGATTAAAAAATACATATCGTTGACATAGTCAGCGAATTTAGTATAAGAAAAAAAAAAACAAATATTAGAAACACATGCCAAGACCTAACTATGGTGAATGCGCATAGGAAATCTTGTAAAGGTTGAATTACTAAAATCGTATCGTCAATTTGCGTGCCAACTGACAAAAACCGTACCACATGCAAATTGCAATGCATGTGAAAAGTTATAAAATATGTGGTGGTAGGACTGCTCCCGGGGAAGTCTCCAGAAAACACATTCTTCTGTTGCGAATGCCAAAAAGCCGCATTAAAAGCCAAACAAAAACAAGTAAGAGTGTTGTTATATTCGGCTATACCAAATCTTATTTACCTTTCACCTACGTACGTGTATATAGTATACAGATCCATACATACATATTTGTTTTGTGAAAAAAATTTATAATTTTTTGTTCTAGTGCAATTTTTGGTAAATGATTTTTCGGTATTTTTCGATTAAAGAATTTGATTCAAATATTTTTTTCGATATTAGCATAGGTTAAATATTTTAATCTACATTATGTATTTAAAAAATATTTTACATTCATCCTTATTCCAGTTGTCGACATTAACGTCATGTCACACAAAACCAAAAAATCGGGGTTTGTTTACTCGCTCTCGAAATGTTAAAAAAACCATGCTACTATTTATTAACCCTAAAATAGTCTCAGTATTGTACCTCCATACCAAGTAAACTAACTTGTTTTATATATTCTCGTATTTAATAATCTTTGATGTTGCAAAATTGTGGTTAGGTTCTCAATTTAAACATCCCATTGCAAATGGTACCCATCACTGTATTATGTAAACAGTTTGTGCCTAAAGAATTTTTTTCGATTTTGTTCAGCAAAAACGAACGTTTTTAGGGAAATGAAACGGAACATGTCCTTTAATTTATCTTTAAGGGATAAATTTTATTTTTTTCTCCATTTACTAAAAATTAATAAGAACTCGTCACAAGCTGCCAACGAAAGGCCATCGATTTGAAACATAACTGTGTTGAGATTATAATAAGCAACCGTCGTTTATATTTAAATTATATATCTATATACAAATTTAACAAATATAAAAAAAACCCAAAGTTGAACATATTCTTTGGGTCTTAAAAGATGACGTGAAAATATTGCCAAAATATGTAGTGATTTAAATAAATTATATACATTTCTAAATAGTCTACTTATTTATTTTAAACTAAAAATTAAGTACAACTTACATTTTGGAAAATTGTTATTTAAATATAAGTATTTTCGTTTTCGGTTTTAATAAAAGTTCATCAATCAAAACAATTGAAATGAAAAAGAAATTTTACAAAACGGTGTATTTCGTAGTAAAAAATAGTTTTTTTTAAATTTATTTAAATTTTTCTTAAAAAGTTATTATTTATTTAATCAAACTGAGTTTTTAATCAAGATCTTCCATTTACTCAAACAACGGCATATTTTAAAAAAAAAGTATTTTTCGATTAAAAAGAAAAAAATAACTATTTCCCACAACGAAAAAAAAAAATAGCAATAGTAAAGTAAGAAAATAAAAAACATGTTGATTATTGAGTTCTTGTTTCAACTTTGTTATTTGTTATTGAGCTTCTCATTTGTTTAAAATGAAAAAGTTTATAATATAATAACTCTAGTTTTTCTAAGAAGCTTTGGGTAAAGGTTCCCTGATGATCTGCATTAGCAACAGTAAAATGCGCATAGGATCCAGCTAAACCCCTCAATAATCAATTTCAATGTATTTTTAATTAAAAAAAATATTTTACTTAATAAGTAAAATATTAATTTGGGATTATTAGTGCGTTTAAAAAAATTTTAAACTTAAATTTTAACAATTCCCATAAAAAAGACTAATTATGAAAAAAAAAATTATTTGTTCCTATAATAAACAAGATAACTACTTCTCAAGAATCGATTATATTAGTCTCACGACTTGTTAAAATAATTAAGTTGGTAATCCAGTAAGGAACAGCTTCCACCAAAAATGCTTAATTCCAAACTCGATTACCCTTTTTGAAATTTTTAGCTGGGTAACCATAAAATGAATTAATTTATTAGTCTGATTCTCAGTTTATGGTTTGAAAACCCGAAATATATATAAATCTGATTTGTATTTTATATCTTCCTTTAAGGATTTTTCTACTTAAAGTTCTGGAGAATAATAGAGATTTATGCCATATAAAAATTTAATTTATTTACCATAACTGATCCACTTAAAAGTTTTACTTTCTTTTTTATCCAATTTTAAATTACTTAATTAACCCTCCGTATGAAAAAGATAACCTGTGTACGAAGTGAACGTTAAAACTAGGTTTTTTATAAAAATTTTGTTTTAATGTACACTTCAAGCAAGCTTTATTTTTTATTTTTTTGCATATGGGTGTTAGTCTTTAGCAAAAAATCAAGAAATTCCTAATGTACAATGTACAAAAGAACGCAAAACGTTTATTGCAAGTTTATATTTCTATCAATGAGATAAAATCACGTTTTTGACGTCTCTCTTTTATCGTTGTGACTAATGCTTTTTTATACAGTTGTCCAAAATAAAACTTTGGGAGACTTGCGACTTTTAAAAATAAACAGACGAAAAAATCGCTTCAAAAAATTTATACAAGTGACTCATATCTCACACAGCTAGTAGTTGGTTGTGGTGTAGTTTTAAAAGTTGCAGACATTTTGGTCAAAAACGACTTTATAATATGCTAAATAAAAACTAATTACATGTAAAAAACAATAAATGAACAGTTTTTAATATTCGTGGAGACAAATATAGTGTACTTGTTATTATTGTGTATTATAACTTAAGCTTAAATTAGACGTGCCATAGCCATAATGCCATATCCATAACCGACGCAAAATTCAATTGGTTTCTATGGCGTTATAGCGAGTCATCTATAATCATATACAGTATTAACGTCTAATTTAAGCTTTAAGGCCGTGACGTACTATCCTACACAATTGCAGGATTTAGTTAAAAATACAATCCTGGTATGATGAAATCTATGAAAATTTTCAAAAGCTAATAACAATTCATCAGATCAGGGCCCTATTCCACAAAAAACTTATCAACTTTTCACTTTGCACTTATCAAATTGCATTTTTTGGCAAAGTGATAAGTGTTTCTGTTCCACAGTATTCTTTGCAAATTTCACTTTGCACTAAGCACATTTTTGCAAGGACTTTGCTCTGTTTGTAAATTTCTTGCACTCTTTGTAAAGTAATTGCGCTCTTTGCAAAGTCTTTGCGTTCTCCTGCAAAGTGAGTGTGCAAAGTGTTCCTGAAAATGTTTAAGCATCTTTGCATTTCTGTCTTATAACTTTTCACTTTGCATTCCTAAATATAACTTGTTAAAGTTATCCGCAAAATAAAAATGAAAAAAATTTCAGAGTTTCATGTGATTAAATATATATGTATGTTATTTATTTGCTAGTTTTCAAACCAATAAAATAATTTTTTTTTTTTATAAAATTATTGTAAATGTATGCATCCATATTCATAAAAAATAAAATTTATTTGAAATCCATATTTAGAAAACTTTGTATGAAAAACTTAAAATCAAATACATTTCAAATTTATTTTAAATTTTATGAATATGGGGGTTAGAGCTGGGTCCAACTCGTTCAATCGTTAATTTTTGCCACAAACTCATTTAAATTACATGGGTTTGGTCATAGGTTTATGGCAAACATGAACGAATGAACGAGTTGGACCCAGCTATAATGGGGGTTAGAACATATTAAAGCTTACATTTCAATTTGAAGGTTAATAAATTAGAATCTAATTTTTAGATAAATAGGCTGCATGTGAAGAAGTTTTAAAAAAGCCCAATCCAAATTTTGAACGTAACGTTTTCAATGTGTTATTCTACATTGGTTTTACTATCTTTAATAGAATATATAATAACGCTTAAAACAAGTGAATACAAATATAATATAATAATATATGTAATTTAAAGGTCAAATATTTTTTTCTTTTTTTCCATATCTATGTACATACGAACGCAATGTGAGATTGTATTGTTATTATTATTATGTTTGAAAATAATCTAAGATTTATCAACGAATTTTATTTTGTTAATTTGCAAAGAGATCGTTTACCTTGTAAATTTTTAACAAACTTATCAAAATTTGCTTTGCAAAAATAGAATTTACAGTTATTGTGGAACGAAAAAGCGTAATTTCATGCAAAGTCCTTGCAAGTTACACTTTTCAATATTAACTTTGCACTTTGCAAGAGAGAACGTACGTGGAACAGGAATAGCAAAGAGAGCATACAAATTGCAAAAACTTTGCAAATTACACTTATCAATTTCAACTTTTCACTCATCAAATTTTACAGTTCTGAGGAACGAAAAGTTCTGCAAATTGTCGAAAAATTTGATAAGTGCAAAGTGAAAAGTTGATAAGTTGCTTTGTGGAATAGGGCCCAGGTTGTATTTTTTTTAGTAAATCATGCGATTATGTAGGATAATTAGTCATGGCCTTTATCATATGGATTAGTTATGTACTTTTGTATTAACATATAAAAGTCAGCAAATACTTGCTTTTTTAATTCCTTATCAGCGCATGTCTGATGATATATCACTTAAAGAGCGAACACGCTCTAAATCAAAATTGTCGGATGCACTGCACACAGAGAAATAGCAGATGTTATTGCGTAACGGTGCTCAGACTGTATTTAAAAATTTTTGCATGTGAAAAAGTAGTATTTCACATGATAAGTACTCATGTAAGCTGCCCACTAGAGCTGTGACACAAGGTTTCTGTCTAAACTGAACGACTAAAAATCATTCCTAAGAAGTTCATATGTTCTAGAAAGTTGTTTATTGCACCAGTTTTGCGTGTGTTGGTTCTGGTATGTACAGATACTGTATGTTATTCAGTGTTTCTGTTACAAACAGTTATATCTGTGCAGACCCGTGACGTCATTGCCACATACGCATGTGCCATGGCTTTTTATATGCCGTGTACTCAATCTATTGACTTCTTAAATATCAACTCTGTATATTACGCAAAATATAAGCAAGCATTACATTTTAATTTATGTATGCATACACTAGGGATGTAACGAATGTCCGCATTCGCTTTCGCATTGGCAAATTATTCGCTTACTTTTGCTATTTGCATTCGCTAAATGTATGCGAATATTTCAAGCGAATACTTAATACAAAAAAAAATTACTTCTTTTACGGAAATATTTTACGATTAACAAACGTCAAAAACACCAAAATTATTATAAGCCTGCATGAAAAAGATACATGTACTTACAACAGCTACGTCCGAACACACAAACTGTGATATTTCCAATTGAGGTAAATAGCTTTGAAAGCTCTTAAATTTGTTCGTGTTTCTTTCCAAAATAAGAGCAAGCATTGTCGCCGAGATCTGATTGGTTGTTGTGATCTTGTCGGTGTGAAAGCATAAAAAGTTCTTTATAAAGTTTGCACATTGTGTGCTTGGACGTAGCTGACTTATAAGTAAAGCATTCTTCAAAGCTTTAAAATTTTAACGGAAAACTTTTTTATTGAGAGAAAACAAATTTGTTGTGATAACCGAATTTGTAGCCAATCGAATTTTGTCGATTGTAATGAATGAATATAGATGTTCTGAGCACCAATTTTTCATTAGCGATATGTGAATTTATAGAATGAAATGGTTATTACAACAGAAAATTTTGATTGTGACTTTAGAAATAATTAATTGGTACAACCAATTAATTGATATTTCTAAAGGAATCATTGGTAGACATGGCTCATATACATACATACATAAAAATAATTTGTGCAGAATAAAAAAGGTAAGTACATTATTATATTTGTCGCAAATTATTCTTAATTTTTTGCTTATATTCTGATATGAAATGTACAAATTTTTTTATCCGCGTGGTGCATTGTAACATCACTTGCCAGTATTCGGATTTATTGTACAGAGATTTTTTCCTATCAAGAAACTACAAATTATTTGCACAAATAATTTCAGTTTAGAACAATAGTAATAACACTTTGAATATTTTGCGATACATCTATGTATATAATAATGTCCTTACCTTTTTTATAAAATCAAGATTTTGATTAATTATTCTGCAAAAGATATTTTTTATATGACATTTTTATCTAATTTTTATTTTTTGTTTCTCATATTCAAATTTGTTCCACAAATGAGGAAAAAGCAAACGAATATGTTTTTCCTTTTTTATTTAGAATAAAAAAAAAGCAACGTGAGTCCGATCACAGGGGAGATGTGTAAATATCTAGTAATGAAAACTTTTTTTTAAGTTGGAAGTACTTTTACTTTTAGTATATTTTTTTTTAAATTAATCAATTAAAAGTATCAAAACTTTCAATATTGTAAATACATAGGAATTTGTTGGTTTTTGTTTGTTTTATTAAACTTATTTGGTTAGTAAATGGGCACACTGCAGTATATGTATGTATGTATATGTACTGCATTAAAAATTGCAGTAAGCAGTAAATTTATTGATTACTAAAAAAATTCAGTAAATTTTTACTGCTAATGAAATTTAATTTGCATTACCAGTAAAATCGTAGGGCCGTAATCATAATAAAATTGTAGCAAGTGGCAAAGTTTTTTCATTCAAATTTTAAAACTTTTGTATGAAAAACATTTAGCCACTTGGTAGAATTTCATTATGAATACGGGCATTACTGATTACTGAAAATTCAATGCACCTCATCATATAACAAATCATTTAGGCAATTTTGAAAATCGTAGAAAAAAATTTTAGTAGTCAGTAAAAATTTACTTGTTAAACATTTTTTATTGTTTTTACTGAAACTTTAGTGGTACTGCAGTGCTCATCTATGGTAAATGCCTTTACTTTTACTTTTTAATTTTTAATTCCTGTTGTTCATCGTTTAGTTGTTGCTGTTCTTGTTGTTGTTTACGCATTGCAAATAAAATAAATTCAGTAAAGTGCGACTTTGACTCGCGCACAATCGGTTTTGAGCATTTTTTTTGATTTAGCTTTCTTCCTTTTTTAAGTTTTTTCAGTTTAAACGATTTTTTCAGTTTTATCACTTTTTCTCGTTTTGGCGTTTTTTTTTCTCATTTTGGGTTTTTTTAATTTTCGCAATTTTTTTCATTTTGGTGAGTTTTTCATTTTGGCGATTTTTTTATATATTTTTTTGGGGGGTTTTTTCATTTTGGCGATTTTTTTCTGTTTTTGGGGTTTTTCTATTTAGGCAATTTTTTCATTTTGGCGATTTTTTCATATTGGCGATTTTTTTGTTTAAGAATTTTTTCATTTTGGCGATTTTTCCGGTTTTTCTCGATTTATTTTAGTCCTAGAGATTTTTTTAATTTGGTGCTTTTTTCCGTTTTGGCGATTTTTTTTATATTTGGCGATTTTATATTTTATTGATTTTTTAGTTTTACCGTTTTTGAAAATTTCAAGAGTTTTGCTCTTACGGTTTCCAAGATACAGCAAGTTGTCAAAATTACAAAGTCAAAATTGCATTAACTGATGGAACGAACACCCATTGATTTAAATTTTTTAAATTTAGTGTTAATTGTTGTAGTCTGTATAAAAATACACTAACTTCTTAAATTTCAAGTGTATATATGTAAATACATACAATTGTATGTATATTACATGGGATTTTAACATTTTTCGTTGCTCGTTTTGGAACACCCTTTAATTTTTAACTCTCATGTATTTGTTGTTGTAGTGGCCAAATGTCTACACACTGTGTCCAAATTTCAGGTCCGTAGCTCTTACGGTTCATTTTCACTTTTGGTGTACGGAACCCTAATAAAGCAATTATCAAGTTAAATAAAACAAACAAAAACCAGCAAATTCCTATATATATATACAATATTTTAAATAGGTTTGTATTGCTTCTTTCAAACACTAATACACTCACACATATGTAGCTCACACCGATTTGACAACGCGGTGTGAGTCTCAGCAAAATTTGTGATTGTATTGTGAAAAAGAATTTTACCCCCTAGCGTATAGATGTTTACACATCAAAATTGTTTGAGTTAATTCTTTATTCGGTTAGAAACAAGTCGAATTAATAACAGGTGATTTTGACGGCTCAGGTGACTATTTTTTGCTTCTTGTACATTCTTATAATTGGGATGTCAGAAATTATTTACATAAATATGTATGTATATTGTCAACACATATTGTTTTTAAATTTAAATTGAAACCATAAAATTGTGAAAAAGAAGAAAATATTTATTAATTGTGTAATTTTTGTATTTTGCGCGTAAGGAATTAAAAATAATAATTGTGTTTGTGTGTGTAATAAGCTTATTTTCCCTTTCAATAGGAAACAGGCGTTAAAGCGAATTGTTAAGAACTCCCACAAAAATTAAGGTTCTGCTTTTGTGCATCGTATTCGCGTAATGGAAGAAGCTAGACATTCGCACTTATACAACAATTTATTATTTGGTTCATCACTTTTATTTTTTATTTGTAAAAATAAAGTTTGCTTGACATTTATCTAACAAAAATTACGAAAAAAGGATTTTAATTTGCACTAAAATATTTCTGTGTTACACATAAGGGAATTTTATTAAAAAAGAACTTATAAAACTATATACATACATATGTATGTATGTATAGGTACTATATTTAGCATCTATATGGTAATGATTTTACAAAGTTGATAACTTTCTGCATAACTGAAATTGCAAAGTTTGTTCCCATTTTACAGGCCATACATTATACAATGTAAAACACTTAAAATGCATAATACATTTATTTATGTACACATGTACATAATCTGATAATTTTTGCCTTTGTGTACTTACTTATAGATAAACGTTCCATGCGTTTTATTTTTAAATTATTATCCATTTTTCTGCCTGGTGTACATAAAACCACAACCATTGCATACAGGGATTTACAAAACATCTGCTTAGCAATTTGCACCCACTTTTTTAACACACCCACAGTTTTTAACTTAAAAATTAAGGACGTAATTAGCTAATGTTTATTTAAAATTAAGTTGTAATTAAATACGATTTCATTTTTTCAGTGATTAATTAAAGTTCTTATTAAATTACGTTGAAAGTACAGTAGCACTGCAAATTTCCCAGTATTATTGAAGGCTTTTCAAACAGCAGCTGTTTAACGTAAACAAAAAAGTTAGGTTATCAACATGTAGAAAATTAAATTGCATAAAAGCTCATTTTATGAAACCAAAAGAACATCGTAATGCATTTTTCTATTACTTTATTACATGATATGAAACTTTGTATTGTAAAGGCTGTCCCAACAAGAACGCAAGATTTAAATTTTAAATAAAACACAGATATTTAAAAAAAGAATCGTGAAACTTTATTATATCGTAAAGCAGACAAAATGAGGTTATACGTGGAACAACAAATCGGGCAGATGGCCGCCGCTTTGGCTGTTTTGCATAAATGCTGCGGTATTTCATTAATGCAGCGTCCAATTTCCTCTTTTAAGGCTTGAGTCGTCGTCGGCTTATTCGCGTAAACCATCAACTTCAAAAAACCCCAAAGAAAAAAATCTAATTGTGTTAAATCGCACGATCTAGGCGGCCAATTCTGGTCTACAAAACGAGAAATAACACGACCGGGAAATGACTGATGTAGCAATTGAATTGTTTCTCTGGCTGTATGACATGTGGCGCCGTCTTGTTGAAACCATATGCCCTCCACATTCATTTCTTCTATTCTAGGCACGAAAAAACCGGTTATCATTTCACGATACAGAACACCATTGACTGTTTGCGCTTGACCTGCGTTTGAGCGACATCATCACGTACAGCTGCGATATTTTCGGTCGATCGACCTGGTCGAAGGCGCGTTGTTGTCTTTACATCACTAACAGACCCATTTTCTGCAAATTTATCCATTAATCTCTTTACAGTTGACTCTTTTGAAGCATTATTATGACCCCCGCAAAACTTTCACCATTTTGGTAAAACAATTTCACAATGAAAATGCGTTGTTCATCCGTGTAGCGCTCGATTTCTGGCGGCCATTTTGTCAGCTGTCAAGTGATTAATATTTAGTTTGGTTTGCTATTTCATCATGAACAGGTTGACAAAAGAACAACGCTTGTAAATCGTGCAAATTTATTTCGAAAATAATGGTTCAGTTCGCGAAGTTTACCGCAAGCTCCGTCCATTTTATGGTCGACATAATCGTCCATCAGAGCAATTAATTCGGTTAACCATAGATCGTTTTCGCACTACGTTTACTCTATGTGATAATACGCATCCGCAGAGACGTCGAACAGTGCGCACCGAAGAAACAATTGCCGCTGTAGAGCAAAGTGTTGAAGAGGACCCGAATGAATCGATTCGCCACCGTGCACAGCAATTGGAGCCGACTAACCGACTATTTTGTTCCCGAATTTGATGGCATGAATGTGGATGAGTTGTGGTTCCAACAAGACGGCGCTACATGCCACACAGCGCACGTCACAATCGATTTATTGAAGGAAACATTCGATGAGCGCATAATTTCGCGGAATGGACCTGTCAATTGGCCACCAAGATCGTGTGAGTTGACACCATTGGATTATTTTCTTTGGGGATATGTGAACGCCAGAAACGTTAGGGGACTTGGAAGCCAACATTCGTGGCGTTATTGCCAACATACGGCCCCATATGCTCGAAAAAGTGGTTGAAAATTGGACCTGTAGAATTGGCTTTATTCGAGCCAGCCGCGGCGGCCACATGCCCGAAATCATATTTAAACATTAATGGCATAAAATTATCCTTCCAATAAAGCCAAATTGATGGACATTAAAACGATTTTCTTGTGTTTTATTTCAATTCAAAGTTCTATACCTCTTAAAAAAACACCCTATATATCAAAAGGATATGCCCAATGTGCATGCAAAGTTGCAATAGGGTAGCTGGTGCTTTAATTTTTGGATTTTCTGATTGAGTAAATCAATTACTATTTGTTTACAAAATGTCAGCTCTCTATAGTATAATATTACGCGAAAGTTTTATGGGCCTGGCCTCGCTGACTTTTATTTTTATCTTCTAGTGCTTATGGTTTATGCAAAGTTTGGTATTAAAAGTTAATAAGAAATACCTGAGTATTAAATTAAAAACTGCTAAACCAAAGTACCTGAAAGAAAAAGCTAAGATTTATGGGTGAAGTCACGGCTACTTTTCAAAATAGGAAATTTTTATTTTGGATAAGTGCAATGTGTATGAAAGGCTTCATTCAATAAAATTTATCTTAATTTTGAATTTAAAGTTGTTACCGCCCTCTGGTTGAAACTTCAGGTTTTTTAGATTTATCTTAGTGATCTCTGATCTAGATTTATTTGTGTATCTAATTTCAGCTCTCCAGTGCGAATTGCACTTTTAAAGGCGTGGCCCCGCATACCAGAAAAAACTTCTTAATTTTAAGATTTTTCCATTGGCTTACTCTACACTTACTTATGTATAAAATTTCAGCTCTCTAGCGAGAATTAAATTTTATGAGCACTATCCGTCCCACTATTTTGAACTCAAAATTTTGTTGCGAGCAGCGCTTACAACTCATGCTAATTTTCTAGTAAAATATGCTAGACATCACGCCCACGTTTTAAGGTGATAGTTTAAAGTATTGTATACGTGCAACGCAAGGTTTCACTAAACTAGTTTGAGTTAAAAGCTGTATATTAAGGTTTTAGTACCAAACAATATTAGCGTGGCCCCTCCCATTCTGATAAACTTTTTTGTTTTCAGATTTTTCTAGTTGGTTTCTCACCTATACCTATTTGTGTATCAAGTTTTAGCTCCTTAGCTCAACTTTTAATTTTTAGTTTTTATGGGCGCAGCCCCGCCGCTTTAACTAAAATTTCCGCGTTTTCAGATTTTTGTAGTTGGTTTCTCACCTAGACCTACTTGTATATCAAATTTCAGCTCCTTAGCGCAACTTTTAATTTTTAATATGTATGTAATATTATTCGTGTCAAGTTTCGTTGCAAACGGATAATAATACCCACATAAATAGTATATTTTATGAACCGTAGTACACTAAAATGAGGTTTAAATTATATGGGCGTGTCACCGCCCACTTTTTTAACGAAAAATTTATACCCCTGAATTGTCGCAGTATACATGCGAAATTTCAACAAAACAGCTTCTTTTAAGCGCCTTATATTAGCTTTTTTAATTCTGACTTTTATGGGCGTAGCCCCGCCCTCCTGGCCAAAATTTCCGGGTTTTCAGATTTTTTTTATTTTAGTGCTCACCTAGACCTAGCTATGTATCAAATTTCAGATCACTAGTACAAATTTTAATTTTTATGGGCGTAGTCCCGCCCCCCTGGCTAAAATTTTAGAGTTTTCAGATCTTTCTGATTCATTGCTCACCTATATCTACTCGTGTACCAAATTTTAGCTCTCTAGCGATTGCGGAAATGCTTCATCAATTTGATGAGTGTGTCAGTGGTCAGTGAGTATGTCTTAAAATATGCACTTTTTGCACCTCTATATCTCTGGAACCTTTCATTGTAAAACTTTCAAACTTCGCATGTGAGGTTATATGTAAAAACAGCTCGAATGGCTTCGTGTAAATATACACACTGCGTGCATTGGCGAGAACTTGGCCTGGCGCACTGCCGTGCGCCTAGATATTTACATTGTAATTATGTTTTTTTGTTTATAAATATGAAAAAATCGTATATTTGATTGATAATTGATAGCAAATATGGCACATTGGAATATATAATTAAATATTTGTTGCTCCAACAGATTCTTAAACAATCTATTCTCTCTGTGTATAAAAAAATTCTCATAAGCATCAAAATTAAACCAAAGTCCAGCGGTGTTTGGAAATATTTTTCAGAATAATATCTTGTGGCCAAAATAGTGCGAAATCTAAGAAATTTATAAAATAGAAGATATAGAAGTACAAAATGTCAGCCGAAAGCAGATCAAACGTAGTATGAACACTTTTGATTTGGTAAGTGATTTCGGCACGAAATAAGTAATTTTGGTGCAGCCTGAATGGGCTATTACACTATTTTTCTTATCAACATAAGTAAGTTTTCTAGAGAAGTGATACCAAATTTGTATACTTTTGATATGCCGTATAAACAGTGACTTAATTTATTTGCAAATAAACTATAAAAGGCGTTTTGCATAAATTCTATACAAACGAATTCTTAGCAACTCGACAATTTAGTTGACAGCTCGTTGTATGTAGTGCACAAGAATGTTGCAAAATTTACGTTACACATAAGGCCGTTTGTTATACGCTTAGATAATGTTTGTTTTTTACAGGTCTATTGTTTTTGAGGTATAGACTTTTTAAAGTACAGTTTTCTGTTGGCTATATATTAAGGTGTCATTATTCGTTTAATGTACATACTTTACTCTTATGTAGGGTGTCTACTACAATTTTGTCATAATAACTACTGCATTGGCACTTGAGTCTCTTAGTTATATTTTTTTCTTTTAATTTTCAGCATGATTCTATCTGTCGACAAACGACATTGTCTCAAGTTCCCAACGTATTTTAAATTTAAAAAAAATGACTGCTACTCTGGCATGAAACTTTATTTTCAAGTTTATTAAAAAAAAAAGAGTTGTGGAATAAATGAGAATGTGTAGTTGTACGAGAGGTGGGTGTCAAAACAGTGTTTGTTGTTCGTTTACAAAAATTAACATTAATATTTTAAGATGAGGGAGGTTTATTATATTAGTAGGGCTTACGGCATTTGGCACTTTTTGGCTTCCCCAGAAGGGCTTTTAAGATGATCTGTCTCAACGAGATTATATAATTTTTAAGCTCAGTATTTTTTTTTACTTAACAAATTAGTCTGGCAAAATTTGTTAATTTTTATGGAATATTTTTAAACCGAATATATGTATAAATGTGTCTCTAACTGTGATAAAAATACTAGTATTTGCTTAAAACAAACCTGTCCAATTATAGAAATCATGCTTTTGATCTCAGGCCTGCATAAAATCATATAAACAGTTTAAAATCTGTGTTTGGACGTCCAAAATCAAAAACATAGAAAAAAAATGCTGTATTTCACAATTTTCGTGCGCAAGACTTGGCTCGAACTCGTTCGCTACATCATTTTTGACAAAAACATATGATCAAACGCATTTAAGTCAAATTAGCAGTTCCAATGCTATACAATACAAATTAAAACAGTTGCGTAATCCCGCTACATTATTGTGTCGGCCAGTGTGAACTTTCTTAATCCATTTTAAAGTCCATGCAACAAGTTCCTTGGAAAACCCTTTAAAAATTGTTTGCCTATTCAAAAAATTTCATCTAATTTTACAAATGTGGTAAATTTTTCTCTTATATTAAAGTTGTGGTTTTAAGGTCGTACCAAGTTTCTTGAATTATCTCGGTCCATATTTCTCTTGCACCTTTCTTCATCATTAAATTACTCTTTTATGATTTTGTTTACTTTATGCACTAGATGTCATTACATCAAAATAAGTTTTTGATGTAGACAATGTTGCCGTATTGACATTATTTAGGGATGGGACACTTTCCTGTCACAATGACACAACAAAATTGTATGTTAGAGAAAAACTGGATAAGAACGGTTTTGCACACATTTGAAAATTGCAACAAAAGAAATACCAGATTTAAACTCACAGAATCCGTCACAAGTTAAACTTCGTCTTTTTTTAACTGACATTAATGCAACGACACAATGAGTACTTTTTCTACAGAAGCATTTGGTTGGTTCTCCATTTTGTTTATTAAATTCAACTTTTTTTATTTATGCATTTTGTTTATATAACAAAAAAAAAAAAAAAAAAAAAAAACCAACCAGTATTTGTCAAACTACACAACGTACGCAAAAGGTTAAAAGTTGACGAATTTTTTTACACATACCGAATGTACCATAGCTCATAAGAAACCAAGCAAAGTTTAACGTATGACAGATACTATGCAGCGATGCCAACTTGGTGCTTTTGGCACTATTTTTAGTGCTTTTTGAAGACTCAAAACGCCAAATTTTGAGCGTTAGTGCCAAAATAAGAAAAAGCACTAATTAGTGCTTTTAAGAAATTTGTGTATTTCTTAAAATTATTTTAATAATTACTCGGCGTATTTATTTTTTCAGTGTAAGGCATACATTTTTCGTCTGATATATTTCATTAAATGGAGAATAGCTAAGACAATTTTAAACATTATTAAACTTCACATTAATTCACGTTATGGGTTTTCAGTCGTTTTTCACGAAAGTGCTTTTTACGCTATATAGATATCAAAATTACGCTTTTAAGTGCTTTTTTTAAGTATTGATGTGCCTTTAGAGCCAAAAAAGTTGGCATCACTGATTCTAAGTGCCCCGGCCTTCAGTTAATGAATTCTAAGAACAATTATTTATACTTGTTTATAAATTCACCCAAAAATTTGGTGGAAACTCTCAATTTGTTAACCCTATATATGTATAACACAAGACGCAAGTTAGAAACTGCAGGTTTCTTTTCTCTCTTACTTACCTTCATTATTTAATAATTTCATTTAAATTTTTTATTTTGTCTTAAGTTTTTAACGAAAGTCACGTTCCTTAACAACTTATTTATTAGCTTCGTTTCTTCTTTTAACAATTTTCAAGGCATATTGAATATACATATGTACATACATACATGTATTGTAATAAATGGAAAGATACTACCAGCTCAAATATTTCAATGGAATCATTTCAATAATTTCGAATTTTTGTTTTGCCAAAACTAACTAGATACATACAAACATGCAAGTCATAGAACCTAGATCGCATCACCTTGACGAGAGGCGATTAATACAAGTTAGGGATGGTATTGTCTGAAATAGTTAGTGGGTTCGAGCCCGTACACCGACAAATTTATCAAATAACAACAATAACAATACCTCGCATTTTCTGATGTGCACTAGTGGCTCTTTGTTTCAGTTGTTGCAGGAAAGTGCAAGTGATGAAGGCATAGACATAGACATATACACTGGTCACTGAACTACTCCGGCTTCAGCGGATAGTAATCCTAATGTAACATCAGAGCCTCCTCATTCGTCGGTATTGTGTAACACACAACAAATACAGCTTCGAAAATTTAATACGCCTCATTAATACCAGAGGCGGTGCAACACTGCCTTCTTAAAAAAAAATACGTGCGAAAAGCCGAGTTGGAAAAAAATTAAGCTTTTCTCTATATCTTCCCTCACAACACTATCCCTTTCCTAAAGAAGGTAACAACTAGTAATAGAAGTAGGCATTCATTGCCTGGGTGTTACTTTTCTTTAAAAAAAAATTACTTACTATACAACAACAATGTTAACTTTACTGTTCTTAGCACCACAGTACGATTTTGCTTTGAAGTTCAGCACTTGACTTCTTCGCTGACATCATTACCCTTTTTAAAGGACTTGCAAAAAGGCTGAGGTCATCAATAGGGTGATCGATTATTTTAAATTTTCCAGAAACCGGTTTTCGAAAAGGTCGAACATTTGAAATTATGAAAAATTCGATAACGGTTTAAAAAATTCAGGAAAAACCGGTAAACTCACTCGATTTTAAATTGCTTTATTAAAAAAAGAGTTAGAAGTTTATGTAAATACTACACGGTGGCGCAGAATGAGCTATATGATTTGATTTCTTTATAACTTTTTTAATTATTATTCTTTCTCTATTTTTTTTTCAGTATTTTGTGAAGAAGACTTAGGGAATTAATTATGAATCATTACACGATTACATTACAATACATACTGCAGGTGCCTCAATGGCTTTGTTAAGGGACATATTCGGCGATCGCATTATCTCGCGCACAAGGGATTTTAACTGGCCTCCACATTCACCAGATTTAACAGCTCCTGACAGTTTTCTTTAGGGATATTTGAAATAGAGGGTGTACGTTAACAAAACAAGAACCATGAAATGAAATCATGGCCATTACACCCGAAATTTTGCGATAAGTTGTAGAAAACATGCTAAAAAGAGCACGTATGTGTGAAGCAGAAAATGGACATCACTAACAGGATATCATTTTTCAAGGCTAATTGCAAAAGATTCCCCAAAAATATAATGTATTAAAAAAAGCAAATTATAATAATCGCATTAACAAAAATGTTATAAACAATTTAAACCATGTAGCTCATTCTGCGCCACCCTGTACATATAAAATAATATAAAAACTAAACGTAAGACATTAAAAATAACTTCATATACATATGTATATACATATCGTTACCCTACTATAGAAAGGCTCTTACTCATTATTTTTTGGAAATCGAGAGTTTTGCATGATCTTCTAAGGAAATATAAAAAAACTTGATTTCAAAAAATTAGGAGTCAGGACCTTTCTCTATTAAGATAGCGATATGTATGTATAGTACATGTATATAACACACTAAATCATAAACAGTCACAACTCAATATTATCAAAATGGTTTTGTTTTTTTCATACAACAGGTCATTGAACAATTCTTATATGACCGCAAAAAATTATTTTGCAACACAGTCTTCTTAAACAATAGTCTTCTTCACAAACTTGTGCAAATGGTCTTGCATCATAGCATGTGCAAAATGGTATAGTATATTGGAACTCACCACTAAGAATTGTTAAGTGTACGTTAACAAACCGAGACGTTGCACTGAAACCGTTTCTCTAAATCTTTCTACTAAAACTAAACTACTTTTTGGAAAATGTACGAATCATGGACAACTTCCGATTGGAAATCTGTAAGTTAAAAACTGCATTATTTGTAAACAAGTGAAAGTATGTTTTTGGCTTTACAGTTAATTTGGTCTGATGAGACAAAAATGAACAGGTTTCAGTGTGTTTGGACGCGTGGTACTATTCCTGAATTGGTGTTTGGCGACAATTATTTACACCTTTAAGGCCGGCCTAGACGCTACTTTTTGCACAACGTTTTGTCTTCACCGTTCAACACGTTGCATATAAAACGTTGCGTGAGGAATGGAAAATTCTGCAGTTTTGAATCCGATGCGAAAACGGTACAGTTTTATTAAAACTGAGCAGGAGAGCTCAGATTTCCTTGAACTGCGCAGACAACTCGATCAAAGTAGTACCTCCTCCATGACGATCTCACACAAAACTGAGCAAATTATACAGATATGTCTGCGCCGTGTGAACGCTATAAAAATAACAACGTTTTCATTCCGTCTTAAGACTGCACAGACAAAACGTTGTGCAAAAGGGAGTGAGTGGACCGGCCTTAAAAGATTCGAGGATGCACTAGAGGTGAATAATACTGTCCTGAAGCACACGAACGGCATACATATAGGTAGATATTGAATTTGTCTTTATGTGTTGCCCAAACTTGGCAACTGATGTTCCTAGGACTATCGTTACCGTTGTTATACTGAAGTATCAATTTGGGTCTACTTTGACACCTTTACCACTTTTTTTATACTTAATTTAAATTACACTTTTGTGAATTTTTTGTTAATTTTTTGTCTGCCTTCCTTAGAACATTAGAGGTCAACATTACAATTTTTCTTATTCGAGCCCAATTTGAAGAAAAATATACATCCAATATGGAAAATATACCCAATATATAGATATTATTGCCAGTAACTAGCAAATTTGATTTAAAACTTCGAATCCATTTTCCGCAAATTCTCAATAAATTAAATAAAGGGTGTTTTTTATTGAGGTATAGAACTTTAAGTTGGCATCACTTTTTTAACTGGCGGCCATTTTGTCAGCTGTCAAGTGATTAATATTTAGTTTGGTTTGCCATTTCATCATGAACAGGTTGACAAAAGAACAACGCTTGCAAATCGTGCAAATTTATTTCGAAAATAATGGCTCAGTTCGCGAAGTTTAGCGCAAGCTCCGTCCATTTTATGGTCGACATAATCGTCCATCAGAGCAATTAATTCGGTTAACCATGGATCGTTTTCGCACTACGTTTACTCTATGTGATAATACGCATCCGCAGAGACGTCGAACAGTGCGCACCGAAGAAACAATTGCCGCTGTAGAGCAAACTGTTGAAGAGGACCCGAATGAATCGATTCGCCACCGTGCACAGCAATTGGAGCCGACTAACCGACTATTTTGTTCCCGAATTGGATGGCATGAATGTGGATGAGTTGTGGTTCCAACAAGACGGCGCTACATGCCACACAGCGCACGTCACAATCGATTTATTGAAGGAAACATTCGATGAGCGCATAATTTCGCGGAATGGACCTGTCAATTGGCCACCAAGATCGTGTGATTTGACACCATTGGATTATTTTCTTTGGGGATATGTGAAGTCACTCGTCTACGCCAACAAACCAGAAACGTTAGGGGACTTGGAAGCCAACATTCGTGGCGTTATTGCCAACATACGGCCCCATATGCTCGAAAAAGTGGTTGAAAATTGGACCTGTAGAATTGGCTTTATTCGAGCCAGCCGCGGCGGCCACATGCCCGAAATCATACTTAAACATTAATGGCATAAAATTATCCTTCCAATAAAGCCAAATTGATGGACATTAAAACGATTTTCTTGTGTTTTATTTCAATTCGAAGTTCTATACCTCTGAAAAAAACACCCTATATTAATTTTCAAAATGAATAATCACTAATAACCCTACAGAAAATTTGGTTACAATTGATCCAAACGTACTCGTCCTATAACTTGAGAAAATGCGAGTGGTATCAAAAGTACGGGGAAGTGTATGGTGAAAAAAAGACATATCCTGTAAATGGTTACATATTCACCATTTCCGTCATGTATCGTCTTGATATTGAGGCAATTTAATTTGGACTCGGTGAATATTGTAGTAAACCGCACTGAACATATTCGATGTGTTTGAATACATGGACCTCTCAAATAGTATAAATATTATGTTAATTGCTCCCTCCAATGTGGCTCTGGAACCAGTCCCGTAACTATACTGAGCTATTAACCTAAGCTTCACTGGCATTTATACTTTTGAAACATGAGTGGCCCTGTGTTTGAATGGGTAGTGTGCAAGCCTGTCATGCGCGAGGTTGTCGGTTCGAATCTCAAAAAACTTTCTGCTTAAAAATAAATTATATTTGCATTTGTAAAAAAAAGTATAAGTTTTCATTGTTGCAGTTAAATGTCGGAATTACATTTTTGAATAATTTACATTATTCTACACCAAATAGGTCCCTATGGGATAGTTCAGTGACAAGTCACAAGGTGCATAAAAAATATCAATTAACCCCATGCTAGGCCATTCCTATGTAAAAGTGACTGGTCCGCTTCATAGGAAGTTGTGGAACTCGAACTAGTCCCTATCACTTGGGGATCGGTCACGTGACTAGTATTGTGTCAGTTCAATTTCCTTCAGGGAATATACATAAGCAAACCATGTTCTGAATATCACTTTTTATGAAAGTGATTTTAGTTCACAAATAAAACTAAAAACAAATTAAATCCACTTCAAAAATAATCACTAAAAAATTATTAAAATGATTTAGTTAGATCCAGTTAAATAAAAAAATTTATTTTATTTTATTAGAATTCGGTGTGAATCAGATTAGCAAGTTATATACTTAGTTATTTATGAGTTTAGATGTCGTTAATGTTGCCACTGATCTTGAAAAGCATTATAAGTAATACATATCAAAATGTTTTATTTAACAGAATCTAAATTAGTTGCAACCTTTTAGTGCTCATACATCCAACTCTTTTTTTTCACGGATGTTACGTTCCTCAGGAAATCGTATAAAAAATTGTGTAAAAAAAGTACATGCAACATATGTATGAAAAATTTAGAGATACGTTCCATATCTGTAAAAAATCGCGCAAGTTGAAAAAATTCAACATTTATTAAAAAAATACATATTAAATAATAAAAGCAATTCATTTGCACAAGAAAAATAAAATAAAGCTTATTTCAAGCTTGAAACATTTAAATTAAAAGTTAATTTTACAGTTACTTGTCGATTTCGGATATAAGACGCGCTTATATCCGAAACCGAAAATGTAAAAATTAAAAAAAATTTCGTGTAAGTTCGAAAATATTCATGGAACAAAATAATTTGTTCTTATTTTTGAACCGTGTTATATTATAATCGTGTAAAAAAGACCGTGTAAAAAAAGAGTTAAATTCAGTGTACAACGTATGATTTTATTTGCAATTAAGTGAAGCAATTTCGTTTCATTTCAAAGCTGCTAGTTTCAAATGAAGAATTGAAATACAGTACAACTTCGATAGTCCGGACATGCGCCAGTCCGGTCACTCCAGTAATTCGGACGCTTCTACATTTCGGACAATTTAAAATTTTTACCTCCACAATCCGGAAAATTTTTTTTTATGCAAGAACAAAAACTAAAATCTAAGCAAAACATGCGAGTTAACGGGAATTTTTGTTTTGAATTGTTATTCGTAATTTGATTTATATTTTTCACTGTTATTGCTTCAGTTTCGGTTTCGCAAGCGTGTTTGTTTAATTCCATTCGAAGTGGCATATTTTTAAATAAAAAAACGCAAACATAAAATGCTAACCTTACATTAGAAGTGTGATATTTTAAAATGTCTTGATGAGGAAAAAACTATTAGCGAGGTTGCGGAAAATTTCAATGTTCCTAAATCAACGATTTATGACATTAAAAAAAAGTAGAAATGGATGCAAAAACAAAGATCTCTTAAGGGGCCCATACACTACAACAGCATGCATGCGCAATCAAGTGTTTGTGCCAGCGGTTTGGTCGTGTATGGGCATTTTGTGCGATTGTACGGTTTGCTGTAGCGATGTCAAGTAGAGTTTGATATTTTGCTGATGTTACCAGCTCGCTGGTGTGGTATACGGTGAAATTAGCTCAGTTGAGCAAAGTTGTCATGGACCAAACATGCATTTAAGTAATATAATTTGTTGAAATATAATTTGTTTCAATGGTAAACAGAATTTAAGAACTTTACTTATACATAGCTGCCAATTTTAACAACATACCAATAATAATTGCAACAAAATATGTGTCACTATTCATAACCACCCTTCCCGAAATTTTGTAAGAAATTAATATTGTACCAGCTTGCTGGTATGTTGTGTGATTAGAGCATGAATGCTCAATCGCTTGATTGTGCGTGCATGCTGTTGTAGTGTGTGGGCCGCTTAATGCAGATGAAAAGCAAGCATTTCCAATTTGCATTCAGTGGACTGAGGAGAATAAGAGAGACTAGAGCAAAATGCACAAATCAACCACCTCAACAAAGTTAGTCAGCACAAAATAGCTTCGTCTTTTTATATATCATAGCATGTATGTATGTATGTATTTAAATCACTTACCCTCATACCTAAATAAGAGCGGAAAGCGTTCGTTAGCAGCAGGGTACGTATTTTCAGTACAATCAGTAAATATTTTTACATTGAAAAGTACTAAAAATGCGTACCCTGCTGCTAACGCAACGCTTGCCGCTCTTATTTACAAGCCTAAAACTATATGTGTCCGGATTGTCCAAGTTGTACTGTAATGTGTTCGTTTTGATTCCAATAAAAATAGCTTTTTGAAAATTATTAATCAAAATCGTTTAAATAATACTTTATTTTGTTCTTTCGAACAAAAATGAAAACAAAGTTATCCGAATTTTCAAATTCGAACATTTTCAAATCCTTTTCTCTTCATAATCTTTCAACCAAACATTTAATATCATGCTTTAACTATTGCAAAATATAATAAAACGGGATGACCTTTTTTTATCCAAATATAAAATCCTTTTTAATTTTTATTTTCTCTGAATATAATTCATTTTGCAACATACTGCGAATTTTAAATATAACTGTCATAATGTTGATTGGAGATTGTAAATATGATTTGTCAAAATACTCAACCATTTATAATGAATTTTATTAAGAAAAAATGTTTTTATTCTTTCTTTTAAATTATTTACATAATTTTTTACAATGCATGCAAACAAAAGTGTGGTTTGAGTAAAATATATATTTAATAAAGAACGTGAGTAAGTAATTTTTGCGGGGGCAGTGTCACAATGATTGAAAACGTTTTATTGGAATTTTTCTTCATGTCTTTGTAACATGTAAATTTTTTTTAGAGATAATTGTAAATTTAAATTTCAATGTCAAGTAGAATTTATATAAGCGAAAATAATAACATACAATTGTACGAGTACTATATGAGGAATTATTAAAAACGTCTTTAATTTTCCACTCGGTTGATCTAAATAAATAAATGAAGAACACGTGTACATGTTGATGAAGAACTATTAAACTTAATTAACGTAGTATTTCAATGCGTATTTATTTCATTTATGCTTAAATTAAGTTGTATTTAAGTACAGTTTCATCTTTTAAGTTGGTTAACTAATGGCTAATAAATCAGTGAATACTTAACTATGGTTTAAGTTAATTTTCATAAAAAATTAAATGTATTTTTTTTTATTTTTATTTTTTAATAACCACAACACTCGCGAAGCGATTAGCTTGTCTGCGGAAAACACCATTTTTTAGGCGCTAATTAAGGTTATTATCAAATTACGTTGAAAGTACGGTAGAACTACAAGATTTCCAAATATTATGGATAGCTTTTCAACGAACAGCTGTTCAATATAAATCAGAAAGTTGATTTATCAATTTGCAGAAAAGTGAAATAGCAAAAAGAGCATCAGAATGCATTTTTCTATGTATATATATCTTGATATGAAAATATGTATTACATCTGTTGTATATTTGCGAAAATTAAACGAAATTCTTTTTAATACGACCACATGATGTTCATGTATCTACATGCCTTCAAAAAACACACAAATATACATAACATATCGTTTTTTTGTAAAACAACACTTAAATGCACAACGTTGGCTACTTAAGTTTCATTTAATTTTGGGGTGAAAAACAAAATTTTGTGTTTAAATAGGATTTAAAAATAAAATACACATAATCATTGACTGATTTATTGGCCTTAAAAGCTCTCATTAATTTATTTCAATATTTTATTTTTATTTAAGGCGTGTCAAAAAATTATTTGTCATTGCTAAGCAACACAATTGTGGTTTAAGTCTACTGATGTGTTGCTGAACAGCAGCGAAATGCATCTAGACTTGCTAAACCAACACACACAAAAATTCATAGGCTACATTTCCTAAAATTATGGTATAATTTTAACTAAGTGAAAGGGTAGAATGGCATTTACAAAGATTTTTAGATAATTCAACAAAAATTTTAGTTGATTTCTATGTTCGAAAAATCAACTAAAACTTTAGTTAAAACTCCTTAACGACTAGGTAAATTCATATTTTTACTTTTTGTAAATTATCTAAATAGCAAAGTAAATTTATAAATATATAATGCGGCAAATTCTCATGGATTTTGGTTAAATTAGCTATTTATAATTGGATAATGGTCATGAATTTTAGCTATCTTCGCGATATAAAATAATAATTAAAAACTTTTTACATTTTTTAATAATTTATTAGAAAGTGTTGTAATATGTGTTACATACGTATGTAGGTATGTACACAAATATATGTAATGGGTGTTTTTCATTGAGGTATAGAACTTTAAGTTGGCATCACTTTTTTAACTGGCGGCCATTTTGTCAGCTGTCAAGTGATTAATATTTAGTTTGGTTTGCCATTTCATCATGAACAGGTTGACAAAAGAACAACGCTTGCAAATCGTGCAAATTTATTTCGAAAATAATGGTTCAGTTCGCGAAGTTTACCGCAAGCTCCGTCCATTTTATGGTCGACATAATCGTCCATCAGAGCAATTAATTCGGTTAACCATGGATCGTTTTCGCACTACGTTTACTCTATGTGATAATACGCATCCGCAGAGACGTCGAACAGTGCGCACCGAAGAAACAATTGCCGCTGTAGAGCAAAGTGTTGAAGAGGACCCGAATGAATCGATTCGCCACCGTGCACAGCAATTGGAGCTTTGTCCATCAACTTTATGGAAGATTTTGCGCAAAGATCTTGGCTTGCGACCTTACAAGATCCAGCTTGTGCAAGAATTAAAGCCGCGAGACCATGCAATGCGTCGTGATTTTGGTGTATGGGCTGAAAATGAGATTGATCTCGATGCTGATTTTCATCGCAAAATTTTGTTCAGTGATGAGGCTCATTTTTGGTTGAATGGCTACGTCAACAAGCAAAATTGCCGCATTTGGAGTGAAGAGAATCCACATGAGACCCTTGAGACGCCATTACATCCACAAAAACTGACTGTTTGGTGTGCTCTATGGGCTGGTGGATTCATTGGGCCATACTTCTTCCGAAATAATGCTGGAGAGTCAGTTACCGTTAATGGAGACCGGTATAGAGCCATGATAACCGACTATTTTGTTCCCGAATTGGATGGCATGAATGTGGATGAGTTGTGGTTCCAACAAGACGGCGCTACATGCCACACAGCGCACGTCACAATCGATTTATTGAAGGAAACATTCGATGAGCGCATAATTTCGCGGAATGGACCTGTCAATTGGCCACCAAGATCGTGTGATTTGACACCATTGGATTATTTTCTTTGGGGATATGTGAAGTCGCTCGTCTACGCCAACAAACCAGAAACGTTAGGGGACTTGGAAGCCAACATTCGTGGCGTTATTGCCAACATACGGCCCCATATGCTCGAAAAAGTGGTTGAAAATTGGACCTGTAGAATTGGCTTTATTCGAGCCAGCCGCGGCGGCCACATGCCCGAAGTCATATTTAAACATTAATGGCATAAAATTATCCTTCCAATAAAGCCAAATTGATGGACATTTAAACGATTTTCTTGTGTTTTATTTCAATTCGAAGTTCTATATCTCTAAAAAAAAAACATAGGAAACAAATGTCTCCGGATTTATACAAAAAAATAAAATTTATTTCCATAACTTTTTCAAATCGATTAAATTTGCAGAACAGAGCCGATTCTTTCCGGAATTTAGCCACCTCTATTTCAAAATCTTCCTGTCTAACATGAACACGCCTCTCAAGAAATGTATGCATACTGGCTTCTGTATATATGTACATCCTTTACATCAGCATATGCTCTCGAGCCATAACGAAAAACGTATGTACGTACCATACCAGAATCATCAAAAATGAATTGCTGTACCAATTCTGCACCCGAAACTCTTATAAACGTAGTCGTACATTCAGTGTGGTGAGCTACAGCCCTGGCAATAGTGTTCTACCTGTATCAGGTGGTCTGTACAAGAGCACTTCCTTTGTTTGAGCTATACCCAGGGAATCTAAAAGTTATGTATGCTTAACGGGTTATTTAATAACTACATTAATTTGTTTAACAAGCCTTCAACCATTTCATAAGTATTCTAGGAAAAGTATAACTTCCGTTGCGCAAGGCACCACACCACAAATACAACGAAAATAGCCGGGCTCAGTTGGTTTATCTGTAATAATTAAAAACAATTATTTAACATCAACATTATGAAAATTTCATACCTTCTTCAAATATTTTTTTTTTTTGACAATAAAATAGAAAACAATTCAATACAAATAATTTCGAAGAAGATGCCTAATTGTAATATTTATATTAACTTGGATTTTAGGTAAAGTGTAATGTACAAATTACCTAACTGCATAGTTAATAAAACCCAAGTTTTTTACTTTCATATAAAAAAAAGTTACCTATGCAAGCTTAGTTAATATTACCTCTTACATTTTTTTGTGTGAACAACAAACAATATTTTTAATTTTTTATTCCGGTATGTGATGGAAAACGATTGTTTTAAAAACGATTTTAAACCAACCGTTTTAAAAAGGTGTGATGAATTCCGATCGATTTTGAGCATCATTTTTGAGCCAATCTCAAACTACTGACTTCTTAAAAGCACACTAGAAGATAAATTATAAACCATATAATTAGGCTATGAAAAGAAATTTATCAAATATTTTTGGAAAACAAATTTTAAAATTATTGAAATAACGACTATAGAAAACACATCACACCTTTTATCGCTTTCAAATTGGTTTTGTATCTAATTAAATCGTTCTTCATCACATACCTGATTAATTATTATATTGAAACCAAGGCAGCAGTAAAAAACTTACAAGTCTTATGGCAAGCTTTCAAACATTAAGAAAGCTGATTTAACAAGAATTCCATTTTTTGAAACAAAAAAAGAGCATCAGAATGCATTTTTCTATTTATTTGTTTCATGATATGAAACTGTGTATTGTATATTTTATGTAAGTATTTATGAATGGATCGAAACTTTCTGCAATAGAGTGATAACTCAAAAAATATCCTACCGTTCTTCATTATTTGAAGATTTCAAACAAATATCCTATGAAATCAACTCTTGAGAGAAGAATAAAATTTTCTTATTCCGTCGCAGTTCCCTGTGATAAATGAAACTGACACAAGAACAGTCACATGACCGGTTCCCAAGGGAAAGGGACAAGTCCCAGCTCTAGCTTTCCCTATGAAGTAGACCAGTCATTTCCCCCCACCTTGTGTCTTGTCACTGAACTACCTTATAGGGAAGCAATCTGTGTAGAATAATATAAATTGTATATACGTAAATACCCAGTAAAATTAATTACACATTACCATCAGAACTACTTGATATTATATGACTTACTTTTCTGATTGCCAAATTTCATTACTCGCTTACAATTCACATAACAAAAAACTAAAAAAAATAAAATGCTATACAAGTTGATAAATGAAGACAATGGCGCATATTCATACTCATAAGCAAAGTACACTTTAACGGCCATATGTATAATCAAAAATTGGCATGAAGTTAGCATAAGTGACAAAATTGAACTAAGTGTTGACGAGTTCCGCTATACAATTTGACATTAAAAATCCCCGCATAATGTAGTTTTAACACAGGATTACATCCTAGCATGATTTTTAATGTAAAATTATATGGCAAAACACGTTAAGATCATGTTAAATTTTGCCACTTATGCTAACTGCATGCCAATTTTTGATTATACATATGGCCGTAAAAGTTTAAAACCAGTATTGCTATACAAAATACTGGTTTTAAACTCATAAAGTATACTTTGTTTTAACTATGACTATGCGCCAATGATTTTTTTAGGTTTAATAGATTACGTGAATATGTTGCCAAATAAAAAAAAAGGAATGTGAGTCCGATCACAGAGTAGATGTGTAAACATCTAGTACTGAAATTTTTTTTTAAGTTTGAAGTATAGGGTGTTTTTTTAGAGGTATAGAACTTCGAATTGAAATAGAACACAAGAAAATCGTTTTAATGTCCATCAATTTGGCTTTATTGGAAGGATAATTTTATGCCATTAATGTTTAAATATGATTTCGGGCATGTGGCCGCCGCGGCTGGCTCGAATAAAGCCAATTCTACAGGTCCAATTTTCAACCACTTTTTCGAGCATATGGGGCCGTATGTTGGCTTCCAAGTCCCCTAACATTTCTGGTTTGTTGGCGTAGACGAGCGTCTTCACATATCCCCAAAGAAAATAATCCAATGGTGTCAAATCACACGATCTTGGTGGCCAATTGACAGGTCCATTCCGCGAAATTATGCGCTCATCGAATGTTTCCTTCAATAAATCGATTGTGACGTGCGCTGTGTGGCATGTAGCGCCGTCTTGTTGGAACCACAACTCATCCACATTCATGCCATCCAATTCGGGAACAAAATAGTCGGTTAGTCGGCTCCAATTGCTGTGCACGGTGGCGAATCGATTCATTCGGGTCCTCTTCAACACTTTGCTCTACAGCGGCAATTGTTTCTTCGGTGCGCACTGTTCGACGTCTCTGCGGATGCGTATTATCACATAGAGTAAACGTAGTGCGAAAACGATCCATGGTTAACCGAATTAATTGCTCTGATGGACGATTATGTCGACCATAAAATGGACGGAGCTTGCGGTAAACTTCGCGAACTGAACCATTATTTTCGAAATAAATTTGCACGTTTTGCAAGCGTTGTTCTTTTGTTAACCTGTTCATGATGAAATGGCAAACCAAACTAAATATTAATCACTTGACAGCTGACAAAATGGCCGCCAGTTAAAAAAGTGATGCCAACTTAAAGTTCTATACCTCAATAAAAAACACCCTTTACTTACGCTTTTAGTAAATTTTTTTTAAATTAATTAATTAAAAGTATTAAAAATTTCAATATTGTAAATACAGAGGAATTTGTTGGTTTTTGTTTGTTTTATTAAACTTATTTGGTTAGTAAATGGGCACACTGCAGTATATGTATGTATATGTACTGCATTAAAAATTGCAGTAAGCAGTAAATTTATTGATTACTAAAAAAATTCAGTAAATTTTTACTGCTAATGAAATTTAATTTGCATTACCAGTTAAATCGTAGGGTCGTAATCATAATAAAATTGTAGCAAGTGGCAAAGTTTTTTCATTCAAATTTTGAAACTTTTGTATGAAAAACATTTGGCCACTTGGTAGAATTTCATTATGAATACGGGCATTACTTTTTTTTTTTTTTTTTTAATGCATGTTTATTATTTATTGTATCTTCAAATATGAACTAACAATAAGTATTCAAATCTTAAATCTATAAAAAAAATTATTAGGCCCGACCAATGTCGGACATAAGCTTAGTGATAGTTATTCATAATACATAAGTAGTGATAAGCAACAAAAGGAAAAAGGTGTTTTCAAGCAGCTTCATCATCTAGAGTGTTGAATATTAGAGCCCGTGTATCTCTCTTTTTTAAGCGGATGTGTCCAGTAAAGTTCAAAATATTACAAGCAAGCGGATTAGGATGTGACTCGAGTTTTGTTAGGTATTTGCCTGCGTATTTTGCAATTTCTTCAGTCACTAGTGGCATATTCAAATCGCGATGTATATTTGAATTTTTGATGTACCATGGAGCCGATGTTATCATGCGTAAAATTTTATTTTGCCTTCGTTGAATTTTCTCTACATTTGAAGCTGAAGCAGTGCCCCATAGTTGAATTCCGTAACACCATATTGGCTTTAAAAGCGACTTGTATATTAAAAGTTTGCAGTCTAGGCTAAGTGTTGAATTTCTACCAATCAGCCAATGTACCTGAGTTAATTTAAGTTTCATTTGAGTTAACTTAGAGTCAATGTGGTGTTTCCATGTAAGTCGTCGATCAAGGTGTATGCCAAGATATTTCACATGTGAATGTTGAGGAACAACTTGATTGTTAATCCGAATGGGGGAGCAAGTATCTCTTCTTAGGGTGAACGTTATATGGACACACTTTTGTTCATTGACTTTAATTCTCCATAAGTTTAACCAAAGCTCCATCTGGCTAATGTGTTCCTGGAGTTTGCGGGATGCCTCATCAGGGTTTTCGTGCATACTAAGGCAGGCTGTATCGTCGGCAAATGTGGAAGTATGGATACTACTGCTCACAGGCATATCACAAGTATAAATCAAATATAAAACTGGTCCCAGTATGCTCCCCTGTGGCACACCGGATGAAATAGTTTCAGGCCTACTCGTAAAGTCTCCTTCCACAACAGTGAACTTACGGGAAATAATGTAACTTTCCAAAAGATTTAAAATGTTTATTGGTAAGTAAGTCTTCAATTTTAAAATTAGGCCTTCATGCCACACTTTATCAAATGCCTGGGAAACGTCAATAAAGAGCGCAGAACAATACTTTTTTTCCTGAAAAGTTCTTCTTATAAATTGAACCAGTCTGTGAGTTTGTTCAATGGTGCTATGCTGACTTCTAAAACCAAATTGATGGTCTGGTATGCACCCACTACTAATTAGAATTTGGGACAATTTTGTTTTGAGCAGTTTTTCGAAAAGCTTTGACATAGTTGATAGTAGACTTATTGGCCTATATGACTCAGCCTTGGTTAGATCTTTGCCCGGCTTTGGAATCATTTTAACCTTGGCAAGCTTCCAGCTGTGTGGATAATACTCCAGTCGTAAAATGGCATTAAATATGAATAATAGGATTCTCATTGCAATACGAGGCAAGTTCATAAGCATCTGGTTACTAATTCCATCAATACCCGGAGCTTTCTTCGGGTTGAGTTCGGCAATTAATTTTTGTAAATCACGCGTCTTAAACTTTATGTGTTGAGGGGGTAGAGCGACTACATTCGGCAAATCAGCAACACCAGTACATATGTTTGGCGTAAAAACGGATTTTAAGTGCTCAGCAAATATTTTACCTTTTTCAGTATCGCTTCTTGCCCAACTTCCGGTAGATGTGCGTAGAGGTGGCTTATACTCAACGGGTGTTTTAAGCTTTCTAGCAGCGCGCCACAAAGAGTAATTAGACGCTGGTGTGACATCAAGACCTTCCAGATAATTTTTAAGAGATGCAGTTTTTTCAGACGCAAGCAACTCTTGGAGTCGTTTAGTGCACTCTTTAAATCTGATTTTATTTTGTGGTGATCTGTGCTGTTGCCATTCCCTTCTAGCTCTTCTTTTTTCACGTACGAGACGTTCAATGTCTGTAGAATAAATTTTATTAAACCCAGTCTGCGGATGGGAGTTAGTGGCATGTTCAGCAGCCTGTTTAATATTCTCGCTGAGATTGGCAATGTTAGATTCAATATCATCGGATGTTCTAAGCGTAATGTTTTCCGTACAATGACTACTGAGATATTTTTTGAACCCCAGCCAATTAACACGATTGATCATCTTCACATATGGGTCAGGTAAGTTACTTCTTAATGGACTACAAATTGTAATGATCGTCGGAGAGTGATCGGACGAAAGATCAATAGAAGCTTGAACTTGAATTAAATCCCTAGAGATATTTTTTATGACGCCGAAATCTATAACATCCGGAATTTTTTGTATGTCAGTAGGCCAATAAGTGGGCTCCCCACTCGAAATGACATCCAAGCCCATTTTTGAAATAGTGTTGAACAATGCTCGACCTCTGGGGGTAATAAGACGCGAACCCCAGAACGTATGCTTAGCATTGTAGTCGCCAGCAGCTACAAAACAAGGTCCAAGAGATTTATAGAAATCCTCATATTGATTCTCAGTGATTGAAAATCTGGGAGGGGAGTAAATTGATGATATAACAAAATTTGTACAAAAACTTTCAATGCCAATATTTGTTGCTTGTAGGTGTTCTTCACAAATGTTATCAAGAACATAGTGCTTGAGTCTTGACTTTATTAGAATTGCTGATCCACCGCAAGCCCTTCCTCTAGGGTCCTTTGTATCATATATAGTTTAGCCATAAATTTTAAAAAGACTTCTCGAAGTCAAATGAGTCTCAGATACTAACATTACATCAATATTTTTTTCCGTGAGGAAGTGCTCAAGTTCATTTTTATGTTGGGCATTACTGATTACTGAATATTCAATGCACCTCATCATATAACAAATCATTTAGGCAATTTATAAAAATTGTAGCAACAAAATTTTAGTAATCAGTAAAAATTTACTTGTTAAACATTTTTTATTGTTTTTACTGAAACTTTAGTGGTACTGCAGTGCTCATCTATGGTAAATGCCTTTACTTTTACTTTTTACTTCCTGTTGTTCATCGTTTTGTTGTTGCTGTTCTTGTTGTTGTGCACGCATTGCAATTAAAATAAATTCAGTAAAGTGCGACTTTGACTCGCGCAGGAAGGGTTCTGCACATTCGGTTTTGAGAATTTTTTTGATGTGGCTTTTTTTCCTTTTTAAGTTTTTCCAGTTTAAACGATTTTTGCAGCTTTGTCGCTTTTTTCTTTTTTGGCGGTTTTTGTTTTCTTCTTGGGTTCTTTTAATTTTCGAAATTTTTTTTAATTTTGGCGATTTTTTCCATTTTGGCGACTTTTTCTGTTTTTGGGGTTTTTTTTATTTTGGCGTTTTTTTTTATTTTTGTGGTTTTTTTATTTAGGCGATTTTTTTTCATTCTGGCGATTTTTTTGCTTAAGGGTTTTTTTTAATTTTTGCGATTTTTTTCATTTTGGCGATTTTTTTCATTTTGGCGATTATTTTTCTGTTTTTGGATGTCTTTTCACTTTGCCGATTTTTTTCATTTTGACAATTTTTCCGGTTTTTCGCGATTTATTTTAGTCCTAGAACTTTGTTTTAATTTGGTGCTTTTTTCGGTTTTGGCGATTTTTTTAGATTTGGCGATTTTATAATTTTTTGATTTTTTAGTTTTACCGTTTTTGAAAATTTTAAGAGTTTTGCTCTTACGGTTTCCAAGATACAGCAAGTTGTCAAAGTTACAAAGTCAAAATTGCATTAACTGATGGAACACCCATTGATTTAATTTTTTTAAATTTAGTGTTAATTGTTGTAGTCTGTATAAAAATACACTAACTTTACAAAATTCAAGTGTATGTATATTACATGGGATTTCAACATTTTTCGTTGCTCGTTTTGGAATACCCTTTAATTTTTAACTCTCATATATTTGCTGTTGTAGCGGCCAAATGTGTACACACTGTGTCCGAATTTCAGGTCCGTAGCTCTTACGGTTCTCGAGGAAATAACCTGTAACAGAGAAACGGACAGCGTAGCGAAAACAATAGGGTTCATTTTCACCTTTGGTGTACGGAACCCTAATAAAGCAATTATTATTTTCACCTTTGGTGTACGGAACCCTAATAAAGCAAAAAACCTAACGACCCTAACAAACAAAAACCAGCAAATTCCTATGTATTTACAATATTTTAAATAAGCTCACACCGATTTGACAACGCTGTGTGCATCTCAGCAAAGAAATCTCAGCAAAGAAATCTCAGTGAAAAAGATTTTTACCCCCTAGCGTATAGATGTTTATACATCAAAAAGTAGGTACTTCTCAAGAATCGATTAAAATCATTAAGTTGGTAATCCAGTAGGGAAGAACTTTCACCAAAAATGCTTAATTTCAAACTAGATTACCTTTTTTGAAATTGTTTGCTGGGTATTATTCCGATGTTTAACTGTAATAATTGAAAACGTTTTTTATTATTATCTTATCTTATGTATTGTTAAAAATTTTAAAAATGCAATTATAGCTCTTTTTGGTTCGAACTGAGAGCTGGTGTAATACCCAGGGTTACCATTCATCCGACTAAAGTCGCAATTTGACCCTTTTTTTTAGCGGTCTGCGACCTTTTGTGAGACTTTTTTTATGACCGACTTTTGTGACTTTTTTGATTCTTGGTACTTTTTACTCTTTTTTGTAAAGATTCTCACAAAACACATTTAGTAAGATTTTCTTATCAAAAAATAGTCAAAATAAAGCCGTCATAAGTTAAAAGCCATTCACAGATTATTGTTGATTTGGAAGCACTTTTATTATTTTCTATTATATTACTTTGTTGCAACCTTATCATGTGTACAATGTATTTAAAAAATTGTTCCCAAATTTTCAGTACAAATTTCAAAGAATACGCCCAGGTTCTACATTCCACTACAAAATGAAATTGAAAACGTTTTTAATTCCGCAAAGACGATATCACTGTGTTCTAGAAAAGTAACATGCCGACCACACGAGCAAAAATCTTGGCAATTATTGCCGTGGCAACTGTCAAATTCGATTGCCGACACAAGATATTAGCGTGTGGACCGTAAGAATATGTGTTCAAATATATATTCAGCAACAAATGTTAAAATACATTGCTGAGCAACAATCTCTTAACACATGCTGTCAAATACAAATTATATCAAATTTTTTTCAACGTAAAAATAGAAAACAAAGGTTTTAACTACATAAAATCAATAAAAGTTCAATTTAAAATTAGAAAAGGATAAAATTATTGACATTTTAAGTTTTTATGTGAATAAAAAGCAAATATATTTGAATATACGTGTTCACCAGCTCCAAATACATTGTTGAACACAAGCAATCTGACGTCATCAGTTTGGTTCAAACGGCCGTTTTCTATGGCTATGGTTATGTCACGTCTGATTGAGTCTTTTCGTGTGCGAGTCAAAGTCGCACTTTTCTGAATTTATTTAATCCTACATATGAGTACCGACGTTTTTGGTGTTAGAAAAACTTTTAAAGAATTTAAAAAGCAAAAGTTAAATGAATTCCTGTCTTAATTCCCAATTTTAATTAACATATTTATATATTCAGGGCAATTACGAATAAAATTCCGCAAGAAATTTCTCCCTTTTCCAATTAAAATTTTTTGTTTTCCCTATTACTTCATATTAGTTGGAATTGTTTCCCGGGAAAAATTTCTCGCCAAATTTTATTCATAATTTCCCTCATTATTAAAACATAAGATATATTTTAGTTAGTGATTTAAGCTTTCTAATCAAATTTGTCTTAACGCCTATAAAATTTATTTTTTATTATTTAGTTGAAGCGGGATTCTGGGCTCCCGAGATTTAAAAAGATTCCGTTTCCCAGTAAATGAAAAAGTACTGGAAAAAGCTCTATTCATATACGAAACGATGCAAAATTATTTTATAAGCTTTTGTTTTTGCAGGAAACGCTTGCGAATTATTGCCTCATTTTCTGATAGTGTAAGTAGCTTAACAAATTGACTACGTGAATTCTTCTGGATGTCAATCTATATTTGTAAAATTTACATTTGTATTTATATATGTACATATGTATGTATGTATATGAAATTAAGTATTGGATAATGGTTGTAATTTCTTTATACAGATAATTTACCTAAGGTTTATTGCAACAAGTTTGACTTATATAATTTCATTTTTACGATAGATATACATATATTTATACATATATACACTATTTTATATCTTTTTGTAGAAATTACGGACATAAATAAGTGTTGTATTGATACACATTTTTAAGTGAATCGCTGTAATTTAGTTTTTTTTTTAAAATTTTGCTGCTTGGAGTATGTGTACATATGTATGTATCTCGCATAACTTCTTTAATTTGTCATACAAAAATCAAAAATTTAATACCAAAAATTATATATTTACGTAATTTTTACGTTGCTAAACAAAAAAAAAAAAAAAAAACAATGAAAATTAAAGCAAGTAAGTACATGTGTTTATTTGATCACAAGTTCACTATGTGTTTACACTTGTGAAAAACCAGCGAACAAAACATGCGCCAAGCGTGGTAGCGAAATTGAAAAAACTAATTGCGGCTCGATGTCACATTAGAAAATTCATCCCTGTTCCTATATATCAATTTGTATTGAATACAACAATAAAATGTAAAAATAAGCGTTTGCTTTCAATACACACTACTGGCCTACTGACGTAAGAAAAATTCCAGATGTTATAGATTTTGCCGTCACGAAAAATATTCATGTAGAGTCCTCTCTAGATCTGTCCTCCGATCACTCTCCAACAATAGTTACAATTTTCATCCCACTAAGGAGTGATTTAACTAACTCATATGTGAAGATGATTAATGGAATCAACTGGCTGGCATTCAAAAAATATCTTATTAGTCACTGCGTAGAAAACATTCAGCTTAGATCATGCGATGATATTGAATTTAACATTGCCAATCTTAACGAAAATATTAAACAGGCTGCTGAACACGCCACTACCTCCTATCCGCAGACCGGCTTTAACAGAATTTATTCTATGGAAATTGAACGTCTTGTATGTGAAAAAAGGAGAGCTAGAAGAGAATGGCAACAACACAGATCACCGCTAAATAAAATCAGACTTAAAGAATGTACTAAACGACTCAAAGAGCTGCTATCATCGGAAAAAACTGCACTACTGGAAAAGTATTTAGAAGGTCTTGATGTAACGTCCGCATCTAATTACTCTTTATGGCGCGCTACTAGAAATCTTAAACGACCCGTTGATCTTAAATCACCATTGCGTACTGCGACCGGAGGCTGGGCAAGAAGTGATAGTGAGAAAGGTAACTTATTTTCTGAGCATTTAAAATCTGTATTCACTCCCAATTCATGTACGGGTGCTGCTGATTTACCGTGTGTAGTTTCTCTACCCCCTCGTCCCTTAAGGTTTAAGATGCGTGAAGTAAAAAAAGTAATTGCTGAACTCAACCCGAAGAAAGCTCCAGGTATTGATGGCATTAGTAACAAAATGCTCATGAACTTGCCTCATATTGCAATAATAATCCTGCTATTTACTTTTAATGCTATTTTAAGAATGCAGTATTTTCCACATAACTGGAAACTGGCCAAGATCAAAACGATTCCAAAGGCGGGCAAAGATCTTACCAAGACTGAGTCATATAGGCCTATAAGCTTACTATCTACAATCTCAAAGCTTTCCGAAAAGCTGCTCATGACTAAATTGTCCAAAATTTTAACTGATAATGGGTGCATCCCGGACCATCAATTTGGCTTTAGAAGTCAGCACAGCATGATTGAACAAACGCATAGACTGGTCCAAGTTGTAAGAAGAACACTTGAAGAAAGAAGTATTGTTCTGCTCTCTTTATTGATGTTTCTCAGGCATTTGATAAAGTATGGCACGAAGGCCTAGTTTTAAGATTGAAGACATATCTGCCAATAAACATTCAAAAGCTTTTGGAAAGTTATATTATTGATAGGAAGTTCACTGTTGTGGAAGGAGAGTTCACGAGTGTGCCCGAATCTATATCTTCTGGTGTGCCCCAGGGTAGTATTCTGGGTCCTGTCTTGTATTTAATATATACTTGTGATATGCCTGTGAGCAATAATATCCATATTTCTACTTTTGCCGATGATACAGCCTGTATGAGTGTGCACGAAAACCCTTATGAGGCATCCCGCAATCTCCAGGAACATATCACTCAGCTGGAAATATGGTTGAACTTATGGAGAATTAAAGTCAATGAACAAAAGTGTGTCCATATAACGTTCACCCTAAGAAGAGATACTTGCTCCGCCATTCGAATCAACAATCAAAATATTCCTCAACATTCACAAGTGAAATACCTTGGTATACACCTTGATCGAAGACTTACATGGAAACATCATATTGACTCTAAGTTAACTCAGATGAAACTTAAGTTAACTCAAATATATTGGTTGATTGGCAGAAACTCAACACTCAGCCTAGACTGCAAACTTTTATTATACAAGTCGCTTTTGAAGCCAATATGGCGCTACGGAATTCAGTTATGGGGCACTGCTTCAGCTTCCAATGTCGAGAGAATCCAACGAAGTCAAAACAAAATTTTACGGTTAATAACATCGGCTCCATGGTACATCCAAAATTCTATTATACATCGTGATTTAAATATGCCACTAGTGACTGAAGAAATTGCAAAATACGCAGGCAAATATTTAACAAAACTCGAATCACATCCTAATCCGCTTGCTCGTAATATTTTGAACTTTACTGGACACGTTCGCTTAAAAAAGAGGGACACACGGGCTCTTATACCTAACACTCCAGATGGGACTACTTGAAAATACTTCCCCCCCCCCCTTTTTTTTTGTAATTATCACTACTAATGTATTATTTATAACTACCACTAAGTTTATGTCCGACACTGGTCGGGCCTAATAATTTTTTTTTATAGATTTAAGATTTGAATACTTATTGTTAGTTCATATATGAAGATACAATAAATAAATACATGCATTACAAAAAAAAAAAAAAAAACTATCGATAGAACGCTTTTTTAGACAACGTAACGTGAAACAGGCCTTAATATAAACATATTAGTATGCACATGTGGTCATAGGCATACTCTATGCCTCAATTCTAATTATAAAGAATGTCAGAACTTTTAGAATCGAAATTTGTTTATTAACCTGTGAAACACACGATGATTAAGAAAAAAAGTCTCTTTGCTGAGCAAAGTTTATTTAAATTTTTATACGAATTGGACAACTTATAAAATTATTTAATTTTTTTTCGATGCGAAAACTCACAAGTTACAGAAAAATTTCACAAACACTATTGCGATTTTTCTCGTTCTTAGTTTAATGTATGTTTACAGATACAGAGGGGATTACCAAAATTCATCAACATGGTTAGGTTATGCTTTTTACACATCTGCCATTTGTTTTGTTGTCATTTTGTAGTGTCGCATTATGTTTTTTATATGGAAAGCAATACCATACAACGAAAAATATAGGAAATGACTAACGTTGCCACTAGTACACTCGATTGCAATGTCACAAAATGGCATAAGGTGTACTCGGCATTTCTTTCCATAGCCGTAAAATACTGAACTGAAATGATTTTGCCCCACTGTGCAACCTGAAGCGAAAATGATCAGTAACTTTAATTAAGCATTCTAAAATTAATTTTAGTAAATGTATTTGTTGACTCCAGCTGTTTATCTTCAATTCAATTCAGCGAAAGCCCAACTTTTCACACAACTCACGCATATGTTCGCTGGGAAACTTGTCTGATTAAGTTGTTAAGTGTGCGTATGCATCATGGTAGATGAAGATGTGATGACCCAGCCAACCAAACTTTCAGATTTTGTCTGACATAAGACAATTATGTACAAATTCGTAAGTCTTTCGACATATTGTACAGAGTTCGTTAAAAATTGTTAACGAAATTTCGAAGAATTTTATATTTTGCTTATGCAGAAATGTCTGCAGGATTTCGTTCAGCCTTCAGATAGAAACCTCGGAGGAATTTTTCATATTCATTTGTTAAGAAATATCTGCACGAAATCTTGCAGACTGTTTATAGATTTTACAATTGTTTTTATGTTTTGCTTGTGCAGAAATATCTGCAAGACTTCGTAAAGATCTTGGACCACGAAAGCTTGCAGACTGCTGATAGATTTTTCAATGGTTTTTATGTTTTGCTTGTGCAGCAAAATCTGTAAGATTTCGTACAGAACTCGAATCAAAAGTTCGAGGGTTTTTCAATTCTTTGTTTGATCATTATTTACAACAATAGTTTAATGTGTCTAACGGGATTATACAATTTGAAGAAAAGAAAAAATTTTAATAATCGTCGTTGACAGCAGTGTATCAAGTGAATTTGGAAAGAGAAGACGTGCTAAAAACATAAAGTGTTTAGTAATAAATAATTTATATAAATAGAAATATCGGTCGAGTTTTTCAATTCAGGCAAATAAACTCGTTTCAATTCATATAAAAATTGTTTTCGTATAGACAAAAATCTGATTTATTCAATCTGAAAATGTTGAAGATTTAATGTCAGATTTCTGTCAGACTTTTCTACGATAAATCGTCAAAATTTTCAGAGTTTTCAACGATTTTTGTCTAGATTTCTTCCACAAATCTGCACGATTAGTCGGCAATCATTTCAGAAATAAAACGATTTATTTTCAGATTTCTGGCATATATCTGTACAAACTGTCCCAAAAAGAATGCGAATTTTAAACGACTACAAGTACGATCTCTGTCAGACATCGATTGGAAATATCGGACGGAAATCCAGAATTTCCCTAGGTAATAACATCAGACATCGTTCAGATATCAGACAGATCTATCTTTGAAGTTAAGGGAATTTCCCCCGACAATTCTTGCAGAACTCGTGTCAACCACTTCATATATATTTCGTATCGACTTCGAGACGAAATCAGTCCCAAAATCGGCAACTTGTGCAGAAAGTCGTTATGAATTCTGAACGATTTCGCTGCATTTGGTTTGCTGGGGAAGTACGTGCTTAAGCCATTTGCTCTTTGTTGTTGTTGTTTTTGGTTTTCATGTTAAAGTTAAATCCAAAAAGAGTGCGAGTATGAGAAGTTTTAAATTTATTTATTTTCAAGTGACTAATGGTGTGTGTATGAATGACACTGTTAAGTGACATTCAAAGGTCACTACAGTTTAGTAATCTTTTCTTCTTAAAATTTAATTATATTTTGTGTACTTTGTTTTCGTGCAATGCATTTAATGTTTAATTTTCTTGTTTATGTTTTTGTTAACACAGCAAACAAGGAAGTTTTTCCTTATTAAAAGATTTAGAATTTAAATGGATTATAATGCCCAGCAAATACTTGAAAGAAAGATGAAAGTTTTAAAATTTTTGAACTTGAGTGAAGAAAAACAAGGGAGTAATTTATACTGATATTAAGGCAGAAGACAAATATGGGCAAGCATGTTGTATGAATGATGAATTTTGAGGTTTGGTGTATTTTTATTAAATTGAGATTTATGAATGAGATTTTAAATTATTTGTGATAGAAATAAAAATAAATAAAAATAGTTTTTTTATAAATTCGTTATTTATGTTTTCTTATTTTTAAATTCACTCTCTTATTTTATTAGTCTTGAGCTCGATTGAGTATTCATAGAAAGCTGACGTGTTTTTTTTTATCAATAATAAAATTTGAAATAGATATGTATTTAACTGAATTTTCACATCAAAAAAAGAAAAAAAATACAATTTTTATACATTTTGTATTTTTTATTATCTGGTCGACGAAATGGATAAACCTCAAATTGCCTCTGCTAAGCAATTGAAAAAACCACCTGATAAATCTTGGGACAATCCTAAAGCTCAACTTCAAAAAAACGTTTGTACAAAAACCACTAAGACAAATATTACTAATGTACCTGGGTCATCTTCAAACTCTCTTCAACGATCAATCATTGATTCTTATGTGTCTTTTAAAACTGTGTGTGAAGATAATTTTGAAATGGATTCACACTTATGCCAAGAAGATTTTTCTTTTCAACATTCGAATGATGACGCTATCTCAAGTTTCCTGTCTCAGGATGCAAATTGTGATTTGGCAAATTCTTCAGGTGATACTGGCTTTGAAATTATTAAAAATAAAAAATGTAAAAGAAATTCCCAGGGAGACTTACATAAAAGTCGATTTATCTAATCTAAGATCCTCAGAAATTGACGTTAGGCCTAGTTGTAGTCAAAATAGATTTGCAATTTTTGAAGATTTAAATGTTGAATCCAATACAACTATTAATGTAAAAAAGTAATCCGATGACGAAAAAGCAGAAACATATTAAACAATTTTGTCCACCAATTTTTCTTTATCGCGTCAATATTAAATCTCTGGTCGATCAACTAAAAGTTAAGGGTCTTGATTTCAAAATAGTAAATAAAAGCAATTCTAAAAGTAAACTTTATTTACACGATATTTCAGCTCATTCAGAGATGATGCAGATTCTTAGGGAAAAAAAAATATTGATTCCTATTCATTTACTCCTTTGGAATTGAGACGTCAATCTTTAATACTTCGAGGTCTTTATTTCGATTCTAATATTTTGGATATTGCTTCTGATTTAAACAAACTTGTACCTGACACAGTTCAAAATGTCTCAAAATTCAAAACACCTTTTTCCAAAAAAAAAAAAAATTAGAAACCGGCCTTTTCTTAATTACTCTCAAAGATGGTAAACGTTTAAATGATTTAACTGGTATTCGTTTGGTTTTAAACCAGGTAGTTACTAGGGAAAAGCAAAAAAAAAAAAGTCAACAAGTAGTACAATGTTTTCGTTGTCAAAATTGGGGTCACATGGCTATAAATTGCAACAGATCTTACGTTTGCGTTAAATGCTCTTCAGATCATGAACCTGGCAAATGTGCTTTTACCTCTGATGCTAATAATCAGCCATTTTGCTTTAATTGTCAATCTTTTGGTCATCCAGCTAGCTCGCGGGCGTGGCTGTCCTTCATTTAAAAAATATTTAGAAACCAAGAGAAAAATATCTGATAAAATTAAAAATAAGAAAGACCAAGTATTGAGTGATGTTTCTTTGGCTTTTAAATCCAACTTTATTAATCCTAATCGTTCTTTCGCAAGTCGTATTTAACGAAGTGATATTTAATTTTTTTTTTTATTTTTATTAATTGCATCCTTTACTAGAAAATTAACTGATAATTTATCAGTTATTACTTTAAATGTACTAAAAAAATGTCGATATATCGAAATATCGATATTTGAGGAAAAAAATATCATTATGTATCGCCACGGGCTCTAATATTCAACACTCTAGATGATGAAGCTGCTTGAAAACACTTTTTTTGTTGCTTATCACTACTTATGTATTATTAATAACTATCACTAAGCTTATGTCCGACATTGGTCGGGCCTAATAATTTTTTTATAGATTTAAGATTTGAATACTTATTGTTAGTTCATATTTGAAGATACAATAAATAAAAAAACATGCATTAAAAAAAAAATTATGTATCGCCGATATTGCAAAAACCGATATATCGATACATCTATTCTTATTTACGAGTATCGGGTTATAATACTTTTAAGAGCTCTATAAATTTGAGTCGTTTTTGAACTGTACGATATTGGCATAACAGCCAAGGCACATACATATATAAGGTGACCCCGCTCACCCAGTTTACTTTTATTTATTTGTAGCTAAATGTCAAGTTCGGATTGTGTGGGTGCAAACCTAAGGGCAGAATTAGTTTTTCCTGTTCTGTTACGAACCAGCTAACTCTTTTTTGTTTATAGAAATCGTATACCAGCCGTAAGTTTTTCTCTTTCGTTCTGTTTTATTTCGGTTCAACCAAGGCAAATTCACATAAGGTATACTCAGCTAAATTCGCTTTGAGAAATTTATACTTTAGATTAAATTTTAATCACGCATGAGTGGTTTGCAACTTATCACGATCACGCACGCTCACGAAAAAGTATATGTATAATATAATTTTCATGTTTTTTGGGTTGTAAAATAGGTACATATCTATGTACATATGTATGCTCGTGTTTTTGTAAAATTTATAATGTAAATTAAGATAAAGCAAAGTTAATTTCATATCGTTTTAAATATTCGTATTCGCGGATATCATTTTAAATATTCGAATTCGAATTCTCGTATATCATAAATTGACATTCCGCACATCAATGTATGTATACATACATAATATAAATGTGAAGGTAAGACGTATGATCAATTAAATAAATTTCTTTTTTAAACATAACAAACACAAACACAACTCGCAAAGCGATTAGCTTGACTGCGAAAAACATCCAGGGTCTATGGTGGGAATCGAACCCACGACCTCTGGACTGAGAGGCTAGCATCGCTACCACTCAGCCACAGGGCACCTAAATAAATGAGAAAAGCATATTAAATGAGAAAACATACAAATTAATAAAATTTTTCTGTTACGTAACATTTTCAAAGACTCCCCCACCCTCATCATAACAAATCATAACAAAACTCGAACCCCACCCCTCCCCCCTTACAGCGTTACGTAATATATTGACGGCCCCTAAAGCAAAAAACATTTTCTGCGGTGCAATTCGTCACTAGTATTGTTGACAAAGGCACTGTTGAATCAGTAGTGTTTCTCAATTGATACTTCCTACAGGGTATCTAAGAAACATACATACATACGTACTTAGAAAGGTGTATGTATACAAAACAAAATGCTCCGAATTCGTAACGATTGGTGGACAAAATCTTCCGATTTCGGCAGCGAAATATTACCGAAATCGTAACAATTTTTGTATGAAATGGTTGACACGACTTCGTAACGATATGTCGGTGCGAATTCGTTACGATAAGTCGGTACGAATTGTTTTTGCTTTTATAGCAGAGTACCGCTTCACCGTTATGTTGCTGCTATTGTCGAAATAATTTGCACATACTCAAGTTTTTTAATATTTGTTACAATCCTTTTTTTTATCAACATATATGTAAATATTTATTTAAGAAAAATTTTCACAGACTTTTACTTATGTACTCAAAAATCAAAGTTTTAATGTTTAAAAAAAATTGTTCAGAGAAACTACCGAAATGTCTTAATGAATTCGGTACAAGTCTGACTTCAGAAAAAGTCGAAACATTTTGTTTGGGGGTATTTATTATGTTTATAAGCTCATACTACATACCATACATATTACCATACATATTACATACATATTACATACATATATGCATTTATTATTATAAAATAATTTATTTCAAATGATTGAATACAGTTACATATGTACCTATGCAGGAATGTTATCTCGTGAGAGCGTGAGAATTCGTGCGTGATTATTAAAAAATGCTCACGCACGATCACGCACGAGTAAACTTTTTTCAATCACGCTCACGCACTCATGCGTGATTAGTTATAATATTTGATCGCGAATCACGTGAATCACGCGTGACTCACGCGTGACACGATAAAATCACGACATTTGCACATCTCTACTTTAAATGTCAAAAAATGTACTGAAAATTTTGTGTTGACGTCCAACGTATATTCAAATTACAAGCGGCGAAAATAAGTAAGTGACAGCATAAATAAAATAAAAACATTTCAGAATAAACTATGATTGTGCTTTATGAATTTAAAATAATTACAGCCTTACTTAGCATTTACACATGTAAGTGCAAGTTCGAAAAACTCAATACATTCACAATTTTTTACTAACACAATCACATTTTTTGTACTTACTGCTCAGCTTACAACACAATTTCCTTGTAAGTAAAATGACAAATGAAGAGACAGTGTTACCGAGAATGAGTTTTATATAAATTTGTTAGTACTTCGTATAATAAAAGTAGTTCTTTTTGCAGATTTCCTACGTATTTGAAAAAATATATATAAAACACAACTATACAACAATGCATCTTTAGGCTGCAACAGAATAGAATAGTTGTAGTAGTAGTTAAAGCTGATGGCGTAACTAGTAGCGCAGCAAGAAAAAAATGTGAACAGAATATTGAAGCTTTCTGCATGGTTACCAAATAAATATTTTCTTAAAAGCCTTGCAAGATTATACAAGAATAATGTGTGAATTTGTTCAAGCTCGAATTAACTTCGTATGTGTTGTGTAAAAATCAATAAAAAATTTTAAATATTCAAGCAACAAAATTCCGCAAAATCGCAATATTGGAAAGAAATACTACAAGCAAACATTTCGGAAAATTCGCGAAAACTGAAAATTTGCAAAAACTTTCTGAAATTTTAAGGATTGCAAAGCACAATATTGATTAAAAGTCCCTAAAAATAATATAAAAATCGTGAAAAAAAACAGCGGGATGATACTCGTAACAAAGTCTAATATCGTTTAAAAAGCTCAAAAATGTTAAGATCCTGAAAACATGCAAAAAATCATTTTTCTTGCCAACTTTGCAAAAATTCGCGAAAAATTGCAAAATTTCAAATAAACCATAATATTGATTAAAAATCTCTAAAACTGTAAAGAATGCAAAAAAATTGCGAAAATTACGAAAATTTGCAAAAACTTACTAACAGCGGGATGATAACGAGGCTTAATATTGTTTAAAAATCGGCGAAATTGTCAGGAAGCTGAAAAATGCAAATTGAAAATCAGAAGGAAGCCATAAAATTTATTAGAAATCGCCAATGCCGTTAAAAATAAAAAAGTTCGGTGAAATGCGAAAAAATCGCAAGTTAGCGAAAAATTGCTATATTGTATTAAAGAAATGACCAATAATAATTGACATTATATTTTACTCAAAAGCATGGTAATCCTTGTTGACATACACAAACATTTATTTTTTATTGTACTAAAACTACTATTCTGTTCCAGCCTCTAATCATATTTTGATATATGAATTTCATGCATATTTGCAAAAAAAATTTGGAGGAAAATATACTTTTCAGTAATTTTATGATATCGGGAATACGGCAATACTGAGTTCATATATTTTTAAAATACACACATTTTTCCATTCAAAAACAAATTTATTTTCATAAGACGTGTACGCTTCGAGAACGATTTTAAATTTAACTTACAACTGACTGTGTAAACTCTCAAGTAACTTACAAGACTTTCGGTTATTTCTTCGAAATTTTCGTTGATAATAGGTATACACTACTTGCAACGAATTTATAAAACTTAAAAAGTATTTATAAAGATTTTTTAAAACAAATTTTCATACAAAATTTTTCTTAAAAATAATTTATAAAGCCTTTTTATATTTTATAAATAAGGCTGTTAGTTTTTACCGAAAAAAAACAATTCCAAACTCGTGGAAAGCTGTAAGCGTTCTGCTCAAAAAGAGCTGATAATATATTACAGAAAAAGTTACTTTTAAAATTTAGAAATAGAACGTCGCAGCACAGAACAGCAACAGAAAGTAAGAAAGATTAATAAAGCCTTAAGGAGCTCTTTTACATATGTAGTTCTTTTGTATTAATTTTCTCAAAGTGACTACTGTGCATTTGAAATTAATGCAGTTTTCCAGAAATTATCCTATAATACAAATTAAACATACAGATGTATGGAAAAATTTATTTCCTTTATCGATATCATTACCGATTTGGGTTTTCTCCAGTCACGGAGTTCATTAAGACTTAAGTTAGTTGTGGGCAATTTCTTTAAATATTTAATCATTGTTTAATTGATATTTGTCCTGTGGATATTTTTCGTATTCCGCAACGACGAACTGTGAAGTGTTCAACACTGGGCATTCGTTAAACAATAGCCCAATTCACAATCTTGCGCAAATGGTCTTGCATCGTTGCATGTGCAAAATGCTATAGTATACTGATACTCACCACTAAGAATTGTTAAGTGGTGAGTAGAATATACTAAACAAATTTGCACATGCAACGATGCAAGACCATTTGCACAAGATTGTGAATTGGGCTAGTGTTTAATTGGAATATTTTTGAAATACCGATGTCTTAAAAAAATATATCGATACTGTGCAAAACTATCGATACGATATATATCGATACATATTTTGCATTTGGCCATCTCTAGTACTAACCAAGATCTTTTATTCGAGTTCCAATGCAAAATGGTATAGTATGTTGATACTCACCACTTAACAATTCTTAGTGGTGAGTATTAATATATATAATATATATATAATATATTATATATATATATATATATATATATATATATATATATATATATATATATATATATATATATATATATATATAATATATATACCATTTTGCAAATGCAATGATTCAAGACTATTTGCAAAAGATCGTAAATTCGACAATTTTTTTTCTAATATTACCTACATATACATATGTATATGTGTATGTAGATACTGAAACTATGAAAGAACTCTTCGTATCTAAGATATTTTATTTTCTTCAGTTATACAAAACTAGCAAATTATTTATAAAAAATAAAAATAAAATAAATTCTATAAACCATGAAAAATTTTGTCCTCATTTCATTTCTGGTGTTAACAACCCTGCTGGTTGGTGCTGTTGGGTTACAGTTTGCTTTAAATATTTATTTGATTAATTAAATGGCATTCACTTTTAAAAGAACCCAAAAAAGCAATCTTTTGTTAAAATTAAAAGCGAAAAAAATGTATTTTAAAACTTTTGTAATAACAAATATTTGCCAACATGAGTTAAAAAAGTGATTTCGTTTTCTGTGAAATATTTGTAGGAGTCGGTTTTATTTACACTAAGCAATCGCTTGAAGTTTTCTGAACCATACCACCGCCAACCGACTTTGGAAATTTGTTGAATTCATTTCTTATCATTTAGTAATTATTTGATTTTATTAACAAGGTCTAATTTTTTTTTTTGGCTACAAGCAGTCTTGCATAGAAATATTAGTCATTTGTTTATTTGTTCGCTTCTGTTTAATCAAAACTTGTACTAATACGTTTATTTTCAGACGATGTATGCACAAGCAATTATTTAGGTATTCAAACGGTAGGCTTAAGTGTCATAATATCGTAAAATGTTAAACTAAATAGTTAAATATTTTTTATTTTCATTCATATAGAAAGTGAACTATATTAATCCAATTCTTCTTTTATTGGCATAGCTAATTATTTTACATTTTACTTTTCTTTTTCGACAATATAGCAAATTTCTACTAAAAATATTATGTATTTGGAAAAATTATACAAATTTACAATAAATGTAAAATTATGTGAAAATAATTCACGGCTTCTTTCTGTATCCGAAAATTATTTGCGGATTTTTGTAATTTTGGCAATATGTAAAACAAAATTTTTCGAGCATTTACCCTTTGACAATTTTAACGGTTTAGAATTTATTTGCAAATTTTAATAAGTTTTTCGAAAAAGGGAATTTTTAATAAAACCTATTGCTCTTGTGCATAACTTTAACAAATGAAGTCCGACTCATATCATTTCGGACATTGTGTAATAGAACTAGGTTTTTTTTGCAGTTTTTGGCCTTTTTACAGCTCTGCCGACCTCTTTCAGAACATCATATATCATAATTTTTGTGATTTTTATCGAGTTTTAAGCTCTTTTTGAGCAATTTTCACGAAAAAGTGCTTTTTTTTAACAAAATCTTGGATTTTTTATTTGATGATAGCAATTTTGTGTGAGTTCTCATCATAGTAGCAGCACGAGTTTATGGAATTCCTTATGTGTTTAGGTATTTGTAAATAATTTTAGGGTTGTTTGCAATTTCACAATTTATGGCGAATTTTCCGTATTTTCTCAATAAAAGTCAATGCTTCCAGTTCTTTATTTTTTGGCAGTTTTAAAATAGAATCGAACATTGATATCTTTTTCTTGTTACCAAGTTTTAGCAAATTTTTGTAATTTTTCGCGAATTTCTCCAAGTTTTTGGCATTTTGGATACAGCTAAGCATGATCACTTTCAATGTAGTTTTAATAAAAAATATTTTACTGAAGGCCTGTCCCAAACGGTAGCAAAGTACTAGTGTAAGTAAATTTTTGACACTTCTGAGGCAAATAAAATTTCACTAGCCCTAGGGGCTAGTAGAATTTTTGACACAACAGATACATTTTTGACAAAAAGCAAATAAGAAGCATGGTATCATAAAAGGCAAAACCACCGCCGTCGCTTCGAACCGTCACCTTCTACATAGATTTTTAAGTCTCTTAAATGTAATTAGACTGAAAATTTGCATCATTTAAATAATATTATATAATTTTGCTACAAGAATATTGTTTTATATAAAAATTGATGGTAGCCGGCGGCTTGTAGTGAAATCTTTTGGTTTTCCCACAGGCAAATATTTTTTAGTACTTTTCTACCGTTTGCAACACGCACTGAATAAGTAAAATAATGATTTGGGATTATTATTAGTGCTTTATAACAAATGTTAAACTTAAATGGTAAGTTTAAGTTTTATTGGGCGTGGCTTCGCCAATTTTTTCAAACCTCGAGATTGTGTCGCTACGGGAGCCCAATGTGTTGAGCAAGTTTCATAGCAATCGATCAAGCAAATATCATAAAATCAAAGAAAAGAATTTGTGGGCGTGTCTATGCACACTTTTTTATAATGGAACCAACTGGAAGCTATAATATATATACATATATGTACTGAGTTATAAGGCAACATAAGAAAAAAATTATGAAAATACAGGATCAAGCAAAATACGGAGAATATCCTCCTCAAAAAGTTTTTTTTTGACATATCCTGAAAATCCTTTATATAGGAAAAAAAAATTTTTTTGCTATCACTTAAATGCGCAGTGATGCAAATTTGCATCAAACCGTTTTTTATACACATCAAAGTACTTACCATAAAAAAACAATAAACACTATAAGATTTTAATAAAAAAGAGTGTAACTTATGTAAAAAATCACAACTGTTTATAAACTTCAAAATTGCTCAATAATTCAATGCTGCTGTAACGGTACTTCAAAAGCAGAGAAAACGATATGTATTAAATGGAGACAACATATAACGAACATTTACACAAAACTGTTCTCAAATTTTGAAACTACGGAGAGATTTTCGGTATGATTCAAATTTGCATCACGGCGCACTACATGGTTAGAAACCATTTTTAACATGTTGTAATTATTAATTACGAAATATTGAATATCTTGTTAAATGAATTCCAAATATCGCCAACCTGCTGAAAAGTAATTTAAAGAAATGAGCTCCCTTATGAAAACGAGTATTCAATCACGAAAAATTAAAAGTAAATTAGGTGAAAATGTCCAATAATAATTTGGCATCAGGCCATTTAAATGAATTCTTATTAATATCGTCTAATGTGCTCAAATTTAGATCGCTTTCATTGTTTTTCTGGTTGCAGTTGGCAAACTGCTGCACCAGAATCTAAACAACAATAACAATTTATACAAATTATATTGACACCCACATAAATACGGACGATTTTACATACTTACATAAATTGTTGTTGTTTATTTTATGCGACAACACGAATTCGAAATACTAAGCGTTTGAAATTATTAAATTTTATTAATTGCTTAAACACTTTAATACGAATAGTATCAAAGATTATACATGTTTTAGAAATAGTTCACTTCGCTAGTAAATGAATAATTTAATCTGCTACGCATTTAAGAAATTATTTCAAAATCCTAGTACTCTGTTAAAATTTTATAAAAATGCTGTTCAACATTGATTATTTGGTACGAAAGATAAGATATATAAACAACATTAACATGCGCTTCAAACTATGCTACAATTGTTTACGTTTTTAAAAACAGTCCATACGTTTGTTGTAAATTCCATGCGAAACAAGTGCCACTCATATTAGCCCAATTCACAATCATGTGCAAATGGTCTTGCATCGTTGCATGAGCAAAATGGTATATTATATTGATACTCACCACTAAGAATTGTTAAGTGGTGAGTAGAATATACTACACAATTTTGCACATGCAACGATGCAAGACCATTTGCACAAAATTGTGAATTGGGCTATAGTAAATTGATACTCACCACTAAGAATTGTTAAGTGATGAGTAGGGAAAGGATTGTCATGCATTTAAAATCACGTTTTATGTACATAAAATATGCAGTAAAAATATAAAAATATGTATTTAAAACGAATAAAATATGCATTTATCAACTGTTTTTTCAACATTTAATAACATGAAAAACTTAAAAAAATTACCTTCATTGCTTTCTTAACAAACATTTTGTCATTAAAAACTTAAAAAACATAAAAAGCTCAGCTTCAATACATTCTTAATAAATATTTTGCAAATCATATGAAATACAAAATAAAGTTCAGTTGAACTTTTATTTACGTACATGGATTAATAAAGGTTTTTTTTAATTGTCAAAGATAAATCTTTTTTTTACACACACTTTTTTTCGCATCTTCAGTTAATTCAAGTTGAGGTGTTAAAGTAACGAAAGCCTCTAATTGCCCTATAGTGTGAACAAGAAAGCATTACTATGTGTGCCCAAATATCAATTATGTAGAAGGCTGTCGGATACTATATTTCTATTAATAAAATTAAAGAAATTTTAAAGTAAAAAAACTTGCACAGATATGAAAAAAATTACGTGTGCAGAGCGCTGAAAAAAAATTACACAAACATTTTTGGGTTTTAAAAGGCTATTTAAAGCCAATTTATGAAATGAACAAGACTATCGTTGACATGAATCGCAAGATCATGCATATCACGAGCTGGTGGATATCCACTGGCACGGCAACAGATGTGGACGATAGGAGCCTTTGAAAGCCGCTAGCAATCAGCCGATTGGGGGGGGGGAGGGGTACTTGCCCTCTAAAATGTCACTTGCCGAATAGAAAGAAAATTGTTGGTACATAAATACTATTGCAGACTCCTTGCAAACAATTGAAATGAGATTGATCATGCAAAAAGATGTTACATACTAAACCCCAGAAAGATCAATCCAAAATTAAGTCCCATGCTACTTTTTTTTAATTTTCAATGATATTGGTATTCTTGACTTAAGGCCGGGGCACAATGAATCCGTCATGCGTTAAACTTCGCCTTTTTCAATTGACAGCTAAGTTGAAATACATGGTTTCTTATGAGGCCTGTTACATTCAGTACGTGTCCGTCAACGCAAAGTACGAAATTTGCTCAACTTTCAACTTTTTGCGTACGTTGAGTAGTTTGACAGATATTGGTTGGTTTTTTTTTTGGTATGTTTTGGTTAAGTTTTTTGTGTTTTGTGGCAGCAAAAATAAAATTAAACAAAAAAAAACGAAATGAATAAAAAAACGTTGAATTTAATAAATAATATGGAAAATTAACCTATTGAAGGAAGCTGTTGAAATGCTTCCGTCAATAAAGTACCCATTGTGCGAACCTTCTTCGTCGTTGCGTTAATGTCAGTTGAAAAGGCGAAGTATAACGTATGACGGATTCATTGTGCCCCGGCCTTTAAGCCAAGGTACTGAACTTTTCAAATGAGTTGAAGGAGTCATGGGGTGTTTTTCAATATCGAATAAAATTTTTTTTCTCGTTTTCCTCTTTTTTGTTCTTACACAGTCGTAAAAACTGCACCCTTTTAAATAATTTACAACTAATAAAAAAAACCAAACTTAGAGTTATAGCATGAAAAAACTAAAAATTGTATTAAAAATATACATTTACAATGAAATATGCAAAAATATGTATATATTATAAAATATGGAAAAATATGCACTAACAAATCGATGCCATTTTGTCACAAATTTGTTGATTCGCAAAGATATTTTATTTACGTTGATCTACGACCAACGACAGAAAATATGTATTTACATGAAAATCCTTTCCCTAGTGATTACTATCAATATACTATACCATTTTCCACATTCAACGATGCAAGAGCATTTACACATTTACACACATTTAAACTGTAGGTTTTACAGACCCTATCTGACAAGTTATCAAAAATTTTGGAATTTCGATAGTTCTAAACTATGGGTAAGTCCATAAAATTTTAATTCCAAAAAAAAGTATATTTTCGATAACATGTCGTTTACAATAAAATCGAAAATAAGTTTCGATACATCGCCCAGATTTCAAAAACCGATATATTGATAAATCGATTCTTATCAACGGGTTTTGATATTTTTAAGAGCTCTATAGACTTTAACCGTTTTCTAACTGTAAAAGATATTGGTATCACGTCAGGGCGGCAGCCAGGTGACTTTTGTTTGTTAACTAAGCTAAATGTTAAATTTGGTTTAGGAGCCACTCATATATTACGTAACGCTATGTTCGGAGATCTTGTATAACCCCCTCCTCCCCTAGATAACGCTTTTTATAATATTTTCAGTATAAATTTTCTAAACCGCAACAAATCCATAAAAAAGGAATTAGTTGAATTTCATTTCAGAATGCCTTATTCATACCACACAGAAAAACCTGAATTTTGTTTTCAGTAACCAAATTCAATTAACCAGTAAATACTTTGTATGAATGCGAACCTACAAAGAAATTTGTAGATTCTGAAAAACATTTTGCAGATTTTTTTGTGCTATTCAGCATTTTTCTTTTATAATTTGCAAACACATTCACTAAAATTTTTCGTATCATCAGAAAAAATTATTCCCTAAAAATTTTCAAACAAACGTGTGTTTTGAAATATAATTTAGTTTCAGTAAATATTTTTTACTGTTCCAGTAAATTATTTGTTCCAATTTTATTTTATGTAAAAAAAACTGTATAGAATGAAAATTATCTATATAAAGTAAAATTTGTAAAAAAAATTTTAGATTTATTTTTTTTATATTTAAATTTGTTATTTTCAGTTAAATTTATTTTTATATACTGTAAAAAATTTTGTCTGATTTTTTATAATTTTTTCTACAAATTACTTTATAGATATGAAAAACATTTTATTTTTTTAAAAGATTTTTGTTTGCGGTTTTCAAACTTATTATGTTTGCATATTGTGATTCTCAATATAGTATTAGGAGTCTTACTATAAACATACGGAGTTTGTTACCTAAGTTCAAAAATTGTTTGTGTTGAAGTCTACTGACGAGTCCCAAAAGCGGGAACGAAATGCTTAACCATAGAAACAAGCCAATTTTTGAAAGTAAAAAAAATAGTTGAACTTTTCATTTGATTCTGTTATTTTTTTTTTTCAAATAAAACTTTTACTAATTAAAAAAAAAATTAACAGCCTTATTTTGTATGAAAACTTGTGTTAAAAACCTTTATAAAAACTTTTTAAGTTTTATAAATAAGGCTGTAAGAATTGTTATTGATTCAGTTAATTTATTTTCTGATAATACGGAAAATTTTAGTGAATGTGCTTGTAAATTGTAAAAAAATTGCTGAATAATACAAAAAAAAATCTGCAAAAATGTTTTTCTGTTCCTATTAATAAATTTGATTGAAAATATTTTGAGTTTCAGTTAACTTTTTTCTCTAATGCCATAATAAGTTAACTAAAAATAAAAATTTTATTTTCAGTTAAATTTTTACAAAATTGTTATCAGAATCTACAAATTTCTTTGTAGTTCCGCATTCACACAAAAAATTTACTGATTCAATGAATTTGGTTACTGAAGACGAAATTTAGTTTTTTCTGTGTATTTTTCTAAAAAAAAGTTAGTAAAAGTTTTATTTGATACTGCAAAAAAAGTTTGAAAAAATTACTTTAAATATTTCAGAAAAAAATAGCTGAATCAAATAAAAGGTTCAACTATTTTTTTTTTTTATTAATTAAATAAAATGTTTTTAGATCTACTCGTATGAAATAATTTGTAGAAAAAATTAAAAAATTCAGACAAACTTTTTTACAGTATATAAAAATAAATTTAACTGAAAAAATAATTTTAAAAAATTTGTTACAAATTTTACTTTATATAGATTGTATGAATAATAATTTTCACTCCATGAAGTTTTTTTTACATAAAATAAAATTGAAAATAATAATTTACTGGAACAGCAAAAAATATTTACTGAAACTAAATTTTATTTCAAAACACACGTTTTTTTTTTGTTTTTTTTTTTTTGGGAATAATTGTTTCTGTGTACATATCAAAGGAAATTTATTTCATAAGACTTTGGCAAACTTTTATAAATATGCCTCAGAATTGAGCTCGTAAATTGATTTAAAAATTTGGATTTGTTTATTTTATAGGTTTCTCTTTAAAATCAAACCTTTTAAAAATTTTATCATTGATCGCAGTAAAAGTTTACAAAGTTCTTAAAAATTTCTGCAGTTTTGTTTTATTTTACTTCTATAGATCAGTTTAATACACATATGTATAATTTTCTGCCCATGGTCGTTTATGAGCTAGACGGAGTCTGAAAATTGCATATTGGTGTAGTCCTATGAACCATAAAACTTACGAAACAAAGCAGCTTTTTCAATGACGTCGTATTCAAAGTCGAAATACGTCAATCACCACAAGAGGGACAAATTCGCATGAAAACTTATTACATATGTATGTACCTTACATTCCTAAGGTTTTCAACAGATAAACAGAGTAATACACTCAGAGAAATAACAGCTTAAAATCAATAAAAACCATATTGAATTAATAAGAAACATTAACGAAAGTCTAGTCATGTTGAAATTTCTTATTTCAATATGGAAAAATATTAATTTATTAGTTTTATTTATTTTTAACTCCCGACCAAAAAAGGGGTGTTATAAGTTTGTAGTGTGTATCTATGTATCTGTGTGTCTGTACGAGTACACGTACAGATTAAACGACTGGACCGATTTTGATTTAGTTTTTTCTGTTTGGAAGGCGACTTGATCGAGATGGTTCTTAGCTATGTTTTAATAAAATCAGTCCAGCCTCTTAGATGATATTACATCTTTTCTAGAAATATTCGGGTGTTTTTTAAAATGTTTAATTTTTGTTATTAAATATCTCAATATACATTTTCTATTATACTGAAAATTATTGAATTAATGTGACCGTTCTTATTTTTAAGTCACAGCTTTTCCCTTCGTGTAAATTTTATTCGTATGCATTTTCTACATGAAATACCGAAGTATATTTATTTCATATAAAGTTTTTACTTTTTTAATTTGAAAATTTGTTTTTATGGTTAAGCAATTGTCTATATGCATTTAGCTAAATTCAAAAATCCTTTGGATTGAAGTCTACTGACGATTTCCAAAAGTGGGAATGAAATGCATACAGACGATTGCTTAACCATAAAAAACATATTTTCGTATTTATTTTTACAACATTTCTCGTGAAATGTTGAACAGAGTACCTACCAGGCTATAGAGATTAAGGCATTTTATGGTTGGCTCGACTAGGTAAAAGTTTGACAAAATTTAAAAAATTTAACATGAAATAAACTGATTAAAATTGAGTGTGGATTAATAATATTATTTTTATGACCAGCTCCACTGTGCTACCCTGAGTTTCATTTGTTTACAAGAATCAAATAATTTCTGCATATTTTTTTTCGTATTTAAAAGGAAAAAGATCTCCCACTAAGAATGCAGTTTATTGAGAACAAAAATTATTTCCTTAAGGTACGGTCACACTTGTCAAACATTTGCCCAAAAAAGTGTAACCACTAAATGCTACTGAAAAATCTTTCAATTCAGACAAAAGATTGTCAAGTTAAAGAGTACCCAATATTGTTGAATTCTATGACATTGTCCATTAGTTGTGTTTGAAACTGTTTAATATGATAAAAAAAAAGTGTCTGGATCAAAACATTTTGCATTAGTGTTTGTTGGTTACGTTTTTTTTGGGCAAATGCTTAACAAGTGTGACCGTACCTTTAGATTAGGGTTGCCAGTTTTGAAATCGTAGAAATCAGTACATGAGAGAAAAAAATCAGTACAATTGAAAAAAAATCAGTACATTAATTTTTTCAATATAAAAGGCTTTAACTAGGAATGTAACTAATACCAGTTTAGCGCATGCGAATGCGAATACTACATTTTAATTTTTGCGAAAGCGAATGCAAATATTACAATACGTTAAAAAATCACATGAAAATAAATTTATATAAGAACATGAAGTTGTATTACATACATGGATGTACTACACATAGCATTTTATTTAAACTGAGTCTTGCATTGAGCAAATATGTATTAATTTATTAAAACCACGAATTCATAAAACAGAAGGATACATACATATGTTTGTATATGAAGTTAATGAGTGACACTGGTTTCACGTGGAATTTACTACAACAATGACTAGTTAATATTGTTTGCGACTCAAATTTGTTTGTACGAAGTAATGAATGGTGCTCAAAACATTTTTTAAAAGTTTTAACAGACTAGTCTTAAGTAGAAAATACTGCTGCCGAAAATACAATGCCTTTTCTTTTTCAAAAAATGAAATAGGTATATTTCCAAACACCGCTGGGCTTTAGTTTAATTTTGATGCTTATGAGAACTTTTTTATAGAAAAGCTTTCTGATAAAGCTTTTAAGAATGCCTTACTTATAAGTCAGCTACGTCCAAGCCATGTGCACAATGTGCAAACTTTTATAAAGAGTTTTTTGTGCTTTCACATCGACGAGATGACAAGTTTCTTAAATAAAATTACTTGCCGGCTTAAAAATTGTTTGCAGTTCGTTCAAAAATGCCAACGCACAGATATTGAGCAGTTGCAAAGCATGTGCAACAGTTGATCACGCATACCCAGAAAAAATTCGCAGAACTTCTGCATAAATTTGCTGAATCTACGAACGTACCCTATATTTATCTTTTTCATGCTGGCTCAAAATAATTTTCGTGTTTTTGACGTTTGTTAATGGCAAACTTTCTTCGTAAAAGAAGTACAAAATTTGTTTGTCTTAAATATTCGCATACATTTTAGCAAATGCAAATAGCAAAAATAAGCGAAAAATTTGCAAATGCGAACATTCGTTGCATTCCTAGCTTTAACCATTCTTAAAACAAAACATGAATTCAATGTATACTTTGTACCAAGGCATATGTAATTAATAAAAATAATATTATCAAAAAAATTTTCGAAAAAGAAACTTTAAATTCATTATTTGCATGTATCAGAAATCACTTATAGCAAACCTTTCTTGCAAATTTAAATTAAAAAAATCTCAATAAAATTAACATTACCATTAACTTATGTCAATTTTTTCAGTTGGTAATCAAACTGTAATTATTTTTAAGTTCTAATTAAATAAATAGAAAAATGCATTTTGATGCTCCTTTGATTTCATAAAATGTGTTTTTATGCAATTTTAATTTTCTGCATTTTGATAACCTATCTTTTTTGTTTATGTTAAACAGCTGTTATTTGGAAAGCCATCCATAATATTTGGAAATTTTTGAGTGCTGCCGTACTTTCAACATAATTTAATAATAACTTTAATTAACCACTGAAAAAATGAAATCGTATTCAATTACAACTTAATTTTAAATAAAAATTAGCTAATTACGTACTTAATTTTTAAGTTAAAAACTAGAGGTTAAACTAAAATTTATATGATCTCTGACAGTTTTGGCAGAATTTGCTTGAGCATTATATGGATACCACTTTGAAAACAAATTCGCCTTAAAGCGAACGTAAAGTAAAGATCTCTGGTGATTCAAAGAAAATAAATAAACACTATGACATGCTTTCTCATACATTGATCATAATTAATATATAAAAACAGTACAAAAACAGTACATACATGAAAAAATCAGTACATTTGCGTACTGATTTGCTAGTTATGCATAAATTAGTACTTTAAACAAAAATCAGTACATGTACTGGCAAAATCAGTACGACTGGCAACCCTACTTTAGATTCATTTTGTACATCACCATGATACCAAAAATAGCCATAAACTAGAGAACTTCAAGTACCAAAAGGCAGCCACACTACGCTAAGGAAACTAACAAACAATAAACTTTATTATTAAGTTATTTGTTGTGTGGCACCATAAAAAGGTTTTTAATTCATTTGTGTTGCATTCCTGGCAATATTTTTTTTTTATTGAGCAACAACTATGCAGCACCTATGTATGTATATAGAAGGCAACAACGACGATGATGATGATGACAAGTGTTTGAAATTACAAGCACACACACATACATACATATATACATACAAAGATATATGCTTACATACGTTTTTGTTATTGCTCCAGTTCCGTGATCAGTTGTAATTTCCCAGCCGGCAGCACAACTGCAGTTGCAACTCTATTAAAATCAATTTGATTTTAATGTAAAATTGTAATTCCACCTTGAGTGTTTAACTTGACGCTTTAAGGGGCCCTTTTTTATGGTACATACACAAACAATATGGGTAGCATTAAATTAGTTTTAGGAGACAGGAGGAGTAAGAAAGAAAGACATGCATCCATAGAAGCATACAAATGGTTTAGCTCCGGCATGCCTGATGCCATAAATGTTTGTAGTTTTATCTTAATGTCTGTCCACGTACATAATTCTTTAGCTTGCAGCAAAGCAGCATGCTTGTGCTTATTTTGATCTTTATTTTATGCAAGGACGTTAGGGACTACTTTTAGCCAGCCACCGTTCTTATTGCAGCTACTGTTCTATTAAATATGTTGTTCTTGTTACATACTACTATTTTTTTTCTTTCTCATAATAAATGCAATTATTTTATTAGAAGTCACAAACCCATTGGATTTAATGCGTCAATCAATAATTTCGCTTAAAAGAACAACAAACAAAAGCCAGCACATGGCACATGGAGGAGAAAAATACATTTTCTGTGTTTTTCTACAATTTTCTCAATTCCATTTTTAAAGCTTGTTTTATAACTAGTGTTGTCACATCAAGAAATTTATGTGCATAGAAGAGAAAGGTAGGAGGAATAGAAAAATGCATAACCAACAAACACTAATGAAAAAAAGTTTTGAACCAGACATGATAAACAACATATTAAACAGTTTCGAACACAACTAACTAATGTTTTAGACTCGGCAGTTTTTCTTGAAGCAAGTCTGAGTTTCTGGGAGAGAGAGGAAAGAAGAAAGAAGAGGGGTACTGACTTCCTTGTACAGAAAAGTTACTTCAATTCTCTTTTGTTATTTCATTCGCAGCATTAAAACAATAGGAAAATTGAACAAGAAGTCGTCTGAGTGTAAACAAACGAGCAGTTTTAAAAAAGAATTGAAGATCATTGCTTCAAGAAAAACTGCCAAGTTTAAAACAAGACTAAGGGAGAATGTCATAAAATCCAACAATATTAGCTAATATTTAACTTGACATAATTTTGTCTGAATTGAAAGATTTTTCATTAGTATTTAGTGGTTACTCTTTTTCGGCAAATATTTGACAAGTGTGACCGTAGCGTTACATTTCCTTCCATTCGCAGCTGAAATGTGACATTCAGAACGTGATATATGAACTAAAATCAGTAAAATATGCACATATTTCACAATGTTTCTATTCAAAAGTAAACATAACAATATATATACAGTAGTTTTGATTTAGCTGCGTTTTGTGTAAGTGCACTTTGGACTTAACTGCCTAAAATTATAAATTTCTGTCACTATTCTTTAAAATCCCATACAAATTCGTTTTTAAGTGCACTTTCTATACCTGCACATTTAAGATAAGTGACCTAAAATTTTGGTAATTTTAAAAGATTTTCATACAAAAAATCAATGTTAGCTGCACATTGACTTAACTGCACATAAAATATTTTTTCTGTAATTATTGTCCAAAATCCTTTTTTAAGTGCACTTTGTATACTCGCGCATTTAACATATTTTTTGGCATTTTTAAATTATTCTCATATTAAAAATTTAAATTAGCTGCACACATTAAGATGTGGCTACATAAATATGCAACCATGTATATGTATAAAACTGAAGTAAAAAATTTTATAGCTGCACATTTAGGCAGGTAAGTGCATTTAAGATAACAGTATTTTTTATTTATCTGCACAAAAAGTCGTGCAAAGTTGATTGTGCAGCTAAGTCAAAATTACTGTGTGTACATATCTGTGGCAATAAATAATAATGGCTTAAGTTGACATAAGTGCTTTTTCATTTAATTACATATTCTTATTCTCTTCTTCAAGATCTATCACTCAACTAAATTTCAATTAAAAAATGTCATTATTAATAAAACTATACGCATTTATATTTTAACTTAAGTCTTATTAGAAAATAATACATAAGCCATAACATCTTACTCAACTTAATTTTTTTCGGTAGCTATATCAATATTAAAATATTTGAGCATAAAAACTTATATACACTTAAGTCAACAACTACCATCCCATCCAAATTAATCTTCATTAAAAAAAAAAAAACTTATATTTAACTAAGCTTTTAAAAAATTTTCTTATCTCAGGTTTTCCGCATTTTTCAATTATACATCAAGCACTTATCTCGACTTACCATCAATAAAAATTATTTTGCCTTTAAATATAATAGCTTAAGTGCACTTTAATGTTTATTTTTCTAACCATGGATTTTTTCATAACATCTTAATTAAAAAACAGCGAATATTAACTAATAAAACGTTTTCTTTTATTATAAAATTAACAGTTTTGTTCTAAATAAACGTGCATCTTTTTCGGAGGCTAAAAATTTTATATAAAAGCCAAACACAATTAATTTTAGACAAAACCCTTACCCCCTGTTAGTGTAAGAGGTTTGAGTTAGAAATCTTGGCGTTTCTGTAATAGATTAAAGAAAAATTGTACAAGTTTCCTTTAATCTATTACAAAAACGCCAAGATTTTTAACTCAAACGTTTTACACAAATAGGGGGTTAATATCTCAAAACAGGAAATTTCGATTTTTTTTTTTTTTTTTTTTTAATGCATGTTTATTATTTATTGTATCTTCAAATATGAACTAACAATAAGTATTCAAATCTTAAATCTATAAAAAAATTATTAGGCCCGACCAATGTCGGACATAAGCTTAGTGATAGTTATTAATAATACATAAGTAGTGATAAGCAACAAAAAGAAAAAGGTGTTTTCAAGCAGCTTCATCATCTACAGTGTTGAATATTAGAGCCCGTGTATCTCTCTTTTTTAAGCGGATGTGTCCAGTAAAGTTCAAAATATTACGAGCAAGCGGATTAGGATGTGACTCGAGTTTTGTTAGATATTTGTCTGCGTATTTTGCAATTTCTTCAGTCACTAGTGGCATATTCAAATCGCGATGTATATTTGAATTTTTGATGTACCAAGGAGCCGATGTTATCATGCGTAAAATTTTATTTTGCCTTCGTTGAATTTTCTCTACATTTGAAGCTGAAGCAGTGCCCCATAGTTGAATTCCGTAACACCATATTGGCTTTAAAAGCGACTTGTATATTAAAAGTTTGCAGTCTAGGCTAAGTGTAGAATTTCTACCAATCAGCCAATGTACCTGAGTTAATTTAAGTTTCATTTGAGTTAACTTAGAGTCAATGTGGTGTTTCCATGTAAGCGTCGATCAAGGTGTATACCAAGATATTTCACATGTGAATGTTGAGGAACAACTTGATTGTTAATCCGAATGGGGGAGCAAGTATCTCTTCTTAGGGTGAACTTTATATGGACAGACTTTTGTTCATTGACTTAAATTCTCCATAAGTTTAACCAAAGCTCCATCTGGCTAATGTGTTCCTGGAGTTTGCGGGATGCCTCATCAGGGTTTTCGTGCATACTAAGGCAGGCTGTATCGTCGGCAAATGTGGAAGTATGGATACTACTGCTCACAGGCATATCACAAGTATAAATCAAATATAAAACTTCTCCCAGTATGCTCCCCTGTGGCACACCGGATGAAATAGTTTCAGGCCTACTCGTAAAGTCTCCTTCCACAACAGTGAACTTACGGGAAATAATGTAACTTTCCAAAATATTTAAAATGTTTATTGGTAAGTCTTTAATTTTGAAATTAGGACATCATGCCACACTTTATCAAATTCCTGGGAAATGTCAATAAAGAGCGCAGAACAATACTTTTTTCCCTCAAAAGTTCTTCTTATAAATTGAACCAATCTGTGAGTTTGTTCAATGGTGCTATGCTGACTTCTAAAACCAAATTGATGGTCTGGTATGCACCCACTACTAATTAGAATTGGGGACAATTTTGTTTTGAGCAGTTTTTCGAAAAGCTTTGACATAGTTGATAGTAGACTTATTGGCCTATATGACTCAGCCTTGGTTAGATCTTTGCCCGGCTTTGGAATCATTTTAACCTTGGCAAGCTTCCAGCTGTGTGGATAATACTCCAGTCGTAAAATGGCATTAAATATGAATAATAGGATTCTCATTGCAATACGAGGCAAGTTCATAAGCATCTGGTTACTAATTCCATCAATACCCGGAGCTTTCTTCGGGTTGAGTTCGGCAATTAATTTTTGTAAATCACGCGTCTTAAACTTTATGTGTTGAAGGGGTGGAGCGACTACATTCGGCAAATCAGCAACACCAGTACATATGTTTGGTGTAAAAACGGATTTAAAGTGCTCAGCAAATATTTTACCTTTTTCAGTATCGCTTCTTGCCCAACTTCCGGTAGATGTGCGTAGAGGTGGCTTATACTCAATGGGTGTTTTAAGCTTTCTAGCAGCGCGCCACAAAGAGTAATTAGACGCTGGTGTGACACCAAGACCTTCCAGATAATTTTTAAGAGATGCAGTTTTTTCAGACGCAAGCAACTCTTGGAGTCGTTTCGTGCACTCTTTAAATCTAATTTTATTTTGGGGTGATCTGTGCTGTTGCCATTCCCTTCTAGCTCTTCTTTTTTCACGTACGAGACGTTCAATGTCTGTAGAATAAATTTTATTAAACCCAGTCTGCGGATGGGAGATAATGGCATGTGCAGCAGCCTGTTTAGTATTCTCGCTGAGATTGGCAATGTTAGATTCAATATCATCGGATGTTCTAAGCGTAATGTTTGCCGTACAATGACTACTGAGATATTTTTTGAACCGCAGCCAATTAACACGATTGATCATCTTCACATATGGGTCAGGTAAGTTACTTCTTAAGGGACTACAAATTGTAATGATCGTCGGAGAGTGATCGGACGAAAGATCAAGAGAAGCTTGAACTTGAATCAAATCCCTAGAGATATTTTTTATGACGCCAAAATCTATAACATCCGGAATTTTTTGTATGTCAGTAGGCCAATAAGTGGCCTCCCCACTAGAAATGACATCCAAGCCCATTTTTGAAATAGTGTTGAACAATGCTCGACCTCTGGGGGTAAAAAGACGCGAACCCCAGAACGTATGCTTAGCATTGTAGTCGCCAGCTGGTACAAAACAAGGTCCAAGAGATTTGTAGAAATCCTCATATTGATTCTCAGTGATTGAAAATCTGGGAGCGGAGTAAATTGATGATATAACAAAATTTGTACAAAAACTTTCAATGCCAATATTTGTTGCTTGTAGGTGTTCTTCACAAATGTTATCAAGAACATAGTGCTTGAGTCTTGACTTTATTAGAATATCTGATCCACCGCAAGCCCTTCCTCTAGGGTCCTTTGTATCATATATAGTGTAGCCATAAATTTTAAAAAGACTTCTCGAAGTCAAATGAGTCTCAGATACTAACATTACATCAATATTTTTTTTCCGTGAGGAAGTGCTCAAGTTCATTTTTATGTTGGCGAATGCCGTTTGCGTTCCAGAAACATATTGTTAACGTGTTCATGGCTTATTAATTAATGCTTGAAGCAGAGTATTCTGCATTCGCAGCATTTCTTGCATCATGCTAGTCATATTTGTTGTAAAATTGTTTATAGTTTGCACCAGATTTTCAATAGTAGCTTCAAGGCGATTAAAATTAAAGCTTGCGTCAGTATTTTTTGAATTATTTGGCGAGGAAACATTTTGTGTGGGAATTGAATTTGTCTTAGCAGCATCTGCATACGATACACGGGAAGTAACTGGTTGGCTCATTTGCGCAAAAGTGGCAGAGTAAGCGTTTGCTGATTGAGCTGGAGCTAATTTAGGTTTTTGCACCATAGTCTTCTTTACGAAAGAGTACACAGGACAACCTCTGTAGTTCGACTTAAGCCATTATTATTTATTGGCACAGATATGTATGTATATTATCAGCCTGTTTTTCGAAAATAAATGAGTCTATACGTTCTTTAAAATAACGAATGAAATCCTATTTAAGTTTTTGGACCATTGAATAATTTTCAAGTGAGTGAAAACAAAAGAGCTTTCAGTTTTCCTACACTTCCTAAACTTGAGCACTTCCTTACGGAAAAAAATATTGATGTAATGTTGGTCTCTGAGACTCATTTGACTTCTAGAAGCCTCTTTAAAATGAATGGCTACACATTATATGATACAAAGGACCCTAGAGGGAGAGCATGCGGTGGATAAGCAATTCTAATAAAGTCAAGACTCAAGCACTATATTCTTGACAACATTTGTGAAGAACATCTACAAGCAACAAACATCTGCATTGAGAATTTTTGTTCAAATTTCGTGATATCTTCAATTTACTCCCCTCCTAGATTTCCAATCACTGAGGATCAATACGAGAAATTCTATAAATCTCTTGGACCTTGTTTCGTAGCAGCTGGCGACTACAATGCTAAGCATACGTTCTGGGGTTCGCGCCTTATTACCCCCAGAGGTCGAGCATTGTTCAACACTATTTCAAAAATGGGCTTGGATGTCATTTCGAGTGGGGAGCCCACTTATTGGCCTACTGACATACAAAAAATTCCGGATGTTATAGACTTTGGCATCATAAAAAGTATTTCTAGGGAATTAATTCACGTTGAAGCTTCCCTAGATCTCTCGCCCGATCACTCTCCCACGATCGTTACAATATGTAGCCATATACCCCATCCATATATGAAGATGACAAATCGTGTTAATTGGCTGGGGTTCAAAAAATACCTTAGTAGTCATTGTACGGAAAATATTAAGCTAAGAACACCAAATGATATTGAATCTGACATTGCCAATCTCAACGAGAATATTAAACAGGCTGCTGAACATACCACTACCTCCCATCCGCAGAGTGGGTTTAATAAAATTTATTCTTCAGACATTGAATGTCTTGTACGTGAAAAAAGAACAGCTAGAAGGGAATGGCAACAGCACAGATCACCCCAAAATAAAATTAGATTTAAAGAGTGCACGAAACGACTCCAAGAGTTGCTTGCGTCTGAAAAAACTGCATCTCTTAAAAATTATCTGGAAGGTCTTGGTGGCGCGCTGCTAAAAAGCTTAAAAGACCCGTTGAGTTCAAACCACCTCTGCGGACTTCGACCCGTGATTGGGCAAGAAGCGATACTGAAAAAGGTAAAATATTTACCGAGCATTTAAAATCCGTATTTACCCCAAATACATGTACTGGTGTTGCTGATTTGCCGAGTGTAGTTGCTCTTCCCGCTCGACCCTTAAAGTTTAAGATGCGTGATGTACATAAACTAACTGCTGAGCTCAACCCGAAGAAAGCTCCAAATATTGATGGTATTAGTAACAAAATGCAGATGAACTTGCCTCGTATTGCAATGAGAATCCTGTTGTTTATTTTTAATGCCATTTTACGACTGGAGTATTATCCACACAGCTGGAAGCTTTCCAAGGTTAAAATGATTCCAAAGCCGGGCAAAGATCTAACCAAGGCTGAGTCATATAGGCCAATAAGTCTACTATCAACAATATCAAAGCTTTTCAAAAAACTGCTCAAAATAAAATTGTCCCCAATTCTAATTAGTAGTGGGTGCATACCAGACCATTAATTTGGTTTTAGAAGTCAGTATAGCACCATTGAACAAACTCACAGATTGGTTCAATTTATAAGAAGAAGTTTTGAAGAAAAAAAGTATTGTTATGCGCTGTTTATTGATGTTTCTGAGGCATTTGATAAAGTATGGCATGAAGGCCTAATTTTAAAATTGAAGACATATCTACCAATAAATTTTCTAAAGCTATCGGAAAGTTATATTCTATCCCGGAAATTCATTGCTGTGGAAGGAGACTTCATGAGTGTTCCCGAATCTATATCTGCCGGTGTGCCACAGGGGAGTATACTGGGACCAGTTTTGTATTTGATTTATACTTGTGATATGCCTGTTAGCACTAAAATCCATACATCTACTTTTGCCGACGATACAGCCTTCTTTAGCATGCATGAAAACCCTCACGAGGCATCCCGATATCTTCAGGAACATATTACCCAACTGGAACTATGGTTAAAATTATGGAGAATTAAAGTAAATGAGCAGAAGTGTGCGCAGGTAACATTTACCCTACGAAAAGATACTTGTTCCCCCATTAGAATCAATAATCAAATTGTTCCTCAACATTCACATGTAAAATACCTTGGTATACACCTTGATCGACGGCTTACATGGAAACAACACATTGATTCTAAACTAACACAAATGAAACTAAAATAAGCTCAGGTACATTGGCTGATTGGTAGAAATTCAACTCTCATTCTAGATTGCAAACTTTTGATATACAAGTCACTTTTGAAACCTAATTATATGGTGCTACGGAATTCAGTTATGGGGCACTGCTTCAGCTTCCAATGTCGAGAGAATCCAACGAAGGCAAAACAAAATTTTACGTATGATAACTTCGGCTCCATGGTACATCAAAAATTCAAATATACATCGTGATTTGAATATGCCACTAGTGATTGAAGAAATTGCAAAATACGCAGGCAAATATTTAGCAAAACTCGAATCACATCCTAATCCGCTTGCTCGTAATAGTTTGAACTTTACTGGACACATCCGCCTAAAAAAGAGGGACACAAGGGCTCTTATACTCAACACTCCAGATGCGACTACTTGAAAATACTTTTTTTTCCTCTTTGATTGTCCCTACTTATGTATTATTTATAACTATCACTAAGTTTATGTCCGACAGTGGTCGGGCCTAATAATTATACTCTAGATTTAAATATTTGAATACTTATTGTTAGTTCATATTTGAAGATACAATAAATAAATACATGCATTAAAAAAAAATGTTTTCCTACACTCATAAAATTATGTATGTAAAATTTAAAAAAGAAGGGTTTTCATATTTTTAATTTAACTTTAACGAAAATGATATTTAATTTTTAATGTAAAAAATGTAAACTGACTTAAAACCATAAAAAACAGTTTTTTTTTTTATTTTTTAACCCACGACCAAAAAAAAGTGGTGTTATAAGTTTGTAGTGTGTGTCTGTGTATCTGTATACGTACAGACCAAACAGCTAAACCGATTTTTTCTATGTTTTAAAGATGACTTGATCGAGAGTGTTCTTAGCTATGTTTTAAGAAAATTGGTCCAGCCGTTTAGAAGATATAACATATTTTCTGAAAAAAATCGGGGGTTTTTTAAATTTGTAATTTTTGTTATTACTTTATCTTACAAAAAAAATCAAATAATTGTATAAATGTGAAATCCATTGTCTATAATCGTATTAACTTAACAGTCCGAAGAGGGAATCACGACTTGCGCAACAATAAGGGTCGGTTCGTAAATGCATCACTGCGCTGCAAATGGAAATTCAAATGTTCTAAACTGGTTCACTGAAGTTGATAACGCACAAATAAATGTCAAATATGGTGTACAAACATGATTACTAGTAAAACAGATTATCAGTGAACTTGTATTGCATTTTAAATAAAAGCTTGCACGTATGATGCAGAGCTGTGAAGCATTTACGAACACACGCTAATATTTCTATGGCAACACTGCTTTCCAGTTAATATAAAAAATAAAATTTAAAATGAATTTGAAATAAATTTTATTAAAATTTTTCAAAATAGATTTGAAATACAGACATTTTATTTTCTTTTATTCCGTCAAAACGAAATCTTTGTTTTGTAAAGAAAACATAAAAACAAAGGACTTTGTGAACGAGTTCGATCCAAGTCTAATTTTTAGACTTGGGGCATATAGACTTGGACACATAATTTAAATGGATTTGATAATGGGTTTGTAACAAAAACGAGCTACTGAAAGAATTGCGAATCTACTGGAAATGACGGGTTTGCTTACCAAGCGCCTCGTTTACGAACACTTGAATACAAGTACATCAACTCGTTTCTGGCTTGATTTTATTGAGGTAGTGTAGACGAGAACAATATTTAAGCCGCACAATTTTTGTTCTTTTCCAAATTACACGAGACTAATTCATCTGGCACAAAATGTATACGTATACACAGCTTTGTGTGTGTTAGCGTTTTTAGTATTCATTTAACATTTGTTGTTTTTTAAGTTGTGTGTGTATTGGTTTTATGCTGCTAATGCGGTGTTGTAGCCAGTGTGCACACTTCTACCGATATTCGGTAGATTCTACCGAATTTGTTTGTTTAAATTGACAATCTACCAATTCTACCGAACAAGGGCTGAAATCTACCGAATATTGTTATTTAGTAATTTGAGTCGATATATGTGTAAATTGCCTACTTTGCCACATTTCAGTGCGGTCGCAGAGCGGTCATTTTCTGTCATGAAAATCATTAAAACAGAACAAAGAAATCGGTTAAAAATTTAAACTATAAGTAACCCAATATTTGCCAAAGAATTGTGCTTTGGGGATGAAATATTTATTCCTACCAATGATTTAATAATTTTTGCACAAAAGTTTAAATTCATAAATAGATCTTACATATAGAGCCTGGCCCACGATGTCGACAACGTTCGACTTGTCGCTCACTTACATTTGAAACAACAACAAAATATTAAAATTTGTTTTTGTTTTGAATGTAAGTGCGCGACAAGTCGAACATTGTCGACATCGTGGGTTTGGCCCATAATCTTTGTAGTTACAAATGTTTCCCAAATAAAAGTTATTTTAGTAGCTTTATAAAACCTATTTACATATGTATTTACAAAAACTGTATTCCTGTTATTTATGTATATTAATTTATATATGCATAGCATATCTATATAAAGGGTAAGGTAAAATAGCTGGGTATGAAACTTCTTTTACTGGAAATGCTTCATTGTTTATGGGAATTTAATTTCCAATCACATCTGAAGTTTTAAATGCGCTTTTGGAACCTGTTTAGTTTGATACTCCTTACACTTACCCTTTATATATAAGTACATATATTTTGTTATTTTTTATGTTTCTCTTAATAAAAAAAAATTCTACCGAATGTTATTCAAATCTACCGATTTATTTTGTCGATTCTACCGAATTAAAAAAAATAAGTGTGCACACTGGTTGTAGCTGGTTGAAAAGTTATGCCAACCGCAAAACCACTCTCTTTGCCTCTCTCACCAACAAACTGGCATGTTATGCCAGCGCAATTATGCCCGTGTAAATCAACGCATTGGGATCAAAACTAAAATATCCCAGCCACTTGCAGTACATGTAATGTATATACTTGTGTGTATGTGCGCGTAGTTGGACCCAGCACTACGTATTCGAAAGACTTCGATCCAAGTCTTTTCACAAACTTCAATGCTTGTTGCGAGTACGAATACTTCAAAGTTTGAAGTTTGTGTTTTTTTGAGCTGAATAATCAATATTGTTTTAGTACATTTTTAAAAAGTTGGCATCACTGAGTAGAATTGCATGCGTTTTTTTAATTCCTTTTCTTGCTTGTTTTGTTTTATATATCCAAACGCGACTGACTGGTTTCGTTTCAGTCTATTAAAAATTGCTAGAGTAATTTTTTTTTGCTGCTGTTAGCTTAAACAGTGTTACTATTTTTAAACACTCTCACTGCACACACGCACACAAAAATTTTTAACTTTATACTTTCATTTGCAAACAAGATTGGTAGAATAGAAATTATCTTTCCTTGCATGCAAATAAGAACAAATGTTTGTAAAAAATGTAATGAAATTAATGAATGTTACGTCATTAAACAATAATAATAAATATATCAGCATATTGTGGAATTCATTAAATAAATTCCAATTAAATACTCAATATTACGAACCTACATACATACTTATGTACACCATATTTGCTCACCTCTAATGCATGAAAAGGCGCAAAACATACAAGAAAATCTAACCTGGCGGAATTTTCAGTATGGAGTAATAATATTGAGTCTTATATACAAAACTTATGACAACACATTTTTAACAGTAATTGTAGCTTCACTTGAATTAAAAAAAATCAGGAAAATTTCATAAAAACGCCAGAAATCTAGTCTTAAAGTTAATTTCTTGTTATACTTGTACCTTTCATTTATATATTCTTCAGTACAGTATACACATATCGTCCCTACCACGTCAAACTATCCAATATGCAAAATTCGTTTCTTAGATTCGTTACCTTGGTACTCTAATTTCTAGGATATGCTTGCTTTCAAAATGCTGAAATTCTCATAGACGATAGATAACTCACTAAGAAATATTTTAAGCCTGGCATTTTTAGGAACACGTCGGCCTTAAACTCACTTACGACTCTTTGAGTTCTTCTGAAAAGTACAAACTTTTAATACCGAATCATATTTATTTGACATAAAGTCTTTATTTAATTTTAATATTTTGCTTGTTTTTATGGTTAAGCATTGCCTATATTCATGTCGTTCCCGCTTATGGAACGCGTCAGTAGACTTCGTTTTGCTTTTTAATACTTTATCGTTGCCCTGTGTGGCAGCTAATTGTAAAAAGAAGGTGGAAAATAAAATATTTATTTATTTATTTTGTAAAAAGAATTCTGATGATTTTTTCGCTATTAAATTTTTAGCGAGAGCCGTTGAAAAAAGCCTTTACAAAAAAATTAGTCTAATCTAAATAAGGACCATGATAGGCCATAGTTAGGGCAAAATTATGGACAGGAAAATGGGCTATTTATTCTAAACAAAAATGATTGAATAAATTTTTACAGAAAAAACGCCACATTTTAAAGTTATGGAGCCAAAAGTGTTTATGTTGAAGATATGTTATTTTTTGGGAAGAAAGTGCAATGTGCATGGCCGGTTTGCACGCTATCAGAGCAATTTTTACAAACATGTGATTTTTTATGGCCAGTCTATCAAAAATTGCCGGTGGAGCGAATAAAATAAATACTTTCCGCATCTCATACACATTTGTGTGTTCTAATATACATTGTACATGTTTTTTACTTTAAAGGTTATATTTGTTCAGTTTACTCGTTCTTAATGGGCACCAATGTATTCGATTATAGGTGACTCGCCTTAACGTCATAGCCATTAACATAGAAACCAATTGAATTTTGGTTTGCTTATGGCTATGTCATTATAGCCATGTCACGTATAATTGCACCTTATAAGATTTACGTCTCTTTTCGCAATGTATGATTAGGAGGAGTTAATGTGAATTTTAACTGACAGTTCTTCATACAAAACCGGCCGTTAAAGTCCCTGATAGCTTTTAATTTTACGTTGTGAAAAGGGCCGTTATAAATCAGGAAATTCTTGCATGCGAATATGTAAGTATACAAACGCGCTCAAACATACACACGAACACATACATACATCCAGGAGTACATCATTAAAACGTCGAAATATGATGAAAATTCGACTTTCGAATATTGGGGTACATTCTGTGTCTTCTTATAGAGGGAACAGTCCAATAAATATTTTTTTAATTTTAGCTTTTACCAGAAAAACTAATTTTTTTAATGAACACAGAATATATGAAAATATGTACATACATACATACATACATACCCAGAAAAAAAACATGACAAATCATGTGTTGAATCATGAGTTCAAGTGATGACGCATTGGTTCGATTTAGGTAAAACATGTATGATTTTTACATTAACTTGTCATTGGAGATCATGTGTTTGGGCGAGAATTTAAATACTTTGATATCAATTCAAATTAATGAATTTAAACCCATGCAACAAGTTCCCTGATTCGAAGATGTTTTTTCACGTAAATACAAAACAAACAAATAAATAAAAAATTGTGTCGCAGTAACATCGCATGCGTTTTTAATGTGTTCAAAAACTATAGCATTACTTACGATTTGCGATGATATTCAGAATGCATTCGAAAACACAAATACTCAAGAAAGCATGAAACATTATTTCATTTTGAACACGTTCATTTATTTTTTGCTGGGTATGGTGTAGTTCCATTTTAAATCAACGAAAAAAACCGGAATTTTTTATCTGACCCTCTTAGAATTGAACAAAAATTTGCACGAATGTTCTATAGTACTAAAATAATATAAATTAAAAGAAGGAAATTCATTAAAAACACATATAAGTGGTCTACCATCATTGCTCATATCTTCAAAAGTTTTTAAGATACAGGGTCGGAATTGGTCCCATTTAATAGATATTGAGAATAGCTTTAAAACTGAATTTAGTTTAGCTTTTTTTCTGAAAGGTCAAAGATCACTGTCACATAATTTAAAGTTTGGGGAACTATATCTCAAAAAATGAAATTTTTAAAATTCTAAAAAAAACATGTTAATCTTGACAGTCTCTTCTGCATTTTGTGTCATAAAATTTGAGTGAGCTCTTATTAGTTCCTGAGATATAGACAATAACTTGAAATTATTTGGGAAATTTGTATACTATTTTTTTTAATTGAGACATTTTTAGATTTTTTTTAATTTTTTTATTCCTAGTGCACGTGGGAAAACATTAAAACATTAAACAAAAATTGAAAAGTTTTCCTACGTGCAGTAGGTATAAAAACATTAAAAAAAATAGTGTACAAATTTCCCAAATAATTTGAAGTTATTGTCTATATCTCAGGAACTAATAAGAGCTCACTCAAATTTTTGGACACAAAAGGTAGAAGAGACTGTCAGGATTAACATATATTTTTTTTAGAATTTTAAAAATTTCATTTTTTGAGATATAGTTCCCCAAACTTTAAATCAAGTGACAGTGATCTTTGACCTTTCGGAAAAAAAGTTAAACTAAATGCAGTTTTAAAGCTATTTTCAATACCTATTAAACGAGACCAATTTCGACCCTGCATCTTAATAATTTTTGAAGATATGAGCAATAATGGCGGACCACTTACATATTTGTGTTTTTAATAATTTTTTAATTTTTTGACACGCTATATCTCAGGAAAAACAGAAGCTGGAAGTCCAAAATTGTATATTTATCTTAGTTAAGTAACGTGCAAAAAGACAACTAAGTTTCATAAGATTCAAAGGTGGTCGGGAAAATCCGTTCGTCGTTTATAAAAATTTTAACCCTATGTATTAATTTAGGTTTTTTTCTAACTATTTTCCATTTTTCCAACGGTAATTCTGACGCTCGACTTTTTTTTTATAAAAATAAAATTATAAATGACAACACTGTCTCACGAACAAAAATTCACAATCTTAAAAGCATACATTAAATTTCGCATTTTTTAACTGACATCTAACTTGAAATACATAATTTATTATGAAGTCTGTTACATTCAGTACGTTTCCGTCAACGCAAAGTACAAAAATTGGTCAACTTTTTGTGTACGTTGAGTAGTTTAACAGAAATTGGTTGGTTTTTTTTTTTGCTGTTCTGATTTAGGTTTTTGTTTTTTGTGGCAGCAAAAATAAAATTAAACAAAAGAATTAAACGAAATAAATAAAAAAGTTGAATTAAATAAATAAAATGGAAAATCAACCCATTGAATCTGTTCAAATGCTTCCGTCTCCGTTGTTGCGTTAATGTCAGTTGAAAAATGCAAAGTTTAACGTACGGCGGATTCTATATTTCTGAGCTTTTAAGGTGCAATTAAATTCTATGGCGTTATGGCGAGTCACCTATGTATAATGAAATACCGCGTTGCTCATTAGTTTGGTTCGAACGGATGTTTTCTATGGATGTGGTTATGCCACGTCTGATTGCACCTTTATTTCTAGAATCTAGATGAGCCAGAATAATGCCCGCAAATCACAACCAACAGCAAGAAATTTTACCAACATCTACTCTTATAAAAAAGATAAACACTGGGCAAAAAACGCAACAAGTTGTTATTCTTATCACTTGATTTTCTCTTAAGAAAAAATTCTCTTTAAAAAGTATAAGCCAAATGTAATTAGGTTCCACACACACGCGTACACCATTGTTACCATTTTAGCATTTTCATTGTACATAGAATAACATTGTAAGTTTTACAAAAACCTGCTAAAAGCCTATGTAAATTTAAAATTTAGGATTTTATTATTCTTCTGTAGAATAGTTTAGCGGAAATTTTTAACCGACTTGAGACTGAGCATATGAAAAGCGACATGAAAATGTAATGGTGAAGTAATATTGAGGATATCATAAAGTTATATTGGCTACATGCGGTGTACTAGAACATATTCTGCCGAAAAATCTTTTGACATCGCACGCATTTTTAAAATGTTCGCTTCCGATTTTCATGAAATTTTGTACGAATGATGCCTCTGGCACAACTACCGTTAGTGAAAAATCTTGAATCTAACGGACTAGTTTGCCAAATATAGTGACTTCAAAAAGAGAAAATGTAGCGAAAACCGACTTTACAAAATTATGTGTATGTTTAAATCTGCCTAACTTAGATGTTCCATTGTTGGAAATACCCATGGTATAACATGTCCCCCAGTTAACATACAGGGCTATCATGAATAAAATTCCGCCGGACATTTCTCCCTTTTCCAATTAGAATTTTTTGTTTTCTCTATTAATTGCTATTAGTTGGTATTATTCCCCCGGAAAAATTTCTTGCAACGCTTGCAGCTCTTACAGCCATCCCTAAACAAGGACGGAAAGCGGAACGTTTTTCTCCGCCGAGCTTTAACGCTGAAATGCCATACCTAAACAAAATCGGCAAAGTTATGTCAAAACGATAAAAACAGGGTATGAAACAAATAAATAAAACAACCCTGATTATTTTAACAGCCGGACGGACGACATTGTTGTTTGTGATTTTGTTATTAATATTTGGTTACATAAAATTTGTTATATAAATTAAAATAAAATAATAAATAATTTTGAAAAAAATTAGCTATTTAGAAGATTTGGAAAACTTGCTTGTGTTAAGGATGATGGTCAGCGTTGCCATATTTTTTTTCAAAATCCTTCAAGTCGAACAAAAATCTCTTTTTCTCATTAAAAATCTTTTTTTTTAGTGATTTGACTCAAAATATATTACATAATATGCATTAATTTAACTAAATTCAAATCCAGGAAATATTTATTTTGCTTCAAATGAACTAACCCTACAGGAATAGTATCAGTGTTTTGACCGGTCATTTTATCGGAAGTCATGCAGGATATATTCATCGTTGTAGAACAAAGTTTCTATTACATTATTAAGGGCAAAATGAAAAATGTGACAGAGTTAAAAAATAAATTATTGAGGGTACGACAACGTTTGCAGGGTTCAGCTAGTATATATGTATATATGTATAAATATAATTTTTGTTTTTTTTTTATTTTAAAAAGTCCATTCAAAATACACAAATAAATAAAATATTTAAAATTAAAGATATAAATAAGCAAAAACAGAATAACCTAGGAGGTATCTAGCCCTCTTCACACATTTTTACGGCCAACGCATCTTGCTTTTTACAAATATCTACAACTTTGAAAAGAAATATGTATATATTAAATTAAATTTTGTGAATTTCCTTTATTCACTATCGTTTTTACTTATCTTCTTCAACACTTGTAAATTTTAATTTTCACAGACAGAATGACGAGCCTTTTCACAATGTACAATTTAAAGCTAACAGGGACTTTAACAGCAAGTTTTATATAAAGAACTGTCAGTTAAAGTTCACTTTAACACTAAATAATATACTAAGGGCCATTATTATAACTTCAAAATAGTTAAAAGTAGGATTTTATCGGACGTATAAAAAGCTTTACATTATTACAAATTGGATTCAACTTGCCAGATAGGATAAGCTTGCCTGTAATTTATCGCTCACTTTAGGTTAAACTAAAATTTTGCAAATGATAAAGTTTTTATACGTCCGATAAAAGCCTACTTTTAACTAACTTTAAGTTGTAATAATGGCCCTAAATAATATACACTAAATAATGTACTGAGAGTTCCAAATATCATATTCATAAAAATCTTATTTTTAACAAAGAAATCTTTTAGGGCCATTATTACAACTTAAAGATAGTTAAAAGAAGGATTTTGTCGGACGTATAAAAAGCTTTCCATTATTGCAAATTGGATTTAACTTACCAGATAGGATAAACTTGCCTATAATTTATCGCTCACTTTATGTTAAAGTAAAATTTTGCAAATGATAAAGTTTTTATACGCCCGATAAAATCCTACTTTTAACTATCTTTAAGTTTATATTTTTAACATCCCGAAAAACTTCGAAAATAAAGGTACAGTCACACTTGCCAAACATTTGACCAAAAAAGCGTAACCACTCAATGTTTGTGAAAAACCATTTGATTCAGACAATTGTTTCTTAAGTTAAACAGTTTCATAAACAACTAATAGACAACGTCATTGATTCCAACATTATTGGAAACTATTTAACTTAACAAACACGTATCTGAATTGAAAGCTTTTTCATTAATATATTGTGGTCACGTTTTTTGAGCAAACATTTGCCCAAGTGTGACCATCCCCTAAGATAAATCTTCACATACGGTAACGCTGATGATGGCAAATAAAAGGCAATTGTTTTCTTTTGCAACTAACTTCATTAGCGCAATTCTCAATCTTGTGCAAATGGTGTTGCATCGTAGCATGTGCAAATGGCATAGTATATTGATATTCACCACTTAAGAATTCTTAGTGGTGAGTATCAACATGCTATACTATTTTGCTCATGCAACGATGCAAGACCATTTGAAGAATATTGTGAATTGGGCTATTGTGAAATGCGATGTCAAAATCAGATTTTCCAATAGCAAAGCGTTGCCGTTGCGTTGCCGCCGCCTTATTTCGGTATGCTCCATACAGAATGCTTTTATTTAGGGATGGCTGTTATTTAGGTATGAGAGTTAGATATTAAAATATCTAAGCCTATAGTATATGGCTTTAGCATTAACTCATCATAATTTTCTTACAACTTTGACGCAAGCACATGCACTGCAACCAGTGTTGCCAGAAAATGATAATGAGAGAATGCTAAATCGGTCAAAAAATTCTGCTAAAATGTTCTACAGAAGAAAAGTATAATGCCAGATTTAAATGTAGAAAAAAATATTGAAATAGCTTTGAATTTCATGTTTTTACAAACTTATTATTATTTAGAGGTATTTTATAGCATAGTATAGTTAATAATTGGTGTTTTTTTTTTGGAAATGTTACAATTACGTTTAAAATTTTTTTAACGCACTAATAATCCCAAATTATTATTTTGCTTATTCAATTAAATATTTTTTTTTATTAAAAATACATTGAAATTAATCATTGAGGGATTAGCTGGATCCTATGCTCATTTCACTGTTGCTACTGCAGACCATTAGGGAAACTTTACCCTGCAATACATGTACATTTACGAGAAAAATTCTGTATACAGAAGAATTCTTGTAACAAATTAAAATTTTTTATTTTCAACAAATTCTGCCAGAAAGCATTTAGCAGAATTTTTTTAAAGTTGCATGCTTTTTAACAAATGAAAATCCCAGATCTAGCAGTGAATATGCTAAACTGGCAACAATGACTGAAACCACACAAAGTAAACACTCACAAACAAATGTTTTTACGAGCTCCAAAATTTGGAACCCACAAAAATGCATGCATATGAAATTGTATCCAGACTGTTCAAACTGGCACTAGAGTGCCGAGCATCAATCGGCTTCTCTACAAATTAATACAAACACGCTAATACATTAAACTCGGTGTTCTCTCAGTGACCAGCCTTGATCTGGATGTGTATGTATGTTTGGGTTCCAAATTTTAGAGCTCGTAAAATCTTTTGTTTGTGAGTGTTTACTTTGTGTGGATGCAGTGCATTTGCTTGTTAAATGTTTATGTTATTCCTGTGTTTTGTATAAATTACACATGGATGTAGATTCTACATTGTAGAAGATTTTTACAGAGCATATGGGGCATTATATGCCAAGTCGAACGGTTTCGAGATTTTTGTTTTGATTTCCCCAATTTTGTAATATTTATTTAGCGCCTACAAAAGAGCTTCCTGGGTTAACTTTCAACATAATAATAATATAATAAATATATAATAATTCTTTTCAAATTTGAATTGTTTTTGTTTGTTTTGAAATGCTTCTGGCAACTTAAAATTTTTAAGGTGGATGGAAGTTCAAAATTGAAAATGTTTCAAAAAAAAAATTGGAGGAAAAACACGATATGAAGGTAGATCCTACTTAAAAATTCTTTCAAATGAATTTTTTTTTTTCATATTTCGAAACAAAAAAAAACTTGATTCTTAAAAAATAAAGACGTTTCTATATTAAGGTAATAATAATACACGCTACAACATTAAACTGTTAAGGTGGATGATACAAATATTAGTGAAGCAGGTCTCAAAATTGAACATGATCTTAACGTGTTTTGCCATATAATTCTACATTAAAAATCATGCTAGGATGTAATCCTGTGCTAAAACTACATTATGCAGTAATTTTTTATGTCAAATTGTATAGATGAACTGGTCAACACATAGTTCAATTTTGTCACTTGTACTAACTTCATGCCAATTTTTGATTAAAGATAGGGCCGTTAATGTTATTAAAATATGAAAATATTTATTGTAATGATGCTGCATCAAATTATTCATTTTAGAGACTTAATTTTTGGAAGTAATGTAATAGATTCATTCTCAACTCTATCTGATTTCTGATTAATGTATTTTTCTTTCGACAGGGTTTGATAAAATTTAAAATGATTTACCGTCATCCCAAGTAAAATTTGAGTGATTATAATACTGGTTTCTGCTACGATCTATATTCAGTACAATTCTGATAGAAATGTAGGTATGCTTTTATTCTAAGGTTGGTGGATCGCGTAGACAAGTTAGCGAAGGAGCTCATCGGTGACACCTGTCTCCAACTCTGTGGAATGCGTTTCAGCGTTCTATCGTTTCTACAATAAAATGTTTTTTAGTGAGCTTTCTCCCGAAACCGCATTGTTATGTGTGTTATACATATTATTTAATTAAAGATAAATGTCCAGTGAACCGAATTACACATTATATGAAGTAGATATCGATTTACATATTTATTAAAAAATAATATAAATATTAAATAACCTACTGAAATAGTAATTATAACTAAAATTAAAAGTGCATGATCATGAAAAAAAATTAATTGTTCTATTAAAGGAGAAGAACTATCTTGTACTCCTAAATTTGCTCATGTAGACTGAATTCGTTTTTTAGCCATACCGTTTCGACATGGGAAAATTCCAATCGACATTTCATCACATATTTTATTAATTCAATCATCATGCATATTTATACTCATGGGAACTATCTTAGGTGAGATTGGCTTTGGTAATGTTATAAGTTCAAGTAGATAGTCTCTATAAGGGTTATTTCATGTTCCTAATATGGACGTACGATTGGTCTCTGGCATTTTAATTAAGGGAATGACTTTTCTCTTTTAAAGATCGAGACGCTAGGGTAATGAAGGGCAAGCAATCGGTGTCGACAATAATTCAACCAACTCAATGGAGAAATGAACAGATGTAGTGTTTTCTAGACCACTGTTGAAATGTTGAAAGAAACGAAACTGCCGATGAATTGGCATGGTAACGGAGAATATTTAGTGAGGAAGTGAGAGATAAGTGCTTATCCCATTATTAACTACTTAATGGAACTCGGTACGGATCTTAGGATGAAATAATAGTGCAGAGGTATTCCATATGGACTAAGATAACTGGCTAAAAGTGTTCTACGAGAGTCTAAGTCATATTGTTGGTTGCTTGATATAGGATATCAACGTGTTTTCTTTTTAAAGGAAAGGGAAGCTTATTCCTATAGAACGGAATCACAATTGGCCTTAAGAGTCCCCGAGTGGGAATTATTTGGCACTGAATAAGTATTCGAATGCTTAGATACGATGATAACAATGAGTGGAATGATACTTTCAAAAGGGAATCGTCTAGATTCTACGTGAATGCCTGCTTGAAGAAGGCAGTCATGTAAATCCACCAACTAACCAGGCTGGACTGGAAAATTAAGTCGCTTTAAATCAAATCTTTAAATCAGCTATCCGCAACAGCAGACCGCAGTAGGTCGAAAGTTGGATTGGCAAACATTGTTAAAATTACCTACACATTCAATTTAAATCAAATTTGTCTAAAAGATCAGATCGACACGGTAGATTAGATACTCTTTCTTTTATATTCATTATTGCTACCATTTAAAATACGTCTATGTTCTGGTTTGCTACTTAGGGCTAATAAATCAGTTAAAGTTTAAACGGTGGTTTAGTTGAACTAAACTTTAACTCATATGTGGTTTAAACTCAACAGGAGTAAATCAGTGGACCATACCTCATGTGTAGTTTAAAAACTAATACTGTGGCAGCACTAGAACGAATGACAAAAAACAGCTGTTTTGCTGCAGGCTATCAGTTCTTTGTACAATCAAAACGGCAAAAACTTTAATAACATTTAATTAAAAGCATTCAAATTTTACTGAGAAAGAAATTATATATATTCTTGGCAAAGTAGAATATTATAAAGGAACAATAGAGTGTAAGAGAACAAATCGAATCGAATCTGAAGAAAAAGTAGAAGCTTGGAAAAAAGTTGAATGCTTTTTAAATGCAAAACATATGGTCTGTAAGTAATAAAATCATATGGCCTATATTGGTAGTTTAAACGCCCAATTTTATGCGTTTACAGATGGTTTAAATACTGCATTGATTTATATGTTTGCTGGTTTAAACACATTTTAAACCAAAAACAGAGGTTAACTTGAACTGATTTATTAGCCCTTAGTATGTCAAAACAAATGACACACCTGTTTTATTTGAATTTTAGAATTAGTGAAATTTTTAGTGAGTGAGCTCTCAGTATTTTTCGACTAAATAATTTGATTCATATATTTTATTTTTGATATCAGAAATAGTTGAATATTTTATTCTACACTCTGTATTTAAGAAATGTTTTACATTCACCCTTATTCCAGGTGTCAACATCAACGTCACGTTAATACAATACCAAAAAATTGGGGCATGTTTAGTCGCTTTCGAGATGTGCAAAAACCGTGCTACCATTTAATAATCCCAAAATAGTCTTAGTATTTTACCTGCTTAGTGTCTGAATTTGAACATCCTATTGCAAATGATATATACACAGTTGGGCAAAATACATGGTTTGCAGTATTTTAAATACAAAATACAAAATACAAAATACTTGCTGGTCATATATTTAAAATACAAAATACCTTAAATTTTTGCACGTATTTAAAAAAAAATACAACAAATCAGGTATATATAGCAAAAAATTGCAAAATACGCAGGCAAATATTTAACAAAACTCGAGTCATATCCTAATCCGCTTGCGTAATAAATTGAGCTTTACTGGACACACCCGCTTAAAAATGAAGGACACAAGGGCTCTAATGCTCAGTACTCCAAATGATACTTCTTGAAAATAATTTTTGTGCTTAATACGACATTTATGTATTTTTAAATACTGTCACTAATTTTATGTCCGATACTCGTCGGGCCTCGTTATTACATTTAGATTTAAGATTTGAATACTTATTGTTAGTTAATTTTTGAAGATACAACAAATAAATATGTATATGTATAAAAAAAGTATATAATATGTATTTAATAGGATATTAAATTAGTCCATTAAAACTAATTTTTATAAATTTATTAATTCCAATAAATAAAAATACAAAAATTATTCAGTATTTTCAGATTTTATTAGTAACAACAATAACATGACAATAATAAAAAAATTTCGAACTAAATCAAACCAGGATAAATTTATATACATATCTACATATGAATACATGTGTATGTATGTATGTATTAATAAAAAAATAAGTAAATAACTGAGTTTTTTAGATTGTTTAATAGATTAAAGAGATCTTCTAAAATAATATTTTAGAAATAGTATTTGATTCAAATGTTTAGATGTTAAACGATTTTTTCTTTAGTTGTAATAGAATCAGACTTGGACAAACTTCTTTCACTATATCGTATATAACAAACTATTTTCCGGTTCTTTTTTTAATTTTATTATAATACATATCGAGCCTTATTTTCGATTTAATCATAAGCTGCAAAAATTAAAGTTTTCAGGAGAACGATTTTTTAAAATATTAAAATATGTTTTTCTACGTAATTGCCTTAAAAATTATCAAGTATTTCAGATTTTGATAATCCTAAACTATAGGTAGCCATAAAAATTCTAATTTCCAAAACAAAGTATATTTCGATTACAAGCGAAAATAAGGCTCGGTAATATCATAATGGCTTTGTTTAATAAAATGAATGAAGCTCACTGAAAATACTTCTTTGTGTGTATGAAAATCAATCTGACAACATATGCCTTCTGCTTTTAACCCTGCACTATCATACTTCGTCGAAATGACGACGCGCGATTCTATTTTCGATTTAAAACATATTTTTTGTGATTGTTTTTGTTTCGTTTTTCGTATAGCGTTAGCCGCTAATATCAGTTACTCGAAACTAATGTTGCTTTTTTAGTTTAATAAATTTATTATAAGAAACTACAAGACTTAATGGAAAAAAATGTGTAATATTTCATACAATTGATGCTATAAATGCTATGTTTTAAGAAAAAATGCCAATTGATAGAAGTCTGTGAAATGTTAATTTTACGTTAAAAGATTAAAAGAAATATATGAATTTCGTTATATGATAATTAAAAACTAGCTAAATATCAATAATAAATCTATTTTCGTACTTATTTTTGCTCAAGACGTTTTTTATTCGCTCTTGAAATAGGTCGTAGTCGATTCGACGAAGTATGACGTTTGAGATATAAAAATAAGTATGATATTCTAGGGTTAAGAAAAACAATTATTTGCTTCATAAAAATATATCGCTGGCTTAACATGCAAAAGCTGCAAGATAATTTTTTTAGAAATTGAGATTTTAATGCAGTAATATACAATAAATTGATCAAAATGTAAAGCACCAACAATAACCTGACGAAATGTATTTTGTAAATAATGTATTTAAAATACAAAATGTAAAATACTTGAAGGTCATGTACTTAAAATACAAAATACAAAATACTTCTACGTCATGTATTAAAATACAAATACAAAATACGTATTTGTATTTTAAATACGTATTTCAAATACATGTATTTCAAATACTGCCCAACACTGGCTATATATCGCAGTTTATTCCTAAAGAATTTTTTAGATTTTGTTCAACAGAAAGAAATGGTTTCAGGGAAATGAAATGAAATATTTCCTTTAATTTATTTTATAGTTATGACCGTTCTATAGCGATAAATTTTATTTTTTTACCTCCATTTATTAAAAATTAATAAGAACTTGTCACAAGTTGTGAACGAAAGACCATCAGCAAGATAACTATGATGAGAGCATAACGAGCAACATGACACAAACCTAAGTTTATACCTTTTTTAACAAACACAGCCCGCGAAGCGATTAACTTGTCTGCAGAAAACACCCAGGATCTATGTCGAGAATCGAACTCACGACCTCTGAGCTGAGAAGGCTTGTATCACAACCACTTACCCACCGGCTGCTCCTGTGTATATAATGTAAACAAGCATCTTCCTAAAATATGAAATGTGTTCAACTAAAAAAATATATTTTTGGTTATTTTTTATTAATTTTTTTTTTCAATTTCCAACCCTGGAACTGGTTTTTTTGGTTTTCAATACTTATTTATTCCTTTCTTAAATATATTTTAGTTTTATATATATTACAAAAAGTGTAAATTTCCCAAACCTGGAATCATCCTTTAAAATTTTTCGGATTCCTTATACCAATCTTGTTGAAAAAATACATAAAATAGATTAAGTGAACAAAGAAAAAAATTAGGAAAAATATAAAAAGAATTCAAATTTTACAGCTCTGGAGCTGTGGATTTTATATTTAGAATTTTCTATATCAAACTTTTCTTTCGAAAACTTAATATATGTGACCTTCTTCGATAAAAGGGATCTAGCGTGTGAAAATGAAGTTTTGAGACAAACGCATTTAAAAAATTAAATTTTAATGTTTTTCTCATTTTCATCGATTTTTCCAAGTTCCCGTTTTTTGACACACTCGGAGAAGGTCACATATATATAAAAAAATATGAAGAAAAATAACGAAAATAATTGAACCTATATAGTTACTTTTATATAACACAAAAAGTGTAAGTGTACCACCCCTGAATTATCCTTTTAGATTTTTCTGATTTCTAACACCAATCTAGTTATTTTAAAAATGAAAGATATGTTTAATTTATAGTGATTATATCTAGTAGGTTATTTTTATATAACAAAAAAGTTAAATTTTCCCAACCCTAGAAACTTATTTTTTATTATAATTTTTTTTATTTTTAATAAAAAATTTTGTTCGTACTGAAACATAAAATAAGTTTATTAATAACAAAAATTAAAAATTTTAAAAACCCCCGACTTTTTTCAGAAAAGATGTTATATCTTCTAAACGGCTGGACCGATTTTCTTCAAACATAGCTAAGAACCCTCTCAATGAAGTCATCTTTCAAACAAAAAAAACTAATTGAAAATCGGTCAAGCCGTTCGGCCTGTACGTTGACACGGACAGACACACACTACAAACTTATAACACCCCTTTTTTTAGTCGGGGGTTAAAAATAGTTTTAGCTAGTTACTTTTATATGGCAAACTCAAGTTTAAGTTTTCCAGCTCTGAAACCATCTGCCCAATTTTGCTAATTCAATACCAATCTAATTTGATCCATTTCCAACACACCAGTCCAAGACCGAAGTCTCTAGCGTTTCTGGTAGCTTCGGAAACCCGGTTTTACGTATATTAGATGGACGGATGTCGCTTCATAAGGACCCAGAATATATACTCGTATACTCTTTGGGTCGCATATAAATATTGTGGAAATTACACACGAAATGACAAACCCTTTACCATTTTAGGTGAGGGGTATAAAAATTGGAAAAGGACGATTTAAAATTTTTGAAAAAGACATTGCAAGTCAAGACTGTATAAATCTTCCAACAATACTTGAATATAAAAATTTTTCTCAGCAACACATTCAGGTGTTTGTAAAGTTTGAAGATACTCTTCGCAGAAGTTATTCTGTGCGTGAACCAAAGTTCAGAGAAGTGGCTCAAACAAACATTTAAATAAGCAACTATTGAAATTTATTTTGGACATCAACATTAACATTTCAATATTATCCGGACTCTTCTTAAAATAACTTGCCGACCCCTGCTTTAAGTCATTAATTTGCTAATTTTGAAAGAAGAAATTGCCAAAACGATCACAAATTGTTACCATCAGCAGCTGCATGTATGTACATACATACATATGTATGCATATCTACTTACATAAAAGTGTAAATACATAATACTACATATGTACATAATACTAGCTTTTTTGCTACTTCTCCTTTTCTTATTTAATTAATTTTTATTATTATGAATTCTCTTGGCGCTTTGCAAGAACTATTTCTTTTCTTTCTTTGCGTGTTTCCAGTTCTACAGTCTTTTATTTTTTTATTTGTTGGCAATAGTGTTGGTGATTTTACTTAAAGCGGCCCATACACTACAACAGCATGCACGCACAATCAAGCGATTGAGCATTCATGCTAGAACCACACAACATACCATCAAGCTGGTACAATATTCATTTACAAAATTTCGGGAAGGGTGGTTATGAATAGTGACACATATTTTGTTGCAATTATTATTGGTATGTTGTTAAAATTAGTAGCTATGTATAACTAAAGATCTAAAATTCTGTTTACCATTGAAACAAATTATATTTCAACAAATTAAAGGTATTCACCTCAAAAGTTGCACTGTTGCAGAAAAGCAAAATTGCAAAATTTTCAAAAAATATAACAACAACCACATAGAAAATTATTTTGCACAAATGATGCAAAATTGTCAGGGTCTGACTTCAGCAGATGCTAATCCTAATGTTAACATCAGAGCGCCCTCCTTCGTCGGTATTGTGTAGCAAAAATCATCGGCGAAGTAAAATAACCAATAAAATGGCTACTAAAGACAGCTTCAAAATTAATACGCCTCAATTAACACCAGAAGGCGCTGCAACACTGCATTATTAAAAAGCGTGCAAAAAGCAGAGTTGTAAAAGAATGAAGCTTTCTTCTTCCTTCACCACCTGTCTTCTATCACTATCCCTTTCCTAAAAAAAGGTAACACCTAGTAACAGTAGTAGGCATTAATTGCCTGACTGTTGCTTCTCTTTAAAAAAAAAAAAAAAAAAAAAAAAAAAAAAGTGCAAGATTATCAGGGTAAATTCTGCAAAGTTGTGCAACTTTTTATGGCATTGCCAATCCAAAAAAATGGACAAAAAGTACTTTTAAATCAACCATACACCAAATTACAACGCAGAAATACCTAAATGTTTTTCTTTTAAATGAAAAAAAAGTCGTTGAAGATATTTTCGATACAAATAAATTAATTTAAAAATTATAAAATTAAAAAATATTTAAAAATTCTTAGCTAGAAATTGTAAAGAAATCTTCAAATTCGATTTTCAGATAACAAATACATACATAATTTTGCTATTTTCAAAAGACCTATGGCTCAAAATAATTATTAGAACTTTGTTAAATAATACCAATATTATTAATATTGATATTTTATTAGTGAATTGATTACAAAATTAATCAGCGAAGTTCCAACACTTCGTTTCAGCGTTTAAACAAACATACGAGTACAATATATCTATGCACATATTAAACAAAATTGGTTGCTCACGTCAGAAAGTGCAATTATGCATTTTTGCACAGTTGCAAGAGTTGACGTGAATACCTTTATTATATTACTTAAATGCATGTTTGCTCCATGACAACTTTGTCCAACTGAGCTAAATTCACCATATACCACACCAACGAGCTGGTACCATCAGCAAAATATCAAACTCTACTTGACATCGCTACACTAAACCGTACAATCGCACAAAATGCCCATACACGACCAAACCGCTGGCTCAAACCCTTGATTGCGCATACATGCTCTTGTAGCGTATGGGCCCCTTAAGGAACGGTCCCTGTTTTAGGCTTTGTCGTCATAGTCACCGTTGTTGTTAGTCAGTCTTTCTCTAGATTGCGAACAGTAGGCCGAAATGCGTACTATTGCAGTATAGTATATGCATATTATTTAAGTTATGTTGTAATTAGTTATATTGGTTTAAATTCCAACTAGAATATGTTTAAGATAACTAACTGCCTTTCAATGGTTCAAGCCCCAAAGTTTTTCAATCACGCTTAACAAATATATTTAAACTTTCTTCAACGTTTACTATCGAATAACAAAGCAAAGAGTCGAGATTAATTACAACTCGACTCTTTTCGATTTCGCTCATTTTGAGATATATTTTGGCAAGTATTAAAATAAACTATAATACTCTAATTTGCAGTCCAATCAAATTATTTTTTATTTTTGAGAAAATTCTTTCGGCTAACAGCTAGCCGAGAAAAGAAGATGTTGGGCTCAATTGCCTTTGTGTTACCAGAAAGTGAGAAGAGGTAGAATTTACAAACTGCTTGAATTTAAAAAGAGGAAATATCAAAACCAGAGATGAGGATGCACTGCACCAGCACGTGTTGGTTATGACATCAAGCGGCTAATAAACCACTGCTTCTGATGAATGAGTTACGGTTTCTTAGGTCCACCATCAATAGTTCTAAGATGCATCTGATATACCTATTGTTCAGAGAGCGGTTTTGCAGTGCAGAACAGAGGCGCATAGACAAAAAGGAGTTAGCATCTCCTCTTCTCTCTTGTTGTTGAAAACAAAACATTTGAACTTCCAGAAGAATAATACCTTTAATACCTTTACTTGCGTGGACATCCTCTAGACATTATTGATGTTCATAGATTAGATCTGATGTAGTGTATACATCCTGCTGTTTGATATTTGATAAAATCTTCACAAGTTTGCTGCTCTGTTGGCTGCAGAAGATCATACATTCCCGCTCTTGGAGTTGTACGTCAGGAAGTACACGGAGGATATTGTGAGCTTCTCTCCGAAGTGTTTTAAAAATTTTGTGAAGGATGAAACTTGTGTTTCATGATGGACACGGGTTGATGGTTCTCTAGTATTAGCAACAATTAATAAGTGCAATTTATTTGCTGCTGCTTAAGCATTGTCTATATGCACTTCATTGTTGCTTTGACTACAGTATATCGGGAGGCGTTTCAAACTTCACATCCATATACATATATATAGGACCATAGGGTGCCAAAATCCATATAGCAAAGTAGATTTTACATTAGTGTTGAAAATTTTGAGATGGCCAAAATATCGTGTGGTCTTTTCTATTCGACTTAAAATGTCTTCTCTAGACCCAGAATTTCGGTTTAAAACAGATTCGAGGTGAAAGATTGTTTAAACTTATTCTAATATTTCATTATTCATTGCTTGGTGCATCATAGACAATTGGATGAGTTTAAGTGGTACCCCTTCACATTCGCGAGCATTCCAGATAACATTATGGTCCAGGGTTTCCAATGCCTTATCGAAATCAATAAAGATAAGGTACAGAGCAGACCTCCATTCAACTAACTGCAAAATAAAATCAAAAAAACTGTTGAAAAAATTTCTAAAGTTAATTTTTCACACCTCAAAAACTAGCTGCCACCATTTAGCCGTTGTTAAATAATTACATAGTGAAGTATTTTTTGCTCAACGATTTCTTACATATACTCCACTGTGCTCACGTATTTTACCTTTTGACTGGAACTACTTCAACAACATTTAAATGAGCACACGTTAAGGAAAACCTTCTCCCCAAACACCAAAATAAAGAATAAAACAAACTAAAAAATATGTGCTGAAACAAATGTACTTGCATACACAAACATGCGAAAGAAAAACAAGCAGCAGTGGTATATTAGGTTATGTCGAATTTTATATACCCTTCACCGACGTACATACATACGTATGGAATGTATGAATACATACACATACATTAGAGCGACTCACCAAAAAAAGTGCTCGATGTACCCTTCTGAAAATTAACCTTGGACTTTTTTAAGATGATATTTAAATTATTTCGGCTCCAGCTTTGACCTCTCGTGAGCTGGACCATTTTGAAACAAAATATATTTTTCCATGTTTTGTCAATTTGAGAATCTGTTTCCTTAAGCCGCGTGCAGACTATTATACTTTGTATTTATACTTGTCAAAAGTTCAAATAATACGTGCACGTGTGATAGTCTAAAAGCAAAATGTCATCAAAGTGGCAAATAATACGATAAAAATTTTGACATCCCATAAGACTTTTTCGTTTTTAGAAAATTTTCTACACGATAATACTTTTCATTAGATCAGGGTTGCATTTTCACACAAACCAAACTTCCAAGTAGACTGTTTTTTTCAAGTGTCGGCACGTCCCACAGTGCTTTGTTCCCATACGACGATGGGACAAAAATAGAAGGAGTTGTCGTAGAGTTCTGAAAATTGGTACACTGGTACTAGATGAATTAACTAAGATAAATTTATTAGTTAATTTTAATTATTATTCGAACTCCATTTGTTTCTATATTTGTGATTTGAACGGGCTAAAGTTCGTATCGCTTTTTAAGCCAAATTACATGTGATAATTATTAATGAACAAATAACACCAAAGTCTGTTGTAAATATTCTGACTAACAACACATAGTTGAACGGAACAGCCAGTCGTTTTCGAAGGCCACTAAACCTTCATCATCAGCGTTCTTTTGTGTTTGGTCCACTATGTGTTGTGTCAGTTGATGTAGATTTCTGCTTTATATACTTAGCATTTTATTGCAAATGGAATATGTGAATTGTTTTGATTCATCGTATTTCAATTTGCTGAAAGCTTTTTTGTATTGTAAGCTCAATTTTACCATTACTATATTTACAAAAGTCTTACCATTGTCGTTTTGTTCTTTTTACTAATTATACACATGTTACTTAATTTGCTTATTTTTTGTTCTACTTAAGACAAACTTTTTTGGTTTGTTACTATTAAGTATATTTAACTTTAGCCCGTTCAAATCACAAATATAGAAACAAATGGAGTTCGAATAATAATTAAAATTAACTAAAAATTAATAGCCATGGGCCTGTGGCAAAAATTAAATAAAAATATACTTAATAGTAACAAACCAAAAAAGTTTGTCTTAGGTAGAACAAAAAAATAAGCAAATTAAGTAACATGTGTATAATTAGTAAAAAGAACAAAACTACTGTTGTAAATATAGTGATGGTAGAATTGAGCTTACAATACAAAAAAGCTTTCAGCAAATTGAAATACGATGAATCAAAACAATTCACACCTTTTGCAATAATGCTAAGTATATAAAGCAGAAATCTACATCTACTGACACCACATACAGTGGACCAAACACAAAAGAACGCTGACGATGAAGGTTTAGTGGCCTTCGAAAACGGCTGGCTGTTCCGTTCAACTATGTGTTGTTAGTCAGAATATTTACAACAGACTTTGGTGTTATTTGTTCATTAATAATTATCACATGTAATTTGGCTTAAAAAGCGATACAAACTTTAGCCCGTTCAAATCACAAATATAGAGATAAATTTAGTTTTTTGAAAAAATTGGACAAGGGACACGCCTACCGCCCATATAAAACAAAAATATAATTTGATGTATTGGCCACATTATTGCTTCTAAAGTCCTAAAAATCTGCATTTATTCAACATATGAAAGTAGCAATTTATGTGTCAGTTTGTACTCTAATTGAAGCAAGGACTCGTTATCCTGCCGCATATCCTTCATATTAAAAATGCAATAACTTATGAAGAAATATTAAATTTTGTTGTTATATTTGTTGCTATTTGTGGAAAAAAATTAGAAGTCTATTCTAATCAAAATTATAGAATTTTTTTAGTATGTCAGATTATAAGTTGTTTCTTATGTTTAAATAGTAGTGATGACTCAAGGCCTTGTCAAACATCATTTATGGTAAAAATTACATAAACCACATTATAATTATGTTATTTTCAAATATGTACGAGTATTAACATTTTGTAGATTACATATACAAATATAATTGAAACTATTTCTTCCTATTTAAATAAGTGTAAAAAATAATATCTTCCAATACCTACATAATATCAATAGGTGTTTAAAGCAACTAGAATTAATTTTATTTCTTCAAATAATACTTGTATGTAAGTATATTAGCGCAAATAGTAAATTTTATTTTTATTTGTCTTTTAAATTCTTGTAACTTATCATAAAAAATCACCACCACTTAAGGAATCATTTGAAGTGATATTTTCTTTCAGAAAATAATTTTTAATAAGGGAAACTTTATTTATTTTATCATTAACTTTACACTGTTGATGTAAGCCTTCTGCAGTTCTACGCATGGTTACCGTTCATACGACTAAAGTCGCAATTTGAGCCTTTTTTAGAGGTCTGCGACTTTTTGTGAGACTTTTTTTTATGACCGACTCTTGCGACTTTTTTGATTTTCTCGGGACTTTTTACCTTTTTTTGTAAAGATTCTCACAAAACGCATTAAAATTGGAGTAAATTAAATTTTTTTTATAAAAAAAAAATAACTCCATCAAAATTTAAAAGCAATTCACATATTATTGTTGATTTGGAAGCACTTTTATTATTTTATATTATATTACGTTCTTGCAACCTTGTCATGTATACAATGTATTTAAGAAAATTTTCAGTAAAAGTTTCAAAGAATAGTGTTAGCAAAAAAGTGTTTAAAATAAAAATTTTGGTTTTGCAGTGCTTATTTTACAAAATTATTTTTAGCTGCCGAGTCAATGTAAGAAATAGTTGTCGTAAAACATACAAGTGTGTACTAACATGTGAACATTTTGAAACTAGCTTTGCTTAAAAAAGCTGTCAGCTTTAAATTTAATAGACAAAGATATAGAAGAGTAGATTCCAAAAAAGTAATATTTATGTATGTTGAAATATAAAATACATTCATCCAAAAAATAGGATATATGGCGCCAAGATCAAACGAATAGAATTGAAGTAAAGAGCTCACGAGGTTTTAGTTCGACATGTTAGAATTTTGTAAAAAATATCTTGACGTTGGCAGCATACGACAGCCAAATTTATTAAACTTAAGTAGATTTCTTCAGTATGCATACAAGAAGCACATACAATAATGCAACTGTATATGTTATGAAATATGCAATAAGCTTTTTGTTTTGATTCAATAATATTTTTTAATAAAAAAATCGTTTAAAAAGATGTGCAACTTTTATTTTCTCACGTGACTTTTTTGTGCGACTTTATTTTTATAAAACGACCTTTTGTGCGACTTTTCAAAAAATCTCAGCGGTAACCCTGGTTCTACGCATCAAGGTCCTTAAGTCAACTTCAGTTGAGTATTCGGTTACGGTTACAGGTGGAACCATTTTTTTCTTCTCATTTTGTAAGGTATACAAAGATGGCAAACAATCCGGATATAGCTCATTGATTGTTTTACGTAGCACAATGTATTTTCTTTCCGACAAATATAAATCTACATAAAGTGCCAAAGCTTCTGTTGTTGAAAAACAATCTGCATTGGACACACAGGTTTCAGAACTAGAGTGATACTTTTGTTTTAGTTTTTTTTACGGCAAATTCTAGTTCTTCAAGAGAATACTTTGATATCAAGTCTGCTACTCTTCTATGTTTGGTTTTTTTTTGCACTACTATTGAATGTTTTCATCGGTCTACCCCTTTTTCTAGGCATTGATTTTGGAAAACTGTCCATACCGATTAATTCACATCAGTTCCTGAAGTTTCAGCTATATTTAAAACTTCTGTCGATCTACTTTCTCGAGACATTTTACTTGTGCTAGGTTGCTAAAAGTTAACATTAATTGCATTTAATAATTTAAGAATAACGAAAAAAATTAAATAACTTACATTATCTGAATCAAAAAACTTTGTACTTAACCAGGAATAATACATTTGTTCAAAATATATTTTGTTGGATTTACATTCCCTCCAAAATTTTGTCATTTTAACACTAAAAAAATGAATACTTTGCAACAATGCATTTTTATCAAAATATAAACTACCTATTTTTCTTGGAATATAATTATTTATATATCACTGTTTCTTTATCCTCAAAGGTTGCTGTTAACCAACAGTCAATTAAATCTGAATTATTTAAAATAACAGACATTGTGGTACAAAATTTATAATTTAATTTCTTAAACGTTTCTTAATATGTTTATAATTATTATTTTTTATTATTTTCTTAAAACAACAGATATAAAAACTAACGGTATATAATGAACAAAACAAATCAATGAAACTTTGACAATATAAAATCATCTGATTTTAATGCCCTCATGCGGTTAAGAAGTAAGTATGTAATATTAGTGCCCTCTTGCGGCAAAATAAGTAACTTACATTTATTTGAGCTTAAAATCAAATTTAATTTAATTTTTTTTAAACAATATGAGTTTAATCCCATGTATCATTGCATTGTATTTTTCATTATTATTTTAAACAATAGCTCGCCCTTGGCCCACTCCTGGTCCAAGTCATAGTCTGTAGTACTCTAGAGGTAAAAATCTATTTTTCTTCAAAATCTCATTAAAATCGCTTGGTCCGTTTAAGCGTAATGAACGCTAAACAAATGAACAAACTTACATATTATTTTTATAATATACATAGGGATGACCAAAAATCAAAGGAAATTATGATTTTTTTAAATGCAAATTTTTAACAGTTGTGGCAACTTTTTTCCAATTTTTTTCATAAATTGAAAGAATATTATATATATTTACGAAAACAGAAAAAACCAAAATACCTTTTCTACCTTTTTTTAATTTTGATTACTTGAAATTGTTTATTTTTTTAGAACCTTATTGAAAAATATGCGTTCTCAAAGCTGTACAAAATAACTATGGCACTTCAGATTTCTTAAGTTTTATATGTGTTTAATTACAAATTTAATCAACCTAAAAAAGGCATATAATTATAACCTATTTCCTCAAAAACTTAATTTTTACGATAATTTTTTTAAGCCCATAAAACTATAAAACTAAAATTTGAGAAAACAATATATTTTAATTTGAAATTTATTTGCTGGTGGTTCAGCGTTGTCTGTATATTTCATTGTTGCTGTAACAAATCATCAGTAGACTTCAACCACACATTTTTAATAGTCACAAATTAAAATAAACTTCTGACAATATGTCGAATAATAAATTTCTGAAAACAATATATTTTCAAAAAAAAAAAAAAAAATTTTAAGATGTGGCAAAATTTTTTACGTTTTTTTCATCCCAGTTATTAGAGAACAATATCAGCTTAAAAATCAGAAAAAAACCAACAACCCATTTTTGTTTAAAATTTTTAAATATCCATCAAAATCTGGCGATTTTCAAAGTTTGTTTGAATGGGTTGCGTTTATATAAATAAGTAAAAAACAATTTTATGATGAAATTTTTTTCTAATCTTTGTATGATGTTTGTAGCCTAACTAATAGCCTATCAAATGGCGAAATCTTGTGGTCCTAGCTAAAAAAATTTATTTTTTACAACCATTTATCCAAAGCAATAAAGAACTTAATTTGGTTGCCATTAATACCAACGAAAAATTATCTGCACTTGGCGCCCTCTGGTGGATTTTAAGCGTGTTATTAACACAAAATTATTTATTTTTTTTTCGGAACTGTATTGTTATCTATTGAATAACATTATTTTCTTTGCGATATAAAACACTTTAATTTTTTTTATTTTTGCCTATGGCTCAAAGCACTGTGCGTCCCCGCCTGCATGAAACCGCTTTGCCGCCGCTAGTAATTGAATAGCACACACATTTTCACAGCTGTTTTTTTTCTACTTGTATTACACATTTGATTTGAAGTGTGATGGTCTGAACACAATATGTGATTTTACGTTAGATTTTTTGACAGTCGCAACGAATGTATTTAGATTTCTGTATCGTAAAATTTGATGAAAGTATTAATACTTGTATAATAGTCTGAACGGGGCTTTACCAACATATATAATATGGGTATCATAAGAAATGTTTTTATAAGGCGCGTCCAACTGTATATACAATTTGTCCAAGGACGATAATCCATGTTCTTTTTTTAAGGATATTCTATAAAAAAACGGTTTTTGGATTTTTTGTTCGGGGTTGTTTGTAATAAAAATTCCAAATTAACATATTTTTATCTTTGGTCGATTTAATTAAATACGGGTCTCAGCTTTTTTGAAATTCGAGCTAGTTCGCGTTTTGACAAAAATGCAATAAGGTAACCCTTCTTTTTAAATAGGGTAATATGGGTATCAAATTATTTCTTTTGCAAAGTACATTATCTTTGTATGTAAATAATTTACAATTTTGCAAATTAGATGCATTTTACACAGTGCTCTGGAATACATATAAATGCAATTTTGTGGTAACTCTAACATGATAGCGGATTTAGTTTCTAGGTCATGTATGGATGAAAATAGGACTAAAAAAAGAAATGATCCACGACTTTTGGTGGCTTGACGATATTCGCCAATACGAATACAAATATTTAATGTGAAATTTGTAGACACTAAATTAGGGTTCTATTTACGGCTGCAATATGAAATATTAAAAAATTGTTATCAAAAAGAACTTGATACTCTTGCTGGCGTACTTTAAAGTTTATAAAAACTACCCAAAATTTTAATGATTGTCAGTAAATAATAATTGAAAATGATACAAAGCACAAATTTCTATAAAAAAATTTAATGGATTCGTACAAACTAACATTTTTATCCATTTATTTAAATTTCTTATAGGATTTATGTGCTTTTAATTTTATTATTTTTGGAAAAATATTCGTATTCGTATTCGGCTGGATTTGATCAATATGAATACGATATTTAAAAATGGCAGAATATTCGGCAATTCGAATACGAATATTTGTGCATCACTAGCACATCTACATATGTATGTAGACGTACTATCATTCAGACACGAAAGCAATTGGAAGGAAAACATTTAGCTTGATAGCAATTTCCGGGTGCGGAAGAGAGGATCATTTTTATTTTTGTGTTCCATACTCGGTGACACGCTTTGTTTTCATATTCTTTGCTACATATAGACACATACATATACAAATATGCTTGCTACTATTCAATAATATTTGAATGTCGCCGGTAATATTTTCGTATGTGTGAACGCAAAGAAAACAAAAAAAGAGAATTCCAGATGTTTCCTTTCCAAATATTCGTCCGTCTTAAGTCTGTCTAAATTTTAGACTCTAAAATGATCTATGGTTCTCAGAAAAAGCAACACAAACTGTGGAGGGCTGGAAAATTAGATACCGTCGTTTCTTTTTTATTCACATATGATGTTCAAAGATCATGTTTCGATTATATACTATTAAAATACGAGATATTTTAGTATTTTACCTACATAAAAGCCAACTTACTCCTATTTCATATTTTCCGATATTTAATAAAATTTCAAAACCACATATATAATGTGTGAATTCAAACAAATCATTGCCAGTATTGAACGTTCACTTACATCGCGATATCAGGTAAACATCATATTTCCACGATTTTGTTCAGGAGAAAATAACAGTTTCAGGGAATTTAATGTAACATGCTCATGTCCGTCTGCTTGTCTGTCATGGGCTGTTTTCTCAAGAACCGTAAGAGCGTGTTAAAATCCTATGTAATATTTGTAGACATTTGCATTTTCAGTTTGAATTGTTTTTATTTTATTTTCAAAACTTGTCTGATACATCAGTGTAAAACCGAAGTCTTTAGCTTTTCTAGCAGCTTCGGAAAACAGATTTCGCGTACAGAAAGACTGAATTACCTATTCATAAAGATCCTGGGTCCCATATGAATATTGTGGATATTACAAACGGAATGACAAACTTATTTAAATACCCATACCATTTTTGATGAAGGGTAAACAATAACAATATGTGTAAACAAGAAATGAAAAAGCACAAAAACCACCGACTAATACGAATACATACACACATAATACGGGCATGGAAGGGGCCGATTGATGGAGCGTTTAAACAACTGAATGATACATTCTTGTTGTTTTTGCCGTTTTGGATACAACTGAGCACTGGGTTGTAGACGAATGACATCCACAACAAAATTTCAGTTGCTGAGTGATTTTTGTTAAATAAAGACGTTACGCGGATGTTTTAGTGATGGATAAATAAATGCAATTGTGTGATTCTAAGAACAAATGACAAAAAAAAACTACTGTAGAAACGAGTAAGAAAAAGAAGTTATTAACGAAACGAATATGTTATATTGTGTGTGCAAAGATACAAAACAAAACTAAAGTAGTTAAGCCGGAAACATACCCATAATGACTACAAAGCAATAAAGATACAAAATAATATGAATTTTGCCGAATGAAGTTAAATAATTTGAGAATTTATTAATCACAAGAATCGTAACAAAACTAATTTAATTTTTGCCAATTTAGTTACCGTGTTTTAAACGAATGTGCTACTGAAGTTAAATGATTTGACTCCTCTACCTACATATTGTCCACTAGACTAGTTTGTATTTGACATTGCTAAAATGACGTGTGAGGTGATACCTATTTGGTTAAAAAATATACTTACATATACATACATATGTACATACATACATATGTATGTAAAGGTTAAAGTTAATCGAATTTAAAAAGTGGTTACAAATTTTTCGATCGTAGGTTTTATAAGTTTTTTTTTACTAACACCTTAAATTCACATAAAGCCACAAAAATGTTTTTAATTGACTAAAGTATAATAAAAAATAATTGCAAATACAAAAACAAAACAGACAACCTCAAATAAAACAAAGTCATACCTCTAAGAAGTAAAAAGCAGTAATAAATAATAACAATTTTGCACCCAAACAGCACCATTGGCACTGCCAGTGTGACCAGCTTAGAATTTTTTTTTTAGTTTTATCGATTTAGTGAAAAATGGTATTTTAAAATATAAAATAAATTTTTATGGTTTGTATAAACCGAAATTTCTGCATATGAGTCGTTAAATTTTTGCAAATAAAAACTTATAGCAATCTTAGTCTATCGGCCAGGTTCTGTAAACCGATCGATTTGAAATCGCACTTTTTTATAAAACTAACTCCGACAATAGAAATATTTTTTTTTAAATTTTTTTTTAATTTTTTATTATATAGATTCTCAAATATTATATCTGAAAGAAAATGATTGCGTATGATTTTAAACACGTCTGCAGGGTCAATATTAATTTTTTTGAAAACGAGAAATTTACTCGGACTCGGTTTACAGAACAGGGCCTATGTATACATATGTATTATACATATATTTAATTTTAATCTATTATCTCAATTAAAAAAAAATTGTTTTATCTCACTTTCAAGCTGAATGGCTCAGTTTTTGTTCTCTAAAGAGAGAACATTTTTCATGTGTATGACAGAGACTTTTTTGCGTGGGACTTTGGTTCTAAAAGCGTTGTTTGCTCTCTGTTTATTAGTAGTTACATCCAGTAGTATGTAAAATTAATGGTAGTTTAAATTTCACGATAGTATAGAATATAATACAATAGGGAAAATATCTGGTGCAAAGACCGGCACAGAGACTTCTGATGGATCTTTTGTGCCATAGATCTGTAAATTAATTAAATCAAGCTCTGCATGACTCTCTTTATGAAATTCGAATTATCATATCCTTTGAGAGATTGCAGTCAACCAGCATACGTCACAAAACGGCTCTGGCCCAAGAAATGGAGCAACAGAGAACCTCCTGGCCAGTTGATCCGCTTCCTTGTTCGCCAGATGACCGCTGTGGCCAGGTATTCAGTAAATGGATACCTCGTTCTTATTGTATGTATAGCCTTTGAATTGAGTCAAAGCACTCTAGAATAAGCTTGGAATGGAACTCCCATGAAAGGAGGGACTTGAGAACTGTCTGATTATCGGAAAAGATATATTTACACACCTTCCGCTATTTAAATGAATGTCAATACATTTGGTGATTTCTTCCTGAAATACCGTAGGCCAATTGCCCATGGGCATATAGATCTTTACGTTGGGCCCAACTAACTCCAGCACTAACTCCATCTTCCGTTTTCGATCCATCCGTATACCAACATGAACTTTTGGAATCTACAGTGGACCGCTTTCCTTCCACAATGCCCTTGGTGGAATTGTAACATACAATCTCCTGTCAAAACTCAGTTGAAAGTTATCCTGTGACTAGGCATTCCTAGAATTCCATTGCACTCAGGACTGCGAGTGCCCGTTATCGACACAACGAGCAGAGCTCGCGAGACCCATCCGATAAGCGGATATTGCCCCAGAGAATCTTATTTAAGATCTCTATGGGTGGTAGGTGCTAAGGTTGGACATGACCTCATTGCGCCTGTTGCCAGAAGACACGCCAATCTCTGAACCTTGCAGAGCTTGGATATCACCGCAACCTCCCGGGTCTTTTGCCACCATACAATTCCGCCGTACTTTATTAAATTTCACGATTAATGTTTTTATTATTTTGGAGATTTATGTATTTGGGCACCTCAAGTGCCATATAAAAGTTCCAAAGTAATCCTACATCTAGACACACCATAATGCATACAGTGTGTATATTTATACGAAGCCATTTGTCTCTTTTGTAGTCCCTTCACAGTTTTGTTTCCACGACCATATCGAGCCATAACCGCTAAAATAGCTTAAGCGACACATTTTTTCGACAATAAAATGTAAATAGACCACTTTCACATTTAAGGGCACATATGTATGTATTTAAGCAATATGTATGTATGAGTGTAAACGTACCCTGCAGTCAGACTGGGGCCAAGTGTCTCTATGTCAACACTAAAATTCTAGTAGTAGTTACATTGTCTACAATTTCTCTTCTATTCGTCAGTATAAAAGAAATAGAGAAAACGGATGTGGTGTATTTCTGGTGTATTTTGCAACAACTTGTCAATATACATAAATTTGTATATACGTAAGGTATAGAAATGTACCAGTAAATGTCTGGTTGGTATGTCTCCATGTTCCCATAAGAACTATGAATTCACTACCTAGTCAATTGTTTTAGTGTTACTAGTAGATTTTCAATGACAAGCACATGCTAAATGTCTATAGCATAAAGTATTGTATGGGGAATAATTGTAGAGTAGTACTGGTGAAAAAGTCAAAAGCGACTCAGTACATTTTCACTATTCGCACTTTCTGCAGGGTATTTTTCACTCAACTGCATTTGAAAATGAAATCAATCACCCACCACAGAAACTTAAATAAATTTTAGCGCACGCAAAAATTCCTCGATAATAATGTGGCAAAAAAAAAATCAAAAACATTTCAAATATAATTTCATTATAAATTATAGGAATTTTATTTAACGGATTTTTTCTGCTTTAGTGTTGGTGTATGTAGCAAAATATGTACATATTTATTTATGTGTGTACCTATGTATATGTTAAATTTCAGTGTAACCAACTAGAACCATCGAGTGGGTTAAATTCAACATAAACAATTTAAAGATTTAATTAATAATAAATTAATAAATAAAGTTTGCAGAAGTAATATAGATATATAAATATGTTTATTTAAAGTGACGAATTGCAATTGAACAAAACTTTTAATTTTAAAAGAGAATCAAAATTTGTAAAAAAAAAAAAACTTAGTGCCAACGAAAATATTTGTGTGTATCATACTTGCAGAAACTAACCTAATAACGTGACTTCATCTACATATGAAATCACGTCTCATGTCTCCATAAGACAACTCGAATATATCAACGATTTAATGGAAATAAAGGTGAGTTTTTATTAAATACTATTATGTTTGCTTAGTTTAAAATTGAAAATCTTTAAGTTGTTACCACCAATTGATAAAAACATGTGCACTTATTTAATACTGAGAAAAACATTTGGAGTTATTCTTAAAGAATGAAATTTCCATGAATACCAAAGATCTGCATAGAATTACATGTTTTCGAGTTTTTAAGAAGTGATATTTTCGATGTCGTAGCCTACACTCAGTGGGTGTGTAATATTACAGTATAGACTTCTCATAGCATACCTACTAAATACTACAACAATGAAACCCAATACACATACTCGTATAACGTAGCGGCTGTGTGTGTTTAACTATTTACATATATATTAATGAATAATACAATTTTGCTTATTTCTTCTGAAAAAATAATCATCAGAAGAATGAATTATTGAAAATGATCATCACTTGCACTTGCCCAAGCACAAGCTATTTTATCACAATATGTTCAGTGCGAATATAAATACATGCGGTGCGAATATAAATAAATGTTCATCCATACTATGAAACATTTTTAAATTCTCTTTTGAAGTTTCTTCTTCTACTTTCTATTTTCTGATAATGAGTCCCTCAACAATAATTGCATATATGTATGTATGTACATTAGGGTTGTTATCCGTCTTCTTTTTCCCGGACACTGTTCTCTTTTTGGGATCTCTATCCTCGGAAAAAATTGCGTCCGGGAAAATCCTACTTTTTGAGAACATTTTTTCGCCTTTACATTGCATGAAAAATTGTATTTATTAAACACCAAGCTAAAAATTAAAATAATTGGTATTGGATGCCCAGCGAGGTTTGTGGTATATTATTTTAAGTCGTATAATTTTTTTTATTTATTTAATAAGTCAATAGACTTTAAATCCTTACTGACTAGAGTTTTTTACAAAACAGTGTCAAATAGCATAAATTGAAAACAAAACACATGAATAAAATTGAATTAAGTATTTAAATGCATAATAATTTTCTTTTTTATAACTTCAATACTCTCTGGCATATCAATGAGATGATAACATTTATTAAAGTTTTCACATGCACGCCGAAAAATTCATTATTAGCATAGACAGATCTATAGTATTTTAGACATAACAATTGGAAGTAACGAGTTGGTCTTGCAGCAACAAATGAAGTGCTTAACATCGATCGATGACTTTTTAGAGTTGGTAACTTGATAAGGTCAAGTCTACTGTTATACGATGGTACAACCAACGTACGAATTCCAACGAAGGCCACGAAGACAAAAACTCAAAAACTGCTTTTAAACTGATTCAATGCTATTAATATGAATAGAATAATATGCGTCCCATATTACAGTTCCGTATTGAAGAATAGGTCTAACAAGTGAAGTATATAAAAGTTTTGTGAGATATGGATCGGAAAATTCTTTAGACCAGCGTTTCATAAAGCCAAGTACCCCTGTAGCTTTATTAATAATTACAGAGATGTGATCACGAAAGTTTAGCCTGTGATCTAGCAATACACCAAGGTCCAGAATGTTGTGAACTTTTTCCAGTGTAGAGTTATGAACAATATAAACTGAGTCAAATTTTACCTGTCTAAAGAAAGACATGTGCTTACATTTTTTAATATTTAAATTTAGTTATTTAGTAAATTGATTTTGCACCATCTAGAGAAGTTTTCAATATCATATTATAGTAAATTATGACCATTGATGTCATTAAAAGCGCTGAAAATGTTGACGTTATCAACATAAATCAATACTTTAGAGTGTAATATAACAGAAGAAAGATCATTGATAAATAACGTGAATAAGATAGGACCCAGATGACTGCCTTGAGGAACTCCAGAATGGACTTGGATGACTTTTGATGTAACATCTCTAAATTTGACTTGTTGTGTTCTATTTGATAAATAAGATCTAAGCAACTTTAAAGCCGAGTTGCTAAAGCCCATAAGTGGTCATTTATGCGATAAAATATTGTGATTTACTTTATCAAATGCTTTGCTAAAATCAGTGTATATCACATCTGTTTGCAAGTTATTTGTTAATCCATCATTGACAATAGTAGTGAGTAGTGTCCTGCACAAGATATCTTATAAGAACTTTTAAGACATGAGGGATTTTTCAAATGTTTTACTACAGCGAAATTTTATAAAACAAACGTTAACAACACTGTTTGCAAGAAATTTGTTTCAGTATTATAGGTATAGGAGTAAAGAAGAAAATACTTCGTGACGGAAGAATTTGTGATACTTGCTTCTTTCTACGCATGAGCGCGTGTACAAACGTATGTATGTGTGTATGATTTTTTATTTTTGTATGTGTGCATGATTGTTTATTTTTCTGCGCACATGCAAAGGCACACACATGCATTAGCATTAGTTGTATGCGGTTAATCACATAATAGATTACCATCTGCATATTACACACACACTCAAACGTACAATATGAAAAATAATAAGCATACATTAATCAACAGTACTTCTTTTGAATGTTTGTTACAAACAAGCTGTTTTGGCGACATCGCTTGTTAACACTGATATACACGTACACCAATACATCCATTGTGCTTCGCAAATAGTACGACAGCATTTATTATTGGTTTACTATAATACATGCGACGTGAATATATGTAAAAAACATGACGTATTTACATTTCAAGACTGTTTACGCAGGTCTCTAGTAGTGAGCTCTAAAATGTTGGTAGTTATTGAGCGCAACTTACGAAAACCATGTTGACGCGTAGATAAAAGAGATGGAATTTGGTGGTACAAGCAATCAGTTAAGATGTATTTAAAATATAGATGCAGATGCGTAAGAAATACCAATATAATATAGTGCATAGTTTTAAGCGAGAGTTCCAAATCTTTATTTCATGGATAATAAGACATTTTAACCTAAAAATGAAAGTTTATCTAAAGTCGTAAGCCCTACCGTTAGACATATTTTCTTTGTAATTGGTTGAACTTTGGGTTCTCAGTTGATGAAGAATTACTTTTTAATTAATTCTTTTTTGATAAGTATAAACGACAAAACTATAAATTAAAAAAAATGTTTCCAAAATTTTAAATGACATTTGAATTGCTATTTGTCTGTGTTTATGTATGCAAATATTCTCAAATGTGTATATACTTATTTATGTACATGGTTTCATTTTAATGTACGCATGTCGATGGTATAATTTTATCATAACAAAAGTCAAATTTTATATTGAAAAATATTTTTTTTATGTTAGCTCTTTTTCTACATGGAATTTGACACTTGTCGTGATAAAAATATATCTGGTGTAGACGAAGGCTAATAAGATCCAATATTCTATGTGAAATGTATTTAAGATTTTATTGTTAGTAATATTATTGGATAAACTCAATTTGTATGTAAACCACTTTATAAACCGAAAGATATGACATTAGTTAAAATTCAATATGACGGCAGGTATTTTAAAATTATCTCTAGGTTTCTACTATAATTTTTCATTTCGAATGACCATTTAGTATATTTAACGGCTTTTTTTTAAATTACTACTTGTATAATTCGTCTTTCCCCATTGATTTTTTACAGTAAATGTTTCATAGCATGGTTGGGGACTAAATGAAATTGTTGCATTTGAGGTCAGAAAAGGCAACGAGTGACTCGTTGATGTATTGTGAATGGCGTTATTTACAAATTAATGATTAAATATTTACTTTAAAATTTATTTTGCCCAATTTATGTTCAACTGAGATGATTAATTAAACTATTGAATAAATTGATTTAATAAGGCGTTTACATTATTTCGAAATCTAGTACTTACGAGATTTCGAGCTAAATCTTGGCGCCTTTAAGTAGATTTCCCATACAAAATAAAATCTATTTTTCAGTAGATTTGTAGGAAATCTAATCATCATTTTATAAAGGTGAGTGAACAAGCTACTATCTACTTCAAAAAGGTGTGTGAATTGAATAGATTGCAGTTGTTTGGTTGTAGTTTTAGAAAATTTTCAGTTAATGGGTTTTGTTTTGGGTAAAAAAATCTTGATATGTATGTGTCAGAAAAAGTTGGTGTAAACGGTATAGATTTTCATCGGGCAGGTGTAAATGCCCTATAAACTGATTTCAAGTAATTTTTTTTAACTCAATCAATTAAACACTTTATTTGGAATTATAAATGTCTTTAATTGAAAGAAAAAAAATTATCAATTACAGAATTTTAGTTATTTAAACCATTATTTTAATTAAATTGTCATTTAGAGTCAGTTTTTTGTTTGGAACTCTGTAACCTCATCTGCTTTTATTTAAATTTCAAATTATACGTCGTAAAAGGAAACAGTTATGTTCATGAAATCATATTCTGTAGACAATGTTATCGTGTTAAAACTTCAATACATCCCTCAAACAATTTAATAAATACGTGTACGATACAACCTTAAAAATTTAAATATATATTCTAAGCTTCAACTAATAACATTAATGAAACAATATTTAACAATAACCGAAACATTAAATTTTTTTTTAATTAAATTTAAAAATTACTCTTAATGATCTAGTATTAAAAATAACAATCATTCTGTGGCTGAATTTATAATATATGTACATATGTACTAGTATGTAATTGATTCAAAGCGGCAGCAGCACCATCAAACGCATCAACTAGCAAAGAACTTTATGCTGAATATTAAAGTAGAGGAAAAATATTAGCAAAATGTTAAATTAGTCACACATTTGTAAATTAGAGCGTACAGGTCTTTGTTAAAAGTATAAAAAGTTGGCCAACATTTAGTCTGTCGTTGGTGAGAATGTCACCCAGATATTGTTGATATTTTTGGCCACATACCGCCACATATGCCATCATAGTCATCATCATCGTCATTTATTGTGTGCCACCATTTAAAAAACATTATAATTTTGATTAGGGGTACATACATAGTCAAAAGCGGCTTGTTACACTTTTCTGTTTTAAATTTCTATTTGCACTCACTCACATTAAATAATGTTTAATATTTGTGTGATTATTTTTGTAGTTTTTTTTTTTTTTTTGTTTTAATTCATTTCTTGGTTAGCTTTTAGTATTTTTGATTTTTGTATCATAAAAATCTTGCGTACTATTTTGATAGTTGTACGAGGTTTGTTACTTTTCTTTGAAAATATTCACATACATAACTGTGGCAAGTTGGAATAATCTTGTAAGTAGAGACACACAATACTCATGTTTCGTTTTTGGTTTCATCGTCTGTTTAAAAAAAATAAAAGTTAATAGAAACACATGTTTCTTAAGAGGTTCCTTCGTGTGTGGGCACCAAAAGGATCAAGGGAAAGCGTTAATCAACCGTTAGAGCCTTTTAATCTCTTTTCAGTAGTATCAAAACTTCCAAAACTATAGAAATATTATTTCTGCAACAAAAATGTCGAGTTAATGTCTTCCCTGTAACTTTCATGTTTAAAAGTACTCTTGGGAATAAATCTCAATATTTTTTTTGCGATTTTTCATGAAGTTATAGCGCAATAACTTGCAGCTTATCTTATTTAGACTTATAATCTCAAAAAGAATAATAGCTTAATTTAGTTTATAGTTTGGTATATTTCAAATTGTGGGTGACAGTCATTAAATAACAACACCACGGATTTTTCTGATGTGCATTTGTGTCCATTTCTACTCGTATCAGTTCTTGTAGCAAAGTTCAAGCGATGAAGGCATATAAATTAGTCACTTAACTACACCGGCCTCAGCGGATACTAATGCTATAGTAGCATCAGAGCTCCCTCCTTCGTCGGTATTGCGTAGCAGAATCATCGGTGAAGTAAAATAACCACTAAAATTGCTACTAAACACAACTTCAAAAATCTAATACTCCTCATTGACACCAGAGGCGCAGCAACACGGCATTATTAAAAAATTGCAAAAAGCAGAGTTGTAAAAGAGTGAAACTTTTCTCTATCAATTCCTTCACCAGCTGTCCTCTCTATAACTATGCCTTTCTTCAAAGAAGGTAACACCTAGTAATCACAGTAGTCATTCATTGCGTGAGTATCACTTCTCTTTAAAAAAAAAAAAACATTATATATTAGAGGCATGCGTAAACAGTCTTGAAAAGGAAATACGTCTTGTTTCTTAAATGTATTCTCGTGGCATGTATTGTCGCAAATACTTCTTGTTCATAACAAATATCAAATGAAGTATTGTTGATGCGTGTGTGCTTGTTATTTTGCATATTATACGTTTGAGTGTGTAAGATGTAGATAATAAGCTATTATGTGTTTAAGGGAGTTTATTAAAGCAAGCGCATACCACTAATGTCAATGCATATGTGCGTTTGTACGTGCACCAGGGAAGGCATTGAGAATTTTGAAATTGTATCAACAACTTTCAAAAATTATACTTTTTTGAGCTAAATTGTACTAAAAGATATTTTTTAGTTCAAATTACATATTTTTATTTGTTTTTATTGAAATAATCAACTTTGTTCTGACTACCGAATCGTTTTCACAAATTTATTTGTAAGTTTGGATGTTAAAGCATATGGTTACACCTGTTTAAATTGAAATTTAAAATATTCAAGTTAATAGCTTTTGCTCTAGCATCCGAATTTAGAAAAAAAATTATTAGTAAAAGGACAAGTTCACATTTTTTGATTTTCTGGTGCGTTTTGCTTCACAGGACTGTTTTCAAGTGAGAATAATATGAGTTGCATAGTTCAAAAGTAAAACTGGGGAGATTAACTAAATGTACTTAATTAGTCATTGATGTACTATTGTACTTTGTGAGTTTGAATAGTACCAAAAAAGGTACAATTGTACCAACTTTGCCATCCCTGATGTGCACAGAAAAATAATAGAGCATACACACTTGTATCTAATCCCGATTAATATAAATTTATTTAATATTTTTTATTGAAGTTTTTTAAAGATTTATTTGATATTTCGAAGCAAAAATGCATATCACTTAGACCACTTTCATAATTAAGGACACATTTATCATGAGATCAATGTTAGTTTTATCTTATTGATGACAGAGCACCTTGGATACAAAGAATAATTCTACCAGGAGTGTTATAAAATATCTTCATTTTGTTCAGATGAAAAATTTAATTTCACAAAGAAATGAAAAATACCCGCATAAATCGATCCCACAAAATTTTAACGAACCTCGTATATGCATTTATGATCTCATGTTGGATTTAAAATGTTATTGTTTTTGTTACTTTTTCAAATTTAAAATTTTATATTTCTTTGATTATTACGGTTTTAATTCTTTTTTTTTTGTTTTGTTTTTATTTATTCTTTTTTTTTTTTTTTGAATTATTAAAAGAAATCTATTTTTGCTGATAAGCAACCTTGTTAATAGATTTAAGACTATTATTTTCACTTTTTTTTATTGTGGCAATATAATTAAATGGTATTTGATTTAAAGGTATTTTCGAACATAAAAAATATATTTGTGGGAAGTATTTTCAAATAACGAAAATAATATATATGAAAAATATGTATATTTATATTTATATACATATGTGTGTACAAATTTCCCAAGTATTTTATATAAGAAAATATTCTACAACTCTTTGTTGTCACACAGATATGTATTTGGAAAATTAAATATTTACAAACTGTTATGTACAAGTGAAATTTGGAAATTTTTACTCAATTTTGGTTTTTACAAAATAGTTCAGTAAATAAAACATTAAAAAATCGTGTATGCCACAAATTAATATAGGAAAAAAAATGTATTGATTGGCTCTACATTTCTGGCGAAATAATGAAGGCGTATTAATTATATTTTGTTGCTTACTTGACCGTTCTTGTTTATCTTATTTTTAAATAAACTTTCTTGTAAACAATTTCATTTTCCGGTTAAGGGTAATATTGAAAATAAGTAAAACAATTGTGACCTCAAATTTTGAAAAATTGTGAAACCTTAAGATACATATCGAGCCTTTGTTGCAAGAGAGTCATAACGTGAAAAGCCTTATTTTATAGGAAACGAGTTTAAAGCGTTAAACTTGCAAGCAACTCAATCGTAAAATAATATATAATTTTCCTGTAAAGAAATGAGATTTCAAAATATTTGTATTAAGATTTTTACATTATATGAATAATGACGACGAATTCTGTAATAAATATTAACTTAATAAATCATATTTTTTGAGTTATGATTCTATTGTAGCAAAAGTTCGATATGTACTAATTTAAATACTTACATATATACTTTAATGCCAAGTAATGAATTTTAATATGCTAATAAACACACTCTTACTAAATCTACTTCGGCATTTTGACAATGCCAACAGAGACATTTACTTATCCACTTTTCCCCTGTCCAGACTTACAATTTTTGTTGCAGCAATTCTTGAGTTTATCGGTGAGTCAGTTTGGAAGATTTGGGGGGGGGGGGGGGGATGGCACATAGTTTTATGTGCTCTGCAAATCTCTCTCAAATACAAATTTTTCAAAGCATTACATAGATGTTCTAAGAACACCTGTGCATTTACTTTCTTCTGACAAAATTTCTCTGTATTTTGCTGACAAACCAAGGCGAATTCATACTAGGTGACAAAAAGGGCTCAGGTGACTATTTTCGCCGCTTGTAATATAAATACACGTTGGATGTCAAAACAAAATTTTCAGTACATTTTTCTGACATTTCAAGTATAAATTTCTCAAAGCGAATTAAGCTGAGTATACCTTATATGAATTTGCCTTGTGACAAACCTTCTAACATCTGACAGCTGCTTTTATTAAAAAAAATATGTCATATGAAATTTATGCCGTGAGCAAGTATCCAGCAAAAATTTCTGCTTCGCCATAGGCAGGTTTGTAACGGAATGTCAAGCTGCTTTGGTATGTCATGATATTTATTCGCGATGTCTCACTTAAGAGCATTTTATTTTAAGTGCTTATCTCAGTGCACTTAATATGTATGTATGTAGTGAATTCATGGAATATTGAGAATTCCAAACGTTCGTACCGTCATCGTATTATGTTCGAAATACTTCGTAAAATCATGATTTTAATCATCACCTTACACTAATGCTTTCTTTTATGAACTAGTGTAAGGGAATGTACATATATACATATGTAAAGTTTGTTTTTTATTTTCTACCATATATTTCTGCATTTGGTAAGGTAATACATATGTGCTTACTATGAAGCATTCTTCTTAAGGCAGAAGAGTTATGTACTACTTCCCTGATTATTTTCTGCTGAGCGTGCAGCGGGCGTCCACTTCTGAAGCGTGAGCAGGCTGAAGTTGTTATATATTCACCTTTATAAAATACAAATCATGCAACAATCAATGCTGATTTATTGCACAAAATTTTTTTCAGCGATGAAGCTAATTTCTAATTTCTAAGATGGTTGTAGAATAAACGTTGCTACGAGCCATGCAAGACGACCGATTTTGGCTCTATTGCATGTGAAGATTCCAAAACGAGTTATTTCACATTTTTCAACGTCAATTGCCCATCATATTGTGTGGGGCTACGCGGTCAATCCCCTAACGTTGAACCATTTATCGCCGATAAACTGCCCGAAATGTGCGAATTTTTTTCTAAAACTACATACATACATTAAACAGTTTTGTAATGCTGATTTTTATTAAATACCGGAAAATATGACACAAGTTAACTTATTTGGTACTCGTATGTACATTAGTGTGTCCCTTCAATGTATGAGAATAATTTTATTTCCGTATTGCAAGAGACATCAAAATTGGCGTAATTCTACGCAGATTGCGAAAACAATAATAGAACTAAAATAGGCTGCCATCATGAGGGCTCTACTGCACGTTACGTAATGTCTAAAATAATAAAAAATAAGCTTAAAAGGTACAAAGTATGATAACATAAAATAAAGTTTATGTATAATAGGAAACCTTAAAATTTTAATATATTTTTGTGGGTAAATTTTGGCTTTTCTGCTCGTGATCGCAGTTTGGTTGTAATAAAGCCATCTCTAGTAGTAGCGCCAGTTACACTTTCTGAAGCCTCATTTACCACTTCAACAAATCTTTCAACTGATTGTGAATGAAAGGGAAATCAGAGATTTCCAAACTTCTTTCTTTTATCATAATTTCAAAGTCAACTTCAAAAAGTGTGTAGGAAAACTGGTGGTTCTGTCACCTGACACTCGTCCCACTCGTAATCCTTAGCACAGAAGTTTATTTTTATTTAGTGCTCCTTACAGTATCTCTAGCTTCAATAGACAAATAGCTTTTGCTGGGTAAGCAAAGAAAGCATTTCTTTCGATAATACAATCCATAACAGATCTTACGTATTCTGGTAAAAAAAATGGCGAATACATAATTAATTACAAAATATTTTTGGACTCTTTCTTAAAAGACATATTTTGCCTGATTAAGAATCAAATCAAAACATATAACAAGCAATTGCCAATTTTCTGCTGGACTAAGAGTACTTATGTAAAGCCTCAATATACGATTACCAGAAGTAAACAATTTTCCCAGGTTTGCGGTTTGCCAGTTCAGAACAACAAAAACCAGTCATAAAGATATTTCTGTTCTGTAATTAGGAGATTGACTACATATTTGGACAAGTCAGGTAAATTACCAGAAACTGCACAAAAATGCATCACCATTTTATTTTCACAACCAATTAACTGTCTTCCAATAAGTCCAGAATATGCTTAAGGTCCCGAAGTGCGACAATCTAAAGTCAAGAACAAATAACGAAAAGGTAACTCATTGAAGTCAGGCATACAAATACACCGTTGAAAAGGTCTATCTAAATTTTCCACTAAAAATTGAATCACACCACCCTTCCAACTGGTGTTAGTTGCAGTTCCGTCACACTCAAGGCAAATCACGTTATCTAAGTTGCATCCTTTTTCCTCAAATAAAGCTGTGATTGAAGTGAGAATTCCTTTGGTGTTACCATTGGGTTGCTGTTGGGTGTCCCAAATAAATTGATCCAGGTTCTGCTAAGACTGAAATGTGCTCTTCCAAAACTTCTTTAAGATGGTACATATAGTGTTTTATCTTTTCGTCTATCAAAGTAAAAGTGTTCAAATCAAATCCTACAGTTGAAAAATATTCATAGGTCAAAATAAATTTCAATTGAGCAATTTACAAAATAAATATGTATGTATGTTGTTTTAGAGCAGTAACCCGCAAGCCATAGCACAATTGTGCGGATGAAAATCACATACATGCTTATGCTCTTTCATTTAGTCGTCACTGAGCAAGCGACGAATTAAGTTGTGCACGCATGTATTAATTTTTTCCTGTTTTTTTGTTTAATTTTTTTGAGCACACGGAACGAAATTAAAGTTCAAATTTAATAAATTTGTACAGCAAGAAAAAATTTAAATAATTATGGAAGCTAAGAAATATTTCGTGATAAAACACGCTTTTTGCAATATGCAATGCATTTTATGTTATGAAACAGTTAAAACTAACATATTTTAATAGTATCCACAAAGCTTTGAATAAATTTAATTTGGAATTTATACACTCATTGTTGAATGGATTATTAAATTTTTAGTTTTTAGTTAAGCTTTTGATTAAATTACTTATTTACAAAAAAAATTCAAGCAATTAATAAACACATCATGGTTTTTAAATTTGAAAACTTTTCTTCAAGTGCAAGTTTATTTTACTCTCATTTTTCTCACCAATACAAACATATTTAATTTTGCGGGACACTGTTTTAGAGGGTTTTCGTCAACTGAAGTGCTTTTTGTCGAGCACTAAACTTCATTTTTAGAACCATGTGGTACTGGGAACTTTGAATGTTATTTTGACGTATCGTTCACTGATGATACCTGTCAAAAAAAAATTAACATGCTATCATTAGCCGTTTGGTTGCTACAGCAGCGTGTACTTGGTATCAATTCGATGCATGATTCCTGTACGTTATTCATTCATAAATATTTATTTCATATTTTAAGTAAAATGTACTGCTTAAAATTTCGTATGTTTTATTTAAAAAATTCTTCAAAATTATTAAATAAATGTGCATTGGTTCTAAACTTTTCTATTTGTTTTCTAACTACGTGAATATTTTTTAACTTTTTGCTTATTTTGCCTCCGGTTGTTGTTATAAAATTTTAAAGGTTACATACCATAGTTGTTTTTTTTTTAAATTTTACAAGAATTCTTTTATTTTTTCGTTTAGAAATTGGAAACCAAGAAGTGTTAAGGTTTTCCTTGCTATTTTATTTGTTTTTGCTTTTATCAGTTATTTATTTATTTACCGCATTGTGTTCTTTTTATTTATTTAATGGCTGCAAAATAAAATAAATAAATATTTAACCTACATAGTGGATACTTTATTTTTCTTAATTTAAAACATTTCAGGCCTTAAAAAGTCATTTTTTTCTACACGTCTGCATACATACATACCTACGTAAATATGTATGTATTAGTCTTCTGCATAATACATCTTATAAGAACTTTCAAGACATGAGGGATTTTTCAAATGCTTTACTACAGCGAAATCTTATAAAACAAACGTTAACAACATTGTTTGCAAGAAATTTATTTGAGTATTGTAGGTATAAGAGTAAAGAAGAAAACACTTCGTGACGGAAGAATTTGTGATACTTGCTTCTTTCTACGCATGAGCGCGTGTACAAACGTCATGCATGTATGTGAGTATGATTTTTTATTTTTCTGCGTACATGCAAAGGCACACACATGCATTAATATTAGTTGTATGCGGTTAATCACATAATAGCTTACCATCTACATATTACACACACATTGAAACGTACAATATGAAAAATAACAAGCATACACTAATCAACAGTACTTCTTTTGAGTGTTTGTTACAAACAAGCTGTCTTGCGACATCGCTTGTTACAACTGATATACACATACACCAATACATCCATCGTGCTTCGCTTAAGCTGGATTCACCCATTGTTTCGGAACAAAATTTTTATCCGGACAATTTTTTTTTATATGGAGTTTGACGTTTCTCTTTTTGAGAGAGTGAGAAGAAGAGAACAAAATTTGTTCGGAACATTTTCTACTTGAATTGGTTTAATTTTAATTTCTGTCCGGACAAAATCGAACCCAGCTGCCAACTATTTTAAATTTTCAGCCAAAGCTGAACTGAGCTGCCACATCATATTATATGAATAATAAAAGAACAGAGTATACTTGTATTTATTACAATAGAAATAAAGAAAAATTAAGAACAACATATCCATATATATGAAGTTGAACGAAACCATTGCAGTAAACAATTAAAAAGATGCGTGTGACACGGAAAATTGTAATCATTTGCCGCTGTGCTGCCACTTGTAAAATTAATACGCATCGTTTACACACGTATTTCATATGGTAGCTTTAATTTTCCAGACAAAATGTTCGAAATGGATGAATCGTCTTGCAAAAAACTCTCAGTAAAAAAATTTTCTCCAGACAAAAATTTTGTTCCGAAACAATGTGTGAATTCACCTTTATAGTACGACAGCATTTATTATTGGTTTAGTATAATACATGCGACGTGAATACATTTAAAAATCATGACGTTTTTACATTTCAAGACTGTTTCCGCAGCTCTCTAGTATGTATGTTTGCATGTATGTACAATACCCAACAAACCAAAACGCTATGGAAATAGTTTATAACAAACTTACTACCATAAGCCTAAAGCTTAAAAAAGTGTTGTGAAAGGTTTAAGTATTAACAATTATTTTATAAAGAGAATTGAACCCTTGCGATAATATTGTTAGCCTTTAGTATACTACAAGCTTACAATTGTAATTATAGAATATGCTTCCAGGAAAATGGTTCTCTAGTAGGGTGATCGATTATTCGACTTTTTCGAATAGTTCGAATGTTTGAAATTATGAAAAACCCGGTTTCGGTTTTTACAACTCAGGAAAAACCAGTCAACCGTTTTTTTTAAGTAAGAAAATTATTATACAAAAGCTTTGATTTTAAATGTTTTAGATTCTTTTGAGGTTAATATCAATTGTTGCTTTTTTAAGAACATAATTATGACACCATATTTGGATGCCATTTGTTGACGGCTTGGTACCGTAAATCATAGAATTTTCAAAAAAGTTGACGACCTCAAGCTTTTGGCACGAATTTTTTTCATGAATTTTATGCCTGTATGTAGACTTGTTTCGATGTATTTTGAATATTTTTGCCATTATAGTTGTTATTATAATTTTTTTTAATATTTTGTATAAACATATTTATTAGAACCTTAAATATTGGCATAATTAATTATTAGAATTTCTTCCCAAGTTTCCTCAAACCCCAAAAATGATGGGTGTATGTAGAGTTTATTCCTTAATGGTATATATGTACATATTAACGCATGGACAAGGTGGATATCTACCTCCATATAAAATATGAAGCAAAATGTTAACAAAACTAAAACACACTTTTTGCAACTGGATTGACATCCATTGCACACCATAATGCCAATTTAATTCGTCTCTGCTATCACCTCATAAAATAAGTTCGCTTGAATTTAATGTTCAGTAAATGTTGCCATGCTCAAAAAACTCTTAAAGCTTTTACACTGAAAAAAAAAAATACTTAGGAAAATCAACAGAACACGTTGGTCTAAGTTTTAACATAGTAAAAACTAATTTTATTGCAAAATGTAGAAATCGGAAAGTATTCGACTAAACCGGTTTTTAAATTGTAAAAAAACCGGACATTCGAAAAATCAACATTTTGAAAAAAATCAACATTGAAAAAACAACCGTATTGTGAAAAAAATGAAAATTTATTATATTCCACTATAATAATTACTCTTTCTTAAATATAAATCTATATAGAAACACCACTGAACTTTAAGACATTATTCTTATTAAATAAGACAAAAAATTATGACTTTAACAAATAATATGGAACTCACGCGTTCAAAACAACAGAACAAAATCAACAAAAAAAAACTTCCAAACATTTCTGCCACTTACAAAAAAGTGTTCATTACTTCGTTTATACGCGCACTATTTGCAAATAAAAATATTTGCAAATAAATTAACTCACTTTTTATACGGCATTGTAAATATATAAAAACTTGGTAGCACTTCTATAGGAAAGTTACTTACCAAGCAAAAAATAAATGAACGCGTTCAAAATGAAGTATGAAATGCGACGAACGCATGCATACATTAAAATTAATATCCAGCAAAAAAGGCATGCAAAAACGGAATTAAATCATCACATTGAAACATTTTCATAAAACAAGTTTTATCTCCAACAAATAACAAGAGTGCAATAGCTCAGTGGTAGAGAGTATGCCTTAACAGTCAGAACAGCACGTTTCGTATCCTGGCTGTGAAAATTTTTTTTCGTTTTGTATTTACGTGAAAAAACGTCATCGAATTATGGGTTCTTGCATGGGTTCTAAGCACTCATTTCAAACGTCATCGAATCATGGGTTCTTGCATGGGTTCTAAGCACTCATTCGAATGATGAGCAGTTTTGCTAAATGTGAACCCATGCTCGTCAATGACACTCCTGTGTTAAAATCATGCGTTCTGCACCTAAGTTAAACCAATGCATTTGCAGTAGAACCCATGCATTAACTATTTCTTTTGAATGTCTTTTTTTGCTGGGTATGTTTACAAAAAAAACTGTGTAAATGTATAAAACAACAAACAATAATTTGTTTTTATTGTTATTATTTTCTTCTATCAATGTTTTTTGTGCAATATTCTATCAATTTATTGTTTTTATTAGCAAATATTTGTAAGTGTGGCAACCTCACGCATTTTATTTGCAAATAGTGCGCTAATCGTGAATAAATTTCTAAATTAGTAAGTCGCAATAAAAACAATAATATGGCAACAATTTACAGTTTTATTTGCAAACAAGACGTGCATATAAACGTAGTATATGACAAGATTAAGGCTCAGTTAGCCGACTGTAATGTAATGTAACTGTAATGTAGAAAACAGCTGATCGATATTTTTATATGAAAAGTGGGTTACGTTACAATACATCTCTATAGTAATGAAAATTACTTTTCACATAACAATATCAGCTGTTTCCTACTGTTGCAGTTACTTTACATTACAGTCGGCTAACTGATCCTTCATTCTCCAGTGCCGTTATATTTCGCTTATGGAGTGGTTTGTTGGGTATGTAATAAATACTCGTACCTGTCGTTTTTTCTCCATGGGTTGAGGCTAAAAAGTGAAATTATATACATATGTATCAAGAAAAAAGAACCATACAATTTGTCTTATTATAGACGTAAGTTTAGTACCCCACTTTACATACATACATACATGTGTGTGTGGGTTAAATTTTCTACCCTTCTAGATTTTGCTTTTAGTGGGCCAATGTTAGTAGTGAAAATTATTTACATGGAAATTACGTGTTAAATGTTAATTTAACTTTTAATAAAATAAATTAAAATAAAATACATTTCAGCCATAATACAGCATGAGCAGAGCAGAGCACAGAAAAAACAACATGCAAATTTAGTTTAGAACGCCACCAGCATGTGGGAAAAGTGCAACAACAAAAAAATCGATAAGAACAAGATATTGCTTTTAAACTATGGGTGATTCAAAGTTGTTGGAATATGAATGATTATATATACATATTTACATATATGTACATATGTATGAATTGCTGACTGATTGCGTTTCTGAAAATTGTTGCCAGGAAAATGTTTAATTTCTTGATTGATAAGTAAGTTGAGACATTTGGAATAAATGACGTTATTTTTACATTTCTAAAGAAAAAGAAAAATGAATTTACTATTTCTGAGAGGTTTAACTAATACCCCTTTTCCACACGCACAGTTTACTTTGCAATGTCTTAATTCAGCGGTGTGAAAGACAGAGGTAGTAGTACAGTCTCTTTCCGTTTTTCTCCCAGCTAAATTAAGAATTTTCAAAGTAAAATTTGCGTGTGGAAAAGGGGTCTAACAAAATGTTATTTTTTATTTATTTTTATTTTTTACTTCGAAAATCGAGTTTTCATCATATTTCAACGTTTGTAGTTCCTGAGTGTGTGTATATTCTGACTATTTACGCAATGATGTATACATATATGGATTTCTACAAATAAACATACATATGTGTGCGTTTATGTAAAAATCTCATAACTTAAGCTCAAAGCTTAAATTAGACGTGCCATAACCATAACAATACAAAACATCGGTTCGAAACATACTCTATGCAACAAATTGAGACTTTTGGAGAAACACTTGTCCGTGACAGTATAGGTTCGATAGTACGAGTACTATTAAAGGGTAGTAAAACCCTACATTCAGTTTGGCAATTTTGGTGACCAATTCTTTTTATGGGCCTCCAAAGATTTCGAAAATCAGTGCATCTTCAAAAAATATTGTCATCAGTTTTTGGCCAACACCTAATTCAGACCTAGATACATATATCGCTTAGCTACATACATATGTATAGCAATAATGTAGCTAAGAGTCTACCGAGCAAATTTTGCTAACTTTTTAGGCCAAAAATATTATTTCTTCGTGCCAAAAACTAATGACACCATTTTTTGAGGTTGCACTGATTTTCGAAATCTTTGGAGACCCATAAAAAAATTGGTCACCAAAATCGCCACACTAAATATATAGTTTTACTATCCTTTAGTAGTACTATCGAACCTCTATTGTCAGGTCCATGCTAGAGTTGTGTCGTTCCGGAACGACCTAGTTCCATGGAACGATTCCCTAATTGGATCAATGCGGAACGATTCCTAAAAAGGAACAGTGCGGACTTTTTAAAGATTCTTTTTTATCGTTCCTCGTTCTGTAATTGCAAATCGCCTTGAGGTGCAATTAATTTGTTTTGACAAACGTCAAAGATAAATGTTTAAGAACGTGTATTATATTTGCTTCGTTCACTTATTTATAATGTTTATGATAAATTTTGCTATTTTCAAAAGTTTATTGCTTATTGTGGGCTATTATTTTTTTACAAATATTATATGAAAACAAAGAATTATTTTTTTTTTAGTTTGTCAGAAAATTAAAATAAACCATAAAAAATTTCTGTTGATGTTTTTACGAGCAACAGGCACGATCTCTCGTTCCTCGTTCATTCACTGTTAAAAGTATAAGACCGGAACGATGAACGAAAGGAACGACCTAGTTCCTTGTGTCTTTTGGATCGGTCGGAACGATTCCACAAAAGGAACGATTTTGCCCAAGTCTAGTCCATGCGAATTTTTCACTGTTGCACAGTGTAATAGGTGACTCGCCATAACGCCATAGCCATAACCATACAAACCAATTGAATTTAGGTTTTGCCTATGGCTATGATAATATGGTATGGCACGTCTAATTTAAGATTAAAGGACATGTCAACGAATCGGAAGAAAATTTCTTGCATTCAAAAGTTGTTGAGCTCACTTAAATGTCGTAAGATAATCAATCGATTTGGCTCGGTATATTTAAAAAATTTAATTTTCAAAAAAATATGCAGGCAAATATTGTAATCCCCTTGCCCGTAACATCTTGAACTTTACATCCACTTAAAAAAGAGGGACACTATTAATAATACGCAACACTCTAGATAAAACTTCTTGAAAATATTTTTGTGCTTAAAACAACATTTATGTTATATTAATTATTATCACTAAGTTTATGTCCGACACGTCCATTGCTGCCAATTTGACTAAAATCGGGAGATTCACTAGTTGACAAAAAATTTCGAATATATCTTTTTTTCCAATAAGTTCAAGAGTCTTCGTCAAATTGAATTAAGATATTAATTGATTTTTATAGACTTCAAAGGTACATCGGATGCCGTAAATTTCTAAAAAATCTGTAGCTTAGTGCGAAGTTTCAGGTATGGCCTGCAAGGTCAACCGATTTTCATATTTCTTTTCATATAAAGAAGCAACAAGAAAAAATTATCAATTCTATATTTGATAGTCTATTAAAACTTCAAGAGAATGTTAAATCATAACAAAAATCTGCGTAAATGTACTTAGGAAAAATAAAACAAAATGCTACTTTTTATGTCATACACATTTAAATGTTATATAAATAATTTTGTTATATCAATTAAAATATTTATAATATCAATTAGAAATTAATTAAATTTTCACCTATAAACAATTTGATACTATCAGTTAATTTTTTCCATTCAAATTAATTAATATAATTAAAAAATTAAATTGAATCCACACAGTTATCCGGCAAGTTAAAAACAATTTGTTTCTATATTTGTGATTTGAACGGGCTAAGGTTCGTATTGCTTTTTAATACAAATTACATGTATACAAATATAGAAACAAATGGAGTTCGAATAATAATTAAAATTAACTAAAATTAATAGCCATACATATATTATACTTTGTATTTATACTTGTCAAAAATGCAACTAATACGTGCAAGTGTGATAGTCTGAACGCAGAATGTCATCAAAGTGGCAAATAATACGATAAAAATTTTGACATCCCATAAGACTTTTTCGTTTTTAGAAAATTTTCTAAACGATAATACTTTTCATTAGATCAGGGTTGCATTTTCACACAAACCAAACTTCCAAGTCGGCTGTTTCGCCGCCGATAGCGTGTCGTCATTAATGTAATGTTTTGTCATATGTATATCGGCTCAAAATTTTGAATAAGTGAATCGTATGGAAGTATAATTCGTTGACGTAATTTTTTAACGTTTTTGTAATATCTTTTCTTAAATTTTTTTCTGTTACTCAAATAGAATATTTTTAACTGCTGAATTTTTTCATGTGTCGGCACGTCCTCGCCTGCATGAAACCATTTTGCCGCCGCTAGTAAATGAATAGCATAGACATTTTCATTGAACAGCTGTTTTGTTTTCTACTTGTATTACACATTTGATTTGAAGTGTGACGGTTTGAACACAATATGTGATTTTAAGTTAGATTTTTTGACAGTCGCAACGAATGTATTTAGATTTCTGTATCGTAAAATGTGATGAAAGTATTAATACTTGTATAATAGTCTGAGCGGGGCTTTAATAGTAACAAACCAAAAAAGTTTGTCTTAAGTAGAACAAAAATAAGCAAATTAACTAACATGTGTATAATTAGAAAAAGAACAAAACGACAATGGTAAGACTGTTGTAAATATAGAGATGGTAAAATTGAGCTTACAATACAAAAAAGCTTTCAGCAAATTAAAATACGATGAATCAAAAACAATTCACATATTCCATTTGCAATAATGCTAAGTATATAAAGCAGAAACACAAAGTAGACCAGAGTTGTAATAACAGACGTAAGGAAAAATCTAAAATCAGCTTATTTGGTCACTGTTAAAAAGGGACAAATAGTGCGTGTTTGTTATGAAAATTGCTTAGGAAAATAATCAAAACAAACAACAGAAAATATAATAAAGAAATTTTAAAGTTTTGCAATATTACAATAATTTAAATTAAAAGTATTTATTTGTTTCTATTTAGAAAAATATAATGCGGAAAAGATTATTTGCATTAAAATGTGTACATATTGGATTTGTTTTTGAATGGTATCGGTGTGTGTGTGCGTGTGTGTATAAAAAATTAAAATGCCACAATCAGGTCCCTGCCTACAAGAAAACTGTGGCCAATATATAAAAAACATGAAATTGATAAAAAATAAAAGTGAAAATGAGGAGCAAATGGATGCCTTCAATCTTCGAAGGATGAATACTTGCTCCGACGTACGTGACGTGTCTTATTTGGGGTTGGGGTTGATGGCTGCCACACATACATCTGATGATGATAATACGATACCTATTGCGAAGGTAATGAACCAGTATTATATTTATTTAAAGAAAATAATAATTTGGTGTCTTTTCATCATTTAGTGCGTTTGAAACATGGTATTATAAACATCCGGATGTTATGTCCACTGTGGTTTTATATTTACTTGATCTAACTTTTCAACCTCGGAAAAATAATGAAATTGATTTATGTAAAGTTGGAGTTATTATTCGCCTTTATCTGGAATGAAAGTTCGCGTGAAATGGGTTCCCTTTCCCTAAAACTGTGGCCGCCAACGTTTGCGTCGTTGTGTCAGTATACTATTTTCCATTTTTTGTTCATGGGAAATATTTCACGTGAACAAACTGTTCGCCTTTTAGTCCTGATAAGGGTGATTATTTGTGAATAGATTAAGTTCGTTTGGATTTTTCTTTATGTACATAGCTAATTAAAAACAACTTATTTCATTTTGCAAATAAGTTTATGCATTTTATTTTTCTATATTTCCTGAAATTTTAATTATAAGCATGTATATAAATGTATATAAAACTTATTGAATTCAATTTATATTAATACTTAATTTAATTTATTATTGTGTTGTCAAAATGTTTATTTACAAAATGTAAAACTAGTAAAAGAGTGTACAATTGCAGTTATATAAATGTACAAAAAAGATTTAAACATTGCATTAAACACAAATAAAAACTTATAGAAGTAAATGATTAAATTTTAGTGTTTTTAGTTCAAATACGGTAAGACTTGAAAACGATAAAAGCTATATACACAAAAATGTGTAGCAGGCATGCTTCGAGCATTCCAGCGTATAATAGTAGGACCAGGTGATGCGTAATTTACGTGTTTGCCTGCACATTTGAGGGTGTGTTCTTAAGCAAACCGTATGTATGTGTTTTGGTAAAATTTTAATCACTTAATGCTTTATAAACAAATGTCTGACTATATTACTGCGATGCAATTGCACGTAGTTGCATATGGAACGGATCTTGGCTCCAATGCAATTATGCAACGATTTGGAGTCGTGGCTTGCGAAGACCACAACCCAAACAGCAGTTCGAATACTCTCCGGTATTCATAATGAAATGTTGATACCAATAGGGAAACATAAAACGTGACTCCATGGCAGTTCATGCTGCCGCGCAACACAAGACAGGTTGAGAAAACTTTCCAGCAAGTTGGCAGTTGTGCAGCTACTCCCCAGGCGGGCAGCCTTTTATGCATTTGTTGCTTCTAAGAAATTAAAACAATTTAAATTAATAAACATATGTGTATTAGATAAAATTATAGTTTTTTTACTCACATAGGTATTTTTCTGTTTTGCCAAAAAATGTGCTTCTGAAAATATAAAGAAAAACTAGCTATTATGACAATATACAGACATAAATTAACAATTGCAGAAGCTACTCACCTTTAATTTCAACCAAGATTGTGTTTTTGTCACAAAAATCTGCAAATAAATTAAATTTAAAACATATTTCTTTATAAATAAAAAATTTTCACCTTTTACTTACCAAAATCATACAGCGAATGAGGCAACAAAGCACAACACGAAAATATGTTACAAAAATGGCATACGAAAAAGCTTTAAATAGGATTTGATGACTGTGTGAGCGAGACATAAAGAAAACGCAATTATCTTCCGTCTCGTGTCATCTCTGTATATCCTCTGTGGCAGAAATCTACATCAACTGACACCACACACAGTGGACCAAACACAAAAAAACGCTGATGATGAAGGTTTAGTGGCCTTCGAAAACGGCTGGCTGTTCCGTTCAACTATGTGTTGTTAGTCAGAATATTTACAACAGACTTTGGTGTTATTTGTTCATTAATAATTATGACATGTAATTTGGCTTAAAAAGCAATACGAACCTTAGCCCGTTCAAATCACAAATATAGAAACAAATATAGTACGAATAATAATTAAAATTAACTAAAATAAAAACAATTTGGTTGGTCGAAAAATGTTACTTAATTTTATCATTTTTACGAACATACCTGAAAGAACTATTAAGTTTCTTTTATTTTGTATTTAAATCCTCATAAAATGTTCAAAAATTGCATGTCAACTTTGTCCTAATTTTAAATTATGTAGAGTTTTATTCCAGTTACTGTAAGTGACCCAATTTCTCATTCCACATAAAGAAGCTTCTGTTTACTGAGAAACAGTCGCATTTTCAAACTAAATAGACTCATTTGCAGCGTTGTCAACTTTTAAATTTCAAAAAGCACTGAAACCAGGAAAAAACGCGTAATTTAAGTAAAAAAGCACTAAAATAAAATTTTTTGTGTTATAAAATAATTGAAATTTATTTGCTAGTAGTTTAGCATGTCTATATATGTACGTATTTCATTGGCGCTTGAACCAAATCATCAGTAGACTTTAACCACAAATTTTAAACAGTCACAAACCTCTTACTTTATGCATAGACTTTCAGTAGTGTACATAAAATAATTGAAATTTATTTGCTTTATTTATTTTTATGTACACTACTGACAATATGTCAAATAATAAATTTTCTTTAAAGTTCAATTAATGTTTTATTTTTCATGTAGCCTTGTAAATGCTTTTATTGTTATCCAATGGATTTCTAAATGTATAAGGATGTAGAAAAATAAAATGAGTTCACCTGGATATAAATTATTTGCTGGGTTTTGTATCAGTTTCAAAGCCTACTAAGCTTATTTTTTCTTTTGTGATTTTCAAAAGTATTATTGTTTTATGAATTCTCATATAGTTTTTGAAAGTCTATAGATAAAGTAAGAGGTTTGGGACTGTTTAAAATTTGTGGTTAAAGTCTACTGATGATTTGGTTCAAGCGCCAATGAAATACGTATATAGACATGCTAAACTACTAGCAAATAAATTTTAATTATTTTATGTACACTACTGACAATATGTCAAATAATAAATTTTCTTTAAATTTTTTGTTTTATAAAAAAAAAATTTTATATATAAAAAATATAGAAATCGGTTGGCCTTGCATTTTATCCCTAAAACTTCAAATTTGAAGCATTCGATACACATATTGATTTTATGAGAATCAGTGAATTCTAAAATCAATTTGACAAAACCTTTTTAAGTTATTATAAAAAATTTAATTTTTTTCGTCAACGGAGAAACAAATCACCTGAAATTAGTCAAATTAGCAGCATTTGGCAAGTCTTTTTGACTTGCTGATTAGATTTTGAACTCGATGGGAGTAGTAGTTAATTTTTTTAAAATCAAGACTTTCAAAATTTGATTTTTATTAAACAATGCTGTGGAAACATTATTTCACAGCAAATGCAATATTAATAACAAGGTTACAAAATTAAAAAAAAAGTAATTTGCAAGTTAACCAAGTTATATAAACTAATATTATATGTACTATAATTTTAGAAAAAAGGAACGAAGCTCTATTAGCAACACAATTTTCTCGTTTCAGACCGCTTTTGTTTTAGACTTAAATAAAGTAATAAGGGTAAAAACGTAATCAACTTCTGCGTTTAAACATTAAAGTTTGATGGGAATGCAATTTCGATAATGCCCTAAATAAGTTTTTATCAAATGAGTCGTTATAAGACTTTATTTCTTCCCAAAACTCGATAGCGAACTCAAAGTTTATCCATTGCATTAAGTGAATTATTCTCTATTTAATGTATACTCTAGAAATTATTTCGCTATTGGACTATACTTGCATTACGTCTTCTTTGTCGTGTGGCAAAACACTGTTTCCATCAATTGTGCTTATAATGTGAAAGTTTGAGAATAAAATGCACGTATTTCTTCAACCAAGTTTTGTACAATCTTATTAGAATATTTTTAAATGTTCCATTTAACTTTAGTGCTTATGTTTTTTAAATGTTAGACATCTTCAAAAAAATATACATATATAGGGTGTTTTTTTAGAGGTATATAACTTCGAACTGAAATAAAACACAAGAAAATCGTTTTAATGTCCATCAATTTGGCTTTATTGGAAGGATAATTTTATGCCATTAATGTTTAAATATGATTTTGGGCATGTGGCCGCCGCGGCTGGCTCGCATAAAGCCAATTCTACAGGTCCAATTTTCAACCACTTTTTCGAGCATATGGGGCCGTATGTTGGCAATAACGCCACGAATGTTGGCTTCCAAGTCCCCTAACGTTTCTGGTTTGTTGGCGTAGACGAGCGACTTCACATATCCCCAAAGAAAATAATCCAATGGTGTCAAATCACACGATCTTGGTGGCCAATTGACAGGTCCATTCCGCGAAATTATGCGCTCATCGAATGTTTCCTTCAATAAATCGATTGTGACGTGCGCTGTGTGGCATGTAGCGCCGTCTTGTTGGAACCACAACTCATCCACATTCATGCCATCCAATTCGGGAACAAAATAGTCGGTTAGTCGGCTCCAATTGCTGTGCACGGTGGCGAATCGATTCATTCGGTTCCTCTTCAACACTTTGCTCTACAGCGGCAATTGTTTCTTCGGTGCGCACTGTTCGACGTCTCTGCGGATGCGTATTATCACATAGAGTAAACGTAGTGCGAAAACGATCCATGGTTAACCGAATTAATTGCTCTTATGGACGATTATGTCGACCATAAAATGGACGGAGCTTGCGGTAAACTTCGCGAACTGAACCATTATTTTCGAAATAAATTTGCACGATTTGCAAGCGTTGTTCTTTTGTCAACCTGTTTATGATGAAATGGCAAACCAAACTAAATATTAATCACTTGACAGCTGACAAAATGGCCGCCAGCTCAAAAAGTGATGCCAACTTAAAGTTCTATACCTCAATAAAAAAACACCCTTTACTTATGTATGTACCTGTATACTACAAATGCGTATGTACATATGTACGTACGTCGGTGAAGGGTATGCAAGATTCGGCACAACAGAATATAGCACTGTTACTTGTTTAATTTATTTAAGATCGGCGAACGGCTGAACCGATTTGTCTAATTTTTTAAATATTCGTTGTAATTTAAAGAAATAGTTTTAAGGAGTGGGGAAGTGGGAGTGTCACATTCCATATATAGCGAATATTTATTTTGAAATATATTGGTATCTAATACGGTAAAACGCATGAGATGTTGTAAGAGTTACTCCATTGACATTATAAGTTGTTAAAGAAAAGGTCGGAATAAGATAAGTGGGCGTTCACATACATGTACACATTTTGAAATGTGCAATTTTGTGTGAGTGACAAAATTCGATTTAGACATTTGGGTACGACACCTCCCATACACAGAAAAAATTTCATCGAAATGCAACCTGCAAAACAAATTATTAATATTTAATTTAAAAATTAACAATCATCATTGTTGATATGACAAATTTAAATTTTTGTGGTCAATAAAATTAATCAACAAAATTATTTGTTAAATTATAAAGGGTGTCTCAGTAAGAGTGCACTTTTTCATTTTAAAATAAAAACAAGTATTTTATGACAGAGTTGTGATATTTTTATTGTATTGTAAAGAAGACATGTTCCGATTAAGTATGGAATAAAATATCCGGCAAATGTCCCCACGGCTCCGATTTCATGAAATTTTCCATGCCTTTTGCACAGAGATGTGGCTGTATCTCACCGATGACGCGTTGGATTTCCTATTTGAAATCAGGAATTTTTTCGGGTTTATTCGCATAAATCCAAGATTTCACAAAACTCCAAAGAAAAAACTCGCACGGCGTTAAATCGCACGATCTTGGTGGCCAGTTGACATCAGAATTTCGTGAGATAATGTGTTCTGGAAATTGTTGCTGAAATAAGTCGATTGTTTCATGTGCGGTGTGGCAGGTTGCGCCGTCCTGCTGAAACCACATGTTGTCCAGATTCATGCCGTCCAGTTAAGGCCACAAGAAGTCTGTTATCATATTCCTGTAACGAATGCCGTTCACAGTCACTGCAATTTCGGCCTCATTTTCAAAAAGTAAGGTCCAATCACACCGCCTGACCAAAATCCGCACCAGACAGTTACTCGTTGTTGGTGCATTTGTTTCTCATGGATTGCATGAGGATTTTCTGGGTCCCAAATTCGAAAATTTTGTGTATTTTTGAAGCCATTCATATGGCAATGCGCTTCATCGGAGAAAATGACTTTTTTTTCGAAAAATTGGCATCGACTTTGGCATGAGTTTTCACAATTATAACGCGTTGTTCTTTCGAAAAGCGCTCCATATTTAATAATCGGAATAAACAGAGGTGACAATAACTTTAATTGAAATAACTTTGAAATCTAACAAAAAAAAGTTTGAAAAAAATAAATAAATTTCAACAAACTATTTGTTTCTATATTTATGATTTGAACAGGCTAAAGTTCGTATCGCTTTTTAAGCCAAATTACATGTGATAATTATTAATGAACAAATTAATTGTAAATATTCTGACAACACATAGTTGAACGGAACAGCTAGCCGTTTTCGAAGGCTATTTGTTTATATATTTAATTGAAACTATTTTTCAGATTTTTCTTTAACTTACAATTGTGTTAATTGTGTTAAAAAAAATCGTCGTAGGTTCAAAATCAATTAATTATTTAATTGATGTAACAAAAAAATTAATTGTATTAACAAATCTTTTGTTCTTTGTAAAGGGAAAATATTTACTTTGAGATATCTAGAAAACTAACATAGGGAAAAAGTTGAAATATTGTAGGGAAAAGTCTGTCGATATTATGCATTGTCTGCAGAAAAAATTTTAAAATTTATTAAGTAGGTGTGGTGTTAACTATATCGTGCAAATTTTATGTGTATTTATTATGCAGATTTGCTCACAGTATATTACTAATAATAGTCTAGAAGGAGCAATAGGCTGTTAGTTTTTTTAATGCTAAAAGATGACATGGTGCCTCTCACATAGAAGCAACGTTTATTTCAAGATATCTTGGAATTCAAAATAGTCAAAATTGAAAAAAAAAATTCGTGAGAATAGTATTATAATAATTCTTTCTGCCAAAAAAACCGACTTCAATGCAAAGATCTGATAGAATATAAGAACAAATACGTGAAATATAAAATTAAATTTTAATGGGCGTGCCTCCGCCCATTTTTCAACTTTCAAATTGTGTAATTTCCAGAACCATAGGAGTTTTATAGGTTTCCCAGCAATCAAATAAGAAGAATATCACAAAATTAAATAAAAAATTTGTGGGCGTGTCCCATCCCACTTTTTTACAACGGAACCAATGGGAAGCTACCCTCTAAGACAAAAAAAAATTGTACGATCGGTCTAAAATGTTCCGAGTTATGAATTAAAACCAAAAAAAAATAGAGACGAATTGTCGGCTAAAAAGGAGTCAACAATGGAGCAAAAAGAGTGTCACCTCCTGCGCAAGTTAAATATAAATTTTTCAATAGCTTGGTATCTGCTACAAACAAAACTGCAAATTCTGTTGATTCTGCCGATGATATAGAATAATCGGGCAAATGAACGTGGCTCCTCTCAAATAGAGAAAATGTTTAATTAAAAAACATATTGGAAATTAAAGCGGTGCGAATTTTGAAAATCTTCATGACTACTTATGTTAATAATTAGAATTGTACTCTACAAAATAGTGAAGGTTGAATCGCAAGCGATATAAAATTGTTTCTTTTCATATCAAAACGTATATGCGTGTATTTAAACAAATATTTGGACTGAATTTTTATCAGTTAGATTTTGATAAAAATCTAATAAGAGATTGAAAATTTCAAAACTCTAAAAAGAGGGACACAAATTGAAGGTGGAATCGATCTACGAAAAGCGGGATAATCCCGTCTAAAGCGGGATTTCTCGTCAGGTTAGTCTTGACATATTCATATGTATGTACATACATATATGTTTCCTCACTAGGGGCCAAAAAACAAAAAATAATAATTACTTAGGGTCTTATGCAAAAAAACTTAATAAAGCTTTGCGAAGCAATTTTAAGTAAAGTTGTATTCTAAAAAAATTATTGTATAAAAATTCTAAAGTAGGCACCCACGTTTGTTAAGACTACTTTAAGTTGATATTTCCAAAATGTGTATTTTGTACCTCAAATATTTTTACTAATATAGCACATACTGATGCATGTTACATCTGAAAATGAAGCTAGAAGTGCCTGCTCTTATCTTAAATTTATTATTTCTGTCATGTAATGGGAAACATCACCAAATTATCCAACTGCTTCGAAATACATAGCAAAATCCATAAAAAAATATTAAAATAAATACAATTATACAAAAATGTTTTAGTGATGTACATACAATCAAAACAAATCGAAAAAAGCTGGATATTCAAATATTCGTTTTATTCGAATAAAACAAATTGTGATAATTTTTCACATTTTTTTACTTTTACTTCATGGTTGTATTTAACTGTTTTCCTATTAAGTCAGAAGCTCATATTTTTTAAATTAGGTTGCTTTACTTCAAGATAATAAAAATTTATTTAATAAAATAAAAAAAATATTTGAATACCCGAATGAAATTTGTATTCAATTTTGTACATCATAAGCTGTGAAGTGGTTGCTGAACACAGTGGTTATTATTAAATCACAAAATATTTAAAGTTGTCTTTTGCATATGATTTTTTAATAAAGCTATGTTAGCCTTAAAGTGCTTATCAACTACTGTGAACTTTAAAGCTAAAATAAAATATTTTTTTGCATAAGGGGGTTAATAAGTAAAATATTAAATTTTGATTATTAACAACAATTCCCATAAAACAAAAAATAACTCTGATTAGCTTTATTATTATTCTTTATGAATTCTTTTACTTAAAATTTGCTACCACAAATCTTAAATTATTTTAGCATAATTATTTGTTTGAGAGTCTGGTGTGAATTATTTAAAACTTGTTTTAACTTTTTCTTTTCCGTTTTGTTAATATGTTTTAAGATCTTTAGTAATTTTTCCAAATCGCATTTATTTGGTGTTGTATAGGGTGTTTTTTAAGAGGTATAGAACTTTAAATTGAAATAAAACACACAAAAATCGTTTTAATGTCCATCAATTTGGCTTTATTGGAAGGATAATTTTATGCCATTAATGTTCAAATATGATTTCGGGCATGTGGCCGCCGCGGCTGGCTCGAATAAAGCCAATTCTACAGGTCCAATTTTCAACCACTTTTTCGAGCATATGGGGCCGTATGTTGGCAATAACGCCACGAATGTTGGCTTCCAAGTCCCCTAACGTTTCTGGTTTGTTGGCGTAGACGAGCGACTTCACATATCCCCAAAGAAAATAATCCAATGGTGTCAAATCACACGATCTTGGTGGCCAATTGACAGGTCCATTCCGCGAAATTATGCGCTCATCGAATGTTTCCTTCAATAAATCGATTGTGACGTGCGCTGTGTGGCATGTAGCGCCGTCTTGTTGGAACCACAACTCATCCACATTCATGCCATCCAATTCGGGAACAAAATAGTCGGTTAGTCGGCTCCAATTGCTGTGCACGGTGGCGAATCGATTCATTCGGTTCCTCTTCAACACTTTGCTCTACAGCGGCAATTGTTTCTTCGGTGCGCACTGTTCGACGTCTCTGCGGATGCGTATTATCACATAGAGTAAACGTAGTGCGAACACGATCCATGGTTAACCGAATTAATTGCTCTGATGGACGATTATGTCGACCATAAAATGGACGGAGCTTGCGGTAAACTTCGCGATCTGAACCATTATTTTTGAAATAAATTTGCACGATTTGCAAGCGTTGTTCTTTTGTCAACCTGTTCATGATAAAATGGCAAACCAAACTAAATATTAATCACTTGACAGCTGACAAAATGGCCGCCAGGTAAAAAAGTGATGCCAACTTAAAGTTCTATACCTCAATAAAAAACACCCTTTACTTACTCTGTTAACACATCTACTAGATGACGCACCTTATCTAATACGTTTTGGGTTTTGCTGTTGACTTACTTGTGTATGAAAATATTAGATATCTATATTTTTTGTTTTTATTTTTGTTTTGTTTTGCTTAATTTGCTTAGTTCTGTTTTCTGAGAATAATTAATTTTTTTAGACTTTTTATTTTATTTTTGGTTGTGGCCAAAGTTTTGCTGATGTTGTTGTCTTTGGATGTTATCTTGATGGCCTTATCGTTTCTACTACTGTTGAATTTTTTTTTCAAGTGGAATTTGTGTTCCTTAAACCAAAGTCAAGGTGGAATTGATATCATGAGATAATTAATATTTTTTTTTTTGAAAATCTAAATAAAATATTGTTTAAAAGTTTCATTATTTCCTTTATATGCAAATCTGAACATTGAAAGAAAAAACCGGGAAAAGTATGAAAGATAATTTGAAGTTATAATAAAAATTAGCTAAAATGTAAGCTATAACTTTTGTGAACGCTAGTTTTCCATAAAATAAATTTTAAATTTACTACTAACTATTCATTAAAAAACCCATTTCTTAAGATATGGCTATGTTGCAGAGAAAAATAGTTCTTAATTAATATTTTAAATAATTCAAAACATATAGAACATAAATTTACATAAATGAACACCACATAGAGTCGTTCAAATACATGAACGCTGATGATGAAGGTGTAGCGCCCTTCGAAAACTGCATGTTGTGACGTTCTGCGGAGGGTTGTCACTTTGGAAATCATAGAAATCAGTACATAAGAGACAAAATCAGTACAATGAAAAAAAGTGCAATACGTTTTTCAATATAAATTTTATATTTTTATTAATACGGCATTTACACCTGCACAAAATACACTAGATTTTGATAAAAATCTTTATGAAAATCCATACCGTTTACACCAAGTTTTTTTTTACTTTTATCAAGATTTGTTTATCCAAAACAAAACCCATTAAATGAAAATTTTCCAAAACTACAACCAACAACCAATTCACGCACCTACACGTAAAGAAAAAATATGGTTGAGGTAACCATAATCAAACAGCAACATACTATGATTGAATTATATGGTTGCAGTCAAATCATATTATTGCTGATAGAAAAGCAAACTTTAATAATATTATTATCTGAGTTAATAATAATATTATCTACAAAAACAATGAACTTTGTTACACCTAATCTTAGCATTGTAAATATGACAACGCTATTGTTAGATGTGACTAAAATATAATTGGGACTCACCATACCATGTTATAATATTACATTAATATTGTTAAATACGACCACAGTATTATTAAATATAATAATACTATTTTATTATTTAATCATATGTTTATTGTAGAAACAGCTGTGCGTTAAATTCGAAATAAAAATAAATTAATATTGTTGAAATAAAATGTATATATAGAAATGTATACTTACACGACATACAGACATGTCTGTATAAAGAGATACACAAATGTTTATATATTTTTATTTGTCTACCCTTTTGTTTATATTTTATTTATTTATTCATTTATTTAACACCACCCGTGCACTACCGATAGCTGAAAAACGAAATACTGAACTAACAGATGTTTCTGAAAAAGATTTTTTTAAAAACTTAACATAGCATGGTTTTGAATAACATTATATTGTTATTTACATCATATTATTTTTAAATAATAATACAAATTATGTTGTAGTCACAAATGTTTAACAAAACTATATTGTTAAACTCTAACCATATCACAATTTTTTATGGATGTGATAATGTAATTATTAAATTCAAACATTACTCTGTTTATCGTAACGAAATAAATGTTTAAAATAACAATAACTAGTTTTCAACGACCACACATTTGTTTCAGAGAACATAATATTGTTTTCTCAACCATTCTGCAATCATATCTTTTCTTTGCGTGTAGATTTTGAAACAATGTAAATGCCTTATAACATAAAAAGTTTTAATCTCTCTTAAAATAAAGCTGGAATTCATTGGACAATTTTGTACTGAAATAAAACAAAATTTTTATAAGGCAATATAAGATCGGGCTCACACACGGCAACTTCAGTTGAGCAACTTTTGATGTGTATACATTTTCCTCTCTCGTCCATGAGCTTAAACAGCTTTTAGCTCGAACAATCAAACAGCATAAAATAAAACTTTATTACTTTAAAAATATTCAAAGAAAATTTAGACGATTATAATATACTAGTTCTTATCTTCGAAAAGTCATAATATATAAAATTGTTCCTTAAAAAAATATTGCGTAAAAATTTCCACTCGCCAGTTTGATAACCGCTTCGACGTCAAAGCTAAGAATAAACGGCCAAAAATTAACGAAGTCTCATAGCTGTCCCTGACCGCTCATAGAAGGTTAAAATGTCAGACTGACCCCTACTAATTCTTTCTTCTCAACATTTTTTCAGAATATAACAACTCCTTACCACCCCTCCTTATGGGAGTTCACGTACAAAAAAAAAAATATTTTTATAAGTTTTTCCCATAGGACATAAATGCAAGACCGCCCCAAATTGATTTGTTTCTGAATTTTTTAACTGCCTACGCTTAACCAAACATCAACTTTCAATTATGACAAAATACTCGTATTACTACAAAAGAAGTCGGAAATGGCTTGATTTTTCCAAGTGATTGTGCTTAACCTATCCATAATAAGTTTCTTAAACACATTGGTATTTTCTGAAGCGAAATTTAGCGACCTTAAAATTAGGCAGTGCCACGATCATTTAAAGTAAGAAACTTTAAGATTCAGCTACTAAACACCATCATTGTAAATGCAAGAGTCTTTTCGAATATTGTGCTCGTAGCAGGTGCAGAACTACAAATGTAAAAAGCGTAAATGTTATCTCTCATTGCTGGAGATTGCAGAAAATTCTTACACGTGGTTTTTCCTCCGCCAAATAAGAGCGGTCACAGAGTTTTAGAATTGGGTGAAATGTGCGTAGGTATTTTTTTCCGTTTGCCTTTTTTTTACATAACTCTAAAATATACATCGAGCCATAACTGCCAAAAAAAAAGGAACATAAATATATTTTGAACTTTGTTTTTTGACGAACACGTATTATCTATCACCGTAAATAACACTGTGTAGCAAGAAAAACCAACCTAAACAATTGCAGCAGGAAATGAAAGTAGACCATCAAGTAAACAGAACTGCCAAAGGGTTTTGAAAACTGAGCTCGAATTTGATTTTTATGGCCTCTTGTAGTTGGCCCATCTTTGACCATTTTTTGCACTATGAGTGAAAATTGAAGAACTCGTATAATCCAATGTAGAAAAAAAATTTTTCCTTTATTTCAACAAATGTTGGGCGGTCTAGGCATGGTCAAATATAAAAAAATTATAAACTTTGGAATAAAATGCGCTACATGACATTTATTATCTTTTTCAGAAAAATTTAAAACCCTTCTAGATCAAATGAATCTGAAATTGCTTTGAATGGACCACAATGGAGCTAATTAACAGAGCGAAGCAGAAATGGATTCGGCCTCGAAATATGAGAGTGACGATACCCAGAATTTAGAGCTTCTATCGAACCATATATTTTAAAATATTTATATTGGTTCCAGTGAACAAAATGGCAACTCTGAGTTTGTTATTGCAATAAAACTTTTTAAACACATTTACTTTTTTTTAATAAAACAAATAAATTTAAAAATCGATTTTTTTTTTCAAAATATTCAGATTACATTTTGAAAATAAATTGTAGTACTCAACAGAATTTCAGATTCATTTGATCCAGAATAGTTGCAAATTATTCTGAAAAACACAACGAATTTCATGTAGTGCATTCTAATCCAAACTCGATAATTTCTTTATATATGACCACGCCTATACCGCCCACCATTTGTTGAAATAAAAGAACAAATTTATTTTTCCTCGTTGGAATTAATGCAACAATAAGTACGCACAAATACATTCCATTAAACATTTTTATATACATATTCATAGGTTCTTTTTTTAAATTTTCACTCATAGTTCAAAAAAGGAACAAAAATAGCCCAACTTCAAGGGGCCATAAAAATTAAATTCGAGCTATCTTTTCAAAACACTTTAGGTAGTTCTATTAACTTAATGGTCTACTTTCATTTTGCATTGGAATTGTTGAGACTGGCGGCCGAAATTTGTTGCACAGTGTGATCGATTTTCGTTAAAACATAAAGCTTGAAAAAGCTAAGCTTTTTTGTTTTGTTCCCAAAATCCAAAAAATTTCGGTCTGCTCAAAACTGTGTAGTCTTTGGCTAACCAGTGAAATAGACATGATTTGAAATCGACTTGGAATGAATTTTAAAATTGTTTTCATTTGAACTTTATTGAAATACACGATTAAATTTCTATGGGTATCAATTCGCGTAATTATTGATTGGTTCAAATCAAATTCGACCACTCAATATTTTGTTTCAATAAATTTCTCTAGATATGCAAAATATATTTTTTTGCGTCAATATGCTCTAAATCTCAAACGAATTTTAAATATATTTTATATAAAACTTTTCATGAAAAATTTTCTTAAAATCGGTTTCAGATCTTAGATTTAGATTGTTTTATATTTTTTTTATGAGCGTAAACATACTTTTTTTATTGTTAATTAAGAAATATAAATTTTTCTTATACAAACATAAATGGTTCTTTTTACATTTTCATTTTATAATTTCTAAGACATTGTCTTGTTGTATTAGAAAATCTATCTAATATAAAATTATTACAAGATGTTCTATGCTGGTGAACTAGGTCAACGCTAAAAATATAATAAATTTTTATTTAAAAAAAATTGTGAAATTTCGACAGCAGGCATGGCAAAGTTGCCATGTTAGTGAATCAGTTAGTCATTCGGTCAATCAGTATGTCTTATGATATTCACATTTTGCGCCTCCATAACTTAAGAAATTTTCATTTTAAATATTTTAAGCATTGTATAATACTAGAATAAAGTTAGGAAGAGGATAAAAACAGGACAAATGATTACGTACAAATATATAAACTGTGTGCAAAAAAAAACTATCTGCGGAAGCTACGCAATTCTGTGGTTCTCACTAAAAACAACACAAGTAGAAGAATTTAGTTTTTCAGAAGAAGCAAAATACTTTCAGCAGTTGACAAAGCACAACGATTTTTCAACTTTTTTTTACATGAAACACGAAATGCAACGCTACAACAACTTGTTTGCAGAAACTTCTTAGAGTGTCTGGCAGGAATCAAACATGCAAACATCAAACTACTAGACTACTACACTTACTAAAGGACACTCAAGTATAAAATTCTCAATAAAATGGAATACGAGAATTGCAAAGGTAATTATAAACTTACCTCCGATAGATGCCTTAATAGTTCCCCAATACTTTTTTTTTATGAAACTATATAAAAAAATATGTGCCTTATTGAGCATAGTTTAGATTACGGTTTGATATATTTATTGCATTTCTTTCAATAAAATATTAAATGTTTCTTAAAAATACTTTGAAATTGATAATTAAACATTTTTCATTTACTTTTTTAACTACATAAGGGAAGTATGTAATGCGGAAAATAAAATGAAATAATTGAAAAAAAATTGCGATTTTACAACGAAATAATGTGCAGTTTTTACAAGTCAAACAGACGACTCGTCTAGAAAATTTGTATGAAAATCACTGAAAAATTTTGGTGCTTTCCATATAAATTTTATACTCAAGTCGACCGTTTGGGTTGTAGAAACAGGGGGTAAATAATAACTTAGAAAAGCTATGAACATTTTATGGCGTTTATTTCATTATTGCCTGCGGATTTATTTCCATTTTTAACCCCCGACTAAAAAAGGGGTGTTATAAGTTTGTAGTGTGTTACTGTGTATCTGTGTGTCTTTACAAATACACGTACAGACCAGAAACGGCTGGACGGATTTTGATTTAGTTTTTTCTGTTTGAAAGGTGACTTGATCGAGAATATGTTTTAATAAAATCCGTCCAGCCGCTTAGAAGATATCACATATTTTCTAGAAATATTCTGGGTTTTTTTAAATTTTAAATTTTTTTTTTTATTTTGTATTATTTCATAAAGTCAAATAAAGTAATTGGACACCAGCAAGTCAAAGTCGTAATTTTCGACTTGTTACATATGTTATTTTTGATAGCCACAGATTCATATATAGAAGTTTTGGTTAGTAAAACCAAGCTTTTGGAACTTTAAATTTATTTAATTTATGAAACTAATCAAAATTTTCGTTTTCAGTTTTTTATATAAAATCATCTTGTCCTAAATTCAAATTTAATATTATTATTTCTTTTTAATCTAACTAACAGTTTTTATTTTATTTCATTTTATTTTCCCTCGTAATAGAAATTACAGCCAAGTGCCATAATATAAAAATAAAAGATCTTTTTTTTAGGACAAGGCTGGAGCCAACCAATTAAGATAAATAAAAAGAATGAACGTGTCTAAAAAAAGATTTTTGTAAGATTTTGTTTTGTTTTGCTGTTTTCTAAGATGTGTGTGAAACAAAATCTTTTTCGTCTATAAGACTCGTTCTTTTTTATTATAATATTATTTATTTATCTTTTTTTTTAGTTTTAGTTATTTTTAATTACTTGAACAAGTTCTTGTGCTAAATACTTGCAAAGATGGTTAAAACTTTTTATGTGTTTGCTGTTGTTTGTTTCGATGGCGTGCTAATAAAACGTCTTGAAAAACTTTACGTTACTAGAGTACTAAAATAGATACATACGAGTATATTTTTTACCAGATACTTTTTTCAAGAGATTAATAAGTTTTAAAGCAATTGTAAAGAAAAAGGGTATATAATTTTTTTTAATCTATTTTTTTTTTAAGTTTAATAGTTTCCTTTGAGTTTGGCAATTGTAAGTGTGTATAGAAAAACGTTTCCGTCTTATGTGTAACCAAAAGCATTTTGAGGATGGCCAAATTCGCAATACTATAGTATTGTTGGGTAAAGAAAAATTATTTGTTCATTTTTTATTGACTACAATTTAACAAATTCGAATTCTCTTTCCTAATCCGTTATTTGTTAAGCAATCTAGTCTTGCAAGTTTATGTGTTTTTGCCTTGAACTTTCTTTGTGTTGGAACTTCATAAATAGTTATTTTGCAGACAGATTAATTTTATTTTTAATATTCAATCCATGCTCTCGTCATGCCATGCCATTATAAAAAAAAAAAAACTATAAAAATATGACTGTAAAGTATATTATTTCCATTTTAATATATTGAAAAAACATAATTCACAACCTCTTTTATTTATAAACATAAAATTGCACATAAATAAATATTTTTTGCCATGTAAAAAATTATCTTAAGAAAACATTTTAAGCGGAGCTTAAAACACTTCGGAATGTTAAGATTTGCTGGGAAACTGTTGTACATACATATTTATATTGTTGCTCAAACAAAATAATTGAATGAATTAATGAATGAATGCATGAACAATCATTCCAGGTTGATAGTTGTATGCTTAAGAAAATAAAAATCACAAGAGTTCAAAGTACAAACGGACAAACGGCAGCTAAGAAAACTCTTAAAATTACATTCGTAATAGAGGGCTGCGTAAACAGTCTTGAAATGTAAATACGTCTTGTAAATGTATTGTCGTAGCATGTATTATACTAAACCAACAATAAATGATGCCGTTTAATATTGTATTGATGTGCGTGTTTACGAGTGTTTACAAGCGATGTCGCAAAGACTTCATGTTCGTAAAAAACCCTAAAAAAATTAGTGTTGATGCGTATATGCTTGTTATTTTGCATATTGTACGTTTGAGTGTGTGTGTGTGTGTGTGTAAGATGTAGATGGTAAGTAATTATGTGTTTAAGGGTTGTTTTTTAAAGCAAGAGCACTCTGTGCGCAGAAAAATCAAAGATCATACACACAACGAGTGTGCGTAGGAAGAAGCAAGCATTACAAATTATTTCGTCACGAAGTATTTTCTTCTTTATTTCTACACCTGCAGTAACTGAAACAAATTTCTTGCAAACAGTGTTTTTGAGAGTTTGTTTTAGAAGATTTCACTGTAGTAAAGCATTTGAAAAATCCCTCATGTCTTAAAAGTTCTTGTTAGTGGTCTTGTGCAGGGATCTAATATGTACATATCGCACATCCACTTCAAAAGTGTCATAACTCAAAAAAAAAAACTAGTTTTGCAGAAAACACGTTTAAAGTTTTCAATTTACATATGTACAACTCAATGAAGGCATGAACAAATATTCTTCTCTCATGAGGTGATAGTAAAAGCTATTTATATGAAATTTGTATGCAAGATAAAATACGAAATGCATTATTATTCTTTATTATTAACTCAAAAAACGAATTTTTTGAGTTATGTCACTATTGAACTGAATGTGCGATATGTATGTGCATATTAGTCTCCTGCATAAGACATCTTATAAGAACTTTCAAGACATGTGGGATTTTTCAAATGTTCTACTACAGCGAAATCTTATAAAACAAACCTTAACAACAATGTTTGCAAGAAATTTTTTTGAGTATTGTAGGTATAAGAGTAAAGAAGAATTTGTGATACTTGCTTCTTTCTACACATGAGCGCATGTACAAACGTCATGCATGTATGTGTGTATGATTTTTATTTTTCTGCGCACATGCAAAGGCACACACATGCATTAACATTAGTTGTATGCGGTTAATCACATAATAGCTTACCAGTGTTGGTATCTCTACGAAGAGCAAAAGCACATTAAGCTGTTGCAAAAAGGGTAAAAAGCGCAAAAAAATACGAAAAAGCACCAAAATATTTTTTTATTAATTTTAATACATTAAGCCATTTAAAAAGGAGAGTTTGGAGTGTAAAAGCTCAAAATATAATTTAAAATTTTTGCTTCGAAATAAACAAAGCATTTGAGATGTAATAACAGAATTTATTAACATATTAATTAAAACAAAATCTTATTTAATTTAATAAAAATGAGTATGTGAAAACAAATAATAAAAAGAACATGAGTCAAATAATTGGGTATGTTCTGCATTCCACGTGAAATTAAAACGTGTGGAATTGCCGTAGAATTGTTGTTGGAAATATGTATTTACAACAACAATGCTATGGCAATTCCAAACGATTTAATTTCACGTGAAATACAGAACATACCCGAATATAGTAGCATATACTCGCATACATACATACATACAATAGTAGGTGAAGCTTAGGCTTAGATTAAGATATGTATGTTACTGAAAAATCATTTAGACGTAAAGAATGCGTCACTCTTTTCTTAAGTACTCTTAACTTAAAAGTTTTTGTTTTTGCGATATTGATCCTTATTCCAGTTGTCAACATTGACAACACGTCAATACGATATGAAAAAATTGGGGGTTAGCTACGCGCTCTCTAAAACAACTGACTGCTATTGATAACCTCATGATTTCAATCGAAATCGGCCCTTAAAATCAAACCACCCTATAGTATGATTGAAAATTTGTGTAAGCTTTAACAAATGTGTTATTTCATACTACTTTCAATCAATTATTATGCAGAGAATTATGTGGTACTTTCCAGTTACTTCCGTTTTTTATTTTTCAAAAAATATTAAATTTTTTAATCCCAATTATGAAAAGTTTTCTAGATTGTTTTTAACATAGTTTCAGTTATTGTCATTAAAACCAATTTAATAAGCCTCAGTTAAAAGATGCTGATAGCGCTTAAAAGTAGTTTAGTTTTGTAAATTAATAATATTTTTATTTAACAAAAAAGCACCAACAGCACTGTAAGAAATTGTTAAAAGCACTGTAAATACCCGCTTTTTAAAAAAGGGTATTAGCCAAAATTTCGCGTTTACGAAGAGGCAAAAAGCACCAAAAAATAACCGAAACGCACCAAAATACCATCAGTGTAGCTTACCATCTAAATATTAGACACACACTCAAACGTACAATATGAAAAATAACAAGCATACACTAATTAACAGTACTTCTTTTGAGTGTTTGTTACAAACAAGCTGTCTTGCGACATCGCTTCCCTGCAGAAAGTGGGAATAGTGAAATTGCGGTGATTTACTAGTAACGTTGTCAGTAGCACTACTGAGCAGGTGTACCCCAGCCAATGGTATCATCTATTGACATTTAATATTAGCTTGTCATTGAAAGTCCACCACTAGACTATACCACTACTGACTTAGTAGTTCTTTCGGGACCACATGGAGACATTGGCACCAAAGATTCACTAGTAAATTTTAGGGGCTCTAGTCAACAATATCGATATATCCTCTCTCGTTGTCAATAGTACTACTGAATAGGTGTACCCCAGCCAAAGCAAATGCCTATTGACAAATAACATAGGGTTGTCATTTAAAATCTATCAGCAGACTTAGCACTATTGAGAAGGTAGTTCTTTTACGACCATATGGAGATATTTGAACCGAAGATTCACTCGTAAATTTTAGTGACCCTCGTCTACAAATATTTATTTAATATTATTGCACAACATAATAAAAAAGAAAAACAAACTATTGACGCGTTCATTGACAATATCACCAGAAATACACTAGAACTGTCGTCTCTAACGTATCTCTACTCGCGCGAAAAAAAAGGAAAGTTGTCGACATTTTAACTAGTGCAATTGTCGCTGGAGAAAGAGTATTGACATAGAGACATATGGTTCTAGGTTGACTAGAGGGTTGTTACAACTGATATACACATACACCAATACATCCATCGTGCTTCGCTTATAGTACGACAGCATTTATTATTGGTTTAGTATAATACATGCGACGTGAATACATTTAAAAGTCATGACGTTTTTACATTTTAAGACTGCTTACGCACCTCTCTAGTGCATACATACAGTGTGCAAAAAAACAAATGCACGAACTTTTGGTGAATACAATATATTGGAATAAAAAGTTAAAACATATTTGGATTTCAAATTATTTTATTTATTTATAAAACTAGTGAACTGAATTTACTCAAACAAAATAATTCTTATACAACATGATTAAAAATCGCACTTAATCATTAGCATACTTTCTTATATGCTACAAAACATAAGCCCATTTCTAATAATTCATTACAAATACATATAAATTTCTTTAGCATTTTATTGCTTATTATAGTCCTTATTTCAAATAACTTGCTGACATCTGCGTGGCGTTAGTGGTATTAGATTTCCAAAAATGTCATTGCCATTTCCATCCCATGCGATTTGTACTTTCTGGAAAAGTGCATCCGTATTTTTACAATTACCGCGATTTATTTTACAATCTACAATGTCATATGGCCTTTTTATGTGATTGAGATTGCGCAGGCCATTTCAAAACGTTTATCCTATTGCTTACTAACCACTTTTTACACATTCAACTGCGTGTTTTGGATTGTTGTTGTCGTATTTCCTCCTCAACGTACGCTAGCATTAAATTTTCCAGGATACTCTTATACATGAAGCGATCCATTACACCACTTACTCTATAAATTAATCCTCGTCTATGGACAGAAATTCATCCCCAGCTTAAAACATTCAATCATCCATATTTTACTGTACCTTTAGTACACTAAACGTTAAAGCGTTGTCCTTTACGTCAGCGTTCAAGCTTAAATCCATCAGAACTTTTTAAATTAAACTTCGACTCATCAGAAAAGAATAAGATCTCCCATTGTGTTTAGTTCCAGTTTTGGCGTTCCTTTGGAAATTCAAGTCTGGCTAGTCTATTCTTGACAGAAATTAAAAAGGATTTTTGCAATGCGGTATGGTTTTATCCGCCTTAAACATCTCTTCTTTGGATGGATCTTATTGAAACATTCAATTGGAATTGATGTGCAATTGACCTTGCTAATATAAAGGGATCCCTTTTTATTAATCGGATTAATCCCTGATCGTCCCGTTTGCTGGTTTTCTATGGTCGACTACATTTGGTATGGGCAGTGGTCAACGAAAACGAAATAACACTGATTAATTCCAATTTTTTTTAGATTAACGTTACTGATTCACCCTTATTATAATCATTCATTATATTTTGTTTTATTTGCGCAGATTATTTTGAAAGATCAGGGACAATTATAAACACGTGCTTTTTTGCCAATTCTTCTATTAATAATCAAAAGAGTGTTTCTTTTATTTCGCGGCACTTGTTTTTAGTTTTCTTTTATAAGTAATGAAGAATAAACCTGTAAACTATTTTATGCATTTTTTTGTCGAGGGTAAAAAATTGATGTTGTGAATTTAATCTAATTTATTCCTGTTAAATATTTTATTCATTGTTAACTCTTGTAATAGTGAGAGGGGTATATATCGTTCCTACCCCACGTCCAACTATCCAATATGCAAAATTTGTTTTTTAGATTCGTTATCTTAGTACCCTAATTGTAACGATATGCCTCGTTTCAAAATGTTGAAATTCTCACGGACGATAGATAACTAATAAGAAATATTTTAAGGCTGGAACTTTTAGGAATACGATGACCTTAAATTCAGAATTGACGGGTCTTTGCGATCTTCTGAAAAGTTCAAATTTGCATATTGGATAGTTTGACGTGGTATATATGATAGTAACTGTAACTTGATACGCTTCTTTTGTCGCATACTGTACAAATATATGCACATGCACGTACATGCATACGTACTGTGAACTTAAAAATGTAGTCACAATTGTTGCTTGTGTAATATTTTTTGTTGCTGTTGTTGTTTGCAGTGACAACAAACAACAACTATTAACAACAACTATTACATTGATTTTTATGCAAAAGAAAAAAAAACAAACAAAACAACGAACAAAATATTATGCATTTTATTTGAAATGCATTCCGTGTGTTGCACCGCACACTCTGCATACTCTGGTGTAAATTTATGTATGCTCGACACGTTTATATTTTAAAATGTTGCATGTAATTGGCTGGAAATGATGACGCATTTGAATTTATTAAAAAGTTTACTTTTTTCTTTTGCCTTCGATATGGAAGGGAGGGAGTTGTTGTAAATATTAATTTTATGAGTTTAGATATTATTACTATTTTTTTATATGTATTAATATATTTTTAAGATCCCGAAATTATTAAACAAAAACAAACATTAATAAAGTTCATTACAAGGTCAAGTTGAAACCCATAAAAAAAGAAAAAAAAAACAGGAACAATCTAAATCATGAAATGTCGAAAAGTTTTTTTTTAACCGTTTTAATGTTAATTTGTACATCGTAAATATTTGGTCAAACTGGAGTGAATTATGCTTTTAAGATATTGTGCAGTTTTAATAAAAAAAATTTAATTTAATTTTAATTTTAAGGTACAACACAAACAACGTAAGATAGATTTTCAGGATTGAGAATTTGCATACATAAATTTATGTCTACACGACCAAATAATCCTGCAGAGAAACATGCTTTATTTTACACAAATCAATTTATATTTATAAAGGGTGTCCCAACAAGAACGCAAGATTTAAATTTAAAATAAAAGACAGATATCTAAAAAAAAAAAAAATCGTGAAACTTTATTATGTCGTAAAGTAGACAAAATGAGGTTATGTGTGGAACCACAAATCGGGCAGATGGCCGCCGCGGCTTTGCTGGCACACACGCGATCTTTTAATGAAATTTTCAGTGGTCGTTTTGCATAAATGCTGCGGTATTTCATTAATGCAGCGTCCAATTTCCTCTTTTAAGGCTTGAGTCGTCGTCGGCTTATTCGCGTAAACCATTGACTTCAAAAAACCCCAAAGAAAAAAGTCTAATGGTGTTAAATCGCACGATCTAGGTGCTGGTTCACATACATCAGATTTACCTGATCAGTTTTTGTTAAATTTTCTTTTGAACCTGCATTTGCGTTCATACACACCGTCAAGTTTGTTTCATCAAGTTTCATCAATTTGCAATTTATCGTAGAGTATTACGAATGACAAAACAAAACGAAAAAGCAAACTTGGCTGTCACGCTCAAGTCTGTACCCCTCTCATTCTCCTTTTCTCTCTCTCTCTCTCTCTCCTAAAAACTAAAGACTTGACGAATCAGACCTGACGTGTGTGAATCAGGACCAGCGATGCCAACTATTTATAACCCAAACGCGCTACTCCCCTTCTCAAAACGCGCTAGAACGAGCTAAGTTACAGAATTGTCAAATATTTATAGCAAAAACGCGATATTTTCTTATCGCTGAATTAAATTTCAATAAAAGTCGATGTATTTATTTATGTATATGCACTCGTATATACAATTGATTTTTCAGATTTTGTAATATTGCTTCCTTCACATTATGTTTTAAGTAACTAAAATCATTTAATACAGAATCAGAATCGCCTTCCAAATAATCGAAATGCTTAGTTTTTACTTTTAATTTATTTCTAAAACTTTGTAACAACATATAAGTTGTCGAATAGTTTTGCGATTCAAATGCTTTTTGTTCTTCAGCTATAATAGATGCTTTGTAAGTTATGTACATTTTTTGGGTCATTGTATGTAGTACATATTTTTATTTGTGAAATTTCAAAATATTTGTCATTTCAGTATGAAAAAGCGATTTTTATTCTAACCACAGTCAAGCAAATTTAAAAAATTTTATCGGAGTTTTGGATATTAGAAAATTGTTAAATTTATACAAAAAAAGTTAAAAAAATATTGAACTGAAATGATATTATTGACTTTATTCTAAACGTGCTAATTTAGCGCTTTTTTATTAAACGCGCTAAGACGGAAAAAAGCGCGTTGGCATAGTTAAAACGCGCTTAATTGGCATCGCTGATCAGGACTAACATACCCTACGTTTCCACTAGCCATCGACTTGGACATGACATGGACATGACGCCGGCAGAGCAACTCTGAAAAATTCATCAACTTCCTTGTTGTGGTGAACACGTGCGAAGTCCATGTTCAGGCATATCAAAGTATTTTGCGGGAGTGCAATAGAGATGGAATATTTACCAATTTTGTTCTGTCTCTTTTTTTTCTATTGCAAATGGTTGCGGACTTCAAATCTCATGGCGAACATTATTGCTCAGACATATGCTCGGGCATTGATGTCAGAGCATGGACGAAAGTTCGACATGAGCGGTCTCCATTAGCCATTTGCGATGTCCGACATGATGCCCATACCAAGTTCATGGCTAGTGGAGACCGCTAGATAGGTAAAACATGTTGCTGTTTATTTAATATATATATATTAATATATGAAGTAGAAGTCTACAGAAAATATATTTTTATGTGGCAAACGTTAACTTTTCTCTTATGGCTCAGTTATGCTACAGTAATGCATGGGTGACCAAGATAAATTTAAGGTTGTGTAAGTGAGCGAGAAAGATAAACACACAAGCAGAAACATTTAATAACAGTAATTCTTATATGATTTTTTTATGAAAGAATTTTTTTCTAGAAAACAGTTTCAACAAAAAAAAACATTATTATTCACTTAAATTCTGAGTTTGAATCCAGCGTGAAAGTTTGACCGACTAAAGTGGCAAATTGCCACTTTTTCGACTGCCTTGCTTGCCACTTTTTGTCCTCCTTTCTTTTAAGTAAATTATATAATAATACATTAAAAATAAGAAGTTTAGTGTAGTTGTCTCGTTTTTATTTAATGTTGCCCCTTTTTATCGAGAAATCCCCTATTTGGTGCCACTTTTTGAAAAATGCCATCGGTCACTCTGTTTAAAACTACTAAAAACCAATTTGTAAAAGAAAATAATTTTTAATTTTCACGTAAGCAAAAGCATTTTTTAACATAAACAGCATTCATAATAAATGAGTAAAAAGATAAGCAAACATTTATCTCAGATAAGAGAAAATTAAAGAGAATAAGAATACGTGTGAATCAGTGTGCACACTTAATTTTTTTTAAATTCGGTAGAATCGTCAAAAAAAATCGGTAGATTTGAATGAAATTCGGTAGAAATTTTTTTTATTCAGAGAAACATAAAAAATAACAATTCAAAGAAACATAAAAAATAACAAAATATATGTACTTATATATAAAGGGTAAGTGCAAGGATTATCAAACTAAACAGGTTCCAAAAGCGCATTTAAAACTTCACATGTGATTGGAAATTAAACTGCCATAAACAATGAAGCATTTTCAATAAAAAAAGTGTCATCCCCAGTTATTTGCCCTTACCCTTTATATAAAGATATGCTATACATATATAAAATAATATACATACATAACAGGAATTCAGTTTTTGTACATAGGTTTTATAAAGCTACTAAAATAATTTTTATTTGACAAACATTTGTAACTACAAAGATTATATGTAAGATCATTTATTAATTTAAGCTTTTGGACAAAAATTATTATGTAAATCATTGGTAGGAATAAATATTTCATCCCCAAAGCACAATTCTTTGGCAAATATTGGGTTACTTATAGTTTAAATTTTTAACCGATTTCTTTGTTCTCTTTTAATGATTTTCATGACAGGAAATGACCGCTCTGCGGCCGCACTGAAGTGTGGCAAAGTAGGCAATTTACACATATATCGACTCAAATTACTAAATAACAATATTTGGTAGATTTCAGGCCTTGTTCGGTAGAATTGGTAGATTGTTAAATTCACAAACATATTCGGTAGAATCTACCGAATATCGGTAGAAGTGTGCACACTGGTGTGAATTCGATTTGCAAAAATTTGCTACATGATGTTCACCCATGCATAATAAATTTCTCGCAGTGCGTTTTAGAAAAATTAGTTAAAAGATAAGCAAAAATTTGTCTCAGATAAGACTAAATGAAAGAGAATAAAAATACGTGTGAATTCGATTTGCAAAAATTTGCTACATGATGTTCACTCATGCTGTAATGGAATGTAACTGCAACGGTAGGAAACAGCTGATCAATATTGTTATGTGATGTAACCGGAAAGCGAATGTGTACAATTGTTTAAGCAAAATGAACGAGAAAATCGAAGCTGAGTTCCATCTCTATGTCTCCTTTATTTAGATATAAGATTTAATACTTTCAACGACACATAAAATTCATATCTTAACCATTGGTGTAGCTATACATTTTTTTAGGGGGGCATTATGACTGGTGATTTTCATAAGTAATAATAAATTAAATAATTACATGCAACTTTTAAAAATTTTGGTGGATGGCAACATCAATTCTTTGGGGGGGGGGGGGCAATACACTCCCAGAATGGCCTTTCTAGGCCTATGATCTTAACCCACAATAATAATATGGATTTGGCTACTTTTTTTTTATTTGTGGAAAATGGGGGGAAAACGAATATTAGAGGAAACTCCCGATCATCTTCAGATTAATGTCCAATAGTAAAAAGTCATAACAGCTTGTTTTTTGTAGAAATCATAACATTAATTTTAATAAAGTTTAAACTTGTGCCAAGTTGCATAAGAAATAGATTTTGAGTCATGCGTCTAGCATTCGAGATCTTGGACTTATATTATTTTAAATTCTTCTCATAATGTTTTCATACTGACACGGTTTTAATAAAAGTTGGTTTTAACGTTAAAACCAAAAAAACCTGGTTTTACCATACAAATTGAATTGTTTTTGTTAAAACCAAATTAAAACCATTTTTGAATTGCTTTTAAGTTGGTTTTATGAAATGCAACCTTGTTTTCGCTGTGATAAATTCAGTGCTGCCAAGTTAAAATGACCGACAGCAGCTGATAATGTTATACCAGCGAATAACAATAGATGGCGCTTGAAAAAATTTCAAATTAAAAATGGATGCAGCAGCAACAATAAAAAAAATTATGGGAAAAAAGAGTTTTTTGGAAGGAAAACAACGAAAATATTTTAAATTCAAATGTGGAAAGTGAAAATAGATAATATGACTGACATTTATCTGCCAATAAAAAAGGTTTATCTTATAATGTAATTGTGCATTTTTATATTATTAACAATATTTCCAAGCACTTCTTCATTTTATATAAGAAGTTCCATAATTTAAAAAAATTTAATTTACAAAATATAAGATAATTTCCATTTTCCATTTTTTTCATACAAACAAAAACAGTTGAACAGTTTGTCCAACGAGTGTTATTAAAAATCAGAAAAAATGCAACAACAAATACACGTATTTCGGCAGAAGATTTATTTTATTTTGAGCAAAGTTATTAGAGTTAATGTGTTATGTGAGTTAAAACCTGAATTTAACAAACTTGCAGTGTGAAAGCAAAATCAGCTGTTTATGGTTTTAACGTTAAAACCAGTTTTTAACTTTCAGTGTGAAAACACTATTAGCTATACTTGGCATTTTATTTCCCCATCATTATGTTAATTAAAAAATATTTAGTCAGTCAGCTTGAGCATTTTCTCCTTATTGAATTTATCATGACATAGGTTCCTTGTTTTTTCGAATTATTTTCAACAAAACTTTTTACGCGGCGTTTAAATAATTGATCATTCATCCTAGGACAGCCCATGATACAATTATAACAGGTACATGCACAAGCCCAGCCTGTCACTGAATACATTGCGGATAATTGTCAAACTTTGTTTACAAGCTACAAAAATGTTAGTGTATGTGTGTGAATACAATGATTACAGTGTTGCCAATGAATTTATACATGGCTGTGTCTCCAATTACACATTGAAGAAAATTACACTACACATCTTTTGTGTAGGTTAAAATGAAAACAAAAATAAATAAAAATAAAACCCAAAGTAGAATTACACACAGATTATACAAGAATTTAATTACATGGCCTACACATGTGAGTAGAAATTACACACTGTCTAACTACATACAGATTGGCAACACTGAATAACTATAATCTTGCAGGAATGCCGCGTCTGTAATTGTACTTTAGTTACCCTGTAATTGTTATTTTTAAAAACAAAAGGCATCTGTTTCTGACAATTATTCGTTTGTTTATACCAACAAAATACATGTGTTTTTTGGTGTTGTATTTTTGTTGTAGTTGTGCATGTACCTAGTATAATTGTATCATGGGACAGCCGTTATATTGATTAAATAATAATATTAATTTAATTGTCTAACTGTTCTTAATAAACCCTTTCATTTGATATCCAAATAATAAAGCTGCACCGCCAACACCAACCATAAATCTAAACTATTCAAAGACCCACACACAAAATTTCCTCAAAAAGTGTTTCAGCTATTGAGGAGAAATTCTATTATATACACTCGTATGGAAGATTTAGATATGTATCATCTTATAAAATTCCAAGTGCCGTAACTTAAAAAAAAAAAAATTAAAACGATTTTCTGATCGATTATGGTGTAATTAACGAAAATCTATGTGTTTACACAAAACATTTTATCCGTATTTCCATAAAATTTGTAGTATTTGAGAACTTATGAATTAAGTATACACGTATCCGGAATTCTACTCGTGTACAAAAATGTTTGATTTCTTTTGAATTTGATTTTAGGCCTCTTCTAGCAAAATGTGTGTATATAATTCTTAATAAATTTGACAATGTCATTCTGAGTATGAAATACCTTCTTAAATTTAAATTGAAAAATTATTAAATCCCTTTCAATAAAATCAAGACAGTTGCTACTGTGGACTGACTGTCTGACACGACCAGCATTAAAATCATTTTTGTTTGTTTCGTGGCTCGTTTAAATTATAACGAGCGCTTTAAAAGTTGGTTGTACCCTATCGTGGCTATGAAGTAGAGTTGAGCGCTATTTGGAAACCTGTTACTTTTTCACAGCGATTGAAAAATCACATATCACAACTGTGACTGAATTTATCAAGTAACAGGTTTTGGAAATATAGTTCTTTCATACAAACAGTGAATGTTCTTGTATGCTTTACAGTAAATGAAGCTATCACATTAATTTTTTTATACATTCAGCTTTTGTCAAGAAAAAAATCGTCAAATCGTGTCAAATCGTCTTTTCTCGCAACTATGTACAGCTCACATTTTTATATTTGCAATTTTTTGTCTCTCTGCCTGTTATACGACAATTCTCAATGTGTGGATGGGGTTGATTGCTAATTGTTTATTCTTGTCGCTCTTCTTATTAGTATTTATCAAGACACCAATATTAATAAATACTTTTAAAGCAGAAGAGCTGAAATGTGTTAAATCGTGACCACAGTCACTGTTTAATTTCACTGCTGTTCTTCTTATTAGATTTTCTCAAAATAACAGAACTGCTACAAACAAAATATTGTTAAACTGTGATCACAGTCACAGTTTAAAAGAACAGCGATTTAGAAATCACGTTCACAAGGAGCAACATTATTAAAAAATCACGCTATCGCTCATCACTACTATGAAGGTTTATAATACCAATCTTTTATTTCCAAAGCGCATTCCATTAGAATTCGTCACGCGTAATGCCAAAAATTAGAAAAAAAGGAGAAATAAATACATATTTCTATTGTTGAATAAAGTATCGTGATGATTGCTTGTTGTCTAAAGAAAATTCTGTGAAAAACCAAATAAATGCTTGATTGACTGCATAGAAGGTGAAGCCAGAGGAATGAAAAGATGGATGGATGTATGTATGTATTTATGTAATATGGTTGTGTGTTATTTGTGTAAAGTAGATTTTAAAGCGTGTCAGTAATGGAGTTTTAAGTGTTGAATCCGCTCACCTTTCAAAAGCATTCAGTCGATATAAAAAAATGTTAGCTTTATGCATATTAATTTAATATTTTTCTTAGATGCACATTAGACCCCTGCAAAAGACCATGTAAAAGAACTTTCAAGACATGAGGGTTTCTTCAAATGGTTTACTATATCGAAGTCTTCTAAAACAAACGCTAAACAGCACTGTTTGCAAGGCATCTAAAGACACTACTTCCTTACATTGCTTGTGAACACTCATATACACGAACACCAATCCATCGTGCTTCAATTATTATAGGACAGCATTTATTATTGGTTTAGTATAATACATGGCACGAGAATACATTTAAAAACAAGACGTACCCAGTGGGAATTTGAGTTAACTCAGAGCTAGTTAATTATCAGCCAAAAATTAGTCAGAGGTGGTTAAAATCAGCACTCATTCTGCATGCTAAAAGTGATCAGATTTAATATTGAGTGGCCGCAGGACAAGTGCATCAGTTTTGAACTAACCATGAGTTAGCTTGTGCCAAATAAAAAATAAATAAAAAGGAAATGTTATTTTTAGTTAATTATAATTTAGCTTATTAAATATTTATTAACATTTTTCAGTCAGCTTAAAGTTTAAACAATTTTAAATTATTTTTTTAAGAAACGAGAACGTGTATCGAACCATGATCACTTTGCCATCGCGCCATATAAAATATAAATGGCACAGAGTTATTACAAATATTAATTTTATGCTGACATCTTCTCTCTGAACTTTGATTGTATCAGCTTTGAGTTAGCTAAAAGTTAGCTCAAAACTTATCGAAGAAGTTAGTTGCACGAAAACAACTCACTAATTTCTGCATCAGTTTTTAGTTAGCTTAAAGTTAGTTCAATACTTATCGGGAAGAAGGCAGTTGTGCAAAAAACAACTGACTCACATCTGTATCATTTATGAATTAGTTCAGAAGGTAGTTGTAAATAAGTTATCAAAAAGTCACCCATATTTTGAGCTAGCTAATAAAAATCCGACTGGGTATTTACATTTCAAGACTGTTTACGCAGGCCGGGATAAGGGTGTCAGTATTGGAGTTGAAACTCACAAAGAAATATTATACGATAATTTTACTCAATTAATCAAACAAATTGAATGAAACTATTTTCGAGTTCCCTTAATTTATAGTTCCACTATATTCTGCTAACGAAAAGTTTTGCTGAATTGTCCGAATTGAAGATTTTTTTATTCGATTACTTGATAAATTTTATTTTATTGTTCGAACTTTAGCTATCATTTGTATAAAAAAGGTCAAAGAAAACTCGTATTGGAAAAAGTTTTCTCGATTTCGACGTTTTGAGGTCCTGACTATTTTCGTGAGGATGTCCGTATGGATGTATGTATCCATTCGGGTTCATGTGTGCGTGTGTGTATGCATGCAAACATATCATATTTTAAGACCAGGGGGCAAATCGCGGCACTCGTTATCGAACGAAATTACGAAATATTTTCATATAAACTCTATTGAAATATTTCGTAATTTCGTTGGATAACGAGTGCCGCGATTTGGCCCAGGTCAACGTATCGGAAGAAATGTGATACATTGGAAATATAATAAGTTTAAATAGATGTCGTAAGATAGTCCGGTTCATTAAGTTGCGAAAATTAAATTTGCACAAAACTGTTTTTTTTTTGAACAAATTAAAATAAAAATCAAATCAACTCTTAACCTAAAAAAAAAACGTCAATTGCTGCTGAAATCGCGTGAATCATTCGAGAGATATCATTAGCGAAAAATGTTTAAAAATTGTATTTTCTAATGACTTCAAAAGTATTCGTCATATATTTTTTAAATATTCGATTGTTCTTATAGTGTATGTAGATGCGGTAAGTTTGACCGAACTTTTTAAACTGGTTTTAAAGATATCGTTGTCGAAATTTTGCAAAAAAAAAAAGTTTGTTTGTATTTCATTACTTTGTAATTTCTCGTCAAATCGGTTCTCGATACACATTATTATTATTTTTTTTTACTCAAAAACTGATGGAATCCCATATATTGCACTTGTTCCTCTAAAGAGCTTCAACTCAAAATTTAAAAGATTTCAGTAAGGACAGCTAATTGTTCTTAATCTTTTAGAGTTTCGTATTGAAAAGAGAGCTAATACAGCATTTTTGTGGGAAAGGAGTAGAGAAAATGATGTAAGATATTTTTTTTTTGAAAATTTCAAAATTTTTCGTTGACGCTCCTAATAAAAACGGGTGCGATATGTACATACATTTGTATATACCTATATATCGTTAGTTAAAATGCAAGAGGGCGTAACTAATAAAAAATTCAAAATCTTTTTGATTGATTATTATGAATGTCATTAAATTACACGTCTTGACACTTTTGCGGTAAAAAAAAAAACACTTTTGTTAACATAAAATAAGTGGACTTTACTACGAGTTTGTCTATTTTTTTTAGTTTTTTGCTTCTCCTGTGATTATATTTTTGTTAGTTACGTCCTTTTGCATTTTAGCTTAGTAATGGTAATTAATAATATGTATATAAAAGTCATGCGAAGTACAAACATATTTTCAAGAACTTTCATTTTTAAGAGGATGTGTCCAGAAAAGTTTGAGTTTTATTAAATATTTGCCTGTGTATTTTGCAATTTCATTATTAGAATAATAAAAATTTTTTTACCATTTAAGTGAAAAAACTTATTCGATCGTATGATTATTTTGATGAAAAGTTTTGATCGACAAATTGCGAAAAAAATTTCTTCAATGGGACACCAAATGTAAAATTTGTTCTATTAATCAAATTAAAATCCCCATTTAGAGTGCAGAATTTTTTTCGACTATTCGAGTGAAAATTTTTCTTCGATTATTGAAACACAAGTCAATATAAAGTAATAGAAAAAATAAACTGCTTTATATTTTATTAACAAAAAAAAAAAAAAAAAAAAAAACTTAAAATTGACATACAATTTTTGAAGCCATACAAATTCTGTTGTATGCATGTATGTATTATGTATAATAAGTAGGGCGACAAATTTCATGTACTATAAAATTAAAAATATGCGCATATAATATGCACCATAGAAGTCAAAATATGCACCAAAATAATGAAAATATGCGCAAATAAAAATATGCAACAAAAAACAATTAATTTTTTACTAGATTTATTAAAACATAACAAAAAATAAAATCCAGTCTACAGAATCAAATAAAAAATTAAAATATAAAAATAAAATCAGTTCATAGAATCTGTACATTTAAACGAGTAGTATTAACATAGATTTTTTTTGTTGGCGTTGGCAGAAGTAGTTAGCACGTTGACTACAAAACCGAAAATACTGGGTTCAATCCCTGTATCCGACAGTCATTAAATAACAACAGCACGCATTTTTCTGATGTGCATTAGTGTCCCTTTGTATCAGTTGTTGTAGGAAAGTTCAAGTGATGAATGCATAGTCACTGGTCACTGAACTACATATACCGACTTCAACAGATGCTAATCCTAATGTAAAATCAGAGCGCCCTCCTTCGTCGGTATTGTGTAGCAGAATCATTGGCGAAGTAAAATAACCAATAAAATGGCTACTAAACACAGCTTCAAAATTTAATACGCCTAATTTGAGACCAGAAGGCGCTACAACGCTGCATTATTACAAAAAAATGCGTGCAAATAGCAGAGTTGTAAAAAGAATGAAGCTTTCTTCTATCTCTTCTTTCACCACCTGTCTTCTATCACTTTCCCTTTCCGAAGTAAGGTAACACCTAGTAATAGTAGTAGGCATCAATTGCCTGAGTGTTACTTCTCTTTAAAAAAAAAAAAAAAAAAAATACAGTTTTTTAAATTTTAATATGTAAAGTGCCTGTTGGGGCGCAGAAATTTTTTGTACATCGAAAATGTTCGATCGTTCGTTTTTTAAAATGCGTTTTCTTGTGTTTAAAAAGGGGGCTACATAAATTTTCACCGGCATTGCCGCATCAGTTGGTATAATGAATAACATTTAAATATGTACATATGTATGTATGTACATAGTATGGACGTTGTATCTTGTATTAAATGGCGGTTATTTCAGAAATGATATTAAAGTATTCAGTGCAAGTTTGAGAAAATGGAGGATTTTTTTTTTTTTTGATATTGTTATAGCTGTGAAAAACTTGGAAAATATGCAAATAAATATGCACTTATTACAAAAATATGCACAGAACTTAGATTTTTGTTAAAATATGCAAAATATGCAAAAACAAATTCATGCCATTTTACAGGAAATCTTATGAAACGCAAAGAAAATTGTTCAGAATAGCTTTTAAGGTGTCGACAATAAATATGCATTTGCATTGAAATTGTCGCCCTAATAATAAGTCATTTTATTCATTTCTATAGATATAAACTTTTACTAAGTAATTAATTTTCCAAGACTGTGAAAGATTCTTTTTTATACGTTTAATAAATAAAATCGGAGAACAAAAATGAATATTTTTCAAATAATTTGTATTCGACAAAAATATGAAAAAAAAAAATTTTTATCAATGGAATAATTCTGTGGTATGCCTTTCTGAAAGAAAATTAATTCTCTTGTGCTCTAAGAAGTAAATCACAATGATTTTTAATATTGAAGTCGAATAGAAGAGAAAACCCGTTCGTTTTTTAGGCTAAAACTATTCCAAAAGTAATAAATTCTATAACTGCTCTGTCCGAGCGCAGCTTAACGGTGCATTTATTCAAAATAATGGTATGAGATATATGTATGTATGTATGTTACTCATATTGAAAGTATGTTAAGCGACCGTTATAAAACCGCTATAAAACCCTAATGATGGCCTGTCTCAACGGCAATCAAAACCTTTGAAATCAATTATACATATATGTATGTATATTATTGTTGCTTTTGTTTACACCAAATAATTCTTTTTATTCTTTTACCAACTGCAGCAGTTGTTTTCTAAAATTTTCTTGAGTTGGAAGAAAACTTCAATGAAAAGAACGCACGCACACAAAATTGTTTATTCAGTTTTGATTTAAAAGTTGTTTGACCTCTTAAATAGCTGGTATCTGTTAGATATTTTTTTCCTTTTTATCTCAATAATCATAGTTAAATGACATTGTTTAATTCGTTACGTGCCAGATTTTTTTTTTTATGTCTATTTGTTTAGTGATAATCGTACATTTTTGTGTATTTCGAAGATGGATGAGTTAGTTTTAAATGAAAGTGGTATTTGAAAAGAACGCAATTTGATTATAAAAACTCTCCCGTGGTATGCTATTGATAGAAAAACTAATGAATATCTATGTAAGTATAAAAAAGTGTATAATTTTCATAAAAAATTTCCATTGGTTAAAGAACTATTACAGCTTTAAAAAACTAATTTTTTTTATTTATTTTACAAAAACATTAAGCAACTTAAAAGCCGTTCCTCATTTGCAAGAGTAGCGAGCTTGAAAATGTGTTTTTTATAGCCACATGGTCAATTAGGAAACAGCTTTCCTAAAATTTATACCTTGATAAAGCTTAAGTTCTCTTCTAACTTCCATACATTTAGCCAATTCAAAAAGTCTGGTAAAGTGATAAGTAATAACTTACTATTTTTTACCTATTATGTTGTCATATAACAAATTGCCATAACGTTAAATTCAATTGACAGAAAAATAAAAAAATTATAATTATAGGTTTGTTCATTTACTAAAAGTTTTTACGGACTTGTAACAATTTTTACTGGAAAGTGTTCATTGGCTCAAAAAGTTTGCAAGAGAAAGCGTCAAAACAGGGAAAAAATTTAGAGACAAAAAATTCTTGCAAATTATTACTAGTAAAATTTTTAATTGTAAGAACTATCCAAACAGCTGTTCTGTGTTTTGTTACAAATTAATTGAAAACTCAAAAATATCACTTTCTTTATTAAAAAAATACATTTAAATACAATTTTGTGGTCTTATCATATCTGATCAGAGATGGAAAGTGTCATTTTTGTATTTATTAATAGAATATAATTAAAAAATAATGAAATATTCATAAAAATAGTAAATAATACATGAAACTGTGTAAAGTATTTCATAATAAATGCCGATTTTGATTATCGAAAATACGCCAGAAAAAGTATAATTGTATCATGATTTCCATCCATGGTGCCATTTATTTAATTTTTCGTATATGGGAGAGTAATATTGAAAATGTCTGTCTTATGCCGAATACACACTATGACATTTTGTGGTGGCATCGCAATAGTGTGTAGTAGTGTACACGTTTGTTATTTCGTTTTTAACAGCCTTCAAAAAAAGGAGAAGATGAACAATTCGTCCCTATTTGGTTTTGGGTGTTACTTCATAAGTCGGTAAATTTTAGACCTCTTGTAAAAATTCTTATTTTGTCTGAGAGGGTATAGCTTCCCATTGGTCCCATTGTAAAAATGTTTATGATATTCTACTTATTTAATTGCTGCGAAATCTATAAAACACCTTTGGTTTTTGTAATTGCACAATTTGAAAGTTGAAAAAATGGGCGAGGTTACGTCCATTAAAATTAATTATAATATTTCACACGGTTACTACTTAACTTATCACACACCTTGAGCTCTAAAATAGACACAATATTCCATTTAAAAAAAAATGGGCGGAGTCATACCCATTAAAATTTAATTTCATATTTTATTTTAAGTGGTTCTACTTCACCGATTTTTACAAGACTTAACTTAACAAACACACAATCTTGCACTTAAAAAATGGGCGGAAGCACGCCCATTAAAATTTAATTTTATATTTCACGTACTTCTTCTTATCTTGTTCTATTAGATCTTTGCACTTAAGTCGGTTTTCTTTGGCAGAGAGAATTATTGGCATTGCATTCCATACACGAGTAAAAAACATACTGGGAACGGCGTCCATGAAGTTTTGAAAATGTCAGATCTGCACTGAGCCTTACTCTCTTGTTGCAAGTTTCTCCTAGAAAAGTACGTAAACACAACTTAACATATTATATAACTGTCAATTGCAGTTAGTTGTTTTCGACAAAGGGTAGACAAGCGCCAATTTTTTTGTATTTTATTGATTTTACGTCGACGGATAGTTACATAACAAGGCTTAAAATAATATTTATAAAGCATATTTTGCAAACAATACTCGTACAACTTACATTCCAAATATTTTGTATTCTTTTAGTTGTTTATACTAGTAAACTTCAAAAAATTAATTAATTGTTTTAGAGAACAAACTAAACCTTACAAGCTCTTAGAATTTTTGCCAAAATCGCTAGATTTGACGAGAAAACAATTAAAAGGCAACACTGTTTTTATCTTACATACATTTGCACATATTTTAATGTGATGATCGTAAAAGATAAGCAAGAATAGTTAAACATATTAAGGTAGAGTAATATAACTTCGCGCTAACCTAAATAGAAAAATGAAAAAATGGAAAAACAGGGGAAATAAATAGTGATACTTACATATGTATGTATTTACCAAAGGTAAATCAATAATTGTACACAACAATCATTTCTCACATTCCGTTTCATTAGAATTTACCTTAAATAGCTGCTGTTAATAACAATTAGAGATGCGCAAATGTCGTGATTTTATCGTGTCACGCGTGAGTCACGCGTGATTCACGTGATTCATGATCAAATATTATAACTAATCATGCGTGAGTGCGCGAGCGTGATTGAACAAAATTTACACGTGCGTGATCGTGCGTGAGCTTATTTTAATAATCACACACGAATTCTCACGCTCTCACGATATAACATTCCTGCATTTATTATTATTTTATAATAATTAATGCATATATGTATAGTAATATGTATGGTAGTATGAGCTTACAAACATAATGAATACCCCCCAAACAAAATGTTTCGAATTTTTCTGAAGTCAGACTTGTACCGAATTCGTTAAGACATTTCGGTAGTTTCTCTGAACAATTTGTTTTAAACATTAAAACTTTGATTTTTGAGTACATAAGTAAAAGTCTGTGAAAATTTTTTTTAAATAAATATGTATATGTTGATAAAAAAAGGATTGAGTGAGTATGTGCAAATTATTTCGACAATAGCAGCAACATAACGGTGAAGAGGTACTCTGCTATAAAAGCAAAAAGAAATCGTACCTACATGTCGTTACGAATTCGTACCGACTTATCGTCATGAATTCGTACCGACATATCGTTACGAAGTCGTGTCACCATTTCACACAAAAATTGTTACGATTTCGGTAATATTTCGGTGCCGAAATCGGAAGATTTTGTCGACCAATCATTACGAATTCTTTACGAATTCGGAGCATTTTGTTTGATGGGCACATGCAGCTTTTTAAGTATGTATGTATGCATGTTTTTTAGATACCCTGTAGGAAGTAGCAATTGAGAAACACTACTGATTCAACAGTGCCTTTGCCAACAATACTACTGACGAATTGTACCGCAGAAAATGTTTTTTGCTTTAGGGGCCGTCCATATATGTATTACGTAACGCTGTAGGGGCGAGGGTGGGGTTCGAGTTCTGTTATGATTTGTTATGGTGGGGGTGGGGGGAGTCTTTGAAAATGTTACGTAACAGACAAATTTTAGAAATTTGTATTTTTTCTCATATAATATGCTTTTCTCATTTATTTGATTATCATTTATTTAATTGATCATACGTCTTACCTTCACATTTATATTATGTATGTGTACATACATACATGTGCGGAATGTCAATTTTTGATACACAGAAAAAAGTATTCACCAATTAATATTTTCAATTAAGAATTTAATTGATTCAATTAAATTTTTAATTGTATTAATTAATTTGAGTGAAAAAACTTAATTAATATTATCAAATTGTTTATAGGTGAAAATTTAATTAATTTTTTAATTGATATTACAAATATTTTAATTAATATTACAAAATCATTTATATTACTTTATGTGTGTATACGAGAATTCGAATTCGAATATTTAAAATGATATCCGCGAATACAAATATTTAAAACGATATTAAATTAACTTTGCTTTATTTTAATTTGCATTGTAAATTTTACAAAAGCATGAGCATACATATATACCTAGATATGTACATACATATGTATATGTAAGAACCTATTTTTCAACCCAAAAAACATGCAAATTATGTTATAAATATACTTTTTCGTGAGCGTGCGTGGTCGTGATAAGCTGTAAACCACTCGTGCGTGATTAAAAATATTTTATTCGTGAGCCTGCGTGATCGTGAGAATGTTCAAAAGCATTCGTGCGTGAAAGTGCGTGAGTAAAATATTTTTCTGCGTGAGCGTGCGTGTCGTGAGTCAGAAAACACTCACGTGCACATCTCTAATAACAATGTCTACCCAAGTAGATAGACTAGGGTGCTGATGAAGTGCGTTGCTGCACAGAAAAATATCGGTATTTCCCCCAGCTTAGAAGTCTAATTTAATTTTTCTTCTCTTCTTTAGAAACTCACATTAATTAATAAAAATATTTCATTCAATAAGAATTGAAATTACTGAACTTAAGCCCGAAAAAGAAATTATTTCTGGTTAAAATTAACTACAGTTCAAGTAAATCTAAAAATGTCTCACATTTTAAAATAGTTTAGTAACAGAACAGATTTCATCTTTTTTCATAATAAAATTATAAAATATACAATTTGTTCTATAATTTTGCATAAAACATGTACTATTTGAAGAAATAAATACTTTTTACTACATAAATGCAATGCGTGATTTTTTCATTTTTATAGCTTGATTTATTATTATGCCTGCTACAATTCTCAGGTTAATAATTTTGCAATAAATGAATACATAAATGAAATGAGAGAAAAAGGCTAAATGAATGTGTAAATAATTCACTTAACTAATTAGTTCTAACCCATTTTCTTTTTCCATCTAAGCGCATTTTCCTTCAAACTGTTCTAAACGCCTGGGAAAAAAGAAAACTTCCATTCCACTTGCTTGCATTTATAACCGGCATTATTTATTTATTCTCCACTTTAATTCTTTTGTTGTGTTCGTCATACTGAACAACTAAATCGCCAGTCTGTCTGACTTTTAGTGCCAACTTCATGATGTACTAAACACAGTAAACTAAAAAAGCCTTTTATGGAATTCAGTAGTGGCATATGAATACAGTATTAATAAGAAGAGTGTTAGAGAAAAAATTTGTGGCATTAGGGAAACGATGTGTGTGACAATTTAAATGAATGCCAATTCATTAGATAGACACTTCTTTTATGTCCATGTCACACTTAAAGGTATTAAAATAAGCAATCAAGTTCAGGCTTAAGAACTTACTTACTGAGTTGAATGAAGTATGAGAGTAAATTTATTCGAAAGTGCGATTAAATACAAAATGACCTGCAAACGGAAATATTAATGTGCAACATTCAAGCATTGATGAGACTGAAACTTTAGTAGAACTAGGTGAAATATTTTTATCGTTTCCGGCATTTGTAGAAACTCTTAAATCGTTTATGTCTTATAAAAAAATTTATTTTCATTCATAAAATTTAATTATGATTTTTCCCCAAGCTAACTTTAAATTAGTCTGTATGCATTGTTGAGATTGAGTGGAGTGAAGTTTGTGGCAGCAATTATTTTGTCTAATTAATGTGCAACAAACTCGAATAATACAAAATAAAGAAGTAATGAAAATGCAACAAATTGTGCCTCATTATAACGCGAAGCACGTAAATGTTGCAACATCACTTCGAATCTCACATCACAATGGTATTGTTGTGGGTGCATCTTATGAAAAGTCCTCATCAATGCGATGCTACGAGTAATGCCGCTTTTGCATACAAAAAAGTGAAAGTTTTATTTTTGTTTGCTTGCGGCTGCATCTTCTTTTTCTTCTATTCATTTTTGTTTCGATATTTTTGGGAAAATTTACAACTATAAAAATTTTGTTTTTGCTCTTGTGGATAATGCAATCATTCTTTTTTTAATTTGTTTTAGTTTTGCCTGTTTATGCCCATTTTTATGTGTTTACGCAAAAAAACACAAAACACGAAAAAATGCCCCCCAAAAATAATGTTATGTTTAATTTAAAGCCAAAAATACTCATGTTCCTGATTTTTGCTATAATGCCAATACAAAAATATATTTTGCATGAACAAAATGCGCCAAATTGGTTTCTTTGTTCACATTCAATGGTTACAAATTTGCTGAACATTCTTCAAACAGGTTTGCCTGTTATGGGCATGTTTTTTATTGTTTATTATCAGTGTTGGTATCTCTACGAAGAGCAAAAGCACATTAAGCTGTTGCAAAAAGGGTAAAAAGCGCAATAAAATACGAAGAAGAGGGTAAGGTAAAAAAGCACGAAAATATTTTTTTTTAATTGTAATACATTAAGCCATTTAAAAAGGAAAGTTTAGAGTGTAAAAGCTCAAAATATAATTTCAAATTTTTGCTTCAAAATAAACAAAGTATTGTAGATGTAATAACAGAATTTATTAACATATTGATTAAAACAAAATCTTGATTAATTTTATAAAAATAAGTATGTAAAAACAAAAATAAAAAACCAGGAGTCAATTAATCCCAGTCGGATTTTTATTAGCTAGCTCAAAATATGGGTGACTTTTTGATAACTCATTTACGACTAGCTTCTGAAATAATTTATAAATGATACAGATGTGAGTCAATTGTTTTTTGCACAACTGTCTTCTTCCCGATAAGTATTGAACTAACTTTAAGCTAACTCAAAACTGATGCAGAGATTAGTGAGTTGTTTTTGTACAACTAACTTCTTGGATAAGTTTTGAGCTAACTTTTACCTAACTCATATCTGATACAGTCAAAGTTCAGAGAGAAGATGTCAGCATAAAATTCATCTTTATAATAAGTCTGTGCCGTTTATATTTTATATGGCGCGATGGCAAAGTGTTAAGTATGATGGCTGACAAACGAATTGATCACGGTTCGATACACGTTCTCGTTTCTAAAAAAAAAAAAATTAAAATTGTTTAAACTTTAAGGTGTCTAAAAAATCTTAATAAATAATGAACTAAATCATAATTAACTAAATATGTATAACACTTTCTTTTTTTTTTATTTGGCACAAGCTAACTCATAATGCGCTAACTCATGGTTAGTTCAAAATTGATTCAAAACTGATGCACTCGTCCTGCGGCCACTCAATGTTAAATCTGATCACTTTTAACATGCAAAATGAGTGCAAAATATTTGGCTGATAAGTCAATAACTCTGATTTAACTCGAATTCCCACTGGGATATAGTAACATATACACACATACATACATATGTACATACATACAATAGGAGGTGAAGCTTAGGTTTAGATTAAGTTATGTATGTTACTGAAAAATCATTTACACATAAAGAATGCATTAAAAGCGTCACTCTTTTCTTAAGTACTCTTAACTTAAAAGTTTTTGTTTTTGCGATATTCACCTTTTTTCCAGTTGTCAACATTGACAGCACGTCAATACGATATGAAAAAATTGGGGGTTGGCTACCCGTTGTCTAAGATAACTGACTGCTATTGATAACCTCATGCTTTCAATCGAAATCGGCCCTTAAAATTTAACCACTCTTGTGCGTTTAATACAAATTTACCTACATTTTGTTGTAGACGTGAACATTTTGATTTACTTTGCACTTACAAATTAACAGCCTTATAAAAATTCCGAAATCGACTCTTAATATTTAACCACCCTATAGTATGATTAAATATTTGTGTAAGCTTTAACAAGTGCTTATTACATACTACTTTCAATCAATTATTATGCAGAGATTTATGTGGTTTTTTATTTATGAAAAGTTTTCTACATTGCTTTTAACATAGTTTCCATTATTGTCATTAAAATCAATTTAAGAAGCCTTAGTTAAAAGATGCTGCTATTAGCGCTTAAAAGTATTTTAGTTTTGTAAATTAAAAATATTTTTTCTATATTTGTGATTTGAACGGGCTAAAGTTCGTATCGCTTTTTAAGCCAAATTACATGTGATAATTATTAATGAACAAATAACACCAAAGTCTGTTGTAAATATTCTGACTAACAACACATAGTTGAACGGAACAGCCAGCCGTTTTCGAAGGCCACTAAACCTTCATCATCAGCGTTCTTTTTTGTGTTTGGTCCACTGTGTGTGGTGTCAGTTGATGTAGATTTCTGCTTTATATACTTAGCATTTTATTGCAAATGGAATATGTGAATTGTTTTGATTCATCGTATTTCAATTTGCTGAAAGCTTTTTTGTATTGTAAGCTCAATTCTACCATCACTATATTTACAACAGTCGTTTTGTTCTTTTTACTAATTATACACATGTTACTTAATTTGCTTATTTTTTTGTTCTACTTAAGACAAACTTTTTTTGTTACTATTAAGTATATTTTTATTTAATTTTTGCCACAGGCCCGTGGCTATTAATTTTTAGTTAATTTTAATTATTATTCGAACTCCATTTGTTTCTATATTTGTGATTTGAACGGGCTAAAGTTCGTATCGCTTTTTAAGCCAAAAAAGAACGCTGATGATGAAGGTTTAGTGGCCTTCGAAAACGGCTGGCTGTTCCGTTCAACTATGTGTTGTTAGTCAGAATATTTACAACAGACTTTGGTGTTATTTGTTCATTAATAATTATCACATGTAATTTGGCTTAAAAAGCGATACGAACTTTAGCCCGTTCAAATCACAAATATAAAAATATTTTTATTTAACAAAAAAGCACCAAAAGCACTGTAAGAAACGCACCAAAATACCATCACTGTTTATTATTTTTTTTTATCGTATGGCAACACATTACCGAAGGAAAAGAGAAGAAGAAAAGAAATATAACGAGTATTAAACAGCAACAAATTTTGTAACATTTAATAGAGAGATGGGGAGGTTCCCACATTTTTAACTGTTTGGGGCCTTTTTTGATTTTGATGGAATGCCTACGGAAATTGATAAATCATTTAGTTTTAATTACAAATGTCTTCTGGTTAATTATAGCAGCCGTTTCTTACTTTCTTTGCCACTGGCGTTAAGTATATTTAAATTAGGTATTCAAAGACTGACATGAATCAATCTTGTTAATATAAGAGTTAGTTAAGGCAGTGAAATGATATGTAACAGATTAATCAAACAACCTGATTAATGTAAAAATTATTTATTGAAATTGTAGAAAAAATTGCAAAATATTTAATACAGGGTTATCCGTTTAGAGGTTTCAAAATCACCCGTCTGGCAAGGTCATCAGCTGTTTAGCATCTGTCAGCTCAAATATCATTTATTAAGTGCAAGGTGAGCCATTTGCGAATATGGATCGTTTATCAATCGAACAATGCATAAAAATGGCTAAAACTTATTCAGACAAGACATTTCGAGCATTAGTGGGGTCAGGCCTGTGCTTCATTACAATGTGCGCATCTGTTAGTCTGCGCTTACACACAAAAACATTTGGAAGGGAAACATTTAGTTTGGTAACAATTTACAGGTGGGGAAGAGAGAATCATTTTTGTGTCCGATACTCGGCGAAACGCTTGTTTTCATGTTCTCTGTTACATGTACATAAATACTGTTACGAAAATGGCCGTAGACAAGGTTAAGCAGCGTTACACAAAAATATTCCGACAGGGTTAATGTAAGTGTTACGCGAAAATATTCCTAGAGGGTCATTGAAAATAAACATCTAGAATAGAGCAAAGAAATAAATAAACATGCGTAGCACATACATGCATGATTAAACGTAAACAAGCAAAAACAACAATAAAAAGCGTCTGCTTATTAAGAAGATTCACATACTATGTACATACATACATACATGCCAATTCAAATGAAAAGCAAAAGGTAAACAAGCTATAAGATGATAATGATCGTCTAGCCATTGCCTGAAAATTCTAGTCGTGTTTGTGCGAAGTATAAAAAGGGGTGACGCATCCAATGGCAAGTTAGTTAGTTGGGAATGAGTTATAGTTGTGTTGTGAACGAGTTCCAGTTGTGAGTCAGTTGCGAACAAGTTGTGTACAAGTCATGATAGGAACAGTGTACACACTTAATTTTTTTTTAAATTCGGTAGAATCGACAAAAAAAAAATCGGTAGATTTGAATGAAATTCGGTAGAAAATTTTTTTATTCAGAGAAACATTAAAAAATAACAAAATAACAAAAAGGGTAAGCGCAAGGAGTATCAAACTAAACAAGTTCCAAAAGCGCATTTAAAACTTCACATGTGATTGGAAATTAAACTGCCATAAACAATGAAGCATTTCCAATAAAAAAAGTGTCATCCCCAGTTATTTGCCCTAATCCTTTAGATAAATATGCTATGCATATATAAAATAATGTACATACATACATACATATATAACAGGAATTCAGTTTTTGTACATAGGTTTTATAAAGCTACTAAAATAACTTTTATTTGACAAACATTTGTAACTACAAAGATTATATGTAAGATCATTTATGAATTTAAGCTTTTGGGCAAAAATTATTATGTAATTCATTGGGAGGAATAAATATTTCATCCCCAAGCCACAATTCTTTGGCAAATATTAGGTTACTTATAGTTTCAGTTTTTAACCGATTTCTTTGTTCTGTTTAAATGATTTTCATGACAGAAAATGACCGCTCTGCGGCCGCACTGCTATGTGCCAAATAGGCAATTTACACATATATATCGACTTAAATTACTAAATAACAATAGTCGGTAGATTTCAGGCCTTGTTCGGTAGAATTGGTAGATTGTTAAATTCACAAACATATTCGGTAGAATCTACCGAATATCGGTAGAAGTGTGCACACTGGCTAGGAACACAATTGGGACGAGCGACGAATTTTTCCGTGCGAACTTTCGTCATAAAAAATAAAACACATTTGTTCATATGAAAATGAACACAACAACTCCTTAGAACGAAATTCGTCGTTCGTGACGAACTCTGAGATAGATTTATTTCTATTTTATACGCCGACGAATGACGAAAAAACAACATTCTCTCCCTCTCTATTTACATACACAACACGGTTCGAAATCATGGTGCAATTGTACTTTTTATGGTAAATTTTTGACCTTGTTGGTAACGTGGTACTACCGCGAGTTACTTGGTACAATTTCAAAATGTCAATGTTACACTATATGGTAACATTAATTTTGCCTATGTTCTCTTTAATTTTTTTGTGTGTGTTTTATTTTAATCTCTAATATAATAGTCGGATCTACGAATGTACCTTTATGAATGTAATATTTAATATTTTTTTTTGTTATTTTTTATTGTATACTGAATTTTTATACACATTTGTGTTAAGTTTCTGTTTTTTATTGTAAACTTCTGAATTTTTATACTCATTTTTGTACGTTTCTGTTTTTATTAGTAAATATTAAAAATTGGTACCGTCGTGGTCTAAAAAGTACATTTTATTTGCATAGTTGGTACAAAATCCAAGAAATCATTTTCCTTCCCTGATAGACAATAACCAGTGTGACCAGCATTTAAAATAAAATTAAGCTAAATCACGTATGTCTCTAATATATATTTAGAGAATACGTAATTTGGATTGAAAAAAGGTTAGAAAGGATAAATCAGTTTTTAAAAAAGCTAAAAAAATATGCTAAGAGATAAATGAAAATTTTAAAGCTAAATCCAGAAGAAATGAGCTAAATTTAGCCCAAAATTAGCTAATATGGTCACACTGACAATAACCAACTTTATCAATTATAAGAGCTGAATTCGCCAAGTAAATTCGTCGTTATTGTGCTTCACACGACGAATTTACGCAGCGAATTCTTATCGACGTGGACGAAATTCGTCGTTCGTCCCAATTGTGTTCCTAGCATCAGTCAGTTGCGAGTGACCAAGTCAGTTGATAATTAAGTTGTGAGTTAATAATAATTTGCGATACAGTACTGAGTCGATAGTTAAGAGCAGTCTGTGCTTTACAACACGTGAGTTGGGAAAAGGAGAAACTATAGGACAGTATATAGTGATAGCAAAGTCTGTCGTGGAATTGAGATTATTGTGGAGTCTATCGTGTCGACTGGAGTAAAGGGAACAGCGCAGCTAATATGCGTGTGTAAGGGTGTAAGTAAGGCCAGTGAGTCTTTATTGGTGTATCAACTGAGAGTGTCGGCCAGAGAGTTGTTATTTGTATATCAACTGTGAGTGACGGCAGAGTGAGTCTCGTAAATGACGAGTAACAGACAAAGAAGTGTCACGTGAATGCTTACGCAGCCAGCTAAGAGACGTGCGTAAAATACAGCTAGGAAGGCGTAGTGGTAACCAGTTGTGAATATTTGTGTGTAATTCAGTAGTTTAAGTTGTATTAGTGTATTTAAGCTCTTGATTAATTTAGTTTAAGTGTTTTTGTAAATAAAACTTGTATCATTCTTAACCCTAATTACTACACTCGGATCTTGTATTCATTTGCAAATCTTCGAGTCCACAGAAAAGCGTTTTTAAAGAGAGAAAAACGTAACAATACATATACACGTATGGTTGGCATTATCCAATAACATTAGAATGTTGCCGGCAACATTTTCGGCTTTGTGAACGCGAAGGAAACAACAACAAAAAAATTAAAGATGTTCCAGATATTACATATGAGAGTGTTTGCAACGGCACGTTACACAATTGAACTTTGTTTTAAACTTGTGATACGCAGAATGAAAGCACGACTGTGAAGGTTGCAACACGTAACTCTAAGGGCCATTATTACAATTAAAGATAGTTAAAAGTACGATTTTGTCGGACGTATAAAAAGCTTTCTATTATTGCAAATTGGATTTAACTTACCAGGTAGGATAAACTTGCTCACTTTAGGTTAAAGTAAAATTTTGCAAATGATAAAGTTTTTATACGCCCGATAAAATCCTACTTTTAACTATCTTTAAGTTGTAATAATGACCCTAAACGTGAAGAGGCTATCAACCATATCTCGAATACTACAAGGGGTACATAAATGCAACAAAATTCCATAAACCTCATTTGAAATTGTATTTTCTCTTCACATGCTTTACAACAACATAAACTGTATTTAATTTGTCATTGTTTCGCCAATTGAGAAGCATTAGTGCTGTAACTTGAATTTCCTGATCACAAAATTGTGTCAATCGAACAAAATGTAGTTCCAATTAAGGTACATTAAGTCCATAAATTTAATTTCTCAACTGCCAATCATTAATGCTGATTGAAAGAAAAGATTTTTTCTGCTGAAGAAATTTTGGAAAGTTTTCATTTAATTGAAAAAAAAAGGAAAAAGAAAACGTAACATTAAAAATATTTTCGAGATTTTCTTCCTGAATTCCTCTGTAAGAAAATTAAGTTTTGTAGTTTATTTTTTTTTTAATTTATTTAAGTATTTTAAACATGTCTTAACAACTATCAATTTTGGTGTTAGTGTAATAATTTGTTGCTTCTTTCTCTACTTGTTTTGTTCATTTTCATAGATAGTTTGAGTCATGTTTGATTTTTAATTGAAATTAATAGTTTGATATTTTGACTATTTGTTTCAGTAATTAGTTTTTATATATGAAAACTTTGTTTATTGGCTATAACCAAACGGTTTTTATTTTCAATTAAATTTGTTTAGTTTTTTGGTAAAAGATTCCGGGTTTGGTATTGGTTTTTAGTGAATGGAATTTATTAATTTGTATGCGTGAAAGTAAGTTTTTTTCTATAAAAAGAAGACTGGAGCTTCATTAAATTCAAACACGTACTCAAACATTAAAAATTTTAAATAAACTTTATAGTTTTTTCTTCTACTTTTTCATTCATTTTACTTCCTTTGCAAGATGGAGAATTGAATGAAATTACCTACATGGATTTGTTGGAAGGAAAACGAGTGTCTGGAATTATGCAAGTGTTTAAAGAGGATATTCCAGTGGTTCTTGTACAAGACATACATTATACTTCTATTTCAACAAGAGTGTTTAAAGAACTTGTAACTCGAAAAAAAATATATATGCTGCCCTTAAACTTTTTATATATTTTATAACTTTCTGTTTCCAGTGAAAAAATAAAAAAAGCAACACCTGCTTTTTTAACTTTTATACCTGGCTTTCCTTCAAAGAATGAGAACTTTGTTCTTTTATCTTTTATTTGGCTTATTTCCTTTAAAAGTTCTTGCAGCTCCTTAAAAGAATCAATACATTTGTACAAATCAGTTAAACTGGACGGTGTTCCCAGAAGTAGGGCATAGATTTTTTTTTGTTTTCAAATGTTCCGCCTAGTTCTTGTTTTGGCTTTATTAACTCGATTCGTACTTGTTTGTTCGGAGGAATTCCTGGTTAGGTAGCAACTAGTAATTAATAATAATTGAGATTCTAATGATTGATATTGCCACAAAAGTTTAAAGGCTGGGTCACGCCCATTAAAACAGAACATCATATTTTATGTATTGAGCTCTTGCATTAGGACAATCTCGCGGTATTAGAGGTATGTGGAGCCACACCTATTCTAATTGGATTTTAAATTCTATGTATTTCTAAAGAATAGACTTCTATAAAAATTTTCATACATATAATGAAACACTATCGCCTTAAAAAAAGGTGGTGGAAGAACACCAATTGAAATTAAAAAAGTGTATATATTTCATATATGCTTCCACCCAATAGAATCCTACGAAATATTGTTAGCATATTGGACCTTGTAAATAACACAATTTGACATTTAGACAAAATCGTATTTGATAAAATTTTAATTAAAATTACATTCACTTCACAGAACCTATTTCAATGATATACAGAGAGCAAATGGCTAAATATACAAAAACTTACACAGTCCGTTGTCAAAATAAAGGCAAATTATACATATGTGTAATCTTTTTTAAGGAACAACTTTAACTAAAGACAATTTTAAATTATTATGAAAAACACTAGCAGAACAGAATAACATGCTGATTTTTAAAGCCGCCACACCTTCTTCATCAGCGTTCTTGAGTTTGGTTGACTGTGTTGGATGTGAATTAATGTTATATACGTACATATAAATATAAATATATTTTTCAATGAAAATGGAATACGAGAATTGTTTTTATACATCGTGCTTCAATTTTTTTGCAGCTTTTTATGTCATGAAAGCTTAAGTTTAACATCACCAATTTACAACAGTCTTGCCGTTGCACTATAGGTCAAATCACCACTTTATCTGTGCGAAATTAAATCCGCCTGCCAAATCATGGTGTTCAATTCAAATTCTGAGAAAATGTCTTCAAAATTAAATTTAACCCATTAAAGACCAGAAATTAACCCTTTAATAACAACAGTCGATATATGCATTAAAATATTTTAATTTTAAGAAAACATTAGCTAATTGCTTAAATCCAGTTTATTTTGTAGATTGAAATTAAAAAAATCCTCTTCTTTTTCATTAATTTCATCAAGAGTTCAGTTGTCTTCATGTTACCTACTAAAAAGAGGCATTACTCACAAAACGCAAAAAATCGCACTTTGAAATAAATTGCAAATAACTCATTGATTATTACTTAATTTATACTTTAAATTTGAAAGGGGTCAAATGAAGTCAAAATTTTTGAAGGCCTACATAAGATCAATGCTTATGATAAATTATACCGTTTAAGCTATAGCTCATTATAATGAGTTATTTTAAAGCATAGCGTTATAAATATGAAACGCTTTTTATAAAAAACATGAATAATTACTTGTGGCTTTATTTTCCATTTCACAGCAATGAGTTAATACCAATGCAATTCGAGAAAATCGCATTTAAAGTTGACCGATTTCTACTGAACTCACAAGTTTATTTTCAGAAGAACTTAAATCTATTGACTTAGATGCAAAAATATGCGACAGTGCTGAATATTTTCCGAAAATTAAAATAACGTGTCTTTATTTTAAAGTGTCGACAATTAAAAACAACGAAAAAAAAAGTAAAATGTCACTTTTGTTTTTTACTACTTTTGCACAGAAAAAGTGATCATTTGACCTATTGTGCGTTGTGTTGTTTTTTCCTTACTATTCATGTACATGTCTATTAATTTGCTTATTTTCGGGGTTTGGGTCATATGCCCGAAACTTAAAATTCCGAATTGCAAAATCGTTTTAAAAATCGCGCGATTCTTAAAACCAAAACTGTACAATTATGCGGGATATTAAAATCAATAAGTACATTTTTCAATCTTAGTACATACTTCAAATATGAAAAAATTAGAAGCAGCAACCGAAAAATTAAAATCGGGGAGCACAGTTCCCCGCAATAAAAAAACTTAAAGTCCGTGCTTAAAAATATATATATGTATATGGATACAGCAGAGTATTTAATAGCTATTGCAATTAATATTCCCTTCTAGGCATCAATTGAAATATGTTAATAAAGATAAATAAATAAAAACAAAAAAAAATAAATTTTTTTTCGGGATTATCTTAATTCGGGATTTTTAAATTTAAGATTTTAAAGTTCGAAGTTTTAAAGTTCAGGATTTTGATATTTCGGGATTTTTATACTACATCTTATCTTATGTTATAGTTGTAAGCGAAGCTTACCTTCACCCGATATATTTTTCTTTAAATAATTTAAAAAACTTATTTGTTGTTAACCTAGCACGATTAGATTCATTTCGTTGCTGAGCAGACATTTACTTTTTTTTTTAATTCGTAATCCTTTTGACCCTAGCCGTCCAAAGTGGCACAAGAGTACGGAACTTCAATCGGCTTCCCATACAAATACACGAATACATTTATTTCGGTGGCCAGCACTAATTTTGACACGTGTTTAATACAAATAAAACATTGAAATAAATACTTATATAAAGTATGTGCGATTCTTTAACAACTAAGAAAACACAAAAACAATAGGCGTTTTCGGCACGTTTTCCACATACATTTTCACCACACACAATTTGTAGGATTAGCAAAACAATGTCCTCTCGTTTACACTTCCCGATATCAGTAATGCTCTCATGGAAACGTCTGCTCAGCCATCTAATAGTGTTTTCACACTGAGATGGTTTTAATAAAAGTTGGTTTTAACGTTAAAACCAAGTGTTACAACCTGGTTTTACCATACAAATTGTTTTTGTTAAAACCAAATTAAAATCATTTTTGAATTGGTTTTAAGTTGGTTTTATGAAATGAAACCTTGTTTTCGCTGTGATAAATTCAGTGCTGCCAAGTTGAAATGACCGACAGCAGCTGATAATGTTATGCCAGTGAATAACAATAGATGGCGCTTGAAAAATTTTCAACTTAAAAATGGATGTAGCAGCAACAATAATCAAAAAATTATAGGAAAAAAGAGTTTTTTGGAAGGAAAACAACGAAAATATTTTAAATTCAAATTCAAATGACTGACATTCATCTGCCTATAAAAAAGGTTTATCTTACAATGTACTTGTGCATTTTTATATTATTAACAATATTTCCAAGCACTTCTTCATACTGTATAAGATGTTACACAATTTAAATTTTTTTTTTTTTTTTTTTTTTTTTTTTTTTTTTTTAATAAATATTAAATATTTAAATATTAAATAATTAGGTGTATATATTATAGAAACAATGTTTTGAATTTCTAGTTTGAGAAGTAATTAAATAAAAATTGCTTAAAGCTAGTTGCGTTGCTATTAAGTTGTTGTGTATGTGGAAGAATATTCCAGAGACGCGCAGCATGTATATAAAACTGCCATTCGGAAACTAGGAGACGATGTAAAGGAACTATAATCTTTTTCCCCCTAACTGATCTTGCAAACCTTATTTTATCAGTAAGATATCGTGGCATTTCAGAATAAATAACCTTATGAAGAAATAAAAGCACACGTATATTAACAAGATTGTTAAACGAAACGCCATATAGTTTCGAGGAAAATTGAGAAACATGATCATATCTTTTCAACCCGTACACATACCTAATAATATTGTTGAATAAACCGTTAAGCTTTCTTTTGCTAATAGAGTCACAACTAGCATAAAGTTCACAACCGTAGATTAAGGCAGGAATAATATAAGACTTAGCAATAAGTTGCCTTATATTGAAAGGAGTATAGTGCTGTGATGACCAAAGACATCTCAGCTTTGAATAACTCTGACCTACAACTGCGTTAATATGGTGTGACCAGGTAAGGTTGTTATTAAAAATTATTCCAAGATTTTTGGCAGTATTTACAATAGTAATTTTTTCTCTGTTTATTAAGATCTCAACATCAGCAATATTATTAATTGTTTTCTTACGTACTATGATACATTTTGATTTTTGTGGGTTTAAACAAAGTCCATTTGCTGTTGCCCAAAGATAAATTCTATTTAGATCATCATATTTACAAAATATAAAATAATTTCCATTTTAGAGCGCATTGTGAAATATCTAAGTTTTTCATAAAAACAAAAACAGCTTAACAGTATGTTGAACAAGTGTTATTAAAAAGCAGAAAAATGCAACAACAAATACACGTATTTCGGCAGGAGATTTATTTTATTTTGAGCAAAGTTATTAGACAGCCTGTGAGTTAAAACCTGAATTTAACAAACTTGCAGTGTGAAAGCAAAATCAGCTGTTTATGGTTTTAACATTGAAACCAGGTTTTAACTTTCAGTGTGAAAACACTATAAGACTATGACGTTGCAGCTTAGGGCAGTAACAGATAATATGTTTAATCGTTTCTGGTTCCTCTTAATCCCCGCACATCCTTCAGAAATCTGGTGTGCCAGTTTCCACAATGCTGGTTCTTGCTCTGACTGAACAGCCTTCCTATTCACGTCCAGTAGCAGTTTAGATCTTCCTTAGTCAAGTTTTGGCCTTATAGCCCTCGAGACTCTACAAAATTGCCAGCTCATCGGCAATTTCATTTCCCTCAACACTGCTGTGGCCAGGAACCCAACATAGTCTGACACTATAGTTTTCCATAAGCAAGTTGAGGGCTCTCCTACAGTCACTAACAGGTTTCGATTTGGCATTGTGTCTCTTCAAAGCTTTTAGAGCTGCCTGACTGTCGAAGTAGTCCTAACAGAGTGCACCTTGTTAATTCATTCTTTTAAGCTTCTGTCTTCTTCATCATTTCCCTTTTTTATTTATGTGTATCCTTAGTGTCAGTGGCGCAATGTGAATGCAGTTTCTTTTATATACCAACATTTCTTGCTGTTTTTATTGGATTAAATAACAACAATAAGAGCAACTTCTCAAATATTAAAGGAATGCAAGTATTAAAGTTAAAAAAATACTTCAACTTTATTGTTGTAAAATTGGACTTCCTTTGTCCGTCTCTCTATCCTTTTGACCACTACATTTTTTGTTTGTCCTCCTAAACTTCTTTCACATTACCTCTCCCTTTTGACTTCTCTCCCTCTTCGTTCCACAACTATTAAAACATTCCCACACATTTCATAAATGAAGCCGAACTGAATAAAAAAAAAGAGTTGAAAATAAAAAGACCTGAAAAGACTCAAAAGAATTTTTTTATTCAAAATTATTTTTTGTCGCTTTGCAACAGCTGTTTCTTGGTTGCATATTGCTGACTGTATTTGTGTGCTTGTGTCTTTTTATTATAATTTTTAATTTGTAAACCATTTTGGCCATTTTAGCAGGAAAGCACAAAAAATCATAACTACGAAGGAAGCATATATAATTTATTGCAATTAAAGTTATTTTTTACCTTCTCTTTGACTTGTTTATTTTCGTCGGTGATTAAATAAAAAATAAGTTTTGACCATTTATGTAGTATATACATACATACATACATATTTTTTATTTTTGTATTTTGGTATTGTATTTTTATATTGTTACGATTTCATAAAAATTAAAATATAAAAAAAGAAACGCACAGTTTATTTTAAAATTTAGTTTTAATTGCTTTGAAGTTAAAGTTTGTTATAATTTTGTTCCTTTTTTTATTCCCCTGTTGCCATAATGTGGATCATATAATTTGCACTATTTTTGATTTTATTATATTTTTGCGGTTTTACTTTAATAGTTTTAAAGGTTGTTTTGTGGTCCATTTCCATTTTTTTTATGACTCTAAAGACGAAATTAAAATGGCGCGCAGTGGGAGGTAGTAAACAAAAAAGGGGATTTAAAAATTTATAGTTTTAATTAATTTTGAACTCTTTTGTAGTGTAATTGCTTTTTTCCACTCTTCAAAAATATTATATTCATGGCAAATGTGTGAAAAAGATGCCCTTAGAGAATTTTGATTTACGTTCAATTAAAAGAACTGAGGCTGGGCTACTTATAAATACTACTACAGGGTTTTACAATATTTCTACATATTTAGTAATATCGTCCCTACCACGTCAAACTATCCAATATGCAAATTTTAACTTTTCAGAAGAGCACGAAGACCCGTCAATTGTGGTTTTAAAGTCGGCGTATTCCTAAAAGTGCAGGGCTTCAAATATTTCCTATTGAGTTATCTATCGTCCATGAGAATTTCAGCATTCTTAAACGAGGCATATCGTATAAATTCGGGTACCAAGATAACGAACCAAAAAAACTAATTTTGCATATTGGATAGTTTTACGTGGTAGGGACGACATGCAGAAATGTATTAATAAATAAATAAATTATGACGAATATCTTTCTTTTGCCAAATGTAAAATGTTATCACAAATTTTTATGCAGGCCCTTTTTAGTTTCTTTTCCAACTCATATTATATAATATATGCCTTATTGATCATTAAACATTAACGATTATATAAACAATTCATATATTTACATACATAAATGTGTGTGAAATATAAATGAACTGTTTGAAAACTAACGGCGTTAACACCTTTATAATAATTTATAGAAATTCGTAAAAGTTTTTGTGTGGATTACAATGCGATTAAAGCGATACTCAATACACGCCCAGTTGAACGATATACATATGTAATTACCATTCATCGCATGATTTCGCTGGTGATTTTATTTTGATTTTGGTTTTGCTCAAAAATTGTTAAATAACTATTGTATGTACATATGTACGTTTTCACATTTATTGTTTTTATTACCATTATATTTTGCAAGAGTACGAAACAAAATATATATTGCTGCAAGTTATAATAGAAGTATATAATCTTTAAATTCATAAGATTAAATAACTTTCAGTTCAATGCCAAGTGAAATTAACCTTTAAATACCGCAAAAAAAAAATCAAGTACAAAATTTTCACGTGGTATGGCCGGTTACCTTCAACATATGCGGGAGTAGTTATACAGGCATGTGATGGAAATCGCTTTCGGTTTAAAATCGATTGAAAAACGTAAATAGTTGTGATGCACACACTTATTTCGATTTCATTCTTGTTTTGTTTTAAATCGAAATCGATTTCATTTCCCATCTTGTTCTATGAAAATATTCGGGAAAAAATATGTGATGAAAAAACGGAATCTGTGTTGTTCTTGCGTTTTTAAATCGAACAGGCATGAGTTGACGATTTAGAAATTATTCTATATATAAACTTCTTGTGTGAAAATGTAAGTAAAATGCTTTAAGATAATTAAAGGCAGATGATACTACAATAAAAGGAATTTTTTATTTAAATTTATTTTTGTTTGAAACAATTTAATTGTGTGTACATATGTTGAAGCCGATCAGCAAAAATCTGCCGCCGATATGTTTTTAAAACACTTAACCGCCGTCGATATGGAAATTTTTTTCCAAGACCTTTTCAAGGTTTTCAAAATAAAAGTTTTTCAGTACAAACCCCGGTTCTTGAAATTAAGAAAAAATATGCCATTCATTACAACAATTGCTTCAGCAAATCACGATCCAACGATTTTCGTTTCGCCGTCGCTTAAAATATATTTGGCAACCTGCAGCCGGCTTCAGCATTATTGCACGCAAAGAAAAAATATGGTTGAGGTAACCATAATCAAACAGCAACATACTATGATTGAATTATATGGTTGCAGTCAAATCATATTATTGTTAATAGAAAAAAACTTTAACAATATTATTATCTTAGTTAATTATAATATTATCTGAGTTAATTATAATATTATCTGAGTTAATTATATTATAATCCTAGTATTGTAAATATGACAACACTATTGTTAGATGTGACTAAAATATAATTGAGACTCACCATACCATGTTCTAACATTATATTAATATTGTTAAATACGACCACAGTATTATTTAATATAATAATACTATTTTATTTTATTTTTTTATCATATATTTATTGTAGCTGTGCGTTAAATTCGAAATAAAAATAAATTAATATTGTTGAAATAAATTGTATATATAGAAATGTATACTTACACGACAAACAGACATGTCTGCATAAAGAGATACACTGTTGTTTATACTTTATTTATTTATTCATTTATTTAACACTACCGATAGCTTACAAACGAACTACTGAACTGACAGATGTTTCTGAAAAAGATTTTTTTTTTAACTTAACATAGTATGGTTTTGGAAAACATTATATTGTTATTTACATCATATTATTTTTAAATAATAATACAAATTATGTTGTAGTCATAAATTTTTAACAAAACTATATTGTTAAACTCTAACTCTGTTTATCGTACCGAAATACATGTTTAAAATAACAATAACTAGTTCTCGACGACCACACATTTGTTTCAGAGAACATAATATTGTTTTCTCAACCATTCTACAACCATATCTTTTCTTTGCGTATGGGCTTCAATTTCAGTTAGCAGCAAAAAATATAAAGGAACAAATTGATTTTTTTGTAACCAACTGAAAATGAAACAAAGTTGGAATATGAAATCGATGCGTTTTCTGTCACACCAAAAACAATTTTCTACGTTTTGAGCTTGTGATTTCATTTCAAATCGAACCGATTTCCATCACATACCTGATAATTCTTTTTAATAATAATGGGATCTATTATAATTGTCTAATTGTCTCTGATTTACCACATAGATCATGTGATTTGCATAAGTCATGTTTTACCATGCATGAGCAAAATAGTGAAAACAAATGTCTTCCAAGAGTACGGCGCGCATTATCTCAAAACAGAATCTCTCTAATTAATTGTATGCGATTTAATGACTGACATATGCCAAGCAATCTATTTATTTAAATAGTCCAGTCAATACAATAATATCTACAACTTATCGCTTTTAGAATATTTTCTTTGACATATAGTTATCTTCCTAATGAAGCCAGTTTTCGGTTTAAAATCAAGTTCAGCAATTCGGACTAGTACACTTTGGATAAGCACTCTATATTTCAACAGTTGAATTCGGATTAAATATACATATAAAAATTGATTGACCTCTTCTTATCCAATATTTGGCCGATTTGTAAATTATAGATTCAGTCCTCTTTAGTAGGGAAGTAACGAATACCAGTTTAGCGAATGCGAATGCGAAAGCGAATAACACATTTTAATTTTTGCGAAAGCGAAGGCGAAAGCGAATGCAAATATTGCAATACATTCAAAAACAGTTTCAAAAATAAATTTGTACAAGAATATGTAGTTGTATTATGTACATACATAGATGTCCTACATATATGCAGTATTTTATTTAAATTGAGTCTTGAATTAAGCTAATATTTATTAATTTATTAAAAATACAAATTTTTGAAAAAGAAAGATATATGAAATTATGGGTCTAATTGTGTAAAATGCAACGCCAAGTGTTGACAAATTTTTTATGGAAAAAATTAAAATTATAAAAACAAAATACATAAAAAATTTGTCAACGCTTAGCGTTGCGTTTTACAAAATTAGGCCCCATATTCAAATTAGTATAGATAATAATTAAAAATAAATTTACAAAATGTTAGGCAATCAACCCTGTACTCTGTTCAATATTTCATGTGAAATGTCAAAATATATATTAAAAGAAAGTGAAATGAATTGTTCATGAAAAATTTTTGAAGAAGTAGTACTCTGTTCCTCTTGGGAAAAACATATGAAATATATCTTCAACATTTTAAGTTTTCATGCGAATTAATATGAGTGACATTTGCTACGCGTGGAATTTAGAACAAACAAGGACTATTTAATAGTGTTCACATTTTACATTTTATGTACGAAGTAATGAATGGTGCTCAACATTTTTCAAAAATTTGAACAGACTAATAGTCTTAAGTAGAAAATATTTTCGCGCAAATCAAGCACTGCCTTTTCTGTTTCAAAAACTGAAAAATATTTCCAAACACTGCTGGATTTTGGTTTCATTTTGATACTTATGACTACTTATTGATAGAAAAGTTTCTAGCTAAAATGTTAAAGCTTTGATTAGAATGCTTTAGTTGTAAGTATATTTATGCATTTTTGTCATGCTGCTTAAAATAATTTTCGTTTTTTTGACGTTTGTTAATCGTAAACTATTTTCGCAAAAGAAGTACAATTTTTTTTTGTCTTTAGTATTCGCTTGAAATATTCGCATATATTTTAGCGAATGCAAAAGCGAATTCAAATAGCAAAAGTAGGCGAATAATTTGCGAATGCGAACATTAGTTACATCCCTACTCTTCCCAGTCAACTTCCCAGTTAAAAATTTGTAATGACTTACATTAAGCACAACTTACTTTTCTTAGAGAACTATAGACCGTCTATATTACCTTACAGCAGTTATATAACGACTGTAAAGTAAATAAACAAAATAATTTATTCTTTGCGCATCGGAGTATTAAGCAGGCGCTTATCATGTCTATAGTTCAATGTTCATACCCGGCCGAAAGCAAGTGAGTTTTCTTCAAATTGTAAAAGTTTCTGGCGCGTAATAAACCAAGTGTGCGATATACCAGTGAGTAAACATCAAGTTCAATACTATCTGCTGGAATGTGATTTTTTTTGATTTTTGCGTTTGGAATTACTTCTAAGTATTGATATATGGAAGTTATTACTTGTAAGCACTTGCCTCCAATGACATCTCCATGTTAAAATAATGCGTTAAGACGCTATAGTAGAATTAAGGGTAAAGTAAAGTGTTATTCATATGTTTATTAGCATTTTAAATTATTACTTTAACATAAAAATTTAATTAAATCAATTAAATTCTTAATGTGAATAAGGAATTTTTTCAATGAATATTATAAAAAGAAGAAGAGAGACATTCATGGAGAGAAATCGCAAGTCACTGAACTTAAACTTGTGCACTTGTGTGTTTTATAAGAAGTAAAAAATATTAGTTGAAGGATAATCTGAAAAGCAAAGAAAATTTCATTACTTAAAAATGGCTTCGAAACTTTTCACCCGTCCATTAATGGCCCGAGGTCGTGTAGGGTATTGATAGTGAATGCAAGCAAAAACTTAAATTTTTAAATAAATAAATAAAATAAAAACAAATAAATGCAATTTGTTTTGATTATCATGAATGCTCGTACTTGAAGTGATGGTAAGATGAATGTCTTGGATGCTCCTTGTAAGTTTTGGTTTTTCTTAAACGAACAAATAGTTAACCAACCCATTTCTTCATCTGTTGTTGCAAAAGGGGTGGTCACTTTATTTATTATCTATTTTATGACCAGGGAGGAGTTGTTTGAAATATGTTTCTCTTTGCAGCATTGTTTTTAGATTTAGACTCAATTAAGATTTAACGATTAAACGCAATAATATTTAGTTAACAACCTTTAAGGCAAACCTTAAACGAATCATAATTGCAGATTAAACGTTATGAGTGCTTACGAGCGTAATAGGAGTATTTTAAACGAAAAAAAAAAATCAAATTCATAACAAAATTAGTAATAATTTATTAAATGGAATTTCACAATTTCGAAAAGTTATTTAATATAATAATTAATTTTTGGAGCACAACGTATACAATTAACATTGAATTATGTATCAAGTTTTTATACTTACGGCAAGGGGGCGTGGAGAAGCAAATTAGATTAATTAGTATTTTTACTGTGCCGATGTCTTCCATGTCGATCACTGTATCAAAGAGAAACATTTTCATGTCACAAATTCCATCAAAATTTAAATACAGCATACAGCGCTTTTTCACAAACTGTGGTAACAACTTAAAGGTTTCAAATTCAACGAATTCTTTTAATTTTTAATTTTTATCTCTTCTTTTACAGTGTCTTATTTATTATAAATAAATATATTTTAAAATAACCAAACCATAAAATAACAAACAACAAACAATTCTTCGGCTCCGATAAACAAATCTAACCATGTAATAATTTGTGTGTGTGTGTGTGTGTGTGTGTGCTAATCTTGAAAATAATTCCATAAAATCACAAGGAAAGAAACGCAACGACGCTAAAATAATTTAGTTATTTATCTGAAATCTTAAATCGTTGTAATTTAAAGACAAGGCAAGCGAGATACAAGAAATAATCTGGAGAATTTATTTAACATAAGAATATTACTTAAAAAGTTTTTAAGTGTAAATGAGTGTGTGCGTGTGAGTTTGTTTGTGTTTTCTTTAACAATATGATTGTTAAAATGGATCCCGATGAATTGATTACGTTTCGGGTGCAGTATCTTGTCGATACTGATCCACTCGATTGTACATCAATGTATCCCATACCAACACGGGCACCAACGTATGCCTTTGCCGCCACCCTGCCATTGGCCACACAACTGGGCACGATTCTGCGCTTATTGAATGCACCTCAAAGGGTAAGATTAAATGAAAACTTTTTTATTTATTTACTTGCTTTGGTGATGGTAAAGAGAGATTAACAGATACATACATACATGTATAAATAAACATAAGTTTAAAATTAACTATTTAGGTACGTTTAAGAATTTGCTAGTAAATACTCAAGTTAAATTGCATTTAGACAATTCCAGTGAATATGTGAAAACATTAAATCTAGCGTGTAAAAGCATGTTCAGACCATCCAAATATTTGCAGCAGAAAGCGTAAGTTTTTATTTAAATTCGAAAGCAATCCATCATTATTAAACAAGTTTTAATCATGCAAATGTCATCAGGGATGAAGCGATACGAGTAAATACAAGTATTCGATACATTTTCTTAGAAACCCAGTACTTTTGGTATCGATACTTTACTACCGAGTACCAATAAGGTATGGGTTAAAAGTACTCGTATCGGTCAAACATACTCGTTTCTTATTGGCCACAACAATGTTGAACATGACTAATTCTAAATTTATGTTTAGAATATAACTGTGGCAAAAAGGAAAAAAAGCCTAAGTCGACATAAGCTGTTTTTGAACTAACGGTACCCTTGTAATTTCTATATTTGAAAGTGCGCCTGGCCAAAATTTTATTTATTTTGTTTGCTTTTTTAGGAAGTTACAGCGCAATTACTTGCTTTTTAACTTTTTTCGTTTTAAAATCTCATATAGAATAATAGCTTAAATTAGATTATACTTTGGTTTATTTCAAATGAAATGTATTATTTATATTTCCTAAAAGAAATTTAAGTGGGTACCGAATTTACCAATTTAACTGCAACAGAAATAGATTTCCGCAAACCGACTTGAAAGTTCAAAAGTGCTCTACTGCAAAACAGTAAAATATGACTTAATCACTTTTTTCTTTTTGCCATAGATATATTAAAGTAAGTTCAAGAAATTGTGATCCCCAAGTTAAATGTGTGGTTATATTTTATAAAATAGTTCTTTCTGCCAAAAAAAAAAAAAACCGACTTCAATGCAAAGATCTGATAGAAGAAGATAAGAAGAAGTACGTGAAATATAAAAATAATATTTAATGGGATTACCTCCGCTCATTTTTTAAATGCAAGATTGTGTGTTTTTCAGAGCTCAAGGTGCTTGTTAAGTCTTGTAAAAATCGGTAAAGTTGAACCACTTAAAATAAGGTGTGAAATTTTAATGGGCGTGACTGCGCCCATTTTTTTAAATAGAAGATTGTGTCTAGAGCTCAAGGTGTGTGGTAAGTTTGGTAAAAATTGTTTAAATAAATAAATAAATACCAAACAATGGAAAAATTTTCAGTTTAAAAAATTGCCATTATTTGGTAGACTTTCTATTGATTCTGAATCTGAAAACCGAATATAAGTGACACTCACTGTGCATACCACATACATATGTGCCCTTAATTATGAAAGTGGTCTAAGTCATGTGCATTTTTGCTTCGAAATATCAAATAAATCTTTGGAAAACTTCAATAAATATTTAAACATTATTTAATAAATTTATGTAAATCTAGACTAGTACAACTCTATTGAAATGCTACATAATATAAGAATACTCTTTAATAAGTTCAAATGTAATCTACTAAATATTTCGACCAGAGAAATTTGTATATGACTTAGACCGTTTTCATAATTATGGGCACATATACATATATGTTTATTGTCTGTATTTACTGTTGTTTCACTACTTCAAATCATATGAAGAACTTGACCGACACAAGTAAGTATCGATGCTTTTTATTCGATACTGAGTATGTATCGATACATTTTCAAGAAAAAATAACAATACCTTCGTGGCAGTGTTGGTATCTCGACGAAGAGCAAAAGCACATTAAGCTGTTGCAAAAAGGGTAAAAAGCACAAAAAAATACGAAAAAGCGGGTAAAAAAGCACGAAAATATTTTTTTTTAAATTTTAATGCATTAAGCCATTTAGAGAGGAGAGTTTAGATTGTAAAAGCTGAATGTATAATTTCAAATGGAACAAATTAAGTTTAGGGGGACCTCCCAGAAATTTAAAAACAGTATCCTATCCTATACAAATATGACCAATATTGGTATCCCAAGAATTTAAAAAAGGTGCCGTATCTTATAGAAATTTGAAAAATAAGAAGAAAAAAATCAACAAAAAGACTGGCGACGAGGCTTAATTTCCTAGTTATGGGCCTCTGAAATTGTAATTAAAAGTATAATTTAATATATAATTATGGTGTTTCCCGAGACGGGGCAGCCTAGCAAAGATTTTATGCCTTGCAAAGTTTTCCTGCATGGCCGACAAAGAGTCTATTTTCCCCATTTCATGAAAGGTATTCTCAAAAGCTTTAAGATGATATCAATATTGGTCATATTTGTTGGAAAACACTGTATAATCACAATATTGCATTAGAATTTCAGAGGCCCATAACTCGTAAACTAAGCCTCGCCGCCAATTTTTTATATAATTTTTTTTCTTATTTTTTAATTTTCTATATGATAGGATACTGATTTAAATTTTTGGGAGGTGCCCCTAAACTTGATTTAATCATGATTAATATTCTAGTATGATTAAATATTTGTGTAAGCTTTAACAAATGCTCGTGGCATACTACTTTCAATCAATTATTATGCAGAGTTTATTTGGAACTCTCCAGTTACTTCCGTTTTCTATTTTGCAAAAAAAAAAAAAAAATTTAATCCCAATTATGAAAATTTTTCTACATTGTTTTTAACCCTTCTGCATCCCTTGGATATGTGCCCCTTTTATGGTCCTTTGGGTCAATATGACCCAACAATAAAATGTAAACAACATTTTATATTAAATATAGGAAAGTTACTTGTTTTGTTGTTTTTTTATATAAAAGGTATTCACATCAGTTTTTTTCTTGTTGGAAAAATTGAAAAATGTAAATTTTTTACAACAAACACAAGAAAAAAAATTCCACCTAAAGTTCAGTTTTTAAATTCAACTTTTGGTGAATTTTTTTCCCTGTGTTTGTTGTAAAAAAATTACATTTTTCCATTTTTACAACAAGAAAAAAACTGAGGTGAATACCTTTATAGTATAATAAAAAAATTAAAACTAAAATAATGATAATGGAACATGATGCGTGAAACTGCAGCGACCTCGAAATGGAACTAATTGACAGTAAGATTTTCATGTGGATTGTAAAAAGCATTGAGCTGATTAGTCCACTTGTCCTAAACGCTTATTATCAGTGGCAGTTTGTCACGAAGTATTCTTTCTTCTCTATCTTCAGAGCTGTCAAACCGTAGTCACTTTGATGTGCTCGCAAATCGCTTGAGACTCATTGTTGCTCGAAAACTAGGTCTTCCGTTTTTTTTTTACATTCCACAACCTAGTGAGATTTTCTCCATGAGTTTTATAAACTGCTATTACTTGTAATCCCAGGTATGCATCAAGCTCTATCATATAATTTTTTTTTTTGCTAATCCTTTCCATATAATTCGACACCTTTTTGATTTTTCATTTGAATAACAATATATTTTATATTTAGTGATATAAAAAAATCGAACGAAGACTTTATATCTGTAACCATAGATGATGCTATTCTGGTAGGTCCAAGCATTTTCAATAAAATTTAATTTTTTGCCAAACTAAACTTTTGTCTTTAGATACATATGTATGTTACTGAAATGCTGTGATCTATTTGTACTGCATCTTCCATCTCCACGCTTTCAATGCTATTATTCGATGATGAATATGATTCGATTTCTGCATCGCTGTCGGGTCGGGTCGTCTTCATCAGTTTCACCAAAAAAGCCATCCTCTTCGTCATTCATTATTTGTTGCAATTGAAGATCAGTAAGAATCCAAAGCAATTCCATTATGGAACAATAAAAAAATTAAATCAAAAATTTTATTTTACATTACTAACTTTTATTCTTTGTGCCATTATGTAAAAATACTCAATTATGATGAACTACAAAAAAAAAAAAAAAATAAATAAATAAATAAATGTCTTGGAAGAAAATACTGAGACAAAGGTTCAAGCATCATGATAGTTATTTTTTCATATAAAGGGTGTTTTTTATTGAGGTATAGAACTTTAAGTTGGCATCACTTTTTTAACTGGCGGCCATTTTGTCAGCTGTCAAGTGATTAATATTTAGTTTGGTTTGCCATTTCATCATGAACAGGTTGACAAAAGAACAACGCTTGCAAATCGTGCAAATTTATTTCGAAAATAATGGTTCAGTTGGCGAAGTTTACCGCAAGCTCCGTCCATTTTATGGTCGACATAATCGTCCATCGCATAATTTCGCGGAATGGACCTGTCAATTGGCCACCAAGATCGTGTGATTTGACACCATTGGATTATTTTCTTTGGGGATATGTGAAGTCGCTCGTCTACGCCAACAAACCAGAAACGTTAGGGGACTTGGAAGTCAACATTCGTGGCGTTATTGCCAACATACGGTTCCATATGCTCGAAAAAGTGGTTGAAAATTGGACCTGTAGAATTGGTTTTATTCGAGCCAGCCGCGGCGGCCACATGCCCGAAATCATATTTAAACATTAATGGCATAAAATTATCCTTCCAATAAAGCCAAATTGATAGACATTAAAATGATTTTCTTGTGTTTTATTTCAATTTGAAGTTCTATACCCCTAAAAAAACACCCTATACAAAACGGGGATCACCGAATTGTAATTTGGACGAACTAGTTTGCTTACAAGTGTCAATGCGTTACCATATCATCATAAAATAAATTTCAAGAGATAGATACCCTTACGGGATTCTCTAAAGCCACCCACAGTTTGAGAATAATAAAATTTTGAATAAAAAAGTATTCAATGAAAGCCAATTTATTGATTATTTTACTAAAAAAAATTATTGATCGATGATTCTAAATGAATATGAAATCAGTTCAATTATATTCAATAGGCAAAAAATGGTAAGGAGGAATTAAACTTGTAATATCGCTGGTTGGGTCATATTGACCCAAAGGATATCAAGTGTTTGTAAATCGTGTTTTGAAATGTGGAGGGGGAAAGAAAAAACTAAATTTTATTATTTTCTTTTAAAAGCATAATTTTCGTCCCTATAATGGATAAATTCAAGTTTAACGTTCATATCTTATAATAAAAGGGAAAAATTTTGAGTCTGAAAACCAAAGTTGGGTCAAAATGACCCAAGGAGTGCAGAAGGGTTAACATAGTTTCCGTTGTTATCATTAAAAACAGTTTAAGAAGGCTCAGTCACAAAATGCTGCTATTAGCGCTTAAAAGTAATTTAGTTTTATAAATTAAAAATATTTTTATTTATCAAAAAAGCACCAAAAGCACTGTAAGAAATTGTAAAAAGCACTGTAAATACCTGCTTTTTAAAAAAGGGTATTAGCCAAAATTTCGCGTTTAAGAACAGGCAAAAAGCACCAAAAAATACCCGAAACGCACCAAAATACCATCACTGCTTCGTGGTATCGTTTGATCCCTAAATGTCACTTGAGATTGAATTAAACATAATTGTACTGTCTGGTATTTGACGAAGCCGACAAAAGAACATTTTACACAAAAATATAATGTTCTCGAATATAAAATAATTATTGAGGGACTGGCTAACTAACTAACAATCGGATAAATGAAAGGTCATAAAATTTTGAAAAAAGTTTAGTGGACCTGTTCTAGCCCACACCTTTTTGACAATGAGACCATACAGTAGCAAAAAGGAGTTTTTAAAATCGATCTAAAAGTTACTGAGCTATGAAGTAACAAACATAAAAAATACGGACGAATTGATAACCTTCTCCTTTTTTGAAGTCGGTTAAAAAAATATCCTTGAGTCGACGTCTGAGTTCCTTCTCACTTTAAACTGGAATATAACGGCTTGAAGTATTCTGCAAAATTTTCTATTTTTATAAATGCTTGAATACACCAATCGGATAGAACAGTTCTATACCTAAAATGCAATGGTCACGTGGGTTTCTGGTGCCGTTGAAAAATTGGTGGGGGCAAACTTCAATATTTCTTAATACTAGATCTAGATGTAAACTCTAAAAACGTCGCTACCAGTGTCTTCTGCCATAATCAGTCCTTAGTAATAGTTATTAAACAGTGTTAACCACTTAAAATATGATAAAATCCATGACATAATATCGCTGGAACTTATAAAGGTAAAAAATTATGCTATATTATAATATGATTTTAAAAAACAAGTACACAAGCTCTCGATACCCAATTCCATTTTTGCAATTTTGCGAAATAAAAACTGAATCGTTGACAATTGTTTGTAGCTCAATTTTGTACACAGGAAATTGTTTATGTTTCTTTCAGCACGTCAGTAAAATTTCTATTATTTTCAGCCAAAATAAATTTCGTTTTCTGAAGGGAGCAAAAAAGATACCAAAAGAGATAAACTCGGGAAAATACTATTTATCGAAAGCATTTTTTTGAGTTGTATAATTTTTAAACTAAATTAAAATGTGTTATAGATTGCCGCAATAGGATAAATACTCATACAAAGGTACTTTGTAAGAAGTATTATTTGTGAAAGGAATTTTGGAAAAATGCCTTCTTTGCAAAAGCTTTGTTGTTTTAAAGTTATTTTTTCTAAATGTACTTTATGGAAAAGTACTTTTTGTAGAGATGCTTTAAGAAAAATATTTTTTGCTAGAGGTACTTTCTTGATAAAATACTTCTTCGAAAAGGTAATTTTAGAAAAGTAATTTCTTGAAAAACTTACTTTTGTGAAAGGTACCTTTTGTGAGCGTACTGTTTGACAAAAGTATTTTTGTAAAGTATTTTTTTTGCTGCAAATGTATTTTAAAAAATATCTTTTGGAAAAAAAATAGAAAAAAATTCTTAAAGGAAGGTGAAATTCAGACATAATCCAGAATCAAAGTTAAAAAATAAGTTAAAATTGGCCGTGGAAACGTTTAGGAATCTTAAAAGAGAATAAATATAATATATGTAAATACGTTTTAACATTTATTTAGCAAAAGGCATGAACCTTTTGCTGAAGTAAATTGAAACACACCTTTAGTTTTCAAGAAAAAAATTTAAGAATTTATTATTCTTCACTGATGCTTGAAAAAAGGCAAACCTGCCTTATTTAATTATGAATTTAACATTTTCTAAATTTATATTTTATATGTAAATTTAAAGTGATTTAAAATATTTTATTTCGAGTATTTGGTCTCTTTCGTTTAAAATCATACTTTATTTTATTAATAATAGCAAATTAAAAAGAAATCAAAGAAGAACACTAAAGACATTTTACCGCCAGGCATCGTGCAGCTGCTCAGTCTGGTTCGTTATTTATTGTGACCAACAAATCTTATTCTAAGTAAATTATTTTGAATATATTAAAATTTCTTATAATTTAATAAAGTTTAAAGTTAAATTTAATTGTCCTGTGTTTTTGCGATTGTACCGATTTTTTGTTTGATTGTCAGCAATTTCGGATGATGATGATGATTGTGTTGTTAATTTGAATAATTAATATCTTGAGAGGTGGTACCCGACGATAAATAAGTATCAGTAATTAAATTCTTGTTTTTGTGCTGAATAATAATTCAAATAAGGAAATTAATTTAAAAAAGTTAACTTTTATGTACATTCTTCGCTATGGAATACGAGATTGCTTTCTGAATTTCAAAATGTCTGTTTAATTTTATCTTAATTTTGAATATTAAAAATAACAAAACTTGTTAAAGATCGAGGTCAACTTATTATTTTTTACTATGCCAACATTAACTAATTGATTATTAATTTTGATTACTTTCTCAGGTAAATCTATTTGTTCAGACTTAAACTAAAAGCTTTTAAAATTTCTTTTCGCATTGGCGTAGCTAGACATTTTTTCCGGGGGGGGGGGGGGGGGGCAAACACAATTTTTTTTAATTAGTGTTTTTTATGGGAATTGTTAAAATTTAAGCTTAAAATTTTTTAAACGCACTAATAATCCTAAATTAATATTTTACTTATTAAGTTAAATATATATTTTTTATTAAAAATACATTGAAATTGGAAATTAAAAAAATATATTTTACTTAATAAGTAAAATATTAATAAGTAAAATATTGGTTTGGGATTATTAGTGCCTTTAAAAAATTTTATACAGATTTTTTTTATTTAACATTTTTTTTATTTAAGTTAAAACATAAATTAACAGTCCAGTTTCAATAACAAAAATTAAGTTATAATTAAAACTAAAAAAACAAAACATTCAAAACAAAAACAATATATGTATAGACAAAAAGTAAAGTATGTATTAGAAAAAAACTAAATAATAATAATAATAATCTAATAATAATAAACTAAATAATAATAAAATTAATATTCGTTTCCAACAAGTTTATATGCTCATATGGAAAAATTATTTATGTATATATATACTATATTTGAATACAATATTTTGAAAAGATACAAGCAAGAAATGATTTCCTTCATCATTCATGATTTCATTTCTTAATAATTTATTATTTAATTTAAAAAAAATTTATCTGTTGGGCATAAATAAAAATAGAAAATGCCATTTATTATTTAGTTACCCTTCCAATATTGAAGTTCTGCATCAATACTATATTGTTGCGATGAATGAACATAATTACATACATAAATAAGTACAAACATATGTATGCAAGTATGTATGTATACGTGTTCAATTGAAAAAAATTTTATGTGCATATATATATGTACATGCATACATATCGATAGTTGAGTTTTTCAGTGATTTCAATAAGTTTCACACTAATACACCTCATCACAAAAATTTATTGCAATAGTGTAAAAAATAGCGCTTTTACAAGCAGTTGTACAAAAAAGTTACATTTTGAATATTACACTTTCTATTATGTTTTACCTTCTCCTGTAAAGTTACAATTATTTGCGTTAGGGCCTTTCCATTTGAGACCAACGATATATTGACCTGTGTAAGTTGATATCCTATCACAAATTTCGTTCATCAAAAGTACTGATACCAAAATTTGGACCTAGGAATATTTTTCACAAGTTTTCCACTAGTCTAACAAAGTTATATATGAACATGAATTGTTTTGTTTTGTTTTCTAATAAAAATAAAACATATTTAGACATGTTTAAAGAGGAAATTTTGATTTGCTCTATTTTCTGACGATTTTTCGGACATGAAATGACGATTATTTTATATTTTATCGGGATTTCGGCGATTTTTCCATCATTTTATCTGGCAGCCCTGGATTGAACCATAAATATGCATACATACATACATACATGTGTGTGTACGAGTATATATAGTATATGAATATATACAAATCTGCAAATATCATAATTTTTCGCTATTTTTTTAAATTTACTCTAAATAAAAATTGGTGGCTATTGTTACAAACAATTTGACAGCAGAAAATCTTAAGAACACCTTAAAACAACTTGTCTTGCTACTACCCAGCGGTAAAATTCAGAAGACCTTCTTGGTGCAGGCCTTATTAAAGAACTCCTTCGCATAAAATATACGATACACATTCCACACTCGCTTCCTTGAGAAGGGAGAAGAGAAGGAGTAACATGTTTTGTTTTGTTTTTTTACCTAAGCAAAAACAAAATCTATTAGTTTGAAGGCCTTCCAGAATCTCTGGCGAAAGAAGCAAGAACAGAAGGCCTGCTCCGCAATGACAACACGTGTAAAAGAGATATGAGTATGGAATGGAGCGAGCAGGCCTTCTACATTCTGGAAGGCCTTCAAACTAATAGATTTTGTTTTTGCTTTGGTAAAAAAACAAAACAAAACATGTTACTCCTTCTCTTCTCGCTTCTCATAGAAGCGAGTGTGGAATGTGTATCGTATATTTTATGCGAAAGAGCCCTTTAATAAGGCCTGCACCAAGAAGGTCTTCTGAGTTTTACCGCTGGGACTGGGTAACTACGTACACTAATACAATTTTATTAAGAACCCAACGGTAAAACTCAGAAGACTTTCTTAGTGAAGGCCTTATTAAAGGACTCTTTCGCATAAAATATACGATACACATTCAACAATCGCTTCTATGACAAGGGAGAAGAGAAGGAGTAACATGTTTTGTTTTGTTTTTTTACCAAAGCAAAAACAAAATCTATTAGTTTGAAGGCCTCCCAGAATCTCTGGCGAAAGAAGCAAGAACAGAAGGCCTGCTCCGCAATGACAACGCGTGTAAAAAAGATATGAGTATGGAATGGAGCGAGCAGGCCTTCTACATCCAAAAGAAGGTGTACAGAGGCCTTCTAGAAGGCATCCCTACTCCTTCTAGTTCCCGCTGGGAATTTGTTGAAAGCTACATACACACATACATATCTACACACATGCATTATAAATTCACATGGAGTTTACTATTTGTCATGTTTTGAAGTGCTGTGAACTTATAGTTTTTTGGGTACTTGTTATCTAATAAAACAAAGTTTGTATAAAAATAACTGGTGATTTTCATGAGTAATTTTAAAATAAATAAAAAATAGAATTTTTTAATATTACAGGCAAAAGAATATGTTTTAAAAACAATTTGTAATAAATCCTGGGGGGTCAAAATCAAGTCTGGGGAGTGGCATTGCCCCCCCCCAGAAAGGCCTAGCTACGCCTATGTCTTTTCGGGAGACCCAAACTAATAACGAAATATTTAAGATTAAATGGTGCTCATTTTTGTAAATGAGTTCAAAGAAGGAGAACGTTATCAATTCGTCTGTTTTTTGTATTTGTTACATCACAACTAGGTAGCTTTTAGGCCATTGATGTCAGTTGCATAGCACAATTCTCGTCAATGAGACAGCGACGATAACACATTAGTAAAGGGTTTATTAAATTCTTTATAGATACAGTGAAAGAATAAAAGTGGTATACGGAAAATATTCTATGATCAGTAATACTTTTTGCGACATTCAGTGTATTTTATGTTACAAAACTTTTAAGGAAAGAAATTAATACATATTAAAAACACATTTTGATTTTTGCAGCTTCGCTATAGTTTATAAACTGTATTTGAAATCAAAACTTAAAAGACCAATAACTCGTTTCCTATGAAAAGTTCACAGCCCCGTAACTCCGAAAATATGGGGCGCCCCCAAATTTTTTATTTAATTTTTATTCCTTATATTTTAGTTTTCTATAATATAGACTCCTTTTTATATATTTTGAGCTTCTTCACTAAACTGCATTTGTTGCAAATATTTATTTTTTTTCATGTATTTCAGAGACGAATGAGAGATTTTCTCACACATACAAGTATAGTTTTATATTTGACACCATTGTTTTAGACAGATGTTAAAAGTTCTTTTTTCGTCTGAAAGGGTATAGAATTTTTTTTGTCCCATTTTCAAAATCTTAGGCGGGGATACTCTCACAATGTTTTTCTTATATTTTACTTATCCGACTTTTACGAAACTTAGGACACACATTGAGCTTTCGTACTAAATGACACAATCTCCAAATAAATTCAGTAAAGTGCGACTCTGACTCGCGCACGAAGGGTTCCGTACGAACACTAGATATGTAATTTAATACAAACTTCATCCTATATAATATATAGTTTTGGCATTTTTTTTTTCGTTTTTGGGGTCTTTTCGGTTTTTTTGTTTTGGCGTTTTTTCGCTTTTGACGATTTTTTTAAGTTTTGGCTATTTTTTTAGTTTTGACATTTTACTTTCTCGTTTTGGCGATTTTTCGGGTTTTGGCGTCTTTTAATTTTGGCGATTTTTTTTTTATTTCTGGCGATCTTTTTTATATCAAATTTTTAGTTTTGGCGATTTTTTTAGATTTTTGGCGTTTTTCTCATTTTGGCGATTTTTTTTCGTTTTGGCGATTTTATTTTAATTTTTGGCGATTTGTTTTTTTTTTTTTGGTTTGGCGATTTTATAATTTTCGGTTAGTTTGGTTTTGCCGTTTTTGCAAATTTCCAAGTGTTTGCCTCTTACGGTTTGCAAGATATAGCAAGTTGTCAAAATTACACAGTCAAAATTTCATTAACTGATGCACCACCCTTTAATTTTAATTTTTTTAAATTTTAGTGTTAATTGTTGTAGTCTGTATAAAAATACAATAATTTTACAAATTTCAAGTTTCAATATACATATGTTCATACAATTGTATGTATATTACATGGGATTTTAACATTTTTGGAACACCCTTTAATTTTTAATTCTCATGTATTTGTTGTTGTAGCGGCCAAGGTTCTACATACTCTGTCCAAATGTCAGGTCCGTATTACTTACGTTTCCTGAGAAAATACCTTGTGACGGACAGACGGACAGCGTAGCGAAAACAATAGGGTTGCTTTTCACCTTTGGTGTACGGAAGCCTAAAAATGAGTATAGTTACGCTCATGAAAACTTAATATTATATTTTATGTGCTTCTACTTAATTGCTTTTGCATACACTGAAAAAGATCAATCTTGCATTTTCGATTCCAATTTTTCGAAAATTGGCAAACAGTTTGGCTCTTAGAATGAAATTATTTTGTGCTTGGAAAAGTGGTTGGGGCACTGCCTATTAAAGCTTAATATAATTTTCCACGTGCCTTATTATTTTCTTTATTTTCTATTTAAGTTTTTAATTAATTTAATTTGACTTTATTGTATCTTATTTAAAAAACCTTAAGCTTGGCTTAAATGTGTATATAATTTCACTTTATTATTTACTTTACTTTATTATTTATTAATTAAATTTAATTCATGATTATTTTACTTTACTTTATGTTATTAAATTAAATTTAAGTTATTTTCTTTTATTGTATATTATTTTCTTTTATTTGATTTTATAATATTTAATATAATTTTATTTGATATTATTTTATTTTATTTTATTTTATTTTATTTTATTTTGTTAAAGTTTTTATATTTTATTTTAATTTAATATTTTTTTTAATTTTAGGTTATTTTATTTTATATCACTTAAACTTATTTTATTCGGTCTTAGTTTACCTGTTTTATTGTATTTAATTTAATTTTATTTTATTTTAATTTATTGTAATTTTTTATTTTATGTTATTTTCTTTTGTATCATCTAAATTTATTTTACTCGGATTTTACTTTACTTTATTTTATTTAAATTTTTATTTTATTTTAGTTTAGTTTGCTTTATTTGGTGTAATTTTATCTAACTTTATTTTATTTTATTTCATTTTATTTTATTTTATTTTATGTTATTTTATTTTCTTTTAGTTTATTTTAATTTTTTTTTTATTTTATTTTATTTTATTTTATTTTATTTTATTTTATTTTATGTTATTTTATTTTCTTTTATTTTATTTTAATTTATTTTATTTTATTTTATTTTATTTGATTTTATTTGATTTTATTTTATTTTATTTTATTTGATTTGATTTTATAAAATAAAATCTGTAGTCTGTTTTATTTTACATAGTTTTGTCTTACTTTATTTTATTTAATGTTAATTTTATTACATTTTATTTTATTATACTCTTTACCAAAAAATGGTAAAAGGGTATATATAGGTTTGTCATTCCGTTTGTAATTTCCAGAATATTAATAAGCGAGCCATAAAGTATATATATTCTGGATCCTTATGCATAGGGAAGACGGATAAGCGATGTCCGTCTGTCCGTCTGTCTGTACGTGAAATCGGTTTTCCGAAGCTCCCAGAAAAGCTAGAGACTTCGTTCTTGGACTGGTGGGTCAGAAATGGTCGAAATAAGATTAGTATTGAAAATCAGCAAAATCGAGCACACGGTTTCAGAGCTGGGAAACTTAAACTTCATTTTGCCATACAAAATAACTACTGAAAAGTAGTTTTTATTTTTTTTTTATTAAATAAACTTATTTTATACTTCAAAATGATTAAAATTGGTATTTCACTTAAAAAAAAATAAAAAAAATAAAAAAAATTAAAAGGACGTTTCCAGGGTTGGAAAACTTTGATTTTTTTTCTTATACAAAAGTAACTAGCTTAACTAATTTTTCCTTTTTTCTACAAATTATACATATATTATGTTCTTAAAGTGCAGAGATTGATGTAAGAAATCAGAAAATCAAAAAAGATGATTCCAGGGTTGGAAAACCTACAATTTTTGTGATATATAAAATTAACTACCGTAAACTAATTTTTTATTTATTTTTACTAAATAAACTTATTTTATACTTCACCACGAATAAAATTGGTATTTCAAATAAAAAAAAATTTTAAAATTTAAAAAGACGTTTCCAGGGCTGGAAAACTTTATTTTTTTTTTCTTATATAAAAGTAACTTATTAAAACAAATTTTTCCTTTTCTTTATAAATTAAACATATCTTACATTCTTAAAAGAAAAAGATTGGTGTAAGAAATCAGAAAAATCAAAAAGGATGATTCCAGGGTTGGGAAACTGGAACTTTTTGTGATATAAAAAATTAACTACCGAAAACTAATTTTTATTTATTTTTATTAAACAAGATTATTTTATTCTTCAGTATGAATAAACTTGGTATTTCAAATTAAAAATTAAACTTCAAAAAATTAAAAAGATGTTTCCAGGGTTAGAAAACTTTAACTTTTTTTTATACAAAAGTAAATTATTAAATAAGATTATTTTATACTTCAGTATGAATAAAATTGGTATTTCAAATTGAAAATTAAACTTCAAAAAATTAAAAAGATGTTTCCAGGGTTGGAAAACTTTAACTTTTATATACAAAAGTAACTTAATAAAGCAAATTTTTCCTTTTTCTCTATAAACTAGAGATATCTTATATACTTAAAAGAAAGAGATTGGTGTAAGAAATCAGAAAAATTAAAAAGGATAATTCCAGGGTTGGGAAACTTACTCTTTTTGTGATATAAAAAATTAACTACCGAAAAGTAATTTTAATTTTTCTTTAAATAAATAAACTTATTTTATACTATAGTACGAAAAATATGGTATTTAAATTTAAAAAAGTTTAAAACACGATTCCAGGGTTGGAAACATTTACCTTTTTTTATACAAAAGTGAGTTACTAAAGCAAATTTTTCGTTTTCTCTATAAATTAAAGATATCTTATATTCTTAAAAGAAAGAGATTGTTATAAGAAATCAGAAAAAACAAAAACCATGATTTTAGGGTTGGTAAACCCCCACTTTTAGGGATATAAAAAATTAGCTACCGAAAACTAATATTTTTTTTTTTATAAAATAAGTTTATTTTACACTTCAGTACGAATGAATTTGGTATTTCAAAATAAAAAAAGTTGAAAAAATTAAAACGACGTTTCCAAGGTTGGAAAACCTTATTTTTTTACAAAAGTAACATACTTAAACAAATTTTTCCTTTTTCTCTATAAATTAGAGATATCTTATATTCTTAAAAAAAAGATTGGTATTAGAAATCAAAAAAATCAAAAAGGAGGATTCCAGGGTTGGGAAACCTACACTCTTTGTGATATAAAAAATTAACTACCGAAAATTAATTTTTGTTTATTTTTATTAAATAAACTTATTTTTTGCTTGAGTACGAATAAAATTAATATTTCAAATAAAAAAAACGTTTAAAAAAATTAAAAAGACGTTTCCAGGGAACACATTTTTCCTTTTATTTACAAATTAAACATATCTTATATTCTTAAAAAAAGGAGAGATTGGTGTAAGAAATCAGAAAAATCAAAAAGGACGCTTTCAGGGTTGGGAAACTTACACTTTTTGTGATATATTAAAGTAACTAAGTCTAATTAATTTTTATCTTTTCCTTTATAAATTATACATATTTTACGTTTTGGAATAAAAAGTTTGGTTTGAAAAATTATAAAAATAAAAATCATATCTCCAGAGTTGGAAACTTTGAACTTTTTTTCTAGATATTAAAGTAACTAAATAAAACATTTTTTTTTTGGAATTCCCTTTTTTATCACTTAACACACTTTCCATATTTTTTTAAGAACTACTATATTGATAAAAGGAATGAGAAAAATCTAATTTGATGATTCTAGGGTTTGAAAATTAATTTTTTTTGCACATAAAAGTAACTAGGTCAAATTACTTTATGTATGTGCTTATGTATGTATCTCTATACTACATAAACGCACTTTGGTAAAGGGTATATAAGATTCGGCACAGGCGAATGTAGCACTCTCACTTGTTTTATTTTATTTCATTTTATATTATTTTATTTTATTTTATTATATTTTATTTTATTTTATTTTACTTTACTTTACTTTACTTTACTTTACTTTACTTTACTTTACTTTACTTTACTTTACTTTACTTTACTTTACTTTACTTTACTTTACTTTACTTTACTTTACTTTACTTTACTTTACTTTACTTTACTTTATTTTAGTTTATTTTATTTTATTTTATTTTATTTTATTTTATTTTATTTTATTTTATTTTATTTTATTTTATTTTATTTTATTTTATTTTATTTGTAACACCCGACCAAAAAAGGGGTGTTATAAGTTTGTAGTGTGTATCTATACGAGTCCACGTACAGACCAAACGGCTAAACCGATTTTGATTTGGTTTTTTCTGTTTGAAAGGTGACTTGATCGGGAAGGTTGAAAGATATCACATCTTTTCTAGAAATATTAGGGGGTTTTTTTAAAATTTTTAATTTTTTATTTTATTTTACTTTATTTTATTTTATTTTATTTGATTTTATTTTATTCTATTTACAGCCAATTTCAAAAATTATATTTAAATATCAGTTCATATTTAAAAGTTGGTTTTAATAATTTTTTTCTTATAATCAATAATCAATTCAATAATCAATTTCAATGTATTATTAATAAAATATATTTTACTGAATAAGTGAAACAATAGTTTGATATAATTAGTGCGTTAACAAATGTTAAACTTAAACTGTAACAATTCCTAAAAAAACACAGCATAAGTTTTTTTCCATAAAGTTTTGTGTAAATCGAAAATTTAAAACTCGTTTTCTATAAAATCATTTTTTGGAGTTGTGACGATGTTGTAGTGAATAAGCTCAAATTGTCCATCGACATATATTAACGTTTTAATAAAATTATATATTTGCTCTGATTCATTTAATTACAAACTTATGGGTTTTCTAATAAAAGTCTTAATAAAGCTACTGAATTAATTTAATGTTAATTTTAGTTTACTTTGGTCAATATTTATAGTGCTGAGTTGTTTAATTCAATTATAATATTAAGAGATTAATAGAAATTATGAATTCATATATTTTTTTTATATTTTTACTTAAAATTAAAAATCCATAAATGGAAAAAGATACATACTTTTCCAAATTTTTAAAATTCTGATAACACTGTGTGACAAAAATTAATGAAGTCGAAATACCTGGAATGTGTTACTATTTTTTCTGTTGATAGTGTCGAGTATAAAAAATCTGTTTTTAAAATTTTCGAAACACCACCAAATGTTTGAGTTTCGGGTAAAAACCCGGTTTTTCGGATTTTTTCTTAACTTTTCTACTTTGGATTCTTAGGCAGTATTTTTGTACAGAAATCATACGATTTATAACTTAATTTATAAAACTTAATTGATAGCAAGTAAAACGCATGCTTGCTCTAAAAAAGCCGTTAAAACTTGATTGAGTTATTAAATATTTTATTACAAGACATTTTGTTAAAAAACAACCGGCGTTTTCAAGGTATTTAAGATTACAGGATAATCAAAGTACAATTTAACAAACATATATATATCAATACATAGTACACAATTTGTATAACAGAGATCGTCAAACTTTTTTCCTTGAGAGCCACATATTTTACATTTCCGCTAAATTACACCAAATTAAACTTTTTAGTGTGTGTATCATTGTTTTTAATACTAAAATGAAACGAAATTGGTACGTTAGGGTACTACTATCATAACTGATACAATTTGTCTAGCCTGAGGGCGCCAAGTTGCAAATCACTTCTATAATAAATACAAGTTAAAACAGTAACAAAAGCTTAAATATTGTGAAAATACTGATACCTTTTAAAAGTTTTCGAAATATGATGTAATAATTTTGGTAATAGAAATAAAGTTGATAACGTTTTGATAGATTTAAGTATTTGTTTGAAAATTTTTGAATTCAGTACTTTTTTATTATAGTAATTTAAGGTTGTATATCTCGTTCGAAAAGTTGAGTTGTTGCCTAATGTTTCACAATATCTCGATGGAAACCCATCGTCAGTACAATTTAATGGAACATTTCCCTGATGGTGAATCCTCATCATGCTTAGAGTAAACCGATGTTCGAACTTCTTACAGATATGCGAAAGATAATTAACAGTGCCTTTGCAACATCTTCAGGCGATTGCATTATTATTGTAGATCTACATATGGCCTTAATAAAATATTTTTCATGGTCCTGGTGGTCATTTATGAGAATCGTTTCATTTATATCGGTTATAGCAGTATAACTATGTTCGTACATCACCGCAACAAGTTGCAAACTGAAAAAATTACTTAAAATATTGCCCTACTCTAGTGCAAAACTATCTGCATGCATTTTTTCATGCAACAAAGTCATGAAATCTAAAAATATCAAAAATGTCTGTAAGCATTATAATAAAATATTTATTATAATCTTGTTTTTATTTTTATTGCATTTAGTTTTTGTTAAAAATAAAAATATTTTCTATTGTTTTATAACTTTTTTTTTTAAAAATTTATTAACAGAGTTAAAAAAACAAAACCTCGAAAACTTGAATTTCCACTTGTAACATAAATTTTACTTAACTAACGAAACCACAAACTATAAGCAGACGGACGGACAAACACACAAAAGATAGATGGATAGAAAAAAAGGCACTTAAGTTTTCTAAAGTAAGTTTTTACCAACAAACACACTACTTCTATAGCAGTTTAAGTCTAATATAAAAACTTAAATGATGAATGGCCACTTGCACTTACGATCAAAGATCATTAAGAGATCGCACAAGACCTTAATTGAAATTACGAGTGTTTAAAGTGGCTTCTACTCGTACAATGAAGTTACCAAATTATCTATTGCACTGTTTACCAAATTCGTCTTTTATTCACTTTTCTCTATTCTCACAAAATAAAGAAAATGTAGACATTTATATTTTTACGATTATTTTTATCTACTCATACATTTTGGCTTAATGCAAAAATTATGCACAAATAAAAATGCGGTTAAACAATCATATTTAATTTTATTATCGAATCCAGAGCTGAGCTAAGATTTCTTGAGGTTGGTTGGTTGTATTATAAAATTCATCTGATTTAGGTGATCATAACTTTTATTTTCGTGTTTATTTTGGAATGAATCAATACACAGATGCAATAAATGCATTTTATTTTTTTGGTTACAAATGAACCGTTAAAAGTTAAAACGCTATTATAAATATAAATATTTTATTTTATGTAGTATGTAAGATTAAGTGGATAATTTAAAAACTGATGTAATAAATTAATATGCTTATGTATGTATATCTGAAGTCAATATGGGTTTTATTAGACTTGTACTGATAGTCGGAAGCTTCTATATCGAATCTAATAATATTGAAAGCTTTTAATTTATTTCTTGTTAAACCATTCTCCACCATTTGTTTAAGTTCAGTTTACCAAGAAAAATGTTACTACAATTTTTAGTAAAGATTTTTGATGTCATATGCACAAGTACATATGTACATATCAGAGTACAGAATGAAACCATTCGCATTTGCTAACAATTCATAAATTCGTTGGTTTTGCCATGCATTTATTCGAAAACAATAACAAATCGTCAAGTGAGAACTTAAGTGTCCAATATCCAATAGTTTATAATGGTGTATTGGACACTTAAGTTCTCACATGACGAAATGTAATTGCTATGATACAATTCATTGCGATTTGTTGATTGCTCATATGCACTAAGTTATTACAATGTCTTTATAACACAAGCAGTGAAATGAAATGATGCATCATGAAAGAATAGATTTCTTTCATACCATTCACTCAGTATTCGCTGATCTTTTGTATATCACGTTTAAATAATATGCTTACTTTATGTGATATTAATGGTCATAAATAAAAAAAATGCAGTGTGAGTGAGGAAATTTTAGAAAAAATAAATGCCCATATTTACAGTGTTAGGAAAAAAGAAAATATAAAAATTAAAATTTGGAAGAAATAAACTACATCTGAAATGTATTTCAAATAACTGTTTCATATAAAATTTTACATAAAATGCATTTCAAATCTATATCGTGTTTTATGAATACTAATGTAAGAGTTTTATATAAGCACAAAGTACAAAGACTACGTTGTGTTCAATCACCATTCACTGTGTATTCGTTGCTTTTGACAAGACCAGTGAATATTTATATAAAACAAGCAATGCACGCAATAAAATTCGACGCACTCATCTCTTTCAATTGTGCCATGCGTTGTTTTTTCAATTGTTGTGGATTGGCAACAATATGCAGGTTTTTTGTGATTGCATTCAAAACAACACAATAAGGAATTCAATCTGTGCTCTGGTACATATATCTTCATATGTCTTCAGGTATAATGAGCCTACAAGGATTTTGATAATCAGTGTTCTCTCAAATAGTGTCATCAGTTCTTGTCAACAACTAATTCAGACTTGGTAAGCAGCCTCTTTATTCTATAATTCGCTAAAGCTTAAACTCATTTCCATCGCTAAACTGCTGAAGAAATACAAATATAAAATTTGTTTGGCCATGCTATAAAACGCTAAAATTTCGGAGGCGCTTGCCTGATTTGACAATTTACCTTCGAAAATTGCATTCATAGCCGAAAATTGATAATCTATTTTATGGATTGTTAGCGATAAGAATTTATCTTTAGCGAATTACAGAATAAGGCGGTAGGGGGCACTGTTCTACGAAATCTTTAAAGACCCATACAAAATATTGGTCACCTAAATCATTAAACTGAGTATACGGTTTTGCTACCCTTTGGTAGTAGAATCGATTCAATACTGGCAAGTCCGTTTTTGTTTTATTTTTACTGTTGCACAGTGTAATTAGTTGTTTAAGAATTAATTTCCAAAATCTTGATTGTTTGCATGTGTTTAATTTTAATGATTGATATCCTTTGGTCAAAAGGGTTTTACATTTTTATTACGCAAAATTCTATAGGTTTCTATAGTTATGGTTATGGCTATGGCTTTATAACAAGTCACCTCTAGTCAAATACAGTATTGCTGCTCATAAGACATTGGTCAAAATATGAAACATTTGCTGCAAAACTTTTGAGTTTGTTGATGAGAAGAGAAAGACAAATGGAAAATTGTACTTTGTTTCATGTTTGTTTCGCATTCGATTGCGAGCGAGTTATTACTCGAACTTGCGAGTTTTTTAACTTCTGGGATTTTCTCATTCGATTTCGAATAACACATATCGAAATTTTTAATGACAGCCTTCGATAACGTGCATACAAAAAGGCATTCGAAATAAAGTTTAACATAGAAAAAGCTAAGGGAAAGAAAATGTTTGTTATAAATGAATGTATGCACAAATGTACATGTAAAAAAATACAAATATAAAGAATTTTTAGTTCACTTTAAATATAACAAAACACACTGAACTTGGCAAATAATGTTTTGCCCAAGAGTTGTCAGGGAAAATAAAAAAATCAACCAACTCTGGTAGGATCTAAATAACAAATTAACTGCTTCTGGTCAACCAATAAAAGAATCGTAAATATAGCTAGTGCTATATTCTCTAACTTTTCACTAATTAATTACTATTAAGTTATTAATTAAGTAAAAATGAAAATAATATTTATGTATATTCGTTTCTTATTTTCTGCATATATGTATGTATGTACACACATTTGATTTTGCCCACATACATATATATTCAAACCGATGGCTTAATATAAAAAAGGCCTAACTCGAATTTTCGATATTTTACAGGAGAAGCAAAAATAAAACATTTACATGCAGAAATAGTTTTTTAAGTTGCCATAAGTCCTTGATTTTGAACTGTAACGTACTAAGATCTGCAAGGAGGATGGAATTATACGTTGTCGCCCAGAAAACATTAAAAACGCGATTTCGAAAAAAATTGAGTTAGGCCCTTTTTATATTAAGCCATCGAAACATATGTTTTTGTTACAATTTATTTAAGGTTGTGAAATGAATTTATTTGCCTTTTTCCAACACTGAAACAAAAACTCGATTCGCTTGGTATCGAGTGACATCATCGGAAAACTTCATGCTATCGAAATTAATTTATATTTTTTTTAATACATGTATTTATTTATTGTATCTTCAAATATGAACTAACAATAAGTATTCAAAACTTAAATCTAAAATATAATTATTAGGCCCGACCACTGTCGGACATAAGCTTAGTGATAATTATAAATAATACATAAGTCGTGATAATCAAAAAGGAAAAAAAATATTTTCAAGTAGTCCCATCTGGAGTGTTGAGTATAAGAGCCCTTGTGTCCCTCTTTTTTAGGCTGATGTGTCCAGTAAAGTTCAAACTATTACGAGCAAGCGGATTAGGATGTGATTCGAGTTTTGTTATGTGGCATATTCAAATCACGATGTATATTTGAATTTTTGATGTACCATGGAGCCGAAGTTATCATACGTAAAATTTCTATTCGAATGCAATTTCGATCACGAGTGTTGGAATTAGGCCCCAGTTCTTGTTGACTATATCATTCGCATCTCATTCTAATAGGAAATATATGAGAAAATTTATTAATTTGCAAAACAAAAACTTCATAGTGTGGACACGATTGCAGTTTCGAAAGAGAATTTAAAAAGGTTTCGCAACAAGTGTTTTGCTGTATGGACGGGGACTAGTGTTCTTTCTTTCTTTGATTTGCATATATGGTTATGGATATGGCTCGTTTAATTGAAATTTATACACCGGTAAGAGAGCCTACATATACTTTAATTATATATATGTATGCATTTCGTTATAAATTATTTTAGGGCACAGAGCAATTTTAGTTCAGTACCTGGATAGAATAAAAAGAAAGATTTTTTATTTACTTATATGGAAAAGCTTTAAATTTATGCGGTTAATCGAATAATCTCTCCTTTTAATCAAACTAAACGAATTGATATTTGAAAGCATTTTTCTTCGAAATTTAAATAGTAATTAATACCACTTGCTTAAATATATTCGTCGCAAAATAGTTTTTCCATTTGAAATTTTAATGAAAATATTAAATTTCTTTGCAATTAATTGAATTTTTGTGGTCTATTAAAAATATTTTTGAACTTTTTGTGTTAATATTGCAATACACGTAATTTTGTTGGTATTAATTTCTCTTATTTTTAATTATTTTGTAAGTATAAAAGTTTTTTTTTTTTGCATGTATGTATTTATTTGCATGTATGTATTTATTTATTGTATCTTCATATATGAACTAACAATAAGTATTCAAATCTTAAATCTATAAAAAAAATTATTAGGCCAGACCAGTGTCGGACATAAACTTAGTGGTAGTTATAAATAATACATTAGTAGTGATAATCAAAAAAAAAAAAAGGGGGAGGGGAAAGTATTTTCAAGTAGTCCCATCTGGAGTGTTAGGTATAAGAGCCCGTGTGTCCCTCTTTTTTAAGCGGACGTGTCCAGTAAAGTTCAAAATATTACGAGCAAGCGGATTAGGATGTGATTCGAGTTTTGTTACATATTTGCCTGCGTATTTTGCAATTTCTTCAGTCACTAGTGGCATATTTAAATCACGATGTATAATAGAATTTTGAATGTACCATGGAGCCGATGTTATTAACCGTAAAATTTTGTTTTGACTTCGTTGGATTCTCTCGACATTGGAAGCTGAAGCAGTGCCCCATAACTGAATTCCGTAGCGCCATATTGGCTTCAAAAGCGACTTGTATAATAAAAGTTTGCAGTCTAGGCCGAGTGTTGAGTTTCTGCTAATCAACCAATATATTTGAGTTAACTTAAGTTTTATCTGAGTTAACTTAGAGTCAATATGATGTTTCCATGTAAGTCTTCGATCAAGGTGTATACCAAGGTATTTCACTTGGGAATGTTGATGAATATTTTGATTGTTGATTCGAATGGGGGAGCAAGTATCTCTTCTTAGGGTGAACGTTATATGGACACACTTTTGTTCATTGACTTTAATTCTCCATAAGTTCAACCATATTTCCAGCTGAGTGATATGTTCCTGGAGATTGCGGGATGCCTCATCAGGGTTTTCGTGCACACTCATACAGGCTGTATCATCGCAAAAGTAGAAATATGGATATTATTGCTCACAGGCATATCACAAGTATATATTAAATACAAGACAGGACCCAGAATACTACCCTGGGGCACACCAGAAGATATAGTTTCGGGCACACTCGTGAACTCTCCTTCCACAACAGTGAACTTTCTATCAATAATATAACTTTCCAAAAGCTTTTGAATGTTTATTGGCAGATATGTCTTCAATTTTAAAACTAGGCCTTCGTGCCATACTTTATCAAACGCCTGAGAAACATCAATAAAGAGAGCAGAACAATACTTCTTTGCTTCAAATGTTCTTCTTACAACGTGGACCAGTCTATGCGTTTGTTCAATCGTGCTGTGCTGACTTCTAAAGCCAAATTGATGGTCCGGGATGCACCCATTATCAGTTAAAATTTTGGACAATTTAGTCATGAGCAGCTTTTTGAAAAGCTTTAAGATTGTAGATAGTAAGCTTATAGGCCTATATGACTCAGTCTTGGTAACATCTTTGCCCGCCTTTGGAATCATTTTGATCTTGGCCAGTTTCCAGTTATGTGGAAAATACTGCATTCTTAAAATAGCATTAAAAGTAAATAGCGGGATTCTTATTGCAATATGAGGCAAGTTCATGAGCATTTTGTTACTAATGCCATCAATACCTGGAGCTTTCTTCGGGTTGAGTTCAGCAATTACTTTTTGTACTTCACGCATCTTAAACCTTAAGGGACGAGGGGGTAGAGAAACTACACTCGGTAAATCAGCAGCACCCGTACATGAATTGGGAGTGAATACAGATTTTAAATGCTCAGAAAATAAGTTACCTTTCTCACTATCACTTCTTGCTCAGCCTCCGGTCGAAGTACGCAATGGTGATTTAAGATTAACGGGTCGTTTAAGATTTATAGTAGCGCGCCATAAAAAGTAATTAGATGCGGACGTTACATCAAGACCTTCTAAATACTTTTCCAGTAGTGCAGTTTTTTCCGACGATAGCAGCTCTTTGAGTCGTTTAGTACATTCTTTAAGTCTGATTTTATTTAGGGGTGATCTGTGTTGTTGCCATTCTCTTCTAGCTCTCCTTTTTTCACATACAAGACGTTCAATTTCCGTAGAATAAATTCTGTTAAAGCCGGTCTGCGGATAGGAGGTAGTGGCGTGTTCAGCAGCCTGTTTAATATTTTCGTTAAAATTGGCAATATTAAATTCAGTATCATCGCATGATCTAAGCTGAATGTTTTCTACGCAGTGACTACTGAGATATTTTTTGAATACCAGCCAGTTGATTCCATTAATCATCTTCACATATGAGTTAGTTAAATCACTCCTTAGTGGGTTGAAAATTGTAACTATTGTTGGAGAGTGATCGGAGGACAGATCTAGAGAGGCATCTACATGAATTAAGTCCCTATGAATATTTTTCGTGACGGCAAAATCTATAATATCTGGAATTTTTCTTACGTCAGTAGGCCAGTAAGTAGGCTCCCCACTCGAAATGACATCTAAGCCCATTTTTGAAATTGTATTGGACAAGGCTCGACCTCTAGGTGTAACAAGACGCGATCCCCAGTAGGTATGTTTTGCATTGTAGTCACCAGCTGCCACGAAACAAGATCCAAGCGATTTGTAGAACTTCTCATACTGATCTTCGGTAACTGAAAATCTGGGAGGTGAGTAAATTGATGATATCACGAAATTCGCACAAAAATTTTCTATGAAAATATTCGTTGCTTGCAAATATTCTTCACTAACTGCTTGAGTCTTGACTTAATCAGAATTGCTGATCCACCACATGCTCTCTCTCTCGGGTCCTTTGTATCATATAAAGTGTAACCATTTATTTTAAATAAGCTTCTTGAGGTCAAATGAGTCTCAGAAACCAACATTATATCAATATTTTTTTCCATGAGGAAGTGCTCAAGTTCATTTTTATGTTGGCGAATGCCGTTTGCGTTCCAGAAACATATTTTTAACGTGTTCATGGTTTATTAAATAATGCTTGAAGCAGTGTATTCTGCATTCGCTGCATTTCTTGCATCATACTTGTCATATTTGTAGTAAAGTTGTTTATAGTTAGCACCAGATTCTCAATAGTAGCTTCAAGGCGACTAAAGTTAAAGCTTGAGTTTGAATTCGTTGAATTATTTGGCGGTGGAACATTTTGCGTGGGAATTGAACTAGTCTTAGCAGCATCAGCATACGATACACGTGAAGTAACTGGTTGGCTGATTTGAGCAAAAGTGTCGGAGTTCGCGTTTACTTGTAGAGCTGGAGTTAACTTGGGTTTTTGACCCATAGCCTGTTTAACGAAAGAATATACAGGGCACCCTCTATAGTTAGCTGTGTGATTACCTCCACAATTACTACATTTTTTTTCTGCTTGATCTTTTGGCTTAGTGCAGCTAGCAGTACCATGCAATTCACCGCAGATAACACACACTGTAGGTAACTTGCATTAAGTTTTCGTATGGCCATATTCTTGGCAATTATGGCACTGTACGTGGCTCTTCAACTGTGATTTTACGATGTAAGAGATACTTTACGTTATAAACTGGATGGGTTTCATTTTTTTTAAATTGTATGTCATTCGGCTCCAGTTCAACCCGAAATAGGGGTTGGGGGACCTTTTCTCTATTAAATATGTTGGTAACATTTTTTACCTTGAATCCTTGGTCGACAAGTGCACATTTTACTTCTTCGGGTTCAACATATGAATCTATGCCCTTTAATACTATCTGTAGGCCTTTAGCAACACTAACAATTTTTCGGTTTTTTTTTCATTATATATTTGGATTTTAGTTTCATCAATATTACCTCGTTTAATTGGAATGATGTGAAAAGTATTTTCACCAATGGTCGACAGTAGTTTTTTTTATAAGCGCGTTAGAATTTTTTTCTCTCAGATAAATAGGTGGTGGCTTAAAAAACTTTTGCGATGATGTAGAGGGCTTGTCGTCGGTGTCTTGCAGTAATTAAAAACGATTTTGACGATTGGTAGATGATGCGCTGTTATCCCTAGACATCTTTGGAGTAGATGAAATTTTTTAAGAATTTGGGCTTCGCCCACGCTTTACCACTGTTATATATCTGTCCATTCCCACTTGTACCTTGGGTTTTGAGCTACTGTTATCTGTAGTCATAACTTGGTTTAGTGATGAAGGCGAGCCCGATGCGGATGATATCGCAGACTTAAATGACGAAGTACTAGGCAATGGTAATATTAACGATTCACTAGTTGGCATTGGACAAAGCGAAGTTGATCGCTGACGAAAAATTGGCTTTGCCGTTAAAAAAAGATTTTCATCAGATTTATTATTTATATTTTTTTCATTAAGAGTTTCAGAACTCACAGTAAAATAAGCATTTCTGCCGTTAGAACCCACTTCAAAATTTTTTTCCTTTGAGGTACTCATACAGAGTATTATTCCTCAAGGGAACTTTGTTTGTGTTTACGGTTTTTTTTTTTTGTTTTTGCTATTTCTTGCTATGTAAAAAATATTAGTAAAGCCAATAAGCTTATTTATCAAGGTGAATATGTATTACGAATATTTTTTGTATGATTTTTGGTTTTGTTGTTTTTTATATTTGTTTCGATGTATGTATGTAAAAAAAAATCCGCTTTAATGTCTCTTCACTATGAAGGTTCAACGAGAACTGCATAAAAGTGAATAAAATTTACATTCTCTGAAACTAAAAAATCGCTGATGAGACAGACATTCACTTAACCCTTAAATGCATACCGTACCATAAATGGTACACTACTTATTTTATAAAAAAAAATATAGCAACTATATCTAAAACTCAATTGAGAACACTTTAAAACAAAGAATGATGTATAAGTCTTCTTTGAAATGCCATTTAAGTTGGCTTATAATTTGTTTATATCATCAGCAAGCTATTAAAGTGGACGCATGAAATTTTTGAACAAACATAGTTTGTGAAGAAAATTTTAAAAGTGAATAAATAATTAGTATGTGTGCCATTTTTGTGGAGATGAGTATCAATTTGTATATGGGACACTATTTTAACGAATTTTAATAAAATTTTAAGAAGTTTAATTTTTAAAATAATTTTTTTTTCTCCTTTTTAATTTTGCAAAAAGCGTTGTTTTTTCAATTTTTCACGAAAGCCATTATTTTTTCTTGAAAATAAAATGGATATTCGTGTTTAGGGACCAAATTAACATAAGAACTTCTTGATCTCAGTCAAAAGTTCTGACCTCATGCATTTAAGGGTTAACATTTTTTTTTAATTTAACGGTACATTATAATTCCATAGTTTTTGTAAATAATTTTCTTTTTCAAAACAATTTATATTAAATCGCGCTTAGAATTTTAATCTCATAATTTCAAACACGCATTTTGCTAAAACAAATAAACATACGAAATAATTTAATTTATTTCTCGAATTCTTAATGAACTTGTAGTTATATACATATATGTATGTCTTTCTTCTAAAGGGTGTCCCAACAAGAACGCAAGATTTAAATTTTAAACAAAACACAGATATTAAATATATAAAAATATATATAAAAATCGTGAAACTTTATTATATCGTAAAGTAGACAAAATGAGGTTATGTGTGGAACAACAAATCGGGCAGATGGCCGCCGCGCCGCGGCTTTGCTGGCACACACGCGATCTTTTAATGAAATTTTCAATGGCCGTTGTGCATAAATGCTGCGGTATTTTATTAATGCAGCGTCCAATTTCCCCTTTTAAGGCTTGAGTTGTCGTCGGCTTATTCACGTAAACCATCGACTTCAAAAAACCCCAAAGAAAAAAGTCTAATGGTGTTAAATCGCACGATCTAGGCGGCCAAAACGCGAAATAACACGACCGGGAAATGACTGATGTAGCAATTGAATTGTTTCTCTGGCTGTATGACATGTGGCGCCGTCTTGTTGAAACTACATGCCCTCCACATTCATTTCTTAAATTCTAGGCACGAAAAAACTGGTTATCATTTCACGATACCGAGCACCATTGACTGTTTGCGCTTGACCTGCGTTTGAGCGACATCATCACGTACAGCTGCGACATTTTCGGTCGATCGACCTGGTCGAAGGCGCGTTGTTGTCTTTACATCACTAACAGACCCAGTTTCGGCAAATTTATCCATTAATGTCTTTACAGTTGACTCTTTTGGAGCATTATTGTGACCTCAAATTGATACCAAATTTGCGAACTGTAGCCGCAAAACTTTCACCATTTTGGTAAAACAATTTCACAATGAGAATGCGTCGTTCATTCGTGTAGCGCTCCATTTTTACTAACCTCGTACCTTCTACTAGCAAACAATAACAATTGTTCATATGTCAAACAATGACACTTCGAATGGCGCCAAATTTAAATCTTGCGTTCTTGTTGGGACACCCTTTACAAGCGCTCAAAATATTTCAGAGCCAAACACACCTTAAAGTGCGCTTGTTTTTTGCACACAAGCGTTGAAGTTAAAAAAAAAACAAATAAACAGTTTTAGCAAACTAATAATTATGCAAGAAAATCGGATTTTTTACATAGACACTTATATACCACGCTTTTGTAATGGAAATAATAAAAATAAAATAAAACATAAAACATACGTAAACCTAATGTGTAGTTATCACAATAGACCAAACCAAGCGGCTTGGCTATACAATTTTTATAAGAAAGTTTGAGTGTTTTACAAATATTTTTTTCTCGACAAGTTGTTTGTTTTGTATTGTGGAAACTACTCATTAGTTTTATGTACATATACATATTTTTTGAAATAAGACCCCTTTCAAACCCGCAAAACTTACCTTAGCAAAGTTTTTTCGAGTTTCTTTTAAATTTTTTTTTTTGAGTCTTTAGAAACACAAAGTGTAATTTGACAAATTTTCACTATACCACAAAGTAAGCGTAAATAACAAAATAATTCTTTCTGCAAAAAACCGACTTCAATGCAAAGATCTGATAGAAGAAGATAAGAAGTAGTACGTGAAATATATATAATTAAATTTTAATGGGCGTGACTCTGCCCATTTTTTAAATGCAAGATTGTGCGTTTTTCAATGGTCAAGGTGCGTGTTAAGCGTTGTAAAAATCGGTAAGGCAGAAGCACTTAAAATAAAATATTAAATTTTAATGGGCGTGACTCCACTCATTTATTTAAATGGTGGATTGTGTCTTTTTTAGAGCTCAAGGTTTGTAGTAAGTTTCGTAAAAATCGGTTAAGTAGAACCGCGTGATTTCGAAGCAATCAAATCAGTAGAATATCATAAAATTAAAGAAAAGAATTTTTACAATCGGTCTAAAATGTACCGAGTTATGAAGTAACACCCAAAAAAAAAAAATAAAACTAGAGACGAATTTTTAATATCCTCCTTTTTTGAAGTCGGTTAAAAAAAACTAAAGACACTGTTCTTCGTTCGTCTTTTTAGCTTGTTTTGCGAAAAAAAAAATTCGATTACATCAAAGTCTGTATTCCCCATCATTCTCTTTTCCCCTCTCTTCAATATAATCTAAAGGAGTCTTTAATGGTAATTGTAAGATTTTCCATACGGCCCTGGAAACTTGCATTTATTTGTGATTTGAAGAGCTAGTATTTTAACATATTAAAGGTATTCACGTCAACTCTTGCAACTGTGCAAAAATGCATAATTGCACTTTCTGACGTGAGTAACCCATTTTGTTTAATTGTCTATAAAGCAACACAATATGTGCATAGATATATTGTACTTGTATGTTTGCTTAAATGCTGAAACGAACTGTTGAAAGTTCGCTGATTAATTTTGTAATCAATTCACTAATAAAATATCAATATTAATAATATTGGTATTATTTAACAAAATTCTAATAACTATTTGAGCCACAGGTCTTTTGAAAGTAGAAAAATTATGTATGTATTTGTTATCTGAAAATCGAATTTGAAGATTTCTTTATAATTTCTAGCTAAGAATTTTTAAATATTTTTTAATTATATAATTTTTTAACATTTTTAAATTTTTAATTGAACTATAGTGAATTTTTAATCAGAAATAGTTTTTAGTCAGGCTTAAGTTCAGTAATTTCAATTCTTTTTATTGAATGAAATATTTTATTAATTAATGTGAGTTTCTAAGGAAGAGAATAAAAATTAAATTAGACTTTTAAGCTGGGGGAAATACCGATATTTTTCTGTGCAGCAACGCACTTCATCAGCACCCTAGTCTATCTACTTAGGTAGAGATTGTTATTAACATCAGCTATTTAACGTAAATTCTAATGAAACGGAATGTGAGAAATGATTGTTGTGTACAATTATTGATTTACCTTTGGTAAATACATACATATGTAAGTATCACTATTTATTTCCCCTGTTTTTCCATTTTTTCATTTTTCTATTTAGGTTAGCACGAAGTTATATTACTCTACCTACGTATGTTTAACTATTCTTGCTTATCTTTTACGATCATCACATTAATTATTTTTTACTTATTCGATGTACCGTCGGTACATACATATAAGTATTATAGTAGTGGATATTATGTTACTTTTGTTGTTGCATTCTCCCGTTTATTTGGTTTTCGAACATTAGTGATTGCCAAGTGAGCACTGATTGCCAAGTGAACATATTTTTGTCACGTGCCCACCATATTTCCCCCAGCTTAAAAGTCTAATTTAATTTTTCTTCTCTTCTTTAGAAACTCACATTAATTAATAAAATATTTCATTCAATAAAAAGAATTGAAAGTACTGAACTTAAGCCTGTCTAAAAATGATTTCTGATTATAATTTTTTAATTAATTTATTTGTATCGAAAATATCTTCAACGACTTGTTTTTTCATTAAAAAAAACATTTAGGAATTTCTGCGTTGTAATTTGGTGTATGGTTGATTTTATAAGTACTTTTTGTCCATTTTTTTTTTGGATTGGCAATGCCATAATAAGTTGCACAACTTTGCAGAATTTACTCTGATAATCTTGCACTTGCTCAGACCCTGACAATTTTGCATCATTTGGGCAAAATAATTTTCTATGTAGTTGTTGTTATATTTTTTGAAAATTTTGCACTTTTGCTTTCTGCAGCAGTGGAACTTTTGACGTGAATACCTTTATTAAAAAAAAAAAATGCATCGACGAACAAAATTTTCTTCATGGTTCAGAAATGGTTTTTTATAGCTTCATCAGCCGGGTTTTCGGACAAGTAAATAAGTCATTTCTCACCTCAAATTCCTTAATAAAAAATATCATTTAAAAATGGGTTTTTATAAAATGTTTTAAAGCTTTACTCAATTGAAAAAAGAACTTTTTTCGAATAACCAAAAGTACATAGAAAAACTGAAAGCGAAAGCTCTTTTTTGTCACCCACGTCAGAATGTTGAATGTTACAAAAACGTGAAATTGTTTTCGTTCTAGAAACAGACTATACATATATAAATAAATAAATATATAGATAAATAATTTTTTTTTTTTTTTTTTGAAAAGCAATTGTTAGAATTTTAGGCTCTTGGCAGCATATTAGCTTCATTATACAGCAAAATTACAACTTTCAGCAACTTAAATGGTCAATAGAAATCTGTAACTTGAATTTTCTCCAAGCAATTAATCAGCAACTTAATATTTCTAAATTGTCGGCACAATTTCTCATAAATCAGTTGCCGACTAATTGCCCTTATACATTTTTTATTGTATTTATTTTTATGTATTTTTATATTAAAGTTCTTTTTGAAATCCTTATTTCCATATATACTTTTTTCTAAATTAACTTTCAGCTGCTTAACAATTTCCTGTGTGCTTTTCTTTTATTTTCAAACTATTATAATGTTGGTTGCAGAAAAGCAGGAGTGTTGCATCTGCTTTTGTGCACATTTATTTGCATGTGTTGTTGTCTAATGTAAATAATCACGATTCGTTGAAAATTTATGGGAACTTTATAAAGATTTACGCATCCTTTAAGGCATCCATTTGTCTTTCAAATACAATTCTACTTTCAATACTACTGTCTTTTTCTGGTTCTTCTTCTCTCGAGCAAAATTTGAAAGCTACAATTGATTGTCTGCAACACATGCACTTTGTCCAGATGAGGGAATGATGCATCTTTAAACGAGGAAATAAAAAAAAACTATTTTTTTATGTAATAAAGCAAAAGGGGTTTCAGCGTTCATAATGCTTTTCTGTCTTCAAATCAACGATAGATATTATTGTTAAATTTCAGCTATTTATGAAGGTCTGGTATCTACAACATTTTGAAAATGTTTGAAATGCAAAATTAATTTGATATGTCATAGAGAAATTTATTCACAACTTGGAGTTTGAGTAGAATATTAACAAAAAAAAAAATTAGATGTTTTTTAAGTTCCATTTTCTAACAGGAGTTGTCAAAAAATAGCAAAATTTATTTCCTAAATTGTGGTTGCTGGAAATTTTGTTATCTGCTTAAAAAGCTTAACGAAAACTTAACTGAAACGTGCAATATTCTCGTGCATTTTCAAACACCAAGAATTAATCTTCTGTGTTTATATTTCGATAAGGCTCACTTAAGTGATGCACTATATATTCCAAATTTAATTTTGATGAGTGCTCCGGAATGAGAGTTATTGATTTTGGCCACCTTAAAAGGCTAAAAGTCACACTGTGCGCCAGTGTGCTCCCGGTTAAAAGCTCTTTAGATTATAGGTAACAAAATATCTTGAAGAAAACAATCACAATGGGCTGGCTGGGTCACTTAATTGTGATTAAAATCAAACGTTTTGCATCGATTTTGATTTAAATATGGTTAGCTTTACTTGGAACATGTTTATATAATTATCGTATGCTTTTAGTAAGAAATTTAAGCTTTAATCGTTTTATGCAATTTAAAATATTTTAGGGATACAAAATTAAAAAAAAAATTCTTCACAACTTAAACCATATACATACATATGTATCTAGTCTATTAAGCGCTACTAATTCATAAAATAAAAACAACAACTTAAAGCACATTTAAAAAAAGGGTTAAAACTTTTTAATTCAGATAACAATTTGTCTTCGTTAAACACCTTGTACTTTTGGGTATAAGAAAATGTTAGAAAATTTTAAACAAAATGTACATACTATGTATGACCGTCTCATATTTTATTTTTTTTTTCGAAACCCCTTGATGAACATCGATTTTCTGAATCCACTCTAAACACCCAGAATTTTTGTATATAACACTCAAATATTGATGAACCTTCCGGTTCTCTCTCAAATCGTTTTTTTTTTGTTTTTTTTTTAAGAAAAAATGCCTTTTTGCAAAAAATTAAAAAATCTTGCTTTAGTAATTTGCCCCTAACTCATGCAGTTCTTAACGAATTTGAACCTAATTATATGTATTAGAAAACTTATTAAATTGCATAAATCTCTCTTAAAGCAACGTTTCTATTTTGTTCGATGGTTTCTTATTCGTAGCACTACCAATTCAGATTTTCAAATACGAACTTATAATTTTTTTTTTAATTTTTGCTTACCTTTTTTTATATAAAAATTGAACGAGACAAAATTTTTATATTCTATAAATGCAGTATGGTAGGAAATTTTATAATAAAGATTTCGGTATAAATAACAGTAGCATATTGTTTAAGACACGCTTCAGTTTTAGGCGAAATGCCGAAATGCCGAAATGACTAAAGTTTTTTATTTGTCAATTTGCTTCAATTTCATACATAAATACATTACATAGGTCAACACGATTTCATGCATATGATACTGAGCTCCAATGCCTATAAATTACTTTTTTTGAATTGACTCTGTATCCCGAGATTTTCCGTTTTTAAGAAAAAATAGGATGCTGCATCACATAATTTGTATTTACTCGAGAACCAGTCCTTTGATCAAATAACAAAATACACAGAACGCTAGATAATAAAGTACGTCCGTATTAATTTTTTAACAGTCTTATAGTTTCGGAGATATTCAGAAAGTTTTATACAAAAACAGTAAATTGTTTCCAAAAAAAAAATTAAGAAAATCGTTTCTTTTAAATACTCATTAAAATTTTAAACTGAAGAAACTCTTATATTTTATTATTAATTGTGATACCTTCATATGTTATAAATAAAATGAGCCAAATTTATTAAAAATCATTCCATTAGTTCTGAATTTATTCACAATTAAGTGATAGAATATATACTCGTATTACACCTTTTTTTAATTTATTATTATTTTAAATTAAAAATTGTGGTTTACAACAAAATTCTATGTTTACGACGTAGACTCTACGTCACAAACAGAAAATAAAATAACGGACCTGCGCAATACGCAATCCTGCTTTCTTGATTCATGGCTATTCTGGAAAGTGCGTCGAAGAAGTGAAACTTTACTTTAAAACAAAAACAAATTTTCAAAACAGACGCGTATTCCAGAATTTCAACTTTCAAACGCCGATATTCATAAACGATTATTCAAGATAAAGTATTCGATAAACCGGTTTGTTCACTCAAAATTATTACATTATTATGAGCTCTAATAATCATTTATGAATACAGAGTGTATAAATAGTTTAGGATTTTTGTAACGTTGAGATATAAACTCAACAAAATTTTAAATACAATTCAAAGCAATAGGGAAATTGAGAATGTTCAAAACAAATTTTCAGATAAAAAAACAAGATGTAGAGATGATAAAATTGAGCTTTCATTACAAAAAAGCTTTCAGCAAATTATAGTACGGTGAATCACAAAGAACGCTGATGATGAAGGTGTAGTGACCTTTGAAAACAATTAGTTGTTCCGTTCTACTACGTTTTTGTCATAATATTTACAATTGGTGTTATTTATTCATTAAAAATTATCACATGTAATTTGGCTTGCAAAGCGATACAAACTTTAGCCTGATCAAATCAAAAATTTAGAAACAAATGAAGTTCGAATAATAATAATTAAAATTGACAAGATGTGCTTAACAGGTGGAACAAAAAAAGAAAACTGTATATATAAAAGAACCTTAAAGAAAGTTAAGGTCAGTAAATTAATTTCATTGAAACAACAATAAAAACAATTTTTAATCGCTTACAGTCTTATTTATAAAAATTACTAAGACTTTAGAAAGGGTTTTTAAAACAGTTTTCCATAAAAAATTAGGCTTATAAAGCCTTAATAATTTTTATAAATAAGGCTGTTAATATTTTTTTTTCAACTGAATTTGTTGATGCTGGAAGCATTTGGTAAGCTAACAAGATGTTCTTTTATGTCAGATTGTCATAATACGATAAAAAAATTTTTTAAAGCAAACAAAATTATATTTAAATAATTCTAAATATTATGATAAGTTGATCAAAGAAGAGCCACCTTTTAAATTGGCCGAATTATTATACCTACATATTCCTTGAATTTCTAGACTTTTTCTACAAGTCTGCGACTGCGAATTAAATCTAATTCTCTGTGCCTTTCACTTGAAGATATCACAGAAAACATATTGTTTATTGGTTTACACATTATTTTTTTCAATAAAAGTCGGCTGGCCTTGGCACCTACTTGAATAAAAAACAAAATATAAAAACTAAAAAAATATTTCCTAAAAGGTTTCCCCTTCCATCTACATATTGATAGATGTTTTGCCATGTTGTTTTTTTCAGTTTGGTTGCAAATTAGTCAACATTGCACAAATAGTTTAACAACCACCACCATAATACCATCATCATCATCATTCTTTAAATAAAGTCCTAACAAAAAATTTCCAATAAAACGATACCTGCAGAAATAAAACAAACAGATAAAAATGCATTGCACCCATACATGAAGCAAATGTTGCCTGCTCCAAACCCCAAACAAATATTTTGAGGCAGTAGAAAAAAAATCTTAATTTACTACACACAATCGAGCCGAATGAACAAAAAGGTACAAAGAAGACTACAGCAAACTTTTTCTTTTAATAGATACAGTTCTTAGATAATTTAGAATTTTCGTTGAATAAATAAAAATAAAATAGAAGAAATAATAATAAAAAAACCTGCTTTTTCTGCAGCAATAATTTAAGTTATTTTAGATCTAGCTTAGTTGCCTTCAGGTGGCACCATCACGGCAAGGAAAAGCTTTTTCCAAAGAAGTGAACGAACTGAAAAGGCCCTACTTCGAAAAGAGAAAATTTTCCAAGAGTTATTTTAAACGCGCTCTAGAAGCTTGACAATTGCACCCAAAAACCACAAATTAATTATAAAACGAGTTGAAAAGAATAATAACACAGTGCGACAAAAAATAATACCTGCGGAGTGTTACTACTTTTCTGGTAGGTATTGTCGAGTGTATTTGAAATTTTCCAAAAACCTCCAAAATCTTTAGTTAAGGCTGGTACTCTGTTCAAAGTTGTGAAAAATTTTCAGGAGCATTGATTATTTCTATTGAAAAATTTGACATGTACTAAATGTAGCCCAACTCGCGTTTTTTTTTAAATAAATTTCTCGCTTTTATTGCTTGAAAGTATGCAACATTGTTAAAATTCCGTGCGAAAAAAGCACTGCTCATGTTGTTTCGCAGCTAAACTAAAATGATGCCAGACCAATTTTGCATGGAAAGACATTATTTTACGTGTTTTTCACAACAAGAACAGAGTACTACTTTTGCGAATTTATTTCGCAAATATTTCATACCAAATACTTTTATATGTAGTTTGACAGCATTTCGCACGAAATTGTGAACAGAGTACCAGGCTTTACGGGTAAAAACCGGTTTTTCGTACCCGTAGGCACTTATCAACCTCTAACTAAGTTAAATATCAACCGATTTTGAATTTACTAAAAAAGACTAAAAAAGAAGAGACTAATAGAGAGACGACAGCGTTAATTTGCATTAAAATCTCACTAATGTGAATTAAAAATTTACCCTGACAGACGATAGTATTTGCATTAAGTAAACAAAATCTGTACATCCCTTTCGTACCACACACTTCGATCATTTTCCTTGGAAATATTAAAATGGAAAAAATGTGTCTCTTTTTTATTTTTCTAAAAACAATTAAAATAGTTTATATTTTTAACCGAATCGCATTTTAATTTTGAAAATCAAAACAATTTGACAACATTTGATTGATTCTTGACGGTGTTATCATATAGTTAAATGCGATGCAAATTAACGCTGTCGTCTGTCTATACTATAATAAGACCTTTTGAACTATATATATATGTATATTGTTTCTGTGAATTTTAGATATGTATGTATCTGTATTTTTTCACCAAATACAATTTTTTTGGTTTTTTTCGACACTTTTCTACCTTGGACTCGTTCTTAGGCAGTATTTTTTTACAGGAACCATGCTGTTTAAATTATACTCGACGATACCTACCAGAAAAATAGTAACACGTCTCACACGCAAAGAAAAGATATGGTTGTACAATGGTTGAGAAAACAATATAATGTTCTCTGAAACAAATGTGTGGTCGTCGAAAACTAGTTATTGTTATTTTAAACATTTATTTCGTTACGATAAACAGAGTAATGTTTGAATTTAATAATTACATTATCACATCCATATAAAAGTGTGATATGGTTAGAGTTTAAAAATATAGTTTTGTTAAAAATTTATGACTAGAACATAATTTGTATTATTATTTAAAAATTTAAAGAAAATCCATTATTTGACATATTGTCAGAAGTGTACATAAAATAATTGAAATTTATTTGCTGGTAGTTTAGCATGTCTATATACGTATTTCATTGGCGCTTGAACTGGTGATTTGGTTCAAGCGCCAATGAAATACGTATATAGACATGCTAAACTACCAGCAAATAAATTTCAGTTATTTTATTATTTACAAATAATATGATGTAAATAACAATATAATGTTTTCCAAAACCATACTATGTTAAGTTAAAAAAAAACTTTTTCAGAAACATCTGTCAGTTCAGTAGTTCGTTTGTAAGCTATCGGTAGTGTTAAATAAATGAATAAATAAATAAAGTATAAACAAAAGGGTAGATCAATAAAAATATATAAGCATTTGTGTATCTTTTTATACAGACATGGCTGTAGGTCGTGTGAGTATACATTTCTATATATACAATTTATTTCAACAGCATTAATTTATTTTTATTTCGAATTTAACGCACAGCTGTTTCTGCAATAAATATATGATTAAAAAATAAAATAGTATTATTATATTAAATAATACTGTGGTCGTATTTAACAATATTAGAACATGGTATGGTGAGTCTCAATTATATTTTAGTCACTTCTAACAATAGTGTTGTCATATTTACAATACTAAGATTATAATATAATTAACTCAGATAATATTATAATTACTTCAGATAATATTAAAATTAACTCAGATAATAATATTGTTAAAGTTTTTTTTTTCTATTAACAATAATATGATTTGACTGCAACCATATAATTCAATCATAGTATGTTGCTGTTTGATTATGGTTACCTCAACCATATTTTTTCTTTGCGTGCAGGTATTTCGATTTCATTACAATTTGTCACACAGTGTAATTCTCTCAAATTAATTAGTGACTACTGGGAATTGAACTTCGAAACTTCTGTGTTAGATTGAATAATATTTACTCATTTACTATTTTGAAAAAAAAATTATCGTTTCTCGATATAATTTGTATAATACGAGTATACAACTTTTCGTCGTGCAAATATTAACAACTTTAAACAAAAATCAAAGAAATCTTGAGAATTCATTCTTTTCGTTACGTACGAGTACATAAATAGGTATTAATTTCTCTTGTGCAGAGTTAAGTCAAGCAAAATGATGTTACCGCACAATTTAAAAAGTGATATGAGTATTGGCGATTAAGAAAATCGCCATTTTAAGACCAGAAATCTTCGAATCGCTTTCTCATCATTATTTTAGTTAAAAATCGGCAAAATGCTAATAAATCGTGAAATCTGTTGTTTTCTATTCTATCTAAAAAAAATTTGATTTGTTTAAATGTTTGGACACAAGAAATATATCGAGCGTTATTTTCGATTTAATTGTAAACGACCAAAATTAAGGGCCTGTCGCACGATGTCACCAACGTTCGTGGGACAGGCCCCAAATTTTCAGGTGAAGGTTTTATAAAATACTCAAATATGTTTTTTTACGTAAATTGTCGCTTACGATAAAATTTTACAGCCCATATTTTAAAAGTTATCAAAATTTTTGGAATTTTGATAATTTTAAACTACGGGTAGGTCCATTAAATTTTAAGTTCAATAAAAAAGTATATTTTCGATAACATGTCGCTTACGATGAAATCGAAAAAATTTTTCCATATGACTTACACTGCTTTCATAATAATGGGCATATATATAATATATGCATATGTGTATGTATATTATGGTCCTACATTGCATTGCCAAAAAAATTGCAAATCCAGACTAAAGCCTATAGTACACGGCATGTAAAAACCCACATGTGCATGTGGCTCTGACGTAATTTTGACGTGATCACGAAGCTACATTTGCTACATGCCGTGTACTAGTAACATATGTGCATGCAGATATTCAGAAAATGTGTTCGACTCGGCTATATGTGTCACATTTATATTTTAGAATAAAAATACTATCAAAATTTTACGGCATGCAGCCACTACTAGTAATATAAAAAAATTCAACCAATATGTTGAAAATTCCAGTGACGTCATCGCCACATGTGGCATGTGGCTTTTTACATGCCGTGTACTGCAGGCTTAAGCGTAATGATAATGGCGTTACCAGACCTGCTAATCATATAGCAGTGTAATTATGACTTTCGAGAGTTAGAGTTCTTTATTTTATCAATTTATTACGTAAGGTTATTAGCTGTTTTTTATATTTTTCCATAAAAGCAGAAATTTTTAAATTAATTTGTTTTCAAAGTGTGGCATGAAGGCCTAATTTTAAAATTGAGGACTTACTTACCAATAAACATTTTAAATCTTTTGGAAAGTTACATTATTTCCCGTAATTTCACTGCTGTGGAAGGAGACTTTACGAGTAGGCCTGAAACTATTTCATCCGGTGTGCCACAGGGGAGCATACTGGGACCAGTTTTATATTTGATTTATACTTGTGATATGCCTGTGAGCAGTAGTATCCATACTTCCACATTTGCCGACGATACAGCCTGCCTTAGTATGCACGAAAACCCTGATGAGGCACCCCGCAAACTCCAGGAACACATTAGCCAGATGGAGCTTTGGTTAAACTTATGGAGAATTAAAGTCAATGAACAAAAGTGTGTCCATATAACGTTCACCCTAAGAAGAGATACTTGCTCCCCCATTCGGATTAACAATCAAGTTGTTCCTCAACATTCACATGTGAAATATCTTGGTATACACCTTGATCGACGACTTACATGGTAACATCACATTGACTCTAAGTTAACTCAAATGAAACTTAAATTAACTCAGGTACATTGGCTGATTGATAGAAATTCTACACTTAGCCTAGACTGCAAACTTTTAATGTACAAGTCGCTTTTAAAGCCAATATGGTGCTACGGAATTCAGCTATGGGGCACTGCTTCAGCTTCAAATGTAGAGAAAATTCAACGAAGGCAAAATAAAATTTTACGCATGATAACATCGGCTCCATGGTACATCAAAAATTCAAATATACATCGCGATTTGAATATGCCACTAGTGACTGAAGAAATTGCAAAATACGAGTCACATCCTAATCCGCTTGCTCGTAATATTTTGAACTTTACTGGACACATAGATGATGAAGCTGTTTGAAAACACTTTTTTCTTTTTGTTGCTTATCACTACTTATGTATTATTAATAACTATCACTAAGCTTATGTCCGACATTGGTCGGGCCTAATAATTTTTTTATAGATTTAAGATTTGAATACTTATTGTTAGTTCATATTTGAAGATACAATAAATAAAAAACATGCATTAAAAAAAAAGTGTTAAGTTGCAAATATACCTTCTGTTAATTACAAGCGTAAAAATTTTATTTAAATTATTTTCACATGATTGCATTTATCGAATTATTTTCTTTCTTCATACAGGCATGACTTGTTAATTTTGCTTGCAAATATTTTCATGGACATTTTAAGGTGTTACTAGCAATTTGCTTAAAGTCAATAGTAGTCCCCACTCCTTTTCCATGCGTTCTATCAGTGCTTATACAAAATGACAAAGTGAAAGAAATATTACAGAATGCAACCCCGTTTAGCATTTATAATGCTATTGCAAAAGATATACATAAATATCCGCAGCCTTATGTATAACGTAAAATTAGCATAAACATAAGGTTAGCATAAGTGGCAAAATTCAACACAATCTTAACAAGTTTCGCCATAAAATTTCACTTTAAAAATAACGCTAGAATTTAATAGTGGTTTAAAACTACATCATAAGCCGATTTTAAATGTCAAATTGTATGGACGGACTCGGTAACAACTAGTTGAATTTCTTCATTTATGCTAAGTTCATGCTTGTTTTTTCCCATATTTACATTATCAGGGCTATCATGAATAAAATTCCGCGTGATAGGGAAAACAAAAAACTCTAATTGGAAAAGGGAGAAATTTCTCGCGGAATTTTATTCATAATTGCCCTTTATAAATTTTCTACATTTCTTTCGCTATTGCAGTTTTCTTATTGGATAATATACGTAAATAGCATATAAAAAACACTTTTGCCTAAATCGACTACGCTTATCTGTATAAAGATTTGTATCGCTGTGTATATGAAAAGCTTTAATTATCACTTTTTATAATCTAATTAAAAAAAATCATCTATTAAACTTAAGAAATGTTCACTGCTACAAAACTGATAAAAAATAATATCAGTGTATCTTTTTTATTATTTATTCCGTTGTTTCTTTACAAGTTTCATATTTTTTGTAACGACAATACAAATTTATTGTCTCTTAAACATTTCTTGTGTTTTTAAATATTCAAAAAAAAGTTCCCATTGAACGAACCAGCCTCTCCATTGTTACACTAAATTCGACAAAAGTTTTAACACAAAAAAGTCAAGTAAATAATAAAATAAAAATAATAATAAAATAAAGCCATTCAATGCGAATAAAATAAACCTGGACCTACCACAACTGTGAATGCTTCAACACAATTCCATAAGTATTTATTTTAAATTTTGACATCAATTTAATTGCTTTAAATAGTATATAAAAAAAAGGATATGTTTATCAAGGACTCGATTTCGATCATTTGAAATACAAACTTCTACGAGATTAATATGTAAGGGAATTATAGAAAATTATTTTTTTGTAAATTCATTTGCCGGCAACAGACTTTTTTTATAAGAACGATTTTTTGCTAGTAATTCAAAATAACCAGTGATCTGCTTAACCGTTTTTACTTAAGTCTTGTTTTAGCCTTGGCAGCTTTTCTTGAAGAAGTTATCTTCAATTCTATTTTAAAACTGCTCGTTTATTTACTGTCAGACGGTTTCTTGTTCAATTTTCCTATTGTTTTAATGCTGCGAATGCAATAAGAAAAGAGAATTGAAGTAGCTTTTCTGTGCAAGCAAGTCAGTACCCACCCCTCTTCTTTCTTCTTTCCTCTCTCTCCCACAAACTCAGACTTGCTTCAAGAAAAACTGCATAGTCTAAAACATGAGTAACAACATAACTAATGTCAAAAAGCCGTATCCCATTTTTTTTTTTTTGCAAAAATTGCGTTTTTAAATTGTTTTGATATCCGGTTATTAACTAAAGAAAAATAGATAACAAATAGGCATTAGCAAAACTAAAAAACAAGTCCAATAAAACCGATCAAAGTCTTTAATCGATAATGCAATTTTATATAGAAAAAAATTTTATATAAAAGCTTTATCGATAATAAATATTTTATGAGCAAATGTTTTATAAAATAAATTATATGGGAAATTTTCGATAACAAAACATATTGATAGCAAAATTTTTATTATAAGAAACGTTTTATATAAAAATTTTTCGATTATAAAAACCTTATAAAGAAAATTTTTCGGTAACAAAAATTTTATATAGGAAATGTTTCGATAACAAAAGTTTTAAATAAAACATATTTCGATAACAAACATTTTATGCAGACAATTTTTCGATTATAAAAATCTTCCATAAAAAATTTTTCGATAAAAAAATTTTATATAGAAAATTTTTCGATAAAAAAAAATTAATAATGAAAATTTTTCGACAACAAAAATTTTATGTAGAACATTTATCGTTAACAAAACTTTTAAATAGAAACTGTTTGGATGACAAAAATTTTATATCGAAAATTTTTCGATAATAAAAATTTTATGTCGAAAATTTTTCGATAACAAAAATTTTAAATAGATAATTTTTCGATAACAAAAATTTTTAATACAAAATTTTTCGATAACAGAAATATTATATTGAAAATATTTCGCTATCAAAAATTCTATGTTGAAAATTTTTTGATCACCAGAATTTTATGTAGAAAATAACAAGAGTGAGATATAGAAAATTATGCTGATCCTAGCATAATTTAATATTACAATATTTGTGACTAGATCAACAACTTGAGTATCTCGTATTAAATAAGTTTTCATGATGCAAGTAAGCTGCAGACATTTTGGCTTAACGCTTTTCCATAAAATCAATTTGAATAAAGTATTATTTAAAAATAAATGTTTGCGACTTTGTGCGTTTCCTCCCTGTTCCCTTTCTTCGCAGCTAGTTTAATGTGCCATTTTCTGATAGTTTCCTAACCAATTTAAAGTATTCCATTACATGTCAGAGAAGCATCAATAAATGACACACCACACGCGATGTTTTTATTATCTACATTTAACGTTTCTAGCCAACGTGAAGACGTGAAGGTGTGACGATATAAATAAAATTTTGCTTAAAGTCGTTCTTTTTATTTATTTATATTTTCTTAGGAAATACGCTGGTTCTGTTTTTAACTTGAAAGGGTTTAAAATTACTGGTATAAAGACTACAAGTGGAAGAACATGCCAAAATAGATAAAGTTTTTAAAAATTTTGTAGGTGTGACTGTTAGAAATGAAAAAAAATCGTTAAAACTTAAAAGTCTTGTCTTTGCTATGACTTAAAGCATAAATAGCATGACTTGAAGATCTTTTATTATAGGTTCTCAGGGAAAGGCAAATAAAATTCCAATTATTTGAAAAGGTATTAATTTATGACGGCTAATATTGGCGAATAAATCCGAGGGATAAATGTCTGTGTGCAGCAGGTATTGAGTTCTATTTATCACTAACTATGATTTTAATAAATTAATCACATACTTTACTTTAAGTTACTACGAGTAAATTCATACATAGTTTTACTACTGTTTACAAAACATTAAAGGTTTTATTTTTAACCCCCCCTTTGTGTAAGATGTTTGAGTTAGAAATTTTGGCGTTTCTGTAAAAGATTAAAGAAAATTTATACAAGTTTCCTTTAGTCTATTACAAAAAGTTCAAATATACCAACGTATAGTATAACCTAAATTAAGCTATTATTCCAAATGATTTTGGAAGTCTAAATAAGATAAGTCGCAAATCACAGTGCTGTAACTTCCTGAAAATTTACAAAAATTAATTGAGATTTTGACCAGGGGTATTTTCGAATATGCAGATTACGGAGGTATCATTAATTCAAAATCAGCATATCTCGGCTTAAGCACTTTTTCCTTTGTGGTACACAATTATAGAATGTAAACAAACTCAAGTTTGATTTTGCATATGCTGCTTCGATCTCTATTTTGCTTTTCTTACATAATGAATACCAGCTTTAAGTAAGATACAACAGTTTATTATCTTGCATTAGATTTAGTCAACAGCTTGTCAAACTGTTAATTAAAACTGTTAGCAACATGTCTTTTGTACTTCATTTCTCAATGTTGAAAGAAAAATTCAAATTACATAAAGTCATTAAAATAATTCTTGCTCTTTTCTGCATATCCATAAAATCACAGCATGACTGATGTTGAACATACACTGTCGAAAAAAAAGGGCGATTGCATGTGATTAGTTCTTTTAGCCTTTCAAGCATATTCCACAGTTGAAACAGCATTTAGAATACCCACACATACATGTATGTATGTATGTATATGCAGAACCCTCTATTGGATAAAATGACGATCAAACCAAAATATTGAAAAGGAAAACTTTTAAAAAAATTTATTTCTTTAGCGATTATGCTAAAGGATAATTGCGTTTTATTTTGACACTAAAAATGTTTAATTTTTCGGTTGATTGTATAATTCGGTTTTATTGCATGCATATGTTATTTATTTTACTAACTCTGCAGCCACACGATCAATAAATTGCTTTCAATATCATTACAGATACTGTGTGTCAAAATTCCTTGCAATTGATAGTTGTGACACAAATTGATAGTCAATTTTATTTTATAAATGCCACCGACGAAGAAACAACGCAAATTTGTATCTTCAATTAATTTGTGCTGTGACCAGCTGTTCAAATTGAAAATTAAATTTTCATATAAATGGATAGGTGAATTTGAAAGCAATATAGTTTTCAATGTGAAAAGTTTGATTGTGTTAGTAAAAAAAAAGTGTGAGTGTATTGCAAATTAAATGGAATTGAAAGGCAAAAATTGAACGTGTGGCCCCCAAGTAACAGAAGTATTTAAGGCTCAATCAAACGCGACATAACCATAACCATAGAAAACAGCCGTTCGAACCAAACTAATGGGCATCACTCAGTGTGCACACTTCTACCGATATTCGGTAGATTCTACCGAATATGTTTGTGAATTTAACAATCTACCAATTCTACCGAACAAGGCCTGAAATCTACCAAATATTGTTATTTAGTAATTTGAGTCGATATATGTGTAAATTGCCTACTTTGCCACACTTCAGTGCGGCCGCAGAGCGGTCATTTCCTGTCATGAAAATCATTAAAACAGAACAAAGAAATCGGTTAAAAATTTAAACTATAAGTAACCCAATATTTGCCAAAGAATTGTGCCTTGGGGGATGAAATATTTATTCCTACCAATGATTTAATAATTTTTGCACAAAAGCTTAAATTCATAAATGGATCTTACATATAATCTTTGTAGCTACAAATGTTTGTCAAATAAAAGTTATTTTAGTAGCTTTATAAAACCTATGTACAAAAACTGAATTCCTGTTATGTATGTATATTATTTTATATATGTATAGCATATCTTTATATAAAGGGTAAGGGCAAATAACTGGGGATGACACTTTTTTTATTGAAAATGCTTCATTGTTTATGGCAGTTTAATTTCCAATCACATGTGAAGTTTTAAATGCGCTTTTGGAACCTGTTTAGTTTGATAGTCCTTGCACTTACCCTTTATATATAAGTACATATATTTTGTTATTTTTTATGTTTCTTTGAATTGTTATTTTTTATGTTTCTCTGAATAAAAAAAAATTCTACCGAATTTCATTCAAATCTACCGTTTTTTTTTTGACGATTCTACCGAATTTAAAAAAATTAAGTGTGCACTTTGACAACACTGTATTTGATTATAGGTGACTCGCCATAACGCCATAACTTTCACCATAGAAACCAATTGAGTTTTGGTTTGGTTATGGTTATGGCATTATGGCTATGTCACGTCTAATTTAAGCTTTAAACGCATATTGTTTTATTAGACAGTGTAAATGCAGTACATGCACTAAGATTCGTGCTTTGACGTCAGTTGTTAGTTGGTTGCTGTTGTTGTTGTGGCTTGAAAGATTTTCTCCGGATAGAAGAAATCATGATTTTATATGCCAAATAAAAGCAAAAGATTGACAGATGTGTAAATTAAAAACAACTGTAGCAAAAACCGTGGATAATAAAATTTTTTCAACGTTTTCGAAAAACTGTAGCAGAAATTGCGAAATAAAATGTTGATTTCAAAGCGAGTAAGCATTTGATGAAAAAGCAATTGAAAAAAGACTTTTATCAGCTTTAACAAAGCATTAATAAGAACCATCAACAAAAACACATTCACCCTAATAAATCCTGGTACTCTGTTCACCATTTCACGCGAAATGCTGCCAAAGTACATATAAAAAAATTTACACGAATTGTTCATTAAAAAATGTTGCCGAAATAGTACTCTGTTTATCTTTCCAAAAACATTTGAAATGTATCTTCAACATTTTAAGTTTTCATACGAAGTAAGTAGAGTGCCACTTGTTTCGTACGGAATTTACAACAAACACACAGGATGTTTCTATAAACATAAGAAATTGTAGCATAATTTCAGGCGCCAATTAATATTGTTTACTAGACTTGTGCCATTTAGTTCATTTCAGTGACCGGTCATTTTAGTTCATTATTTGTAAGTGAACTAGTTCGTTCATTTAGTTCAAGCGCTCTTTTTAGTTCAATGATTTTACATCTACAATTCTACATGCATATGTATGAGTGTGGTGGTCTTTGACAATATTAAAAAGACAGATTCTGTGATTAAAATGTTTTATGAAAAATAAAATTAATTAATTAATAAATAAATTTGCTCTATAAAGTGTTTATAAAACAAATTTTTAGGGTAGTATAAGTGTTTACTTGTTTATTGCATTTGTGGTAGTAGCAAGCCATGAACAAGAACTAAATATACATACATACATACATATGGATGAGTATAGAAGATAAGCACACAAACAGTGAAAAAGTAAATCAAAACGTTGAAAACATTTAGTTCACAGCATCTGTGTTAGTTCATTTTGTGCCTTAGTTCTTAGTTCAAAAATTGAACTAGTTCAAAAATTGAACTAGTTCAAAAATTGAACTAGTGAGCGTAAAACAATTGAACTAGTTCACTTAGTTCAAAGTACTGAATCGTTCATTTGAACTAGTTCGTTCATGAACTACACAAGACTATTGTTTACTAGTCAAATTTTTTCGTACGAATTAATCAATGTTGATAAACATTTTTCACTAATTTTATCAGAGTACTATGCTTTACGCATAATATTTGAGTCAGCTGATTGAATGAAAAGTAAGTGACAAACTCAAAGTCATACCCAACAAAAATTATTGCTTTCCAGAAGCCTTTTTGTAAGGGAGACAACAGTGCAGAATCACTTATGTTGCGCATGAATAAGGAATTTTTTTTTTGTTCGAGATGAGCCAGCTAGATGCAATACATATCGTCATGTGAGAACTTAAGTGTCCAATATCGAATAGTTTATAATGGCGTATTGGACACTTACATAAGTTATCATATGACGATATAGCTTCCAAAAAAATTTTTGCTTTACTAAAGTGCTTCACAGAAGTAATAATATATAATTTTTGTGAGAGCCCGCCTTACGTAAGTGCTTTTCAGAAGCATTTTTTGAGTAAGCAATACATTGCTTCCCTCAGTTGTTAATGCTTCCAAATCAGAATTTTTTGCTGGCTATTTATGCAAAATAATGATTAATCTTCATCGTTTTATAACTTGTAAGTTATTTTCGGCATGTTTTGGATACAATAGAGCCTAATTTGAAAAAGGGTTCAGATCTTCGTTTACTGGAAATTGGATATTCTTCCAAGGAGCTCAGTATTAGTTGTTTATATACGCTGCTTCCAATTGCTTTGCACTCAGCTTTGTTTGTAATCATTTTTTTTTAATTAAAGCTCACTATTTACCTTACTTTTTGTCATCTATCATGACTGGTTCTAATTTATGGACCGAGGGCAATTAGTGCTGTCGCAACACTTTCCCACTTTTCATTGAAAATATTAGAGCATTGCCCAGCGGAATCCTCTAGTAGTTAAGAGAAGGATTTTTTAACTCTGCTCTTCTGTTATTTTTAATTTTGTCCAGATTATATTTTTCACTATTTTCGGATTTTTTTTTGTAAGTAAATATGCGTGTGTACTTTGGTACTTTTTATGTATCATTTTTTGACTTTGTAAATTCTTTTCAAAATCGTTGTTATACACACAAGAGAATGCGATGTCAAAAACACTGACGAGAAAAAGAACGGCAACATTAGGTGCGTTTGAGTACTTTTCCAGTAAAATCCAGTAACTGGGTAAATACTGAGTAATTTAAAGAAATTAGTCTCAATAAAAAAGTTTGCAAAAATTGTAAAATCCAGTAAAATATACACAACAGCCGATAAAAAATTTGGCGCTAAAAAATTATACATAAGTATGTACATATGTATATGCAAAAAAACCTGAATATAATATTGTACTACGTGGTCCAATCGAGATGAAACAGACTAGTTATATCATGGTCCATGTAATGCAGTCATGGATCATGTCGTTTTCACACAAGCATTCAATGCAATATGGAGTAGTTTTGGGGTTAGGCCGATGTAATGCAAATTTGGACCATTTAGTCCAACCCTAGGACATAAACCTCCTTTTTTCACATATTTGGTAGTTTGTTCGGCGTATTCCTACTCCTCTTTGGAGTATTTACATACATGTATGGAATAGTAGCATTATCTGCAGACAATATACAAAACTAAACATACATAAGTATATATTATTGCTTCTGTGAAGCACTTTGGTAAGGCAAAAAATTATGGCTTTTTGGAAGCTGAATAAATTGCTTCTAGCTGGCTCATCTCGCACAAAAAAAAAATCTCCGTATTCATGCGCAACACCAAGTGATTCTCTAACATTATCTCCCTCACTCGCGGTCTCCACCTGACATAAAATAGCTAACTTTAACATTAACTTCTAAGAATTGTTAAGCGGTGAGTATCAATATCAATATCAATATCATTTTGCACATACAACGATGCAAGACCATTTGCACAAGATTGTGAATTGGGCTATAGTTTTTATGTACTCTATTTTGTTAGAGAGCCTGCCTTATGTTAGTGCTTTTCAGAAGCAGTTTTCGAAGCTTTTGTGATCAAGTAACCAGTACATTGCTTCCCTCAGTTGTTAGTGCTTCCAAATCAGATTTTTTTGCTGGGTAGTTAGTTACTGGCTAGCCGCATTGAAAAATTATATGGTTTTAAGAATATCGATGAAGAATGTTTTTTTCATTTGTTTTATAAAAATACACCATAGTATATTTTCTTTAATAATAAAAGTAATAGATATAGATGTGCAATAGCTTTCCGTGAGCACCTGCCATTACGGCCTTATCTCACGGGTGCCAAAACACCGGGTGCACGTAAGACGCCAGACCATCGCCCCCATGCGCCCTTTCAGAATGAACCTAAGGCCCACTCCTCAAGGCACATGGGTTGCAATCTTTGATATAGTTATCCCTGTACTATATTCAATTACCTTGCTGAGGTAATTTGAGCTATCTAAACTCTGCTGCTATGTCCGTGCCCATAGCAGCTCCTGTTGAATGGCAACAGCACCTAGAATAGTATCTGGCTGACCGCGTCAGACCAACCACTAGCATTGATTTCACACTGGGAAACCAAGACTATTCTCCCAGCGATTTTGGTAGCAACCACAGCCACCACGATAATTCTCCGTCCTCCACGCTAAGGTGTTGTGTATACACCTATAGCGAGATCCCCAAGAGAATTCCTCAACCATTGCCGGCACAGTACGGGGATACTAGTGCCTACTCCAGTCAGCATCATCCCTTTAACCCCGTAGGGTGGGACAAAGTCGACTTATTACTTCAGCACAATACTCTGACGACCGCAATACACTCAACTCCAAGCAGCTCGACTGTCGGGCAACCGGCACCCGTGGCACCAGAAGTAGCCTCTGGTGAGACCTCGAAGTTCCACCACAAGGGCTTCACCTCTATCGTCTTTTGAACTCAGGGGCAGTTCTAGGTGACGCTGCACCTAACTGACATCAAGAGGACCTGTCTTCCTTTTATAAATATGTGCACATTCTTTGCTCTGTTGCCAGAGATCGGGTAGTAACACATAAGTTCTAGGGGTAATGTACCAAAGGTACGTCAATGGAAAAAGCCACATCACCCCAGCTGGGGCCCCGGGGTTGCCACACCCGTAGTCAAAAATAGACTCCTCTGGGGGGAGTAATAGATACAGATGTGCAATTGCTTTACGTGAGTACCTGCCATTACGGCCTAATCTCACGTGTGGCAAAGCACAGGGTGTGGGTTAGACGCCAGACCAACGCCCCCATGCACCCTTTTAGAATGAACCTGTGGCCCACTCCATAAGGCACATAGGTTGCAATCTTTGAATATAGTTATACCTGTTCTATATTCAAGTACCTTGCTGAGGTACTTTGAGCTATCTAAACTCTGCTGCTATGTCCGTGCCCATAGCAGCTCTGTTGAATGGCAACAGCACCTAGAATAGTGTCTGGCTGACCGCGTCAGACCAATCACTACCATTGATTTCACACTGGGAAGCCAAGACTATTCTCCCAGCGATTTTGGTAGCAAGCAAAACCACCACGATAATTCTCCGGCTTCCATGCTATGGTGTTGTGTATACACCTTAGCGAGGTCCCCAAGAAAAGTCCTCAACCATTGCCGGCACAGCTAACCACTCATCCATAATGAACGCATGCCTGTGTCGCCAAATAACCAGTGCCTACTCCACACATACCAAAATCATCCCTTTAACCCCGTGGGTTCAACCCCGTGGGGTAGGACGAACTCGGCATTTTAGCAAAGGAAACTGACGACCGCTACATGCACTCAAAACTTCAGAGCAGCGAGGACCACTTGCGTGAGAAGAACGCAAGCTCGCCGCCAAGATCCTGTGCCTACTATAGCATTGCACAGATACATCTGTTTGCACTAGTTTTGCGTGTTTTTTGGTTCTGGTATGAACAAATATGTTATTTATCGTTTTTTGTTACTAGTTGTAAATGTTGATTTTTTAAGCAATTATTGTATGGTTGGGCAATGAGCAAATGAAAACAACACATTTATTTTTTTTTTTGTTTTTCTAAGGCAAATAAGATACATAAAACTGCTTTTACCATAAGTGCCTTATGATGTGTTGAGAAAAAATGTAATTGGCTGATGAATGAATGAATGAAAGCAAAATTGCACATACATATGTAAGTAAATGATACATGTACATGAAACACATGCATTTGTAATTACTCTCAGAGCAAAATTGTCTCTTTCTCTCTCTGTACTTTGGCTGCGCCACAAAATAACATAACGAACGTCCGCACATACATCTGCAAATCATGTATTTGTTTCAATAGTGGTTTTTTCATATATTTGCATTGCAATATGTATTTTTTGAGCAAAAACAGATCAAACAGTTGCTCAGCAGCAATAAAATAAGCAATTGTTATTTGTTTTCAATTGTATTTTAATTTGGAAAAGCACGCACACACAATAACTCTTATACTAGTTCTGTCGCTCACACTACAATTATATGGTACATACCATGGTATATTTGTTTTGACTATACAAACGAGTATACAAATGCAAACCTTTAGTGCCTACTACAATTGATCATGCTTGATAAACGCCCCTTGAACCCAGGAGGTAGGACGCACAACTATTTTAGCACAGAATCTTGACAACCGCAATGCATTTATCTCTAAGCAGCCCAGTTGTCGGGCAACCGGCACCCGTGGTACCAGAAGTTGCCTCTGGTAAGACCTCGAAGTTCCACCACAAGGGCTTCACCTCTATCGTCTTTTGAACTCAGGGGCAGTTCTAGATGACGCTGCACCTAACTGACAACAACGGGCGTACAATATTTGTTTTCCTTTTATAAATATGTGCACATCATTTGCTCTGTTTGTGTTCAGAGATCGGGTAGTAACACATAAGTTTTACGGGTAATGAGCCAAAGTTCCGGCAGTGGAAAAAGCTACATTACCCTAGCTAAATAAATAGACTCCCCTGGGGGTAGTAAAAGATACATATGTTTTTATTTGAACTTACGGGTCTGGCCCACGATGTCGACAAGAAACTTTCTATAGCTTACTTGCCGACATCGCGCGTCAGGCCGTTAAGGTTTCTAAACTTTTTACCCCCGATGAGAATAATTAGGATGTACAGAAAAAGACAAAAATGTTTGTTGTCGCTTATACCAATCATCACAACAATATTGTTCACTTCCTTTCAAGTAGTTCCAATGAGTGCATTTATTACGAGAAATATATAATGGGAAAAGAACTTTATATATCCTAATATATTCAAGATATCGAAAAACTGAAAACAAATTTAAGAAATCATATTTAATCGATCAATAACTAAATTTTTTGAATGTTCCATGCGGGGAACCAGTAACCCTCCGACTATATGTACATATAAACAAAAATTTAACTATAAAAATCTATTAACTTTATTCACGTTTAAAAGCAATCAGTTATGTTCTGCATTTCACGTGAAATTACATCGTTGGGAAATTGTTGTTATAAATACATATTTCCAACAATTCTATGAAAATTCCACAGGTTTTAATTTCCCGTGGAATACATAAAACATACCCTTATATTTTTCTGGCATCAAACTTAAATAAATGCAATATTGCTCATAACTTAATACATTTGTTTTTTGTTATTTTTAAAATTTCATCAAAAACCAAAAACTTTTGTTTCCCTTTGGTACTGTTTGTTTATATTTAAAAATATGTATATGGTTTCATTTTACTGGATTTTACTGGCAAAATTTTTCCAGTAAAAACTTGCATTTACTCAGTAAATGAACTGTCATTTTTCTCTCTCAATTCGCCCTCTCATTTACTGGATTTTGTGTACTCGAACGCAATCCAGTAAAAAATAGTAAAAATTTGTACAAATTTTTGAGTTCTCGAACGCATTTATTAACATCAATTTTTCTTATGGAATACCAAATATATGTCAATAGTCATCGATAAATAAACGGGAATACCGCTTTGCAAAACAAATAGAATATGGGTGATTATTCAATTAATTGGCTTATATCAACTTTAACTTCAAATATATTTGTGAGTTTAGTACATACATATGCATATGCAAAATGGAAAAAATGAAATCGAAATAATATACAGTTAAATATGAATAATAATTAAGCTACATTACACGTGTTTATTCGTAATAAGCCCATTATACCCAGAAGAGATTGAAAAACATGCTCTTTTCAAAGGCAGCTCGCTGCACCTTCCTCATCCAGTGTTGCCAGTTTTTTTTCTAAAGCTTACCCCCAATTTTTGATTTGTCATCCCTGAAAATCCCCAAATTGAGTTTTTTTGATTCAAATTTTTTCTTTTGTGAAATAAAAATAAAAATTTTTAATTTTATTTAAAAAATAATGACAAAAATAACATATTTATTCAATAAAATTCATATCCATCGATAGCTTTATTTACATTCATATTATTTTAATTTGTACTTATAATACTTGATAAGAAAAAATTACACAGGGTTTAATATACACAAGTATAAAAAATGTTTAACTAAAGTTTACCATGACAAAAACTTCAGAATCGAAATCTTCCGATTCATCAGCCTCAGAAATTTTGTTGTACATAGTACTTGTATTAAAAAAGCTTTAGCATTTCAGCAGAAATATTAAATTTGTCACAACAAATTGAATTATTTTTAAGGTTAGATTAGATTAGGAAGGGTGGTGCTTTACCGCACCTCCACTCGGAGACCCAATTGAGTCCATTGTGATTCCCTTCTGTTCCCCAAAAAAAAGTAATATTCAAGTAGTAGGGAACTGTTCATCCTGGACCAATTAAAATTGTGAAATTGTTGCTGAAATTGTTAAATTGTTGCTGAAATTGTTAAATTTGGGTAATTAAAATTTGAAAATTGTTAAATTCATGGAAATTTGTGTTTTTTTGTTTACATAAGGAGTTTTTTGTTTACATTAGGAGTTTTTTGTTTACATTAGGAGTTTTTGTTTACATTAAGTGTATGTCTGTCTGTCGGTCTGTCTGTCTGCCTGCCTGACCGTGGGAAGTTTGTGTGTGGAATATTTTGTGTGAATGTATTAAGGCGGTTCATAGTTTGGCGGTTTTTATGTGTGTATGTGACGACGGGGAAAATCATGAAAATGGTTTTTCCTAATGCTGACGGAAAATCATCTAATGATTTTTCGTAATTCCGAAGGCAAAACATGATAATTTTTCGTAATACCGAAGGCAAAACATGATAATTTTTCCTAATGCCTACTGCAATACATGATTATTATTTTTTTCAAATGCCGACGGCATAAAATGAATATAATTTTTTCAAATGCCGACGGGAAAATGATTTTTCCTAATGACGACGGGAAAACGTGAAAGTTATTTTTTCTAATGCTAATGTAGGTGTTGCTAGACTGTGGGAATTTAAGGCTGACCGTGATTTGAGTGGGTGGCGTTGTTGCCGTAATATGTAACCATAGGAATTCGTGGATGTGTCTGTCTGTCTGTGAAAATTTAGTTGAAGCTTCGATTGGAAGGGGGGCGGGGTGTAGTAGAGCTAGATCAATTGCATGTATATATATATATGTGTGTGTGTGTGTGTGTATATGTGTGTGTGTACGTTTGTAGGAATTTCTATAGGAGCTTAAGGCTGATTGCGATTTATGAGGGGCGAGGTGTACTAGTAATATGTAACCGAGGGAGTCTGTCTGTTTGTATTTCTGTAGGAGTTTAAGGCTGACCATGATTTGGCTGGGCATGGTTGTTGACGTAATATGTAGCTATGGAGATTTGTGGGTGTGTCTGTCTGTAGGAGTTTAAGGCTGATCGTGATTTGAGGTGGGTGAGGATGTTATTGAGGTAAATTGGTTATGTGTATGTATGTATGTATGGCCAGGGGAATTTGTGTATGCATATCTGGGGGAGAATTTAAGGCTAGTCGTGATTTGTGAAAGGTGGGGTGTTGTTGAAATTTTCTTGGATATTTCTTATATGAATTCTGCTATGTGTGTGTATTTGCGCTGGTATTTATATGTAGGTGGAAATAAATTGTTTTCAGTATCGACATTTGGTACTATAAAATAATATCATATATCTGGACTTCCCTAATCCTAGTATGCTTTTATACTTACTATTGCTTTATATTTTCTCATGCTTAAATTTGTCTCGCGTTGAAGTCGGTCTGGGTGAAATTTGTTTATATTACAGATTTTGTTTATTTAACTACATTCGTCTTCTTTGACTGAAAGAGTTTTCTACACACAGAGAAAACCCAACTTGAAATCAGTAAGAATCATGCTGAATTAATAAGAACCATTAGCGAAGGTTTAGTCATATTGAAATTTCTTATTTCAATATGGACAAAATATTAATTTACAGTATTCATTTATTAAACTCATTAGTTTGTAGATATCTCAATATACATTTTCTATTATATTAAAAATTATTGAATTAATGTGATGAATTCTTATTTTTAAGCTGCAGATTTTCCCTGAGTGTATGGATTGTTTATATTTGCATTGTGCTTTAACTAAACGACGCTTCATATATTTTCATGATGTAGATCTAATAAATACTTAAGCATTGATAAGAAATTTGATATGTATACATACATATCTACAAATTGATTTTATGTATGTATGTATGTATGTATGTATGTATGTATGTACATATATATGTACATACAAATAAGTGTTCAACTCAATCTTTGAATACATTTTTTATTTTATTTTTTGTCATGTGATGTCTGTTGTTGGTGAAATTAAAAACATTTTAATTTTTATCTGCGTTTACTTAAAAGTTTGTGAGGATTTGTTGTAAGTAAAACTGAATTCTTGAAGATATGTACTTACATACTCTATAGTAATAGTAACTATAATAGAAATATTTCTTATACTTAATTTACAGTTTTTTAAAGTATAGGGTATAAAATTTTTTCTAGCTATAGCCTTCTACATTTATTTTGGAAAACTTGCTTTGCTTTTTAAAAATGTATAAACATTTTTAAATGAAACTGATCCGGCACTCCAGCTTAGGTACTGATAGTTTTTTTTTTGTTGTTGTTAGTTAACTTACTTATTTTTTATTTTTTATTGATAAACATTGGAAATCAAAAGGGAGTTTTATATTGTAATTATTATTTTCATAATTGTTGAAAACAATCGCTGCTTTTTGTTTGTTTTTTGCGATGAAATCATTTGAATTACTTTTGCAACTTTACGCGTTTATAAAAATTATGTTATTTTCTATATTTCTTAATTTATAAGACTTTTAGACTTTGTCCTTTAGGGGTTATATATTCTATTATACGATTATGAATAAGAATGCAGTAAGCTGATGTATTTGCTTACTGCTTCAAATTAAAATTTTATTAAATTGAATAAAAGGAGTTTTTTTTTCTTAAACTCTGATGCAGTTAGAAGCGCTGGAGATTCTTTCATATAACAGCTTTTTTGAAATTTTTGATACATAGTATAATATAGAATTGGATAACATTTATTTTTAATTTTTATGTTAAGAAGTACGGGTATGAGACTGAATTTAAATGTACTTTTAAATTAGTTAAATCATAATGAACAAACATATTTTCTTCTTTAATAGCGATCAACAGAAAACGAACTCGTTTTCATATAATTTAGGTATACCCTATCGACGGCTCCTCTAGGATACAAGATGACTTTGTATGACGAAATTTCTGTTGCTTTATACTCATAATATGTTTACATTAATAAGATACATATACATATGTTTATTTTATGAACGGTGAGCACCTATGGCTTTTATTTAATGTTCTATATGACTTTTTTTTCATTTTATTAAAGTTCAGCGTATTGTATATATATTTCTGAAATGTTTAAGTGTGTTTTGTGTGCCCATCGGGCAGAGTGTACGTATTAGTTGGTCAGTCAGTCTCTATTTTTATTTATTTTTTTTTCTTCTAATGTGCCACTCCTTTTTCAGATTTTACTACTTGGAATAGAGAATTTTTGTCTAATTTGTTGGTGGGTATATACATTAGGTATGTAGAAATTAGTTTAGGTACAAAGAAATGCATGTTTAATATACAACTATTGTATCAAATCGATCTCAAATAACTCAGTTACCTCTACCAGCAATTCACCGTTGGTGTATTCATAAAGTGTTAGAAACAATGAAATATCTATGTTTTGAGAGAATTTTTCCCCTCAAGTATTTCTACATGAGGTTTGAGGGGTCAATCACTGTCGCATTCATATGTAATGATTATTCACTTAAAAAATGTCATCATCACCATCAATCATCTCCGTATACAATACATTCATGAGTTGGGTTGATCCAGATACAATTGCTGTCTCATCACCTTCTAACAGCCTTATATATTTTGCTAGTATGCATGCATTAGCATGCTTCTATCGATAGTGACGTAAGAGTCCGAGATGTAGAGTGTTACAATTAAAAATCTTTACTATTAGAATTTACCAGTTCGCTCTTTTGAATTTTTACAAAGTAGATACATATGTATGTATTTCATTGACCACAAAATCATAAAATTTCTTTGCTTACAAAATTGTATGACGTGAGGATTTTTTTTTTTGTTTTGAAATTATACATGCTTCGGCATGCTTTCATTTTTTTTTCTATAAATTTATGTAATACTCATATAGATACAGATGTAAAGTAAGATCTGTTTACTGTACATTTTAAAATTTATGCATGCTTCAGCATGATTCTAGTTGAAGCGTATATTCATTCACTAAGTTTGTTTGATACTTATTCATACACATGTACATTCTTAAAGATTGGATATCAAAGTCCAATTTCCGTAGTTTATCTATATTTTCTAAAGATCTGATAGCTAAAGAAATAAATAGAGTGAAGATCTTCTATAATAATCCCATTGTCATATTGTAAAATTTTGCGTGCTAGCGCTTTCGATGGGAAAATATACATACAACTTTATAAAAAGTGATAATATGATGTGCTGCTGAATATTGCACTATGTTATAGTTCATTTTAAACACTGAAGTTTTAGCAATATTTCATTCAGACCAACAAGTTTAGAGAATTCCACTACATTTAGTTAATTATCTTTCTTAAGACCCATCATTCCTAATCAATCCTACAAAAAACAACACAAACTAGATTTTTCGTTTTAATTTTATTTTTATTAAATTCAACATTCATTCTTCAAATTACTTTATACTATATTAAGTAGCTTTTCCTCATTTGTTGAGTTGACTTTAATAGGAGACATTTTAATGGTACGATGAACTTTTCTATTGCATTCATTGAGTAAATCTTTATATATACCAATCCACTTATATGAACCATTAAAGCTAATTCTTTTCACATCATACCTTTCAATGATCTATTAAATCATTCTAATATTGATGCTTTCATATTAAGTAATGTTTAATCTTCTATTTATGTATGAGCTTTCCCAAGTATTTATTAAAAAATTCTTTAGAATCATCTGTTTGTAAGTTCTTTGGTACCCGTACCACTTCAAAAATATTTTCCATTGCCTTGGTTTTTAGAGTGCAGCTTTTATTTTCAGCTGTACTTTGAGAATGTGTCAATTACAGTCTTCAAAAATCATCAATTTCTATTTTCTGTAGAATAGTTCTACATTTCACCTAACTTAGCTCCATAAAACATCATATATTCCTGTCATTACATCTCTACAAGCACAAACAGTTGTTGAAATTTAATATGGACTTCGTTAACTAAATTCCTTTTTAAAGACATTGAATTGTTTCACAGATTTTTTCGAAAGTGTTGTGATCTACATCTTGCACTTTCAGCTATTTATACTAACATGTAGTTAATTTTCTAATCTATATATTTAACCGTAAACTCTTCAATTTGTTTTTAATTATTTACTTTTTAGAATTGCTTTTTCAATTTTATAACTGTCTTCTTTCTCTAATTTTATTTCACGTTGTAGTTCCTCAATTTGCATTTAAATATATTCTTGAATATTAATGCTTTAAGCTATATTATTAATTTGTCTTGTATTTTATCTTCATTCAGTTTAATGTAACTATCAACAATAGTTTGTATCTAATTCATTTATGCCTTCCAATACTGATAAGTCAGTATAAATGTCTTCAGAATTGGAAGTCTATGAGTAAAATCATCGTCATCATCATTCTCAGTATTAGCATCATTAAATATGATGGTATTATCAAATATTGTTCCTTCTACTAGTTTCTTTTGGGGTACTTGTCTATATCTTGAGTGAAGGTTTCTCAGGCTTTAAACTTGTACATTTTCAACTTCTGTCTTGATTTTACTTTCTTCTTTCATAAGAATTCTTTTAATATTTTTAGAACTATTTATGAATTCTTCTGCTATAGGTTTAAATGTATCTTTTAGTTGTTCACTTGTATCTATTTCACCAGTTTTTATACTACGAAGCTTTTTCTTCAACACATTTCTTGTCAACACCAACTGTTTTAAAATTTTCTCATCCATGTTCGCTAAGGGCAAATAACAGGTATCAGCAATCAGATCAGTTTTTCAGGAGCTGGTCTGGTTTTCAGATCAGCTTTTCAGGACCTGGTCTGGTTTTCAGATCAGCTTATCAGGAGCTGGTCTGGTTATCAGATCAGCTTGTCAGGAGCTGGTCTGGTTATCAGATCAGCTTATCAGGAGCTGGTCTGGTTTTCAGATCAGCTTATCAGGAGCTGGTCTGGTTATCAGATCAGCTTATCAGGAGCTGGTCTGGTTATCAGATCAGCCTATCAGGAGTTGTTCTGATTATCAGATCAGCTTATCAGGACCTGATCTGATTTTCAGATCAGCTTATCAGGAGCAGTTCTGATTTTCAGATCAGCTTATCATGTAACAGATCAGACTATCAGGAGCTGTTCAGATTTTCATTTCAAGATATCTGAGTCAGATTTAGTTATCAGTGTACAAGTAGCTAGCCATTTATAACATTTATATACATGAAGTTTAAAGTCAGATGAAATACGAAAAAGTAAAGTTTTATGTAGTAAAATTATTTTCTATAACGATCATCGTTTAATTCACTATCTTTGCTTATAATCAAAAATCCATATTTATCCTTTCAACATGCTTTATATTTTTCTCACCTTACCTAAACATTAGCATTAAACATAAGTAGAATGAATCAACATTCTTATCTCTCCCCATACAAAAATATGCTTCCCATACGCATCATGGTTAAATATCATATTGGAATTACTTTGGACTGAAATAACAGATTCACTATCGGTAAATTTTGTAATATATTATTATTTTAATTGATGTAATAAATTTCTTCAGATTTTTATATCTGGGTTGATATAAAGATTTTGAGTATAAATAAATGTTCTCAAATTTAAGTCCATTAGGACTTTCTAGCAAGCCAATCATAGCGTTTTTTTTTTCGTAATTTGACAGGTCAACTATTGTTGAACGAATAGAATTTGATATAAGGGAACTATGATTTATTTTTGAACTATCGTTCGATGAATCATCAATATTTCGTACCAAGAATTATTTATGTTGTTTTGACTAAGGGTATGAGTCAATATTTATAAAATCCATTTCATAAATATCAGCTCATGCTCATAGTCAAAACAAAGTATGCTTTAAGTGTTTAAAACCAGTATTACCATAAAAATGGTGGTTTTAAACACTTAAAATATACTTTGTTTTACTAACCGCATTTTATAACTAAATGCATTCATAAATATTAACGCATACTCATAATCAAAACAGCATATAAATATCCTTTGTTTTGACTATGAGTATGAGTCATTATCTCTTATTATAGAAAGAATAAAATAGTATGGTTATATGATATCAGAAATCATGTTTTCTAAAATCATATAACCATACTATTTTATTCTTTCAATAATAATAGATAATATTTATGAAATGCATTTATTTACAAAATGCGATTAGTAAAACAACATAAATATAGCATGGTATGAAATTTTGATGATTCATCAATATTTCGTACCAAGGTATTTTTAGGTTGTTTTTACTATGGGTATGCGCCAATATTTATGAAATGTATTTCATAAATATTATCTCTTATTATAGAAAAATTAAATAATGTAGCTATACGATTCAGAAAATATTTTCTGAAATCGTATAGCTATATTATTTTATTTGTCCTATAATAAGAGATAATGGCCCCTACTCATAGTCAAAACAAATAATATTTTAAGAGTTTCAAATCAGTATTATCATACAAAATACTGATTTTAAACTCTTACAGCCTTATTTATAAAACTTATAAAGGCTTTGGAAAGGCTTTTTAAAACAAATTTTTTATAAAAATTTTTTCTTAAAAAGTCTTTATAAAGCCCTAATAAGTGTTATAAATAAGGCTGTTAAAATATACTTTGTTTTACTAACCACATTTTTGTAACTAAACGCATTTCATAAATATTGATGCATACTCATAGTCAAAACAAAGGATATTTTTATGCTGTTTTGATTATGAGTGTGGATCATTAGCTATACGATTTCAGAAAATATTTTCTGATATGGTATAGCTGTATTTGTTTATTTTTTTATAATAAGAGATAATATTTATAAAATGTATTTAGCTACATAAATGCGGTTAGTAAAACAACCTACAATACCTTGGTACGAAATATTGATGATTCATCGAACGATAGTTCAAAAATAAATCAGAGTTCCCTTATATCAAATTCTATTCGTTCAACAATAGTTGACCTGTCAAATTACGAAAAAAAAACGCTATGATTGGCTTGCTAGAAAGTCCTAATGGACTTAAATTTGAGAACATTTATTTATACTCAAAATCTTTATATCAACCCAGATATAAAAATCTGAAGAAATTTATTACATCAATTAAAATAATAATATATTACAAAATTTACCGATAGTGAATCTGTTATTTCAGTCCAAAGTAATTCCAATATGATATTTAACCATGATGCGTATGGGAAGCATATTTTTGTATGGGGAGAGATAAGAATGTTGATTCATTCTACTTATGTTTATTGTTAATGTTTAGGTAAGGTGAGAAAAATATAAAGCATGTTGAAAGGATAAATATGGATTTTTGATTATAAGCAAAGATAGTGAATTAAACGATGATCGTTATAGAAAATAATTTTACTACATAAAACTTTACTTTTTCGTATTTCATCTGACTTTAAACTTCATGTATATAAATGTTATAAATGGCTAGCTACTTGTACACTGATAACTAAATCTGACTCAGATATCTTGAAATGAAAATCTGAACAGCTCCTGATAGTCTGATCTGTTACATGATAAGCTGATCTGAAAACCAGACCAGCTCCTGATAAGCTGATCTGAAAATCAGATCAGGTCCTGATAAGCTGATCTGATAATCAGACCAACTCCTGATAGGCTGATCTGATAACCAGACCAGCTCCTGATAAGCTGATCTGATAACCAGACCAGCTCCTGATAAGCTGATCTGAAAACCAGACCAGCTCCTGATAAGCTGATCTGATAACCAGACCAGCTCCTGACAAGCTGATCTGATAACCAGACCAGCTCCTGATAAGCTGATCTGAAAACCAGACCAGGTCCTGAAAAGCTGATCTGAAAACCAGACCAGGTCCTGATAAGCTGATCTGAAAACCAGACCAGGTCCTGAAAAGCTGATCTGAAAACCAGACCAGCTCCTGAAAAACTGATCTGATTGCTGATACCTGTTATTTGCCCTTAGCGAACATGGATGAGAAAATTTTAAAACAGTTGGTGTTGACAAGAAATGTGTTGAAGAAAAAGCTTCGTAGTATAAAAACTGGTGAAATAGATACAAGTGAACAACTAAAAGATACATTTAAACCTATAGCAGAAGAATTCATAAATAGTTCTAAAAATATTAAAAGAATTCTTATGAAAGAAGAAAGTAAAATCAAGACAGAAGTTGAAAATGTACAAGTTTAAAGCCTGAGAAACCTTCACTCAAGATATAGACAAGTACCCCAAAAGAAACTAGTAGAAGGAACAATATTTGATAATACCATCATATTTAATGATGCTAATACTGAGAATGATGATGACGATGATTTTACTCATAGACTTCCAATTCTGAAGACATTTATACTGACTTATCAGTATTGGAAGGCATAAATGAATTAGATACAAACTATTGTTGATAGTTACATTAAACTGAATGAAGATAAAATACAAGACAAATTAATAATATAGCTTAAAGCATTAATATTCAAGAATATATTTAAATGCAAATTGAGGAACTACAACGTGAAATAAAATTAGAGAAAGAAGACAGTTATAAAATTGAAAAAGCAATTCTAAAAAGTAAATAATTAAAAACAAATTGAAGAGTTTACGGTTAAATATATAGATTAGAAAATTAACTACATGTTAGTATAAATAGCTGAAAGTGCAAGATGTAGATCACAACACTTTCGAAAAAATCTGTGAAACAATTCAATGTCTTTAAAAAGGAATTTAGTTAACGAAGTCCATATTAAATTTCAACAACTGTTTGTGCTTGTAGAGATGTAATGACAGGAATATATGATGTTTTATGGAGCTAAGTTAGGTGAAATGTAGAACTATTCTACAGAAAATAGAAATTGATGATTTTTGAAGACTGTAATTGACACATTCTCAAAGTACAGCTGAAAATAAAAGCTGCACTCTAAAAACCAAGGCAATGGAAAATATTTTTGAAGTGGTACGGGTACCAAAGAACTTACAAACAGATGATTCTAAAGAATTTTTTAATAAATACTTGGGAAAGCTCATACATAAATAGAAGATTAAACATTACTTAATATGAAAGCATCAATATTAGAATGATTTAATAGATCATTGAAAGGTATGATGTGAAAAGAATTAGCTTTAATGGTTCATATAAGTGGATTGGTATATATAAAGATTTACTCAATGAATGCAATAGAAAAGTTCATCGTACCATTAAAATGTCTCCTATTAAAGTCAACTCAACAAATGAGGAAAAGCTACTTAATATAGTATAAAGTAATTTGAAGAATGAATGTTGAATTTAATAAAAATAAAATTAAAACGAAAAATCTAGTTTGTGTTGTTTTTTGTAGGATTGATTAGGAATGATGGGTCTTAAGAAAGATAATTAACTAAATGTAGTGGAATTCTCTAAACTTGTTGGTCTGAATGAAATATTGCTAAAACTTCAGTGTTTAAAATGAACTATAACATAGTGCAATATTCAGCAGCACATCATATTATCACTTTTTATAAAGTTGTATGTATATTTTCCCATCGAAAGCGCTAGCACGCAAAATTTTACAATATGACAATGGGATTATTATAGAAGATCTTCACTCTATTTATTTCTTTAGCTATCAGATCTTTAGAAAATATAGATAAACTACGGAAATTGGACTTTGATATCCAATCTTTAAGAATGTACATGTGTATGAATAAGTATCAAACAAACTTAGTGAATGAATATACGCTTCAACTAGAATCATGCTGAAGCATGCATAAATTTTAAAATGTACAGTAAACAGATCTTACTTTACATCTGTATCTATATGAGTATTACATAAATTTATAGAAAAAAAAATGAAAGCATGCCGAAGCATGTATAATTTCAAAACAAAAAAAAAATCCTCACGTCATACAATTTTGTAAGCAAAGAAATTTTATGATTTTGTGGTCAATGAAATACATACATATGTATCTACTTTGTAAAAATTCAAAAGAGCGAACTGGTAAATTCTAATAGTAAAGATTTTTAATTGTAACACTCTACATCTCGGACTCTTACGTCACTATCGATAGAAGCATGCTAATGCATGCATACTAGCAAAATATATAAGGCTGTTAGAAGGTGATGAGACAGCAATTGTATCTGGATCAACCCAACTCATGAATGTATTGTATACGGAGATGATTGATGGTGATGATGACATTTTTTAAGTGAATAATCATTACATATGAATGCGACAGTGATTGACCCCTCAAACCTCATGTAGAAATACTTGAGGGGAAAAATTCTCTCAAAACATAGATATTTCATTGTTTCTAACACTTTATTAATACACCAACGGTGAATTGCTGGTAGAGGTAACTGAGTTATTTGAGATCGATTTGATACAATAGTTGTATATTAAACATGCATTTCTTTGTACCTAAACTAATTTCTACATACCTAATGTATATACCCACCAACAAATTAGACAAAAATTCTCTATTCCAAGTAGTAAAATCTGAAAAAGGAGTGGCACATTAGAAGAAAAAAAAATAAATAAAAATAGAGACTGACTGACCAACTAATACGTACACTCTGCCCGATGGGCACACAAAACACACTTAAACATTTCAGAAATATATATACAATACGCTGAACTTTAATAAAATGAAAAAAAGTCATATAGAACATTAAATAAAAGCCATAGGTGCTCACCGTTCATAAAATAAACATATGTATATGTATCTTATTAATGTAAACATATTATGAGTATAAAGCAACAGAAATTTCGTCATACAAAGTCATCTTGTATCCTAGAGGAGCCGTCGATAGGGTATACCTAAATTATATGAAAACGAGTTCGTTTTCTGTTGATCGCTATTAAAGAAGAAAATATGTTTGTTCATTATGATTTAACTAATTTAAAAGTACATTTAAATTCAGTCTCATACCCGTACTTCTTAACATAAAAATTAAAAATAAATGTTATCCAATTCTATATTATACTATGTATCAAAAATTTCAAAAAAGCTGTTATATGAAAGAATCTCCAGCGCTTCTAACTGCATCAGAGTTTAAGAAAAAAAAAACTCCTTTTATTCAATTTAATAAAATTTTAATTTGAAGCAGTAAGCAAATACATCAGCTTACTGCATTCTTATTCATAATCGTATAATAGAATATATAACCCCTAAAGGACAAAGTCTAAAAGTCTTATAAATTAAGAAATATAGAAAATAACATAATTTTTATAAACGCGTAAAGTTGCAAAAGTAATTCAAATGATTTCATCGCAAAAAACAAACAAAAAGCAGCGATTGTTTTCAACAATTATGAAAATAATAATTACAATATAAAACTCCCTTTTGATTTCCAATGTTTATCAATAAAAAATAAAAAATAAGTAAGTTAACTAACAACAACAAAAAAAAAACTATCAGTACCTAAGCTGGAGTGCCGGATCAGTTTCATTTAAAAATGTTTATACATTTTTAAAAAGCAAAGCAAGTTTTCCAAAATAAATGTAGAAGGCTATAGCTAGAAAAAATTTTATACCCTATACTTTAAAAAACTGTAAATTAAGTATAAGAAATATTTCTATTATAGTTACTATTACTATAGAGTATGTAAGTACATATCTTCAAGAATTCAGTTTTACTTACAACAAATCCTCACAAACTTTTAAGTAAACGCAGATAAAAATTAAAATGTTTTTAATTTCACCAACAACAGACATCACATGACAAAAAATAAAATAAAAAATGTATTCAAAGATTGAGTTGAACACTTATTTGTATGTACATATATATGTACATACATACATACATACATACATACATACATACATAAAATCAATTTGTAGATATGTATGTATACATATCAAATTTCTTATCAATGCTTAAGTATTTATTAGATCTACATCATGAAAATATATGAAGCGTCGTTTAGTTAAAGCACAATGCAAATATAAACAATCCATACACTCAGGGAAAATCTGCAGCTTAAAAATAAGAATTCATCACATTAATTCAATAATTTTTAATATAATAGAAAATGTATATTGAGATATCTACAAACTAATGAGTTTAATAAATGAATACTGTAAATTAATATTTTGTCCATATTGAAATAAGAAATTTCAATATGACTAAACCTTCGCTAATGGTTCTTATTAATTCAGCATGATTCTTACTGATTTCAAGTTGGGTTTTCTCTGTGTGTAGAAAACTCTTTCAGTCAAAGAAGACGAATGTAGTTAAATAAACAAAATCTGTAATATAAACAAATTTCACCCAGACCGACTTCAACGCGAGACAAATTTAAGCATGAGAAAATATAAAGCAATAGTAAGTATAAAAGCATACTAGGATTAGGGAAGTCCAGATATATGATATTATTTTATAGTACCAAATGTCGATACTGAAAACAATTTATTTCCACCTACATATAAATACCAGCGCAAATACACACACATAGCAGAATTCATATAAGAAATATCCAAGAAAATTTCAACAACACCCCACCTTTCACAAATCACGACTAGCCTTAAATTCTCCCCCAGATATGCATACACAAATTCCCCTGGCCATACATACATACATACACATAACCAATTTACCTCAATAACATCCTCACCCACCTCAAATCACGATCAGCCTTAAACTCCTACAGACAGACACACCCACAAATCTCCATAGCTACATATTACGTCAACAACCATGCCCAGCCAAATCATGGTCAGCCTTAAACTCCTACAGAAATACAAACAGACAGACTCCCTCGGTTACATATTACTAGTACACCTCGCCCCTCATAAATCGCAATCAGCCTTAAGCTCCTATAGAAATTCCTACAAACGTACACACACACATATACACACACACACACACACACACATATATATACATGCAATTGATCTAGCTCTACTACACCCCGCCCCCCTTCCAATCGAAGCTTCAACTAAATTTTCACAGACAGACAGACACATCCACGAATTCCTATGGTTACATATTACGGCAACAACGCCACCCACTCAAATCACGGTCAGCCTTAAATTCCCACAGTCTAGCAACACCTACATTAGCATTAGAAAAAATAACTTTCACGTTTTCCCGTCGTCATTAGGAAAAATCATTTTCCCGTCGGCATTTGAAAAAATTATATTCATTTTATGCCGTCGGCATTTGAAAAAAATAATAATCATGTATTGCAGTAGGCATTAGGAAAAATTAGCATGTATTGCAGTAGGCATTAGGAAAAATTATCATGTTTTGCCTTCGGTATTACGAAAAATTATCATGTTTTGCCTTCGGAATTACGAAAAATCATTAGATGATTTTCCGTCAGCATTAGGAAAAACCATTTTCATGATTTTCCCCGTCGTCACATACACACATAAAAACCGCCAAACTATGAACCGCCTTAATACATTCACACAAAATATTCCACACACAAACTTCCCACGGTCAGGCAGGCAGACAGACAGACCGACAGACAGACATACACTTAATGTAAACAAAAACTCCTAATGTAAACAAAAAACTCCTAATGTAAACAAAAAACTCCTTATGTAAACAAAAAAACACAAATTTCCATGAATTTAACAATTTTCAAATTTTAATTACCCAAATTTAACAATTTCAGCAACAATTTAACAATTTCAGCAACAATTTCACAATTTTAATTGGTCCAGGATGAACAGTTCACAACTACTTATTCACTCTCCCATTTGCAGCCAGATGTGACCCTATTATACATCACTAAGCCACCGAATTCCCATGATAAAACCCCTGATATCCTCTAGTTTACACTTCCCGACATCAGTAATGCTTTCATGGAAACGTCTGCTCAGCCATCTAAGCCTATGACGTTGTTGTGTGTTTATTTTAAAAAGTGATTCCAACAAGTCATATTGCATTTTGTTACGTATTTTTGTTTTGGTAGTGTTCATTATTGGTTAATCTGCCTTGATACTTCTTCTTTATTAGAAACCATTCACTGTGAATAGAAACACACATTTTTAGACTTGCCAGACTCACATTTCTTAGCTCAAAAAGTATTTTTCTTACCATCAATCAAAAAAAAAAAAAAAAATTCCAAAAAATTCTTCTAAAATTTGGTTATCATCTTCAACAAATCCCCAGATCCCCAACACGAAATTTGCATCCCCAACCGTGAAAAAAAATTCCCAATTTGGGGACAAATCCCCTAAACTGGGAACACTGTCCTCATCACCTTATACTAGTTTTATAGACTGTGTTTTGTGTCTTTTACTGAAGAAAACTTAAGCCATTTATAAGAACTTTTCAATACAAATAGAATACGTGAATTGCTTTTGATTCATCGCATCACAATTTGTTGAAAATTTTTCAAAAGAAATTTATTGGTTGGTGGTTAAGCATTTCAATTTATTTTCATTTAAAATTAAAATAAAATTATATATAGGTAGATATGTCAAATAATAAATTTCTTAAAGAATGAAAGATTTTTGTAATAAAAGCTCAAATTTACTAATTTACAACAATCTTGCTATAGTTGTTTTATCATGTATATGGGGCCTTCCACTGAAAGGTTTATCGATACCAAAAACTGAATAGTTCTTGAAAACACTTTGTCTTTATCATATTTGCTTAGAGAATTAAATTTAACTAAATCAAAATCTATATTTATGATTTTTAACAGGCTAAAGTTCGTATCGCTTTTTAAGCCAAATTACATGTGATAATTATTAATGAACAAATAACACCAAATATTCTGACAACACATAGTTGAACGGAACAGCCAGCTGTTCTCGAAGGCCACTAAACCTTCATCATCAGCGTTCTTTTGTGTTTGGTCCACTGTGTGTGGTGTCAGTTGATGTAGATTTCTGCTTTATATACTTAGCATTATTGCAAATGGAATATGTGAATTGTTTTGATTCATCGTATTTCAATTTGCTGAAAGCTTTTTTTGTACTGTAAGCTCAATTTTACCATCTCTATATTTACAACAGTCTTACCAATGTCATTTTGTTCTTTTACTAATTATACACATGTTAGTTAATTTGCTTATTTTTTGTTCTACTTAAGACAAACTTTTTTGGTTTGTTACTATTAAGTATATTTTTTATTTAATTTTTGCCACAGGCCCATGGCTAAAAAAATTTACATTTATACAAAATCCATTCCGAGATATTCGAATGCAAAATCACGAAGGCTTTTTTCAATTGGATATTTCTTTTTTGATTTGATAAACGATCTTAAAGAGAGGAATTATCCATTGCCTTTAGCTTTCTAAAAATTTTCTGAGGGTACAAGGAGTAACACGGAATGTATAAGAAACTATGCGATTGCAAACAACTGCAAATTGTTGCTTCGAAAAATCGCATATTTTTCAATGTCGTGGGCGACAATGAAAAAAAAAACGCGTCATCAAATATTCCGTACAAAAGTATGCAATTGGGGTATTCACAAGGGTGTCTTAAGTGTCCTAAGTGTCATAATGTCTTAACATTTTAACATAGTTTAAAAAAAATGGTTGTTTTGGCTCAAACAAAAAGGTCATAAAGTAATATGACTTTCTCAGCTATGTTTATTGTTTGTCATAACTTCATGTAGAAATGTGTGAAAGCTTCATTAGTCTTTACTTTCTGTTGCTGTTCTGTGCCGTTCCTTTCTGTATAAAATACTTTGCAATTACTTTGTCTGTGAAAAAAAAATCAGCTGGCAACCTAAACACAAAACACTAATACATACACACTTTTGGCTGTCACTTAACATTGAATTCTATTTTCTACAGATTTGTCCGCAACAGAACAGAACGAAAAAGTAAAAACTAACCACACATACAGATTTTCAACTCAACAGAAACAAAACAGCTGATTCAGAACAGAACAGCACGTACAAACTAATTCTGCCTTCTTGAGAGTTTACCAAAGGAATTGAGAGAGAGGATAAGAAATGTACAAAGGTGCTAAAACCAAAATACAAATAAGTACAATATATATAATTGTAAATTATAAAAGGTTGCTCACAGCAGTTATATTTTTTTCGTTTTATAACTTTAAAACGTGTTAATTTATGAGTTCCATTTGAATACCCCAATTATATATAATACAAATTTAATAAAAAGGTCTAAAAAATATAAAGATATATAATCATGGTATCTATGTAAAGTTGGTCACGTGCGACACCGTAAGTGTAAATTAATAAATTACAAAATAAAAAAATGTAAAAAAATGTACTTACTTTTAAATTATTTAAATTGAGATGAGCGAAAATGGCAAAAATGAGAGTTTTGAAAAATGTCGCACAATCGCCAAAGTAGCCTTACAAATCGATCTCAAATAGGAAGGCTCCAACTCGTAATTTGTATGAAATTGTGCTTTTCAGTGCTCCCAATACATGTGACACAAATACACCTCGTCACAAAAATGTATTGCAGTAATGTGAAAAATTACACTTTACAAGCAGTTTTACAAAAAAAAAGTTGCATTGTGAATATAACAGTTCTTGCAAAAGAAATTTTTGTGGTCGTTAGAGATTTGTTCAGTGAACTGGTTAAAAAACAAAACCATTTTGATAATTTTCAGTTCTGCCTGCTTATGATTTGCTGTGAGATATCATGATGAATTAAAAGAAAATAGAAATCATTTTGGCCGAAAAACCCAGTTCTGTTTTTGTCACATGCGAATGCCTTGGTTTTTTTTTAATTATTTTGAAAATGATCAATTGTTCAAAATCTAACTTAGCAGCAGTTAAAGGGCTAATTTAGAGCTAATAAATTTACATTTTGTATTGAAACTTTTTTCACTTAAATTATGTGTGACGGTCACGTTCGAAATTTTTATTTAATTTTTTGTTTAAATTAAAGTATGGAATTGAATAATTTTTAAAGATTTCTTATAAGTATCGATGACACTAGTGCTGCATTTTGGAGCAAAACTTTTAGGGACATTATTACATTGATTTTTCCCCTATAATTGGGTGTTTTTTCTTAGATTTTCACATATATAAGTTGGCAATACTGTTTAGTTTGATAACACTGTGCTATTTCAAAAATGTAACAATCGGGGGACCTGGTGGGTAAACCTAATTCAAGTACGCTGAATCTAATGGTGCTAACCATTTTTTTAGGTTAGCTCTTGTTTAAAAAATAATTAAGATTGAAAAGTTGGTTAAAAGCACCTAAAAATCACACTTTTTCCCAGTTTTCTACTATTCATTCATTTTGATATCAATTAAAAGAAGATATTTTGGATGAACATGTTTCCTAAAGACATTTTTGAAAAAAAAGATTGCAAAAAAAATTAGAAATTGTCCCAAAAAAATTGACGAAAAAATTCGAAAAAAAAATAATTTTTATTTTCCAAAAAGTTTTCTCAGGACGCAAGTTCATCAATACATGTCTTTTCAGGTGGTATATATTGAAATAAAGATTAATAAATGGTAGAAAACTAGGAAAAATTTTGATTTTTAAGTGCTTTTAACCAATTTTTCAATCTTAATTATTTTTTAAACAAGAGCTAACATAAAAAAAAATGGTTAGTACTATTGGATTCAGCGTACCCAAATTAGGTTTACCTAATTTATGTACAAATTCGAGCACAGTGTAATTGATTTGACAGATTTTTGTTATTTTGCGCTTAGCGTAATTTTTACAATATTTTTAAGGTGACATTTATATTTTGACATTTGTGACATTTGTATTTTACGTAAGGCTTCATTATATTGTTATAGTAATAATTTTATTCGCGAGTAAAATTTCATTTGATCATTCGAATGAAAAATTTATTTCGAATAAAAAATTTTATTCGAGTGAATAATTTTTCCATTGCGCTGATGAAAAATTTTCTGCTGCGTCTTATTCAAAAATGAAAAGCTATAAATTTCTTGTGACATGAGTTGTTAGTGCTAAGGACAAAAATGAAGGTACATAATACAAATCTTTAAATCTAGAAAAATATATTTATATGTTCATATCGAGTCATAACCGCACAAAAAGCTTAAGTAACAAAAACAAAACTTTACAGGAGAAGGTTTTTTTTAAATATTTTCGCTGTTATTTCAGTTAATTCATTGAATTTTGGTATTCAGGTGTTATTATGCTAAGTATAAGTAACGCAACGAATTTTAACTAAATGTTACTATGATAACGGTATTTTTTGTCCCTTAAGATTTTTTTGCTGTCACCCTGACAACCTAATTTGTATATATTTGGGTTGGTTAAGCTAAAAAAAAACATTTTTTAAGTAGAAGTAAATATCAGTTTTTTACGTAAACTTGTCTCCAAATTGCTTAATTATTGGCTTCTTGATCAGCTCCATGTAGTGAATCTTCTACAAACTTATCATTTTTCAAATTAAAGAGTTCGCTATTAAATTTTTTGTGTATAATTTTACTGATGGAAAGAAATTTCAAGTCCATATACTCTGTGAATAAATTTTTAATAAATTGCGACGTACCTAAACTGAACTGGCGACTATCTCAGTTTTTTTGCCTGAATTGCGTAATCAAATTTAAATCATAATAAACTTTTTCAGAGTTATCAAAATAACCATATTTAAGATTTATGGATGATTTTTCTTTTCAAATTGGGAAACATAGCCTTTAAAACAATGATAACTCACTTCAATACAATCATATTTTTGGAATTAGGTGTAGAGTTGAATAATGGGCTTTATCGTGATTCGCGTATTTCGACTTCGAGAAAAAAAATTTGGTTCTAGATTAAAAAATACTTTATTTATTTACTTTTATTTTTTTTTCTTTGTAGAAATAATTCTAATGATATGTTCGTGGATTTTCATAATATTTGTAAACGCAAATCTTTTTGCACGAAAATATGTTTTTCTCTATCGTCTTACCTTATAAAATAATGAAAAGGAATCCTAATTATCGCTATCCAATTTTTAGCGAGAGCCGTTGCAAAAAGTCTCTCCGAAAAAACTTAGTTTCACCCCATTAAAGGACTATGATAGGCCATATTTAGGGGAAAATTATATACACAGCAAAAAAAAGCCGTACTAAATTCAAGTTTTTTCTACTTACTTTTAGTACGAACAGTACTTAAAAATTTGAGTACGAATAGCACTAACATTTACTTAAAACAAACCAAAAACGGGATTACTTTGGAAAACCAATCCTGGAGTTTCTTAAATTGAGTATGAAGTGCTTAAATTATGTAAGAAAATATGAATCAAGTAAAAAGTTTTTAAATTGAGTAAAAAAAAAAAAACTTATTTAAAGTACGGCTGTGTACTTACTTTAAACACATATGAAAATAAAAATAAAAATAAAAATACTTTTGAACAAAAAAATTTCAAGTTCATTAGTGTGCTTGTGATTGAAATTCAATATAATGAGAAAATCAATACATTAAAATAAAAATTATTATATAATATTTGTATTTCTAACAGAAAATATTTTATTTAAAAGTGACTAGGCGCGGTTGATTTTTAATACTCGTGTGAAAAAGTTTGTTTTTAATAATATAAAAGTGAAAAAAATAAAACTATATATAATAAATAAATAAATTAAATAAAAAGTGAAAGCAAAGGAAAACTACTAAAGGTTCTGAGGGGCTTAGATTGCGGAGCTGTTTCTCAATATTTAAGGCGTACGTAAAAATATGAGTTTTTTTTTATCGATTATGCGTGTTGTATTTAAGAAGTGCCGTTGCACACACGGCAATTTTAGTTGAGCAACTTTTTAGTGCATCGGCGAGAGAAGAAAATATGATACTTCCCATCTTCATTATCTTCTCTTTCATCTTCCATAATCCCAAAATTTGCTCAAATGAAATTGTCGTCTGTGAAACCAATATATAATTGCTAACATTATGAAAATGTCCGTAAAAGATGTATATATAGAAATATATTTTAATCTGTAGTTTTTTTATATTTTATAAATATACATACATACATATTAAGTAAAAAAATAGTAGTAGTTACGAAAACTTTTTTCCATACGCATGCCTCATATTTTCTCATTGATAATAACTTTTTTTTTTTTTTTGCTCAACTCGCTGTAAGACCGGACTCAGAAATATGTTATCGCTCTAGGTGACCAAGAACCCCTAGCTTCTTAATGACATAGTTTCCCTTAGAGCACTGATAGGGTTGCACTTTTGGAGCGATAACGATTATAAATGTAATCAACTTAGAAACGTGGGCTTTAGTTGAGAGCAAAATATATAATTATTTATTGATGACAAAGAGGCAGTACCTATTATTATTTAGTAAAACATCATTCAATTAAGTGCTAAGAGAACCTATGTATGTATATAAATTTAAAATCTATAATTTTTTCCTTCCGCAGAACTTTAATTTTGGTCTCATTTAGCATTCTTCCAATAATAATTTTCTGCCGAAACATGTAACAGAGCGACGTAAAGGAAGCAATGCTCGTTTTTGGTCTTCGCATGGAGGTTGGTGAAAACCTTTTCAAGTGAAATAAATAAATTAAAACAAATAAAATATTAATATGGACAGTAAAAAGTTAATTAAAAAATATACAAGTTTTATTTAAGCTTTAGGTCCTTTTTGTAAATAGTTGATAACAATATTTATTATTTTATCGATATACTTCTACAGAACGTTGCAGCGAAATATCGATAAAATAATAAATATTGTTATCAACTATTTACAAAAAGGACCTAAAGCTTAAATAAAATTTGTATATATTAAACTAAAAGGTCGAATAAATTATTATAACGTTAATTAAAAAATAAATTAAATCTTTTAATTCAATAAATCAAGTTAGGATTTCTTAAAACAAGTGCATTTAGAGATTAATTCAATCTAATTTTTTCTTAAATGAATCTCGTTTTTGGATTATTTCAAGTACGGATTCGGCACTAAATCAATCCCATTTTTAGATTAATTCAATCTGTGATTTTCCTTAATCAATAAACAAAAATGGTTATATAAAATTTTCCGAAAATAGCCGCATTTAAAAAGTGTTTATAGGCAGGATAGGTTATTTTTTAATGTGAAAAGTGCAATGAGCATGTCCAGTAGGTACGCGAGGTATCAGTGCAATTTTTAGACATATGTGATTTTTTATGGTCAGTCTATCAGAAACTGCCGGTTGGGCAATTTGGTTGGTCTAATGTGTATTCAAGTTTTTTAGATGTGGGTGTGTTTGCTATCAGAATAGGCTGTTCCATGTTGAATTTAATTATTTTAATTTGGAGTAGTTAATTTTTTTTAAAAATAGATAAATATTAACAATGCAAAAAATGCAAAGTAAATTATTCAACTATTGCTAATATCGAAAATAAAATATTTGAATCAAGTTGATTAGTCGAAAAATTGCAATAGACCAAAAAGTAAGTAAACTATTTTTCTTTTACAAAACAAAGATGTATGTATTTAACATTGTATGTATGCATACACGTCATCTGATTCGGCTAATCCGAATATAGCACTCTTACTTGCTTTATTTTTAAAAGTAAATTTTAGCTCAAGTAACATGTTGCTGTTAGAAAAACTGTAAACAAAAAATAATGTGTACTTAAGCTTAAATTGTTTTTGCTATAAAACTGAAACGGTATATCCTATGGTTGTAAAATTTCTAAATATAATGGCAACAAGTTAATGATTGTTATAAAAAAAACGCATTTCGAAAATCGTGTTGGTTAAGCTTCTTTGGCGGTAATGGCTCGATATATTTAATTTACTATTTAATTGCAATCATTCTCAGAAATATTATACATTTTTTTAAAAACTATTTACATACATAGGTATTTGCTTTTGGTCAATTTTATTCAGTTTCATCTTTTGAACGATAACTTGAACACTTTTGCTGCTGTTTCATTTTACTATAACGTTGCAAAAAATATTTATATTATAGTGTTTTCACACTGACATGGTTTTAATAAAAGTTGGTTTTAACGTTAAAACCAACTGGTAAAACCTGGTTTTACCATACAAATTGAATTGTTTTTGTTAAAACCAAATTAAAACCATTTTTGAATTGGTTTTAAGTTGGTTTTATGAAATGCAACCTTGTTTTCGCTGTGATAAATTCAGTGCTGCCAAGTTGAAATGACCGACAGCAGCTGATAATGTTATGCTAGTGAATAACAATAGATGGCGCTTGAAAAATTTTCAACTCAAAAATGGATACAGCAGCAACAATAATCAAAGAATTATGGAAAAAAAAAGCTTTTTTGGAAGGAAAACAACGAAAATATTTTAAATTGAACTGTGGAAAGTGAAAATAGACAATATGACTGATATTCATCTGCCTATAAAAAAGGTTTATGTTACAATGTATTTGTGCATTTTTATATTTTTAACAATATTTCCAAGCACTTCTTCATTCTGTATAAGAAGTTCCATAATTTAAAAAAATTTATTTACAAAATATAAAATAATTTCCATTTTAGAGCGCATTGTGAAATATCTCAGTTTTTCATACAAACAAAAACAGTTGAACAGTATGTCCAACAAGTGTTATTAAAAAGCCGAAAATATGCAACAACAAATATACGCATTTCCGCAGGAGATTTATTTTATTTTGAGCAAATTTATTAGACAGCCTGTGAGTAAAACCTGAATTTAACAAACTTGCAGTGTGAAAGCAAAATCAGCTGTTTGTGGTTTTAACGTTAAAACCAGGTTTTAACTTTCAGTGTGAAAACACTATAAAACATAAGTGAATGCAACATCATGCACCAATCAACAATAAATGAATGTAATTATAGTATTTATTTGTTGCTGCTGCTGATGTTGTTGCTGCATCTTAATGTGGCAGTAATGAAACGTTGTTTTAATTTCTATTCTTTATGCTGTTGATAGCAAAATGCCAGTTGTGCAATTATGACTGTCGTCATTTAGTTTTATTGTTTGGAAATTCTACTTAAAGATTGTTAAAATGAAGACAGATTTCACTCAATCATTTTATGTGTGTAAAACATTATCTCTTCTTCTTCTTTTAACATTTTCGTTCATAAAAAAATACACCAAAGAAACAAGACATAAACAGAAATAGAAACGCTTTTATCGTTTTGAAATGTAAAAATTAAAACCTGAAAATTGCACTTTTGTTGCAAACATCTTTAGCTTATTACGACAAGTGGCATGAGTGTATTTAGAATTGGTGTTGTTTTTGCCGTAGCTGCCGTAATTTTCGTTATTGTTAACGTGCGAAGTCAACATTTGTTCTTTCTTTCATTTCTCAGTAATTGTATTTGTTATTTTCATATCTTTCTATCTCTGTTGCATGTAATCCGGGTAGAAAAGAAAGATGTTGATTTTGTTTATGGTCTCTTGCTTCTTTTATGCCTTCTAGACTTTCGATAAATAGTTACATATGGATGTATTTATTTATTTTGAATGGTTGCTGTTTTGCTTTCTGTAAGAATAATTGCCAGCATTTAGAAAATATGTTGCGCGTTGATGAGATTATAAGCGAAAGCTAAATGACCGTAAAAATGCCTTTGTAAGCAAAAGTATTTTAAGAAATTTTTTAGAAAAAAAAAAAGAAGTAAAAAGTCGATACACGAGCAAAGCATTTTTATAGGAATGTATAAAACTTGAAAGTTTAAAATGAGCCAAAAATTTTTACATCAAAAAATCCATTTATTTTTTTATTTGTAAAGCAGAAAGTTAAACTTTCTAACCCTACACGTTTTTTAATAATTTTTTTTTTTTGTAAAAAGAATGCAAGATTTGATTTTTTGTTTAATTACTAAAAGGTGATTAATGTAGAATTTTACAAATGCTACACCATCTAAGTTGACTGAAGTTGTAAATTATCGAACTTCAAAATTATTCGAGTGAAAGTTGGAAAAAATATCTGTGGCAATAAGGAAAAAGTTCTTAAGTCATATTTTACTGTTTTACAGGAGAGCACTTTTAAGCGTTCAAGTCGATATTCATAAATTTTTTCTTTTACAGTTAAAGTGGGAATTTCTCAGTTTAACTTAATTTTTTTAAGCAAACATCGTAAGTAATATATTCAAGTTGAAATATACCAAAGTATAACATAAATTAAACTGTTATTCCAAAATAGATTAGAAGTCTAAAAAAGATAAGTCGCAAGTCATAGTGCTATAACTTCCTGAAAAATTACACAAATTAATTGAGATTTTGAACAGGTGTACGTACCTTCGAATATGTTTATTACGATGGCACCATTAACTAAAAATCAGCTTATCTCGACTTAAGCACTTTTTCGTTTTTGCCACAGATATTATTTATGCAAGCAAATACATTTTATGTTATATCTTATGCTGCCAAGTAATTATTTTTATTGAAAAAACGAAACGGAAAACTTTATTTGCACACACAGAGAAAACAGTGCCTAATAATTACCTCATAAAATAGAACAAAATTAATAAGAAATCTCTATGGTTTTTTTTCAATAAGGAAATCTTATTAATTTCATAGAGAAACCCTTTTTGAAAAAATCAAGAAGAAATCTTGTAGTTTTTATGAGGTTATCTTATTGATTTTTTTAATAAGGTTTTCTTCTTGATTTTATGAGGCGACCTCATAAAATAAAATAAAATTATGTCTTTCTTTAGGCTGATTACAGAGTGGCCGCTAGAAGCGAAGCGATGATAGAAGCCATAATATTTTGTGCTATGCCATGTTATAAGATGTCAGAGTGAACGCTATATTGAACAAAGCGATTTTTCGGTATCCACTTCCATTACGTCAAGATTTTTTAACACACAAGTTTCTTATATTTTGTTTAATTTAATTTTTATTTGATTTTAATACACAAAAGTTTATTAAATAATCAAAATTTCACAAAGAAAAGACAACAAGAAAATGCCACGACAGAAAAACAAAAACAAAAGGGAAGAAGCTACAACGTGCTAGAAACCATTACACAACCTGCTTTGTAGCACACACTCGCATCTCGCTTCGCTCGCACTCTGACATCATTTGAGCGATCACATGAGATGAGAAACCACAGGCGGTGGTTTGTAGCACATTGTAGCGCCATCTTATATAGTATAGCTTCTAGCGGTCACTCTGTCATCAGCCTTAGTCTTTGTGCTTTGCTTATATATTTTCATTTAATTTTATACCATATACTCTGAAAGGAGACAAGTATTGAACCAGCAAATTTCTGACTGATAGACAAACACTCTAACCAATATGCTAACAAGCAGTCTGAATAACCATTGAAATAATTTTGCAAACATGCTTATACAAAAACAAAAAAGAACACGAAAAAAATTGTCTGTGTCTATTTATAGATATGAAATAACAATACACCTCATAAAATCAAGAAGATTTCCTTATTAAAAAAATCAATAAGATGCTTTACACATAATCATATAAGAACTTAATAAAATCAAGAAGAAAACCTTATTGAAAAAATCAATAAGGCAACCTAATAAAATCAAAAAGAAATCCATATAGTTTACAATTTATAAGAAAACCTAAAAGAATCAAGAAGTTTTTCTCTATGGATTGTTTTTTTTTTTTTGTTTGGGAATAATAAGAATTCTTCTTGATTTTATGTGGTTTTCACATAAAAACAATAAGGAATCTCTATGAAAAAATCTTCGCTTCTTTTTGCTGGGATACCCCTTAGCCTAAAAACGTTTCATAGAGAAAATCTTATTGATTCTATGAGGCAGTTTTTTCTCTGTGCAGTAAAATGAAAAAGTGTAATAATTATTCGAATTAAAAAAAAAAATAAAGTACACATACGTGTGTAATTCAAATTAGGAGCATGGGAGAAAAATATCTTTTTGTTTCGATTATTTGATTGGCTAGTTTTATTCGATGATAAAAAAGGGTAATTTTAGTGAATTATTCGAATGAACATTTTTATGGGTGATTCCAATGAGAAATTGTATATTTGAATACAGAAAACTCAGCTAAAAACAGTATACAAATTATTATTAAACTCAAAACTGTATGTTATTGTTCATTCTATTATTCGAATGAGAAACTGAAATTAAAAAAAAAATTTTAATTCCTTGCATGTATAAATTCAATAGAATGTTTGAATTAAAAATTTCATTCAGTTTTTGTGATAAGAAATCATATTGAATTATTCTATTGCTTAAATAAAGAAGTGTGATCGATACTTTGAATGGTATGTTTTAATTGACTACTTCAATTAGAAATTTCAGTACATTATTCTAATGAGAGCTTGTATTGGATTATTCGATTAAAAAAAATTTAGTTTATTCCATTGAAAAATTGCATTACATGACATGACATAAGATGTTGGACATATCTATGAGATTTTAAACATATCGAGCCATAACAGTAAAAAAAAAACTTAAGCTACACATTTTTTTTTAAATTTGTTTTGACGAAAATCGGTTATTTACGATAGTAGATAATCGAATTTGGTCAAAAAATTTAGTTTGAAGATTGTGTCGCCTGAGTTTTTTTTTTTTTTTTTTTTTGGGCGATTATGGCACGGTGCGAAGTATACATAGTAGGGTTTGCAAATAATCGCAGATTTTCATAATTGCGATTACGATTAAAAAATATGCGATTAATCGCCATTATCGATTAAACTCGATTAATCAAGAAAATGTACTATTACAATTTTTTCTAAAACAAAAATAAACTGCGTCATGAGTTTAAGTCGAACTGTATGGGTTTAGCCAAAGAAATTAATTTATTTTGTGTTGAGTTCGCGCTTTAATTTAATTTTGCAATTAAATTATATTTTTATTTTGAGAAAATTTTAAAGCATGTAAAATGAAGTTCGTAAATCAGAACTTATTGGTATCAAAAACAAAACGAATTGTGGAAAATCAATCTTTTGATAGGAAACTTTTTCTATGACGAAGTATAGATATGTACATATTTATACTTTCTTAATTCTTAATCTGTTGAATTTATAATGAATAAACAACTTCATATAAAAGCAGTATTTTTATATCATATTCTTATACGAAGTTGTCCATTCATCATGATATAAATTCATCACGTGCAGACACTTAATTATAAATACACCCCAAGTTCCAAGATAAAAGAAACTGCACGGAAATGAAATTTTTGAGATATCACGACGTTTTTGAAATAAAATTGGAAGAATATAATAAAATAAAATAATAAATTTAAATAAAATAATTGCTTAATTTGGATTTAAATTATCGTTTTGCCTTATACTACTTTTATTGTATTAAGATGTATGTAAATTATCAGATGATTTTTGAAAGTATGCGCTTAAGATAAGAGGTTTGAAACTTTTCAAAAGTACGGTTGAAGTCTTCTGATTATTTGTTAAAGCCGCAATTTATATTTTATGAGTTGAATTTGAACTGTATGCAAATTTAACATAAATTCCATGTTTAAAAAAAGGAAACAAATTTTAATCGTAATCGAGCGATTAAAAGGTGCGATTAATCGCAATTACGATTACGATTATAATCGCTGTGCAAAGCCTAATACATAGTATATATGTATGTATGTATGTACATATGTATATCGCAAAAAGTTTTGGTTTATTATTCGATTGAAAAATAAAAAGTTATTCGCTTATTCGAACGCCAAATTTTCAGTGCATGTACACATCGAGCAGTATTTTTTATTTTATCGTAAGCGACAAAAATTAATTTAATTAATTAATTTTTCAGGAGAAGGTTTTTTTTAATAATATCGAGCCTTATTTTCGATTTGATCGTAAGCGACAGAAAAACTAAAATTTTCAGGAAAAGGTTGCTTTTTTTTAATATTAAAATATGTTTTGTACGTAAATTTTACAGCCCGTATCTTAAAAGCTATCAACAATTTTGGCATTTTGATAATTCTTATGGCCTACCGCCCATAAAATTTAAATTTCAATAAAAAAAGTCTATATTCGATAACATGTCACTTATGAGGCTCGATATGCATATAGTAGTGATGTAACGAATGTCAAATTTTGATATTCGCGAATACAAAGACGAATATTTAGAACGATATTCGCGGACACGAATATTATTAAATTATATATGAATAATTTTTTATGAAAAAAGCTTCATACATCTCTTTGCGTACATTTAAGTAAATAAAAACTATCCAAAATTGTATTGGTCGTCATGAAGTAGAATTTGAAAATGATACAAAACACAAATTTCTATAAAAATTTAATGGATTCGTACAAACTAATATTTTTATCTTTTTAATTTCGTTTAGGATTTTTGCATTTATTTATTTAATTTTTTTGGAAAAATATTCTTATTCGTATTCGCCTGGATTTGGCGACAATTGACAATTGAAAAAAAAAATACATGCAAAAAGATCAATATTTGGATCATGAAAAAAAATATTGATATAATGTTGGTTTCTGAGACTCATTTGACCTCAAGAAGCTTATTTAAAATAAATGGTTACACTTTATATGATACAAAGGACCCGAGAGAGAGAGCATGTGGTGGATCAGCAATTCTGATTAAGTCAAGACTCAAGCACTATGTCCTTGACAACGTTAGTGAAGAATATTTGCAAGCAACGAATATTTTCGTAGAAAATTTTTGTGCGAATTTCGTGATATCATCAATTTACTCACCTCCCAGATTTTCAGTTAGCGAAGATCAGTATGAGAAGTTCTACAAATCGCTTGGATCTTGTTTCGTGGCAGCTGGTGACTACAATGCAAAACATACCTACTGGGGATCGCGTCTTGTTACACCTAGAGGTCGAGCCTTGTTCAATACAATTTCAAAAATGGGCTTAGATGTCATTTCGAGTGGGGAGCCTGTTTACTGGCCTACTGACGTAAGAAAAATTCCAGATGTTATAGATTTTGCCGTCACGAAAAATATTCATAGGGACTTAATTCATGTAGAGGCCTCTCTAGATCTGTCCTCCGATCACTCTCCAACAATAGTTACAATTTTCAACCCACTAAGGAGTGATTTAACTAACTCATATGTGAAGATGATTAATGGAATCAACTGGCTGGTATTCAAAAAATATCTTAGTAGTCACTGCGTAGAAAACATTCAGCTTAGATCATGCGATGATATTGAATTTAATATTGCCAATCTTAACGAAAATATTAAACAGGCTGCTGAACACGCCACTACCTCCTATCCGCAGACCGGCTTTAACAGAATTTATTCTACGGAAATTGAACGTCTTGTATGTGAAAAAAGGAGAGCTAGAAGAGAATGGAAACAACACAGATCACCCCTAAATAAAATCAGACTTAAAGAATGTACCAAACGACTCAAAGAGCTGCTATCGTCGGAAAAAACTGCACTACTGGAAAAGTATTTAGAAGGTCTTGATGTAACGTCCGCATCTAAACGACCCGTTGATGTTAAATCACCATTGCGTACTGCGACCGGAGGCTGGGCAAGAAGTGATAGTGAGAAAGGTAACTTATTTTCTGAGCATTTAAAATATGTATTCACTCCCAATTCATGTACGGGTGCTGCTGATTTACCGAGTGTAGTTTCTCTACCCCCTCGTCCCTTAAGGTTTAAGATGCGTAAAGTACAAAAAGTAATTGCTGAACTCAACCCGAAGAAAGCTCCAGGTATTGATGGCATTAGTAACAAAATGCTCATGAGCTTGCCTCATATTGCAATAAGAATCCTGCTATTTACTTTTAATGCTATTTTAAGAATGCAGTATTTTCCACATAACTGGAAACTGGCCAAGATCAAAATGATTCCAAAGGCGGGCAAAGATCTTACCAAGACTGAGTCATATAGGCCTATAAGCTTACTATCTACAATCTCAAAGCTTTTCGAAAAGCTGCTCATGACTAAATTGTCCAAAATTTTAACTGATAATGGGTACATCCCGGACCATCAATTTGGCTTTAGAAGTCAGCACAGCACGATTGAACAAACGCATAGACTGGTCCAAGTTGTAAGAAGAACATTTGAAGAAAAGAAGTATTGTTCTGCTCTCTTTATTGATGTTTCTCAGGCGTTTGATAAAGTATGGCACGAAGGCCTAGTTTTAAAATTGAAGACATATCTGCCAATAAACATTCAAAAGCTTTTGGAAAGTTATATTATTGATAGGAAGTTCACTGTTGTGGAAGGAGAGTTCACGAGTGTGCCCGAAACTATATCTTCTGGTGTGCCCCAGGGTAGTATTCTGGGTCCTGTCTTGTATTTAATATATACTTGTGATATGCCTGTGAGCAATAATATCCATATTTCTACTTTTGCCGATGATACAGCCTGTATGAGTGTGCACGAAAACCCTTATGAGGCATCCCGCAATCTCCAGGAACATATCACTCAGCTGGAAATATGGTTGAACTTATGGAGAATTAAAGTCAATGAACAAAAGTGTGTCCATATAACGTTCACCCTAAGAAGAGATACTTGCTCCCCCATTCGAATCAACAATCAAAATATTCCTCAACATTCCCAAGTGAAATACCTTGGTATACACCTTGATCGAAGACTTACATGGAAACATCATATTGACTCTAAGTTAACTCAGATGAAACTTAAGTTAACTCAAATATATTGGTTGATTGGCAGAAACTCAACACTCAGCTTAGACTGCAAACTTTTACTGTACAAGTCGCTTTTGAAGCCAATATGGTGCTACGGAATTCAGTTATGGGGCACTGCTTCAGCTTCCAATGTCGAGAGAATCCAACGAAGGCAAAACAAAATTTTACGGTTAATAACATCGGCTCCATGGTACATCCAAAATTCTATTATACATCGTGATTTAAATATGCCACTAGTGACTGAAGAAATTGCAAAATACGCAGGCAAATATTTAACAAAACTCGAATCACATTCTAATCCGCTTGCTCGTAATATTGTGAACTTTACTGGACACATCCGCTTAAAAAAGAGGGACACACGGGCTCTTATACCTAACACTCCAGATGGGACTACTTGAAAATACTTCCCCCCCCCCCCCTTTTTTTTTTTTTTTTTGATTATTACTACTAATGTATTATTTATAACTACCACTAAGTTTATGTCCGACACTGGTCGGGCCTAATAATTTTTTTTATAGATTTAAGATTTGAATACTTATTGTTAGTTCACATATGAAGATAATAAATACATGCACTACAAAAAAAAAAAATGCAAAAAGATATTTAATACACCTTGTGTCCGAAAATAATTAAATTGTGTACGAATTACATTTTTATATTTGATATTTTCGCAAATAAATAGAGTACAAATTATGGCGCTGTGAAATGAGTTCCAAAAAAATAACGCCCAAATAAGAAAATGAAATAATTCTTACTTAAATTAAGGAAATTTTAAACAGGGCTTTATTTTTTTTTTGTTTTTTTTTTTTTGTTTATTTCGTTTTGAGTTTGGTTTCATTTGGCTTTTTGAATTAGGTTTTTTGCATTTATTTTGGGTTTTTTCATAAATTTCTGAAACACTCTGCTCTTGTAATTTATAATCAGCGTTGCCGTTTTGGTTACTTTTTTTCCAATGTGTGCTTGTGTACTTTTCATTTTGGTTACTTTTTTGGTTGCAAAATATTTAAACGTCAAACACAATAGCGGAGTTCGATGTTTGGTTGCAAATTGTCTTGCGTAAGTGCAAATGCAAAATATCCTAGCTTTTCTTTCAAATCCAACAACAAAATACATACACAATCCAAAGAAAAGCTACGATATTTTGCATTTGCACTTACGCAAGACAATTTGCATCAAACATCGAACTCCGCTATTATTTTTTTTTTACTAAAAATATTTTTGGTTTGGAATTTCTAACAATATTACCTGAAGAATTTTTTTTTTACAAAATTGATTTTATTGATTGTTATCATAATTAATAAGATATACTTATAAAACTGAAGTAAAAATTTAAACGTAATGGTTCATTTATGTTATATGATTTTATAATAATACTAGTTGAGCCGGACAAACATTGTATTACCCTCAATTATGTTATATTTTTCTAACTACAAATGACTCCACACAGTGGTCACTTGTTGGGTCAAAAACCCGAACCTGTGTTGAAAATTTCGGCCTTACAGCTCTTATAGTTCCAGAGATCATGCGTTAGGAACAAACTCACACTACGATTTTATATATACAGATATATTAATATATGTATGTACATTTTTCAACTGAAGCACAAATAAAACAGTATTTTAAATACATAAAAATTTTGGTTATTTTTTTTTTGCATTTGGTTACTTTTTTTGTATTTTGGCTACAAAATTTGTTTGGTCGTGGCAACGCTATTTATAATTGAATTTCAATATGTTTTCACCTTCCCTTTCTATAAACACTTTGCAGATCGATGATGCAGCCATTCAAGTTTATAAAGATGGTGATTATGGGTCGTACTTGGATTTGGAATCATCGCTGGCCGAACAATCCGAAGAAATTGAAGGTCTTAATTCTAGGTGAGTAAAACTACCTATATCGCTTATATTTTATTCCTTATACAATCGGATTTCTTTTAATTACATTTCCTTTTTGAAATGTTCACTACGAAAAAAAACCTTGCAAAATATCAGAATTTCACGTCCATTTATATGATTTCGAAAGTATAGTATAGTTTTTTAATTTATTTGTAATTCTTTGCGGTATAAGTCTCACTTTTTTTCTTTTGTGGCTGACAAATTTTTAAAGCTTGAAGTAATTTACCTTGAATTCCCTATTACAACCAAAAGCAGATAGAACATCTTTTCGCAACAATCATTAAACTCAAATCTGCTTCACACAAAAGTAACAATATTATGTTGCTTTAATACAGCTACATATGTAAGTAAGCAATGTTGCCGGTCAAAGAAGTAAACTTGATATGAAATTGCATTGAATTTCGTTCGGTAATTGCGTTTAAAGTTATGTTTTTTTCTCTCTCAATTTTTGCAACATAAATTTTCTTTTAATACGCCAAAATATTTAATGTGTATGATTTTTGATCCTCTGTGCCTTCTTTCGGTCAGGATCACGTTCACATGATTGTTTACAAGTTTATCGAGTTGTAACTGTAAGACAGAAGCTTTCTTTCTTACTTTAGACATTTAATATCAAAACAACTTTTGGCAGCAGAGAATAATTTCTTTATGCCAAACATTTAGTTTTGTTTTTAGCCTAGTTGTACTAACTTTGGCCCAAAGAAGATTTTTCTGTAATAAAAAATATAAACAATTTGGTATTATCTTGAGCTTCTGCGTGTATTGTGACTGCAAAGAAATATCTTAAAAGTAAGAAACATACAGAAATAAATTCAGTGAAGTGCGACTCTGACTCGCGCACGAAGGGTTCCGTACGAACACTAGAAATGTAATTTAATACAAACTGCATCCTATATAATATATAGTTTTGGCATTTTTTTTCGTTTTTTTGGTCTTTTCGGTTTTTTTGTTTTGGCGGTTTTTGCATTTTTTCGGTTTTGGCGATTTTTTTAAGTTTTGGCTCTTTTTTAGTTTTGACACTTTATTTTCTTGTTTTGGCGATTTTTTTCGGTTTTTGGCGTTTTTTCATTTTGGCGATTTTTTTTATTTTTGGCGATTTTTTTTTAATTTTTGTTTTTTTTTATTTAAACTTTTTTTTAAGTTTTGGTGACATTTTCGCGTTTTGGCGACTTTTTTCGATTTTTGGCGTTTTTTTTCATTTTGGCGTTTTTTTTCATTTTGGCGATTTTTTCGAATTTGGCGATTTATTTTAGTGTTAGAAATTTTTTTTTAATTTTGGCGATTTTTTTCGTTATGGCGATTTTTTTAATTCTTTGCGATTTTTTTTTTTTTGGTTTGGCGATTTTATAATTTTCAGTTTTTTTAGTTTTGCCGTTTTTGAAAATTTCAAGTGTTTGCCTCTTACAGTTTCCAAGATATAGCAAATTGTCAACATTACATAGTCAAAATTGCATTAACTGATGTGGACCACCCTTTAATTTAAATTTTTTTAAAATTTTAGTGTTAATTGTTGTTGTAGTCTGTATAAAAATACACTAATTTTACAAATTTCAAGTTTCAATATACATATCTACATACCATTGTATGTATATTACATGGGATTTTAACATTTTTCGTTGCTCGTTTTAATTTTTAATTCTCATGTATTTGCTGTTGTAGCGGCCAATGTTCTACATACTGTGTCCAAATTTCAGTCCCGTAGCTCTTACGGTTCCTGAGAAAATACCGTGTGACGGACGGACGGACAGCGTAGCGAAAACAATAGGGTTCCTTTTCACCTTTGGTGTACGGAACCCTAACAATTATAATGAATTGTATAGCGACACGTACGCACCCTACCAGAAAAATTAATTGTTCAGGCAACTACAGATCGAGTACGAAAATAAATATAGGGAAACGTTTGCTTCCCTTTTGTTTAGTTCTTTAAGCAAAAAGAAAATAATGGGAACGCACTTAGGGCCAATTTCGCCAACTTATTTAAATATCAGTTCATATTTAAATATAATTTGTTCATACAAAAATTTACGAAAATCGACATTTAAATATGAATTGGTATATAAATAGAGTTGGTGAAATTGGCCCTTAGTTTTGTTTTGCTATTGCGCATGCGCACAAAAAGTAATATGAATAATTTTGTAATATCAATTAAAATACTTGTAATATCAATTAAAAAATTGATTAAATATTCACCTATAAAATTTGATAATATCAATTGAGTTTTTCCAATTAAATTAATTAATAAAATTAAAAATTTAATTGAATCAATTAAACTCTTAATTGAAAACATGACTTGGTGAATACTTTTTCTGTGCGATCACAAAATTTTGCTTTATTGCGAATATGAGTACACAGAAAAAACTAAATTTCATTTTCAGTAACCAAATTCGTTGAATCAGTAAATATTTTATCTGAATGCGGTCCTACAAATAATTTTGTAAATTCTAATAAAAATTTTGTAAAAATTTAAATTAATCAGAGTTCGGCTGAGAGAAAATGTTATTTCAGTGTGTTGGTGATTATCTTCAGCGTGACCGTTTGACCGACTAAAGTGGCAATTTGCAACTTTTTCGACTGCGTTTCCCCTTTTTCGACTGCCTTGCCACTTTTTGACCCCATTTCTTTAGGGTGAGTTATATGAAAATACATTAAAAATAAAAAGTTTAGTGCAGTTTTCCTGTTTTTTTTAATTTTGTCCCTTTTTTTTGATAAATCCCCTATTTGGTGCCACTTTTTGAAAAATGTCATCGGTCACCCTGATTATCTTGCTTGTTGATAGGAACAACATGCTGTTGTGCGGTTGTTGTTGTTTATTTTGATTGATCGTGTTGTATACATGTAAATGCCGAAAAGTAGCCGACAAACGTCGTGGCCTGTTTCTTCTCTACACAGTCTTTCGGTACAAATTAATTTAGTGGAACAGTACAGAATATTTACTGAAACTAAGTTTGATTTCAAATATTTGCTTAAAAATTTTTTGGGAATAATTTTTTGTGTGTTGTTAGAAAAGAAAACCATGAAAATTTATTGAATTATTTTGTGATAAAATATTTCGCAATTTCTCAAGTCGAAATAAAATAATTATGAGTTATTGGAACCTTTGTAATTTTTATGTTCCAAGGCTACCCCAGGATAAAATCACAATTTTGTTGTATGATCGACTTGCTGATTATCTATTTTCGACTATATTATTGTACCAAAACTTCACAGCCTAGTGGTATCCAAATGACAATTCATATTAAATGCCACTCGTCCTTGGAAGGTAATTCCACATTGCCTGCAACTAAACAACAATAATATGCGTTTCAGAAAACTTTTGTTTGACTTGTTTAGAAACGGCTCGATATACTTGTAATAATTAAAATAATAATAATCAAGTCAAGACCAAACTTCCCCGTTTAAATTTGTTTAACTTAAAAAAAAAAGTTTTCCCAAAAAAAACTTAGTTTCATCTCATGAAAACAGCATTTTAGGGCATACTAGAATGTATGGAAAAATGTTGTGGTATTTATTTTGCACAAAAAAAGTTATACAAAATTTTTCCGAAAAATACCACATTAATATTAATAGGAATCCATAGTAAGGAAGATTTCTCGCAATGGGTTCATGAACCAAAAGTTGGTGAGAAATCTTAGTTTAGAGAACGTATATAAAAAGTGTCCAGCTCAACTCAAGGTACCCTAGCTGAAATAGCAAATTCATCAATCGTAAATATATATTTGTTTTGTGAGAAAAATATACCATTGATTTTTTGCTCTTCTGCACTTTATAGTAGGTGGCCTATGGATACCTTTCGACTAAATATTTCGATTTAAAGACTTCATTTTCGATATTAGCAACAGTTAAATATTTTATTCTGCACTTTGTACTAACATTTGTTTACATTATCAATATTTCCCCTTTTTAAAATGAATAAAGAAAAATTAACTACATAGCGCTCTAACAGAGATCAGCACTATCTAATGACAATTTATTAACCCACATCTAAAGAAACGTGAACCTGCATATGTTAAAGATTTTGCAAGCCTTTACTATATTGATCCGGACACTGAAAACTGAATTAAATAACTATCCATAGTGGTAGTAAAAAAAAAATTTATACTTTAAAACATCTGCAAGGAACCAAAACTAATTACACACCTGCATTTGTGCATAATATGCAACATATCACAAGCTTTGTAAAGCTACGGTCACACTTGTCAAACATTTGCCCAAAAAAGTGTAACCAATAAATGCTAATGAAAAATCTTTCAATTCAGACAAAAGTTTTTTAAATTAAAAGATAGCCAATACTGTTGGATTCTATGACATTGTGCATTAGTTGTGTTCGAAACTGTTTAATATCGTCGCTGTTTTAACTAACTGACCTAACTAACATTTTAAAAATTTAATAGGAGAGCAGCTTTTATGGTGGTGTCAGTTGATGTAGATTTTCTTATATATTTTCATTTATTTATTTATTTTTTTTTCCTTATGAACAATTTAAAAAAATAGAAAAATCATTTTAATCGACGGTTCCTGCGAATTGATTCCTTAGAGCTTTATTTTTTTCGATTTCTTCTTAACATCTGCTGCCTCCACTTCTTGAGGATTGTCCACTTCCACCGAATCTTCCTCTTCGTTTCCATTTCTAGAGACCAAAGGAAGAGGAGCAACCGAATCTTTTTTGAATCGTCAAAACATAAACCCCGGATCTCTTTATACAAGTACCGTTGACGCTTCATCGATAACCCTGGTGACGGAATTATAATTGGTTTTATATATATTTATTTTTATATATATTTTTTTAGTTTCTTATACTAATCTTTATCTCACTTAAATACAAAATATGTTTAATTTATAGAGCAAAATAAAAAATTAGATGTAGAATGCTACTTTTATATACCAAACAAAGCTCCAGCTTTTTAATCCTGTAATCGCCTTTTTGATATTTTTTATATTTTTTATACCAATTAAATTCTGATTGAAATATAAAATAGGTTTATTTAGCAAAAAAAAAACACAAAAATTTGTTTTAGCTAGTTACTTTTATATGGCAAAAAAATTAAATTTTCCAGCTCTGAAACGGTCATTTGTATTTTGCTGATTTTTAATAGCAATCTATTTCGGACCATTTCTAACACATCAGTTTAAAACCGAAGTCGCTAGCTCTTCTGGCAGACCGGTTTCACGTACAGAGAGACATCGCTTATTCGTCTTCCCTATTCATAAGGACCCAGAATATACAGTAAACCGCAAAACTGAGGACACATCACCATATAATTAAAGTTTCTTAGATTTTTCATTTTATTTCAAAAACTAAGCAACAAAAAATTACTAAACACACAAGAACAAAGCATAATTAATAAATTAACTCGAAAAATTATGACCTTAACTTTATAAATGTAGAAAAATAAAAAAAATTTAGAGAAACTTCGTAAGCTCGAGCCGCAAAAGTAAGAACATACCTTATATATTATGGGAATTTAACAAATTACGAAATTTATGCAAAATATAAATTTTTTAATAATTGGCTGGTGGTATTTGATTGTGTAAATCACTCATTTAGTCACTAACATGAATTTCATTACATGCTTACTAACATCGGCCTCTAAAGGCTCAATCAGACGTGACATAACCATAGCCATAGAAAACAGCCGTTCGAACCAAACTAATGGCCAACACTGTATTTGATTATAGGTGACTCGCCATAATGCCATAACTCTCACCACAGAAACCAATTGAATTTTGGTTTGGTTATAGCTAATTATGGTTATGGTATAATTTAAGCTTAAGACCGCAGTGTCTTAAGTTATAAGTTACACTTTTATTAACATCGATCTCAAACACCGACTAATAAAACACACGTTAGCTGCGATCTCTCCTTAACGGCAGCAACAAAAGAACTGATCAACCGAAAGGTAAACAAAGATCGAAAGCTCAAGATCCGCAACTATGACCTACAGGAAGCTTTCAGTATGTGTTCGGTCTGTGAGATAGCGTGTTAGTGACGTAATGTTAAATTTATGAACTCGCTTGGGGTACTTTGAGTTATGCTGGATACTGTATGTATGTGACATTGAACAATGGATTCTTACGGTCTAATTCATAAAAAATATTTAAGGTTTATTACAGGTTTATTTGACAAATTTCCCACAGAAATATGTCAAATAAGCGCTTAATAAACCTGAAATATTTTTTATGAATTAGGCGGTTAAAATACAAATAAAATAATAAATATAAATATAAAAAAATTTAAAAGCGGTTAAATGAATTCAGTTTCAGTGTGTATTGTTGAAATTTTTGACAGCTGGCTTCAATGAAGCGGTAGTCAATTAAGCGGAAACTACTGTATACAGACATTTTCTAGATCTATTTAATAAACACGTTGTAGAAACAGAACTACAATCTTTGCAATGAATTTTAATTGTATTAAATGAGACAATTCAAACTTAAACAAACACAACATGTATATACATAATTTATTTAGGTTGTGTAGAAGCATATTCTCATTTTAAGTTTTTTTTTTCGCGTCTAGACAATACTGAGGTACATAAATGGTGTGAAGAAGAAAAGTTTTAAATTAAATTAAATTTCCCTTATGGCCCGCCAAGAGAAATGCATTGGTTTACTCCTATATTGATTCCTTCAAATCCAAACAGTGGGCAAGACAGTATGCCTGTGTACATTTTTGTATGGGTGCATAAATTTTGTGGGTTGACAATTGATGTGGGCATTATTTGACTGGGTTTCTGGGCCACCAAAAATAAACAAAACAACAGCAACAAAAATAAAAATCATCCCATCTACAGCACAAAAAAAATGTTTTTTACATTCTCCTTGTTTCACTTTTTCACGAAATCATGTTTGTTCATGTTTCCTACTTGATGCCAGTTTTGTTAACTGGACTGGTGGAAGCTTAAAATTGTAGCGGGATTTTTGTTTGTATGAATTTCTTAAGTCGAACAGCTGTGAGTGTGTAGTTTCAACTTTTTTTTTTTTTTTGTTTTTTATATGTGGGAGTCAATTTCACTGCATCCCGGCCTTAAGAGAGAGACTTGTTACGGTCATTCAAAAATATATTAATAATAAAAAAGAGAAAAAAAATTAAATGAACGTTTAAAATAACAAGTTGCCAAATGCCTTTCACTTCATAATTTATTAACGAACGAGGATTATGTTACAACTCGCATGAAAAGGAAATTGAAGACTGACAACTGAATGGAGGTAAGTAAAAATGTATGTATGTATGTACATTTGTGCATTCTTACATACAGTATGTCAATAATGAGTTTTCACATTAAAAAAATAAGCGTTTTTTACTCATGTTATTTAAAAAAATGTTTTTTTTGTTATAAAACAATTTCTTTTTATTTTTTTCTAATTATTTACATTATATACAATGATTTAAAACAAAAATAAATCAATTTAATTAAAAACTAAGTATCAATCTTAAACAAAATAAATAATACTCCATTTTTTTCGTGTCAAGAAACTCAAGGATTTTGAAGATTTAATACTTGGTATGGCCACCATTTGTGTCTACCACGCTCTGCAGTCTTTTTTTCATCGAGTGAATTATCTTCTTTAAGTCGTAATTGTATGCAACTCTTCCAATATTGCGGTCTTTAGAGCTGTGTTGTTGGTCGGTTGACGTTTGGCGATTTTTTTTAAACACCCACAAATATTAAATCGGATTTAAATCCGGACTTTGGGCAGGTGTATCTATGACCTTACCGCAGTTGTAAAGCAGCTACATTCTTACAATATGCGATTTGTGTTTCGTGTCATTATCTTGGTAAAATTTAAATAGTGGTATATTTTCCCCCCTGAACCCGAAATTTTTTTTTTTTTTTTTTTTTTAAGAGAAGTAACACTCAGGCAATTAATGCCTACTACTATTACTAGGTGTTACCTTTTTTTAGGAAAGGGATAGTGATAGAAGACAGGTGGTGGAGGAAGAGATAGAAGGAAGCTTCATTCTTTTTACAACTGCTTTTTGTACGCTTTTTAATAATGCAGTGTTGCAGCGCCTTCTGGTGTTAAATGAGGCGTATTACATTTTGAAGCTGTGTTTTTAGTAGCCATTTTATTGATTATTTTACTTCGCTGATGATTTTGCTCTGATGTAACATTAGGATTAGCATCTGCTGAAGTCGGTATAGTTCAGTGACCAGTGGCTATGCATTCATCACTTGAACTTTCCAACAGCAGCTGATGCAAAGGAACTCTAATGCACATCAGAAAAAAAGCGTGGTGCTGTTATTTGAATGACTGTCGGATACAGGGATTGAACCTAGGACCTTCAGTTTTGTAGTCGACGTGCTAACTACTTCAGCCAACGCCAGTTGTCGTCAAATTGGTTTTCAAAATATTTAAATAATGCTCAGCATCCATCATTGTATCAATGAAGGCCAAATCTATTGCATCTTTGCTCGAAATACAACCTCAAACCATTGTCGATAATTTTCAAAATTTTACTGTTGGAATGATGTTTCGATTTTCCAGCGATGTTAATGGATTTCTTCACACTCTAGATGGACCGTCGTTGTAATACAACATTGTTTTGATCTTATCGCAGAATATCACATCATCCCAATATTAAACTCTACATTTGCAGCAGCCAGTAGTGGTTTTCTACGGGCTGATCTTGAAAAGTATTTATTACTTGATAAAACTTGCCGAACAGTTTCATGGGAAACAACAATGCCACACTTTTCGTCAAGTTCCTTTGCAAGTGTCCTGGTGGAAATTTGTGGGTTCTGTCTTACTTTCCTCAGAATTAAACGCTCAGTGCGTGTATTTATTTTAGACGTAGGGCCACCTCCAGGTTTAAATTCTAACCTACCCTCTTTTTCAGCACGATAGAGCACATTATAAATAGTTCTTCTTGATACCAGAAACCTCTCTGACAGCTCCTGAGCACTTGCTCCCAATTGATGGTTGTAATATATCAATTGTATTACATCGGTCGTTAATCGTTTTCCTGGCATTTTTAACACAAAAAATCATTAAATAAACTGCGCACTTATATAATTGCATACCAAATTATCCGTAAAAAGACATACATAACCAAAGCCCATCAAAAATAACGGCATTTTACTATTAATCATTAAGAGTTCTGAAAAAAGAGAAAAAAAAGCAACTGTTGTGCAAAGAGTTTCTTGACACTAACAAAATGGAGTAGTATTGGCTTTTGTTGCATTTTTTGTCTCTTTTTCATAAACTTTACATATTTTTTTGCTCAACCGTTACCTATACAGAGTAGAAATATGTATACAGGTCAGTGATGGGAATTGGAAATCTTTATTTCGTGCCAAATCTGCTTTCAAATAGTGCCAAAATCACTTGAATAGTGCCAAATAGTTTTATATACACATTAATACTTTTCGAACCCAATTTTGATATAATTGTGAACGACATGTGGTAAAAAATTAACTTTTTTATTATCAAAATTGCAAAATTGTTGCTAATCTTTATAATACAGGCTGTAAAATTTATCGTTACCGACAATTTAAGTATGTACTCGACGTCACAATATCAAAAAATTGGGATTTATTTACTCGCTATAGAGAACAATGTTGTGCTACTGATAACCTATTCCTAGAAAATAACATAAACCTGCCAACAGGATTCAGTTGTTTTCGACAACGGGCACACAAACTCCAATTTGTTGTTGTTAAAGCGACGTCGATGTCGCCAAATGGAATAAAGGTAAATGCCCGATATGTATGCATCATAAATAGAGTTTCTACGCGGGAAAAAAATCCCGGGAATTCCCGGGAATTATTTTATTACAAATCTCGTTGTTTTTACTTAAAAATACAATTTTGTAGCGATGCATAATATAAGCATGGAAACAGATGTAATAGAAGTTTCCGAGGTGAGACCAACAACTTCAAGAATTAGTTATTTTCAGCCTAAAAACTATTTAAAGGAAATAGTATCGCGATTGGTAGATGTAGATATAAATTCCATCCATGCTATAACGCACAGAATATGAATTTATTTATTTTTGTTTTTGAAATATTGTTGTTCTTGAAATGAGCGAATGTAGTTGGTTTGTTTTTAATTTAAATGTATTTTAATTGAAATCTATTTGCTGGTGGTTAAGCATTGTCTATATATTTCATTAGTGCTTAGCCAAATCATCAGTAAACTTCAACGACATATTTTGAACAGTCACAAACCTCTTATGTTATGGAAAGACTTCCAAGAACTGTTTTAGAATTCACAATCAACAATATTTTTGAAAATCAAAGACAATGCTTAACCACCAGCAAATAAATTTCAATTAAAATAAACTTATGGCAATATGTCAAATAATAAATTTCTTAAATGTTGTTTTCATAAAATTATATTTATTATTGACGCCATTTAATTCCCGGGAATAGTTTCGGATTGGAATGGACTTCTGACAATGTGTCGGATGGTGGGTTCCTTAAATGTTAAATTTAGATTTTATTTTTCATTTTGCCTTATAATTACTTTTATTGTTATCCAATGGATTTCTAATTGTATAAAGGTGTAGAAAAATAAAATAGATTGAAATCGGATGTAAATTATTTGCTGGGTTTTTTGTATTAGTTTCAAAGCCTACTACGCTTATTTTTCTTCTGTGATTTTCAAAAATATTATTATTTGTGAATTCTTAAATAGTTCTTGAAAGTCTGTGCATAAGATAAGAGGTTTGTGACTATTCAAAATGTGTGGTTGAAGTCTACTGATGATTTGTTACAGCAACAATGAAATATATAGACAACGCTGAACCACCAGCAAATAAGTTTCGGATTGGAATGGACTTCTGACAATGTGTCGGATGGTTGGTTCCTTATATATTAATAATTTGTACTTATTTACAAAATATACAAATATAAAAACATTTTTTTCGTTATAGTAACGATTCTAAAGGACATACTTAATAAGCCTAAGCTAACTTAAATGATAAAATAACTTTTTCTAATTAGATGTATATATATACTAAGTGACAATTATAGTTTGTGCTTTTTATGGTTAATATATTGTCGAGATGTACACATTCGTGCATGTTCAAAATATTAATAATTGTTAGCTATTTATTTTAATCAAACAAAGATTCTGTCGGAATAGTAGAATTTGTATTGCTTTTGTGGTTCATAATTTGATATGTATTACGATTAGTGTTGTTAATTATTCGTCTTTTATGTTTGTTCGAATGAAATTTCATAATTTTTTTCTTGTTCGAACAGACGAATAATTTTGAACTTTTGTTCGAATATTCGAACGAACAAAGAATAAAAAATATATTCGAATAATCTTAAAAAAGTTTGCAAAAAACGACACGTATGTGTATTCATTACACAAGAAAAACAAATAATTTCAATAACAAATTTAGGAATATTAATAACAAAACTTTAAAATTTTAAGAACCTTTGCCGCAGTTGACGCTGTGGCATAGATAAGAACTCTATGTTCCACTTATACTATTGAAGTAACAGAATCGCAAAAAATAAAAGATTAAATAAAAAAATTATGATAAATTCCAATCGACTAGACCGGTTTTTTTAAGTATAAATTAGAAGATATACGATCATGTCACCATTCAAACGAAAACAAAGCAAAATTAAAATCGGTCAAGACGCTGGGGATCTACGGCGTCAAAAACACGCAGATCAACAGAATATATCTAAAAAATGTGATACATTCTAAACGGCTGGACAGATTTTCTTTAAACATAGCTAAGGAACACTCTCGAACAAGTCATTTTTTATTTTATTTTTAAAGAGAAGTAATAATCAGGCAATGATTGCCTACTACTGTTATAAGGAAAGGGATAGTAACAGAAAAGATAGGTGGTGAAGGAATAGATAGAGGAATGCTCCTTTTTTATAGCTCTGCTTTTACACGTTTTTTTTTAATAATGTAGTGCTGCAGCGCCTCTGGCGTTAGTGAGTCATATTAATTTGTTTGAAGCTATGCTAAGTAGCAGTTTAGTAGTTATTTTGCTTCGCCGATGATTCTGCTACACAACGAAGGGTGGTGCTCTGGTGTTATATTAGGATTAGTATCTCCTGAAGTCGGTATAGTTCAGTGACCAGTGACTATGCCTTCATCAGTTGAACTTTTCTACAACAACTGATAGAAAGGGACAGTAATGCATATCAGAAAAATGCGTGCTGTTGTTATTTAATGACTGTCAGATAGTTAGTCAACGTGCTAACTTCTTCAGCCAATGCCACACTCAAACAGGAAAACTAAATCAAAATCGGTATAACCGTTTGGTCTGTACGTCGACTCGTACATACAAATAGATACACAGACACAAACTACATACAAACTTATAACACCCCTTTTTTTGTCGGGAGTTTAAAACTGAAAAGAAATTAGTTAAAAAGTATAGGTATTTACAAACATTTACAAACATTTTTAATATGTTATTAATTTTTTGGAAAAAAACATTTAAAAAGAGCAGATAACCCAAAAAATCTTTATATACAAGTAGTTAAGGACATTGTGCGAATATTCGACAAAATTGATTCGAATAATTTTTTATTCTAAATTGAAAATTTTTGTTCGTTCGAACAAATATGATAAAAAGTTGTTCAAATATTCAAATAATTTTTGTTCGAATGACAACACTAATTACGATTATAACAAGATTTAATTAGTTCAATTTCAGTGCCGCAATAATTTTCTTCCGTTGGAAGATGGTGGGAATTTTGATCTATATTGTCAGCATAAAGATCATTAATATATTTTTTGTTGAAAAAATTTTGACATTAATGGCGAAATAAAAAGCTTCTTTAAAAATAAATGTAGTTCCACATTTTTAGATTGCATTTCGATAATTTACCATTTCAAGGACAAGATAAAAATATAAATATATTTTGCTTATATTATCCGTTAAACTATTTAATATGAATAAAGTTTTATCATTGCATTATGACTGAAAATTTTCTAATGTGAAGAAATACTTCAAAGTCTCCGCACTGTTCAAAGACTATCCCCCTTATGCAAAAAATTTTTTTACTTTAGCTTTAAAGTTCGTAGTAGTTGATAAGCACTTTAAAGCTAACATAGCTTTATTAAAAAATCATATGCAAAAGACAACTTTAAATATTTTGTGATTTAATAATAAATACTGGTAACACCACCGTGTTCAACAACCACTTCACAGCTTATGATGTACAAAATTGAATACAATTTCATTCGGGTATTCAAATATTTTTTTTATTTTATTAAATAATTTTTTATTATCTTGAAGTAAAGCAACCTAATTTAAAAAAAATGAGCTTCTGACTTAATAGGAAAACAGATAAACACAACAATGAAGTAAAAGTAAAAAAATGTGAAAAATTATCACAATTTGTTTTATTCGAATGAAACGAGTATTTGAATATCCAGCTTTTTTCGATTTGTTTTGATTGTATGTACATCACTAAAACATTTTTGTATAATTGTATTTATTTTAATATTTTTTTATGGATTTTGCTATGTATTTCGAAGCAGTTGGATAATTTGGTGATGTTTCCCATTACATGACAGAAATAATAAATTTAAGATAAGAGCAGGCACTTCTAGCTTCATTTTCAGATGTAACATGCATCAGTATGTGCTATATTAGTAAAAATATTTGAGGTACAAAATACACATTTTGGAAATATGAACTTAAAGTAGTCTTAACAAACGTGGGTGCCTACTTTAGAATTTTTATACAATAATTTTTTTAGAATACAACTTTACTTAACATTGCTTGGCAAAGCTTTATTAAGTTTTTTTGCATAAGACCCTATATCTGCAACAACTATACGGGACAACAAACGGTTTGGGGAATACTTAAGAATTTTATAAATTTCAGAGTAGAAATATTTCTAAAAATTTATAAAATCATCTATACGACATGAGGTGTTACAAACAAATTTATATATTCATTTTAATAGATCGTCAATGCCTCTGGACAAACCATTACTTTTAACCATCAGAACCGAACAGTTGTCAGCCTCAAATCCTACTAAATTTTAATTTTGTGTCCGTTGTGTGCGATGGCATATATCGGATGATGATTTTTTGTTATTAGCGGCATTAAAACTTTATGAAATCTTTGTATAAAAAAACACATTAAACAAATATACAGAGGTAAATAATAATTTTTCTATCTTCCACTCTAATTTTTCATCTATTATTATTATTATTTATAATAATAATAATTCTAGTTCTTCAAACCATTCCAAAAAAACAAACTTATTTTCCTTAAAAAAATTTCGAAACAAACAAACAATTTTTAATATACAAACAAGACATTGAGTAGTGTGAATAAAAAAAAATATGTAAATAGTCGTATGTACATATTTGCTTTTTAGTTAAAAATTTGTTTTAAACACAAAATTCACATACATACATTAATAATTACATATGTATTTGGGGTTTTAAAAACAATATTTAAGTAATTTTATATGTTCACACTACCCATTAAGATTAGAAAAATTAGAGAATATAGTATAGTATTTGTAATAATCATACAACTGTTTGTAGACCTTTGATTGTTTGGTTTTTTACAATCAATGACCAATGGTACATTTCCATAAAGTGCAAATTAATTTTTTTCATCCGCGAACTTCTCCATGTCCTCACAGAACAAATAACACAAAGCAAATGACGTTTTTTCGTCAATCAAATTTGGAGACGTTCAAATAATCAGCCAGCAAATAAAAATGTCAAAATTGTTTGATTCTCATCAATCAGTGCCGACAACACGTACGTGTAGCCGAAAACAAACGACTGCATGCACACAACTATGTGATTAATGGGTTTTTTGTACGTCTCCTGGACACTTTAGTTTTTTCTGTTTGAAAGATGACTTGATCGAGAGGGTTCTTAGCTATGTTTGAAGAAAATCGGTACAGCCGTTTAGAAGATATACATAACATCTTTTCTGAAAAAAGTCGGGGGTTTTTAAAATTTAACATTTTTGTTATTATTAAAAAAGTTCAAAATGTTTAATTATTTTCAATGTGCAAACTCATGTTTGACAGACTGTACATAAGTATGTATGATTTGCAATATGCATATGCACATGTGTATGTGTTTATGAACACGGATTTAAGTCAATTTTTGTATTCAATTTCAGTTAGAGAATATCCACGTTTTTATGATCAACTTTTAATGATAGTTTTATTTTTTTTCCTGTATATTTTTAAATCTTCTCTTTGTGCTCTTGGTCATTTCGATTTCAGTTCATGCAAAATTTTTTTTTTTTTTTTTTAAATGCATGTTTATTATTTATTGTATCTTCAAATATGAACTAACAATAAGTATTCAAATCTTAAATCTATAAAAAAAAATTATTAGGCCCGACCAATGTCGGACATAAGCTTAGTGATAGTTATTAATAATACATAAGTAGTGATAAGCAACAAAAAGAAAAAGGTGTTTTCAAGCAGCTTCATCATCTAGAGTGTTGAATATTAGAGCCCGTGTATCTCTCTTTTTTAAGCGGATGTGTCCAGTAAAGTTCAAAATATTACGAGCAAGCGGATTAGGATGTGACTCGAGTTTTGTTAGGTATTTGCCTGCGTATTTTGCAATTTCTTCAGTCACTAGTGGCATATTCAAATCGCGATGTATATTTGAATTTTTGATGTACCATGGAGCCGATGTTATCATGCGTAAAATTTTATTTTGCCATGCAAAAATTAAAAAAAAATACAAAATAAGACCAAAATTATTTATGTACATAGTATGTATGCACACACAAACATATATGTACATACATATCGTTAGCGACAAACAAAAAGTGGTAAGTGCACTTGTTTCCAAACAAGAGAACCAATACAAATTTAGCAATTTTTTTAATTTTTATTACCCTTTTTGACTTTTATTAACAATAAACCTAATTTAGAACAAAATTTTGTGAATACATATGCTTTGCTTAACTGTATCATACTCTATCAAAAAACACATTTTGAATATATGTTAATTATGACCAAGGACAAGGAATTCATGTGTTTAAAAAAGATATTATAGGCGCCTAAAAAATGACATCGAAAATGCAAAATATGCACTAACAACAACAAGATATGCACATATGTATTTGAAAAAAAATTTTATTCGAAAGAAAAGTTTTTAATTTTCATACAACTAAGTAAAAATATAAAAATATTTTATTTCATCACGAGGTGCGTGTACAAAACTTTTTACCCGATTTCGCAACGCAAAGAAGGTTATTGTATTTATCAGTCTATATATATGTATGTATATTACACCGCCTCAACTTGTATGGAAGAGAAAAAAGTGATTTTGTTACCCCTCTAGAAATAAAGCTTGATATGTTTTATGATGATTCCCAAAATATTTCGGTTCTAGCGTTGACCGTCCGTGAGCTGAACTTAAATATATCTCACAGCATCCTAAATTTGAAAACAGGTCTTTGCTTATCACCAGATTGTTGTAATTGGAAAATGAAACAATTTGATACCCATATTGCCTATATTAAAAAAAAGATAAATTATATCGCAATTTTCGCGTTTTATGTGAATAATTACAAAAATAAAACAAATAAACATTATTTTAAAACATATTCAATTTGAAAAGCAAAACATTATTTCCAAATACGAAGAATTTGTATGAAAACCCAAAACGAAAATATGTATTTATGTAAATATCTCAACTAGTAGTTCTCAAGTGATTAAGTTTTATGTGCCATTGGATGCTGCTTCAAAAACTATTTGCGATGATATCAAATTTTATTTATGTTGTCTTGGAGCAAAGTACAAAAAAATTCGAAAAACTGAAAAAAAGACCTTTTTTAAAAATGGTCCAGCTCACAGATGGTCAACGCTAGAACCAAAATATTTTGGGAATCATCATAAAACATATCAAACTTTATTTTCAGAGGGTAATAAAATCACTTTTTTTTCGAGTCGCTTTAATGTATATATGTATGTATGTATGTATGTGTGTGTTCCTTTGCGTCACTACGAGTATATTAACCGAACGCGTCAATCGATTTGTCCCGGGAGTGTTACTAAACATATATCCGTTATCAAAATTCAATATGGCGGCCAACAAACGCCATTTTGTAAATATGAAAAAAGCAAAAAGTGGGCGAACTATATCAAAATGGGTATCATTCGACAGGTATTTTAAAATCATCTTTATATAAATATGATATAATGACTTTTTCTCGAATTTTTTGAGATATGCTTATATTGTAGTATAGGAGCGATACGTAAATAGAAAAAGATTTATTTTCATTAAAAATTTTTATATTTTTTTATATTTTCGAATGTGAATTTCAATCAATTTGTTCTTAGAAAGCTTTTGTGCATCGAAAAAGGCCTTGTAACGTCTGTGGATGTAATCGGCTCAAATTTAAATGATTCTTTGTATGTAATCTTATATACATATTTATTTAACTTAGCCATCACAATGAATTGAATACTATATACATACCTATTAGATTTGTTTTTTAATATGTTGTCATTTTTAAAAACAATATCAATTTTCCGCAGAATTGCTTCAATACTTTCGGCTTTGATAAGAGATAATTTCCTCTTGAAATCATCAAAATGACAATTTTCATTAAATTTGGTAGGTGGTTACTTGTACAATCCTTCTACAATTCTGCAACAATGCAAGCGAATAAATTTGCCAAAAAAAAAAAAAAACAGTATTACATTTATAATTTGTCAACAATAATATTTTTTTGAAATTTGAATTTGTGACAAAATATGACACAAAATGTGTACTAAAATATGAAACAAAAATATGCATTAATGACCAAATTATGCAAAATTATGAATTTTCAGCAAAATATGCAAAAATATGCACTGACAAATCGATGCCATTTTCATCCAATTTCATTCTTTCGTAAAGATATTCGTTCTTGCCATTATCAGGGTTAAGGGATATAACAGGCATTTGCATGAAACCCTTGTCCCTGGTTATGACCTTTTAGATTTTTAGTGGCGATATGTTACATATCTATACATGTATATATTTGTATGTATTTATTAAAACTGACACTGAAATAAAATGTTCAATATCAATGTTTATGCTTTTTATTTATTGCATAAAATTCAATACTGCAATGATATTCATTTATTGCTTTGTGTTGGACTTGGAATGTGAAATAATAAAATAATGGCATTCGTTTACATATTGAAATCATGTTTTATATTCGCATAAAGTTATTTAATTTGCATTTAATCTGCTTTATGTTGACCATCTGCAAATTATGAAATACATTCTTCATTTCTGTATTTTCTTTTATTTTCTTGTGGATGACATAAATGTTGGGGAGAGAAAAAAATTATACAAAGGCTTGACGCACACACACAAACATACACACGTATTAACCCATTTGCTACCAAGCGTTACGTGTGTCGTTAACAATTACTTATTAAAATTATGTTGCTAACAGCGTTGTCAACTTTTAAATTTCAAAAAGCACTGAAACTAGGAAAAACAACGCGTAATTTAAGTAAAAAAGCACTAAAATAAAATGTTTTGTTTTATAGAAAAAAATTTGTATATAAAAAATATAGAAATCGGTTGACCTTGCATTTTATCCCTAAAACTTCAAATTTGAAGCATTCGATACACATATTGATTTTATGAGAATCAGTGAATTCTAAAATCAATTTGACAAAACCTTTTTAAGTTATTATAAAAAATTTAATTTTTTTCGTCAACGGAGAAACAAATCACCTGAAATTAGTCAAATTAGCAGCATTTGGCAAGTCTTTTTGACTTGCTGATTAGATTTTGAACTCGATGGGAGTAGTAGTTAATTTTTTTAAAATCAAGACTTTCAAAATTTGATTTTTATTAAACAATGCTGTGGAAACATTCTTTCACAGCAAATGCAATATTAATAACAAGGTTACAAAATTAAAAAAAAAGTAATTTGCAAGTTAACCAAGTTATATAAACTAATATTATATGTACTATAATTGTAGAAAAAAGGAACGAAGCTCTATTAGCAACACAATTTTCTCGTTTCAGACCGCTTTTATTTTAGACTTAAATAAAGTAATAAGGGTAAAAACGTGATCAACTTCTGCGTTTAAACATTAAAGTTTGATGGGAATGCAATTTCGATAATGCCCCAAATAAGTTTATATCAAATGAGTCGTTATAAGACTTTATTTCTTCCCAAAACTCGATAGCGAACTCAAAGTTTATCCATTGAATTAAGTGAATTATTCTTTATTTACTGTATACTCTAGAAATTATTTCGCTATTGGACTATACTTGCATTACGTCTTCTTTGTCGTGTGGCAAAACACTGTTTCCATCAATTGTGCTTAGAATGTGAAAGTTTGAGAATAAAATGCACATATTTTTCGCGTCGAAAATTTCAAAAAGCACTAAAAACGGTGCGAAAAGCACCGAGTTGACAACGCTGGTTGCTAAATTTGAAAAATTTAAAACCAAATCCAAAAATATAATAGCTCAATTCACAGTGTTGTGCAAATGGTCTTGCATCGTTGCATGTACAAACCAGTGATGGGAAATGTGGCACAATTTGTGCCATTTTTGGCACTATTGGATGTTAGCTGCCACTGTGGCACTCTCGCTCCTTTTCTGGCACTTTTTGTCTATTCCAGCCATAACCACCAAAAAAGCTTAAGCGTCATATTTTTTAACTTCGTTTTTACGAAAATCGATTATTTGCGATCGTAACTATTCGATTTTTGTCAAAAAAAAATAAAGCCCGAAAGTAATTTGTTTAAACTTGTTTGGCGGTTACGGCTGGCATTAATTTGGCAACCTTTTTTATTCCAATAAAAAGTATTCTTTTCACAACGTGTAATTAAAAGCTAACAGGGACTGTAACGTCTAGTTTTGTATGAAGAACTTGCAGTTAAAGTTCATTTTAAGTATTATTCATTCATTGTGAAAAGGGACGTTAGTAGGGTTTGAGGCTGACATTTGTTCACTTATGATGGGGAAAAGTAACGGTGTTCAATGAATGTTTGTTACGAATTATTAAAAGAAATAACAGCTGATGTCGTAAACTTTTTATAATTATTCTCAAAACGCTGATTGTTTCGTCAAACTATTTTATATAGAGTCCTGGAACAATGGAAGTCCTCATAATATTTCTTCTCATTGTTAAATGCTTAGTCAAAATGCAATAATAAAACTTATGTTCTTAAAATAATAAATAATATTAATGTCGAAACCATCTGAAGATGTAAGAGTACATTTAATTCTTAGGAGGCCTTCTTTTTTATTTCATCATTTGTGTCTACTTTTTTTGAACAAAATTTATATTGATGATACCAATGTTGATAATATCCATACATATGTATGTAGTTCTATTCTCACCATCTTTAAACCGAAAATTTCGAGCATAAAGTTGAAGAATTCAAAAACAAAATAGTATTTGTTCTTTTTTTGTCATATTGGAAAACTATATATATCTTCAACATAGCTTCAGAAAATGATCTCAGCAGAGACATAAATATTATTGTTCCTTTTGTTACACAAATGTTTCCAAATTAAAGAAAATATACTGAAAAGTTAAAAGTGAATACAGATCTATATCACACTTTGAAAATTTATAAGATTCCTTATCTTAAGTGAGAGTGAGTTTTGGAGAGATATCGGAGACGTGAAAAATAGTTTCAATATGCTGGCATAACATAGCCTCTTGTATGCAAATTCGGTGAAGAAAATGTTTTCGGGTTTATGTTTAAAAGAACAAAAATTGTGCGGCTTAAGAAGTATTTTCGACCTTCACCACCTGTCTTCTCTATTCCTCTATCTTCTAGGCATTTATTGCCTGAGTTTTGTTTCTTTTAAATTTTTTTTATATTTTGGAAATAGAGAAAAAGTAGTTGCTGATTAATTACCTCCAATTTATTCATTGGAGCGATGTATCCCTTAGAATCATGTTTTGTTCAATTATGTAAAAGACTAGATGAGGCCACTAAAGAATTTTATTTCCTTTATATGTTTGTTTTGTATATACATAAGAAGCCTATGTTCACATTTTCATAAAAATCAGTTCAGCAGTCACTTTAGCACTCAGTAAGGTGACAGTCGATCGGATTAGGCTAAATTGAATTTATTTTTCTTTTCAGTACGTAAGCTATTGCTTTAATAGATCTCTTCTAAAATGATAATTCATATTTTCTAAGTATATGAGGTTTAGCGCCCGTGGACCCTGTCTAAGGCACATTAGTTGAAGTTTAATTAGCCTATGTCCGTAAGGATGTTCCATTTTTCATTTTGTCGGAAAAAAAAGTTTAAAATCGAGCCGGCAGTTTCGGCGATTACCTTTTACAAACATATAAACATGCAAACATAGAAACTTTTACCTGTTCAGATCACTTAGTTGTATTTCTTGTAAATAAGTAGAAAGTATTAATAGATTATGCATACATAAACAATGTATATATGTATATGTGTTTGAACCACTAATTTTGGAACATGGGTTTTTATATTCATGGAATTTTCAAGCTATACACAATAATGTATCATTAAAGGACCATAGTATACTAAGCGAACATCAAGTGCCAATATTTAAATTATATAAAAAGTGGTTTGGCACTATTGAAGTGTTTTTGGCACTATTTAGAAAGAGATTCTGCACGAAATCAAGATTTCCAATTCCCAACACTGGTACAAACTGGTATAGTATATTGATACTCACCACTAAAAATTGTTAAGTGGTGAGTATCAATATACTAACCATGTTGCACATGCAAGACCATTTGCACAATTTTGTGAATTGGGCTAATAAAACTTTCAGTCATAAACTATAAATTAGAAGTCACAAGCTTATTGTTCGTCTTTAATACTTATACTTATAGTAAGCTTATACTCAAAGTATTTATATACATGCATACATATATTCGGACAAAATCAATAAACGCATGATACTACGTGTGTATCATGAATTTTCTTGTATGAAAACATGCTTTGGCTATTTGAAAACATTAATCGATAATTTGAAGGTAACCTTTAGAATAATGGTCTGTTTCACAATAACGAAAGAAAACTGAAACTAAACTTTCGACTGAAAATTTATATTGAAAACAACAATAATATATGAAAATTTGTTTTTGTTTTCATTATAAATTGTAAATCGAAAGTTTCGTTTCGTTATTGTGAAACAGTCCATAAATATAATTTTTAAGCAACTAATAATATTCCTGAAAAAAGATATTGTGAATAGTTTAAATTATTTAAATATAAACTTTCTAAAGTTTTTTATATAAAATTGACTTATATACAAAACATTATTCCTGCAATTTTTTTTCCTCAAATTCGCAAACAAAAATCGTTAATGATTCGATATTTTGTAATTTGTAAAGTGATAAATATATTTCTAGTAAAAACTTAATTGGAATGTTTTTATCACAGTCGAGATTTATTAAATCGCATTTTTCAACATTGGCATGAAATCAGTTAAGCATTCCTAGTAAAAAAGACACTCCAAAGAAGTCATGAAAATGTAGTTTTCCATCCGGAAGTAGTGCAACGTTCGATATTTTCTAATGATTTTCACATTGGGTTGTCATTGCAAGAAGTTCTGTTTTTCGATGCCTTGTCACCGAATTGCAAGCGATTTTAAGAGAAATTTCCTTTTCCGTGTTCTATGATAATATTTTCATCTAGGAAAAATGGTAAAAAGTTACCTATTTTGACATTCGTTTCTTTTTATACGAATTTAACCGCCAAACAACGTTTTCACGTAATTTAAAATTAGTTCATAAATTTCTTTAAAAAATCGATTTTTTTTAATTCTGGTGAGTATTTTCTAAAAGTATAGTGAAACTGCAACATTTTGTTTGACAAAAATAAATTATGGCCAAATTAAAAATATCAAATTTCTGGAAGCAATGAAAATGGACACAGAAAAAATTGTTCCCAAAAAATTTTCAAACAAACGTGTGTTTTGAAATAAAATTTAGTTTCAAAAAATATTTTTTGCTGTTCCAGTAAATTATTTGTTGCAATTTTATTTTATGTAAAAAAAAAAATGAATAGAATGAAAATTAAAAAAAAAACAATGAGTGTTCGAACTCACGGGCGATGTGTTAACACCTTTTTGTTACACGGTACCTGTTCGATTTCTATGAACACATACCCACAAACCCGGAGGTAGAGTTAATATAAAGTAAATATTTAATGAAAAAGAATAGTTTATTGAATTTAATTTTACTTTGTATAATTTATTAATGTTATGTTATATATATAATATATATATGTATATATATATAAATTTAGTAGATGCACTCAAAATGAAAAAAATTAAACAGAAGTGCTAATGGTTTCATTATTTTCTTGCTTAATACTTTTTATTTATTTTATATTAAACCCACAAAAAACAAAGATAATGCAAAGCAACAGACAAATGTACATACATACATTGTTATGTTTGTACATAAGCTACATACGTTGCTGTCTTGCTATCTCATTTTTATATATGTACGTATAACCACGTCACTATTCTCTTTGCTATGAATAAGACAAAACCGAAGATCAACATAAAACACTTTTTTAATACAGGGTTGGCCAAAAGAAACCAAGGGGTGTAAAAGTTTAATAACTTTTTTGTTTATTAACTTTTTTTATTTTTTCTTTCAGATTATATAATATACAAAATGGAAATTTTTTTACACTAAGTACGAAAAATGATGTCTCTTAAATGACCACCGTTTTCAGCTTCGCACTGATGGGCTCTTTTTAGAGCATTTTCCATAACATCTTTCAAAACTTGTGGCTGTAGCGTTCGAATTTCTGCAACAATGTTTGCCTTGAGTTCAAGGATTGTCTCTGGCTTGTTCACATACACTCGCTCCTTCAAAAAACCCCAAAGAAAATAGTCGGGTGCTGTCAAATCTGGCGATCGCGCTGGCCAAATAATTTCCGAATTTCGAGAAATTATTCGCTATCCAAAAATTTGACTTAAAAGTGCCATTGTGTCTCGGGCAGTATGGGCAGTGGCTCCGTCCTGCTGAAACCACATACCAGGTCTGTTTTCAAGAGCAGGACGTAAAAAATTTTCTATCATAAACCGATACCGCTCTCCATTTACGGTTACAGCACTTCCATCTTCATTCTCGAAGAAGTAGGGCCCAATGACATTTTCAGATGTGATCCCACACCATACTGTACACCTGATGGGGTGCAATTGGCGTTGATGAATGGCTCTTGGATTTTGAGAACCCCAGAACCTACAGTTCTGCTTATTAACAAAGCCATTCAAATGAAAATGAGCTTCATCACTCATAATCAAATTTTCAATAAAGTTGATTTCATTTCTGGCCAACTCTTGAAATTTAACTGCAAAATTTAGACGTTGCCGATGATCTGCGGGTTTTAATTCTTGGACCAATTGCACCTTATATGGGTATAACTGCAAATCTTTTTTTAAAATGCGCCGTAGTGACGTACGAGACATTTCTAGCTGAGCAGAACGCCTTCTGCCAGATGTTTCTGGTGCTTCGTTAACACTTTGCTGTACTCGTTCAATATTTTCCGCAGTGCGACTTAAACGTGGTCTACCGGTTCGAGGCAAATCTCTTACGCTGCCATGTTGGTGATGACGATTAACTAAGCAACGAATCATCGCTTCAGAGGGCGAAATTCTGACGTTAAAATGTCGACGATATGCTCTTTGCGTTAAAATAATTGATCTCTGGTTTAAATAATAAAATTCTATTGTTCTGGTTCTCTGTTCAGTTGTGAACCTCTCCATTATAAATTCTCCAAGTGTTGTCTATATAATCTGAAAGAAAAAATAAAAATAAAATTAATAAAAAAAAAAGTTATTAAACTTTTACACCCCTTGGTTTCTTTTGGCCCACCCTGTATTACTCCAAATTAATACTCCAAAATAAAACACTTAAATCTCGGCTCGCCGATATCGGATCGCCTTAATTAAACCCGCACTAGCTTTTTAATCCAAAAATTAATAAAATCGGCTATGAATTTCCGGAGAAAATCGCGTGGGAAAATTATATGAAAATCGCCCAATAAGCACTTTCAATACCGACTGCCAAGCAACGAACAAACAAACGATGATTTACTCTTACATACCTAACACTTGCGTATGTATTGAAACTGATAGTTTACTGCCCTAGAGGCGCGCGTATAGATGTTAACACATCAAAAAAATTTGTAACAAAATTTTTTAGATTTATTTTTATATTTAAATTTGTTATTTTTCAGTTACATTTATTTTTATATACTGTAAAAAAAAATTTGTCTGATTTTTTTAATTTTTTCTACAAATTATTTCTTTTTGCTTTTTAAATACTTTAAATTCTTGCCCAATGTGGTAAAAAGGTAGTGGAAAATAAAATAGATGCACAGTTGAATAAAGATGATTGTTTTATAAAGATTTTTGTTTGCGGTTTTTAAACTTATTATGTTTGTATATTGTGATTCTCAATATAATATTAAGAGTCTTACTTTAAAAATACGGAGTTTGTTAGCTTGTTGTTTGGGTTGAAGTCTACTGACGAGTTCCAAATGCGGGAACGAAATGCATATAGACAATTGCTTAACCATAAAAACAAGCCAATTTTTTAAAGTAAAAAAAAATCAAACTTTTTATTTGACTCAGTTATTTTTTTTTTTCTGAAATACTTAAAGTAATTTTTGCAAACTTTTTTTGCAGTGTCAAATAAAAGTTTTACTAATTTTTTTTTTTGAAATAGGTAAGAAGAAATATTGATTCAGTTAATTTATTTTCTGATAATACGAAAATTTTTAGTGAATGTGCTTGTAAATTACAAAAAAAAAAAAAAAAAAAAAATTCTGAATAATACAAAAAAATCTGTAAAAATGTTTTTCTGTTCCTTTTAATATTTTGAGTTTCAGTTAACTTTTTTCTTTAATGCCATAATAAGTTAACTGAAAATAAAATATTTTTTCCAGTTAAATTTTTACAAAATTTTTATCAGAATCTACAAATTTCTTTGTAGGTCCGTATTCATACAAAATATTTACTGATTCAATGAATTTGGTTACTGAAAACGAAATTTAGTTTTTTCTGTGTAATCTCTTCAGAATGACTTCCAATTTTTTACTGGGATTATAGCCATTTTAGCATTTAATAAATTCACTCTGAATACTAACGTAGTATTGTTGTTAAATGTTGACCAGCAAAATAATGATCTTTTTATATAGAAACATAGCGCTTTATCTTAACACATCTGTTGTTATATGATATTTGCTTAGTTACTTAGAAAGCTTTTTTTTTTTGTCTTTTCTAGTAATAACTTGATTTATAGTATACATTGACATAAATTGTTTCGTCAGAACACAGTTTGGAATTTTATATATTTTTTTAGATTCTCTTGGATCTGACTCTTAAGGCAATGTTTCCTAAAAGTTAATTGAAATATTTTTATAACATGATTGTGTTCAAAAAAAAAAAGTTTAACAATTTTGGTGCTAAGACCGCAACTTAAAAAATAACTCGTTTTGGCTCTCCTAAAAAATCGATTTTTTGACGCACAGATACGAGTATATGCCCACGTGGAGCCGAATAAATACTCAGAATATTTTTATATTTATGTGTGTTTATATTTGGAGCTATTACAGTCGTTTGTGCTACGTGATTTAAAGAGGATATATTGTAATGTTGAGTGTGTTTTCGCATGAATATGGTTTTTATTTTTAACTGTACCCATTTATATGTAGTTGTTTGATGACCACTGTTCAAAGAATGCTTGAAAGGATACTTTGTCATTCTGAGGTACAAACTCTTAAAAAACTTTAATGTTATTTTTTTTTAATGCATGTTTTTTTTATTTATTGTATCTTCAAATATGAACTAACAATAAGTATTCAAATCTTAAGTCTATAAAAAAATTATTAGGCCCGACCAATGTCGGACATAAGCTTAGTGATAGTTATTAATAATACATAAGTAGTGATAAGCAACAAAAAGAAAAAAGTGTTTTCAAGCAGCTTCATCATCTAGAGTGATGAATATTAGAGCCCGTGTATCTCTCTTTTTTAAGCGGATGTGCCCAGTAAAGTTCAAAATATTACGAGCAAGCGGATTAGGATGTGACTCGAGTTTTGTTAGATATTTGTCTGCGTATTTGACAATTTCTTCAGTCACTAGTGGCATATTCAAATCGCGATGTATATTTGAATTTTTGATGTACCATGGAGCCGATGTTATCATGCGTAAAATTTTATTTTGCCTTCGTTGAATTTTCTCTACATTTGAAGCTGAAGCAGTGCCCCATAGTTGAATTCCGTAACACCATATTGGCTTTAAAAGCGACTTGTATATTAAAAGTTTGCAGTCTAGGCTAAGTGTTGAATTTCTACCAATCAGCCAATGTACCTGAGTTAATTTAAGTTTCATTTGAGTTAACTTAGAGTCAATGTGATGTTTCCATGTAAGTCGTCGATCAAGGTGTAAACCAAGATATTTCACATGTGAATGTTGAGGAACAACTTGATTGTTAATCCGAATGGGGGAGCAAGTATCTCTTCTTAGGGTGAACGTTATATGGACACACTTTTGTTCATTGACTTTAATTCTCCATAAGTTTAACCAAAGCTCCATCTGGCTAATGTGTTCCTGGAGTTTGCGGGATGCCTCATCAGGGTTTTCGTGCATACTAAGGCAGGCTGTATCGTCGGCAAATGTGGAAGTATGGATACTACTGCTCACAGGCATATCGCAAGTATAAATCAAGTATAAAACTGGTCCCAGTATGCTCCCCTGTGGCACACCGGATGAAATAGTTTCAGGCCTACTCGTAAAGTCTCCTTCCACAACAGTGAACTTACGGGAAATAATGTAACTTTCCAAAATATTTAAAATGTTTATTGGTAAGTAAGTCTTCAATTTTAAAATTAGGCCTTCATGCCACACTTTATCAAATGCCTGGGAAACGTCAATAAAGAGCGCAGAACAATACTTTTTTCCTCAAAAGTTCTTCTTATAAATTGAACCAGTCTGTAAGTTTGTTCAATGGTGCTATGCTGACTTCTAAAACCAAATTGATGGTCTGGTATGCACCCACTACTAATTAGAATTGGGGACAATTTTGTTTTGAGCAGTTTTTCGAAAAGCTTTGACATAGTTGATAGTAGACTTATTGGCCTATATGACTCAGCCTTGGTTAGATCTTTGCCCGGCTTTGGAATCATTTTAACCTTGGCAAGCTTCCAGCTGTGTGGATAATACTCCAGTCGTAAAATGGCATTAAATATGAATAATAGGATTCTCATTGCAATACGAGGCAAGTTCATAAGCATCTGGTTACTAATTCCATCAATACCCGGAGCTTTCTTCGGGTTGAGTTCGGCAATTAATTTTTGTAAATCACGCGTCTTAAACTTTATGTGTTGAGGGGGTAGAGCGACTACATTCGGCAAATCAGCAACACCAGTATATATGTTTGGCGTAAAAACGGATTTTAAGTGCTCAGCAAATATTTTACCTTTTTCAGTATCGCTTCTTGCCCAACTTCCGGTAGATGTGCGTAGAGGTGGCTTATACTCAATGGGTGTTTTAAACTTTCTAGCAGCGCGCCACAAAGAGTAATTAGACGCTGGTGTGACATCAAGACCTTCCAGATAATTTTTAAGAGATGCAGTTTTTTCAGACGCAAGCAACTCTTGGAGTCGTTTAGTGTACTCTTTAAATCTGATTTTATTTTGTGGTGATCTGTGCTGTTGCCATTCCCTTCTAGCTCTTCTTTTTTCACGTACGAGACGTTCAATGTCTGTAGAATAAATTTTATTAAACCCAGTCTGCGGATGGGAGATAATGGCATGTTCAGCAGCCTGTTTAATATTCTCGCTGAGATTGGCAATGTTAGATTCAATATCATCGGATGTTCTAAGCGTAATGTTTTCCGTACAATGACTACTGAGATATTTCTTGAACCCCAGCCAATTAACACGATTGATCATCTTCACATATGGGTCAGGTAAGTTACTTCTTAAGGGACTACAAATTGTAATGATCGTCGGAGAGTGATCGGACGAAAGATCAAGAGAAGCTTGAACTTGAACTAAATCCCTAGAGATATTTTTTATGACGCCAAAATCTATAACATCCGGAATTTTTTGTATGTCAGTAGGCCAATAAGTGGGCTCCCCACTCGAAATGACATCCAAGCCCATTTTTGAAATAGTGTTGAACAATGCTCGACCTCTGGGGGTAATAAGACGCGAACCCCAGAACGTATGCTTAGCATTGTAGTCGCCAGCTGCTACAAAACAAGGTCCAAGAGATTTGTAGAAATCCTCATATTGATTCTCAGTGATTGAAAATCTGGGAGGGGAGTAAATTGATGATATCACAAAAGTTGTACAAAAACTTTCAATGCCAATATTTGTTGCTTGTAGGTGTTCTTCACAAATGTTATCAAGAACATAGTGCTTGAGTCTTGACTTTATTAGAATATCTGATCCACCGCAAGCCCTTCCTCTAGGGTCCTTTGTATCATATATAGTGTAGCCATAAATTTTAAAAAGACTTCTCGAAGTCAAATGAGTCTCAGATACTAACATTACATCAATATTTTTTTTCCGTGAGGAAGTGCTCAAGTTCATTTTTATGTTGGCGAATGCCGTTTGCGTTCCAGAAACATATTGTTAACGTGTTCATGGCTTATTAATTAATGCTTGAAGCAGAGTATTCTGCATTCGCAGCATTTCTTGCATCATGCTAGTCATATTTGTTGTAAAATTGTTTATAGTTTGCACCAGATTTTCAATAGTAGCTTCAAGGCGATTAAAATTAAAGCTTGCGTCAGTATTTTTTGAATTATTTGGCGGGGAAACATTTTGTGTGGGAATTGAATTTGCCTTAGCAGCATCTGCATACGATACACGGGAAGTAACTGGTTGGCTCATTTGCGCAAAAGTGGCAGAGTAAGCGTTTGCTGATTGAGCTGGAGCTAATTTAGGTTTTTGCACCATAGTCTTCTTTACGAAAGAGTACACAGGACAACCTCTGCAGTTAGCGGTGTGATTACCTCCACAATTACTGCATTTTTTATCACTTTGATCTTTTGGCTTATTGCAACTAGCAGTGCCGTGTAATTCGCCGCATACAACACAAACAGAGGGTAAATTGCAGTATGTTTTTGTATGGCCATATTCTTGGCAATTATGGCACTGTACAGAACCTGAACGCTTATGTGGCTCTTCAACTGTGATTTTTCGGTACAAGAGGTATTTCAAATTATAAATTGGATGCGTCTCATTTTTTTCAATTTTATATCATTAGGCTCAAGTTCAACACGAAATAGGGGTTGGGGAATCTTCTCTCTGTTTATTATATTGGACACATTTTTTACCTTAAACCCCTGGAGGACGAGTGCATCTTTTATTTCTTCGGGAACAACATAAGAATCTATGCCCTTCAATACGATCTGCATGCCTTTAGCGCTCTTAAGCTGGTATGTGTAGAAGCTTGTTTTATTTTTTTCAAATTCAGCAACCATTTTGCGGAAATCTTTTTCGTCATAAATTTGGACTTTAGTTTCATCTATGTTTCCACGTTTTATTGGAACAATGTGAAATTTATTCTCACCAATGACCGAAATTAATTTTTTAATAAGGGCATTTGAATTTTTTTGTCTCAAATAAATTGGTGGCGGCTTGGATATTTTATTCGAGGATACCTCGGGTTTGTCGTTGTCATCTTGCAAAATTTCGAAGCGGTTTTGGCGATTAGTTGAGGCTGCGCTGTTATCCCTAGACATTTTTGGAGCAGATGAAATTTTTGAAGAATTCGGGCTTCGCCCACGCTTTACCACGGTTATATATCTGTCCATTCCGACTTGTACCTTGAGTTTCGAGCCGCTGTTATCTGTAGTGATAACTTTGTTAAGTGATGAACACGAGCCTGAAGGGGATGATATTACTGGCTTATATGAAGAAGTACTAGGCAACTGTAATGTTAATGCATCATTACTATTTGGCATTGGACAAAGCGAAGTTGGTCGCTGACGAAAAATTGGCTTTGCCGTTAAAAAAAGGTTTTCATCAGATTTATTATTTATATTTTTTTCATTAAGAGTTTCAGAACTCACAGTAAAATAAGCATTTCTGCCGTTAGAACTCACTTCAAATTTTTTTGTATTTGAGGCACTCATACAAAGAATTCCTCAAGGGATATTCGTTTGTGTTTTTTTTATGTTTGCGGTCTTTTTTTGTTTTTGTTATTTATGATTGTTTATTTGTTTAGAGGTACACATATATATAGTATTCCTCAATATCAATTTGTTTAATTTTTTTTGCTTGCGGTTTTTTTTTGTTTTTGTTATTTTTACTATGTAAAAATATCAGCAAAGCATAAAGCTTATTTATTAAAGACAGTATGTACCTATTACGAATAATATGTACTACGAATATTTTTTGTTTGTTTAATTTTTTTGTAAGTGAGAAAAATTCCGCTAATCGACTGTTCGCTATGAAGGTACCACGAGAACTGAATGTTATTTTTGATATCAAAAAAAACTTTAATCTTTTCCGTTAGCTCGAAATCACATCACTGAAAAATTCTGTGTATTTGCAACGTAGTCATAACTCAAAAAACTAGTTCTCCAGAAAATATGTGTAAAGTTTTCAATTTACATACTACTTAATGGAAAAAGAAAATTTAATTTTTCTTTCAAGACTAAACAAGATATTTGTATGAAATTTTTACACAATATGAAGAACGATATGAAGAATAATTCTGCATCATTAACTAAAAAATAGGGGTATCAAATTTTCGGTTTTAAAACTAAAGTTTAATAAAACAGATACAAATCTATAATTTCTACCTTCTATTTCAATATAATGCTTCGAGCCTGTCATTACGTATGAAATACAATGTCAAGTTGCAGTAGTCAATCATTTTGAGATAATTTTCGAACACTCTTATTATTCAAGCGGTATATCGGCGATAACTTGACGAATGTTAATTTTCAAATGCTCTAACGTTAGAAGCTTATCCGCGACTTCAGCGTAACCCCACAAAAAAATCTAACGGTATTGGTTGCAAATTGACGTCGACAATAAAACCTAAATTAAAAATGTTGTCTGTTGAAACCAAATATCGTTTATTTTATAATCTTCCGTTGCAAGCCAAGCAAAGTGGGTACTCATGCGGCCACAGCGCTTAGATTATTCTGATTATCCGCCACATTTTCAATAACAGAAGCGATATTTCTGAATTGCTGAGATAATGAGTCGATTTTTACCACCATAATCACCCCGTAATACTCAAAAAGTGGCCACCTTTTTTGAACCACCACTTTTGTAGTAACTTTTAACTAGTTTTACTCATTTTTAGGATACTATACAATTCATATTCGTAAATGACAGATATTTAACAGCTGACAGTCTTGCCAGACCGACGATTTTGAAATCACTAACTAGAAAACCGATATTACTGCCATTACTCACATACATGTTAGCAAAGAAATCCAATTATACCAATCGCATATATATATAGATAGGTTCGGTCTGGTAAGGTGGTCATGTCACAGGACTAACAAATTAGTCCATTTCTTTTTACATACTCTTACGACTACAATTTGAAGCTGAAAAAAAGTCAGCCAATGTAGCAATGGTAAAACAAGAAAATAAAAAAACATGTTGATTATTGATTGATTGTTGATTGTTTTAACTTTGTTATTTGTTGTTGAGCTTCTCATTTGTTTAAATGAAAGTTTATAACATAATAACTCTAGTTGTTCTAAGAAACTTTGGGTAAAGGTTCCCTGATGATCTGCATTAGCAACAGTGAAATGCGTATAGGATCCAGCTAAACCCCTCAATAATCAATTTCAATATATTTATGTATATATTTTACTTGAGAAGTAAAATATTAATTTGGGATTATTAGTGCGTTTAAAAAATTATAAAATAAAACTAAATTGATGGTTAATTAAATGTTTGATTTTTTTTCGTAGTGTAGTTCTAAGTTATTTAAAGAATGGATGTTGCAGCTCCCATCTGTGATATACTAAGCTTGTCTCTTATCTTTTTCTTATTTTGTTGTCTAGTTATAGTTGGAATATTGTTCAAGACATCACGTTTCATTTACTGCTTTTTTCTCATTATTTATTGTTGTCTGTTATTGTTGCTCTTATAACAAACAATACAATTATTGTAACTGAATAGCAACAACAATGTAAGAATTTAATTTGTTTTCGCAAAAAAAAAAATAATAATTTGTGAGTAACAGAAATAGTACAAAGACGATCGTAAAAGTAATATTGAACCCAACATCATACTTTTACAAAGCAAAAATTTACCTGGATTAATTTATACAAGTATTAATACTTTGCACCAAAATGCCTCCCTGATCCAATTTTTATTTTAAAAATTCCAAAAATCAACAACAACTCAACATATCAGAGTTTCATTTTCTACCAAAGTATTAATACTCGTGTTGGAGTCTGAAACAGTATTGCTTGAAGTTTTCGAATCAAGCAATAATCTCTCATGGACGAATTAGAAGAATTGGTATAATTCAATTTGATGGAATTTTTATGAAATTTTCTTATAAATATGAACCCCTCCCAGTTTTATGAACATTTTACGCTAGTTTATTGGTATAGAAGAAATGCTTTCTTTCTTATAGTTAAATTTGAAACAAAAACACAATTTTAAAATTAAGTGTTAAAACAAGTGATGAAAAACTTATCAATCTTAAAAGAGAACTTAATTTAATCTAATAAATTTACTTATACAATCATTCAAATGAACTTTTGTAATATACTCGCATAAAAGATATACTGAAAATTTTAGTATTAAGGTAAAACAGAATGTTACTAAAAATTTCTTACATGAATCAAAATAAATTTGACTTACTTTCACTTGCGCCATTCTATAAATACATATGTATATGTCTGTCACAAAAGTATATCGGCCATATGTATAATAGAGATCTGCGTAAACAGTCTTGAAATGTAAAAACGTCATGATTTTTAAATGTATTCACGTTGCATGTATTATACTAAACCAATAATAAATGCTATCGTACTGTAAGCGAAGCACGATTGATGTATTGGTGTACGTGTATACCAGTGTAAACAAGCCAAAAAGCCAAGACAGCTTGTTTGTAACAAACACTCAAACGAAGTACTGTTGATTAGTGTATGCTTGTTATCAAGGCAAATTCATAACAGGTAAAGTTGAAAACACAGCTGATCTATTTTTTTTGCCTAATTCAAGGCGAATTCATATAACTGTTGGCTCGTATGTCAAAAGTTGTATATATATACAGACCTGCGCCGGACAATTTTTTTTCGACGGCGCCAGCTCTTGGAAAAATTGTCGGCGGAAGCTGATAATCAAATAACATGAAATACAAAATTTAAGATAAAAAAGAATTAAAACATAAATAAAGCACATATTTACATGCTGGTGGTTAAGCATTATCTATATATTTCATTGGTGCTTTGCCAAATCATCAGCATACTTCAACCACATATTTTGAACAGTCACAAACCTCTTATCTTATGCACAGACTCACAGTGTTGCGAAACCGGAATTTTTTGGAAATCATATTGCCTAAACTGTAATTTTAATTGTATCGATGAGAAACTTCTACAGATTAGTCAGAATGAAATCCCAAACAGAATGAGTGAAAAAAAATTTACACCGAAAAAAATTGTTGGGTCAAATTTTCAACAAAAGTCAAAAATAAAAAAAAAATTGTTCGAAAAATTAAAAAAAAAATGTATTTTAATTCTTCTTTTATTTCTGATAAATACCCTATGATTAGTTTTTAAAATAAATTATAGGGTGATCCGAACAAGAATTATAATCGTAAAATTTTCATGATTTTTCGATATTTGTTGAATAACTCTGAAATTGTATATAAAACCAAAATCTATTTCATTTCTTATTTGAAAGGTGGCAATAAAAGGTTTAATTTGATACCGGTTTGAAGTCAATAGCTTCAGTTTTAAGAGAGTTATGCTCATTTTTGTGGAGTGCTAGAATAGATGTAGTATAAAAAAAAAACTTTGAAGATACCATTTTATAACACAGGCCTATTTTATTGCATTCTACAGAAAAATTACAAATTATCAGTCATCTACCAATAAGTTCATTGCTTCCTCTGATAATTCCAGGTGTTTCTTCTCCTTCAGTATTCTCCTACTTGTGATTGCGGGATCAGAATTGGCGAGCAGATAATGTAATATGTCTTCACAATTGTCTTTTCTTGATGTTTTCCTCGCATGGTAAAGCCTTGTGTTTCTGAAGTCCTTGTTTGTGTTGGATTCTCCCATACTTGTTCTTTATTGCATGAAAGAACTAAAGGAACCATAGATATACTGAACAAGCTACTATCAGTTGCTGTATTGTCAGTAGAGTTTTGTTTATACTGGCTATGTCCTGAAGATCCATCCATACCCCATTTGCTAATCAATAACATTTCTTTCTCTGCATATGCTTGAAGGTGGTCAATTGATTGGGATTCCAGTATTCTATTCGCGGTGTGATCCAAAAGAGATTGTAGCTTGACTGAAGCAAACTTTTCAGTTACCTCGACATCCTCTGGATAACATTTCTTTTTCTCGTCTAAAAGTTTTCTGTAACTAGGAAAGTAATTATATTTTTCATGATATTCTTTTAACTTTTGCCACTGATAAACGCTGAGTTTCATGTCCATGAATAAAGCCAAAGCTGCCTTTATATCCCCTTCTTCCTCTTTTCTCAACTCTTCAGCTGTGTATTTAATTAAATCTGCAGAAACCTCTTCTGTTTCCATTAGTTCCATACTTCTTTTCTTCTTTGTTTTCTCACAGCATAATGTAAATTCCTTAGGTTCGGGTTTTCGTTTTGAAGTAGTTGGATGATTTCCAACTTCAATATAGCCCTCTTGAATCCAGTCCGTAGCTCCAAGCCGTTCATACATCCTGTTAAACTCTTGAAGACGTGCATTGTACTTATTGACGAACTTTTTCAATTTATCTTTTATGTTTGGAAATGTTAAACTACTTTTCACTCCATGCTCATGATCAAGTAATTCCAAAACATCTTCTAGTTTTACTCTGTTGCATCAACTCATGCAGTTCCTGATAGGAAATTTTAATGTATTCCATAATTCTTGACTGTCAAAATTATAATGGAAACCACAGTGAACTTCATTGCACTTTTATATGCATAGTGGAGAAAGATAACGACGTAAAGGCCGCATTCCACCATAAAAACAAAGGGGGAGAGAGAGAGAGCGAAAGAGAGAGAATAAAATAGTAAAACAACAGAGAGAGAGAAAGGTACCACCACAAGCTAAAAGAAAACACTATATAAAGACGGACACACACGCGGACTAATTAGTGACAAAAAAGAAAACACTGAAGATGGCGATTAGCCGAAACCGGTCTGAAAATAATAAAAATTTTATTAAATTATTCAATAAGTGAGTCCGAGAATTTCCGTTCTATTTCTATGGAATAAATACTGAGAGTGATATAACTACTAAAATCGCTATAACTCCCAGGAGGGCAGGTATGGGCAGCTGATTTTTTCACAGTTCGTTGAAAACAAATTATGTAACATTTCTGTAGTTGTTTGGATCTGACACTCTCTGGGACTTTTTAGATATTGCTTACCTAATCCAAATTTTAAGGAAAAATGGACCTTTAGTCGGGTTTTCGCTCTAAAAAAGGTGCATATGAAAATGTCTCAAACAACATTCCTTTTTTTTTACAGAAGATACTTGTCCGAAGGCAGATTTTTTTTTCCGAATCAAAATATCTGTCACCAAAATCAAATGAGATCATTTTGAATACAGCCCTGAAATCCCCTCTTTTCGTGAAAATTTTGTATATTTGACTTCTAAAATCAATTAAAAATCAACGGGCCAACATAAAAATAAGCTTTATGTGTTTTTTGTTTACTTGGAATGTCTGTGACAAAATTGCATCATTAAAAACACTGAAAAAAATAATCGGAAAAAAGTTACTTTTCCCCTAGCCGCAACACAGTGAGACAGACTTTCAAAAATTCCTGTCTATAAAACTATTTGAGAATTCACCCACCAAATAATTTATATTCGATATGAGTAGGTATATTTTATTTTTCTACAGCTTTATACAATATAAAATCCATTGGATAGCAATAAAAGTATTTATACGGCAAAATGAAAAATAAAGTATATAAACATTTAAGAAATTTATTATTTGACATATTGTCATAAGTTTATTTTCATTGAAATTTATTTGCTGGTGGTTTAGCACTCTCTATATATTTGGTTGGTGCTTTGCCAAATCATTAGTAGACTTCAACCATATATTCGTCGTTCATCCCAGTCGTGTTCCTATCATAAAGCGAACTTCAAAAGGTGCAAAAGAGATCCATAGAGAAAAGAGTAAGAAAGTTTAAGTGTTCCACAAAAATAAGATTTCACATAAAACTGCTAATAAATTTTTATTCGAGAAATAATTTAATAGTCAGGTGCAAGTTTAGTATTTTCTTTAATTAATTTTTTTTTTTTTGGTGTAAAGTTTTTAGACTGGTTGGAGAAATATTGCATTTGTTTATGGTTGCGTAGCAGCAAATTTTTTATAATTTCGAACTATAATCTAGAAGGTGACGTGCTCAAAAAATTTATCTTTTTATATAGAGCGACCCGACCCACTGTAATATTCCCACATACTGTTATTTTTTGTTTTTGAATTAGAGTGCAGACATATATTTTTAAATTCGAATTTAATTTTTTTACTTGTTTTATTTAATTTCAGTCGCAAAAATTCTTTGGTTGTACGCACCCAGTTGAGTGTCAGAGTACATGCGATTATTGGTAAGTAATTAATGTTTGAGAACAAAAACCAAAATCATCAAAATAAAAAAGTATTATTCATGTATTATTAAATTGTTTTTCAAATTTAGTTTGATTTATTATTTGTTTTTTTTTTCGTCAAATATTTCTTACATTTTCATCTTCTTAAATGAAAAAAAAGAACATGAAAACGCAACGCTCGCATTAATTTTGTATTGTTTTTTTTTTGTTTTTTTTTAATATTAATTTGTTTATAGCATTTTGTTTATTTGTTATAAACAATCAAAATCAAGAGTAAATTAATAATAACGTAAATGTTTAAATTTAATTGCTGAAATTCATTCATCTTTAACTTATTACAAATGATTCTTTCAAAAAGTTCGTTCAATTGTCTCTCATAAAAAATGGATTTGCATTGATTTCTAGAAAAAATTTTGAAGATTTTTTTTAATTCTTCAATTGGATATGATTTTCCTTCTCTAAAGTGCCACAAAAGTTTTTATCTATCTAATTTTACAAAATCTTTGTAATGTTTTAAATCACTGAACATTAATAAATTTTTCTAAATTTTTCACTAATTACTTTGAAAAAATTAAAGTTTGTTAATTCTATTGCATCCGTTTAAAATTACAGGGTGTCTCAAAAGAAAATATATTTTTAGTTAATCGAAAAAAATTTGCTTCTTAAGAATAATATCGTCGAAATGCAAGCCTTGGCGTTAATGCCACTGAGTTAATAGAGAAGTAAAATTTCTTATGGTGGCTCAGCTGGCAGACTCCTTGATGCATGTAAATTTGCAGGGGACAAATTTTTTAAGGCGCCAAGCAAGCCGATTCTTCTTTAAATACTTTCTACCGGTGTTGACAATGTTGTTTGGAACATGTTGTACCGGTCTCTTCAAACTTGTTATATGTACCTTACGATTGAAATGATATTTGTTGAGCTTCTCATTTGTTTAAATGAAAGTTTAACCCAATAACTCTAGTTGTTCTAAGAAATTTTTGGGTAACGGTTCCCTGATGATCTGCATTAGCAACAGTGAAATGCGAATAGGATCCAGCTAAAATTTAAAATTACTACATTAAATCGTCGAAAGTAATTTACAATTTGTGTTATTTTAAGAGAAGTAATACTCAGGTAATGAATGCCCACTACTAGTACTAGATATTACCTTCTTTAGCAAAGGAAAAGTAATAGTGAAGACACGTGGGCAAGAAAGTGATAGAGGAAAGCTTCATTGTTACACAACTCTGTTTTTTGCACGTTTTTCGTTTTTAAGTTAGTGTTGCAGCGCCTTTGGTGTCAATGAGGCGTATTAAATTTTCGAAGATATGCTTAGTAGCCATTTTATTTCGCCGATGATTCTGCTACACAATAGCGATGAAGAAGGGCGCTCTGATGTTACATTAGGATTAGTATCCGCTGAAGCCGGTATAGTTCACTGACCACTGTCTATGTCTATGTCTATGCCTTCATTACTTGAACTTTTCTATAACCGTTAATACAAAGGGTCACTAATGCCCATCAGAAAAATTAGTGGTGTACTTTCTCGGTGACCGGGCTCGAACCAGGACCTTCGTTTTTGCAGTCAACGTGCTAAGTACTACAACTAACGCCGCCGTTCAATACTTGGAGAGCGAAACTATGTTCGAAAGAAAACTTGTTTCACAGGGAAATTTTCGATGGTGCTGCATATTACTTGTTTTTCTATATTTAAAAACGGTTTACAGATATTTAGGAGAAATCAAACCTACACCCAGAGAAAAACAGCTTAAAATCTATAAAAAACTATATTGAATTAAAAAGAAACACTAAGAAAAGTCTAGTCATGTTGAAATTTTTTATTTCAATATGGAAAAATATTAATCTACAGTATTAATTTATTAATTTTATATACTTTTAAGTATTTCAATACACATTTTCTATTTTATTGAACATTATTGAATTAATGTAAGCAGTTCTTATTTTTAAGTTGCAGCTTTTCCATGAGTGTATGGAAGCAAAGCTGCTAATTTCGAAAACTCGAATATATCTCTTTCTTTTTACTTTCTTCACTGTGTGATTAGAAAAAGGAAGATCTTATTATATATATATCTGTGCTTTATTGCAATTTAAATCTCAATCCCTTAAAAAAAATACCTTTAAAAAAGTATAATTGACAAAGAACTTAATTGTATTCAGGCAATGTCAGATTTTTTGTTTTTGGCGTATTACATAGAATAGGGGAGAATATGTGGTCCAAAGAACGGCACTGTGCCACCTGATAGATCTTTTGTGCCATAGATTTGTAAACTAAATTAAATCAAGCTCTGTATGACTCTCCTTAATAAGTCATCACAGATATTGGACAAGCCCGCCTAATATCATCTGAACAAAGAAACTTAGAAGAAAAACACGCCTTCTACTCTTACATAAGACGATACACTCGTAAAGAATGTGTGCCGTTGTCTCGTCATTTTCTAAGTATAAACGATACAACGCTAAACAAACTACTAATGGCTACTTTTCCACAGAGGATAGTTCAGTCCAAAGTGACCAGAAAGAAAACCAGTAAAAAACCGTAAATTATTCCATTTGAAGTTCAGCATGCCACTTATGAAAATAGCTGTCAGTCAGCCTTAGCAATCGAAGTATCGACTCTTTTGATCAGAGATGTTACAGTCGACCGAATTAACCCACAAAGCAGAAGCCACCCTGGTCAGTTCATCCGCTCCCTCATTCCCCGCTCTGCTCAGGTATCCAGTAAATGAAAACCTTGTTCTGATTCCGTAAGGATAGCTTTTGTAATAAGTCAAAGCACTCTAAAACAAGACTGGCATGGAATTCCTATGAAAGGAGGGACTTAAGAGCTGTCGGACTACGGGAAAAGATAACGATATTCACGCCTTTAATGCCTCTATTTAAATTAATATCAACACATTTGATGATTGCCTGTATTTCTACTTGAAATACCGCAGGCCATTTGGCCATAGGTACAGCGGATTTTAAGTTGGACGCAGCGACTACACCACCAACTCCATCTTACGTTTTGGATCCATCCATATACCAACACAAACTTCTGGAGTCCACATCGGGATCGTTTTCATCTCACAATGCTCTTGGTTTACATTTTGTCCTGTCACTTGGCATTCCCAGCAGTCCGAAGCTGGACATTGTACTCAGGACCGTGAGTGCCTGTTGCCAACACAACGGGCAGAACTACAGAGACCCATCAGATGAGCGGCCATTTCCGTAGAGATCTGTATGGGTGATAGTCCAATCAAGACCTCAATTTAAGGTTAGACATGACCTCATTGGCCTGTGGCCAATGTCAGATGGCCTCTGACCTTGACAGACTTTAGTTGTGGCCATAATCTGTCGAGTCTTTTGCCACCATACAAACGCGTCTTACGTTATTATCGGTCTAACTATCATTGTGTAGATCCACATATACAATTTTTGGGTAATGCCACTGGGTCCAGCACAATTAGTCACTGCCTTGATCGCCATTTCTGTATTACGCATTCAACATGTAGGTTCCAAGTCAGGTTTATATCAAGACTAACCCCGAAGTATTCGACATCTGTCGATTTAAGAATATTGCACCCATTCAACGATACTGTCACTAAACTATTGTGGTAAATTTATCAGAGTTGACCGTCAGGCAATGTCTCCCACACCATGTCGTTATAGGGCTAAATGCATCGTTCATGACGTCTGAGATAATGTTGCCGAATTTTCCAGTTGTCATCACGTCCAGGTCATAGGCGTACCCGATAACTTCATATCCTGATTCACTATTTATGAAAACAATACTTAGGGCCTAATTTTGTAAAACGCAACGCTTGGCGTTGATAAATTTTGTATGTATTTTGTTTTTGTAATTTAAGTTTTTTTCATATAAAATTTAACAACGTTTGGCGTTGAGTTTTACACAATTAGGCCTTTATATATGTATATAAAAATATATGCATATACCCATTGGATTTATATTAAAAATTATACACCTTTTGTTTATAATTAAAACAAAATAATTTTGCAATAATTAAAAAAAGTTTTACTGCTAAAAACAAACGATATTCCTTTTCTCAAAAGCGTGAATGATGTCATTTTAAATTAATTTTCTGGAGTGATTTTATAGTTTATTCATTTATATTTATTTATTTTTTCTGCCAATCATTAATTTGCTATTTTTCTCACTTTTGAAATTAAGTAATTAATTTAATTTCAAATGAAATCCGATGATGATGTATTTGAAAATTCTTTTATATACATATGAGAGTTCTGCGAATTTTGAAAATAAAACCATATTGAATGCTTCACTAATATGGACTGGAGTGGAAAGTGTGTTTATGGGTGGTGATATTGATACCATTGAAAATCGCTTTAACCCAATTCTTTAAGCGTTTTTTAACACGCAAAACTCACTTGAAGATTTATTAAAACGTAAATGTCATGGAGCAAATATGAATTAGTCGCTCTTAAAACTATAATAATAAATAATAATTTATTGCTTTAACACCAACTCGTGGGCGCTTAGTGCCCTAAAAGTATGAATGTTTAATAATTCGAATACAAATTATACGACAAAAAGTAATTATCAATTTCATTATCAACGTATTTATTATTTAATATTAAAAGTGAGTGGCATTCCAAAGAACTTCTTTGTTTTCTGAAGAAGCCATTAATGAAAAATAAAGGGTGTCCCAACAAGAACGCAAGATTTAAATTTTAAATAAAACACAGATATTAAAAAAAAATCGTGAAACTTTATTACATCGTAAAGTAGACAAAATGAGGTTATGTGTGGAACCACAAATCGGGCAGATGGCCGCCGCGGCTTTGCTGGCACACACGCGATCTTTTAATGAAATTTTCAATGGCCGTTTTGCATAAATGCTGCGGTATTTTATTGATGCAGCGTCCAATTTCCTCTTTTAAGGCTTGAGTCGTCGTCGGCTTATTCACGTAAACCATCGACTTCAAAAAACCCCAAAGAAAAAAGTCTAATGGTGTTAAATCGCACGATCTAGGCGGCCAATTCTGGTCTCCAAAACGCGAAATAACACGACCGGGAAATGACTGATGCAGCAATTGAATTGTTTCTCTGGCTGTATGACATGTGGCGCCGTCTTGTTGAAACCACATGCCCTCCACATTCATTTCTTAAATTCTAGGCACGAAAAAACTGGTTATCATTTCACGATACCGAACACCATTGACTGTTTGCGCTTGACCTGCGTTTGAACGACATCATCACGTACAGCTGCGACATTTTCGGTCGATCGACCTGGTCGAAGGCGCGTTGTTGTCTTTACATCACTAAAAGACCCAGTTTCGGCAAATTTATCCATTAATGTCTTTACAGTTGACTCTTTTGGAGCATTATTGTGACCCCAAATTGATCGCAAATTTGCGAACTGTAGCCGCAAAACTTTCGCCATTTTGGTAAAACAATATCACAGAATGCGTTGTTCATTCGTGTAGCGCTTCATTTTTACTAACCTCGTACCTTCTACTAGCAAACAATAACAATTGTTCAAATGTCAAACAATGACACTTCGAATGGCGCCAAATTTAAATCTTGCGTTCTTGTTGGGACACCCTTTAAATACACTTTCGAATAGACAGGGATGTATATCTAGAATAGAATCTTTATTTCTTTGCTTTCACTTTATTAATACAATTGTCTACAAACTTAACTATGTATAATGGCCTTGAGCTTTCAGTCAATGTGAAATCGCTTTTATGGTTGAAAACGATACGAAAATATCTTGGTTTACGATTTAAATTGTGCAAGAATTAAAGCTAAACGACCATTGCCTGTGCCGTCGATTCAGCTAATACCTACAGCAAAAATTTATATATATTTCGACTTTTTCAACAAAATTTTGTTTGGCGATAAAGCTCAATTTTGGTTGAATAGTTTCATAAATAAGCAAAATTGTGGCATTTGGAGTGAAGATAATCCATAAGATTTTGTCCAAAAATTATTACATCCACAGAAAATTGCTCTTTGGTGCGCTTTATCGGTCTATATTTCTTCCAAAATGATGATGGTTACTTACAGGAGTGAACGGTGTAGAGAAATTATTAAAAGTTTGAATTAGCTGGTATTAACCCTGGCGACCTGTGGTTGCAACAGGCCGGAGCCACAAATAATCAAATAAATATTTAATGGACGAATACGTTTACGTAATAGCTCTCTTAATTGGCCACTTAGATTGATTAAATGACTAAGCCCAATGGATTATTTTTTATTTTTTTGGGTCATGTAGAGTCTTTCGTGCTTTTTTCGATAAAGTAGAGGCAACTAGAGACCTGGATATCAACATTCGTGTATATAAAGAATTGAATTGAATCCAAATGTTTTACTCACTCGTCTCTGGCACAATTAGTTTATTCAACTCTAAAACCCAACATACCACGCAACAAACAAACTTCAATAAAACTTGAGAATAAGCTTATAAGAACAGTGAATTTTAAGTTTTCCCCAATAATAAATTTTGCTTGAAATCAAGTGTAAAATATTTGTTATTCAAGTCCAACATTCAATTGTCAAGGGTGGAATTATGCTTGATGTACACTTGATTTCAATCGCATTCTCCAGTGAAATGGGAACTTGAATTCAATTCGAAAAATTCTGTTGCAGTACAGTTTAATTCATATACCATGAAAAACGTAAATTGTTACAGCAAACTTTAATAAAATTGAGGCAAATATAATGTAATATAAAACTGACTAATACCAGTACTTTAACCTCTGTGACAGTGATAAAATGATAACAAAACTGAGGTGAGTGACTATACAAATATTTTTGGTATTCTGAAAAATATTGTCATGAATAGAATATAACAGAATTTGTCACTCTAACTATGAAAAGCACAAACTTATTAATGTTCAAATTCTAAGAAGGTTTACCCAAGAAACCGTGGGTCTAAACTTTTCTTTTCGTATTTATATTTTCTTTTTAGAAGAATTCATCGTAGATTACGATTTTGACAACTGCTTGGTGATTTTTTTTTAATCCGCACAAGTTGACCCACTCTTACGTACATTCATTTATTCAAAGAACGTCATAACTCAAAAAAACCAGTTTGCCAGTAAACGATTTTGAATTTTTTAATGTACACACAACTTTTTTTTCTCACGAGTTCAGTAAACAAGATATTTATATCAAATTTTTACAGAATATGAAGAACGATATGAGGATTGATTCTGTATCACTAACTCATAAATTCTATATTTTGAGTTATAACGTTCTTTGAGTAAATGAGCGATGTGTATGTAAAAAAGGTTATAAAAAATATTGTAAAATTATATTTTAAACGCAAAAGTTATTACAATATAAAATTCGTAATCTTTTTGTTACAATTGCAGAATAATCTTATAGTAATCATGCATCTGCATCTGCATTATAAGCACATGCAGAGAATATTTTATTACGATTTTAACTGCTGGAAAGAAAATAATGCAGACGGTTGTTTGTTTGTGTGGAAAAGTTTGTAGTGCTTACTATAAGTCATTACCAGGGAAACCAGAAATATGCTCGAAAAAAAGTGTTCTATGCGCATTCAATATGCACTAAAAACTTAAAAATATGCGCTAAAAAGTCAACAAATATGCTTAAAAATAAAATAAATTGGTTTATTTGTAATTGAAAATATGTATATTTTTAGTTCGAAACTTCAACAACACTTGCATATAAAATAAGACAAAAAAAATAAACAAAAAAAGGAAACAAAATTAACAAAGAATAACTGTGTTTGAAATGCAGGTTAAAACAAAATTTCCATACAAATTTTGACTAAAACAAATTAATTTTTATTGGATGCTCTCATAACAATTCAACTTCAACTTCAACTTCAAAAGATCACGATATCAGAGTTCAGGCTTTTGAACTTTATTTTGGATATATAAGACAGGATTTTTATTTATAATTTTTATTGCAATAAATAACTAAATATTGACCTAGAATTTCAAATAAAAAGCGTTTCTAAGTTTCTATCAATGTTCCTTAAACCTCTAGTCGTGGCAGAATCCGTCACAAATAGCAAAACTTAATTTGTATTGAAACTAACGTCCGTAAAACTGCGTGTATAAGAAAAAGAAAAAAAAATTACCAATTCCTTAACTTTTAAGCAAATTAACCTAGATAGCGCCTTACTAGCGGTCTCCACTAGCCATGAACTTGGTATGGGCATCATGTCAGACATTGCAAATGGCTAATGGAGACCGCTCATGTCCAACTTTCGTCCATGCTCTGTCATCAATGCCCGAGCATATGTCTGAGCAAAAATGTTCGCCATGAGATTTGAAGTCCGCAACCATTTGCAATAGAAAAAAAAGAGACAGAACAAAATTGGTAAATATTCCATCTCTATTGCACTCCCGCAAAATACTTTGATATGCCTGAACATGGACTTCGCACGTGTTCACCACAACAAGAAGGTTGATGAATTTTTCACAGTTGCTCTGCCTGCGTCATGTCCATGTCATGTCCAAGTCGGCGGCTAGTGGAGACGTGGGGTTAAAATAACGTTTTTAAAACTTAAAATTTTATTTCAAAAATTAAAATAAGTTTAAAAAAAAAATTTGAATATTTTTTTTCGGAATGGGGTGTAAAATAAAAAAATTCTATAAAGTGTCAAAATATGCCCGAAAAGCGTAAATTATGCTATAAAAATTAGAAAATATGCTAAAAATATGCGTGTATGACTGATATATGCAAAAACGTGCCTTAAAGGGTAAAATATGCAAAAATATGCACTAACAAATCGATGCCAAAATTCATAAAAAGTTCTGAAACGGATAAATATCTTGTCCCCGCATTAATACGTCACACAAGAAAAAACATGCAATTGCATATTTGCGGTTTCCCTGGTCATTAGCAATTGTTTGCTGGGAAAATAAAGTTTACTGTTGGGCTGGTAAAATGGTGAGAACGTTAGTTTTTCCATATCTTGTAACGATAGATGTAGCAGGTATTTTTATAAGATGATTCCTGCATAATTTAAGGTGCCACTGGAAACATATAAGCAGGAATTAAGCACTATTTATTTTTTTCTATTTTGTACTGTAGCGAAATGTTTTTATTTCTATTAACTACTTTAAACTTTCAATGTTATGAGCAATATGCACTAAAAACTTGAAAATATGCTCTAAAAACGTGAAAATATGCACTTAAAAATTGGCTTATTTGTAAACGAAAATATATTTTTAATTCAACAAATCATCAATATTTGCATATAAAATAAGACAAAAATAAAATAAACCAAAAAAGCAAAGAATAAACAAAAATTAACGAAGAATAACTTCCATATTAAAGAAATAATTTGGGCTTGAAGTGTACGTTAAAACAAAATTATTATACAAATTTTGACTAAAGCAAATAACACAAATAAATTTTTATTTTATACTTCGACCGTAAAAATTTAACTTCAACTTCAAAAGAGATTACGATGTTAGAATCACAACTTTGGAACTATATTTTTGATAAATAAGACAAGCTTTTTATTTATAATTTTTTTTGGAATAAGCAATAAAATATTGACCTATATTTTCAATTAAAAATCGCTGCTTGTCACATCTTAATAAACTTTTATAAACTGACAACATTCTTTCAACGTCTATTGATGTAATCGTTTCAGAGTCCGGCACAAATAGCAAAACCAAATTTTTATTTAAACTAACGTCCGTAATAACGGCGCAAAAAAATATAAAAATTTATAATTTATATGTATAAATCATTGAAAATGAGATTTAGTTGGTGAAAAAAATAAATTGAACAACAGATAAATGGCTTGTATCATATTAAAATAAAAAATTCTATACAGTATCAAAATATGCCTTAAAAGCGTCAAATATGCTCTCAAAATTCGAAAAATGCTAAAAATATGCGTGTAAGACTGAAATATGCAAAAACATGCTTTAAAGGGTAAAATATGCAAAAATATGCACTAACAAATCAATGCCAAAATTCATTAAAAGATCTGAAACGGATAAATATCTTATCTCCGCATTAATATGTCACACAAGAAAAAACATGCAATTGCATATTTGTGGTTTCCCTGGTTATGAGAAACGAACTATATTTTTCCACATTTTCTTTGGTAAAATTAAGTCGAAAATTGAAACACAGTTAATCATTTGAATTTCGTGTAGAATTTTCTTTCTATTTTCAATTATTTCCACTTGGCTTTTGATCATTGTTTTATTTTGGAAATATTTTTTTTAGAAAAACTTCTTTCTGCTGAGGGAAGTGACCTAAGACGTGCCTTATTCTCGCTTAAACAAGTCTTTCAAGAGGATAAAGATCTTGTGCATGCCTTTGTGGCATTAGGAGGCCTCAACTGTCTGGTGCGTGTTGGTAATGGTGCTGATCAAAACTATCAAAATTATATATTGCGTGCATTGGGCCAGGTAAGTACAAGCGCAATCTTTTGCTATAGCAAAGCGTAGTATTTCTGTTTATATATTTTATTTGAAAAGAAAAATCCATGAAAGAATTGCATGTTGCTTTATCTATCACAATATGCAAGAAACATTTAAAGACTCTATTCGACAACAACTTTTCTGCACTTCTCTCTCCACTGCAGTACCATTAAAATTTCATATAATTTTGGATTTATTTTAAACCATTCAATCTTTTTCACACAACATTGTCAGACATAAATTCATCATTATAATTAATAAGATGTTAAATGTTAAATTAAAAAAAGAAACCATCAGCAAAAAAAAAATCCGCAAAATACAATAATTATAGTTATTTCATTTAATACCATTCATTCATTTATTTTCCATATATTTTTTAATAATTTATAAAACTTGTAACGCAAAAGAAAAATACTTTTAAATTTCATAAACTTGCAGGTGATGCTTTATGTGGATGGTATGAATGGCGTTATGAAACATGAGCCCACAATGCAGTGGCTCTACTCATTAATCGCCTCCAATTATCGTTCAGTGGTTAAGACTGCATTGAAATTGTTGTTGGTATTTGTTGAATATGCTGAATCCAATTGCCATGTCTTGGTTAGTGCCATACATGCGGTGGACAAACAACAAGGCACACTGCCATGGTCAAATCTTATGAGGTGTGTATCTGTCTATCTATTCTACTTTTTTCTTTTTTGCTTGAATGTTTAACGAATTTTGCTAATTTTGTTGCATTATCATTTTGTTTAATTTTTGCAACTGTGAATTATATGTGTCGGCAATATCTTAAAATATTTTGGTATTTAACGATCGGAATGAGAAATTAAATTGAAATATTTAAATATATCACTAATATATGTACAAAAAAATTAACCTCAATAATAATTGTTTTTTTAAGTTAATTTGGGATCGCTAAATACGAATATGACAAATTAACTTGGAAAACAACTTCTTTTTTTAAGGTTAATACAGGATTTACACTAGACTTTTTACCGTGACTTTTCTAGAGTTATTGTCAAAAGGGGTACAAAGGTGATCAAAGGGGTAGCAACATAAAAGAGAATTCAAGAAACACGCAGGGTGAAAAATTCAAATCTTGTCAACTCTTGTTATTGCTACAAAACAAATCTTGTGTTGTGATCTTGTAAATATTAAAATCGAGAGTATATTTTTAGGCAGTGTTCTCAATATTAGAGGCCTGCGTAAACAGTCTTGAAATGTAAATACGTCTTAGTTTTTATACGTATTCTCGTGGCATGTATTATACTAGACCAATAATAAATGCTGTCGTATAATAAGCGAAGCACAATGGATGAATTGGTGTTTGTGTATATGAGTACCCTGTAGGAAATGTCACTAGTGAATCTCTACTATAGCAAAAATCATTGTGTGGGGTATAATTAGTCAGTAGTACTGGCGACAAAGTCAATAGTGAATCACTACTGTGATTGTCGCCAGTACTACTGACTAATTATACCCCACACAATGATTTTTGCTATAGTCATTTAACATGTGCGTGTCATTGAAAAGTAACTACTGACATTGGAACTACTGATTAGATAGTTCTTTAGGAACCATATGAAGACATTGGATTCAGATAGTCACTAGCACATTTTAGTAATTCTAATATACTCTTTTGATAATAAAATTGCTTATTTTGTTCACATTTTGGTGTTTTATTAAACAAATATATAAAATATGTAACTTATGATTAAAAACATACAATAACCGGAATTAGTTCATTTATTCGTTCAGCATATCACCAGCAAGTAGGGGATTTTGTTTGTCTTTTCCAATAAATACATATACTTTCTCAAAAATTTTATGTTTCGCTGAATTAGTAAAGTCAAACATTTACGAATGAATCTGCAAGTGTAAAAAATCTTTAAATGATGGCACAAAATCTTCCACAGGGTAAAAAAATTTTCATAATTGGAACTTTCACTTACATTTTTTTAATGTTCACATTTTCTATTTTTATACAATATGGATTGTTATTTTATTTCTTTTTCGCAAATTTTTTTTGTGTATTTTTTTAATTATTGTTCAATACACGTTTTAATCTGATTTCTTAAACTAGTTTTATAAACACTTAAGTTTTTCTTCACGTCACTTTTATTTTCAACAAGCCAATAAAACAAGAACTTAATTAATAGTCATTGTCTTGTGGCAAAAATTAAATAAATATACTTAATAGTAACAAACCAAAAAAGTTTGTCTTAAGTAGAACAAAAATAAGCAAATTAACTAACATGTGTATAATTAGTAAAGAACAAACGACAATGGTAAGACTGTTGTAAATTTAGAGATGGTAAGGTGAGCTTTTATTACAAAACATCGTTCAGCAAATTGAAATACGATGAATCAAAACAATTCAGATATTCCATTTGCAAAAAAGTTTCGTATATAAAGCAGAAATCTACATCAACTGACACCACACACAGTGGACCAAACACAGAAGAACGCTGATGATGAAGGTTTAGTGCAGCGATGCCAACTTGGTGCCTTTGGCACTATTTTTAGTGCTTTTTGAAGATTCAAAACGCCAAATTTTGCACGTTAGTGCCAAAGTAAGGAAAAGCACCAAGTAGTGATTTTAAGAAATTTGTGAATTTCTTAAAATTATTTTAATAAAAACTTGGCTTATTTATTTTTTCAGTGTAAAGCATACCTTTTTTGTCTGATATATTTCAATAATTAGAGAATAGCTTAGAAAATTTTAAACATTACTAAACTTCACATTAATTCACGTTATAGATCTTCACTCGATTTTAACGTAAGTGCTTTTTACGCTTTTTAGATATCAAAATTACGCTTTTTAGTGCTTTTTTTAAGATTTAATATGCTTTTAGAGCCAAAAAAGTTGGCATCACTGGTTTAGTGGCCTTCGAAAACAGCTAGCTGTTCCATTCAACTATGTGTTGTCAGAATATTTACAACTAACTTTGGTGTTATTTGTTCATTAATAATTATCACATGTAATTTGGCTTAAAAACCGATACGAACTTTAGACTGTTCAAATCATAAATAAAGAAGAAGCTTAGTTGTGTGTGTCTGAAAAAATGTTTCCTATGCATTAAGAACAATACAAATAGATGCTCCGTTGACAATGTTAACAAAATAGTCGACAAAAGTGTTGACTTGGGGACACTTAACCCCACGTTTCCTTTAGGTTGGTTACAAGCAATGTCAAGAAGTAGTGTCTTCACCTTTGATGCGTGTATGCTTGTTATTTTGCATATTGTACGTTTGAGTGTGTATGTAATATGTAGATACCCTGAAGGAAATGTCGATGGTGAAAATGTACTGAGTCGCTTTTGACTTTGTCACCAGTACTACTCTACAATTATTCCCCATACAATACTTTGTGCTATAGACATTTAGCATGTGCTTATCATTGAAAATCTACTAGTAACACTAAAACAATTGACTAGGTAGTAGGGTGATTGACTCGGTTTTTTAACCGGTTTTAAGACCCGGTTTTTTACAATACGGTTGTCGGTTTTTTCAAAATGTTAATTTTTCGAATGTCGAATAGTCCGGTTTTTTTACAATTTTAAAACCAGCTGAGTCGAATATTTTTCGATTTGTACATTTTGCAAAAAAATTAGTTTTTACTATGTTAAAACTTAGACCAACGTGTTCTGTTAATTTTCCTAAGTATTTTTTTTTTCAGTGCAAAAGTTCTAATAATATCTTGAGCATGGCGACACTTACTGAAACATGAAATTAAAGCGAAATTATTTTATGAGGTGATAGCAGAGGCGAATTTATTTGGCCTTATGGTGTGCAATGGATGTCAAAATACAGTTGCAAAAAGTGTTTTTTAGTTTTGTTGACATTTTGCTTCATATTTTATATAGAGGTAGATATCCACCTTGTCTATATATTCATATGTACATATATACCATTAAGGAATAAACTCTACATAAACCCATCATTTTTGGGATTTGAGGAAACTTGGGAAGAAATTCAAAAAATTAATTATGCCATAGTTCGGCAAATTTATCCATTAATGTCTTTACAGTTGACTCTTTTGAAGCATTATTGTGACCCCAAATTGATCGCAAATTTGCGAACTGTAGCCGCAAAACTTTCACCATTTTGGTAAAACAATTTCACAATGAGAATGCGTTGTTCATTGGTGTAGCGCTTCATTTTTACTAACCTCGTACCTTCTACTAGCAAACAATAACAATTGTTCAAATGTCAAACAGTGGCACTTCGAATGGCGCCAAATTTAAATCTTGCGTTCTTGTTGGGACACCCTTTATATACATTATTAAAAAAACGTGTGCCCGGAGGAGTGGTAATTTTTACACCAGCACGTATAAATATCCGCTTGTACCATACATACGACGATCAAAACCAGCGATGCCAACTATTTATAACCCAAACGCGCTACTACCCTTCTCAAAACGCGCTAAGTTAGAGCATTGTCAAATATTTATAGCAAAAACGCGCTATTTTTTACGCGCTAAATTAAATTTCAATAAAAGTTGATGTATGTATGTATTAGTACTCTTTTCTTATTCTCTTTCTATCTTCTCATAATCCCATTACTATTATTCAGTTGTGTTTTGATCAGCGATTCCAATTTAGCACGTTTTAACTATGCCAAGCGTGCTTTTTTTTCGTCTTAGCGCGTTTAATTAAAAAAAGCGCTAAATTAGCGCGTTTTGAACAAAGTCAATAATATCATTTCAGTTCAATATTTTTTAACTTTTTTTGTATAAATTTAACAATTTTCTAATATCCAAAACTCTGATAAAATTTTTTAACTTACAGAATTAATGGTTAGAATTAAAAACGCATTTTAATACTGTAATGACAAATATTTTGAAATTTCACAATTAAAAATATGTACTACATACAATGACCCAAAAAATGTACATAACCTACAAAGCAACTACTATAGCTGAAGTACAAAAAGTAGTTTAAATGCAAAACTATTCGACAATTTATATGTTGTTACAAAGTTTTACAAATAAATTAGAAGTAAAAACTGAGCATTTCGATGATTTAGAAGGCGATTGTGATTCTGTATTAAATGATTTTAGTTTAGTAAACATAATGTCGTGGAAGCAATATTGCAAAATCTGAAAAATTAATTGTGATACTAAACAAACATCGACTTTTATTGAAATTTAATTTAGCGCGTAGAAAATAGCGCGTTCTAGCGCCTTTTTGGGAGGGTAGTAGCGCGTTTGGATTATAAATAGTTGACATCGCTGACCACAGTACTTAAAAGTAAAGGAAGTTTTTTTTTTAAAGCAAGCGCACACAACTAATGTCAATGCATGTGTGCGTTTGTATATGCGCAGAAAAAAAGAGGATACACGCAACGTGTTGTTCATCTATGTACATGCATGCAGTTTGCATACGCACCCATGCGTAGGTAAAAGCAAACATCACAAATTCTTTCGTCACGAAGAATTTACTTCTTTTATTCTACACATACAATTACTGAAACAAATGTGTAGCAAACAGTGTTGTTCAGCATTTCTTTTAGAAGAGTTCTCTGTAGTAAAAATCAGTTATGTCTTAAAAGTTCTTGTAAGTGGTCTTTTGCAGGGGTCTAATACATATTAGACTTGTCCCACAATGTCAGCAGCAAACGTTCGATCGACAACTTTTATTGCAAACAACAATAAATAATGTACAGACGGTTGTCAGATCTTACAATATTGCCAGTAAAATGTGCTCAAAATTTCTTACAACCGTGTGAACTGACAATTTTTGTCAGACGTCGTTGCCAGAAAAAGCATTGTCAGTCCATTGCAAGACTAGCAGCTGACAAAAAAATTGTCAGACATCTAAAAATCATGTGAACACATTGTAAAATTATTGCCAGATATTTGTCAGACATTTTAATATTGTAAGAGAATTTTTTCTATGGGCAACACTGCACACGCTTGATTTTAAAGAAAAAATTTATAATAAAATATATGCAGATAAAATCACTGCAATTGCTTCTTTATGTTCCATATTAATTTATACTTTAACTTTTAACATTTAACACAAACGATAAATATTTAACTATTTCTAACAAATGATTTAAGTCTGGCAACGCATAACAACAGATCTAACAATTTGTGCATATGACAACCATGTGAACTGACAATTTTTCTACTGACGATTTTGTCAGATGATTTTATTATCATACAACCGTCTGGCAATAAATTGTAAGATTTTCTGACAACCTTGTGAACTGACAAAGAATATTGTGCTGGCAATTTTCGATTGCCAGTATATTGTCAGCACATTGCCAGATCTGACAATCGTCTGTACATAGCTTTAGATTAGAAAATTGTTTGTTGTTCCCAATATAAGAACTTGATCGAACAATTTCTGGTGACATCGTGGGACAGGCCGTATCGGCCTGGTTTTTTGTTCCGGCCAGTCCCACGTTGTAGACAGAAAAAGTTCGATAGATCACTTATGTTTACGGACAAGGAATTCATGCACCTAAAAAATATAATTTAGGCACCTAAAATATGACATCAAGAACACAGAATATGCACTGAAGACAACAAGATATGCACATATTTTAAAAATTGTTATTCAAAAGAAAATTTTTTAATTTTCATGCAACTAAACGAAGATATAAAAATATTTTCTTATCTCTCTTGAAATCATCAGAATGACAATCTCACTAAATTTGGTAGGTGTGTGTGTGAACAGCGAACAAATTTGCCAAACAACAGTCTTGCATTAATAATTTATCAACAATAATACTTTTTGAAATATAAATTTTTAACAAAATATCATGGTATAAATATAGAAGGTACTTTCATTCTCTCATTTCTTTTTTTTTGACATTCACCATCTGACAAGTATAAATATTGTGAAGTTTCCGGTAAAATCGTTCTATCGTATCTTGAAAACCGTAAGAGGCAAACTCTTGAAATTTTTTAGAACGCTAAAACTAAAAATCCCAAAACTAAAAATGCGCCTAACTAAAAAAATCTCTAAAACTAAAAAAACGCCAAAAACCGAAAAAAGTCAAAAAAAAAAAAAAAATTAAAAACGTGCTAAATAAATAAGAACAAGTGAGAGTGCTATATTCGCCTGTGCCGAATCTTATATACCCTTTACCAAAGTGCGTTTATGTAGTATAGAGATACATACATAAGCACATACATAAAGTAATTTGACCTAGTTACTTTGATGTGCAAAAAAAATTAATTTTCAAACCCTAGAATCATCAAATTAGATTTTTCTCATTCCTTTTATCAATATAGTAGTTCTTAAAAATATATAGAAAGTGTGTTAAGTGATAAAAAAAGGGAATTCCAAAAAAAATGTTTTATTTAGATACTTTAATATCTAGAAAAAAAGTTCAAAGTTTCCAACTCTGGAGATATGATTTTTATTTTTATAATTTTTCAAACCAAACTTTTTATTCCAAAACGTAAAATATGTATAATTTATAAAGGAAAAGATAAAAATTAATTAGACTTAGTTACTTTAATATATCACAAAAAGTGTAAGTTTCCCAACCCCGAAAGCATCCTTTTTGATTTTTCTGATTTCTTAATCTCTCTCTCTCAATCTCTTTTTTTTAGGAAAGGAAAAATTTGTTCTAGCAAGTTACTTTTGTATAAGAAAAAAAGTTAAGGCTTTCCAACCCTGGAAACGTCTTTTTAATTTTTTTAAACTTTTTTTTTCTTTGAAATATTAATTTTATTCGTACTCAAGCAAAAAATAAGTTTATTTAATAAAAATAAACAAAAATTAATTTTCGGTAGTTAATTTTTTATATCACAAATAGTGTAGGTTTCCCAACCCTGGAATCCTCCTTTTTGATTTTTTTGATTTCTAATACCAATCTTTTTTTTTAAGAATATAATATATGTTAATTTATAGTAAAAAAGGAAAAACTTGTTTAAGTATGTTACTTTTGTATAAAAAATAAGGTTTTCCAACCTTGGAAACGTCGTTTTAATTTTTTCAACTTTTTTTTATTTTGAAATACCAAATTCATTCGTACTGAAGTGTAAAATAAATTTATTTTATAAAAAAAAATAAATATTAGTTTTCGGTAGCTAATTTTTTATGTCACTAAAAGTGTGGGTTTACCAACCCTGAAATCATGGTTTTTGATTTTTCTGATTTCTTATAACAATCTCTTTCTTTTAAGAATATAAGATATATTTAATTTATAGAGAAAACGAAAAATTTGCTTTAGTAACTTACTTTTGTATAAAAAAGGTAAATGTTTCCAACCCTGGAATCGTGTTTTAAACTTTTTTAAATTTAAATACCATATTTATTCGTACCATAGTATAAAATAAGTTTATTTATTTAAAGAAAAATTAAAATTACTTTTCGGTAGTTAATTTTTTATATCACAAAAAGAGTAAGTTTCCCAACCCTGAAATTATCCTTTTTAATTTTTCTGATTTCTTACACCAATCTCTTTCTTTTAAGTATATAAGATATCTCGAATTTATAAAGAAAAAGGAAAAATTTGCTTTATTAAGTTACTTATGTATAAAAAAAGTTAAAGTTTTCCAGCCCTGGAAACATCTTTTTAATTTTTTGAAGTTTAATTTTTAATTTGAAATACCAATTTTATTCATACTGAAGTATAAAATAATCTTATTTAATAATTTACTTTTGTATAAAAAAAGTTAAAGTTTTCCAACCCTGGAAACATCTTTTTAATTTTTTGAAGTTTAATTTTTAATTTGATATACCAAGTTTATTCATACTGAAGTATAAAATAATCTTATTTAATAAAAATAAATAAAAATTAGTTTTCGGTAGTTAATTTTTTATATCACAAAAAGTTCCAGTTTCCCAACTCTGGAATCATCCTTTTTGATTTTTCTGATTTCTCACACCAATCTTTTTCTTTTAAGAATGTAAGATATGTTTAATTTATAAAGAAAAGGAAAAATTTGTTTTAATAAGTTACTTTTATATAAGAAAAAAAATCAAAGTTTTCCAACCCTGGAAACGTCCTTTTAATTTATTTGATTTTTTTTTAAAGTGAAATATTAATTTTATTCATTTTGAAGTATAAAATAAGTTTATTTAATAAAAAAATAATAATTACTAGTTTTCGGTAGTTATTTTGTATGGCAAAATAAAGTTTAAGTTTCCCAGCTTTGACACCGTGTGCTCGATTTTGCTGATTTTCAATACTGATCTTATTTCGACCATTTCTGACCCACCAGTCCAAGAACGAAGTCTCTAGCTTTTCTGGGAGCTTCGGAAAACCGATTTCACGTACAGACAGACGGACAGACGGACATCGCTTATTCGTCTTCCCTATGCATAAGGATCCAGAATATATATACTTTATGGCTCGCTTATTAATATTCTGGAAATTACAAACGGAATGACAAACCTATATATACCCTTTTACCATTTTTTGGTAAAGGGTATAAAAACCGCCAAAATATAAAAATCGCCAAAAACTGAAAGAAGTTTATCGGGCACTTAGAAAGTCTTTAGAAAGCTTTTACATCAGATAATATATGTATTCCATTATATAGGCCAAAGTTCGTATAGTATTATGTATGTAGTGTCCGTACGGAACCCTTCGTGTGCGAGTCGCAGTCGCATTTTACTGAATTTATTCAGTTTTGTGATACAAGCGATTTTGACCACAATATATTCCGTTCGAATTTGACGATTTTATCTTGCTTTTGTTCCCTTTTCTGGATTTTTTTTAACGATTTGTATAATTTAAAATTTGTACACTACTTTATAATATCTGAAAATTAATTTAGCAACTTGGAACAAATAAAATATTTGCCTAGAAACAATTTTTGGTGTGGAGTTATTTCTAAATGTAAAAAAATATTGTCAAACTACTCGTAGATACAAATTTTCTTTAGTTTTAATAAAAGTTGGGTCTGCAACAAATGAGTAAATTCATCTAAGTGTCTCTTGCGTTTGATTGTTTTTCGTAAAATAAACGAAACATTTTTTGTCCTCTCTTTAGCTTTTCTTATTAACAAAATTATTGAAAACCTTTGATTTTTTATTTCAGAATTTTAAAAGACTACGACAACGCCGATGCTGAATTGGTAATTTATGCTGCTTCCTTAATCAACAAAACTCTGGAGGGTCTAAATGATCAAGATAGTTTCTACGATGAAAGTGATTTGCTGGAACAACAAGGTATGGAATCTGTGATACAACATTATATGTCCAAGCCTGGTACAGATATGGACTTATTAAATCAATTGCAACTCTATGAAGCAGTATTGAAGTAGGTTAAATTTTTAAATAGCTTAAAAATTTTATTCATGGAAACTTCTTACATAAAAAACACAGATTTGAAGATGGGGAATCGGATGCTACACGGCTGCCCGACAACACTTTGCGTAAAACTCAACGTTTTCGTAGTTCTACCGACACGGCCGAGCGAAGAAAATCTAGACGTCATAGCACGGGTACTAGTCCGGGTAGCATAAATAAAGTTTTACCCACACATTTGCGTTTAACACCCACCCAGCCAGCCTTGGATGAGGATAGTTCAAGTTCAACAAATTCTACGGAATTTAGCGGAGGAGTTTTTGGTGAAAAGAAACGTAAGTAGAGAAAATGCAATAGGAATTTCTACAACATAAATATTTTTTTATTTGTTTTGAATTTTAAGCTCGTGATGGTGCTGGTGTTACACCAGGTTTGAGACGTCGTCGTGAACGAGCCGAAAGACACAGAAGTTTCCTTAAAGAGCAACAAGAAGTGGCCGCTGCGGCTGCCAATGGTTATATGATTACAGCGGATAAAAGAGAAGATATGGGTATGTTATACTTACTAAAACAGATCAGTTTTATTGTTCTAAATGTTTGTTGAGTTTTTCTTATAAGAATAATCATTTTAATTTTGTTTGTTGAGACCAAAAAAAGTCAACAATTATTAACCCTTCTTTCCTACCGTCATATCATCCATAGTAATTATTGTTCATTTTTTGTTTCTTTTTTGTTCTTGTTTTCGTTTCCGCTATGTTTCTTGTTTTCCTATTTTTAAAACCATTTCACAAATATTGTACATTGGCTCGTTTGTCGGAAATGTCATGTGAATGCTAAAATTAAACATAAAACTCCTACGTCTAAAGGACAACTTGTTACTGCCATACCAGTGACCTTGAAAAATGGCGATAGTCCTCCAGAATCATTAAATATCATAAACGAGAATAACTGCAACTACAATAACAATAATCATATCACCAATACCACCAACAACAACCACAACCAAAATAATAATAACTTTAAGCATTCTTATCAAATCAATAATAGTATCAATCATTCTAATGCCAATGCAAATTTCAATCTCATTGTCAATGCAACAACCGCCAATGCGATTGCTACTAACAATAACAATGCTCTTGTAACCAATAACCACAACAACACCATAAATAATGCTAATACAACCATACAAAACAACAACAACAATCACATAAATATATTGAGTCCCACGAAACAACTATTGGGCATCAATACCATCTCAATTATCAACAATTCCTTTGATAAATCCAATATAAACAAATTGCAACACCACCATCATGTTAATGGTTCTACAGCTGCCTCACCAGCGGCTGAGTTCTACAATAAGAAAAATCTCTTTATGGAACGTAATGCAACGGTCATAAGTGGCCTTAAGAAAAACATACAACGTCACAATGGCTCGGGAGAACTTCCTCATCTCGAGGGCAGTGTGAACGGTGGAATTCTGCATCAAAATAATTGTGATAATGTGGTAAATTATAAGAAATTTGAAAATGATGCCAATCGCCTGAACACTTACTACAATCAAATCAACAACAGTACACCAAAGATTCAACAACAACAATCACTACAGTCACCCACCACATCGCCAACAAAACACAATACGTCCTCTCTAAATTCAATTCCAAAGAAACCCTTTAATGCTACTACATCCCCAGTGACATCAGCAAATCCGCCTATAGCTGCAGGTTTCGAATTCATACCACAAACCTCTACACCCAACGACTCGCCTGTGAAAATGGCCGCTAAACGATCAACGTTAATGGAGGATATTACAACAGCATCATGTAGCGCACCTGCAACGCCACAACGTATAATATCGCCAGCCGTTTCATATCCCGTAAATAACAACACATCGATGGCACCACCGCCTCCACCTCCCCCACCACCACCACCAGATTTATGGGGAATACGTATGCCTCCACCACCACCTCCCCCGCCTTATCACTACAACAACAATAGCAGCGACAACAACACATGTTTCAATCAAAATACTACTAATAATTATCCAAATTCCAATCAAGCCAATAACGCGCTAAATACTAACAGCAATTTTAACAGAAACCTTGATCCTGTTGATCTATTACAAATTAATGGTAAGTAAGTTTTCCCTAAACTTTATGTCCACGAGAATCGAAATTATTTTCGGAGCTAGAAGAAAATTACAATTGCAAAGATAAAATACTAAAAGCAGGCTTAAAAAATTCCGATAATTGTGAAAACACATCAATTATAGCTGCTAGAGTTAGATATTGACTCACACGCAACTAACATTATGACTTTTCTCCATGACTGAGAAAGCATGCATTTTAAGTTTGATGGTAAACTGTGTAGAGAAGCTTGCGGGATAGAAAAACAGTCACATATGTGACATTCTCCGAGAAAAGAGACCTAGTGTGTGAAAATGAAGTTTTGAGAAAAACGCACTTAAAGTTTCATATTGCATTATCAATTTGAACACACCTTCAGTTGGGAGATGCGATTTATGGAGTAAATAAATTTTTATCAGAAATCTTTCTAATTTCATCTTATTCTACACCCTTTTAGGCATCAGAATCCACTCTTAAGTCCAAACCCATTTTTTGATACACTAGGTCCCTCCTTTTCTCGGAGAAGGTCCGCGTATCATTTTTTCAGGAGAAATTCTGAGAATTCTCTCTCCTTTGCTTTTCTCTTCAATTTCTGTGATGCAAACACAGAAAAGAGGTACCCTGCAAATTTGCACGATAAAAAAATTATCCAAACAGAATTTGTAATTCGTCAGCGGTAGAATTTTGTATAGGGAAAACCGAACCGAACCCGATTGAGATTGCCAAAGCAAAATTTGAGCTGGAAGCAACAAAATTTACAATAAATGTTTTTTTTTTCAATTTCCTAGAATATAATTTTGCATTGAACATTTTAAGGTAAGTAGCCATAGAATTTTCAAAAGATAGTCTTGCAACGGCAGAATTTCCCAAATTAAATTTTGACCTAAAGCGACAAAAGTTCCTAGAGAAATTGTTGTGCTGAGTACCGATGAAATTTCCCAAAAAGGAACTTTAAGCTGAGTAACGATTTTAAGTTTCCTAGACAGAATTTAAAGTTTTCATATAGTAAAATTGTTCAGCAAAATTTGCGCTATTCACTTTTTCATTAATAATTGCTGGCAGAAATCTGTGTAATGAGTGTAATAATTTTTATAATATCGACAATAATTTCCCAATAAATGTTATTTACTGATCTTGTTCGAAAAACAATTATGAACTTTAATCTTATTTTTCGAGGAATAATTCAATAATCTAATGAAGGAAAATATGAGAAATGGTTTTGTTGTATATGCAATTATTATTCATTACTTATGTTCAGAAAAAAGGTGGCGTGTCGCCGCCGGTTATTTTTGTGTATATCAAGCCGCCGCCGACTGTATCGGCTCGCATCGGCTGAAAACCAGCCGAAATTTTATCTGCGCAAAAAGTCAAATTTCGGAGGAAAAATTTTGAAAATCTATTTTTACCCCCTGTTTGTGTAAAACGTTTGAGTTAAAAGTGTTGACGTTTTTGTAATAGACTAAAGGAAACTTGTGCAACTTTTCTTTAATCTATTACAGAAACGCCTAGATTTCTAACTCAAACGTCTTACACGAACAGGGGGTTAGTTTCAATTTTTATTTTCTCTTTAAATTTTCATATGTTTATTTGAGCCGCCGAAAATTCTCTCGGTGTGCCGCCGCCTGTCACAAAACTACTGCGCCGCCGCTTCCGATAATTTTGCCTCGACTTGTTTCTCTGGTCTAGACTTGCAATTTTTGTCCCAGCAATTCTTGGGTTTATAGGGAAAAAGGTGAGAAGAATGGAGAGGAGTACACAGTTTCATGTGCTCTGCGATTCTCTCTTCTTTTGAAATTGACATTTTATTTTCTTTTTTTTTTCAGTTGTATGAAAAACACAAAATGTAAGCAAAAGTAAATAGAATTGTTAATTTTTCAGGAAATTTGTAGTGTAATAGATTTTTGAATACATAATTGCAAAACAAGGATTTTATAATGTGGACACTAATGCACTTTTAAAAGCAGAATTAAAAAAAATGCAGCAACAAAAATTGTAATTCTGGACGAAGGCTTAGCACGAAGTTATATCACTCTACCAAATTATTCTCAAGCATTCTTCTCAATAACTACATATGTACGTGTAAGCTCATTGCATTGATTTTTGCTAAGTTGCTGAATTTACGACGGTAACTTAAAATTTCCGTATAGAATAAAAACGGTTTCTCGTATTCCATTTCTTTAAGGGCTGATGTTCATAACCAATCTCTACCCAACTAGATAGATATGAGTGCTGATGAATTGTGCGGTGGCAAAGAAAATTCCCCAACCACTTTAATTTTGTTTTCCATTAATTGATAACAACAAAACCTTTATTTCAAAAAAGCCAGTTGAAGAAAATATTGAACTTTAACCTAATTATAAAATTATAATTGTTGATACAATTTTCGAACATAGCCAGATATTCAAAGATTTTCCCTTATTTTCTCGATTAACAGGAAAAATATTAAATATATATACACATGTCTTTATTCACAAGCCCCTATTTCATAGTAATAAAAAAAGGATGCAATGTAATAACAATAATAATATAATTATTTTTTCTCAGAAATTTATAAATAAAGCTCCAAGAAAAACATTATTCCCTGTATCGAGTGCTTTCTCATTGCAATTGTACATTACCTTCTCGAAAAATATGTACAAATTTTATTCATTCATATTCATGTGTTTTGTATTGAATTTCGTTCGGCTTTTTAATGCATTTAATAATAAATGTTTGTAAAATATTATTTTCTCCTATTTAAAAGTTATTCTCCCTCTTAACAAGCGAATAAATATAATAATAATTAATATGCATTTCTTATTTTCTCGCTTTTCACGATCAGAATCCGATAATGAGGACAAAAAACTATTACAGCAACTTAAACGTGATCACACTGTTAAAGATTTAACCCAAAAACTGTACAACTTACCCACAAGTCCTACACAAGATGATAAATTGCAAAATCGCATTGTTGGCGATATGTCGGGCCTAATATCGAAAGCTAAAGAAGGATTGGCAAAAAGCAAAAGCAAAGGCGAAATGTCAAGGTGAGTTTAACTTCAATACACTACATTTTATTAGTACATATTTCCATAATTGTATAACTTAACACAATTAAATTACATATATTACGCATATTGAGGAGCATACTTTTCGTAGGCAGCAACGTAAGCAGATTTGGCCGCATCTTGACTCATGCCCTTGTGACGGTTCCAGGCTTCCCATTTAGCCTTGTCCTTTAAATTCAAAACTCCTGGCTTTTCAATATTGCAATCGCCAACAGTGGCTTGTTTAAAAAGACCATAAAATTCCAAGAAAACATTATCTGGCGGGGTTTTGGTAAAAGACTTGGCTTTTTCTGAAGCGGTAGCGAACTGTATGACAAATTTAAAATAATTAAAAAGTGCGTATACTGGTAGACACATACATATGTATGCATGTGTATAAATTCTGTTTGGTTCATACAACTTACATCCATTTTTTCCAAAGCTAAATGATGGGTTTTTTTTAGCAATTCAGGCACAAATAATAAAAAGATATCAAAATTAAATATTTCAAGTTCTTTTTTCCTCGAAAATTCCACTTACCAATAGTCCACGTATGTATAAGCAAATGATTTAAGCTTTACTAACATTACTCATTTATATATGTATTCCGCTTATCAAAGAAAACGTTTATTTCTGTATCATTATCACATGCATATCTATAATCTTTTAAATGATAAGCTTTTAGTATGGTTTTTAGCTTAAATTTTGGTAAATTTTGTTTCATGCAAAATGCAGAATTATATTTGTGCATAAAGTTGTTGTTGTTGACTAGAGATGTGCAAATGTCGTGAATTTATCGTGTCACGCGTGATTCACGTGATTCGTGATCAAATATTATAACTAATCACGCGTGAGTGCGTGAGCGTGATTGAAAAAAATTTACTCGTGCGTGAGCTTTTTTTTAATAATCACGCACGAATTCTCACGCTCTCACGAGATAAAATTCCTGCATAGGTACATATGTAACTGTATTCAATCATTTGAAATAAATTATTTTATAATAATAAATGCATATATGTATGTATGTATAGTAATATATATGGTAGTATGACCTTACAAACATAATGAATTCCCCCAAACAAAATGTTTCGACTTTTTCTGAAGTCAGACTTGTAGTACCGAATTCATTAAGACATTTCGGTAGTTTCTCTGAACAATTTGTTTTAAATATTAAAACTTTGAGTTTTGAGGACATAAGTAAAAGTCTGTGAAATTTTTTTTAAATAAATATGTATATGGTGATAAAAAAAAAGGATTGTAACAAATATTAAAAAACGTGAATATGTGCAAATTATTTCGACAATAGCAGCAACATAACGGTGAAGCGGTACTCTGCTATAAAAGCAAAAAGAAATCGTACCTACATGTCGTTACGAATTCGTACCGACTTATCGACACGACTTCGTAACGATATGTCGGTACGAAGTCGTGTCAACCATTTCATAGAAAAATTGTTACGATTTCGGTAATATTTCGGTGCCGAAATCGAAAGATTTTGTTGACCAATCATTACGAATTCTTTACGAATTCGGAGCATTTTGTTTTTGTATACATACAGCTTTTTAAGTATGTATGTATGTTTCTTAGATACCCTGTAGGAAGTATCAATTGAGAAACTGACGAATTGTACCGCAGAAAATGTTTTTGTGCTTTAGTGGCCGTCCATATATTACGTAACGCTGAAGGGTGGGGTTCGAATTTTGTTATGATTTGTTATGGTGGTGGTGAGGGGAGTCTTTGAAAATGTTACGTAACAGAAAAATTTTAGTAATTTGTATGTTTTTTCATTAAATATGCTTTTCTCATTTATTTGATTATCATTTATTTAATTGATCATACGTCTTACCTTCACATTTATATTATGTATGTATACATACATACATGTGCGGAATGTCAATTTTTGTTATACGAAAATTCGAATTCGAATATTTAAAATGATATCCGCGAATACGAATATTTAAAACGATATTAAATTAACTTTATTTTATTTTAATTTACATTGTAAATTTTACAAAAATACGAGCATACATATATACACAGATATTAGGGTGATCGATTATTTGATTTTTTCCAGAAACCGGTTTTCGAATAGTTCGAATATTTGAAATTGTGAAAAACCCGGTTACGGTTTTTACAATTCAGGAAAAACCGGTCAACCGGTTTTTTTAAGTAAGAAAATTATTACACAAAAGCTTTGATTTTAGATTGCTTTATTAAAAAAAAAGAGTTAACAGTTCATGTAAATACTATAAAACAATACAAAAATTAAAGGTAAAGCATAAAAATTGACTTCATATACTTATGTATGTATAGTACATAAATATGTATATATAATATACAGTTGAGGAATAAACTCTACATAAAACCATAATTTTTAGGGTTTGTGGAAATTTGGGAAGAAATTCAAAAAATTAATTATGTCAATATTTATGGTGCTAATACATATGTTTATACAAAAAATAAAAAAAATATTATATTAACACCTACAGTATCAAAAATATTCAAAATACATAGAAAAAAGTATATATACAGGGATAAAATACATGAAAAAATACGTGCAATATGTTTGATGTTGTCAACTTGTTTGAAAATTCTGTGATTTCTGGTACCAAGCCATCAACAAATGGCATACAAATATGGTCTAATATGTTATTGTTATTATAATAATTTTTAAATTTTTTATTTTTTGTATAAACATATTTATTAGCACCCTACTAAATATTGACATAATTAATTTTTTGAATTTCTTCCCAAGTTTCCTCAAACCCCAAAAATGATGGGTGTATGTAGAGTTTATTCCTTAATGGTACATGTACATGTGAATGTATGGACAAGGTGAATATCTATATAAAATATGAAGCAAAATGTCAACAAAACTAAACAACATTTTTTGCAACTGTATTTTGATATCCATTGCACACCATAAAGCCAATTAAATTCGTCTCTGCTATTAACTCATAAAATAATTTCTCTTAAATTTCATGTTTCAGTAAATATCGCAATGCTCAAAAAAAGCTTAGAGCTTTTACACTAAAAAAAACTTACGAAAATCAACAAAACACACAAAATATACAAATCGAAAAGTATTCGACTCAGCCGGTTTTTAAATTGTAAAAGAACCGGACTATTCGACATTCGAAAAATCAACATTTTGAAAAAACCGACAACCGTATTGTAAAAAAACCGGGTTTTAATACCGGTAGAAAACCCGAGTCGATCATCCTAATAGATATGTATATATGGATATGAAAGAACCTATTTTTCAACCCAAAAAACATGAAAATTATATTATACATATACTTTTTCGTGAGCGTGCGTGATCGTGATAAGTTGTAAACCACTCGTGCGTGATTAAAAACATTTTATTCGTGAGCGTGCGTGATCGTGAAAATTTTCAAAATCATTCGTGAGTGAAAGTACGTGAGTAAAATATTTTTCTGCGTGAGCGTGCGTGTCGTGAGTCAGAAAACACTCACGTGCACATCTCTATTGTTGACATTGTATCGGTTGACGGAATGTAAAGCTTTCTAAGCTTCTTTTAGTGCTTTGAGTAAATATATGTATAGTAGTGTTGCACTAATATTCGTATTCGAATTGCCGAGTATTCGGCCATTTTTTAATATTCGTATTCGTCAAATTCAGGCGAAAACAAATACGAATATTTTTCCAAAAAAAAATAAATAAATAAATGCATAAATCCTAAACGAAATTTAAATAAATGGAAAAAAGTATTAGTTTGTACTAATACATTTAATTTTTTATAGAAATTTGTGCTTTGTCTCATTTTCAAATATTATTTACTGACGATCAATAAAATTTTGGGTAGTTTTTATTAGCTTTAAAGTACGTCAACTTGAGTATGAAGTTCTTTTTCATAACAATTTTTTAATATATGATATTGCAGGCGTAAATAGAACCCCAATTTAATGCCTATAAATTTCACTTATAATATTCGTATTCGAGAATATGGTTTCAAGTATTCGTATTCGCGAATATCAAAAATTGACATTCGTTACATCACTAATGTATGGTATACAAAGTTCATATTCGTACAACCTCAACTTTAAAGAAAGAAAAACTCTTGTAATTAAATAAATAACGATAATAATTTTATTTTCTTGCTCGAATTTATTTCAAATACCGTTTGGGAACAAAGTTTACATCCGTACACTCAAATAATACGAAAAATTTATTCAGCTATATTCGGTTGTGCCGAATCTTATCTAACCTTCACCGACGTACGTTTGTAGGATATGTATGTATATATGTACATATATAAAAAGCTAAGTACATACACACATATGATATGTATTTGTTTCGTGAAAATAAAAATAAATATTTTTATTTAGTTTTATACATGTACTAAAAATTTGAAATTTATTTGCTGGTGGTTCAGCGTTATCTGACAATATGTCGAATAATAAATTTCTTACATGTACTAAAAAAATCATTTTTAATTTGTATGACTTTTAATACTAATAGGGTATATATTATATAATATATGATCAACAAAGAAAAAAATTTGTGTTGTTTAGTAACTTTAATATACCAAAAAAGTTTTAATTTTCCAGCTCTGGAGCTGTGTTTTGTATTTTTCTGATTTTTTATACCAAAATTTTTTTTCTAAAAGATAAAAAAAGTTTTCCAACCCTGGAATCGCCATTGAATAGTTTTGTGATTTCTTATACCAATATTTTTCTTTCTAAAATACAAAATATGGTTAATTTATAAGGAAAAGGGAAAAAATTAGCTTTAGTGGATTACTTTTATATACCAAAAAAAAGCTAAAATTGTCCAATGCTGGAATCGTATATTTGAATTTTTTTAATTAATTCAATTCTTTGTGAAATACAAAATATATTTAATTAACAAAACAAGAATATGTTTTAGTCAGTTATAATTTATATACCAAAAAAAAAATTTTAATTTTCCAGCTCTGGAACCGTTTTTTCGATTTAGCTTATTTTAGATACCTATCTTTTATAGGAGCTTCGGAAAACCGATTTGACGTACAGGCAGACGGACGAGCGCACAGACGGACATCGCTTATTCGTCTTCCGTATTTATAAGGATCAAGAATATATGTATATACTTTATGAGTCGCATAGTAATATTGTGGAAAAGTACTCGTAATTGCATCAATTTCTAATATGTGTGTGTACGAATATTATGTTAACTAGGAAATTCTTTGTAGAAATTATTTAAATGTTTTATTAATTACAACCACTATAAACAAAATCTTGCAAGAAATAAGTAATTTATGGAATTTAATTTATTGCAAGCCAGTGGGTTTTTTATTGTACGAATACGAACTTTGCATACTATATATACCTTGTCGGTAGCCAAAAGCAGAAGAGAGAGGAAGAGAATGTGAAAAATATAAATATTACCGGAGTTCGATGTTTAATACAAATTTTCTTGCGTAAGTGCAAATGCAAAATATCGTAGATTTTCTTTCAAATCCAACAACAAAATAGACACACAATCCAAAGAAAAAGCTACGATATTTTGCATTTTCACTTACGCAAGACAATTTGCATCAAACATCGAACACCGCTTTTATTATTAAATGAATTTTCATTGCATAAAGTGCGAGTAAACCGGCATGGCTTCTTATGAACTTCTTCTGTGTTCTTTAATATCGTGTTTTTAAGCTGATTAAAAATTTGTTAGATGGATTGTTTTTTCAAAGCTTTTATACAAAAATAAATTAGTTTAATCAAATCACGAAGTTTAGCCTAATGAACCCAAACAAACAAACAAACAAAAATAAAAAGAAATATACCATTACATACTTAAGGTATCAAAGAAAGTGTGTCTTAACTAATGCAAAAATAAGCAAATTAGCAGACATGTTCATAGTTAGCAAATAACAATTTAAAGATTGTTGCAAGATATAAGCTAAATTTTAGTAGGTGAGGACACGCGAATTTTTTTTTACGCTCAATGTTATAACTACAAGCAGGATGACCGATGATATTTTTCAAAAAGTGGCACCAAATAGGGGATTTATCAAAAAAAAAAGGGTCAAAATTAAAAAAAAAACCAGAAAACTACACTAAACTTTTTATTTTTAATGTATTTTCATATAACTCACCTTAAAAAAAGGTGGACAAAAAGGAGAAAGGCAGTCGAAAAAGTGGCAAACGGTCACGCTGAGTATGTGTCAAGTTTCGTAGCAATTTGATAAATAAAAGTACATAAATTTAATAGAAAATTCAGTTGGTGTGGTCCCACCTTCTTATATAGCAATGGCACCAAATGGAAGTTAAAGCTTCTCAGGCATATATAAAATTCGGTCTACAAATGACGGAAAAAATACGATGGAATTTAGAACCTTCTTTCTTTAAGTCGGTTAAAACATTGCATGCAACTAACTCACTTTGTGAAAGAAACAGATTCTTGAGATTTTTGATAAAATAAATATATAAAATTTCAGCCCTAAGTTTTTGATCTTTTTTACTTGACTTCCTTTTTGGCATATAAATACATATGTATATATTTCGTTTTTATAAAATTTTCTAAGTCCTATTAATTAGAAAAAAATTCAGTGAATTCAGTGACCCTCGCACGAAGGGTTCCATACGGACACTAGATATGTAATTCAATACAATCTTTAGCTTACATAAAATATTGTGTTGGCATCTTTTTTCGTTTTTGGTTTTTTTTCGGTTGTAAACGTTTTTTAGTTTTGGCGTTGCTTGCATTTTTTCGGTTATGGCGCTTTTTTAGTTTTGGCACTTTTTTTCTCGTTTTGGCGATATTTTCGGTTTTCGGCATTTTGTCATTTTGCCGATTTTTAGTGTTAGAAATTTTAGTGTTTTTTTAGTGTTAGAATTTTTTTTTAATTTTGGCGATTTTTTTTCGATTTTTAGCGATTTTTTCGGATTTTGCGATTTATTTTAGTGTTTGAATTTTTTTTTAGTTTTGGCGCCTTTTTTGCGTTTTGGCGATTTTTTCGGTTTTCGGTTTTTTTTAATTTTGGAGATTTTTTTAATTTTGGCAATTTTTTTAATTTTGACGATTTTTTCGGATTTTGTGATTTATTTTAGTGTTTGATTTTTTCGGTTTTTGATATTTTTTTCGGATAGGCGATTTTATAGCTTTGGGAATTTTTTAGTTTTACCGTTCTTGAAAATTTCAAGAGCTTCCCTCTTACTGTTTCTAAGATACAGCAAATTGTCAAAATACATAGTCAAAATTACATTAACGGATGGAACACCCGTGAATCGAGAAAAAAAATGTTCTATTCCCGGGAATTCCCGGGAATTTCAAACACATATGACTTTAATTAAATGGCCTCAATAAAAAATATAATTTTAATAATATAATATTTTAATATATAATATTTTAATATTTAAAAACTTTATTATTTGACATATTGGCATAAGTTTATTTTAATTGAAATTTATTTGCTGGTGGTTAAGCATTGTCTTTGATGTTCAAAACTATTATTGTTTGTGTATTCTCAAACAGTTCTTGAAAGTCTTTCCATAACATAAGAGGTTTGTGACTGTTCAAAATATGTCGTTGAAGTCTACTGATGATTTGGCTAAGCACCAATGAAATACATATACAATGCTCAACAACCAGCAAATAAATTTTAATTAAAATACAGCATTGAAATTAAAAACAAAACAACTTCATTCGTTCATTTCAAGAACAACAATCAGGTCTATTCGGGAAGCCACTTTCACCACAAATACGCGCATCTTTCACTTTTTGCTATTCTAAAATACTACGTTGGAGATGAGTGATAGAAAACATATGTTTTCTTTCACTTTGGAGGTATTCTAAAACACTTCGTCACCATGATTAATGTCATATTCGTTCGACGCCAATTTTAGCGCGTTAAGTTTAAATAAATAAAGAAAAAAGAGATACGAAGTGTTTATATGGTGTCTACCACTGTTAATTAAGCTTTAATGGCGTTCGGCCAGGTTCTACAAGACAATTAAGTTTTCTTTAAGTTCTTCAAAGATGTAAACACGTTTTTAAAACAAATAAAAGAAGTAACTAATTTCACTTTTACTGTTTATTGTTTCTTTTTATGTTACTTATCACTTGTACTGTTAAGTTTTTTTTATTAATTATTTCTTTAAATTACTTCTTAAATCCCTTTTTGTTTTCAACTTTTTCTGCATTCAAGTCAGCTGTTATCAATGTTGTTGATGTTTTTATAAGAGATAACATAATATCGATTACTGAAAACGATATTTCTTCGCACGTATTTTAGAATCTGTCGACGTCAAACTGTCGAAAGTAGACGTTCGACGACGAAGAAGTGAAGCGCGTATTCTCGAATAGACCTGAATATTTCAAAAACAAAAATAATTAAATTCATAATATGAATTTCATATGCTGTGAATGCTAGCATGGATGGAAATTCCATCTACATCTGCCAATCTAGATACTGTTTCCAATAAAGAGATTTTAGGCTGAAAATATTTCGTAACTCTTCAATTTGTAGGAGTCACCTCGGAAACTTCTATTAAAATTGTATTTTGAAAAAATAAAACGACGAACAGTAATGAAAAAAATCAAATTCCAAAATCGTAATTATTAAATTCCTGAAAATTCCAGTTGAAAATTTTCCGGGATTTGTAGGAAAATAATTCCCGGGAGTTCCCGGGATTTTTTCCCGCGTAGAAACTCTAGTCAATATACATATGTACATACAATTGTATGTATACTACATAGTATTTTAACATATTTCGTTGCTCGTTTTGGAACACCCTTTAATTTTTAACTCTCATGTATTTGTTGTAGCGGCCAAGGATCTTCATACTCTGTCCAAACTTCAGGTCCGTAGCTCTTACGGTTCCTCCGAAAATAGTCTGGGATGGACAGACGGACAGCGTAGCGAAAACAATAGGGTTCCTTTTTACCTTTGCTGTATGGAACCCTAAAAATGCAGCTATATAAACGCAGATATCGCAAAAAGTTTCATACAATTTAAATTATGTTTATGTGGAAGTTAGGTCGGTATTGAAGGGCCCCCTTGATTTCTTATTTGAACTCTTTAAATCGTTTATGTATTTAATTGGATTCCTCCTTTTTGATTTATATAATTAATAGACTTTTGTCACTCAATTCAAACCCAATTAGTCTAATCAAAATCTTATCAAACTTTCATGCATGCGTACATATGTATGTATGTATGTCTGTATTTATATTGTATAGTGTATCAGTCATAAACCACCCTGCAGGAAATTGAACAGACACAATACCAGTCACGTGACCGGTCCCCAACTGATAGGGACTAGTGCGAGTTCTAACACTTCCTATGAAGCGGACCAGTCACTTTTACATGGGAATGGCCTAGGATGGGGTTAATTGATACTTTTTATGCACCTTGTGACTTGTCATTAAACTATCCCATAGTGTATACGGTGTAGAATAATAGGTTTGTTCATTTACTTAAAATTGTTACGAATTTGTAACAATTATTACTGAAAAGTATTTATTAAAGGCTTCATTAGTCTTTACTTTCTGTTGCTGTTCTGTGCTGTGCCGTTCTGCTTCTAAATTTAGGTACTTACTTTTTCGGCAGTAACTTATCAGCTGTTTCTGACCAGAAGGGTCGCAGTTTTCCACTAAAGCAATGAGTTTTGCATCGTCCATTGTTAAGTTTCACTATAATTGTTTGCTTTTATTTTAAAAATTAATTTTTTTTATTCCAAAAGCACCATCACAATTTGTTTCAAAATATTTTCATTTAATTTATTCTGTCACTTACAATTACTTAGCAATTTTTTGATTTTCACAGGTTGAATCGAAACAGAACAGAACGAAACAGAAAAACTAACGACTTGTATTAGATTTCTATAAACAAAAAACAGTCAGCTGATCCGTAACAGAACAGAAAGTAAAAACTAATTCTGCCTTAACTCAAAAAGTTTGCAAGGAGAGAGCGTCAGAAGAGAGAAAAAAATTGAGAAACAAAAAAATTCCTACAAATTATTACTAGTAAAATTTTTACTTGCAAGAATTATCCAACCACCTGTTGTGTGTTTTGTTGTCAAATTAACTATTTCAAAAATATATTGAAAAGAAAAACTGAACAATTTGCATTTTTTTTTTTGGTAAAAAAACATGTATACGTATGTAAAAAGAAATCATGTTTTCTTAATTTATTGTTCTTCTTTAATTAAGCCACATAAATTCAATTTTAATGGCAAATAATTTTGTTTGTTTCTCATACACGATCAGAGATGGAAAGTCGCATTTTTGTATTCGTTAATGGAATAAAATTAAAATATGAAAAAATGCATAAAAATAGTAAAAATACATGAAACTGTGTAAAGAATTTCATATTAAATGTCAATTTCTAAAAAAAATTGCAACTTAAAATGTTATCCAACAAAATACATCAGAAAAAGTACAATTGTATCATGATTTCCATCCATGGTTCTGATTTTCTTGCAAGTTTTTACAAGTAAAGCGTTCATTTACTTTTTAATATTCAGGAGAGTAATTTTGTAAATTTCTGCTTTACTCTCTCGTTGCTAGTTTCTGTTGGGAAAGTAATTTAACAGATCTAATATAAATTATATATAAATGTCATTCCGACATTCAAATGTAACATTGAAATCTTATAATTTTTTTATTGTTACAAATGCAATTATAATTTATTTTTAAGCAGAAAATTTTTTTAAGATTCGAACCGACAACCTCGCGCATGACGGGCTTGCACACTGCCCACTCAACCACAGGGCCACTCATGTTCCAAAAGTATAAATACTAGTTAAGCTTAGGTTAATATCTCAGTATAGTTACGGGACTGGTTCCAGAGTCACATTTTTGGGAGAATTTAACATTATATTTACACTATTCGATAGGTTCATGTATTCAACCACGTCGAACATGTTCAGTGCCGTTTACTACAATATTGCACCGGGTCCAAATTATTGCACCAAGCTGGTTCAAGATCAACACGATACATCACGAAAATGGTGAATATGTAACCATTTACACTATATGTCTTTTTTCACCATACACTTCTCCGTACTTTTGATAACACTCGCATTTTCTTAAGTCATAGGAAAAGTACGTGTGGATCAATTGTCACCGAATTTTCTGCAGGGCAGTTGCTAATGGGCGCATTCATAAAACGTAGCTGTTGCGCAACCGTTGAGTATTTGTCTTAGAAACACATAGTTGAGTAATTCCACTCCACCCAACAGTTGAGTAATTTTCCATCACAAATTTTTTTCGCTACCTGTAGTCAACATGTTTTGCTCAGCATAAACAGCTGATCGAATAGAGCTTTGCCATTTACATGCTTTGTTAGATGGCAGTAGCAAATATTTGTTAAATTTTATATTACAAATGCGATGAAGTAACGAAATAAAGATATAAAATTAAATTATATAAATCAAGCTGTTTCTAAGACGTAACTGTTGGGGCCAACAGTTGCTAACACTTTCACAACTGTTGAGCTCAACAGCTACGTCTTATGAATGGGCCCAATGTTCTTATCTCTGTGGAGGGTATTTAGCAAAAAACTTCATGTGCGAAAAATGGAGTAAAGTATCAATACTGCCCTGAAGGAAATGTCGATAGTGAAAATGTATTGACTCGCTGTTGACTTTGTCATCAGTACTACTGTTCAATTATTCGCCATAAAATACCTTACATTTCAACAATTAAATGGGAATGCCAGGTATAAAAAGGTTGTTGCCAAAGAGGATGTTTGGAAAAATCTGATATTTGTTTATTTTTTTTTTTATTTTGGTATATAACAGGAACTAACTTCAATGGAAACCCCACAAATTTAAATTTTTAAACCCTAGAATCTAATGCCGAGTGCACACTCTGGCATTTCGTGTCATCGCAATAGTGTGTACTGCTGGGAAAGTTTGTCATTTCCGATATTTTTCGTTATGTGGCATTGCTTCCCATATAAAAAATGGGAGCGGCGTTGCACAAATTTTTAAAATGACACCACAAAATGACAACACAAAAAATGCCACATGTGTACCAGAGAACTGTATGAGTTGATTCACCTTCGGCTCTCTACTCACTCTTATGCCGAGTTTACATTGGGCATTTCAAATGTTGTCATTTTGTGGTGTCATTTTCATTTGTGTGCAGTGCCATTCCCATCAAATTTTTCGATGACACACAATTTTGTTGTGTCTTTGTGCCAGAAAAGCGGCCCATCCCTAAATAATGGCAATACGGTATCGTTGTCTACATCAGGACCTCATTTTGACATAATTACATTTAGTGTCGTTTGATTTATCATTGTCAGACTTTGATTTTCGTATTGTTTGTTAATTAATATTTATACAAATGGATAATCGCAAAATTATTCAATTGACTAGTGCCACCGTGTGTTTATCAATAATAAGAGAAAAAAAAAATTAAGAAAATTAAAAAAAAACGGCAAAGAAAGTGGTGGAAAAGACCAGGGCTTAACATTTGTGCCACCAAAGGATTCTATTGAACTCTGCATTCCAGTCAAAAATTTCATGTGCATGAAGACATAACTCCACCGAAATTTCTGCCCTTTTTGCATTTCTATCCCAATAAATGCTACATATACATACATACATACACATACATCCATACAGCCTCACGAACGTCCACAAGCTGAATTAGCTGTGTCGTCATGTCATGCGTCCAGGGCGCTTGAATTTCTCTCACACTCTCCTATGCTTTTCCACTTTCTTTTTCTTTTCCCATACCTTGAAATTTTTATACCCGCACACATTTAAAATTCTTTCAGTATTTTCTCAATGTCAAAATGTCAACACGCTGAAATTTTCGTTTTGTGTTTGCAATGCAGCCAACTTATTCTCACAACTGTTTACATCAGATACCTAAACAGTTTGTTTGGTAATGTCACAAAACAAAAAAGATCGGAAATGACAAACGTTGCCCACTGTTATTTTTGCTATATTTGTCACAAAATGCCACAGTGTGTACTCGGCATTACAATGCTTTTGTTTTGTTCTATAGGGTGTTTTTTTAAGAGGTATAGAACTTTGAATTGAAATAAAACACAAGAAAATCGTTTTAATGTCCATCAATTTGGCTTTATTGGAAGGATAATTTTATGCCATTAATGTTTAAATATAATTTCGGGCATGTGGCCGCCGCGGCTGGCTCGAATAAAGCCAATTCTACAGGTCCAATTTTCAACCACTTTTTCGAGCATATGGGGCCGTATGTTGGCAATAACGCCACGAATGTTGGCTTCCAAGTCCCCTAACGTTTCTGGTTTGTTGGCGCAGACGAGCGACTTCACATATCCCCAAAGAAAATAATCCAATGGTGTCAAATCACACGATCTTGGTGGCCAATTGACTGGTCCATTCCGCGAAATTATGCGCTCATCGAATGTTTCCTTCAATAAATCGATTGTGACGTGCGCTGTGTGGCATGTAGCGCCGTCTTGTTGGAACCACAACTCATCCACATTCATGCCATCCAATTCGGGAACAAAATAGTCGGTTAGTCGGCTCCAATTGCTGTGCACGGTTTCATTCGGGTCCTCTTCAACACTTTGCTCTACAGCGGCAATTGTTTTTTCGGTGCGCACTGTTCGACGTCTCTGCGGATGCGTATTATCACATAGAGTAAACGTAGTGCGAAAACGATCCATGGTTAACCGAATTAATTGCTCTGATGGACGATTATGTCGACCATAAAATGGACGGAGCTTGCGGTAAACTTCGCGAACTGAATCATTATTTTCGAAATAAATTTGCACGATTTGCAAGCGTTGTTCTTTTGTCAACCTGTTCACGATGAAATGGCAAACCAAACTAAATATTAATCACTTGACAGCTGACAAAATGGCCGCCAGTTAAAAAAGTGATGCCAACTTAAAGTTCTATACCTCAATAAAAAACACCCTTTATAACATCAATATGTACTACTCTACTCTCTAACAACTGACTGTCATTAAGTCACTCCCTTTTTTAAGTGCCGTTAGTAAAAATAAATATAAAAATCCTTAAGCCTATAGTACACGGCATGTAAAAAACCGCATGCACTTGTGGCTCTGACGTAATTTTGGCCTCATCACGAAGCTACATTTACTACATACCGTGTACTAGTAACATATGTACATGTAGATATTCACATGGTTACAGGTGTTCTGCCTCAGGAAATTTGCTCGATTCCTGCTACATGTGTCGCATTAGCATTTTGGAACAAAAATACTATCAAAATTTTACGGCATGTAGCCCCTACTAGTAATTTAAAAAAATGCAACCAATATGCTGAGAATTGCCGTGATGTCATCGCCACATACGCATGTGGCTTTTTATATGCTGTTTACTATTATAGGCTTTACTGTTGTTTGATAGTTTTGTATAACAAATAACTCCTAAAAGCACGTTTTCTAGATGAAGTCTTAATTTAATAAAACATTGCGTACTAACCCAGCAAAAAAATTACACATTACCATCAGAACTACTTGCCATATAATGACTTATACCTGATTTACATTAAGCATTTTTTCATGAAATTTCATGAATTTTGTTGCACGCAACTTTTTCAATTTGCTAATTTCTATAAATGAGAATATTACACAAAAAAGTGCATATAATGAATCTCTGATGCATTTTTGATAACTTTTTTGTTAAAAGTTGCTCCTCCAGGCCTACTATTGACAAATAAAAAATTTTCATGCAGCTAATTTCATGAAAAAAATGCTTAATGTAAATTAGGTATTACTTTCCTGATTGCCAAATTTCATTACACGCTTACAAATCAAATTACATAAAACTTAAAAAATTACTGTACAAGATGATAAATGAGGAGAATAATTTTTTTTGTGTTAAATTGATTACGTGGACATGTTGCCAAATAAAAAAAAGTAATTAATTCTCAAGATTCGATTATTTTAGTCTCACGCCTTGTTAAAGTCATTAAATTGGTAATCCAATATGGAAGAGCTTCCACCAAAAATGCTTAATTCCAAACCCGATTATCTGTTTTGAAATTTTTTTCAAAACAATCATACTTATTCGTTGCTTTAGTGAATCATATAAATGAATAGAAATTGCAAGCTAAATTAGTGCTACCTCAATATTCATTTTAGGAAATGCAAAATTATGCCATTTGATTTGTAATCATGCAGATCTCTGATGTGTACTCGGCTCAAGAGACATAAGTTTGGACTTTTTTTTGTTTGCAATTGTCAAAATCTGTTGCCAACATTTGCACCAAGGCGACTTCAGTATCAGGTGACATTTTCAGCCCGGCTGATTATCAGCTGTTGCTGCCAAATTGAGCAATTTGAACCAAAATGTCAAAAGCAAACTACATGTTGTTTTTTGTGTTGTAAATTGTTGTATGGAAGAGTTCACATGATACTGAATTCACCTTGATTTGCACTTGTATTATATATGTACATAGGTTTTTGTCTAAAATGACCGACTTACAACACTAGCTGTCAAATTTAGTAGAAAATAATAAGTTGATTAAAAATCAAGCAGATGCACAAAATATGAGCTTTTTAGCAGAGTAATTAAAAAATAAAAACTAAAATCTTGTACCTATTATGTACATAAAAAAAGTATTCACTAACTAATGTTTTCAATTAAGAATTTAATTGATTCAATTAAATTTGTAACTGTATTAATTAATTTGAGTGGAAAAGCTTCATTGATATCATAATTTTTATCATGATACGTACGTGTACCCACCGCTTGAAATAAGTTTTTTTTTTTGCCGATGTTATTGCTTACAATTGTAATACAAATTGCATTTATATTTGTTTAGCAACGCCACTTTGAAATATAAAATTAAAAGTGCAATTTTGAATTAAGACGCATTCAAAGATATTTATTTAGGGGCTCCTAATATTACACAAACTCTTCATACTTAAAAATAATTTTCTAATTTTTGGTTCATGTTGATATTGAAACATGTTTTATAGTTTTTTTTTAACTACAATTTATTTTATTAAAATAATTTTTTTCCTTTTTGATTATCACTACTTATGTACTATTAATAACTATCAACAAGTTTATGTCCGATACTGGTCTGGCCTAATAATTATATTTTAGATTTAAGATTTGAATACTTATTGTTAATTCATTTTTGAAGATACAATAAATAAATACACATATTAAAAAAAATAATAATAGTATGTCAACATAAGTACATAAATACATGTACAATGTTATATAAATACATAGAAGAGAAAATAATTTTTTATTTATTTTTTTTTTCAATTTAGTTTTTAAATATGAGTCTATACGAAAACTTGTTGAAGTAAGAGATGTTGGAAACTTCATGGCGAACAATTTTATTCTAAACAATTTTGTTGTAAAATTAATATCTTTAAAGTCACTGTACACAGAAAAAACTAAGTAACCAAATTCATTGAATCAGTAAATTTTTTGTGTGAATGAGGATCTACAAAGAAATTTGTAGATTCTGATAACAATTTTGTAAAAATTTAACAGGAAAAAAATTTCATTTTTAGTTAAATTATTATGGCATTAGAGAAAAAAGTTAACTGAAACTCAAAATATTTTCAGTCAAATTTATTAATAGGAACAGAAAAACATTTTTGCAGATTTTTTTTTATAATTTACAAACATATTCACTAAGATTTTTCGTATTATCAGAAAATATATTAACTGAATCAATAACAATTCTTAAAATTTTTTTTTTAAATTAGTAAAAGTTTTATCTGAAATAAATAACTGAATCAAATTAAAGGCTCAACTATTTTTTTTTACTTTACAAAATTGGCTTGTTTTTATGGTCAAAACTTTTTTTAATTTAGCGAACAAACTCCGTATGTTTATAGTAAGACTCTTAATACTAAAGGGTCCGCCATCTAACGTTTTTTTTTCAACTAGTGCTTATTTCGTGAATGGTAATACTTAGCTCATCTCTGATTTAACAGATAATTAGTTTTATCCTTCCGCTGAACGAGCCAACTGACCATCCAATGCGTTTTCGCTTCGCTAAGTGGGCCTGCGATCGACTTACAGAAGATGCCGATTTTGCCAAAAAAAAATCATCTTTTCAGATGAAGCTCATTTTGATCTTGGCGGGCCTGTAAACAAGCAAAATTGTGGCATTTGGGGTACACGCATACATTGAAAAGCCGACGCACCCAAAACGAGTCACTGTTTGGTGCGTATTTTGGTCCAGAGGCATAATTGGGCCATTGAGCAAGGAGTGGCCGTTACAGTCAATGGCGATCGTTATCGGGCCATGTTTTGTTCACAAAAATTGAAGAGGAGGATATTGGCAACATTTGGTTTCAACAGGACGGCGCTACGTGCCACACAGCCGAAGCTTCAGTAGTTTTTTTTATAGGAATAAAGACCGAAATAAATTAAATTAAAATTTTTTAATTTTGTTGGACCTTATTTCATATGGATAATGTTCTATATATTTTACTGGATTTAACAATTTTCCAGTTCAAGTACTTTTTTATGCCAAAGCTTTGACTGGGAGTTATTTCTTTCCACTACTCAGCATTTAGTCAGTGGCTGGATTATACTGGAAAATTACTCCCACAGACTTAATATTTTCGAGATTTGTAGTGCTGTCGACGAATTTTAACAATAAGGAGAAATGAAATTGTATTGAAATACAATTTAAATATAAATACAAATTTACTTAATGCGCATTTAAATATTAAGTTAAAAACTAGGCGTTACTGTAGCAAAGTAAAAATGTTTACAGCCATCCGGAAGTATTATCAAAATATGTCGGGAAATTTTCTGCGTTTGTGCATAATTTAAAATTTCTCGATTTTGAGGATGAATTCTAAAATTCTTTTTCTTCAACGCAAAATCTTTTTATAAATATAAATGCTATATTTATAATTTGAACAGGCTTTTTGAGCCTAATTACATGTGATAATTATTAATGAACAAATAACACCAAAATTCGTTGTAAATATTCTGACGACACATAGTTGAACGGAACAGCTAGCCGTTTTCGAAGGCCACTAAACCTTCATCATCAGCGTTCTTTTGTGTTTGGTCCACTGTATGTGGTGTCAGTTGATGTAGATTTCTGCTTTATATACTTAGCATAGCATTATTGCAAATTAGTCTCCTGCACAAGACAGCTTATAAGAACTTTCAAGACATGAGGGGTTTTTCAAATGATTTACTACAGCGAAATCTTATAAAACAAACGTTAACAACACTGTTTGCAAGAAATTTATTTGAGTATTGTAGGTATAAGAGTAAAGAAGAAAACACTTCGTGACGGAAGAATTTGTAATACTTGCTTCTTTCTACGCATGAGCGCGTCTACAAACGTCATGCATGTATATGTGTATGATCTTTTATTTTTCTGCGCACATGCAAAGGCACACACATGCATTAACATTAGTTGTATATGGTTAATCACATAATAGCTTGCCATCTACATATTACACACACACTCAAACGTACAATATGAAAAATAACAAGCATACACTAATCAACAGTACTTCTTTTGAGTGTTTGTTTTGTTTTGCTGTCTTGGCGACATCGCTTGTTAATACTGATATACACGTACACCAATACATCCATCGTGCTTCGCTGGATGTACGACAGCATTTATTATTGTTTTAGTATAATACATGCGACGTGAATACATTTAAAAATCATGACGTTTTTACATTTCACGACTGTTTACGCAGCTCTCTATTGAAATTGGAATATGTGAATTGTTTTGATTCATCTTATTTCAATTTGCTGAAAGCTTTTTTGTAATGAAAGCTCAATTTTACCATCTCTATATTTACAACAGTCTTACCATTGTCTGTTGTTCTTTTACTTTTACATGTTATTTAATTTGCTTATTTTTTTCTACGTAAGACAAACTTTTTTGGTTTGTTACTATTAAGTATATTTATTTAATTTTTGCCACAAGCCAATGACTATTAATTTTGCAGTTAATTTAATTATTATTTTTCGAAACAAATGAAGTTCGAAAAATAATAATTACATTAACTAAAAAAAATAAATGCTATGTGTATTAAGAAACAAGCAATTGCAATAGAAAGGACGCTCGGTAATAATCTACATGTCGCTCAATTTATGGCCTCAGCCGAAATCGTATTCTTTTTTGTGCAAAGATATGTATCTAATGTTATTGATATGTGATAATTTATTTCACATATACTGTAATAAAATTTTGAACTATCTTCTTTTAATAGCTAACTTCTCATTCTCTTTCAGATCATCCAGTGTCGATCAGGAGATCAAGAAATCAGAACCCAAAAAGTCCGAAAATGAATTGCAATGGGAAGAGCTGGTACGCAACATGTCACGACCTCTGAACTTATGTGATCTAGACTTTACCGATCTTAATTCGGAAGATGAAAAAGACATACTAGCACCAAGAGGACTTGGCCACGGTATACCACCACCGCCACCGCCTATAGGCGGTGCAGCATTACCACCACCCATGATGCCCACACATTTGGTATGTCCGCCACCCATGAACCATCCCATGTCAATGTCAAATATCAGCAATGGTAGTGCTGCTCTCATTCCACCGCCCATGTTTAGTTACAGTGGATACGGAAATACCAGCCTAACCAATAGCATCAATAGTTCAATGAACGGTTCCATGAATAGTGATATGAGCAGCATGAATACGATTAAGAAAAATAAGAAAACGGTGGGTTAGTTTGAAGTTCAGAGTCAAGCAGTTTCATTTAAATTGGCGAGTATAATTTTAGGTTAAACTGTTTTGGAAGGAGGTTAGAGAGGATCTTATACCCATGACAGTGGGCAAAACAATATGGGATGAATTGCCAGCCGCCAATGTTGATACGCAAAAATTGGAACATTTGTTCGAGTCCAGGGCCAAAGATTTAATGTCAAAGGTAAGTTTGGCAAAAATTAAAAAAAGAGTAAAGTATTGTTATTAAATCTTTTAATATCTTAATTAGGTAAAGAAAATTAATTTTATTACATTTATACAACAAAATGTTAAATACAATTTTTTTAAGAAATCGTAATTTGGCCAAATGTACCAATGACTTTAATGGTTTAAGTTACTCAATTAGAACTTGCTGCTTTACAAGAATGTAATTTTTTTTTTGAAAATCTTGGCTATGTTACGAAAACGATTAAACCATTGAAGTAATGTTTTACTAATTATTAGTAACTGGTGCCGTGCAGCCCTTTTTTGAGACAGAAAATAGTTGATTAGTTGTTGGTTAACAACTGTGGCCTAAAGTTAAATACTCAGCAAAATTTTATGTTTAAATCAGGGACTTGGACAATACAAATTTTTTAATGCCCTTAAGAGAAATAATGGGGAATAATGAACATTGTTAAGATGGATAACTGAAATTTTGCAGAATTTTGTCCATATCGTTAACTTATCGAGCTATTTTTAAAATTCACAACTAACAGAAAAAATGTAATTGTGGCACTTTCAGCAGAGAATGACAAAATATACTTTTAAGTGCTTTTTAAATATTGGTAGTCAAATAACTATAAATGAGTTTAGTTAAAAATCAAAGCCATACTCATACCAAAACATTCTTATCAAGTTTAAAGTGGATGAAAGTACAACTTATAAACTACCAACTATGTTCATACCAGTGATTTGAAAGTTGGTACTATCGTACTTTTTTTGATACTATTTAACATGAAAAAGTACCGTAGTACTCCACCAACACAACTGATACTCTCACGGTCAACTTAGAAATGCAGTCAAATGTCGCGCATATGCATATCTTTTTGCCAAGAATTAAATTTCTTTTTCGGCAAATGGCACGAAACTTTATTAGTAAAGCTGTTTTAGAAAAGTGTAATCTTTCAAAATTCAATATATACGAAAACCAATGATATTTTCTGTGGCACAGAAGTTGATCTATATAAAAACACAAATCATGCTGAAACAACTGTTTGAAATCAGTTTAAAGAAAATTGTAAAAAGTTTTATATTAAATTCTGTCAAGTTCTAAGGGCAAATGTGGACTTTGACAATGAAATTTATGTTTGATTTAGTAATACCCCTTTTAGGCACGAGAAGTTTAGTCTTAATTCAGCTGTGTGACAGAAAGAAGAATACCCTGGAAATGTTTTATCTGGTAAAAGCAACAGCATTATACCACTTTTAATTAAAATGTTTCCTAGCGGAAAGAAAAATTTTCAAGCTATTAATAACCAATACTTGTATAGAGCACTGGCTGATATGGAAGATCTGAAACCATTAACAACAGAAAATATATATGTGACCTTCTCCGAGAAAAGGGACCTAGTGTGTGAAAATGAAGTTTTGAGAAAAACGCATTATCACTTTGAACACACCTTCAGTTGGGAGATGTGATTTGGTATAAATAAATTTTTAGCAGAAATCTAACTAATTTCATCTTATTCTACACCCTTTTAGATACCAGAATCCACTCTTAAGTCTAAACCTGTTTTTTGACACACTAAGTCCCTTTTCTCGGAGAAGGTCACATATGTATCTACAGTGGCTTAAACTAAAAACGCATGTTTCATGATATACCGGAATTTTGTCCATACCTCACTCCTCTACAAATGTCGTAAGGATTTTCTCTTACCAAAATCTCATGAAAATAAAACAAAGGAACCCATTTTATGTTCCAACCGTATCAAGTCTTATCCGGGCCAAAGATTTATTGAAGTCTAAAAATTCATCTTGTTATAACTTTGGTATTTGTACCTGCATATGTATATACTTTGTGTACTTTTTTTATTTCTTTGTGAATGAATTTTTTATAATTTTTTGTTAATAAAATTTAAATAAAAAAATAATAATTTTTGGTATTCTTGGGATCAAAAAAGTACTCAAAAAAATTATTTTTGATACCGAAATGTAAATCTCATTTCCCATCACTGGTTCATACACATCCCCTGATTTATGCAGAACAAACTACATACTCTTTGTAAAATTTGTTCACTGCATTAGCAATAATCGTAATAATGAGGATAAAAAAACTGCGTATTTAGTCGACGACACATGACTTTACAGATACAGAAGTATTTTATTTGCAACACTTCAATCACCAGTGCTACAAGAAAAGAAAGAGAGGTGTCTTAGGACATCCGGTTATAGCAATTGCTACTTAGCTATGTATATAAAACAAACTTAATGTGTTAATTAACAATGGAATAAAATTTTATTATATGATGATGTCAAATTCGCCGCAAATATTTCAAAATGTTTCTATTTATTTCCCATTATTATCAATTCTACCGGTGGCAGCTGTTAGCCGGCTTACAGCCAATCGGCTGTGTTCTCTGTGCTCATGGCAAAAACAATACAAAAACAAACGGCCATATGTATAATCAAAAATTGGCATGAAGTTAGCATAAGTGGCAAAATTTAACATGATCTTAACGTGTTTTGCCATATAATTTTACATTCAAAATCATGCTAGGATGTAATCCTTTGTTAAAACTACATTATGCGGGGATTTTTAATGTCAAATTGTATAGCGGAACTCGTCAACACTTAGTTCAATTTTGTTACTTATGCTAACTTCATGCCAATTTTTGATTATACATATGGCCGAAAATGTTTTCTTTTTGTCAGTCACTTCAAAGAACGAAAGAAAACAAAATCAAACAATTTGTTTCGTTTATTTCCATACTCGGCTTTTAAGTATATACAAAGAAATCAAAACAAAATTATATTTAAACTGTAAAAGTGTCGATTACACGGTGTTACCGTGAAAAAAAAACTTGGAAAACGACCTAGCGTGAGTTTTAGGCAGTGCCACCAGATTAGGGGACTTGTCCCCAAAATGGGGATTTCGTCTCGAATTTGGGGACAGAATTTCGTTGGGAGGGATTTGGGGACTTTTCATTTTTGAAGATAATTAATCGTGGATGTTGACATAATATTTTAGTACTGGTAACATTTCAGTTTTTAAAAATCTCTTAGGACCATTATTACAACTTACAAATAGTTAATTTTAGGATGTTATCTGACAGGTAAATATATTTTGATTATTACAAGTAAACATTAATGTAAAAGTGACTGATAAGCTAACAGCAGGTTTATCCTCATGGTAACTTTTAAAGTGAACTTTAAGCATTTTAACAGTCAAAGTAGCCAGTGTTTCCACAATACATCATTTGTATTATTTATTTTATCGGACAGTTGTAATAATGAAAAAAATTAATGGTCACTTTATCGTTCACGTTAGCTAATGTTAAGGTTAACTATCAGGACCTTTATCTTTAGGTTGTAATAATGGCCCTTAGAGTAGTGTGGCAATCATACTATATAATGAAGATGATATTACCATCATTACCGTGACAGCGAACATATATATGTACATAGAAAAAACCGTGCTCGCAGCTGCAGAACTAGCTCTTTGTCAATTTAATTTTTTTTCTTTTGAAAAAGAAAAATTACTGTTGAAAGTTTTGATTGTGCAATTGTTCTACGTACGGTTCTACCTTAGTTATTGTGTCACGCATAAAAAAAAACTATGTATGCATGTGTGATTCCCAGAAAATATGAAAAACTTTAAACTTTTTAAAAATTTGCAATTTAAGCACATTACAAAACATAGATTTGATTAGGTGTATGGAATTTTGAAAAATGTTATACATTGGCTTTTGGGCAATAGTATATCAGTACGAAGATAATGCCGGAAATTACTTCTTTTGTGAAATTGCAGCTGCTGTGTTCAACCTGTTGATAGTGCCAATAAGTAATGCGTTTGTGGAGAGAATATTTTCATGCATGAACACTACCAAAATCAAATTAAGGAATAATCTGCAATATGAAATGTTAGAATCTTTAATAGGAATGAAATCACATTTAAATATTTATAAGATATGCTGCCATAAATTTGAGCTTCCTGAAGAAATGATAAAAAGGGAGTTGTAGAGGATGGAGACGAACTTGATGCCTATGAAGTTTTGGATTGGGAAATTATTTAGAATATTTCGATTGCAAAAATGTATTAATGTATGCAATAACTTCATAAATTCATATTCACCCCTATCGTGAATAAAATGGGAAATTTTTGTTCCCATGAAATTTTCATTCCCCATGAAGGGTAATTTGCAATCGCGAATTTCAGGGGAACGTTTGCTCCCGTTATCAATGCGTAGTGAATGTAAAAAACGTGAAGAAGACTTGTAAACCTTCAAAATTAATTGAAACTCAAACAAATTAAGTTTAATAATAAGAAATACACATATTTTGGGTTTCAAATGTAGTGTAAAGTTGTGTTTTAATTGTTTTAAAATTTACGGGATGTGAACCAAAGAGATTCATGCCCAATGAAAAAAAGGTGTTCCAAGGTATTATTGTTATTAATCGTGGACATTATTTATTGATCTTGCCCTAAAAATTATTATTTATAAGTTTTTATATATAATTGCAAGTATAGTATTGAAATTATGAAGTGTATTAATTCAGTTCGCCTGCAAAAATAAAGTGAACAAACGAAGAGAAAAGTGAAAAAATTCATGTAAAAATATTATTCACGATAAGGGGAATCAAGAGAAATTACGATTGCAATTTGGGGAAAAGGGGGTAATTATTGTTTTGCTATTATCTTCTTCAGATTGTCTACTTCGACTGACTCCAATCGAATCAAAACAATGGATGGAAAAGTAAATCCTAAATTTTAGTTTTATATTATGATCTCAAAAACTAATACTATTTAATGTAACTTAAATTTTATATTTATTTATATTTATTTATGTAAATTAAATGCCAATATTAATTGATAGTATTAATTAATAATCTTAATCTTGAAAGTGCATTTTTGTTAATTGTTAAGTTTTACACACACATTATATGAACGTTTTTAGTTAATGACCATTAGTACGGAAAAAAGTACAATTTGTCTTGTAACTTTGTGAAAATCTTATTTCGCATCCCTGCGCATAAGACTTAATAATCATTTTATGAATGATATATTTTTGGGGACAAAAGTTAGGATTTTTCTGTTGAAATGGGGATTTTTGGGGAAATGACGTTTTAAATTGGGGTTGTAGGTCTTATTGAGTACATTACAAATTGTGTCAAAAAATTTCAGAAACACCCTCAAATTCAGAAGTTATTCTGAAAATACCGTTTTCGGTGATGTTCGTCAACTTATCGAACTGTAGCTAAGTCAGTTTTTGTTAGATCTAAATTTGTTAATGTTTTTAGAAAGAAAACAGATTACGCTTTACAACGATGTGTATATCTTGATATATTTGTAAATTTTGAGCATTGTTTTTGTTAATAGTATCCAAATGATAAAATTTATCAACTTTTTTGATTTGAATAGCTTTTCATTGCTTATTTTTATATGTAAGGTTATGGTTTTAATTTTTCAAATCGGATAAAAATTGTAAAAGTTATTCAACTTTTCATTAACACCCTTTTTTAGCTCCAAGCTCCAAAAATTTTAATAAAAACACAATTAACTAAAGAAACAAAGTCATCAATTTAATTATGCAAATTATTTTGTTTTTTTTTTTAGTAATCTTACAGTTATTTTTTTTATATACTTAAAGCCTTATACATAACAAAAAGTTTCATGCCAGTTAGCGTAAGTGGCAAAATTTACTATATGTCTTAATGAGTTTCAAACTATTTGACATTAGAAATCGGTGCATAATGTAGTTTTAGCCCACTATTAAATCCTAGTCTGAATTTTAATGTAAAATTGTATGGCAAAACTTGTTAAGACCATGTTTAGTTTTGTCGGTTATGCCAGTTTCTCGTTATGTATAATGCTGTTAATAAGTAAAGTTATTATATTCAGCAATGCAGAAATAAGTACAATTATTGTCAATTTGTCTTACTTTGAAAAAATTAAACTGGAAGATAATACAGACGAATGGGGGTTGTTTTGTTCTATTTTTTAAATCATTAAAAAAGTTTACAATGTTCTTATATACAATTTTCTGTTATATGTATATATTTGGATAAACACATAAAATAATCGAATTTAATACGAGTACCAACACAATGCCAAAGTTAGGTGAAGGTTATTGTTTTTAGAAAAGAGTAAAATAGTGTAACTAGGGGCCTGTGCCAAACGGTAGCAAAGTATTAGTGTAAGTAAATTTTTGACACTTCTGAGGTTAATAAAATTTCATTAGCCCTGGGGGCTAGTAGAAATTTTGACACAACAGGTAAATTTTTGACAAGATGCAATAAAAAGCATGGTATCATAAAATTTAAATCCACTGCCGTCGTTTCGAGCCGTCGCCCAATACAAAGATTTTTACGTCTTTTAAGTTTACTTAAACTGTGAAAAAATCATTGTTTATTTTAGTTTGCGAAAAATTTTGCATCATATATACAATATTATATAATTTTTTGCTACAAGAAAATTGTTTTATATAAAAATGTCCTCTTAAAAATTTGTTGGTAGCCGGCGGTTTGTAGTCAGGCGAAGAAAAACCGCCGCCGCAGCAATTGTTTCATCAGCTTCTTTCTATGCTCAAGAGAATTAGTCAAATTTTTACATTGTCAAAAAAGATATCATTTGGCACAGCAGAAAAATGAAATTTTTTTTCCCACAGGCAAATATTTTTTTACCATAGTACTTTTCTACCGTTTGGCACACGCCCCAGATTAAAATTGTTGCCATTTGAAGTGCTATTAATATTTATTTTAATTAAAATAAGAAAGTTTGTAGATTTGTAATCATTATGCAGTGTGTGATATGCATAATAATTGTTTTTTATATTTGCGGTTTATTTGGTGACTTCAATTCTACTGGAATACCTGCGCGAAGCGGACAGCCACGCAAACGATGCCTTCAAAAGAGTTTTTGACTGCCCCTATAGTTTAGTCTTGTGTAGTTCATGAACGAACTAGTTCAAATGAACGATTCAGTACTTTGAACTAAGTGAACTAGTTCAATTGTTTTACGGTCTCTAGTTCAATTTTTGAACTAGTTCATTTTTTGAACTAAGAACTAATACACAAAATGAACTAACACAGAGGCTGTGAACTAAATGTTTTCAATGTTTTGCTTTAATTTTTTTTTCATCGCTGGCTGCTACCAAAAGTGCAATTAACAAGAAAACACAAGTAAACACTTTATACTACCCTATTCACAAAAAATATTTTGGATTTATGAGATTTTTTTATAAATCAAATTTATTTATTAATTAATTAATTTTAGTTTTCATAAAGTATTTTAATCACAGAATTTGTGTTTTTAATATTGTCAAAGACCACAACGCTCATACATACATATGCAGGTAGAATTGTAGATGTAAAATCATTGAACTAAAAAGACCTAATTAGTTCATTGAACTAAAAAGAGCGATTGAACTAAATGAACGAACTAGTTCATTTACAAATAATGAACTAAAATGACCGGTCACTGAAATGAACCAAATGGCACAAGTCTAATATAGTTCTAGCAAATGTTATGAACCCGAAAGTACTTGTACAAGCTGTTCCAGTGTACTTAAGAAAATTAAGTCTGAATAGTTTATAAGCCCCTCATTATCATTATATTTCTCAATGATTTGGCATCATCAAATATGTGTGAAGTGGCTTACCAAAAAAAGTCTGCAATCGCAATATTTGTAGTTTAGAAAAAGTTTAATAACTTTTGCAAATATAAATCGATTGTAACAAATAATATGTAATTTTTTTCTGTATAAAATTTCCTTTAAGCTTATGTACAAAAAACAAAAGGTCTTCATAGAAGAAAATTAAAATAACTATTTTTGAGTTTGAAAAATTACGTAAAAAATCGAAATGTTTGATAAAAACTTACACAATTTCTTGGAACACACGATTAATGCATACGGTTTTTAAGAACTGAATTCCTTGCCTTTCCAAAACTATTTAAAATTTTTAAATTGGTCGAAAAATGTGTGAGTTAGAGGTACTAAAGTACTACGACCCACCCTAAACATTTTTTTTCAAAATAACTCGAAGGGTATTACAAAACCTTTGAAAACGGTTATTTTTGTTAGGAAAATCACGTCCTAACTCCTGTATCCCGCCATAAATAGCAATAGCTATAAAAAAAAGAATTGGTAAAACGCTAAAATCGCAACGGCGTTCAATTGATTGCATCACAGGGATGGAAATGCGACTTAATAGTTCTCGACTTTTCGACGTTTTTAACTAAATATTTATCACTTTACAAATTACAGGTCATTAACCATTTTAATGCGCAAATTTTAGGAAGAAAAATTAAGAATAATATCTGTTTCTCAACGGTTAAATTTATTTTAGTTTTTTCTGAGCAATTTTTAATTGGCACTTATGGATAACGTATCAAAAAGTCTTACTATAAACATATGAAGTTTTTTTGCTTTATTTCAAATACTGTAAGGTTGAGGTCTACTGATGAGTTCCATCAGCACGAACGAAATTCCCAATGAAATTCTGTTTAACCAAAAACACAAGCAATAAAGTCTAATATTCTTTTTTGTACTATAGAAAAAAAAGTTTCCTTGCCAATATATCTTATTAAGTTTTTAATTTGTCTCAATACATTTCAAAAGATGTTAAAAAGAAATTTGAAATGATGGAAAGCTGTAAACTAAACTATTTATAATTATGTATAAACTTTTGCTTAAATATTTAATTTTTTAATCAAATGCTGGTACTGTTTTGGACACAAAATTCACGAAAACGTTTCATACTACGCCATTTTAAATGCATTTTATTTTGCTGCTGAACAACAAAAGCAAGTGCATGTAAAATCTGACTAAATTGAATTATGGTTTTTACAAAATTTAACACAAACTACGGCAAGAGTACAAAAGTGGACACAATTGTTTTTTGTTATAACATATCGCTCATTTGGCAATTCGTATTTTATCTTGTGTAGAAATTTAATCTAAATAGCTTTTACTACCATCTTGTGAGAGAAGAATATTTTTTCATGTCTTCATTGAGTTGTATCTAAATTGAAAACTTTAAACGCGTTTTCTGTAAAACTAGTATTTTTTGAATTGTGATATGTTGTTGTATTTTATATTTCAAAGATAATCCTAGTATTGTACCTCCATATCAACAAAATTAACTTATTTCATATTTTCCGGTATTTAATAAAATTTAATATTACAAAACATCAAATAACCAAACATCCTATAGCCAATATAGCACGTTCACTTATATCGCGATATACTATTTATCCCCAAAGAATTTTTTTAATTTTTTTCAGCAGAAAGGAACAGTTTCAGGGAAATGAAATGGAACATGTTCTTTAATTTATTTTGTAGTTATCACTGTTCCTTAGTTATATATTTTATAGCACATCTATTCAACCTTTATGGTTCGCGTACCACAAAAATCACAACCAACAATTCGCGTACCACCAAAAAAAAAAATTTATGTGTATAAACAAGTATGGGCTCAATAAATAACCAAACAATTTTAAAATATTTATTAATATTTTTAAATATTATTAATAATAAAAAACAACAAAATTAGGCATGTATATAACATGCGAACATATGGGTCGTTCTACAACAGAAATGCTCGGTATAATAAAAATGGAAATTCATGAAAAATACGTAAGTATTTGTATATGTAAGGATCAAACATAAACAAATTCAACATATTAGGGGTTTTCACACCGAGCTTGTTAGTTTGTTAGTACTTAGTCGTTACTTTTTTACACGCATTTTGATTTTGTATATTTAACGCGCTATCGAATTAACATTTAACAAATTAACGACACGGCACCCGTGATAGAATAGCTTTTAGTTGGTAACTCACAATCAGCTGTTGCAGTTTCTAAATAAATATAATAAAAAAGTTATTTGTGATACATTTCTAAGCATGAGTAATTAAATGGTTTACAATTGTTTTTTTTGTACATTTTCTCGTGGCATGTTTTATTTTTTCAGAATAATAAATTGTATCAGAACAATAAATCAGCTGTCTTACTACGAAAGTTACCAGATTAACAAAATTTTAAAAAGGTGTCGTTCACAGTTGGTAACTTTAACAAATTAACAAACTACCGAGTAACAAATTAACAAGTTCGGTGTGAATACCACTATTGTTTTTTTCAATTGCATTACTTGGTTAGTTAATTTAAAAAAATGCTCAAATTTTCGAAGATTTGGCGCCACCTGGGAAAGTGGCGCGTACCCCAAGTGGTACGCGTACCACAGGTTGAATAGCTCTGTTTTATAGCATCTGCATTTACTAAAAATTAATACGAAATCTACAAGCTGTCAACATATAACCATCGATTTGAAATATAATTGTGCTGATCTTTCTAAAATATAAAATACTTTTAATTAAAACAAAAAAAACAATCTCCGTTTAGTTATTTATTTTATCAAAATAAAATTAAACTTTCCAGCCCTGGAACCATATGTTTGATTGTTCTGATTATAAGATATGTTTAATTAATAAAGAAGAAAAAAAATGAAATAAGGAAAACAATTTGTTTTATTAAGTTCCTTTTATATACCAAAAAAAACTTTAAATTTTCTAGCTCGGCAGCTGTATTTTTAATTTTTCTAACTTTTTATACTTAACTATTTACTTCTTAAGCATAAAGTAAATTTAGCTTATACAAAAAGAAAAAAAAATAATTACCCTTAGTTACTTTTATAATCCACAAAAAGTCAAAATTTTCCAACTCTGGAATCATTCGTTTAGATATTTCTAGATTAATCTATTACAAAAACGTCGTAGTCGCAGTCGAAATATGCCAACCACGATAAGGGGAATTATGTAATTCGATACGAAAACAAAACTGTTAGAATTTATGTTTTAATAATTTTACAAATCGAAAACATGTCCGTTCGATTCGAAATATACATACATACATACATTCATATTATAGGCCTGCACAGATATACCTGTTTGCCCCAGTTTTGCGTGTGTTGGTTCTGGTATATACAGATACACATATGGTATTCAGCGTTTCTGTTACTAGTCATGTTTTAGACTCAATTGTTTTTCTTGAATCAAGTCTGTGTTTAGGGGAGAGAGAGGAAAAATGGTGCTAACAGTTATATTTGTGCAGGCCTATAATACATACTTATGTATGTATAATAACACTTCTGAATTCATCGAATAAATAAAAAAATTAAAACAAAACAGATATTAAACATAAAATTTTGCTGCTGAATTTTTATTAAAATTTACTTAAATTTTTATTTCAAAAGTATTAATATATTCTCTCTTTTTTCTATTTTTATATGCATATGTATGTATATTGATATATTTTTATATACATACATACATAAATTTATTTATATTTGTGCCTAAAAATGGAATGTTTTTATGTTTTTGTTTTTTTTATACATTTTATATATAAAAAACAATCGTCGAACTGAAAACAATTTTCTATAACCCTTTGATAATGTTAAACAAAAACAAAACTCCTTTAGGAGGTGAGTGTATTTTCAAATTAAAAAAAGATATTAAAAATTCATTTTATATAAATGTGTTAAATTTTTAATGTTAATGTTAATGTTTTACTGGTGTTGGATTTGTTTTCTGCTTTTCATTTGCACACACAAATACACTTTGCACTTTCCCAGCAAAAAAAAAAAAATTTTTCCAATATCAAACATTTGATTATGATTTGAATAAATTTTTTTACAAAATTAAAAATTTTGATTTTCTGTATTGTAAATAAATATGTGTGTATGTATGCAAAACAATTGAAGTTAGTTATTGCATTATAGTTTTAAAACATATTCCTCATATTTCTCTAGATAGCATACAAACACTCATTATTTTTTTCATAATCTCTAACAAATATTTAAAAAAATAATTATGTGAAAATGTTCCTTATACTCGAGATTTTCTTAGAGCTAGGGTGAATGCTTGTCCAGAGACTAGAACAAATGCCGCGATATATTCATAAATACGAATATAAATATGTATACAAGTCGATGTTACCGTCTGAATGTCTTTTATTTTTGAGTGTCCAAAAATTAAGAAACACGCTAGGATTAAATAGAAGGTTAATAGCATGTTTTTATAAAATGAATAAGTATTTACGTTCATCAAAATAACGCACGAAACCATGTTTACGTTTTTGCAACATTGAATAAAAACAGAAGAGCTTTTAGTTTTTCTACACTCCTAAAATTTTGTAAGTAAAATTAACTAAAATTATTGTCTAAAACAAATGAAAACCTTTTAAAAGTCGGTCTACTTATTTTTAATTCGAAATTAACGACATTCTCATTAAATTTTTAATGTTAAAATTGTAACTGGCTTAAAACCATAAAAAACTATTTATTTTTTATTTTCAATTTTAAAATAAAAAAAAGTCACATTTATCAGAAATATGAATGACATTTTTCTACAATCGGATTAACTTAACTTTCAGAAGAACGAATCTCGCCTTCCGTACCAATAAAAGATGTTTCCCTTGTTTCTGCTAATTTTATTGTAAAATAATCCACTCCAAATTCAGTATAAACATATGATTTTTGCTTTATTTTTCATAATTTAACTGTAAAACAATTGAAAAAATGTTAAGCATTGTGTGAAAATAATGTCAAGGGTATGAGAAAAAAACCGAGTTCTTATAATCAACGGAAAATCTTTGTTAATGTGTTCTTAGTTTTTTAAATGAGTGCCATAACCAATTTAAAATAAAATTACCTACTCCCATATTAATAAAACTTAAAATGAATTTGAAATTAATTTTATTTCAAATTTTTCATAAATTTTTGATGTGTAAACATCTATACGCTAGGGGGTAAAAATCTTTTTCACTGAGATTTCTTTGCTGAGATGCACACAGCGTTGTCAAATCGGTGTGAGCTATGTATGAGTGTATTAGTGTTTGAAAGAAGATATACAAACTTATTTAAAATATTGTAAATACATAGGAATTTGCTGGTTTTTGTTTGTTAGGGTCGTTAGGTTTTTGGCTTTATTAGGGTTCCGTACACCAAAGGTGAAAATAATAATTGCTTTATTAGGGTTCCGTACACCAAAGGTGAAAATGGACCCTATTGTTTTCGCTACGCTGTCCGTTCCTCTGTTACAGGTTATTTCCTCGAGAACCGTAAGAGCTACGGACCTGAAATTCGGACACAGTGTGTAGACATTTGGCCGCTACAACAGCAAGTATATGAGAGTTAAAAATTAAAGGGTATTCCAAAACGAGCAACGAAAAATGTTGAAATCCCATGTAATATACATACACTTGAATTTTGTAAAATCAGTGTATTTTTATACAGACTACAACAATTAACACTAAATTTAAAAAATTTAAATCAATGGGTGTTCCATCAGTTAATGCAGTTTTGACTTTGTAACTTGCTGTATCTTGGAAACCGTAAGAGCAAAACTCTTAAAATTTTCAAAAATCAAAAAATTATAAAATCGCCAAATCTAAAAAAATCGCCAAACCCGAAAATAGCACCAAATTAAAAAAAGTTCTAGGACTAAAATAAATCACGAAAAACCGGAAAAATTGTCAAAATGAAAAAAATCGCCAAAGTGAAAAGAAATCCAAAAACAGAAAAATAATCGCCAAAATGAAAAAAAGAATCGCTAAAAAAAAATCGCAAAAATTAAAAAAAACCCTTAAGCAAAAAAATCGCCAAAATGAAAAAAATCGCCTGAATAAAAAAACCACAAAAACAAAAAAAAAGCCAAAATGAAAAAAACCCCAAAAACAAAAAAGTCGCCAAAATGGAAAAAATCGCCAAAATTAAAAAAATTTCGAAAATTAAAAGAACCCAAAAAGAGAAAAAAAAACCGCAAAAAAAAGAAAAAAGCGACAAAGCTGCAAAAATCGTTTAAACTGGAAAAACTTAAAAAGGAAAAAAGCCACATCAAAAAAATGCTCAAAACCGAATGTACGGAACACTTCGTGCGCGAGTCAAAGTCGCACTTTACTGAATTTATTTTAATTGCAATGCGCAACAACTAAACGATGAACAACAGGAATTAAAAAGTAAAAAGTAAAAGTAAAGGAATTTATCATAGATGAGCACTGCAGTACCACTAAAATTTCAGTAAAAATAATAAAAAAAATTTTAACCACTAAATTTTTACTGCTTATTAAAATTTTTTTCTACAATTTACATAAAGTGCCTAAATGATTTATTATATGATGAGGTGCATTGAATTTTCAGTAATCAGTAATGCCCGTATTCATAATGAAATTCTACCAAGGGGCTAAATGTTTGTCATACAAAAGTTTCAAAATTTGAATGAAAAAAACATGGCCACTTGCTACAATTTTATTATGATTACGGCCCTACGATTTTACTGGTAATGCAAATTAAATTTCATTAGCAGTAAAAATTTACTGAATTTTTTCAGTAATCAGTAAATTTACTGCTTACTGCAATTTTGAATGCAGTACATATACATATACTGCAGTGTGCCCATTTACTAACCAAATAAGTTTAATAAAACAAACAAAAACCAACAAATTCTTATATTGAAAGTTTTGATACTTTTAATTAATTAATTAAAAAAATATACTAAAAGCATAAGTACTTCCAACTTAAAAAAATTTCATAACTAGATGTTTACACATCTCCTCTGTGATCGGACTCACATTCCTTTTTTTTAAGATTTCAAACGCATTTAGTTTTAATTTTTATTTCATTACTGTAATAATTTTGTGAGTGTTTCTTTTTCATTATACCTAAAAGGCTCTTTTTATGGCAAAACGAAAGCTTTAAAATATGTTTTATAAAAAGCAAATTATAAACGTTATTTCTTATAAATGTAACATAAAAACGAAAGGGCTTATGTTTTATCAAACCCGGCTATAAAACTACATCGCGCGCCTATTCTTAATGTCAAATTATATGGAGAATTTCGTTAAGACCATGTTCAATTTTGCCACTTGTGCTAACTGGCATAAAGTTTTTCAACGATGTGTTGCCTTTTTTTCGTCAAAATAATGATTCGCATATAAATGGGGGCATTCATAAGACGAAGCTGTTGCGTAACCGTCTTAGAAACGTCATACATTTTTTTCGCTACATATCGTCGCTGTTTTAACTAACTGACCTAACTAACATTTTAAAAACTTAGCAGGAGAGCAGCTTTTATGGTTGTTTTATACATTCATTCTTATGGCTGCGTCAGAAATCTTTTTACTTATATAGGCACAAAAGTAATGCTCTCAGTCATGAAAATTGTAGACAATGTGTATTATGACTTACAAAGTCTAATAGAGGACTTAACTTGATTAATTTAATTTTTAAAAAATGTCAGTTAGGTCGGTTAGTTAAAACAGCGACGATATAGTTAACATGTTGTGCTCAGCGTGAACAGCTGATCGAATAGAGCTTTGCCTTTTATATACTTTTTTAGGTGGCAGGAGCAAATATTTATTAAATTTTACATTACAAATGCAATAAAGTAACGAAATAAAGATATAAAATTAAATTATATCCATCAAGCCGTTTCTAAGACGTTGTTGGGGCCAACAGTTTCTTTTTTTACATTGGTGTTGCTGTCGGTAGCTTGCTTTGGTGAATGTGTTTAACTTAAAGCTTTAATGCGTTAAAGCATTAAAAATTAATAACAAGGAAAAGGGATGCCAAATGCGAAAAAGTGATTAAACAATTATATAAGCGCTAGTTACACTAGGTTTGTTCATTTACTAAAAATTTTTACGAATGTGTAACAATTGTTACTGGAAAGTGTTAATTAACTCGAAAAGTTTGCAAGAAGAGAGCGTCAAAAGAGCGAAAAAAATTGATACACAAAACAATTTTTACTTGCAAGAATTATCCAACCACCTGTTGTGTGTTTTGTTTTCAAATTAATTATTTGAAAAATATCTGAAAAAGGAAAGCTAAAAAATATGAGTTTCTTTATTAAAAACAAAAGAAAGAAAGCATATTTTCTTAATTTATTATTTTTCTTTCATTAAGACACATAAATTCAATTTTATTGTCAAAGAATAATGTTTGTTTATTAGAGATTTGCACGTGAGTGTTTTCTGACTCACGACACGCACGCTCACGCAGAAAAAATATTTTACTCACGCACTTTCACGCACGAATGATTTTGAAAATTTTCACGATCACGCACGCTCACGAATAAAATATTTTTAATCACGCACGAGTGGCTTACAACCTATCACGATCACGCACGCCCACGAAAAAGTATATGTATAATATAATTTTCATGTTTTTTGGGTTGAAAAATAGGTACATATCTATGTATATATGTATGCTCGTGTTTTTGTAAAATTTATAGTGTAAATTAAAATAAAATAAAGTTAATTTCATATCGTTTTAAATATTCGTATTCGCGGATATCATTTTAAATATTCGAATTCGAATTCTCGTATATCAAAAATTGACATTAAGCACATCAATGTATGTATACATACATAATATAAATGTGAAGGTAAGACGTATGATCAATTAAATAAATGATAATCAAATAAATGAGAAAAGCATATTAAATGAAAAAACATAAAAATTACTAAAATTGTTCTGTTACGTAACATTTTCAAAGACTCCCCCCACAACCACCATAACAAATCATAACAAAACTCGAACCCCACCCCTCCCCCTTACAGCGTTACGTAATATATGGACGGTCCCTAAAGCAAAAAACATTTTCTGCGGTACAATTCGTCAGTAGTATTGTTGGCAAAGGCACTGCTGAATCAGTAGTGTTTCTCAATTGTATATATATATATATATATATATATATATATATATATATATATATGCTCCGAATTCGTAACGATTGGTGGACAAAATCTTCCGATTTCGGCACCCAAATATTACGACTTCGTACCGACATATCGTTACGAAGTCGTGTCGATAAGTCGGTACGAATTCGTAACGACATGTAGGTACGATTTCTTTTTGCTTTTATAGCAGAGTACCGCTGCACCGTTATGTTGCTGCTATTGTCGAAATAATTTGCACATACTCACGTTTTTTAATATTTGTTACAATCCTTTTTTTTTTTATCAACATATACATATTTATTTTAAAAAAATTTTCACAGACTTTTACTTATGTACTCAAAAATCAAAGTTTTAATGTTTAAAAAAAAATTGTTCAGAGAAACTACCGAAATGTCTTAACGAATTCGGTACGATAAGTCTGACTTCAGAAAAAGTCGAAACATTTTGTTTGGGGGTATTCGTTATGTTTGTAAGCTCATACTACCATACATATTACTATACATACATACATATATGCATTTATTATTATAAAATAATTTATTTCAAATGATGGAATACAGTTACATATGTACCTATGCAGGAATGTTATCTCGTATATATTTTGATCACGAATCACGTGAATCACGCGTGACACGATAAAATCACGAAATTTGCACATCTCTATTGTTTATCATATCTGATCAGAGATGGAAAATGGGTTTTTTGTATTTGTTGATAGAATAGAATAGAATAAAAAAATAATGAAAAATGCATAAAAATAGTAAATAATACATTAAGCTGTGTAAAGTATTTCTTATTAAATGTCGATTTTTAAAAATGTTTGTAATTTAAAATATTATCAAACAAGATTATCCAAAATACATTAGAAAAAGTACAATTATGTCATGATTTCCATCCATGGTTCTGACATGAATAAAATTTTCTTGTAAGTTTTGACAAGTAAAGCGTTCATTTACTTCTTCGTATCTGGAAGAGTAATTTTGTAAATTTCCGCCTTGCTCTCTTGTTGCAAGCTTCTGCTAAAGCTGGGATCACACGATTGGCACAATTTACCAATTTCCGTCGGCTCACTGAAATAAATTCATAAGTAACAAAGTAAATTTTCCTTATTTCTCAACTAATTGAAATATAATAACATATCTGCACCACACTGCATTAGTAATAAAGTCATATAGACTTATTCAAGAATTAATTAAGTAATAATGTCATTTTGGCTTATTACTTATGACTTTATTGCACGACGAAAATTGGTGCATTTGTGCCAATCGTGTGACCCCGGCTTAAGAAAGTAAATGAACACACCTACTATATGATCTAACTAAGTAGAATAATTTTCCAAAAATGCATCTAAATACACAACTGTTATAGAAATCGTACTGTGAAGTTTTAGAGTGATCTGCCATTTGAAGGAGTTTTAAGAAAAAAATGACGATCTAAATTTAAGAACAAAATTCTGCAATTAAATTGAAATTTTGTCAGTAAGATTGATATTCTCAAATTTAAGCATAGAATGAAATCTAAAAGTCAAGAAGATAATCTTAATTATAAGATCGCAATCTTAAATTTAAGAACGTAGTCTTAAACTTTAAGAACGCATTCTTTGAGTAAAGAACGTAATCTTAAATTTTAGGATCGTATTCTTACATTTTTAGGAATATGATCTTAATTTAAAATTTTTATTAAGACCAAAATCTTAAATCCCATCATAAAATGAGATTTTATTCAAAATAAACAATCTTAAATGCGATCTTAAAAAAATTCAGATTTTATTTTTGCATCAAGATTTGAAATGAAATGATTTGATTTCGAGCGTAAGATATTGATTTTAGCATGTTTTCCCTTAGTGTATGTATTACAAAATGTTTTAATTTCATGTTTGTTTTCGATCTCTTTGTAGTTCCATTTAGTTAAGCACCTGAAGCCGTCTTTTTGTTTTTGTTCACTACCTACAAATCTATATCGTTATTTTTGGGTAGACTCATGGTGAAGGTCTAATGTAGTTTGTAAATCGCAGTACAAATTTTTTTCTGTGTAGCCAGCCCACTTATTTTTATTCTATTTTCATATTATTCTATTATTTTCAAATTAGAGTAGAACAAAATTTTTCAATCATCGTCGACACTTTCGATTTTTCCAATCACATGTTATTTTTTCTTTACAGCTGCTTTTAATCCATTTTAATTCATACAAAATCATTAATATAAAAATTAAGAAATCATCAAAATCTTCTATTTCACAGAAACAACAGGAAATGAATAAAAGCAAAGAAGTAATTGTGCTCGATCACAAAAGATCGAATGCCATTAACATTGCAATGACAAAATTACCGCCACCCAGAGCCATTAAGGCGGCTATTTTAAAAATGGATGCCACCGTGGTGACAAGAGAAGGCATTGACAAATTACTCAATATGTTGCCGACTGATGAGGAGAAGGGTAAAATACAAGAGGCTCAAGTAAGTGAATATTTAAATAATTAAATAAAAATGTGTTCGAAGAATTTAATTTATTAATTATTTGCATGATTTTTAGATGGCTCATCCTGAATTACCTTTGGGTAGTGCTGAACAATTTTTATTAACGTTGGCCTCCATATCCGAGCTGGCGGCTAGATTAAGATTGTGGGCATTCCGTTTAGATTTTGATTTTAGTGAGGTAAGCTTAAAAGCTAAGAAAATATCTTATACCAATATTAAAAAAATATATATTAAAATCCTCGAATCAATTTTAGGTTTATATATTTGAAATTATTCGATTAAAAGTTAGAAAACTTTCGTACCTTATTTATTATTGAAATAATTAACGATATATAATTACAAGGCACATTTACCAGGTAGTAGCGGAAACGCAGCTGAGCTAGTTTTTTTTAATTATAGTTCATTCGAAGCTTCAAAAATTGTTCACGAATAAGAAATTAAAAAAAAAATTAAAAAATTTTCAATGTGAAAAATATTTTATTAAAAAAATTATTTTGAAAAAAATTTAAAAATATGAAAAAACTATTAAAAAATTGTGAAAAGTGCCTATACGTTGCAAATTTTGTTAGTGGTAGCTGCCGTGAAGAAATTTTTTCAAATTTATGTGAATATTTTTGATATTTTGGATCAACTAAAAGCCATGTTGTTTTTTTCATTGTTGTATTTTTTCATTGTTCTTGTAATCCTGATATTACCTGGAAATAAATGTGCGTTGGATATATACATATTTTAAATATTTTGAATTTTTTTTAAATTTTTTCGACGTTTTTTTATATGTTCAATTAAACTATTTTCTTAGGGTCGTATTCAAAAAAACTTAACAAAACTTTGAAAAGCAATGTTAAGTAAAGTTGTATTCAAAAAAAAATGTTATGTCAAAATTCTAAAGTAGGCACTAGGGATGCAAATCGGGATCGATTTTTGGAAATCCCGGGATTCGGGATTTTGCAATCCCGAAAGAAAAGGGAAAGTTTAACGTATGAAGGATTCATTGTGCCCCGGCCTTCAGTCGTTAGATCCGTCAAAAACTGGCTGTGTGCTTAAAGGTAAATATGTGTGGCGTACTTTTTCCCAAAACTTACTATTTGGAATGTATTTTCTATGCGTTCACAGTTGCATTTTTGGGGCAGTCTGCTGTATTTATTCGTTAAAATAACGCCGTTTGATTTTTTTTGAAAAGTAGTTGACGAAAAATGTAAAGTAACATGAAAATTTATGAAAAAATGTGTTATTGCATCTTTTTGTGTTTTAATGACCGAAATCTATCAGATTTTCTTGTGAATGGATCGTACGATCGTACTCATCTTCAAATGTTATCAGCACTGTTGCCATTTTAGCATTTTCACTGCCAGATCTGGTATTTTCATTAGTTAAAAAGCATTAAACTTTCAAAAAATTCTGATAAATGCTTTCTGGCAGAATTTGTTGACAGAAAAAAAATTTTAATTTGTTAAAAACATTCTTCTGTATATGGGTTTTTTCTCATAAATGTATATGTATTATCGATTTTTGGAATCGGTAAAAAATCGGTATCGATTTTTGGAAATCCCGGGATTTTTCGGGTTCACGGGATTTTCGAGATTTCGGGATTTAAATATTTTTCGTAAAATAAATTATTTTTTTAACCCTAGAATATCATACTTATTTTTATATCGCAAACGTCATACTTCGTCGAATCGACTACGACCTATTTCAGGAGCCAATAAAAAACGTCTTGAGCAAAAATAAGTACGAAAATAGATTTATTATTGATATTTAGCTAGTTTTTAATTATCATATAACGAAATTCATATATTTCTTTTAATCGTTTAACGTAAAATTAACATTTCACAGACTTCTATCAATTGGCATTTTTTCTTAAAACATAGCATTTATAGCATCAATTGTATGAAATATTACACATTTGTTTCCATTAAGTCTTGTAGTTTCTTATAATAAATTTATTAAACTAAAAAAGCAACATTAGTTTCGAGTAACTGATATTAGCGGCTAACGCTATACGAAAAACGAAACAAAAACAATCACAAAAAATATGTTTTAAATCGAAAATAAAATCGCGCGTCGTCATTTCGACGAAGTATGATAGTGCAGGGTTAAATAAATATTACTTTAATAACAATTTAATGTATTTTGAAAGGTTTTATGTTCATAATTTATTATTGCACAATTGTCTTTAAAGTGAACAATTTTCTAATACGAGTATGAAATAAAAATCAAAAGAATTTTTCTCATCTATATTTAAGTTGATTAATCACATTTGATTTTAGAGAATTTGTAGTGAAAACAATAACTAAATATAAAAACTTGTTTTTGTTTTCAATATAAATGTTTTTCTATTATCTAAACCAAAACGAATATACATATGGGTGAACTTTTAGCACTACCGCTTAAGTTGACTTACGAAAATTTTTAGATTCACTTTCATGCATATAAGTTGCAAAAACAATATTGTTTTGTTAAAAATATATCCACTAACGTTTTTTTAATTGCGATTGATCAACAACAAGTATAACGGTTGTTACATATGTATGTATACCAAGCATTATCTAATTTTTTATCGATTTCGTTACGACTATGACAACGATAATAAGGCTACACATGTTCACACGTAAGTTTTTTTCTACAAGTTCAACAGATACATATGTATGTATTCATACGTTCGCTAAGAGGAGTATGGTTTATTAGTGTCCCGGCCTTCTACTCTGCAAATTGAGTCGAACTCATTCAGTCGGTCGTTTTTGACTAAAACTATTTATCAAATCCATGTAATTTAAATGGGTTTAATCTTAGGATTGTATCAAAAACGACCTAAATGGTCTAAATAAAAAACAAAATAATTTTGAACTGCAATGTAAAAAACATACATACAGGCTCGAGCAGTTTTTTTGACAAAATACTCCGCATTATTCTGTAAATATTTTTCGCTTACGTGCCTTGTATTCTACTCCAATTGTAAGGAGGTGTCAATAGTACTCAATTGTTACCGACAAGTAAATAATTTTTTTAGCGTTGAGGAGTCGACATACAGATAGTTATATACTGCAATTATGAATAAATTTCCGCAAGAAATTTCTCCCTTTTCCAATTAGATTTTTTTGTTTTCCCTATTATTTGCTACTGTTTGAAATTATTCCCCGGGAAAAATTTCTCGTGGAATTTGAACTATAATTGCCCTCATAATATAGAATAAGACGGAATAAATTTGTCAAACTTATGAATTTTTCAAATGTTATTTTCCTTCCAAAGGTAATATGTTTCTTTTGTTTTAAAAATAATTCTAAAATGTACATATATTGTAGCACCTTTGATGAAAATAACCGTAAGAAAGTCATTAAATTGTTAAAACTGTACATACAAAATTGTATGCGACTTTTAAATATTATAACAAATACATTAAAATCAACGAAAATTTGAATTTATAAAGTTTTTATATAAAAATTGCTAAGAAATCCCGAAAATGAAATCCCGGGATTGAATTTTACAAATCCCGGGATTCGGGATTTCCCGTTTGGCATCCCTAGTAGGCACCTACGTTTGTTAAGGCTACTTTAAGTTGATATTTCCAAAATGTGTATTTTGTACCTCAAATATTGTTGTTAATATAGCACATATTGATTCATGTTTCATCTGAAAATGAAGCTAGAAGTGCTAGCTCTTATCTTAAATTTATTATATCTGTCATGTGATGGACAATATTACTTAATTATCCAAATGATTCGAAATACATAGCAAAATCCATAAAAAATATTAAAATAAATACAATTATACAAAAATGTTTTAGTGATGTACATTCAAACAAAACGAATCGAAAAAAGCTGGATATTCAAATACTCATTTCGTTCGAATAAAATAAATTGAGATAATTTTTCTATGTTCATCATATATTTTTACTTTTACTTCATAAAAATGTTTATCTGTCTTGTTTCCAAGTCAGAAGCTTATATTTTATAAATTAGGTTGCTTAACTTCAAGATAATAAAAATGTATTTAATAAAATAAAAAATTATTTGAATACTCGAATGAAATTGTATTCTGATGTACAACATCGAAGCTGTGAAATGGTTGTTGAACATGCTGGTGTTACCAGAAAATTTATTACTAAATCACAAAATAAAATCTTTTGAATACAATTTCTTAACAAAGCAATGTTAGCCTTAAAGTGCTTGGTAGCTACTATGAACTTTAAAGCTCAAGTAAAATATTTTCTTGAATACTGCTGTTAAGCTTTAAGTCTGTTTATAATTTAATTTTTTAGTTCGATATTTCGTTAACCTCCGTTACACATATATAAAGGTTGAAAAAAAAAATAGAGTATGACCGGGTTTCTATCTGTGTGCCATGTGCCACACAAGCGTTAAAAAAAACGTAGATACAGATATGTATTTATTAAGTTAAATAGTTTCATATTTAACTAATAGACAATTTTATAGAATCCAGCATGATTGCAAACTGTTTAAATAAATAAATACATGTCTGAATCAAATTACTAATTACAAATTACATTACTAATTAGTTGGTTACGCTTTTTTGGGCAAATGGCACACAAGAAATGCCAGATGTAAACTCAGCCTAAGTTTTAAGTGATTTTAATGCCCTAATTCTGTTCGACGATTGTATCGTCTTGTCTATGGACGAAAAAAAGCCGCAGTTTTGATACTTTATAACAATTATTATTATAATTTTTACGTTTTAAAATTATGGCAATAAATAGGGAATTCACAATGAGTATAGGTATTAAAATTTTAATGTGGTAATATTGCGCCATCTTAATTTTTTTATTATGCCCAGTTAGTCCCTTTAGCACTACATTTAGTGCTTTTTACAAAGAAACAGAATAAAGTCTGCAACTTCAAGAAAATCGCTGACAAATTAATCAAGCCCATAATAACATCGACGGCAGTAACTTCAAATGCTCTCTAATTTTTGTTTTATTTTCTTTTGTGCTTATATTTCTTTGTAGTTTTGTTTACAAAATGTATGAAATTTATTGAAAGTATGGTAACATTTTTGTGAGAATGAACATTGATATGTGAGAGTATAAGAAAAAACGCTCTCAAAATAAAATAGATTCTATCTCACGACCGGTTTCTGCGGCTGTTTTTTTGTGTCAATTTGTATGGAAAATGTGTTGAAGCCGGTATTCTGTTTAATCATTAAGTCATAACAGTGCGCATTTTTTCAAGTTGGTGCTTTTTTTAAAGGCACTAAATTGGTGCTTTTTTAACTATGAATTTAGTGCTTTTAGTGCGTTTTACAATTAGACTAAATATAAATTTGTAGCGAATTAAGATATTTTCACTTTTTTGAAACTTTAAATTTAAAGACATACACACATACTCAATCTAAAAATATGACTGTACTTGCTCCTTTGCTTTCCTTCCTAATTATCAAATTTCCTATAAATATACTGAAAAAGCTTAATAACAATATGAAGTTTGAGAATTGGACGTAACGTCTTGGTTGTATAACAATATTATAATAATATAAATTTTTTATGTCAAACATATCTGATTAGACCATGGGTGACCAAGATAAATTTAAGGTTGTGTAAGTGAGCGAAAAAGATAAACTCACAGGCAGAAACAATTAATAAAAGTAAGTCTTATATGATTTTTTTATGAAAGAATTTTTTTCTATAAAACCGTTTCAACAAAAAGTAATAAATAAACATTAATATTCACTTAAATTCGGACTAAAAACCAATTTGTAAGCGAAAATAATTTTTAATTTTCATGTAAGCAAAAGCATTTTTTAACATAAACAGCATTCATAATAAATTTCTCGCAGTACGTTTGAGAAGAATGAGTAAAAAGATAAGCAAAAATTTCTCTCAGATAAGACTAAATGAAAGAGAATAATAATACGTGTTTTTTATTTTATTTTTTTTTTTTATTTTTTTTAACACAAACACAATTTGCAAAGCGATTAGCTTGTCTGCGAAAAACACCCAGGGTCTATGGGGGGAATCGAACCCACGACCTCTGGACTGAGAGGCTAGCATCGCTACCACTCAGCCACAGGGGCACCCTTCGATTTGCAAAAATTTGCTACATAATGTTCACCCATGGATTAGACCAGTGTCCCGCAAAATAAAATATGTCTGTATTGGTGAGAGAAATGAGAGTAAAATAAACTTGCACTTGAAGAAAAGTTTTGTAATATAAAATACATGATGTGGTTATTAGTTGTTTGATTTTTTTTGTAAATAAGCAATTTAATAAAAACTTAAGTAAAAACTAAAAATTTAATAACCATCCAACAATTTAGTGTATAAATTCAAAATAAAATTTATACACAGCTCTGTGGATACTATTAAAATGCATTTTTAAACCATTTTCCCTATTATTTTTTAATGTTTCATAATATAAAATGCATTGCATATTGCGAAAAGCATTTTTCATCACGAAATTTTTCTTAGCTTCCATAATTATATTATCAATTTTTTGTCTATAGAAATTTATTAAATTTGAAATTTAATTTCGTCCCGTGTGCTCAAAAAAACCAAACTCAAAACCAGGAAAAAATTAATGCATGCGTGCACAACTTAATTCGTCGCTTGCTCACAGAACATACAGAAGTGTCACGAGACGGAAGATACGGGTATTTTTCAGTTTGTCTCGTTTTCCCTCAAATTTTGTCGTCGTTTTTGTTTTGCTACGTCTTTCTAGTGCAATAAATTCTTATTAGCTGTGTTAATTGGTAAGTAGTAATACACTACAGTATCAAATACACTATGCTTTTCTCTTTTTTCCACGAATTTTAACAAAAACATGATTGGAGCTTTTTTGACCTGTCACTTTCTTCACTTCTGTGTATTCTGTGGCTTGCTCAGTGACGACTAAATGAAAGAGCATAATCATGTATGTGATTTTCATCAGCACAATTGTGCTATGGCTTGCGGGTTACTGGATTAGACCCTTCTTTGATACGGAATGTTTTCTTTGCATTATTTATTTAATTGGATGAAAGACAGTAGGTAACTACATACTTTCGCATTCACAGTAGTGTTGTAAAAATCGGCTACTTTTGAATACTCAGTACTACTCGATACTTTTTCAATTGGGTACTCGATACTACTCAATACTTTGTATATGTATGTATATGGGAAGTTAAAAATTATTATTTATATTATTTTATTTATAATGCAATATGAAAAACAAGGATTAAATACAAGTATATTTAAATTAATTTATAACAATTGCAACTAAATAAGTTTGAAGATTAGTTTTTGTACATAAAAAATTTTTAACGTACTCTTACACTTCTAGTGCATTAATCTCTTAAATTATCTTCTAAATATTTTTTAATAAACATTTTTTTCTCACAATTGATGTTATTACTTAGTCATTGTTGAAATGTAGAAATAAAATTTTACCGACATTGAAAGAATTTAAAATATTTTTCATGTTTGTGAGGACCTGAATTGATGGTTATATTGTATCACGTGCCTTCCTTCCACTATTCTAAAGGGTCACTTTTTCTGTCCAATAGTATTTGTTAATGACTGAAGTAGTTCAATAATGCATTTTGTAGTACTTTTATTAGCGGCTGTTTTCGTATCAAAATAATGCCTAACAGAATTGGTATTTGTTACACTAACTCCATGAGGTTCAGAGTCATATTTGTTTGTATCAAACTCACAGAAATGTATAATTCTGATAAAATACATCAGACTTTCGCTTGAATACTACAAAATGCAACCCTGAAAGTATTGAGTAGTTACTTTTGTGTATTGATACCGGCAAAAACTCCAGGTATTGAGTACTCAGTACTCAAATACTCAATACTTTTACAACACTAATTCACAGTGTGCAGAAATGGCTATCACGAAAAAAGCAATTGATTTTATAGACAAATCGCTACATAATATCAAAATTGTAAAAAAACTTAATGTAACGTTAAGAACATATTTATGGAAATTACAGAGGACACATAGACGTTATAAAAGAACATAATAACAAATGCGGTGAAGTTGAAGAAATACAGAAGAACGAAGCATTAAAAATTTAAGACTACAAAAATGGAAAATTAGTTTTAGCGCTATGAATTATTTTAAAAGTATAACTAGGGCAATCGATAAGCACCAAAATTTCAAAACGATTCCACCTAAATTTTATTCAAGTGTTTTAATATAAAATATAAAAGAGTAAAAACAAAATTTTGAATTCAAATCTTTATCCTGCACATATGTATGCATGTACATACAAACTTATTTATTGCATTTGGTACTTTTTATTCGCTGAATTCGCTGCCTAAATTCGTCGTGTGAAGCACAATAACGACGAATTTACGCAGCGAACTCAGCTCTTATAATTGATAAAGCAAGGCACATCAATCAGGTACCCGCGATTCTACAACAAATATTACAACAGCAACAACCACATGTACTTTGTTGGTATAAATTACCTTCTTACTTTTCAAAACAGGGTAGCATCGTGACATTGCATGTTTCTTATAGTATGTTTACACGATACGTGCTTCGCTCTCTATTCATGCTTCACACCCCAATCATGACCGAATCAACTTGCTTCGCCATACAAAATTATGAGAGCGAATCAAGTAGATTCAATATGAATTTACTTGCGAAGCACGTAAAATTGGTATCTTCTCTAACTTTTATCGCAGTTTAGCTGAACCAGCTATCAAAACAAAATATTTATATTTATGTGTATGTATGGGTTTGAACAACTAAAATCAAACCAAAAAAACATAGATGTGAGTTTAATATAAATAAATTTAATTAAGTTATGAATAGTAAAAAAAAGGAAAAATAAGAAGAAAATATAGGGATCCCTTCAAAAACTAAATTTTGAATGAGTCGAATGTATGTAAGTATGTATGCTTATGTGTATGTATGTATATACGTGCATATGATACGTATGTACCCAGTTGGAAAAGTAGGCATTAATTACATACAGTATTATTTTCCAAAGCAAAACAATGCATCCCTTAGAAACGATAGGGTTATTTGATTAAACACAATTAAAATAATTCATTACTCTCCTAGGACATGTTCCGTGTTAACAGTAATCAATTCAGAAATGAAAAATTATACATGATGTGCATTACCTTATAATTTACTATTCATTACCTTTTCCCACTGGGTATGCATATGCCTGCGTATGATATGTATGAATGTGTGAATATAAATAAAAAGATGCCACACGAACAGTGATGCCAACTTTTCCAGAGCAAAAAGCACTAAGTGCAATAAAGCCATATTTCGATTTTGTTCAGTTATAAGTAGAATATGAGTAGGAAATTTAATTTAAGTTCAAGACAAAAGCAAATTAAACAATTGTAATGGGATATTTGATATAATAATTTTGGAAAAATAAAGTAGAACTCGTTAGCTTATATAATCCATAAAACTAAACTTCAGAAACAAAGTAATTTTATTTACAGGATAAAGATTTCAATTAAAATTTTATTTGTACTCTTTTATATAAATGCCTAAATTAAATCATTCCGTACAGACGAAATATCAAAACACTTGATTAAAATTTATGTGGAAATGTAGGATTTTGGTCGATATCGAGTCCATAAATTTGTTATTGTAACTCCAGTAATTGTAACTAGAATCGAAATAAAATGAATTCTGCGTGTAATTAGCATACAAATCGAAAGAATTTGTATGTATTTATGTATATGTACATGCGTAAAAATATGTAGGTATGTGTCAATGAATTAACAAAAACTATTTACTATGTGTGGATGTACATTAGGGTGTTCTCAGAAAAAATCCTTTGTTTTTCTCAGAACCAGGTTTCAAAATTTAGTTTAGGTAAAAAAATAGGCCTGTTAAAATATCAGCTCATAATATTAATGGTGAGATGGTGCGTATCGCACTTTTCAATTTCCCATACGATTTACATACATGGTATAAATTGATTTCATTTATTCTGATTGTCATAAGTAAAGAACGTAATGTCCTACAGTAAACTTCTTGGTACGCTTTTGTAGAAAATTAAACGCTCTATAAAAAAGTTATATAAAACTGTTTGATAAATTAGCTGGATCAAAAGTTATTTACAGTCCAAAATAAAATTTACCCTAAATATATACGATTTTTCAAGAAAACAACAGAAATATTATGTTATTCCAGAAAATTTTACCAAGTTCCATACAAAATACAAACAGGCCTTTTAAAAAGTGCCAAAGACGTGTTTTTCGTTATAATAGAGAAATATAAAACAATTTTATAAGTTTTCAATTTATTTTAGCCATAGCTGTAATAAGTGAATGGAATGGAAATTAAAAATATTTTTATTTCAGATTTAGTTTAATTTTAAATTTTTGTATAGAGTCTTCAATTTTCTACAAAAGCGTACCAAGAAGTTTACTGTAGCATATTCCGTTCTTTACTTATGACAATCAGACAGAAAAGTGGCAAATGTTTATTTGTTGTTTTTTGTAAAGCCACCATACTATCACAAATTTATATTTAGTGGATTTGTTAAACGCATTAAATGCACTAAAGTCAAAGGTGAAAAAGCACCAATTTCATGTATTTTTTTTTTAAGCACTCGTCGTCTAAACATAGTATTGCAGGAAATGTCAAACACCATACAAAACTGAATATTCGAAAGGTGTTTATGGATACCCAAACAAAAGCATGCTTTTAGGCTTATACCTACACAAATCCATTTTAACATTTAGATTGGTATAATGACATTAGTCACCTGGTGTAGTGCTGCCACTTAATAAATGCGCCTTGTGATAAAGTTGGTTATTGTCAGTGTGACCATATTAGCTAATTTTGGGCTAAATTTAGCTTATTTCTTCTGGATTCAGCTTTAAAATTTTTATTAAGCTCTTAGCTTCTTTTTTAGCTTTTTTAAAAATGGATTTAGCTCTGTTAGCCTTTTTTAATCCAAATTGCGTATTCTCTAAAAATATATTAAAGACATACGTGATTTAGCTTAATTTTATTTTAAAATCTGGTCATACTGTTTATTGTGTATGGTGAGAGAAAATTGTTTTTTCCGTCGTTCGTCGGCGTATCAAGTAGAAATAAATCTATGCTCATAGGATCCAGCTAACCCCTTAATAATCAATTTCAATGTATTTCTAATAAAAAAAAAAAACATTTTACTTTAATAAGTAAAATAACAATTTGGGATTATAAGCACGTTAAAAAATTTTAAACGTAATTGTAACAATTCCAAAAATCAACGAATATTTACTATTTTACGGCTGTATGTGCTATAAAAATACCTGTTAACACTAAGGGCCTAATTCATAAAAAATATTTTGGTTTTATAAAAGGTTTATTAATCAAATTTCCATACAAAATTTGTTTTATTAACCTCTTATTTTTATGAATAAAGCAGTAATAAGTTTGTATAAACATGAAATTCAAAGCTATTTCAATAATATGTTTTAAATTTAAATCTAGCATTACTCTTTTCTTCTGTAGAACATTTTAGCAGAATTTTTGTACCGATTTAGCATTCTCTCGTCATCATTTTCTGGCAACACTGCATCTTTGTACGAATGCTTATGAGAGACTGAATTATTTTCTTCCGTACGTATTAAAATAAGAAAAAAACTTGAATTGGAAATTATTATTGCATAAATTTATCAAAATAAATTTTGTTCTGCGAAAAATACAAATATTTTTTCATCACCTACATCTGCGTTGACAGTTTTAACATGTTAAGCTTAACATCACCATATTGCCATATTGAAAATGACATGCTTTTTACACTGTTAAATTTGCCACATGGTAATTAATTTGATTTACATACAAAACAAAAACAACAAACTTGCCAGACCATATAAAAGTATTAAAATTGGGCGCATTCATAAGACGTAGCTGTTGAGATCAACAGTTGTGAAAATGTTGGCAACTGTTGGCCCCAACAATTACGTCTTAGAAACGGCTTGATGAATATAATTTAATCTTATATCTTTATTTTGTTACTTCATCGCATTTGTAATGTAAAATTTAGCAAATATTTGCTCCCGTCACCTAACAAATCATATAAAAGATAAAGCTCTATTCGATCAGCTGTTCAGACTGAGCACAACATGTTGACTATAGGTAGCCAAAAAATTTTATGATGGAAAACTACTCAACTGTTGAGTGAAGCGGAACTACTCAACTATGCGTTTCTAAGACAAACACCCAACGGTTGCACAAACGCTACATCTTATGAATGTACCCATTGAAACGTTGCAATATTAAGACACATTTTAACACGCTATTGTGAATTCCCTAAATGTTTTTAATTTCCATTATCAAAGACAACCACCATTTTTGAAGAAAATAATGTAGAGAATTCAAACACCAGAACTCAAAAGTATTTTTTAAACATAAACGTCCAAAATCTTCTTACTGAATTACACAAAATTAAAGTGCTGATTGACGATTATATATGAACGTCTCCGAAAAACCGTGAATTAAAGGGCACTAAAACATATTCAGTGACTGACGCTATTGTTTGATGGTATCTAGAGCCCATATACACATTCACCCATTTCGTTTTATTTAATTGTCTGATGGGCACTTAGTTAAAAAAAAGACGTATAACGTATGACGGGTTCTGCGTGACTCGGCGTTAACTGCCCGAATACCGGATTTTCTTTATGAAATTTTATGAAATATAGCTCATGAAACCTTTCTATTTTCCAATATGAGGAGTGTAAGAGAAGTGTGAATCTTAGAATCATATTTCTAATTAAACTCTACAGTATTTTTCTCAAATTTGTTACCCCCCGTCTAGACTGGCAATAAATTCATTAACATATATTGCAGCAAATGTCAAAATATTGCTATTGCCAATGGAGACAGCTCATTGCCAGTGCTTGCAATAATTGCAGCAATAATTATCAACAGCTTTTCGTTGATAATTATTGCGAACATGAAATAATTTGCATTGTTATAAATTTTTAAAAATAAAAAATTGTTCGATTAACCAGATATTTACAAGTGAGTTATATTTTTATTCCGCGCCTTTCTTGTTGACTTTTTCCATTTTGTGGCTACAATTTCGCATAGCCTTAACATAAGTAAAGCAATAAGCAATATTGTTCCGCTATTCTGCCGGCATTATTGCTATATTGGCAACATATTTATTGCCAGTCTAGACGGGCGGTTAAAATTATTTACTTCCGTGGCAATAAAAAACCCATGCAACTAATTTCATGGAAATTATCATGATATGAACCTCCAATAAGATGTCTTAGTTTCTTTAATTTTTACTTGTATTTTTTTTTCAGAAAGAAATTGCTGAACCTTTAATGGACCTAAAACAAGGAATTGAAATTTTAAAACACAATCGTACATTTAAATGTATTTTGTCCACCTTGTTGTCGGTGGGAATTTTTCTAAATGGTGCTCCCGTTAAAGGTTTCCAAATTGAGTATTTAGCTAAGGTATGTACATATATACACACACACACACACACACACACACACACACACACACACACATCTAACATCAATGTAATATGCCGCCGAATGCATTATTTTTCAGGTGCCCGAGGTAAAGGATACAGTACACAAACATTCTTTATTGCACCATCTGTGTCATATGGTCATGGAGTCCGGTACCGAAACTACTGATTTATATTCGGAAATTGGCCCCATTACCAGAGCTTCAAAGGCCGACTTTAACGATTTGGCCCATAATCTGGCCCAATTGGAACATGAGTGTAAATCGTCTTGGGATCGCTTAAAGCTAATAGCAAAACATGACTGTCCACCGCAATTGAAACAAAAACTGGTGGATTTTTTGGCCGATTGTGCCGAACGAATTATTATTTTACAAATTGTGCACCGTAGAGTTATAAACAGGTAACCAAAAATAAATTGTAAATAAAATTTTATAATTAATGTTTAATTCGAACAGATACCGCAAATTTCTATTGTGGCTGGGTGTGCCGCAACACAGTGTGGCCGAATCACGGCCCAACGAATTCTGCCGTATTGTGTCTGAATTCGCTTTGGAATATCGCACCACCAGAGAAAGAGTACAACAGCAAATCGAAAAGAAGGCCAATCATCGCGAACGAAATAAGACTAGAGGCAAATTAATTGTAGATATTGCCAAATTCAAAACCAAAGAAGACAAACAAGATGCTGAATTAAAGTATGTTGCATAAATTGCCACTGCCTAACGAATTCAGTTTAACATTTTTCAATCAATCGCTTGTAGATCCCTTTTGGGTACGCCCACGGCTGATACTCCGGATGGTACTCTAACTTGGCGACGTCGTCGTGCCGAAAACTTACGATCACCCGTTTTACGTCAAAGTGAGGAGAACTTCACCGATGGTGATGATGAAATACTAGAATCTCTAGTCAAAACCGCTACTAAAGCCCCTGGCACTAGAACTACGCCCCGAGAGCGTAAACGTACCCGTCATGCTGATAGAAAATCATGTAGGCCTTGTTTTTTCTACTTTTTGTCTACTTCATTAGTTTCTAGTTTTAGAATTTTTTTTAATTTTGGTTTGGGTTCTTAATAATATTTACACATTTTTATTCTTATTTTATTACATTTTAGGTTTTAATTATTTTAATACACTACACTCTGAGGATTAGTTGTTCGGAAAATAAACAAAAAAAAATGATGTTTTAATATCTTTAAAGCAAATCTAAATTTTCCACCCAAAAAATTAATCTAAAAAGTAATTTTTGTGGTGTTCTATATGTAAACAATCACGGCAGAAAAAAAATCTCGAAAAACAAAATCACTATACCAATAAAAAATGTTACTGCTTAAGTATCAAGTTCTTCAATTACTACAAAAATAATGTTGACAGAAAGATTTAGAAACTTTTTACAATATCAATAAGATTTTTATTTAATGTTAAACTGTTAAAGTTAGCTAACTTCACCCAAGTACATATGTGAAGTGAGTAGTAACGCTTAAATTGTAGCATTCTCCCCATCAGTCTCTTTTAACTTTCTAAATAATTAATAGGCAAACACGTTTTTTGTAATCCCTTTTACGCCGGAACTACTGCATCAATTTTAAAAAATATTGATATGGGTTTAAAGGTTTTTCTGCACAGATATTCACAATCTATATTTTATTGAAATCGGTTTAGTGTTTTGGGATCTGTAAGCTTTTAAAATTGCTACTACTACATGCAAACATAGTACACCCGTGTAAGCTAATAGCTTATGCTAGGAACACAACTGTGGCGAACGACGAATTTTTCGGTGCGAACTTTCGTCATAAAAAATAAAACACATTTGTTCATATGAAAATGAACATAAAACCGCCGTAGAACGAAATTCGTCGTGCGTGATGAACTCTGAGATAGATTTAATGATTAAACAGAATACCGGCTTCAACACATTTTCCATACAAATTGACACAAAAAAACAGCCGCAGAAACCGGTCGTGAGATAGAATCTATTTTATTTTGAGAGCGTTTTTTCTTATACTCTCACATATCAATGTTCATTCTCACAAAAATGTTACCATACTTTCAATAAATTTCATACATTTTGTAAACAAAAGTACAAAGAAAAATAAGCACAAAAGAAAATAAAACAAAAGTTAGAGAGCATTTGAAGTTACTGCCGTCGATGTTATTATGGGCTTGATTAATTTGTCAGCGATTTTCCTGAAGTTGCAGACTTTATTCTGTTTCTACATTTATTTCTATTTTATACGCCGACGAACGACGTAAAAAACAATTTTCTCTCACTCTCTTTACATACAAAATAATCAGTGTGACCAGATTTTAAAATAAAATTAAGCTAAATCACGTATGTCTTTAATATATTTTTAGAGAATATGCAATTTGGATTAAAAAAGGCTAAAGAAGCTAAAAATGCGTTTTTAAAAAAGTTAAAAAAGAAGCTAAGAGCTTAATAAAAATTTTAAAGCTAAATCCAGAAGAAATAGGCTAAATTTAGCCCAAAATTGGCTAATATGGTCACACTGACAATAACCAACTTTATCAATTATAAGCAGTGTTGTCAGATTTATTTTGAGCCTCCTCGCCAAATATCGCCAATATAATAAAACATTAAATTTTAAATACAAAAAATATTTTTATTTTTACTACATTACAAATATTATTAAATTTTAAATTTAGTAGGCAATGTCTATGGTGAAACCTAAAAATTAAGCGAAGTGTTAAAGAAAATACTTAAAAATAACTTATTCCAAAAGGTCAATCTAAATAGGATATATTGAACTTGAATACTAACTTCAAAATTATTATGTAAATCTTGTGATAAAACTGAACTAACAAATACTTAAATATTTGTTTAAATACACACATCATATCCTTGAAGTGGTACGCAGCATCGTCGTAATCATGCACTTTAGGTGATAACTCGTGCAGGATTTTTGGTGCTTTATAATCAAAATATTGGCTCCAATTTATAAAAAGAAGATTTCTCCAATGTCTTTCATAAACACCAAATGAAATTTTATGGTCCATCATTTTTTTTCAGAAAATTTTGTTTGAGGTAAAGAGTTACAACATTTAGAATTTTTTGCACGAAATATTTGATGTTGTAGAAAAAAATTCTAACGTAAAAGTTTTCATACTTTTTATCAATATTCTATTTTATTGATATCATAAAAATATAGCCAAAAATATCGCCAAGGAGTTCAAATATCGCCAAGTAAATCGCCAATCGCGATTTCAAAATTTTCATCGCCAAAACCAAATTCTTGTCGCCACATCTGACAACACTGATTATAAGAGCTGCATTCGCTGAGTAAATTCGTCGTTATTATGCTTCACACGATGAATTTACGCAACGAATTCTTGTCGACGTGGACGAAATTCGTCGTTCGTCCCAATTGTGTTCCTAGTATTTTCTCGTGGTTTTGCAAATTTTTTTTCTCTTATTTGTTGTATATATGTACAGTGGTACAGAAAACTCTACATACCCCCCCCCCCCCAAAAAAAAAAATGTTTTATGCAAGACTTTAAAATTTTTATCAACAAAATTCCTGGCGTATCATCCCTTGTAAAAATAAAATTATTTTAATACAAATCATTTTTGAAAAAAGAAAATATTTATGAAAAAATTAAAAAAATTCATTATTTAATACACAGAAAAGTATACATACTCCATAGTTTATTGTTCTAGTTCATAAAAAATATTTATTTTTTAATAATTTTTTGCACCTCCTTTGCTCTCTAATACGACATTTAATTGATTTTTCATAAAATATACCAGTTCACCGGTGGTTCTCGAAGAAATTTTGTACCATTTTTTGACAAAAGCATTTTTATGTCCTGTTGTGTCTTTATCGCGGTTTTTCTTATCCTGCAGTCTAATTCGCCCCATAAATTTTCAACGGGGTTTAAGTAAGACGACTGGGGAAGAGAATGCAGTTGTTTTGACACATTGTACAACAGCAAATCCTTTGAACTTGGCCGCTGTGTGAATTGCGTCGTTATCTTGTTGGAAGTACGTAACAGCTTCCAGGTAGACCTATTTTGGCTAGTGTCACCTTCAAATTATCCGACATATACGGATCCATTATTGTATCAATAAAAACTAAATTTCAACCAAAAACCATAATAGAGCCGCCTCAGTGTTCCAGCTTTTCATTCTCTTTGAGCCAAACTTTTGGTTTTCCCATTTAAATTTATTCACTGTGCTAAATATAAAATTTTTTTTAAGTTTTCATCTTTATTTAAATGCTTTTAAGCAAATTCCTTATGGCCTTATTAATATCGCTCATGAATAGTTTTTTTTTTCGAGGCAATCAGTTATGATAACCTCCACTTCCCAATACACTGCGCAGTGTTTCTGGATGGAGAGTGGCAATCGACATTTTGTCAATACCTCTTTGCTATATCAACAGCAGTTGTCCTGAAATTTTTCTCAAGTTCTTTCAATATGTGTGGTTTTATACGTCGAGTAATTTTTGCAAACGGCCACTTCTTGGCCTACTATAAGCACTATTGTTCTTTTTATTACTTATAATGGTTTGCATACTAGACTTTTATCGCCCAATAATTTACATTCTTTTAATGCTGAACAATCAGATTTCTAATATCTAATCTTATTTCTTTAACTTTTGGACAAATTGTTATTAAAAATTAAGAACGATTGATTACAAACCTTTTAAATTTTTTTAACTGATAGACATGAAGCATTACAACGTAGTGGCAAAACATGTGTGAGCTCTTTTCTCGGAAAAGTATCGTTGACCAACAGTGGGAATATATATACTTTTCTGTGCAGTAGGGATGAAACGATACCACTAAGGTATCGATACTTTTACTTGATACGGTATCGGTTCAAAATTATCGATACCTACTCAGTATCGAATAAAAAGCATCGATACTTACTTGTGTCGATCAAGTTCTTCACATGATTTGAAGTAGTGAAACAAAAGTAAATACACACAATACACACACACACACATATGTACATATGTATGTATTATGTGCAGTTAGTATCAATAAGATTCGTTTTTAAGATTCAGAATCAATAAAAGGTTTGCCAAACAATGGTAACCTTTTAATCTGAAAAATTTGCCATTGTTTGGTAGACTTTATATTTAGGATGACCGATGACATTTTTCAAAAAGTGGCAACAAATATTGGATTTATCAAAAAAAGGGCCAAAATTAAAAAAAAAAACTAGAAAACTACACTAAACTTTTAATTTTTAATGTATTTTCATAAAACTCACCATAAAAAAGTGGAAACAAAAAGTGGCAAGGCAGTCGAAAAAGGGGAAAGGCAGTCAAAAAAGTGGCAATTTGCCACTTTAGTCGGTCAAACGGTCAAGCTGTTTATATTGATTCTGAATCTGAATACTAGTGAAACTCACTGTATGTACTTACTTTGAAATATTTTCGTCGACAGGAGCAGCAGTACAATCGGGATGACATTTTAAACGTTTGTTCAAATTCGATGTATTGCGGCTTTAGAACAATTTTTTCTGCTAGAAATTTTATAGTCTATTTTATAAAATATAATCACACACTTAACTTGGGGTCCCATTTTCTTTAAATGAATTTAATATCTGTGGCAATAAGGAAAAAGTTCTTCAGTCATATTTTACTGCTCTACTGCAGGAGCATTTTTAAACTGTCAAGTCGATTTTCGGAAATTATTTTACAGTTAAATTAAGAAATTCGGTATTCACTCAAATTCCTTTTAGAATATTTCGTTCTACACACTATAAATAATAAATTGGATTTAAAATATACCAAAGTAGTAGCTAAAGTAAGGTAATATTCGAAATGAGATTATAAAACGAAAAAAGATAAGCAAGTCATTGCGCTATAACTTCCTAAAAAAGCGCGCAAAATAAATGAAATTTGGCCCAGCGGTTCTTTCCAATATGGAGACTACATGAGTACCGTTAACTTAAAAACAGATTATCTCGGCTTAAGCACTTTTTCCTTTCTAAACATAAATTTAGATTTAATACGAACAAATGAAATTTTGTTAAACTGACGTCATGTTCAATATTGTTGTGGCAAATAAGAAATGAGTATTTTTGACCGATACGAGAACTTTTTACCGATACCTACTTGGTACTCAATAGTAAAGTATCGATTTAAAAAGTACTTGGTTTCTAAGAAAAAGTATCGAGTACTTACTTGTATTTACTCGTATCGTTTCATCCCTACTGTGCAGTAAAATTTGATTTTCTTAAAATGATTAATAAAAATATATGTATATTTTCCAAAAATTTTTGTTTTATGGAAAAAGTTTTATTTTTTTTACAAGAAATGATATAATGTAGTGTTTGTTGATAAAAAATTTTTATTTTTACTTAAAATAAATTTTTTGGGGAGGTATGTCTGACTTTTAGATAATTTTTCTTTGAGTCTTAATAAAATTATTTACATCTAGAATACGGACGATTGTGTCGTCCGTTTGAGATATTCTAGTTTAACTTATTTTGTCTTCTTCAGAAAATCGTATTATATTTAATGTTCCGCTTAGATCAAACCGAATGTTGATTCCACTTCAGTGGAAATTTCAGAAAACAAATTATGAAAATACTGATTCATTAAGATAATTGTTTGTGTAATATAATGTTATAGAAATCGTAAATTTTATTAATTTTTTTCATAAATATTAATGTTACAAAACGGTTTACTACTTTGATTAGCGAAATTATATTGACAATTGTATTTCAAGGACTGCAAGGATTATTCCACAGATATTTAGTAAATAAAAAAAGATAAAACGCATATAAAATATTTAAAATTTTCAATAAAAAAGAATTCAAGAAAATGCTGAACGTGAGGACAATGAACAAAGTACTCCTTGAATAAATAATATTTGTTACAGTTCTAAAAAAAGTAAATAATAAATAAAACTAAGATGTAAAAATTAAATTTAGTGAATTTATTTAGGAACATAAAACTTTTCTGCTGTGATTGACTTATTTTCTTTCATTAATAATCAAATTGGTGTCTTTTATTAATTTCTAATTAAGTATTAGTTTATTTAACCACTTTATTAGTAATAAAACATTAATTTTATTTTCTTTTTTTTTTATTTCCTTTTCATTTGTCATCATTGGCTTCAATATCCATTGGTAATCAATATCCATTGGTATAATTGATCTATGTGTGTAACTGTTCTAACTTCCTTTCTTCCCTCTCTAATTTATCATCAATATTCTTGTATGCATAATTTTTTTTGGAAAACTAAATATTCACTCATCGTAATAAACATAAACTAATTTTCATTGAACATTAATAATCCTTGAATTCCTGAACTGTGTGTGTGTATGTGTTTGATAAATGACAACCAATTGGAATATTCCTTTCAATGAAGTGAAGCGTTCACGTACCCGCGAAGGATTTACAGTTGAAAGAGTTCCATCGCCATAGATTTACGTGTGTCTATTATTCATAAAACGATTTTATTTTAGTTTTTTTTAATGGTTAGTGGATTTTGATTTTTATAAATTTTTTGTTACAGTTTTGTATTTTGATTTTTTTTTGTTTTTGACTTTTTGTAAACGTTTCCTTTATTTTGTGCACCAGCATGTTTTAATGGATTTTGTGAAAAAACACCTGCATGTGAAATCCTTCAGCTTTTAAGTATTAATATATTTTTTTTTCTTAAATCCGCATAAACTTAATTGGGAGACGAAAACTATGTCTACCCTGCTAAGGTCCTTTTTTGTTTTTTTAATAGTCAATACTTACGTCCTTGGAAGTGCAAATATTAAAATAATCAAATAAAAAGTGTGTGTGGAAATGATACGGTAAATTTATTATGTCCATAAAACACAATTTTTTCTTATTGGCATGCCTCTAATTATTTTTATAAATCAAATAAAACAAATGACTTAAATTTACTTATGATTTTCGCACTAAGTCCCAAATCACACTGTGCAAGTCTTATTGCTAAGCTGATTAGTTTCAGGGTGAGAAAGACGAGGGGAACATCAACGTTTCTTTTCCCCCCGTCTCTCTCTCTCCTAATAAGCTAATCAGCTTAGCAATAATACTTGCATAGTGTAAATAGGGACTAACGGAGCAAACATTTACCTTGTCATTATGACTTCCCAGCAAAAAATAAAAGTAGTACTTCCTTACGAAAGTATCTAATGCATATTTTTAGATGCTAAATAAGTTATTTTTAACCACATATCAAATGGAATTTTAAATCGCTACTTTGTTTTCAGCAAATTCATTACTTCTTTGGCTCAAGCCAAATACAAGTGTTTTATTATTACATTTAAGTCTTTTCAAATCAAAAAATTTGCATTATTAAAAATAGCAATGGAATAAAATAACAAAAAATTAAATAATTTAACCTGTTCTCTTTTCAAACCATATACAAGTGATTTTAATCACTGAATAAAAAGCACTTTTTAACTACTTTTGTGAAGTGAATTATTTTCACTCCCGAATTTCGGATTTTTATAGCACCAAAAACATGATTTTTATTGAGTTTAAAAAATGTCAAAAACAAACCACTACCTTCCAATGACACGTCAATGTAAAATTCATTGGTTTTTAACCTAAATTTGAAGTGGTTTGATTCAGTAGATGTGGTGTTTTTTCTATTTCTTTTTCCTCACTTTTTTTGCTGGGTTAGGCTGAGTACACATCTGGCATTTCTTGTGTGTTCATTTTGTGATGTCAGTTTCAAAATATGTGCAACGCTGTTCACATTATGTTTTTTAAAACAAAAAAGCAATGCCACACAACGAAACATAACGGAAATGGCAAACGTTGCCACTTGTACCAACTATTGCTATGTCACAAAATGCCATAGTGTGTACTCGGCATTATACACATGCTATTGCTAGATCATTTATTCTAATCTTACTTTTTGTAACCACCAAAATTTTGCGCAAATAATTATTTATTTATAATTGACTATAATCAAAAATAAACATTTCAACTATTTTTCTTTTTCATGTTTTGAAGAATTATAAATTAATTGCATCGTTCTATTTAATGTTTAAATAATTATATTATAATCTTAATTAATTGTTTACCATTGGTTTCGTTTAATTTTTTTACAGTACGTCGTACCCTTAAGAACGGTTTGACCGAAGAGGAAAAACTTCAAGTGGCAGCCTTAATAAAAACCTATTAAGAATTCGAATATGATAATGATGCTTAAATTTAAAGCGGATAGAAAATCAACCGCAACTTTAAAGACGGATCTCAAACAAAAGGATTTAAAAAATGTATAAACCAAGGCACAGAGGAAATTCTAAAAAAAAGTCAAACAATAACCATTTGGTAACTTATTCTAGAAAAATTGTTTATTTAATAAAAAAAAATATTAGTATATAAAATCCTATACAACGATTTTCATTAAAAAAAAATACAATAAGGGTTTTCATGAGAACTCTTAAAATTGCCATTTGTGCAATTGGGCTAATTTGCGAGACTTGTTTCATGAAGCCCCTTTTGAACTTTTACGCAAACAGTTTATGTTAATTTCAAACAAACGTCAAAAAGTTCAATTAATAAAAATAATATAAAAAAAGTTCAATGAATTTTTAATTTAAAAACATATTTATATATATCTATAAAAATAAAAAAGTGTGTGTGTGTGTCTAAAAATACATAAAGCCAAAAAATCAAAAATTTGTTGTTTACAAAATGCACAATTGCACAGCTTAAATTTACGAGTAAAAATTATTGGGCAAACTTAGCAGGTTTGTGTAAATAAATTTCTATACAATGTTTGACATTTTATTTAAGAGAGCGTAAAAATGCATAATTGCACAATTTGTAAGGTTTTTGAACATTCTCATGAAAACCCTTAATATTTTTCAAAATTTAAATATAATTTTAAAACTATTGAAATGATAAAATAAACTACTTTTGAATATACATACGTACATGTGTATATATTTGTTAGAACAAAGTATTCCTAATGAGATTTTCAAATTGAATTTTGTTTATTGGCTTAAATTTTATTTTATTTGTAATTTCATTGCTTTTTAAATTATTTAAGTTTTTTGATTACTAGGCTAGAAAGTTTGTTAAAAAAATTAATATCTTAAAAAATAGTTATAAAACTTTATTGTTAATTTAATTAATTAATATTGTTGATCTTAATTTTATAATTTTATTTTCATTTCTTAAACCAAAAATTTAAAGAAAAAAATTTAAACTTATTTGTAAAAGAAACCAATTATTTATACTTCATATGTTATGAAATCTATAAAAAAAAATCTTAAATTACATACAATATAAAATACTACTTGCTTTATTATACTTTATAATAAGTTTGTAATAATTTAGCGAAACCTTACAGTTATACATATAAATAAATATGCAAAGAAAGAATATAAAAAGAATTTGTAGAAATATTTTTGTACGTAAGTGGACCTAAAATCCATTTGTACATGGTTGTTGCACATAATCTAAGCAAAAGCCTCGATTATCGATGTCGGTGGGCGCCTCAATACCATCAGTGTGGAAATATAAGCGGAAGGGTCGCACACTGGCTGTAAATAAAAGGAAATTAAATTAGAATGCATATAAGCAGTCACTATTCAAAGGGAATTAAAAACTTTTTTGGAAAATTAATCACCCTTATTCCAGTTGTCAACATCGACGTCACGTCAAAATAATATACAAAAATTAGGGTTAGTCTACCCACTCTCGAGAACAATTCTGTGATATTGACATTCTATTTCTGTTCCACAAGGTCTAGGAAATAGCATTAACTTGTCAAAAGCCATCACTTGTTTTCGACAACACGCACACAAACCCCAATTTTTCGGTATTATTTTGACGTGACGTCGCTGTTGACAACTGGAATAAGGGTGAATAATAGCAATTAATCGCGTACTCAAAAGTTTTTATAAATTTTTACTGAACTTTACTGCATTTTACTAAATTGCGTTCGTTTACCAAAAATACAGTAAATGAGAACACAAATTGAGAGAGTTAAGTGACAGTTCTTGGCTGAGTGTTTTGCAAATTTTACTGCAGAAATTTGTCGTAGTAAAGTTTATTAAGATAAGAACATATGATACAAAATGTAAACAAATGAAAAGTAAGCAATTGAAAAGTGTATAAATTTCAGAAAAGGTTAAACAAAAATTGTGAAAATCATTAAAGAATAATTCATTTATAAATCATAATAATAATAGCTGTTAATATTCATATTTTTTTTAATATATTTTATTACACCTTTTGGTTTGCAATTCATTTTAATTACTCAGAATTGTAAAACTGTAAAGTATCTGGGTACTTAGTATCGCATTTGTTTATAAAGTAATCAGTAACATTAACAAATAGTCATGTATTTTTTATTAATTTAGCCAACAACAAAACAAGGAAATCAAAAAGAAATTAATTACAAATATTACATGAAACAAATTACAGAATTTATTTTTAGATTGTCCGTGTTATATTAAATATTGTATCGAGTACCAATAATTGAAATAGTTGAATGGTCAAAAGGTTATATATTTTTCAACACTATGTGGAGTTAAAGTCAGATGTTTCTTTAATCTTACTAATTTTTACTATTTTTCCGTTCGCGTACTTTTTTTTGGCTACCGATCTTTTTAAGAGTAATTTTAAAATTTCGGCAGTAACTACTCATTTACTGCATTTTACTGCAAAAGTAAACGAACACACTTAATATGTACTTGTAACACAATGCAAAACATTCACCTAGCTTATCATCTGTCATTGGATTGAGTGCATATAATACAAGGTGCCACGTACTAGCAATAGCTTTAACTTTTCAGTACTAGCTATCCTGAAATATTTAAACTACTAAAAGTGTTACATAGGTAGTACTGAAAAGTGGAAACAAAAGCTAGTAAATTAAATAAATAAAATTATGCACAAAAATATACTTTACTTGTCAAAACTTGCAAGGAAATTTTATTCATCTGAGAACCATGGATATAAATCATGATTCAATTGTACTTTTTCTATATTCTGGCCAATGCACGCAGTGTGTATATTTAGAGGAAGCTATTCGAGCTGTTTTTACACCCCTCATAACTTTGTTCCCCGCGACCGTAAAATTATGCAATTTAAATCATAATTAGAATAAATTCATGTAACCTCATATGCAAAGTTTGAAAGTTTTACAATGAAAGGTTCCGGAGATATGGAGGTGCAAAAAGTGCATATTTTAAGACATACTCACTGACTCACTGACTCACTCATCCATATTATGAAGCACTTCCGCTATAGCTAGAATTTGGTACACAAGTAGATCTTGGTGAGCAATGAACGAGAAAAATCTGAAAACCTGAAAATTTTAACCAAGGAGGCGGGGCTACGCCCATAAAAATTAAAATGTGCGCTAGTGAGCTGAAATTTGCTGCAGAACTAGGTCTAGGTGAACAATAACCTAACAAGAAATTTAAAATCCGAAAATTTTGGCTAGGAGCGCGGGGCTACGCCCATAAAGGCTTGAAGTAAAAAAGCAAATATAAGGCGCTTACTGGAAGCTATTTTATTGAAATTCGGCATACATACTGCTATAGGGCAAGCCTAAAAATTTTTCTTTAAAAAAGTGGGCGTTGACACGCCCATACCGTTTCAACTTCATTTTCGTGTACTACGCCTCAGCATATTTAGATATACTATTTCTGTATGTATTATTATACGTTTGCAACGAAACTTGGCACAAATAATAAATACTGGCCGAAAAAAATCTTAAGTTTGGAAAAGTGAACATGGTTACGCCCATTAAAATTAAAAATTAAAAGTTGCGCGTATGAGCTGAAATTTGATACACAAGTAGGTCTGGGTGAGAAACCAACTAGAATAATCTGAAAAACCAAAATATATTACCAGAATGGGCGGGGCTACGCTACTATTGTTTGAACCTGAAAACTTACAGCCTTATTTATAAATCTTATTAAGGCTTTTTAAGAAAAATTTCTTACGAAAATTTGTCTCAAAATTCCTTTATAAAGCATTAAAAAGTTTTATAAATAAGGCTGTTAATATACAGCTTTTATTTTAAGCCATTTTAGTGAAAACTTGCATATTGTTACACGTATACAATACTTTAAACTATCACCTAAAAAAGTGGGCGTCATCACTCCCATAAAATTTTGGCCTTATGTTTAATCTACTTCGGTCTAGCATATTTTAGAAGAAAATTAGCATGAATTATAAGCGATGCTTACAGAAATATTGTGAGTTTAAAATAGTGGGAGGGGTGATGCTCATAAAATTATAAGGTATAGTTCACGCTAGAGAGCTGAAATTTTATACACAAGCAAGTGTAAATGAGTAAGCCAATGGGAAAATCTTAAAACCAAGAAGTTTTATCCGCTAAAACTCTAATTCGTACTAGAGAGCTGAAATTTGGTACACAAATTAATCTAAATCAGAGATCACTAAGAAAAAATCTAAGAAACCAGAAGTTTCAATCAGGGATTGGGAAAAAGCACTGTAAACAAAAACTATTACAAAACTTTACATGAATCATAAGCACTAACAGATATAAAAGTCGGCGGGGCAGGCCCATAAAAATTTTACGTAGAGAGCTGACATTTTGTAGACAAATAATCATAATTGATTTATTCAATCGGAAAATCCAAAAATTGGGCATATTCTTTTGATTTATGTACTTCGGCTAAGCAGACTTTAATATGTAAATATATTGAGAAAAAAGCCGGGATCACTCCCACTAAAATTGACGCTGTATTTTACATGTTTCTTTCCAGACTACTCTTACCAAATTGCGTACACACTGGCGACCCGTTGTAATAACACAATAATTAATTTTTACTCACGCTCTAACCCATTATTTTATCATGATCATGAATAGAAACAAAACACACTAAAAATTTTAAGTGTAAAAAATGTTGTCATAGAAAATTTTTCAAAAAGTAGTCAGATCCTCACAAAAACATAAATGTGAAAAAGGGCCAAATTCCTATAAAAAAGTTCGGCCAGTAAAAGTAGTGAGATATAAATTTTGACCAAGTTCTTGTTTGGTACAATACCTATCACTGAAATATGCTATGCATTATATAAATTTGTAATCGTAAGGTTGTCATATAATTTCTAGATAATCTGCTAACTTGGCAATATTTTTACTTTTCTAAAAAAGGAGAGAAAAATTTTCGTTTGTTCATATCTTTATATCGGTAAAAATGTTGCCAAGTTAGCAGATTATCTAAAAATTATATGACACACTTACGATTACAAATGTATATAACGCATAGCATATGTTAGTGAAAGGTTTTGTGCCAAACAAGAACTTGGTCAAAATTTATATCTCACTACTTGTAATGGCCGAACTTTTTTATAGGAACTTGGCCCTTTTTCACATTTATGTTTTCGTGAGGTTTTAAATTACAAATTCAATTTACAAATTTTTAAAAATCGACATTAAATATGAAATACTTTACACTGCTTCGTGTATTATTTACTACTTTTGTGCATTTTGCATTATTTTTTTATGCTATTCTATTAACAAATAAAAAAAACATTTCCATCTCTGATCAGATATAAGAGACAAACATAATTCCTTGACAATAAAATTGAATTTATCATTAAGAAAGAAAAATAATAAATTAGGAAAATATGTTTTCTTTTTACATACGTTCCCATGTTTTTTTAATAAAAAATTCACACTTTTGAGTTTTCCTTTTTCAAATATGTTTGAAATAATTAATTTGAAAACAAAACAAACTAACAGGCGGTTGCATAAATTTTTAAGTAAAAATAAATGTTACTATGTAGCACGGATGGAAATCATGGTGCAATTGTACATTTTTGACCTTATTGGTACGTGGTACTACCGCGAGTTACTGGTACAATTTAAGAAGTCAAAGTTTCACTATATAGTAACATTAATTTTGCCTATGTTCTCTTTAATTTTTTTGTGTGTGTTTTATTTTAATCTCTAATATAATAGTCGAATCTACGAATGTACCTTTATGAATGTAATATTTAATGTTTTTTTTTTTTTTGTTAAGTTTCTGTTTTTTATTGTAAACTTCTGTATTTTTAACCCCCGACTAAAAAAAGGGGTGTTATAAGTTTGTAGTGTGTGTCTGTGTGTCTGTGTATCTGTGGATCTGTCCGTGTCCACACAGGCCAAACGGCTGGACCGATTTTCATTTATTTTTTCTGTTTGAAAGATGACTTGATGATGGTTCTTAGCTATGTTTGAAGAAAATCGGTCCGGCCGTTTAAGGCCGTGATACACTATCATACACTGTCATACGATTCATTCACTAGAGAATCGGATTGAATTCTGTCACACTCCAAAAAAAATCGCAACAAAATCTCTTATAAGTACCACACTATTCCACAAAAAAGATGCAAAAACATTCAAAATAATTTTTATGTTTAATTATTTTTCATTTCTAAAGAAATAATAACGCAAATGTAATTTTCAAAATGTATCTCTCTATTTTTTAATAAATGAAGCAGAATTTGCTGTTTTCTTATCAAATAGAAATTATCATTTTATGAAAATTTTCATAAACTTTTGGAAATCGGACAGACTTGTCAAAAAATCTGTCACACATGTCAAATTTTAATCCACACTATCATACTTTTTGAGCATACACGATTTGTTTGACAGATCGAACGACTGTGTATGACAGTGTATCACAGCCTTTAGAAGATATAATATCTTTTCTGAAAAAATTCGGGAGTTTTTAAAATTTTTAATTTTTGTTATTATACTAATTTTTTTACGTTTCTGTTTTTATTAATAAATATTTAAAATTGGTACCGTCATGGTCTAAAAAGTACATTTTATTTTCATAGTTGGTACAAAATCCAAGAAATCATTTTCCCGCTATGTAGTAATAATTTGTAAGAATTTTTTTGGCTCTCAATTTTTGATGTGTAAACATCTATACGCTAGCGGGTAAAAATCTTTTACACTGAGATTTCTTTGCTGAGATTTCTTTGCCTAGATTTCTTTGCTGAGATGCACACAGCATTGTCAAATCGGTGTGAGCTACATACGTATGACTGTATTAGTGTTTGAAGGAAGCAATACAAACTTATTTAAAATATTGTAAATACATAGGAATTTGTTGGTTTTTGTTTGTTAGAGTCGTTAGGTTTTTTGCTTTATTAGGGTTCCGTACACCAAAGGTGAAAATAATAATTGCTTTATTAGGGTTCAAGAAATTTATTATTATTTTTTATTCAAAATGTTTGGCTGAAGTCTACTGATGATTTGTTACAGCAACAATGAAATGCATATAGATAACGCTAAACCACCAGCAAATAAATTTCAAATTTTATTAGGGTTCCGTACACCAAAGGTGAAAATGAACCCTATTGTTTTCGCTACGCTGTCCGTTCCTCTGTTACAGGTTATTTCCCCACAGTGTGTAGACATTTGGCCGCTACAACAGCAACTATGTATATGAGAGTTAAAAATTAAAGGGTGTTCAACCAAAAATGTTAAAATACCATGTACATAATATACATACACTTGAATTTTGTAAAGTTAGTGTATTTTTATACAGCCTACAACATTAACAGTAAATTTAAAAAAATTTAAATTAAAGGGTGTTCCATCAGTTAATGCAATTTTGACTTTGTAACTTTGACAACTTGCTGTATCTGGGAAACCGTAAAACTAAATTATCAAAAAATTATAAAATCGCCAAATCTAAAAAAATCGCCAAAAAAAATCGCCAAAACCGAAAAAAACACAAAATTTAAATAAAAATCTAGGACTAATGAAAGGACTAAATGAAAAAAAAATTAAAAAAAAACCCATAAACAAAAAAATCGCCAAACTGAAAAAATCGCCTAAATAAAAAAACCCAAAAACAAACAAAAGACTCCAAAATAAAAAAAAAACCCCAAAAACAGAAACAAGTCGTCAAAATGGAAAAAATCGTCAAAATGAAAAAAATTTCGAAAATTAAAAGAACCCAAAAAGGGGAAAAACCCGCCAAAAAGAAAAAAAAGCGACAAAGCTGAAAAAATCGTTTAAACTGGAAAAACTTAAGGAAAAAAGCCACATCAAAAAAATGCTCAAGACCGAATGTACGGAACCCTTCGTGCGCGAGTCAAAGTCGCACTTTACTGAATTTATTACTAATTGTCGTACATTAATTTATCATAGGCAAATAAAAACAAATAAATAAAATGAATACAAAAACATTTAATTTTAATAAATTTTAAAAAGATTTTTTGCACTAAAAAAAACTAAAAGTCTTCATCGTCTTTGAGATTGTCATTCATACGGACAACAAGAAGTACAGAGAAACTTAACAGCTTCATATAAACACCATCTTGTGTGCAATAGTAGCTACTAATTTTGACTAACTTATAATTGTGCTAGCGCTTTATAGTTCGAAAACCATTACTGTAAAATAACTACATGCATTACATTTCATTAAACAGCAGTGTGCCCATTTACTAACCAAATAAGTTAAATAAAACAAACAAAAACCAGCAAATTCCTATGTATTTACAATATTGAAAGTTTTGATACTTTTAATTGATTAACGCGAAAAATAAGTGAGTGGCGAACGTGTTAATTAAAAAATATTACCAAAAGCATAGTACTTCCAACTTAAGAACATTTTTCATTACTAGATGTTTACACATCTCCCCTGTGATCGGACTCTCATTGCTTTTTTTATTTTTTCTCTCTTTTGACGCACTCTCCTGGAAAACGTTTTGAGTTAATGAATACTTTCCAGTAACAATTGTTAGAAATTGGTAACAATTTTGAGAAAATTGACAAACCTATTATTACTATACAATAATTATTAAATTGTTGTTTGCTAACGGTTTAATTCATACAAAATATTTTAGGTTTATTACACTTTTATTTGACAAATTTCCCATAGAAATATGTCAAGCGCTTAATAAACCTGAAATATTCTTTTATGAATAAAGCCTGGTACGGAGTTCATACGGAATTTCAGGTTCACATACAAAATTCAGGTTGGTAAATTTAATAAAGGAATTTCCATTTGTTAGTACGGAGTATAGCATTGCACAGATACATCTGTTTGCACTAGTTTTGCGTGTTTTTTGGTTCTGGTATGACCAAATATGTTATTTATCGTTTTCTGTTACTAGTTGTAAATGTTGATTTTTTAAGCAATTATTGTATGGTTGGGCAATGAGCAAATGAAAACAACACATTTATTTTTTTTTTGTTTTTCTAACGCAAATAAGATACATAAAACTGCTTTTACCATAAGTGCCTTATGATGTGTTGAGAAAAAATGTAATTGGCTGATGAATGAATGAATGAAAGCAAAATTGCACATACATATGTAAGTAAATGATACAGAGCAAAATTGTCTCTTTCTCTCTCTATACTTTGGCTGCGCCACAAAATAACATAACGAACGTCCGCACATACATCTGCACCAGCGATGCCAACTTGGTACTTTTGGCACTATTTTTAGTGCTTTTCGAAGACTCAAAATGCCAAATTTTTAGCGTTAGTGCCAAACTAAGAAAAAGCACTAAGTAGTGCTTTTAAGAAATTTGTATACTTCTTAAAATTAATTTAATAAAAACTTGGTGTATTTATGTGTTTAGGGTAAAGCATACCTTTTTCGTCTAATATATTTCATTAAAAATGTTGATAATATTGCCGAAATAGAGAATAGCTTAGAAACATTATTAAACTTCACTCGTTTTTCACGTTGGTGCTTTTTACGCTTTTTAGACTTCAAAATTACGCTTTTTATTGCTTTTTTAAAATTGTGATGTGCTTTTAGAGCCAAAAAACTTGGCATCACTGATCTGCACATCATGTATTTGTTTCAATAGTGTTTTTTTTTCATATATTTGTATTACAATCTGTATTTTTGAGCAAAAACAGATCAAACAGTTGCTCAGCAGCAATACAATAAGCAATTGTTATTTATTTTCAATTGTATTTGAATTTGGAAAAGCACGCACACACAATAACTCTTATAGTAGTTCTGTCGCTCACACTACAATTATATGGTACATACCAGACATCTGCAACAAGTGTTAAATTTTCGAGTATACGTAATCATGCACATTGATTTTTATGATCTAATCGTTTTTGTTCAAAAGAAAAAAATACTTGTTTACGCAACCGTTCGTTTCAATCATTCAGTTTTACTCACTTGTTGTTTTGTGCGAATATGAATGTTCTGATTGTGTCGTTAAGTGTATGAAACTCATTTTGCATCGAACCCAACTTGTTGTTAGCAGAACTAGTGTTTTATTCAGTTGTTAAAGTAAGTTTCTACTCGACACCAAGAGAAGTGTTATAAAAGTTTATTTTTTGTGAAAATTAGTTACATATGTATCTTTGATTTAACTGTGAATTTCTTTAAAGTTTTAAATGGAACAGTGTCCAGAATTTATTTCCAAAGAAATTGCCAGAGGCAACTATATTTTGTCAGGGAGTCGGAAAGGTCGTAGCCTTATGGAATGTTTTGACAGAAATTCTAAAGCCAGACAAAACTGTACTTTCTAACTTCGTTTATTGTCGCCGCTGCTCAAAAGTTTTAAAATATTCTCATAACCAAACGTCAAACTTGAATCGTCACAAATGCTGCAAGAATATAAAAGAGTGTCAAACTTTATGAAAAGTCTCAACACAAGACAAAAATGATGCAGTGGAAAAATGTGCAAATTGGATAATTGAAGACTGTCAGCCATTTTCGGCCGTACAAGGCCCCGGCTTCATAAAGTTGACGAAATTCTTATTAAAAATTGGTGCAACTTACGGTGAAAACGTCGATGTAAAAGATTTGCTTCCAGATGCAACAACAGTTTCACGCAAAATAAGGAAGCTTGCTAATGAAAAAAAGGAAGAAATTAAAGAGGAAATAAGTAATGCTGTAAACAGTGGTGGAGCATCAGCAACAATTGATATGTGGACGGACAACTACATTAAGCGAAATTTTTTAGGCGTAACATTCCATTACCAAAAGGATTTTAAGTTTTTTGATTTAGTGTTGGGTATGAAATCTATGGATTTCGAAAGGTCTACAAGTGACAACATAATAAAAAAACTTAATACATTATTTAATGAGTTTGGTATACAAAGCAACAAAAAAATTAAATTTGTAACTGACAGGGGAGCAAATATTGTTAAAGCTTTGACACAAAATACTCGCATTAACTGCGAGTAAGGTTTTTTGAAAAATAACATTTAAAAAACTACGTACATATTACGTTCTTACATACATATATATTTTTCTGCCAGACGCTTATTTACTTTTGAGTGTCTCGAGTGTTTTTCGTTCAATTACAATCACATCATGCGCAACAAAGCCGTCCTGCAAAAAACAAACTGTCTATACACAAGACTTTTTGTTTTTATACATATCAGTTCGCATCAAATGTTGGAAATGATTTGCACTCGTTGCTGAACTAGCTGCTTGTGCATAATAAGCGAACGAGTATAAAATTGAATAATACTTATTTGTGTTGTTCTTAAAACTCAACGCTAGGGAATAAATAGGCTCGATCATACTTGTTGCAGGTCTCTGGTACATACCATGGTATATTTGTTTTGGCTATACAAACGAGTATACAAATGCAACCCTTTAGTACGGAGTATCAAAAGAAAAATATACGGAATTTTTTAAATTTATTGCCTATCTGAGGGATGTTATAAATATATGTAAGTGAAGACTTTTTTCTGTCAACTGAAACAAAAATTAATGTTCAAACAATTGTTTTGTCATTCTTAGGGCCATTATTATAACTTGTCGTTAGCTAAAGGTAGGATTTTATTGGATGGATAAACACTTTTTCATTCTTACATCTTCATTTTATCCAAAAGGGAACGATAAGTTAAAGACAAGCTCATCCTACCTGTAACTTTTATTGTGAGGTATAGTAATTTGAAGTTGCCATATTTTCAACCCTTGCCACACTTTCTACTTTATAAATTACTACCAAATTTATTTGGTTAAAATAGGGTATAAAACAAAAACAATACAACACAAAACACATAATAATAAAACAAAAAACAAAAGAATTGACAAAACTGTTTTCATTAGATTGTAATTTGACAAATAAACAAAAGCAAGTTGCCACTAAGCATTTTTAACAATCAATATCCACAAAATCCACAGAAATGTTGCCACCAAACAAAAACTGTATTATTTATTTTATCGGAAAGTTGTAATAATGTACAAATTTTAACAGTCACTTTACAGTTCAGTTTTTCTAAAGTTAAGATTAACTATCCGGAACTTTATCGTCAAGTCATAATAATGGCCCTTAAACGAAAATCGATAAATGGACTTTATATAGCTTTGGCGAATTACATAAGAGCGGCAGGCGTATAATGAAAATAAGCCAAAACACATTTAATTTTTAATATAAAGCCTTGCACGGAGTTCATACGGCATTTCAGGTTTTCATACAAATTGTATGAAAAAAAACTACCGAAATTCAGGTTGGTAAATTTCATAAAGGAATTTCAAAAACAAAAATACACGGAATTTTTAAAATTTATTGCCTATTTTAGGGATGTTATAAATGTAAGTGGAGACTTTTTTCACTCAACTGAAACAAAAATTAATGTTCATACATTTGGTCACGGAATTTTTGACATTTCTAATTTTCATCAAATTGTAATTAATTTTTGTGTTTTTGTATGTTATAAACCTTTTTAAGAAAAATTTTGTATGAAAATTTGTCTTAAAAACCCTTAATAATTATTATAAATAAAGGCTGGAACAGAATAGAGTAGTTGTAGTAGTAGCTGAAGCTGACGACGTAACTAGTAGCGCAGCAAGAAAAAAATGTGAACAGAATATTGAAACTTTCTGAATGGTTACCAAATAAATAACTTCTTAAAAACCCCTGAATTAACTTCGTATGTGTTGTCTGAAAATCAATAAAAAATTTAATATATCTGATAACTAACAACCGAAAATACATTCTTCTTAAGGTGCGTTTTCTCAAGTAACAAAATTCCGCAAATTCGCATAAATCGCAATATTGGAAAGAAACACCAAAATATATTAAAATTCACTAAAACTGTAAAGCTAGCAAACATTTCGGAAAAGTCGCGAAAACTATGAAAATTTGCAAAAACTTGCAACAAAATTTTTACGATTGCAGAGCACAATATTGATTAAGAGTCCATAAAAACATAAGATAACAAAAAAAATTTGGAAAATTACGCCTTTCGCAAAAATAGCGATAATTCGCGAAAATTTGTAAAATTTTAATTAAAAATTTTAGCGGAGTTCGATGTTTGATGCAAATTGTCTTGCGTAAGTACAAATGCAAAATATCGTACTACAGCTACTATTCTGTTCCAGCCTTAAGGCTGTGAAAAATTAATGGATTTGTGTCTATGCAAACATAATTATACACAAAAGGCTACACGATTATTTTACCGTGTAGAAATAAATGTAAATTTTCTAACGTGCAACTCAGTATTGGGCTTAAAGCAGAAAAACACAAACTTCCAGCACCTCAACCACACACATGCTTGTTTTAAGCCAAAACTGGAAAAAGTAGTTTCTGCATGTAAGCATAAAGTACTAGCTTTAAAGGCCCAACTATAATATGAATAAGCTAGCTTAAGCAACTGTGCGGTTACATATAAAACGCATGTGGCAAACTATAATGTACTTAACAAACTTTTCGTCAAGTTTCGTCAAATGTCATTTGCTTAAGTAAAGTGCCAAACTGAACGCACATTCCTTAAGGAAACAACTGTTTGTACATTTTTTTAAACTCAAACAAGCAGCAGCAGAAAATATTCATTGATTTTAAATATTTTTTATTGTTTCTTATTTTAAAATCGGAAAATAAAGCAAAACTTATATTTTCAATGTTTGTTTTACAATACAATACAATACACATACACATGTATTTACTTATGTGTATTCACTGTTGTACTTTTTAGTAGGCAAAACAAATAAAACAAGTAATAAGGTGATGGATATATGATTGAATTGCATTCATTTATGAGTTATGAGAAGAAACAAAATTAATACAAAATTATTGACAATACCTAGATGTGCAGCTGTGGCTAAGGAATACTTAACTGCATGTATGAAAATTGTGGCCACCTAAAAGTCACATCTGAATTGTTTAAGCATTTGACAGACTTATCGTTCAATTCTGACATTAGCTTAAGCCAGCTTATTTATATTATAGTTGGGCCTTAACTGAAATTTTTATTCACCTCAAAGCAAGTTTAAACTTTAAATTTGCTAGTATTGGCTTAAGCTACCTTTTTTTACACGAACCATTGTGAAGAAAAAAGTGCAGTAAACCATGATTATTCGCCACATCTAATGAATATTCTTGACACAAATCATTTGTAATTTCGTCGAATATATTTCGCTAATTCCTCAACCATTAGTACTAAACACCTTTAGAATAAAATGCAATTGCTTCTATAAATACACGCATATGCAATCCATACAACATTTGTCAGATGTTTGGAGTTTTTTTTGGGTGCACATGGGTAGTAACATTTAATTAATTTAACCGGAATAAGTATTTTTCTATAAAAACTGCACAAAACTAAAATAAAATTATTGCAGCTTATGAATGAATTAGTAAATACATACAAAATAAGCATGTGAATAGAAAAACATAAATTATTATAAAAAATATGAAGGTGTATTGCTTTGAAGTTAATTCTAATGTATTAATATTAATGATTAATTAATGTGAACGTCTGGATGCATTCCATTTCTGCTTAGAAAAGTCATCAGTATATCGATGGTCTCAAGAAAAATGATCCTCATTCTTATTTTTACGAAATTTAGTTTTTCAGTGATTACAATACATTTCACACAAAAACATTTCGTCACAAAAATGTATTGCAATAGTATAAAAAATAACGCTTTTACAAGCAGTTGTACAAAAAGTTAAATTTTGAATATTACAGTTTCTATTATTTGTAGTTACAATTATTTGAGTTAATGTTTTTTTAGTTGAGACCCACGATGTGTACTTCCACCAATAAAATGCTTTGAAAAAGGCAAACATGTGATTAAGATAAATCAATTGATGAAAATGTTCACGTAGTTGGTCTCTATACTCTTAAGGAATAAGTGTTCAAATCTTTCATGGCCTTGCCTTTTCGAATCTATATAAAGGGTGTTTTTTATTGGGGTATAGAACTTTAAGTTGGCATCACTTTTTTAACTGGCGGCCATTTTGTCAGCTGTCAAGTGATTAATATTTAGTTTGGTTTGCCATTTCATCATGAACAGGTTGACAAAAGAACAACGCTTGCAAATCGTGCAAATTTATTTCGAAAATAATGGTTCAGTTCGCGAAGTTTACCGCAAGCTCCGTCCATTTTATGGTCGACATAATCGTCCATCAGAGCAATTAATTCGGTTAACCATGGATCGTTTTCGCACTACGTTTACTCTATGTGATAATACGCATCCGCAGAGACGTCGAACAGTGCGCACCGAAGAAACAATTGCCGCTGTAGAGCAAAGTGTTGAAGAGGACCCGAATGAATCGATTCGCCACCGTGCACAGCAATTGGAGCCGACTAACCGACTATTTTGTTCCCGAATTGGATGGCATGAATGTGGATGAGTTGTGGTTCCAACAAGACGGCGCTACATGCCACACAGCGCACGTCACAATCGATTTATTGAAGGAAACATTCGATGAGCGCATAATTTCGCGGAATGGACCTGTCAATTGGCCACCAAGATCGTGTGATTTGACACCATTGGATTATTTTCTTTGGGGATATGTGAAGTCGCTCGTCTACGCCAACAAACCAGAAACGTTAGGGGACTTGGAAGCCAACATTCGTGGCGTTATTGCCAACATACGGCCCCATATGCTCGAAAAAGTGGTTGAAAATTGGACCTGTAGAATTGGCTTTATTCGAGCCAGCCGCGGCGGCCACATGCCCGAAATCATATTTAAACATTAATGGCATAAAATTATCCTTCCAATAAAGCCAAATTGATGGACATTTAAACGATTTTCTTGTGTTTTATTTCAATTCGAAGTTCTATACCTCTTAAAAAAACACCCTATACTACGTTTATACGGGCAATTTATTCGCAAATAAAAATATTGCAATTCGACAATTTTGCGGCATTAACAGCGAACTAATTTTTTATTTGCAAATATCTAACTCACAAATACAATACCTGATTAACGCACTATTAGCAAATAAAATGATTGAGGTTGCCACGCTTACAAATGTTTGATAATAAGAAAAGCAATGTGAGTCCGATCACAGGGGAGATGTGTAAGCATCTAGTAATGAAAAATGTTCTTAAGTTGGAAATACTATGCTTTTAGTAATATTTTTCAATTAATCAATTAATAGTATCAAAACTTTCAATATTGTAAATACATAGGAATTTGCTGGTTTTTGTTTGATTTATTTAACTTATTTGGTTAGTAAATGGGCACACTGCTGTTTAATGAAATGTAATGCATGTAGTTATTTTACAGCAATGGTTTTCGAACTATAGCACAATTATATGTTAGTCAAAATTAGTAGCTACTATTGCACACAAGATGGTGTTTATATGAAGCTGTTAAGTTTCTCTGCACTTCTTGTTGCCCGTATGAATGACAATCTCAAAGACGATGAAGACTTTTAGTTTTTTTTTGTGCAAAAAATCTTTTTAAAAGTTATTAAAATTAACTGCTTCTTCCACTATTTCGAAAGAAGGTCTTCATTCGCATTCTAAGCGAAAGAAAACTGATTTTCATTTCTCTATCTTACTTCTGTACGAACATTGACTCGAACGACAAGTCGCAAGAAAACGTAAAGGTGGAAGTACATAACACGCGTTCAATGCGCTAATGCGATACATGCGGCTGTCAAAAAAGTTGAAATAGTGTGTTTTCATAAGGCAAGTTACATAGAGAAGTTCGTGACGCGCGTACCTCGCAAAAAGTTGAACATTATACAACTTTCACGCGTTGTATACAAACTGACAGCTACTGTTGCCAGATTCATAAGCTAAAATACACAAAAATGATTAGAAATTAAATTGTTTATTAAAAAATGGATAGAAAAATGCAATAAATATATAAAGAAAACTAAAGCGTAAATGCAATACAAAAAAATAGCCAGCAAAGGCTTTACATTTTACAACTAAAAAAACCTCAAAAGCGTGTTGTGTAACTTTCCATTTGTATAGCGTTAAACGTTTAACAAGCCAGAAAAGCGTTGCCGCGTAACGCGTAGTATGTACTTCCACCTTAAGTGTTTTCATACAGATTTTCATAACACTAACTCGAACGAGTCGTCAACAAAGCGAACACTATGTCAAAATCACTCACGTGCTATTTTGCTTTCGTGTAGTAAAATTTATTCGCAAAGAATTCAATAAAGTTTGTAAAATTATTAATTTATCACATTATAATTTTTTTATTCCTATTTCTTCAATTTATTTTTTATTTGTAGAGAAAAGTCATAAAATATTCATTCAAATATTATTGAACACTTTTGTTTTGATTATTGTTTTATGTTCATTATAAAAAGTACTCGCACATTTTAAACAAAACGAATGTAGTTGTAAAGCAAAACAGCAATAACTTGCTGTTGCTGTGCAACTATTTTGTTGAATTCTTTTTAGTGGTTCAATATGGTTGTATTTATTTTCATGTAAATGTTGGTAAGTTTTAAAAAATCGCTAGAAATACTTGGAATATACAAATTGGCACTACTTTAATTTATAAACACGTAAAACAAAAAAATGACATACGTAATCACAAGCGAAAGAAAGCTGACGACATAGTGGATTGAAAATTTATTAGAATTTGACCGACTAGGTTTCTTTCGCAGAGTTTTTATTTCGACATACATAGTGGAAGTGACAGTAAATGTTTTTGTATTCATTTTATTTATTTGTTTTTATTTGCCTATGATAAATTAATGTACGACAATTAGTAATAAATTCAGTAAAGTGCGACTTTGACCCGCGCACGAAGGGTTTCGTGCGGACACTTTAGCTTATATAACAAACAGTTTTGGCTTTTTTTTTTCTTTATTGCGTTTTTTCGGTTTTTGGCGCTTTATTTTTATTATTTTTACTGAAATTTTAGTAGTACTGCAGTGCTCATCTATGGTAAATGCCTTTACTTTTACTTTTTACTTTTTAATTCTTGTTGTTCATTGTTTAGTTGTTGCTGTTCTTGTTGTTGTGTACGCATTGCAATTAAAATAAATTCAGTAAAGTGCGACTTTGACTCGCGCACGAAGGGTTCCGTACATTCGGTTTTGAGCATTTTTTTGATGTGGCTTTTTTCCTTTTTAAGTTTTTCCAGTTTAAACGATTTTTTCAGCTTTGTCGCTTTTATAGCTATTGCTATTTATGGCGCGATACAGGAGTTAGAAAATGATTTTCGTAACAAAATAATCCACACTATTACAGTTATAAATTTAATTTTGTTTTAATTTCCTTGTACTTAAGAGCAGAGTACGAAAATAAACGAAACAAATTGTTTGATTTTGTTTTATTTCGTTCTTTGAAGTGAGTGGCACAAAAACAAAACAAAACAAAAACATTGAGAACGAGAACAAGTGTGCTGGCATAACATGCCAGTTTGTTGGTGAGAGAGGCAGAGGGAGTGGTTGGCATTATTTTTCAATACAGCAGCACAAAACCAATCCACACAACTTAAAAAACATCAAATGCTAAAAGAATGCAAAAAACACTAATAAACACAAAGCTGTGTGCACCAGAGAACGACAAAAATCACGTATTTCCTGATTTAATCATACTATAAATTTGTTATTCACTTTTAATCATGCAAAATAAATCAACATTGAGTATAATCATCATCGTAATGGTGAACGCTTCATTTAAGTAAATGTGAGTCCAGTGATCGAACATGTTTCATTCACATCATTCATCATACATTAAACTTTTGTTCACATTTAATCATGCAACAAAACTTAATGTTGAATAAAATCAGAATAATACTTACGAACGTATCGTTTGGTTAGTTGCAAGTAATTTCATACATGTTTTATTCAAATTTTTATATAATCAGGCTTTCATGTTGAATAAAATCAAAACAGAGGAGTTATGAAAAATATTATTGTTTTAATACAAATCAGTAAGCAAACACTTTAAAAAGAAAAAATGGAAAACGACCAGCATTTTGTGCTAGACCAAATTTCTAAAAGTGTTTCTACTTTATCACCGAGACGAAAAGGAAGAAGTGCAATATGGAGCATATTATCACAAATGAATATATATATATACAGGCAAATCTCGGTATAACGAATCTCGCTTTAACGAAAATCCGATATAACCAACGTCCAAATTTTTTACATTAACTACCTTATATTACGAATATTATCCTAATTTTATACACGATATAACGAATGATAAAGAAAAGATCGCAAAATAAAACACAAAAACTTGCTAGGAACATATCTCTAACATTTAGTTCTACCTTATATAGCCAATATTTTGATAAATAGGTACATATGTGGTTTATATAACGAACGGCAAAAAATATTAAACAAAATCGACAGCCGCAATGAAAATGCAAAAAATGTGACACCGTTACTTTGCATTAGGTAGATTATTTGAAAACAAATTACGCTTATTATTTTTATTGTATTGTATCTTGTCTACAATAATAATAATTAAAATAACACTTGAAAAAACTTTGCGATATAACGAATTTTTCGGTATAACGAATGGGTCTGACATATCGTTCGTTTTACCGGGATTTCCTGTATATATATAACTACAAGTGGAAGGGCCATAACAAGTAATTGCAACTTTACAGGAGAAGGTATAATAGAAACTGTAATATTCACAATGTAACTTTTTTGTCCAATTGCTTGTAAAAGCGTTATTTTTACACTATTGCATTAAATTTTTGTGACGAGGTGTATTTGTGTGAAATGTGTTGGAATCACTGAAAAACTTAATTTCGTAAAAAATACGAAATATGGCTTTTCTACTTGATACCATCGGTATATAAATTGCTAAATACATAAGTACATAATATTCCCTTGTTTCTAAAAAATCATCATCACTTGATGCATACGCGCTCATACGCGCTCATTTTTGCTTTTTTGATTTTATTCATCATACAAATATTTGTTGATACTCAGAACGAACGCTTTTGCCTAATTATTTTATTTTTTATCAAAATAATCATGAATGGGAAAAAGGAGCAAACACGCGAATTGATTGGTATGATGCGACACATGTTTAAAGTCGTAGAGCCAACAACAACCGTATGATTGGAATGATTAAAAAGCAGCAACGATTATGTATGTTGGAACCAGTTTGATTGTATGAACACAAAAGCATGCTTTTAGGATTAGACTTGGGTCGAACTCGTTCACTAGTTCATTTTTGCCACAAACCAATGATCAAACCCATGTAATTTAAATGGGTTTGATCATTGGTTTGTGGCAAAAATGAACTAGTGAACGAGTTCGACCCAAGTCTATTGATTACGTATGAATATTTTTTCAATCAGATTTTGTCGTTCTCTGGTGTGCACGTATACATTTTTATGCCAGATGAATTCAGCGTTACCGTTGGTGCTACTCTTTAGTAGCTACTTTTAGCAATTTGCCACTTTTTGATACTTTTAACTGAACGAAGATATACTTTTTGGACTTTCGGTTTTATTAGTATAGGTATTCAAAAATTGTTTTAGATAAATTATGTAGTGAAGTTTTGTGAAGAATTAATAGAAGCGATAAAAGACTGATTTTATTAAAGTATTTATTTAGATCCGGTATCTATTAAATTGTTTCCGTTCTTAATAATATAATAAGCGAACTTCAGTTAAAGTTACGCGTATTAGTAAAGCTACGGTCACACTTGTCAAACATTTGCCCAAAAAAGCGTAACCACTAAATGCCAATGAAGTCTTTTAATTCAGACAACAATTCGCAAAGTTAAGGAGTATCCAATATTGTTGGATTCTATGACATTGTCTATTAGTTGTGTTCGAAACTGTTTTATATGATAAACAAGTGTCTAGATCAAAATTTTTTCTTTGGTGTTTGTTGGTTACGCGTTTTGGGGCAAATGTTTGACAGGTGTGACCGTAGCTTAATCTAAGCAAATAAAGAATGCTGTGATGTGATTTTCAAAATATCTCAACTTAAAATCTTGGTACAAAATTGATACAGCAATTTATCAGATTGCTTGGATGAAAATTTTTATTCAAACTTGTTTACATTTGCTTCATATGTTTATGTATATTTAGTTAGCTGTATGATATTACTCCTGCTGAACGGTTCTTTTTCTAAATTGGGATCGTTAGAAAATAAATTAACTAACGACCTGAAATTTGAAACTTTTCATTCCGTGATAGGTATCTGCTATAAGTTTGTAGCAAAGTGATTTAGAAGATTGGACACAGAGGATACCAGAGTTGAAGAAAGTGACTTCTGAAAAAAGCTAGAATCATCTATGACGCAGGTTCTGTGTCTGAGAGGGACAACTGTAGTATATTTGTTATTAAGATTTTAACAACATAATCAAAACAAACAAGAGCAAATGTGTATTTTGTGATATGAAAACGTTTACATATGTACATATATACACATTTACAAAATTAAATGAAAGAGTTTATTGCATTGAATTAAAAAAATAGAGTGTGAAAAAGATTATTGGTATTAAAAAGTAATTAAAATTTATTTCCAAATAATTCCTGATTTGACTTTAAGCATTTTCATTGTACAATTTTAATTTTCACCATTTATTTACAAACATCGCACAGGGAATGAGGTTACAAAGTATACAATGAAAATAAGCTAAAAACTGCCACCACTAAAGGAGGTTTAAGAAAGACGCAGTGACTGAGTGAACGAGACCTCAGAAAACACTGTCTCGTGTCATATCTGGAGACGATTCCAAATAATGAACTTATTCAAAAGTGCAGATACCTATACAGTTTATAAATTGGCATATACTATTAGAAATTTTTAAAAGCGATATTTTTCCGTCAATTAAAAAATGCAAGGTACAAAAAATTTACAGAATTGTAATATGCCAGTATCTTCAGAATTCAATACTCAGATATTTATCAAAAGTTAAATACATTTTTTCTTAAGTAAATAAGCTGAGTTAATTTTTTTATAAATAAGTGACAATCGGGCCTGTTCTGCAAATCACGACATGTCAAATCACGGTGATTTCAAAAAATTAATTAAAGCTAAATCATTGCTTTTGCAAATTTAACGATTTATAGCGATCGAAGTTGGAATAAAATATTCTATTATACATGACAAAAACTTAAAATACAATAAAAATCCAATAACAAGCCAGCTATTAATAGTTTGTTTTTGAAACCACCGTGATTTAAATCACCGTGATTTTCAGAGCAGGGTGGAATGCCGAAAAAAGCATTAAAAATATATATGTACCTTCAGAAAATTCAAGTAAGTTATTAGTATTATAAGCGCAGATTATCGGCCCTTTTCTGTAAACCGAATGCGAGTAAATTTCTCGTTTTCAAAAAATTAATAATTATACAGCAGACGTGTTTAAGACCGTACACGATAATTTTTCTCAGATATGATATTTAAGAATCTATATAGTAAAAAAAATTAAACAAAATCTAAAAAAATATTCCTATTGTCGGAGTTAGTTTTCTAAATTCGTGCGATTTCAAATTGATTGGTTTACAGTACAGGACCGTATATTAACTATTTTTATATTTTTTAGCTTTGTTTTATCATAAAAATAATTTTTACTCTTTATGTACATATGCAAAACCTAATTTTTATTCTTGATGTTTTCAAAAGTAAGCAGATCTGTTTTAATTTTTCTTTTTCTTGTTTTTAAGGTTGCCCCTAGTTTTTCTTAAAATCCCCTTTTTGATGACACCTGTTACAAAAAATCCCCTTTTTGTGGCGCTTTCACGGGGTTTTGGTTCGAAATTTTAGAATTTTGTTAAAATATTTTTAACTTTTTTTAGCTTGTTTTTTTAAAGTCCTGCTTCTTTGACATCGGCAGTTTGCGACAGCCAAATTATTATTAAACCGGCCACAAACAATACATTAATTTAATCGTGCGCCGCTAGAAAAGATAATAATGGGAAATAAATGGAAACGATTTGGTATATTTGCGGCGAATTTGACATCATCATATAATATAATTTTATTGCACTGTTATTTAACATATTAAGGGCCATTATTATAACTTAAAGTTAGTTAAAAGTAGGATTTTATCGGACGTATAAAAAGCTTTCCATTAGTGAAAATTGGATTTAACTTACCATGTAGGATAAACTTGAATGTAATTTATCGCTCACTTTAGGTTAAAGTAAAGTTTTGCAAATGATAAAGTTTTTATACGTCCGATAAAGCCCTACATTTAACTAACTTTAAGTTGTAATAATGGTCCTAAGTTTGTTTTATATATCTAAGTAGCAATTGCTATAACCGGGTGTCCTAAGACACCTCTCATCTTTTTTTTCTTTTTGGTGGTTTTTTTCTCTTTTTGGGTTCTTTTAATTTTCGAAATTTTTTTAATTTTGACGATTTTTTCCATTTTGGCGACTTTTTTCTGTTTTTGGGGTTTTTTCATTTTGGCTTTTTTTATTTAGGCGATTTTTTTCATTTTGGCAATTTTTTGTTTAAGGGTTTTTTTTTATTTTTTGCGATTTTTTTTCATTTTGGCGATTATTTTTCTATTTTTGGATTTTTTTTTCACTATGGCGATTTTTTTCATTTAGTCCTTTCATTAGTCCTAGAATTTTTTTAATTTGGTGTTTTTTTAGGTTTTGGCGATTTTTTTTTGGCGATTTTAAAATTTTTTGATAATTTAGTTTTACGGTTTCCAAGATACAGCAAGTTGTCAAAGTTACAAAGTCAAAATTGCATTAACTGATGGAACACCCTTTAATTTAAATTTTTTTAAATTTACTGTTAATGTTGTAGTCTGTATAAAAATACACTAACTTTTCAAAATTCAAGTGTATGTATATTACATGGGATTTCAACATTTTTCGTTGCTCGTTTTGGAATACCCTTTAATTTTTAACTCTCATATATTTGCTGTTGTAGCGGCCAAATGTCTACACACTGTGTCCGAATTTCAGGTCCGTAGCTCTTACGGTTCTCGAGGAAATAACCTGTAACAGAGGAACGGACAGCGTAGCGAAAACAATAGGGTTCATTTTCACCTTTGGTGTACGGAACCCTAATAAAGCAATTATTATTTTCACCTTTGGTGTACGGAACCCTAATAAAGCAAAAAACCTAACGACTCTAACAAACAAAAACCAAAAAATTCCTATGTATTTACAATATTTTAAATAAGTTTGTATTGCTTCCTTCAAACACTAATACACTCATACGTATGTAGCTCACGCCGATTTGACAATGCTGTGTGCATCTCAGCAAAGAAATCTAGGCAAAGAAATATCAGCAAAGAAATCTCAGTGAAAAAGATTTTTACCCCTAGCGTATAGATGTTTACATATCAAAAATAATAAATGGATAAATATAGGGACGCACACAGAAAAAAATTGACAAAAATTATTTTCAATAAAACCATGTTATTGAATAAAATTTTTAATTTCAATAATATTTGTCATTAACTTGAATATTGTATTTATCAATTCCGCGCATTTTAGAATATCATTTAAAGTCATTTATTTGTGTTGGTGTTTTCCTTGCTTGTTGATTGACTCAACGTGGTCATGTGTTGTTGTTGTTGTTTATTTTGATTGTTGGTGTTGTATACATGTAAGTTCGGACAAGAAGCCGAAAAACGTCGTGGCTTGTTTTTTTTCTCAACAAAGTTATTTTTAAATTAATCAAGACAATGCGCACATAATAAATTATGTTGTGCTTCTATTCATTATTTGCTTATTCAAAACGATTTGCTCTTTACCTGAGTGGTAAGTACGTTAGTTTATTAGTAAAGAGATTGCCGGTTCGACTCATCCCAAACCCATTTAGTTTTAATAGCAGCCAAGCAAAAGCAAACAAAAAGGGGTTGAAATGAAAAATGTAACATTCATCCGCACACACACACACACACACACACACAATAACAATTATCACTGAAAATAAAATTTCAGTCAACAACTTTTTTCTTTGATTCATTAAATTTATTTGTTGACTGAAAAATCGTCATCACAGAAAATTCGAAAGATTTTTTTATTGAATCAACGATTTTCGTATTCAAATATCAAAATCATTTTTTTCTGTGTAATGAATACCAGTTTAGCGAATGTGAAAGCGAAAACGAATAATGCATTTGAGTTTTTACGAAAGCGAATGCGAATACGAATGCGAAAGAGAATGCAAGTACTTACAATACGATAAAAAAAATCACATGAAACTAAATTTTTTTAAGAACATGAAGTTGTATTATATAAATAGATGTAATACATATAACATTTTATTTAAATTGCGTCTTGAATAAAAAAAATTTACAAAATGTTAGGCAATCAACCCATTCGTACTTTGGCCCTAAAGTCTGGTACTCTGTTCAACATTTCATGAGAAATGCTATCAAAATACATATTAAGAAAAATTGGAATGAATTGTTCATGAAAAAATCTTGGAGAAATAGTATTCTTTTCATCTTGGGAAAAACATATAAAATGTATCTTCAACATTTTAAGATTTCATGCGAAATAATATGCGTCGCACTTGTTTCGCATGGAATTTAAGGGCTGGTTAATATTGTTGGCATTTAAAATTTTCTTTACGAACTAATGAATGGTACTCAAAATTTTTCCAGCGCACACAGGGAAAAGTTGAAAATTTAGTTTCGACAAAATTATTTGCTTCATATACATAGATTCAATAGATTTTCATAAAACTATGTACCTCAAGGTTTTTAGGGTCTTTGATTACTAATATGATGTCAGTTTTTAAAAACTTAAAATGGCGAATCCAATATGGCGAATAATTAAAAAAAAAATGATCGAATTCGCTTAAAACTTATTACAAGGGGTTTGATTACGAGACTGATGTTAATTTTTAAAAATTCAAAATGGCCTATACAATATGGTGTACACTTTTTAAAAAATTTATAGAATTAGCTTAAAACTTATTACACGGGAATTAGGTGTACTACCTAAGTAAAATATGCTCTATTTATTGAAAGAGGAAATAGGGAGACCACCACTTGACTTTTTTACACTTTTTAGTAGTTGTGTTTTTTAAATTATAAAGAAAAGTAGTGGAAACTGTTTGGAACTTTTTCTATAGCTCTAGCTAAAGTAAATTTTTCAATATATTTCATAACAAAAAAAGTATACTATATATATCTACACAACACATATGTAATTGCTGTTTTAAAAATAACTGCAAATTAAATTAGATACATGATGCTTAAAAATATATTTAAAAAACTTTTAACTGTAAATTTACAAAAAATTGTCGAGTGTAGCAACAATAAAAGGTATAGATAACTGCTGACAGATATAACTGCTTGTAACACAAAATAATACTTTGCACGCACGTACAGACTAATATGATGCGTTGAAAAAAATAAATGCTTATATTAGGTTGAGTGCGTACTGGTATATAAAACATATTAAGTGCAATAGTGGTTACATTTAACAAAATAAAAAAAATTCCATTTTTGTCGTCGTAATTCGGTAATTTGTCCATGTGCGCAACGGTTTGAACAGACTAGTCTTAGAAAATGTTTTAGCACGAATCAAACACTGCCTTCTCCTTTTTAGAAACTGATAAATATTTCGAAACACAGCTGGGTTTTGGACTCAATCTGATAATTATTATTTATAGAAAAGTCTTCCGCTAAAATTTTAAAGCTTTGTTTAGAATCGTAAACTATTTTCGTAAAAGAAGTAAAAATGTTGTTGTCTATAGTATTCGCTTGAAATATTCGCATACATTTTAGCGAATGCAGAAGCGAGTGCAAATAGCAAAAGTAAGCGAATCATTTGCGAATGAGAACATTCGTTAGATCCCTAATAATTATTGCACAAAAAAGTATTGATAGAAGCAAATAATGACAATTAAAACAAATAATTATTTGATATTTTGTACATTTTTTTTTTTTTTTGTCAGCAAGTCAGTAAGTTTTCTATAGCAGTGCTACCAAGTTTGTGTACTTTTGCTATGCCGTATAAACAAATATTTTTATTTGCAAATAGTGCTTGTATAAACGTAGTATATATGAAAAATGATGTGATACTGACACGTTTTACGCAACGCCATCGATATGTTCTTAAGATTTTATTGGCAGCAATACATTGGAAAAACAATTTCAATTATTTTTAAGTCCTACTTTTTTAAGCAAATGTCAGGGTATTTTTTCGTCTGATGTACTCTTTTTATAAATTACGCGATAACAACCCTATTTTATCAAGCAGATTTTTTAGATCTTGATTTTGAGTTGTTTTTTGAAGCCAATCAACGACAGTAATTTCGAAGCGAATTTAAGATGATGTTGTTGTTAGAAAATGGTTTTCTTTATCATAGAACAAACTCATATTTTTTACTCGATTTTATGTTAAAATCTTCATTCATAAGTTACTTGAATATTATTATGCTTATGTCTTTAAGCTCTAAAAATACCTACTTTGTACTGTTTTTTGTGTCATTCCAACCTCAGCACTGAAAGTGCCACCACAAACACGATCTTCACAAGCACTCAGTGGTGGTATACGATCGGCTGAACGCATGCAACCAATCAAAAGCCAGTCTTGTATGCAAGTATTTTGTGTGACTTGGGTACCACCGCCCACCATGGATCCGACTGGATTATTTGTATTTCCCGATATGCTGAATGATCTGGAACGATTATTTTCTGCAACGAAAACTAACTTTAATTCACAAATTACATTATGGTTGCATTATCTAGTTACTTACCTAAATCTGGACATGCATTATACTGAATGCCACAGAAATTTCTTTCCGTACGTATGCAAATACTATAGTCCTGATTTGATAATTGTCTACCCGACACTGTATTAAAATTAAAACTACGCACCCGACCACTTATACCAGTGTAATACTGCAGACAGCCCTGATCCGCACGGCATATGCTGCCGCAGTGAATTTGAGAGATTCGTATGCGCCAGATGCGAGGAAATGCATTGCTAGTTATAACCGAAATAACAATCGGATTGCTTTGACCCAAGCCAGCATCAATATACACTGGAATAATTAATTAGTTTTGCCATAAAGTACAGACAGTCACATGCATTTATATAATATCTGAACTTACGGTGATCTCCAGAAGAAGTTCCACATATGTTGGGTACTGGACTGCTGCCAGAAATAAGCAATTGATCTTGAGTACACAGATGATTTGCTGGTTCGGGTGCGGCTATAGAAAACATTTCTAAGTCCAATCTACAATATATTGCAAAACCATTCATGAACATTAATCAACTTTGATTATATCTAGGGCGATCGATTATTCGACTGTTTTTAATAATCTCATGTACATCATAAGACAAACACCACATTGTATTTTAAGGTGTCTCTAAAAAATTTATATCACAAGACAAGTTTTCTTTGAGATTTCTATAAATATTTTCTAGACGATTCGACTGCCTGTTATGTGGAATTAAGCCTAACATTATATTCAGCCAAAAGAACTTGAAAGTAATCTCCCTTATACCAGATATCGACGTCGACGTCACTTTAATACAATATCAAAAAATTGGGGCTTGTGTACACGTTGTCGAAAACAACTGACTCCTGTGGGCAAGTTTAAGCTATTTTTTAGACCTTAAGTAGCGCAAATAGATTGTCAGTAGCACAGAGCGAGTAAACAAGCACCAATTGTTTGGACCACTGAAATAAGGGTGAATAAATCTAATAACTAGGGAAAGGATTTTCATGTAAATACATATTTTCTGTCGTTGGTCTTAGATCAACGTAAATAAAATATCTTTGCGAATAAACAAATTTGTGACAAAATGGCATCGATTTGTTAGTGCATATTTTTGCATATTTTATAATAAATATATATTTTTTGCATATTTTATTATAAATGTATATTTTTAATACATATTTTAGTTTTTTTCATGTTATAAATCTAATTTTGTTTTTTTTATATTAGTTGTAAAGTATTTAAAAGCTGCAGTTTTTAAGACTGTACAAGAACAAAAAAGAGGAAAACGAGAAAAATTTACGATCGTATTTTTTGTGATATTATTCGATATACCTTGGGTTAAGTCAAGAATACCAATACCATTGAAAATTAAAAAAATAGCATGGGATAGTAGCCCTTTTAAACCCAAAAATGTTTGTGTAATTTTTTTTCGTGTGGATATAAAGTGCTTTTGAAAGCAACTTTGCGTGTTTCAGCATTTAATGAAAAATATCAAATGATATGTTACGGATACATGCTATAGTAACTAGATGGTGAACGTGGCAGAAGGCTGTCCGATACTAAATTTCTATTAATAAAATAAAATATATAAATAAATAAAAATAAAATTTTAAAGTAATTGATATTTGGGAACACATAGTATTGCTTTCTTGTTCACACTATAGGCCAATTAGAAGCTTACGTTACTTTAACACCTCAAGTTGAATTAATTGAAGATTCGGTAAGTAAGTGTTCAGGCAAAATAAGTGAAGAGATAAAAAATAAATTAGAAATAGTTATACAATAAAAATTATGGACTTAAAATATATGCAACAAATTGGATCAATAGTTTATAGTTCTAAGAACGAAAATTTAGAAACTGAATATTCCAAAAAACGAAATAGCAGCATTTAAGTACGGACCAATACCTTTTGCTGCCGTGGAACATTCATTTTTATTACATAAAATTACTTCAGAAGAAATCTTCAAATATTTATCTTTGACAATAAAAAAAACATTTATTCATTCCTGTATGTAAATAAAAGTTCGACTAAACTTTATTTTGTATTCCATATGATTTGACAAAATATTTATTAAGGCATTGAAGCTGAGCTTTTTATGTTTTTCAATGAAAAATATTTTGATTCAGACACCAGTTTTTTAATTTAAAAAGTTTCCAATAATGTTGCATTATCTATTAGTTATGTTTGGAAGTGTTTAAATTAATAAACACGTATCTAAAATAAAACGTTTTTTTATTTCTACTTAGTGGTTACGCTTTTTTGGGCAAATGCTTACCAAGTATGACCGTACCTCATGTATATCTATATTTTGTTTAACTTGATAGTAAAAACGACAATTTACTTGGTGATCTAGTTGGACTTATAGAATTCCAGATCTTAAGTAATTTTTGGTTCTTCGAAACTTTTATAATACTTGTGTAATATAAAATCAATATAATACAAAAAGAATATATTTTAAAAGCAACCGGTTATTTGCATAAAAATAACCAATTTATTCGAAAAATGTAAATTAACTAACAAACCGGCCTTCGGGTGCGAACAGAGTGGCCGCTTGTTGCCGAGCCGAGCCGACTCACGCTTATTGCGAGAACCAGTGCGAGAAAACTGGTACTATACAAATTAGTACAAATAAGCGCGAACAAGTCACAGTGGAAGCCGAGCTGGTCAGAGCGCAAGGCTGCTTGAATGCGAGAAAACAGTTCCAAATCGTATTTCAGCGCAGAAAACATTGTTTATGTTATGTTGTTATGATTTCAACTTGTTTGGAAAACATAAAAAAAATTAAAAACAAAAATTTATGAAAGAGTAAATATAGGGTCCTCCAGATAACTTTTTTTTTTTTTGAAAATGCTATAAAAAAATACTGAATATTTTCTCAAATTTCTTTTTTTATTTGTAAGTACAATCCTTCCGGTTAATAACGAAAAATAATTTCATTCAAATTGCTGCCTCAGCTGGCCATGCAGTAGCCTACACGATCGGTCCAATTTTTAAGCACATTATCGATTGTGGGCAGCTGTATTTCACCAATGGCTTCACGAATATTGTCCTTTAGAGCGTCAATTGTCTCTGGCTTGTCGGCGTAACACTTGTCTTTGACGGCACCCCACAAATAATAGTCCAACGGTGTCAAATCGCAGCTGCGTGGTGGCCAAACGACATCAGCTCTGCGGCTGATAATGCGATCTTCAAAAACAGGGCGCAAAACATCGAGTGTAGCTTCGGCTGTGTGGCACGTAGTGCCATCCTGTTGAAACCCAATGTTGCCAATATCCTCCTCTTCAATTTTGTGAACAAAAATTCGTTCAATATGGCCCGATAGCGATCGCCATTGACTGTAACGGCCACTCCTTGCTCAATGGCCCAATTATGCCTCTGGACCAAAATCCGCACCAAACAGTGACTCGTTTTGGGTGCGTCGGCTTTTCAATGTATGCGTGCGAGTTTTCTATGCCCCAAATGCGACAGTTTGCTTGTTTACATACCCGCCAAGATCAAAATGAGCTTCATCTGAAAAGATGATTTTTTTTTTTGGCAAAATCGGCATCTTCTTTAAGTCGATTCGCAAGGCCACTTAGCGAAGCGTTGTTCAAGCGTATACACAACCATATTCGTTCAGCGGAAGGATAAAACTAATTATCTATCAAATCAGACATGAGCTAAGTGTTGCCATTCACGAAATAAGCACTAGTTGAAAAAAAAACGTTAGATGGCGGACCCGTAAAACATGCAATCAAAAAATTCAGTTTTTTTTCTCAACAAAATAAAACTCAAATCATAGTTACTATTTTCTAAGAAACGTTATAAACACAATCTTTTCGCTTCAAATTCACAAACACGAATGAACAACAAACCCAAATGGATACAAACATACATAAAACACAAATAATAGATAAAATATTAGCGCTGATTCCCGCATTCCTGCAAACTTTTATTCATGAGAGAAACATGAAGCGTCAGTCGGCTCGGCTCGGCTCGGCAATAAGCGGCCACTCTGTTCGCACCCTTAGAATATTTTAAAAACCAATTAACACCTTTCGCATAAAAACCATTCGATCTCCCTGATAATGAGTAATTAAATTTACCTCAACTGACAAATATCTGGATGAATTTTGTGTACCGTTACTTGACAACTTCCAGTGCCATCATATATATCTGGATGATTCGGATTTACAAAATACGTATTATTCTCTCTCACCATACCGCCACATGTTTGCAAAACTGTATATACAAAGAATATATTTTAATAGAATATAAAATTAATTCGCTGAATTTCTTACACACACAACATATTCCGTAACCACCTCCACATTGGCCTGCCGGTATACCGCCTCGTATTCGACAGTCTTTATTTGGCAAACAATTTCCCACTTCTCCTGAAGGCGCAGCACATTGAGCTGGTCCCACCGGAATTATATTAAAAATATGCAAAACTTTAAAATAAATTTAAAAGTCGAATAATTATTATAATATTAATATCATGACAATGCAGTGTAAATTTATGATATAAGTTGTGTTCATTTACTTTCCTAGCGTAAGAGAGAGAGTAAGGTAGACATAAAATATATCGCATAAATATATCTCCTGCATTTTTCTTGAATTCTCTTTTATGTTGCTACCCCTTTGATCACCTTTGTACCCATTTTGTCAATAAACTCTAGAAAAGTCACGGTAAAAAGACATAGTGTAAATACCGTATTTCTAAAAGCTTGCAAGACAATAGGTCTGTTCATTTACTATCCCAGCAGAAACTAGTAACGAGAAAGTAAGGCAGAGATTTACTCGGATGGAAATAATGATACAATTGTAATTACTTTTTCTGATGTATTTTGGATAATATTGTTTGATAATATTTTTAGTTACAAAATTTTTAAAAATCGACATATAATATGAAATACTTTACACAGCTTCATGTATTATTTACTATTTTTATGCATTTTTTACTGTATATTTATTTATTATATCTTCAAAAATAAATGAACTAACAATAAGTAATCAAATCTTAGGTCTATATGTAATTAATAGGCTCGACCCGACCAATGCCGAACACAAATTTAGTGATACTAATTATTAATACAAGAATGATGTACAAAAATATTTTCAAAAAGTTTCATCTGCGGTATTGCGAATTAGAGCCCTAGTGTCCCTCTTTTTTAAGGGGATATATCCCGTAAAATTCAAGATATTACAAAAATGAGACTCGAGTTTAATTAAATATTTGCCTGCATATTTTCAAATTTATTCAGTCACTAGTGGCATATTTAAATCACGATGTAAATTTGAATATTTGATGTACCATGGAGCAGATGTTATCAAACGTAAGACTTTGTTTTGCCTTCGTTGGATTTTGCGCTATAGTTGAATTCCGTAGCACCATATTGGTTTCAAAAACCACTTTTATATCAAAAGTTTGCAGTCTAGGCTGAGTGTTGAATTTCTACCAATCAACCAATGTATTTGAGTTAACTTAAGTTTCATTTGAGTTAGCTTAGAGTCAATATCATGTTTCCACGTAAGCCTTCGATCAAGGTGTACACCAAGTTATTTCACAAGAGAATGTTGACGAATATTTTGATTGTTGATTCGGATGGGGGAACAAGTATATTTTCTTAGGGTAAACGTTATATGCACACACTTTTGTTCATTTACTTTAATTCTCCATACGTTCAACCACATTTCCAGCTGGGTAATATCTTCCTGGAGATTGCGAGATGCCTCATAAGGATTTTCGTGCATACACAGAAAAAATTATCCCCAAAAAATTTTCAAACAAACGTGTGTTTTGAAATAAAATTTAGTTTCAGTAAATATTTTTTACTGTTCCAGTAAATTATTTGTTCCAATTTTATTTTATGTAAAAAAAACTGTATAGAATGAAAATTATCTATATAACCCCCCGTTGTCACATGCCAGTAGTTACTTGCAAGTAGTGTATACGTATTACTGACGAAAATCAGGAGAAATATAAAAAACACAACAATATTTTGAGTGGCTACACAGCACAGTGCAAGTTAAAATGTCGTCAACAAGTAAAGTTCTAGATAACAGCTTTGCTTCAACTTTTAGTGCAGTGTTGCCAAGAAGTCAATATTGAACTTTAATTGCATTGTTTATATATTTCATTTAATAAAACATAAAATTTATGTTCAAACTTAGCTCTAAAATGAGTCAATGCCATTTCTCAATATCCTTTTTATATAAACAAAAAAAAAAATTAGCTATAATACTAACCAAATTAATGAAATAACTCTCTACTCGGCAACACTGTTTTTCGTTTTGTCAGTTTACTTGCGACAAGTGTGAAAATTTACTTGCTTCAAAATTTCATTGCAAGCTGACTCGCAAGTGGCAAAAGTGTGACTGTGTTAGTAAAAAAATGTGAGTGTATTGAGTTTTTTTCACTTGCACTTGCATGTGGCAACGGAGGGTAAAGTAAAATTTGTAACAAAATTTTTAGATTTATTTTTTTTATATTTAAATTTGTTATTTTTCAGTTAAATTTATTTTTTAACCCCCGACTAAAAAAAGGGGTGTTATAAGTTTGTAGTGTGTGCCTGTGTGTCTGTGTATCTGTGTATCTGTGTGTCTGTGTGTCTGTCCGTGTCCACGTAGAGCCAAACGGCAGAACCGATTTTCATTTAGTTTTTTTCTGTTTGAAAGATGACTTGATCGAGAGGGTTCTTAGCTATGTTCAAAGAAAATCGGTCCTGCCGTTTAGAAGATATAACACCTTTTCTGAAAAAAGTCGGGGGTTTTTAAAATTTTTAATTTTTGTTATTTATACTGTAAAAAAATTTGTCTGATTTTTTTTTAATTTTATCTACAAATTATTTCATAGATATAAGAAACATTTTATTTAGTAATTAAAAAAATACATATTTTATTTTTCTTTTTGCTTTTGCAAAAACGCAAAAAAAAGTGACTTGCATCACAAAGAACTTAGAAATTTCCTTATCCTGGTTTTTTCAGTTTTGTCGAAATAAATTTTATATTCGCGCAGAAGCTTTGTGAACACATGCGAAGGAACATATTGTGGTAAAAAAATCAAAAGATACAATTGATATATTAAAAAAATTCAAGTGGATACTCATATTAGCAAATACGATTCTGTTTTAAGATTGGATTAAAATAATACAATAGAGGAGACTATTGCATATTTGCTTTCTACTTTTCGGAGATGAACGTTTTTTCTTAAAAGTTATATTACTTTTCCTCATCAAAAACCAGCAATAACCTCCCGTCACAGCATATTTTATATAGATTTAGCAAAAAAATTACACATTACCATTAGAACTACTTGCCATATAATGACTTACTTTTCTGATTGCCAAATTTCATTACTCGCTTACAAATCACAAGCGTTGAAAAAATAAAATATTAAAATAAAAAAATTGAAATTCATTTTTCTCTTATTTCTCAACAAGCAAATAAAAATAAGAAATGCAAGTTTATGGACCAAATATGGATGGTAAAGTGAGTACATTGGCGGTATGCGGGGTTCGATGCAAATGGTCTTGCGTATGTACATACGTATGTGTGTACGTATGTATGCAAAACATAAAAAAACATCTTTAAAATCTAATCACAAAATTCACACACACAATCCGAAGAACAGGTACGATATTCTGTAACTAGCCCAAGTTCCGGCCAATGCACGCAGCACGAAGCCATTCGAGCTGTTTTTACCCCCCCCCCCCCCCCCAACACTTTGTTCACCGCAATCGTAAAATTACAAAATTTAAACCATAATTAGAAAAAATTCATGTAACCTCATATAAGGTTCCGGAGATATGGAGGTGCAAAAAGTGCATACTTTAACTGACTCACTGAATCACTGATCACTCATCAAATTGCTGAAGCACTTAAGCTATAGCTAGAGAACTGCAATTTGGTACACAAGTAGACCTAGGTAAGCAACCACCTAGAAAAATCTGAAAACCCGAAAATTTTAACCAAGAGGCGGGGCCCATAAAAATTAAAATTTGTGCTAGTGAGCTGAAATCAGCTACAGAACTAGATCTAGGTAAGGAATCAACTAAAAAAAATTTTAAGGCCCGAAAATGTTGCCCAGGAGGGAGGGACTACGCCCATAAAGGTCAGAAATAAAAAAGTTATCTAAGGGCCATTATTACAACTTAAAGATAGTGAAAAGTAGGATTTTGTCGGACGTATAAAAAGCTTTCCATTATTGCAAATTGGATTTAACTTACCAGGTAGGATAAACTTGCCTGTAATTTATCGCTCACTTTAGGTTAAAGTAAAATTTTGCAAATGATAAAGTTTTTATACGCCCGATAAAATCCTACTTTTAACTATCTTTAAGTTGTAATAATGGCCCTAAGTCGCTTAATGGAAGCTATTTGATTGAAATTTGGCATATATACTGCAAAGCTATAAATTTTTTATTAAAAAAGTAGGCGTTGACACGCCCATACAATTGAAACGTCAATTTTCGTGTACTACGGCTCAGCATATTTAAATATAATTTTTATGTAGTTATTATTATCGGTTTGCAACGAAACTTGAAAAGAATAATAAGCGCTGGACGAAAAAAATTTTGAGTTTGGAAAATTGGAGTTGGAGTTTGGAGTTACGCCCGCAAAAATTAATAATTGCAAGTTGCGCTAAGGTGCTGAAATTTGATATGCAAGTAGGTCTAGGTGAGAAAACAACTAGAACAACCTAAAAACACGGAAATTTTAGACAAAGGGGCGGGGCAGCGCCCATAATAATTAAAAGTTGCGCTTACGAGCTAAAATTTGATACACAAGTAGGTCTAGGTGAGAAACCAACTAGAAAAATCTGAAAACCCAAAAAATTTTAACAGAATGGATGGGGCCACGCCAAACAATATTAGTTTGGAACTAAAAACTTAATAACGGCTGGTTTTTTTAGAGGTATAGAACTTCGAGTTGAATTAAAACACAAGAAAATCGTTTTAATGTCCATCAATTTGGCTTTATTGGAATATTTTATGCCATTAATGTTTAAATATGATTTCGGGCATGTGGCCACCGCGGCTGGCTCGAATAAAGCCAATTCTACAGGTCCAATTTTCAACCACTTTTTCGAGCATATGGGGCCGTATGTTGGCAATAACGCCACGAATGTTGGCTTCCAAGTCCCCTAACGTTTCTGGTTTGTTGGCGTAGACGAGCGACTTCACATATCTCCAAAGAAAATAATCCAATGGTGTCAAATCACACGATCTTGGTGGCCAATTGACAGGTCCATTCCGCGAAATTATGCGCTCATCGAATGTTTCCTTCAATAAATCGATTGTGACGTGCGCTGTGTGGCATGTAGCGCCGTCTTGTAGGAACCACAACTCATCCACATTCATGCCATCCAATTCGGGAACAAAATAGTCGGTTATCATGGCTCTATACCGGTCTCCATTAACGAATCGATTCATTCGGGTCCTCTTCAACACTTTGCTCTACAGCGGCAATTCTTTCTTCGGTGCGCACTGTTCGACGTCTCTGCGGATGCGTATTATCACATAGAGTAAACGTAGTGCGAAAACGATCCATGGTTAACCGAATTAATTGCTCTGATGGACGATTATGTCGACCATAAAATGGACGGAGCTTGCGGTAAACTTCGCGAACTGAACCATTATTTTCGAAATAAATTTGCACGATTTGCAAGCGTTGTTCTTTTGTCAACCTGTTCATGATGAAATGGCAAACCAAACTAAATATTAATCACTTGACAGCTGACAAAATGGCCGCCAGTTAAAAAAGTGATGCCAACTTAAAGTTCTATACCTCAATAAAAAACACCCATTATATAGCTTTTAACTCAAGCCATTTTAGTCACGTTGCAAGACTTTAAACTATCACCTTAAAATGTGGGTGTGATCACTCCCATAAAATGTTTAATATACTTCGGTCTAGCATAGTTTAGAAAAAAATTAGCATGAATTATAAGCGCTGATCACAACAAAATTGTAAATTTAAAATAGTGGGGGAGGCAATGCTCATAACATCTAAAGATATAGTTCGCGCTAGAGAGCTGAAATTTTATACACAAGTAAGTGTAGATGAGTAAGCCAATGGGAAAGTCTTAGAACCAAGAAGTTTTATCCAGCCACTGCGCTTAAACTCCAACTCCCACTAGAGTGCTGAAATTTGATACAAAAATAAATCTTGATCAGAGATCACTACGAAAAATCTCATAACACAGTAGTTGCAATCAGGGGGCGGGAACAAGCACTTTAAACTCATAATTTGGACAATTTTTATTGAAACTTTTCAAACACATTGCATTGACGCAAAATAAAAATTTCCTGTTTTGAAAAGTGGACGCCACTACACCCATAAATCGTTAGCAGCTTATCTTAAAAGTATATGACACCCTTACGATTACAAATTTATACAATGCAAAGCATATTTCAGTGTTAGGTATTGTGCGAAACAAGAACTTGGTCAAAATTTATATCTCACTACTTTTAATGGCCGAAATTTTTGATAGGAACTTGACCTTTTTCACATTTATGTTTTTGTGATGATTTACACTTACACAAGACTATTACTACCGAATACGGCCATTGTACTTTTGTGTACCATTCGAACTTCAAAACCAATACGATGCACCAGTTCGTTTTTATGAACAATAGACAAATGTTTATAAATATTTTTTATCATATTAGATTTTTTCTATATTTCAATTAATATTTTAACTGAATTTTCAAAAAATTTTAATTCGATTTTTAATTGAATCTCTAGAACTATTTCAATTATTTTTTTAATTTGAATATTTAAAAGAATTTCAGTTAAATTTTTGATTGAATCTTTAAAATAACATCAATTAAATATTTTGTTAGTGTAATATTTTTTTAAATTGAAAAAATCAAAAATATTTTCAATTAAAATGGATGAGTTAATACTAAGATTTCCGTGATTGGTTGTAAACTAATTAATATTTTAATTGAATCTTTGTTTTTTTTAATGAATATTGTTTTTAATTTTTTCTGTGAATTGTACGTCAATGAATGTATCTTTTAATATATTATTTACTCTTTAGTAAATTAAAAAACAAATTGTAATTATTTTGTTTTTTTTTCTAAAAAAGTGCGGGAAAAGAAAAACTCTAATTTTCATACACGTCTGTCTAAATATTCCCTATACATTATGGAAAGTTCATATTCATACACCTTTGATACAAAAAAGTGCATTATAATTTAAATTACTAAAATACTTTTTGTAAGATTTTCTACAGGGAGGGTGTATTTAATGAAACATTTGTTAGAACAAGATAATTAAAAACAATCTACACTAGTTTCAAGATGTTTGCTTAAAAAAATAAAGGTTAACACAGAAATCCCCAATTTAACTGTAAAAAAAAGAATAAATTTCTGAAAATCGGCTGGAACGCTTAAAAGTGCACTCCTGCAAAAAAGTAAAATATGACTTAACCACTTTTTCCTTATTGCCACATTTATTTAATTTATTTTTTGTTTTTATTAAATAATGATTTGTATGCAACAGTGCACAATATACACATTTTTTTTGTACTTTAGTTTAACTATTCATTATTTTGAAGTCCTTATATGCATTTTTATTTTCTTTTCTAACTTTTTTCTACTTTTTAATTATTTTTATAAACATACATCGACTGTCACGGCCTGACACCGGCACCGATGGCATTTTCCATTTAGAGCCAAATAAAAAATCCTTCCAAGAACTATTTTCCACTTTTGATGCCACAACGGTGGCTATTACGACTACAATATATTTTAAGGTAATGTCACATTTTAATATTGATAAAGACATCCTATAAAGGACATTCATGCTGATGATATTAATTCGATTTTGTTTTACACTCTTTGTCCGTTTCGATTAATGTTAACGGGCTTAGTTTATACGAAAAACTGTTTAGTTGGCGCAGTTAAACAATTTATTTATATGAAATAAATTATTGTAAAAAGTTTAATGACCGCGTTATTACAAATGAAATGAAAATGGAACAAAGAAAGGAAAAAAAATATTTTTGTTTTAAAAAACAGTTTCAAATTAAATTTTATATAATTTCCATGTACTGCTGTGACTCTTTAGATTTGTACTTGTCGACAATATTGTATGTATGTTTGCAACAATTAGTTAAGCCAGGCAATTGAAACAATTAAATGCGTGAAGTGTGTTGACGTTTTCTCACTCCAACTAGAAATTTTTAAATAAAAACTTTTTATGTGATAATATAATATTTTTTTTGGTATAAATGCAATATGATTTTCAGTGTGGCAGTGGAGAACCATGCGAGACAAGTGTTAAGTAAGCTTTAGCATTGGTAGTGACATTTATTTAGTTAATTTTTAAAATGTTGCTGCAATATTTGCTAAAATTATAAATAATTATATAAAAGTATTTTTGTATATGTTTGAAAAATGCATTTGAGTTACAATTACTTTGAATGTCTTATGTAATTTTTTTTTCAACATGTGTAATTTCAACAAATTAATATGTATGTACCTAAAATGCGTAAATACACAATATGTTGACAACTACCGGATTGCATACGAATAAATATCTCTTTTACTTATTCTCATTTTTTAAATGTTAGGTACATAGGCAACGCCTTGAAACAAATATTTAAAATAATCAAAAAGTTTATACTGAAAGGATATTTTGCAGTTTTTTTGTGTTTTCATTATAAATACACAGAGAGAATAGATTGGTTAAAAATCTGTTGGAGCAACAAATATTTAATTATGTATTCCAATATTCCATATTTGCTACCAATTATCAATCTAATGTACCATTTTTTCATATTTATAAACAAAAAGCTATAATTACAATGCAAATAGAATTCCTACAATAGCTTTATTAGTAATAACAATTGACTCCGTTCATTTCTAATAACCATTTTGGAGTATTAGTAGGCAACAAATCTGTTTTCTTTGTGTAGATTTTCAACAGAACGAACTTTAGATAAGTGAAGACCATTGATCATGAAATGAATATACAACTTATAATACTGCTAATTTGGTGCTGTTTTTAGGGTTCCGTACACCAAAGGTGAAAAGGAATCCTATTGTTTTCGCTACGCTGTCCGTCTGTCCGTCACACGGTATTTTCTCAGGAACCGTAAGAGCTACGGGCCTGAAATTTGGACAGAGTATGTAGAACCTTGGCCGCTATAACAACAAATACATGAGAATTAAAAATTAAAGGGTGTTCCAAAACGAGCAACGATAAATTTTAAAATCCCATGTAATATACATGGTATTTACATATTTATATTGAAACTTGAAATTTGTAAAATTAGTGTATTTTTATACAGACTACAACAATTAACACTAAAATTTAAAAAAAAATTAAAATTAAAGGGTGGTCCATCAGTTAATGCAATTTTGACTATGTAATTTTGACAATTTGCTATATCTTGGAAACCGTAAGAGGCAAACACTTGAAATTTTCAAAAACGGTAAAACTAAAAATACCGAAAATTATAAAATCGCCAAAAATTAAAAAAAAATTGCCAATACAAAAAAAAATCGCCAAAATTAAAAAAAAATTCTAACACTAAAATAAATCGCTAAATTCGAAAAAATCGCCAAAATGAAAAAAATCGCCAAAATGAAAACAATCGCCAAAATGAAAACAATCGCCAAAACAAGAAAATAAAGTGTCAAAACTAAAAAAGGAGCCAAAACTTAAAAAAATCGTCACAAACTTGAAATTTTCAATAACAGTAAAATTAAAAAAACCGAAAATTATAAAATCGCCTAACCAAAAAAAAAAAAAAAATTGCCAAAAATTAAAAGAAAATCGCTAAAACAAAAAAAAAATCGCCAAAATTAAAAAAAAATTTCTAACACTAAAATTAATCGCCAAATTCAAAAACATCGCCAAAATGAAAAAAACGCCAAAATGAAAATAAACGCCAAAAATCGAAAAAAATCGCCAAAACTCGAATATGTCACCAAAACTAAAAAAAATTTTTAATAAAAAAATATCGCAAAAATTAAAAAAATAAAAAAAAATCACCAAAAATAAAAAAATCACCAAAAATAAAAAAATTCGCCAAAATGAAAAAACTCCAAAAACCGAAAAAAATCGCCAAAACAAGAAAATAAAGTGTCAAAACTAAAAAAGGATCCAAAGCTTAAAAAAATCGCCAAAAACTTGAAATTTTCAAAAACGGTAAAACTCAAAAACTCAAAATTATAAAATCGCCAAACCAAAAAAAACCGCCAAAATTAAAAAAAAAATTCTAACACTAAAATAAATCGCTAAATTCAAATAAATCGCCAAAATGAAAAAAAACGCCAAAATGAAAAAAACGCCAAAAATCGTCAAAACGCGAAAATGTCGCCAAAACTAAAAAAAAAATTTAAACAAAAAAATCGCAGATATGAAAAAAATCGCCAAAAATAAATAAATCGCCAAAACCGAAAAAACGCAAAACCCGCCAAAACTAAAAAATCGAAAAGATCCCAAAAACAAACAAAAAAATGCCAAAACTATATATTATATGGGATGAAGTTTGTATTGAATTACATATCTAGTGTTCGTACGGAACCCTTCGTGCGCGAGTCAGAGTCGCACTTTACTAAATTTATTTTAAAATTTTAGATACTCTATTATATATCGTTGATTTCATTTAATAACTCGCATTTGCTTCAAAATTTCATATTTTATTCGATCACAGTACATTTCACACAACTAAACTTCCCCACAATAGTATTAAAAGCAATTGTGCCAAAAGTCATAACCAGGGACCGAAAATAATAATTATTCTTGAATTTTTAAAGAAAATAAAAATCAAGTGCCGGACAACGTGGAAAATCACACCGTTTTATTAATTGTTTTCAACTAGATTTTTTCGAAACTCGAATAATTTAAACATTTTTAGTTAATTTTAATTATTATTCGAACTCCATTTGTTTCTATATTTATGATTTTAACAGGCTAAAGTTCGTATCGCTTTTTAAGCCAAATTACATGTGATAATTATTATTCATCGTATTTCAATTTGCTGAAAGCTTTTTTGTATTGTAAGCTCAATTTTCAATTCATAAATATAGAAACAAATGGAGTTCGAATAATAATTAAAATTAACTAAAATTAATAGCCATGGGCCTGTGGCAAAAATTAAATAAAAATATACTTAATAGTAACAAACCAAAAAAGTTTGTCTTAAGTAGAACAAAAAATAAGCAAATTAACTAACATGTGTATAATTAGTAAAAGAACAAAACGACAATGGTAAGACTGTTGTAAATATAGAGTTGGTAAAATTGAGCTTACAATACAAAAAAGCTTTCAGCAAATTGAAATACGATGAATCAAACAATTCACATATTCCATTTGCAATAATGCTAAGTATATAAAGCAGAAATCTACATCAACTGACACCACACACAGTGGACCAAACACAAAAGAACGCTGATGATGAAGGTTTAGTGGCCTTCGAAAACGGCTGGCTGTTCCGTTCAACTATTTGTTGTCAGAATATTTACAACTAACTTTGGTGTTATTTGTTCATTAATAATTATCACATGTAATTTGGCTTAAAAAGCGATACGAACTTTAGCCTGTTAAAATCATAAACATTTTTATTTAATTTCTTTTTGATTTGTATACATATTTTTGAGCAGATATAATTGTTATTTTCTTATTTCTATTTTTTTTGGATCAGAAATAAAAGTTAGGTATTCCATAATTTTTTTTTATTGGAAAATGCCGAAAATGCCTTTTATCATAAGAGTGATACAAATAGTGCCGCTATGTTTCTTTCGGCTGGGATCTCAGAAATGGATTTGTATTTCTGCTCAAAAAGAAAATCAGAAAAGAGACGATATGAATGACAATCATCTGCCGATAAAAAATATTAAGCTTATAATCTGCCGATAAAAATATGCTGACACAAAACAACTTAAACATTGGCGATCAAAATTGTAGGGAAAGGGAACACTTTTAACGTGAACTTTTATTCCTGATAAGGGTGAATGAGTTTATGATTTGTTTTATATACATATAATAATAACGTGATTTCCTAGAACTTTTTCACTTTGTATACCTGTTGCATAATTTTAGAATGTTCATTTACAAGATATAAAATAATTTAATTTTAGAGCACATCTGAGTGTTTCATACAAACACAAACGGTTATTTTACACTTTGTGAAATAATAGGGTTTTCACACTGAAAGTTAAAACCTGAAAGTTCAGTTAAAAACTGAAAGTTAAAACCATAAATAGCTGATTTTGCATTCACACTGCAAGGTTTTTAAATTCAGGTTTTAACTCACAGACTGTCTAATAACCTTGCTCAAAAATAAAATAAATCTCCTGCAGAAATTCTTGTTGTATATTTTCTGCTTTTTATAACACTTATTTGATAAACTGTACAACAAGTGTTTTTGTTTGTATGAAAAACTCAGATATTTCCCAATTCGATCTTAAATATAAAAATGCACAAATACATTATAAGATAATTCCTTTTTACAGACAGATGAATGTCAGTCATAGTGCCTTTTTTCAATTTCCAAAGGTCAACGCAAATATTTTTTTGTTTATTATTGCGGCCGCATCCATTTTTATGTTGAAAATATTTAAATCGGTATCTATTCTTAAGGTACCGTCACACTTGTCAAACATTTGCCCAAAAAAGCGTAACCAACAAACAATAATGAAAAAAATTTTGATCTAGAAACTTGTTAAAACAGTTTCGAACATGTTGTGCAAACTTTTAGATAATCACCCTTATTGCGAATGCCAACGTCGGTACAAGTGATGTCGACGGCACACTCATTGTATTGCCGTCGTCAACATTGAGAGTAATTGAGACTTATCGGCGCCAAATTTATATTAATGAAGCCAATATTACACCGACGTTGACCGGAATTGACTTTGTTTTTGTCAACAAAGTTTTTAGCGTCGACATAGTGAATTTTTGTTTTCAATTAAGACATTTTTTAAAATTTTATTGCCATGGAAAAAAAGTTAAAAATTACAACTTTACAGCAATTCGAGACCCTTGTTGCTGAACTCGAAAAAAATACGAGTTTAGCAAAAGGGTTCCTAAGAAGCTCAAACCCTCACAAGTTCAAACAAGAGTGGGAAGAAATAGCTTTAAAATTAAATTCTCTTGGACATTCAATAACAGATAGTGACGGTCGGCAAAAGAAAAAGAAAAGAAAAGTTTTAAACATGTACATATCGCTCATTTGCTTCAATAGTGGCATAACTCAAAAAATGAGTTTTTTGAGAGAAGAATTTTTTTTCATTTCTCCATTGAGTTGTATGCAAAATAAAAACTTAAAACGCGTTTTCTGCAAAACTGGTTTTTTTGAGTTGTGCCACTATTGAAGTAAATGAGCGATATGTACATTTTATAGTTTTTTTTTTTGTAGGTGTGGAGAGATTTCAAATGCAAGTTAAAAAAAATTCAGTAAAGTGCGACACTGACTCGCGCTCGAAGGGTTCCGTACGAACACTAGATATGTAATTTAATACAAACTTCATCCTATATAATATATAGTTTTGGCATCTTTTTCGTTTTTGGGGTCTTTTCGGTTTATTTGTTTTGACGTTTTTTGCGTTTTTTCGGTTTTGGCTCTTTTTTTAATTTTGACACTTTACTTTCTTGTTTTGGCGATTTTATTTACGTTTTTGGAGCTTTTTCATTTTGGCGATTTTTTTTTTATTTTTGGCGATTTGTTTCATTTATGCGATTTTTTTATATAAAAATTTATTTAGATTTGGCGATTTTTTTTTTTTTTTTTTTTTGGTTTGGCGATTTTATAATTTTCGGTTTTTTTAGTTTTACAATTTTTGAAAATTTCAAGTGTTTGCCTCTTACGGTTTCCAAGATATAGCAAATTGTCAAAATTACATAGTCAAAATTGCATTAACTGATGGACCACCCTTTAATTTTGATTTTTTTAAATTTTAGTGTTAATTGTTGTAGTCTGTATAAAAAGACACTAATTTTACAAATTCCAAGTTTCAATATATGTACATATGTACATACAATTGTATGTATATTACATGGGATTTTAACATTTTTCGTTGCTCGTTTTGGAACACCCTTTAATTTTTAATTCTCATGTATTTGTTGTTGTAGTGGCCAAGGTTCTACATACTCTGTCCAAATTTCAGGTCCGTAGCTCTTACGGTTCCTGATAAAATACAGTGTGACGGACAAACAGAACCCTAAAAAAACTGAGTCACAATAAGGCTGAAATAAATGCAACGGGTGGTGGTATATATAAACAGTTACCGCTGTCATCTCTGGAAGAAGCTGCAGCAATTTTTTTGCAGTTTGAAAAGCAGTTGAGTCCCGAAGGTAAAATACAAGGAATTATAGTTTCTGTTGATGAAATCGAAACGGAAAATGTTGCTGACGTAGACATCAAAATTTTGGAGGATGAGGAAAACGTCCCATTAACTTCGGCAACTTCAATTCAAATACAAGAGGTAACCATTTCTAATAGGAGAAAAACAAAACGGAAGAAAAGTGAACGCGAGGAATTGTTTTAAAAGCATAATGCCATACACAAAGAAGCTTTTCATCAAATTTATAATACCATGACAGAAATGAAAACTGCTTTGAAAGAAAATTACCAGAATGTTAAAAAGCTATGGGAGCATCAAGAAAATGCAATGATGGAAATAAAAATACTCTAAAAGAAACAAGCCGGTACCAGTGTAAACTTTGGGAAGTTGACGAGAGAAAAATGAATATGATGGAAAAGCATTACCAAAGGGAAGAAAAACTTTTTGAAACTGAAATTGAATTAAAGAAAGTAAAAGTGGAAATAAAAAAAAGAATTAGAAGTTCTTCAAAACCAATATATGGATGTTTAAGGACTGTGTTTGTACCTCCCAAAGCTATGAGATCATTTTTTTTTTTTCTAAATACGTAACTTAATGTGCCTTTTTTCAATTTAATTGAATTGAATCGTTTTGTTTTATTTACTTTTAAGAAAAAAAGCAATGTGAGTCCGATCACAGAGGAGATGTGTAAACATCTAGTAATGAAAATTTTTTTTTAAGTCAAAAGTACTTATGCTTTTAGTATCTTTTTTTAAATGATATACATATACATACATAATGATCGAATTCAAGATTTTGTTCTTAATAACAAACAATTTTAAATTAAGATCATATTCATAAAAATTTAAGAATATAATTTTAAAATTAAGATAAGGTTCTTGATGATTTTAAGAATGCGTTCGTGATTTTTAGAATTCATTCTATAAATTAAGAATTTATGATTAAATTTGAGAACGTCAATCTTACTGAACAAATCTCAAGATTGAAATTTGAAAATAAATTTCTACAAGCTAAATTTAAGAATTTTGTTCTTAAATTTAGTTCGTCGTGTTTCTATAAGAGTAACACTAGAAGACATTCATTGCATGTGTGTTATTTCTATTTAAAAAAAAGAGATCTTAACCAACAAAAACAAATTTTAACACGTATTCATTTTGATATGCGTTAAACTAAAATAAGAAGTTAGTTTGTTTTTTATTTTATTTTTCTGTTTTACAGTATAATCGCAAAAATGACCATCCAGTCTATGCGACAGTTCTGGTGGAATATTCCGTTTAATAGATTCATTGCTCTTTGAGGCAAATTACAACAATCATGCATTATTTCCGCTTTTTTTCGTTTAAGAACTGTTTATTTCCTGTTTCCACAAACCAGACGGTCGCTGGTGTAGAAAGTTTGTATGAAAATTAGAAAATTTCATTTTTTGTCTTGCTATAAACTGCTCTAAGCATCTGCAACATAATGTGTAAGTATGTTCTTATATAGACAATGGTACTTTTTTGTTAAAAAAAAAGGTAATAATAAATTCATAATTAAGGCTCGTCACACCAACTGGGTTAACAAATTTCGTAGCTTATTAACTAAATTATTTTGAAGTAAATTAGCATAATTACGTATGAGTATTTACTTTCCAAATCTGGGTGAAGGTCGATTATACTCATCACTGCGGCTGATTAAATTTTAGAAATTGTGACCGCGCATTGTTTATTATTTTTTTTTTATTATTTCTTTTAGTTTCACTGAAAATGCTACAGTTGAACCGCACTATACGATATTTAGTTTTGGTTTTAAAAACTATTGCTTTTTATTAACCCCCGAATAAAAAAATGTGTGTTATAAGTTCGTAGTGTGTGGCTGTGTATGTGTATGTCTGTACGAGTATACGTACAGACCAAACGGCTGCACCGATTGTGATTTAGTTTTTCTTGTTTGAAAGGTTACTTGATTGAGAGTGTTCTAAGCTATGTTTGAAAAAAATCTGTCCAGCCGCTTAGAATATATCGCATCTTTTCTAGATATGTTCGGAGGTTTTTAAAATTTTTAATTTTTGTTATTTCATTATGTAAGTTTAGGTTTAAATGACTGTCGAAATAAGGAAAACTTTAAAATTTATACATAAAAAGTCCATCCCTATAGCCCATCATCAAAATACGAATTTCCATATATATATAAAATTTTTACAAAGCAGTATCTCTATCGCATTCTAGAACTTCGGGTCTATTGCAAATATTCTTACATATATCCCCACTTTGAGAATCACAAATTAAATCATTCGGACAAGCTCCAGTGATGCTTGTCAATTTTTCTCCATCACACTGTGCAAATGTATTTCGACTGGTGCAAGCAAAAATTTTATTACCATCGCAAATACCACAACCTTTAGTCGATTCACAGGCTGGCTTGCCACCAAACGCTATATCCACACATTTGAAGCTTGTAGCACTGCAAACTTTATTCGAGGGACATGTGTATACACTGTCGATTCTTGGTTGTGGTCCAGTGCAAATGTTGAATGAGGTTTCATTAATACAAGAAATACCATACTGAGTGCATGAATTGCATTGTGCGTCAATATGGATGCGCGTAACGATGAGAAAAGCAGCCAAACTAAAGGTCTTAATGGAATAATTCTTAATAAGAGCAAATAAAAAAGATATTATTTTTAATTGCATACCAAGATAATATTTCGCTTCATGTTATAAATTTTTTTCCTTTGGATTTTGGGAGACTGTTTGGTTTCGGTTGGTGTTAAGATACTAATAACAAATTATAACTTATGATATGCATTTATTTTATTTCAGTAGAAAACAAAATCCTTCAACTTTTGCCCAGATAAGATAATATAAGAGAATACAACCATATTTGAATACAGTTTCTTTTAATATTCAAAATAAATGCTTTCTTAATCCCTCAAATAATTATATATATGTATATATATATAAAGATATGATATGACAGACAAAAGTAGAAAATAAACTTACTTTATGCGTCCTATGCGATTATACGTTCTATGCATTTTGCTCTGTAACTTGTAATATAAAGTTAGCCTGGTTCTACTTTTTTGACACATGCATAAAGGTGCAATTAGACGTGCCAATGCCATAATGCCATAGCCATAACCAAACCTAAATTCAATTGATGTCTATGGTAATATCTATGGCGTGATGGCGGGCCTCATATAATCAAATACAGTGTTGCCCATTAGTTTGGTTCGAACGGCTGTTTTCTATGGTTATGGTTATGGTACGTCTGATTTAGTGTTTTTCAAACGGGATTTCCTGGGAAAGGATCTTGCATATTTTCCGGGAAATAAATCCTGGGAAATTTGTGTGGGAGTTCAAGGAATTTTTTTTATATTTTATGCCAACTGGATGAGTTTCGTTAGTCTTGTTTTAGACTTGACAGTTTTTCTTGAAGCAGTTATCTTCAATTATCTTTTAAAACTGCTCGTTTGTTTACACTCAGACGGTTTCTTGTTCAAGTTTCATATTATTTTAATGCTGCGAGTGAAATAACAAAAGATAATTGAAGTAACTTTTTTGTACAAGCAAATCAGTACCCCTCTTCTTTCTTCTTTCCTCACTCTCCCATAAACTCAGACTTGCTTCAAGAAAAACTGCCGAGTCTAAAACATGGACAATAGCTAAAACTTTACAACAATTAAGGCCGAGTTTACATCTGGCACACATGTGCTCTGAGACTACGAGGCCTTTATTTACCATAAGCGAAACGCGACGTTCAAAATTTAATTCTACAATTCATAAAAGTAAAAACAGAAATAAAAGAAAAATTAATAAATAATTACATATTCTCTTTGGTAAAAAGAACGATTCTATTAATGCTTATTCTGTATTAAAGTCCTATTTCCAAAGAAATATTTTGTAATATTTTTTTAGAATACTTTTTTTGCATTTACAGTGAAAACTCCCATATCCGGACACTCATCGTCGCTGTATTTTTGTCCGGTTATTAGAGGTGTCCGCTTATGAGAGTTAGACATTTTTTGGTAGTTTATTGTAGTTGAAAAATTATATTAAGAGTAGACTTCTTCAACTTAGATTGTTATAATTTCAGCTGTTGGATGACTTTCAGTGCTATAAGTCGTCTCTAGAAAAATGCTTCGAACGCAGAATCCATTTTCTCCTTCCAACTCGTTTAAAATTTAAATGTTTTCTTTAAATATTTTTACCCAACGAATTGCTTGTATTTTCATTCCTCTCGGCGGATTAGGTTTTGATTTTAGACCCCTAGTTTCTTGGGGTAATATTCTAAGAATTTTGTGTAGACTTAATTTTTGCTAGACGCCTGTTGCTTTTTTTTCTCACACGAACAAATCTACCCACTCTAATGTACATATGGATTTGTCAAACGCTAAAAGGCCTAACTCCACTTTGCGAAAATTTTTTAATTTTGCTATATTACTATCTAATTAGTTGTGAACTCTATGGAAATTATTTTGTTCTTCTATTATCTAGATATTTTTCATTAAAAACATGAAAAATCGGCTTTGAATCTTATTTGAATATTTTTAAAAGCTAATCCAATTAACTCCACTTTAATTAAACTCATTGGTTTAGTTAACCGAAATTGTTCATGTTTTATGGAATTTTATAGAACCAGCCAATGTATCTGTTACGCGGGAATCCCCTCGCCCTCATTTTTTTCAGTTAAATGTCATAAAAATATTGTTTAACTTTTATAATTTTCATAAATTTTAGAAAATCTATTTGAGAAACATTACTTATTTGCTCAACTTTTTATTTTGAGGAGTTAGGTCTTTTAGCTTCTGACACATCCATATATGTATGTATGTATGTAAAAAGAAAGCATATTTGCTTAATTTATTGATTTTCTTTCATAAAGCCACATAAATTCAATTTTATTATCAAGAATTTTTTTTTAGTTTATCACATCTGATCAGAGATGGAAATGGGTTTTTTTTTGCATGTGTTAATAGAATAGAATTAAAGAAGTAGTATTAAAAAAAAAAAACTTTTTTTTTTAAACAAGCTAAAAAACAATTTTTTTTTTTATTATATTAAAATTCTTCAGAAATAACTATCAGCCATCATCAGATCAGCTCCATGTCACAATAATATTCCCAGCAAAAAATGGTGCTTCGCTGGAAGCACCTACATAAGTGCTCTTTTGGTATGCAAGCGCTTACCCGATGCATGAAATTTTGCATGATTTTTATATGGGATTCCTCGCGTAAAAGCTCTGCCACGTCGATCTAAAATGTGATTCTTGCATGCCTGCCGGATTGACCAGAATTCAGCAAAAATATTCGTCTACTTAAAAAATTTGCTCTTTATTTTTTTATTCCTTTTTTACTTTTTGTTCGCGCGTTGAATCAGGAGTCGATCCCAGGATTTCTGTATGTTAGGCTATAACACTACCCACTGAACTACCGAAGCACATATTTATTTTTGTACACAATTCAATTTTGTATACAGGTAACCGAGAGAGGATGATTTATAAAAAACTTTGAGAGTTTGAATATAAACAGCCGAGTATTGTATTAAATTTAGTCATTCGCTTACGTTATTGCATTCCCGTTAGGCAGAGGGGATGCACCAGGGACGAAACGGTACCACTAAGGTATCGATACTTTTACTTGATACGGTATCGGTTCAAAAGTATCGATACCTACTCAGTATCGAATAAAAAGCATCGATACTTACTTGTATCGGTCAAGTTCTTCATATGATTTGAAGTAGCGAAACAAAAGTAAATACACACAATACACACACATAACATATATAAATATGGATGTAGTATGTGCAGTTAGTATCACTAATATTCGGTTTTCGGTCTGCCAAACAATGGAAACCTTTTAATCTGAAAAATGGATTATAAAACGAAAAAAGATAAGCAAGTCATTGCGCTATAACTTCTTAAAAAAGCGCGCAAAATAAATGAAATTTGGCACAGGGGTTCTTATAAGAAACGAGTATTTTTGACCGATACGAGTACTTTTTACCTATACCTACTTGGTACTCAATAGTAAAGTATCGATACCAAAAGTACTTGGTTGCTAAGAAAAAGTATCGAATACTTAATTGTATTTACTCGTATCGTTTCATCCCTAGGATGCACTGTGAGCTTTTTCCCGCTTCCGAAGCGCTTATTTTTGTCTTATATTAAACAACACCTTCCAAAATGTTTTTATGGAAGGGATATAAGAAACCAAAATAGAAAAAAACAGAAAAAGAAGCTATAAAAATACAAAAGAGACTTAATAATAAGCAATTTAGAAGCAATTGTTTCGAAATCTCGATTCTTTTTTTGCTGGGTTGAGTTGTCATCCGATTTATACATCTATGAAAAATTTCAGCTCAATCGGAAACAGAGAAGTGGATCAAATTTAATTTGCAAGATTTGATTATAGACAGACAATGGGACAGGTGAAACTAAATAAAAGCTTGTAAAAATGATGCAAAATGCATAAAAATAGTAAATAATACAAATATAAAGTATTTCATACTAAATGTCGATTTTTAAAAACTTTGTGGTTTAAAATATCATCAAACAAGATTATCCAAAATACATTAGAAAAAGTACAATTGTATTATGATTTCCATTTATGGTTCTGATATGAATAAAATTTTCTTGCAATTTTTTAAAACTAAAGCGCAGGGCTGTCAGATTTATTTTCACCTTTTTCGCCAAATCTAATGTTAAAAATCGCCAAAGTCTCTTTTATTTAGTTTTTGACAATGAAATATGTATTTTATAAATTATTAAAAATTCATTTTATAAATTATAAAAAATTAATTTGTTCCGAATCGCTAAAATTCGCCAACGATGGGGAAAATATCGCCATTATATATATTTTGTTTATTTTTATTTAGAACAATGCAAAAATGATTATGAACATAAAAAGGTACAATGTTTGATATAAAGAAGATTTTGCGGTTAGTATTAATCAAATATTGGATATATCTATGTACATTTGTATGTAGTTGCAGTTCCTTTGCATATCTAAAACTCTATATACTTCATCGTCAAGACATTCCATATTGTCTTCTTCTTTTGGATACATCGTATGGGAATTGAACTTTTTCAATATATTTTGCGAAAGTATAAAAGAAGTTCAACATGTGCTATTTATATTCATATAATTTATAAATCGTAAAAATGCATCGAGAAGTTCATATTGCATTCCATTTCGGAAGCGCGTTTTAGTTGAGTTCGTTATTGAAAATACCCTTTCAACACAGGCATTGCTAGTTGAAATTACCAGCATGTAAAGTACAGCCAAAGCAAGTTATTTAAAATGGTAAATACCTGCCGTATCCTTATCCTTATCATATACTTTTGGCCAAAACTGTTTTAAGATAATATAATCTTTCCAATCCACAAACGGTAATTTTGTCCATTGTGCTTCATAAACATCTAGCGGTATGATAGGATTCATAAAAATCGTTAAAAAATATCTTTAACAACAACAAATTTTGTTTGTGATAATGGATTACTACATTTTATAATGGAAAAATGTTCGTAAACTTTAAATATATTCATGTCTTCAGGAATTCTATTTATTAATTCTTTCACGAGCATCTTTAAATATGAAAAACAATTTTCTCGACGTATTTCAATATCTTCATCAGCCATTTCAACATTACTTCATTCAGTTTCAAATGCTGACCCAAAACCGATTGGATTTAGTGGAAGAAAAGTGTTTGGTATATCAATAGCTATGTATAATAATATTGGTTATCAATTTTTCGCTATTATGAGTTTCATTCAAAATTGTTGGCTTGAAATTTTTTGAGGAAAATTATAGA